>CM065297.1:45376916-46716836 GCA_032871835.1 Dipteronia dyeriana
AGAAACATGCATATTTGTAGAGTATCCAAATGGAACCAAATGATATTATCTATATAGTCCTTCATATATTAAATTATTATCTTTGACAAATGCTAAATTTTCTGGAAAGTACTATAGGAATAATTTGTCCTAAATAAACTTTCAGGAGATATAATTCCACAAGAGGTTTCACAACCTAGTCCAATTATAAGTTCCGCACTAACACAAGATTAACAACCTACCATTACTCATCGTAGTGGGAGGGTTAGTAGACAATCTGAGAGATACATCATTCAAGGAGAATCAATGGAGAATCTCCCAGATAATGTTGATCCTTATACGTACAAGGAAGCTATGGAGAATGTTGATTGTCGCCATTAGCTAAAGGTAATGTAACCTGAAATTGAATCTATGTGCTAAAACAAAGTTTGGTCTCTTGCAGGCTTGCCTTATGGGATAAAACCCATTGGGTGCAAGTGAGTTTATAAGAGGAAGAGAGGAATGGATGGAAATGTGCAAACCTTTAAAGTTAGATTGGTAGCAAAAGGTTACATACAGAAGGAAGGTATATATTATTAGGAAACCTTCTCTCTTATGGCCATGCTTAAATATATTAGGATACTCTTATCCACTGCAACATCTCTAGACCTAGAGATTAGGCAAATGGAAGTCAAGACAATTTTCTTTAATGGAAGTCTTGACAAAATCCTCTATATGATGCAACTAGAAGGATTCATTGAAAAAGGCAAAAAGTAAAGGGTATGCAGGTTGCAAAATATCCATATATGGACTAAAGTAGGCATCTAGATCCTAGAACATAAAGTTTGATCATGTTAAGTTTTAGACATTATACAATACTAAACTTTATACAATACCTTGATGAACCCTGTGTATACAAAAAGACTAAAGGCGACAAGTTGATTTTCCAAGTTCTATATGTTGATGATATACTACTTATCTGAAATGATGTAGGTGTCCACAATAGTAAAAGGTTGGCTACAAGATTCTATAGATTCTTGGATCAAAGACTCTGCAACCACTAATCATGTTTGTTATTCCGTACAAGGGTTTAAGGAAAAGAAAAAGCTTAATGAGAATGAATTCAACTTGCGTTTAAGTGATAAAGCGTAAGTGTCTGCCAAAGCAGTTGAAGATATTATAATTAATTTAGATTCATATAGGCATTTAGGTCCAATAAATGTTCATTATATACCTCAATTCAAGAGGAATTGAATTTCTGTTTCTTGTTTAAATAAATTAGGATTTTTGGTTACTTTTAACAAAGGTTTTATTTTTAGTAGGAATAAAAAATTTGTTTGCAAAGGTACATTGGAAAACGGTTCATTCTATTTGCATAGCAATATCTATCACCTGTTACACACGTAATCAACCAAACCTAATCGTAAAAGAGTAAAATTATCAAAAGATAAAACCTACCTATGGCATTTACGCCTAGGTCATGCTAACCTTGAGAGGATCAAAAGATCAGTTAGTGATAGACCTTTAAGTTACTTAAAGGTTGATGTCCTACCAATTTATGAATCATAATTGGAATGTAAGATGACCAAAAGGTCATTCACGACCAAAGGCACAAGTGCCACTGAATGTTTAGGATTATCAGACACTGATGTGTGTGGTCCTATGAGCGTTCTTGCTGGAGGTGGGATATGAGTATTTAATCATCAATTTCGTGGATGATTATGTGAGATTTGGCTATGTGCATCTTATGAAACATAAGTTAGATGTTTTTGACATGTTCAAAGCATTTAAAGCTGAAATAGAAAATCACCTTGAGAAATACATAAAAATCTTAAGGTCTGATCATAGTGGAGAATATCTATCTGGTGAGTTTCAGAAATATCTTACTGATAATGGGGATAATTTCTCAGTTTTCTGCACAAGGTACACCTCAACCAAATAGGCGGTAGGAAAGGGAGAAATAGAACTCTTTTTGAATATGGTAAGGTCTATGTTAAGTTATTCAATGCTTCCTAATTCCTTTTGGGGATATGCTTTACAAACTTTCTTGTACATTCTAAACGATGTACCATCTAAGTCGATTCCTTAAAACACTGCATAAGTTGTGGACCGAGCGAAAACCGAGTTTACAACACTTAATGAAAGTATCGATTATGAGGAAACCTTAGCTCTTATAACCATGCTTAATCCATTAGGATACTCTTATCAATCGTGGCAACTCTAGACCTAGAAATTTTGCAAATGGACGTCAAGACAACATTCCCTAATGGAAGTCTTGACAAAAGCATCTATATGATACTGTTGGGATGATGCTCAATAGCAAGAGTATAATAATGCATTTGAAAATCTTTTCATATTAATAAATTGATTTCTAGTTTAACAAATCTTATTGCATTTATAGTTTAATTATTATAATTGTCAAAAGTAAATAAATCATAAGGTCAAAAGACTATGAGAAAAGAAGAATTGTTCATATATCCAGATATGTATGAGGTAGTCACAATTCTTTAGTTAGTCTTAAATAATATTCACTATATAATATAAATGTTGGGCACCTTTATCTTGTCAAAGTTGTAGATTCTTTTGCTAGCATTTGAGTGGGATCAAATGTGTTTTGATGAGTCTAAAATCATCAAAGTGTGGTGTCTTTAGGCAAAAGAATCTAGTGCACTGGGTGCATTGAATTGGATCACAGTGAAATACTTTATCTAGAACCGTCAATGGATAAAAGTTTCCACTTGAAGACAATCGGAGAGTCTATCTGAATCCTGAGATTAATGATGGACTTATGGTTGCAAGTGTTATCATTTGAGCTATGAATGAGTACGATTATATAGCATAGTCTAACCTCGATAGTTTGGTGGTATTTGTTTGTTAATCGATAGAGGACTTCATTTATAGTTATGGACATCGTGGCTCCATTTATTAAATGATAGTAGAATATCATCATACGGATGTTTTGAGGTATTGGATATTAAATCTTAACGTTAAGTTTTCAATAGTGTCTAATGAAACATGGCTTATGGACAAGTCAAAATATCCAAGTTCAAAATGTGGTCATATGAGTAAATATAGTAACTTGAAGAGCAATAGGCGGTCTATGAGCTCTTGACGATTATTGGTATTCTTCACGAGGATACACTATCTCTATTAAAGTTTTCTAGGGTATGAATGAGCAATATTAACTTATTCTATCCTCATTTAAGAGTTCAATTTTAGTTTTTTTAGTGGAATGAACTAAAATTATTAGATCGGACCTAAGTGAATCTTTTGTTGATTGTAATTAGGTTATGTCTATTGGAGCTTAGATTTAGATAGCCAGCCAAAATCCTCAATACACACGAACTTGTATGGATCACTTGATATATTCTACCGGACAAATATATGGGTCCATCTATAATTGTATTAAGTCACGTGGACTTGTTTCTTTTAGGAAGAATGGGTCTAGTTCACATGTGGACTTTTTATTTAGGTCCAATGGATTTAATGAAATAAGGAAAATAATATATATGCCCATTTGTGGTCTTGAGCGGCGAGGCTATATAAAATAGCTTTTTATATTGTTTTTATTTTATTTTTTAATTAAATGAAAATTAATTATTATTTAATTAAAAGTCAAAATCTTTTTCCTATGAGAATAAGATCTCCTAATACTATACTATTGTTGGTAGTGTAATTAATATTAAAGACTATATTTGTTAAGTAGATAAATAAAAGGAATTATTTATCTAGTTAATTTAGGAAGTTTTTAATATGGTCACAAATACACTAATTAGTTGGATTAGAAGTCTTGGTCTAGAAAAGAATTATTTTTTTTGAAAAGGATTTTTGGTCTCCAAGTAAATCCACCTTAGGAAAAGATTCTTGCTCACCAAGTAAATCCTTTTTAGGATAGGATTTGGTCTCCTATATATACTACCTATTAAATTCGACCAAGACATAATTTTTTGTTCGAGCAGTTGTTTTTTTTTTTGTTTTTTATTGTTATAAAAAAATCTTTGTCCAACTCGTTGTGTGAAGGATTCAGCCAAACCTAGAGAAAAGAGGGAACGTTTTTGTTTTTGATAGTACACTAGTATCATTTGCATCAAAAGGGTTTTGTGTACAACATCGAATCAAGGTTCACTCGTGTTTCTATCAAATTGATTTATAATTCCCAAGTGACCGTACGTTCTTGGTTTTTATCTTAGAGGATTATTGTGACTAACAAAGAGGAAGATTTTATCTGTTTCTGTCCTCAGGTATACAATTTAAAGAAAGGAATCCCACACTCCTAGATGATTCACGTTCGTGATTGGATTGGAAGATCTTGTGGATTCAATTCGACGCTAGTTGAATCGTCACAAAAAACAAGGTACGACACGTTTAATATACATCAATTAATCTAGGGTTAAGGTTCTTTCTTTTAAAGGGATTTTTTTTAAAAATATACTAAACCCTAATTTTCACGCTTCCGTTGTGCGATTTTCCCTACAATTGGTATCAGAGCCTGGTTGTACCCTATATTAATTGATGTATGTGTACGTGAATCTTTTTTCTTTTTATTGCATATATGCATGTTTTAGAAAGAGATGACACTCTAGGTATTCGCATATATATTTACATTCGAAGGTATGGATATATATATGATTTATATGTTGTTTGTTATTGCTCAATTTTGGTCTTACAAATTCAATGTATTTTTGTTTTGGGATTGTAACAAGAAAGGTGGCCTATCATCACCATAATTTCCTTCTTAGTTATTGCCAAGTTTTTCTTTTTATTTTGTTGTTGTAATAATAATAATAAATAAACTGCACTATATTTTAATAAAAAATAACTGCACAATTTTTTTATTTTAAATTTTTCTGTAATACATTCAAGTATCGATGACTCAAAGTTTTGAAGAATTGGAAGCAACCGGAACAAGTTTGGGACCGAGTGAGCAATAGAAACAAAAGTGCGTGCGAAGAGCACGCATCCACGATTGTTGTGGCATTGGCTGAGCACGACAGCCCTATGAAAACCATAGGCTGTACATGGCAGCCCCTTATGGGGTTGTGGGCTATGCACGCCCATGGGAGGCAGCCGAAAATGCTTGAAGACTTGTTCGCCAAGAAAGGAGTTTTTTGCATTCCAAGACATATGTAATTTACTTATTTTTCTAGGACGGACCAAAATTTTAGTTATTTATATTTTTGTAAATATTATAATTTTTATCATTGTTTGATAACATGTCATATAGAATAGGAGTGCCACTCATATATCTCTTTTTGTATGAACATGCATTGAATGGTTTAGGTATCTAATTGGCATATAAATAACTTGGTAAATTATTCTTTGGAATTCGATCACAAGCCTTAAATAATTGACTGGGAGAAGGTGTTTTGGAACACCTACGTCCTCCAGGTTTAGTTGAGCTTTATGTTTCGTGTAATAACCTCCCAAGATGTATTCATGAATGGAATTTAGCAAGATACTGCCTTATAAGGATAGACTAGACAATTAACCCAAACGATATCTACTCCGAAAGGAGGGATATTGGTGAGGGAATATATTGAAGGTCGATAACTTGGTAACACACTAAATGTGATTTTGTTAATATCCTCCCAAGAAATCATGTAAATAAAATAGCAATGCTAAAATTGAAAATGTTGGTTGTTATGTTAACAATCTGGTGGGACCTAGTCCAACTAGTAAACGGTGCGAACTCCCAAAGGAGACGTGACATTTATGGGTGTTGGATCATCGTTGAATTTTATGATTGAATTTTTTTTAATTCAAGATAAATATTCGAAAGTGCTTTATAATGATTGTTTACTTATATGATTTTTGTTATTAAAAAGAAATCATGACCCCATCCCTCATCAAACATCCTAAAAGATAATACTTAAAATGATGATAATTATGTCAAACGGAAAAGGAAAATTGGGTTGTTATTGCAAGTTGAAAAACCATAAGTTCGTTCTGTCTATTCCTAAAACACCTACTCCTATTAATGAATCTAATAAGGAGCAAAGAGATGAATATAAGTATTGGAAGTCTTCAGATGAGATGGCTAAATGTACGTTACATTATTGCAAGCATCTTCGACGTGTTGCAACAACAACATGAAGGAAAGGAGACTGCTGCCAATATAATGATGTCTCTTGAAGAGATATTTGCTATGAAGTCCATAACGACTAAGTGAGAGGTAGTGACTGCTCTCAAGAATCTTAGGATGAAACCTAGACAGGCTGTGAATAATCACATGATGAAAGTCAGAGCACGTCTCAACATTGCTGAACTCAATGGTGAGACAAAAAATTGACATGATTGTCAACTCGATGTCGGATTCCTTTGATTAGTTCAAGTTGGACTACATCTAGAACAAATAAGGAATACACCTTTCAAGACCTGACGTAAGATGTTCAAAGTGCTAAAAAGATTCTTGTGAAAGGCAAGGTTCAAGAGATTCATACCATTGGTAAAGTTGCCACTATTAAGACCCGTTAGATGGTCAAGAAACAGCATAAGAAAAAGAAACTTGGGCCTAACTAGAAGTGGTTCCGAGAAAGGAAGAGACTGAATAGAATGAATTCAACTTGTGCTTAGGCAATGGAGCGTTGGTGTCTACTAGTGCAATGGGAGATATTATAGTCAATCAAGATTCTAATTGGCATTTAGATTTAACAAACGTTTATTATGTACCAAAATTCAAGAGGAATTGAATTCCGGTTTCTTGTTTAAATAAATTTGTATATTTGGTTAATTTTATTAAAAGATTTATTATTAGTAAGAATAAAAAATTTGTTTACAAAGGTACATTGGAAAACGGTTTATTCCATATGCATAGCAATATCTCTCTCCTGTTAGACACAGAATCAACGAAACATAATCGTAAAAGAGTAAAATTATCAAAAGATGAAACCTACCCATGGCTTTTGCCTCTAAGTGACTTAAAGGTTGATGATCTACCAACTTGTGAATCCTGTTTGGAAGGTAAAATGACCAAAAGGTGGTTCATGACCAAAGGCAGAAGAGCCATCAAATGTTTAGGATTGATACACACTGATGTGTGTGGTCTTATGAGCATTCAAACTAGAGGTAGATATGAGTACTCATCACTTTCACGGATGATTACTTGAGATTTGGCTATGTGTATCTCATGAGACATAAGTCATATGCTTTTGACATGCTCAAAGCATTTAAAGCTGAAGTAGAAAATCAGCTTGAGAAACACATAAAAATCTTGAGGTCTGATCGTGGTGAAGAATATCTATCTGGTTAGTTTCAACAATATCTTATTGAAAATGGGATAATTTATCAGTTTTCTACACCAGGTACACCACAACAAAATATGGTGGTAGAAAGGAGAAATGTTAGGATAATGCTCGATAGCAAGAGTATGATAATGTATTTGACAATCTTTTCATATTAGGAAAGTGATTTCTAGTTTAACAAATCTTATAGCATTTATAGTTTAATTATTATAATTGTCAAAAGTAAATAATCATAATGTCAAAAGACTATGAGAAAAGAACAATTGTTCATACATCTAGATATGTATGAAGTAGAAAAAATTCTTTAGTTAGTCATGAATAATATTCACAACTTAAAATAAATGATGGGCACCTTTATCTTGTTAAAGTTGTAGATTCTTTTGCTAGCATTTGAGGGGGATCAAATGTGTTATGATGAGTCTAAAATCATCAAAGTGTGGTGTCTTTGGGCAAAATGATCTAGTGCAATAGGTGCATTGAATTGGATCACAATGAAATACTTTATCTAGAACCATTAATAGATAAAAGTTTTTCATTTAAAGACAATCGGAGAGTCTATCTCAATCCTGAGATAAATGATGGACCTATGGTTGCAAGTGTTATCATTTGAGCAATCAATGAGTACGATTATATAGCATAGTCTATCCTCGATAGTTTGGTGGTATTCATTTGTAAATTGATAGAGGACTTCATTTATAGATATGGACATCGTGTCTCTATTTATATATTGAGAGTAGAATACCATCATATGGATGTCTTGAGGTATTGGATATTAAATCTTAACGTTAATTTTTAAATAGTGTCTATTGAAACATGGTTTCTGGACAAGTCAAAATATCCAAGTTCAAAATGTGGTCATATGAGTAAATATGGTAACTTGAAGAACTATAGGCGGTCTATGAGCTCTTGGCGATTACTGGTATTCTTCACAAGGATAAATTTTCTCCAATAAGGTTGTCTAGGGTATGAATGAGTTACATCAACTTATTCTATCTTTATGTAAGAGTTCAATTTTACTTATTTAGTGGATTGAACTAAAATTAAATATATCGGACCTAAGTGAATCATTTCTTGATTGTGATTGGGTTGTGTCTATTGGAGCTTAAATTTAGATAGCCCGCCAAGATCCCCAATCCATACGAACTTGCATGGATCACTTGATATATTATACCAGACCAATTTAGGGGTCCATCTAGAATTGTATTACGGCATTTGAACTTGTTTCTTTTTGTAAGAATAGGTCTAGTTCACATGTGGACTTTTTATTAAGGTCCAATGGATTTAATAAAATCAGAAAAATAATATATGGCCCATACACATGTGTTGGGCGGCAAGGCTATTAAGAATAGCTTAAATTATATTATTTTTATTTTATTATTTAACTAAATGGAAATTAATTAATCTGTTGATTAATTAATTTTTTAATTAAAAATGAAAATATTTTTCCTAATAGTAGATGGTCTCCTAAAATTATACTATTGTTAGTAGTATAAATAATATTAAAGACTATATTTGATAAGTAGATAAATAAAAGAAGATATTTATCTAATAAAATTGGGAAGTCTATAATATGGTTACAAATACACTATTGAGTTGGATTAGGAGTCTTGGTGTAGGATAAAATTCCTTTTTGAAAAGGATTCTTAACCACCAAGTAAATCTACCTAAGGAAAGGATTCTTAACTACCAAGTAATCCTTCTTAGGAAAAGAATTAAGTCTCCTAATTATATTCTTGTGAATTTCGGCCAGCTCATAAATATATATGAGAGGATAGAATTCCTTTTAGAAAAGGATTCTTAACTACCAAATAAATCCACCTATGGAAAGGATTCTTACCAACCAAGTAAATCATTCTTAGGAAAGGATTTGTGATCCTAATATATATTCTTGTCAAATTCGGCAAACTCATATATATATATATATATATATATATATATATATATATATATATATATAAGAGGATAGAATTCCTTTAAGAAAAGGATTCTTAACTACCAAATAAATCCACCAAAGGAAAGGATTCTTGCCAACCAAGTAAATCCTTCTTAAGAGGGGATTTATGATCCTATATATATATATATATATATATATATATATGTTAATTTCGGCAAGCCTAAGTTTTTCTAAGAGATGAAATTTGGCCATGCTAAGCAATTTTCAAGAAGAGAATTTGGCCTAGCAAGAAAGAATTTTAAGGGAGAAAAAATGTTTTTTACTCTGGACAAAATTCCACCAACTCATAGAGATAGTGTGAATTCGGCCAAGAAGAGAAAAAGGGGAACGTTTTTGTTTTCAATAGTACACTAGTATCCTTTGCATCAAAAGGGTTTTGTGTATAACATCGAATCAAGGTTCACGCGAATTTAAATTAAATTGATTGATAATTCAAAAGTAACTGGACGTTCTTGGTTTTTCTCTTGGAGGATTTTTGTGATTAACAATGAAGAAGATTCTGTTTATTTCCATCCTCAGGAATACAATTTAAAGAAAGGGAGCCCACACTCCTAGGTGATTCACGTTCGTGATTGGATTGGAAGATCCTACGGATTCAATTCGACGCTAGTTCAATCGCCACGAAAAAAAAGGTATGATACTTTTTATATACATCAATTAATCTAGGGTTAAGTTTCTTGTTATTAAAAGGGAAAATTTTTATTTATACGCACACCCTAATTTTGTTAAATTTTCTCACGCTTCCGCTGCGCGGGGTTTTATTTTCCCTACAAGAAATAGAACTCTTTTGGACATGGTAAGGTCTATGTTGAGTCATTCAACGCTTCCTAATTCATTTTGGGGATACTCTTTACAAACTTCCATTTACATTCTAAACGATGTACCATCAAAGTCGGTTCCTAAAACACCGCATAAGTTGTGGACCGGACGAAAGCCTAGTTTACAACACTTAAGGATATTTGGATGTCTTGTGCACATATTAAAAGTAAAGATAGAAAAGATAGAGTCCCGTTCAGAATCATGAATATTTGTAGGGTATCTAAAAGGATCAAAAGGATATTATTTTTATAGTCCTTTAGATATTAAAGTATTTGTTTCGACAAATGCTAAATTTTCAGATGAGGACTATATGAATAATTTTGTGCCTAAAAATAGAATTGTCTTGAATGAGCTTTCAGGAGATACAATTCCACAAGAGGTTTCATAACCTAGCCCAATTGAAAGTTCTGCACCAACACAAGATCAATAATTTACCATACCTCATCGCAGTGGGAGGGTCAGTAGACAACCCGAGAGATACATCAGTCTAGAAGAATCTGTGGAGAATCTCAAGGATGATGTTGATCCTTATACATATAAGGAAGCAATGGAAGATGTTGATTGTCGCCATTGGCAAAAGGTAATGCAATCTGAAATAGAATCTATGCTCAAAAACAAAGTCTGGTCTCTTGTAGACTTTCGTAACGGGATAAAACCCATCAGGTGCAAGTGGGTACACAAAAGGACATGAGGAATGGATGGAAAGGTGGAAACCTTTAAGGCTAGATTGGTAGCTAAAGGTTATACACAGAAAGAAGGTATCGATTTTGAAGAAACCATCTCTCCTGTAGCCATGCTTAAATCCATTAGGATACTCTTATCCATTGCAGCATCTCTAGATTGAGAGATTTGACAAATGGATGTCAAGACAGCTTTCCTTAATGGAAGTCTTGTCAAAAGCATCTATTTGATGCAACCAGAAGGATTCATTGAAAAAGGCCAAGAGGAAAGAGTATGCAAGTTGCAAAGATCCATATATGGATTGAAGCAGGCATCTATATCCTTGATTATAAGGTATGATCAAGCCATGAAAAGTTTTTTATTTATTCAAAACCTTAACGAACCCTGTGTATACAAAGGATAAAAAGTGACAAGTTGGTTATCCTAGTTCCTTACGTTGATGATATACTACTCATCGAAAACGATATAGTTGTATTGACATCAGTTAAAGAATCGTTAACAAAATAATTTGATATGAAGGACTTAGGAGAAGCAAGTTAAATTCTTTGTATCCAAGTCATAAGGGATAGAAAGAATAGAACAATTGCATTATCCCAAGCTTCATACATAGATAAAATCTTGTCTAGGTATCCCATGCAAGATTCCAAGAAAGGTATGTTACCTTTCAGACATGGAATTAAACTTTCTAAGGAACAAGTTCCTAAGAATGAGCGTGAAGAACAATTCATGAGTAGGGTTCCATATGCCTCAGCAGTTGGAAGTCTCATGTATGCAATGCTCTACACTAGACCAGATATTTGTTTTGTTATTGGCATCGTTAACAGGTTTCAATTGAAACCTGGTCCTGATTAATGGATAACAGTAAAGCATATTTTTAATTATCTCAGGAGAACGAGAGATTATATACTTGTATACTATGGAGAGGATCTAATTCCTGTTGGGTATACAGATTCTGATTTCCAATCGGATTCTGACTCTAGAAGATAAACATCAGGATCTGTGTTTACACTTGGAAGAGGGGCAATCATATGGAGGAGTATCAAGCAATCTTGTATTGTTGATTACACCATGGAAGCCAAGTATGTTGCAACATGTGAGACTACTACAAAAGTTGTCTGGCTCCAACAATTCTTGATTGTCTTGGAAGTGGTTTCTGACGTGAATAAACAGATCACTATCAACTGTGACAGTAGCGGAGCAGTAGCTAATTCGAGAGAACCAAGAAGTTATAAAAGAGGGAAACACATTGAAAGAAAGTATCTCATTCTGAGGGAAATTATACATAGAGGTGATGTGACGATTACCAAAATCACGTCACAGATAATCTAACGGATATCTTTACAAAGGCTCTTCCACAAAAAAAGTTTTGATGGGCATCTAGAGAACATGGGGATGAGAGATATGACGCATTTGCTATGGAACTAGTGGGAGATTATTAGGATTATGCTCGATAGCAACAGTATAATAATGTATTTGACAATCTTTTCATATTAATAAAGTGATTTTACGTTTAACAAATCTTATAGCATTTATAGTTTAAATATTATAATTGTCAAAAGTAAATAATCATAAGGTCAAAAGACTATGAGAAAAGAAGACTTGTTCATATATCTAGATATGTATGAAGTAGACACATTTATGTGGTTAGTCTAAAATAACATTCATAACTTAAGATAAAGGTTGAGCACCTTTATCGTGTCAAAGTTGTAGATTCTTTTGCTAGCATTTGAGTGAGATCAAATATGTTATGATGAGTCTAAAATCATCAAAGTGTGGTGTCTTTGGGCAAAAGAATCTAGTGCACTGGGTGCATTGAATTGGATCACAGTGAAATACTTTATCTAGAACTGTCAATGGATAAAAGTTTTCACTTGAAGACAATCAAAGAGTCTATCTCAATTTTGAGATAAATGATGGACTTATGGTTGCAAGTGTTATCATTTGAGCTATAAATGAGTACGATTATATAGCATAGTCTATCCTCGATAGTTTGGTAGTATTTATTTGTTAATCGATAGAGGACTTCATTTGTAGATATGGACATCGTGGCTCCGTTTATTATTTGCAAGTAGAATACCATCATATGTATATATTGAGGTACTGGGTATTAAATCTTAGCATTAAGTTTTCAATAGTTTCTATTGAAACATGGCTTCTGGAAAAGTCAAAATATCCAAGTTCAAAATGTGGTCATATGAGTAAATACTGTATCTCGGAGAGCTATAGGCGGTCTTTGAGCTCTTGGCGATTACTGGTATTTTTCACGAGGATACACTATCCCCAATAATATTGTCTAGGGTATGAATGAGCAATATTAACTTATTCTATCTTTATTTAAAAGTTCAATTTTAGTTATTTAGTGGAATGAACTAAAATTAATAGATCGGACCTAAGTGAATCTGATTATTTGTTAATTATGATTACGTTATGTTTATTGGAGCTTAAATTTAGATATCCCGTCAAGATCCCCAATCCACACGAACTTGCATGGATCACTTGATATATTCTACCGGACCAATATATGGATCCATCTAGAATTGTATTAAGACATGTGGACTTGTTTGTTTTAGTAAGAATGGGTCTAGTTCACATGTGGACTTTTTATTTAGGTCCAATGGATTTAATGAAATAAAAATATCTATATATATATATGCCCTTGTGTGGTCTTGGGCGGCAAGGATATATAAAATAGCTTATTTTATTGTTTTTTATTTTATTATTTAATTAAATAGAAATTAATTAATTTGGTAATTACTTAATTATTTAATTAAAAGTCAAAATCTTTTTCCTAAAAGGAGAAGGTCTCCTAATATTATACTATTGTTGGTAGTATAATTAATATTAAAGACTATATTTGATAAGTAGATATATAAAAGGAATTATTTATCTAGTCAAATTAAGAAGTCTTTAAAATGGTCACAAATACACTAATGAGTTGGATTAGGAGTCTTGGTTTAGAAAAGAATTCTTTTTTGAAAAGGATTCTTGGTCACCAAGTAAATTCACCTAAGGAAACGATTTTTGCCCACCAAGTAAATCCTTTTTAGCAGAGGATTTGCTCTCATGTATTTACTACCTATTAAGTTCGACCAAGACATAATTTTTGGTGTGAGAAGTTGTTTTTTATTTGTTTTTTGTTGTTATAAAAAAAACTTCGTCCAACTTTTTGTGTGAAGAATTCGGCCAAGCATAGAGAAAAGAGGGAACATTTTTTTTTCGATAGTACACTATTATCCTTTGCATCAAAAGGGTTTTGTGTACAACATCGAATCAATGTTCAAACGAGTTTCAATCAAATTGATTGATAATTAAGGCATGTGGACTTGCTTCTTTTGTAAGAATGTGTCTAGTTCACATATGGACCTTTATTAAAGTCTAATGGATTTAATAAAAAAAAATTGGCCCATATTTAAATAGCTTGGGCAGAAAGGGATTATATAATAGCCTTATATATTGTTTTTATTTTATTATTTAATTAAAAGGAAATTAATTAATTAATTAATTGTTTAATTAAAAGTTTAAAAAAATTCCTATTTGGAGATGGTCTCCTAGAGTCATATTATTGTTGGTAACATGATAAGTATCAAATACAATATTTGATAAGTAGATAAATAATAGGAATTTATTTATCTAGTCAAATTAGGAAATAGTTGATTTCTATTAAAACTCTAGTTGACAATTGGTCAAATTATGAAGTTTTAATGTAGTCATAATTTAACTATATTCAATAATTGGTTATTGAATAAATACACTCTTTGAGTTGGATTAGGAGTCTTGGTGTGGAAAAGAAATCTTTTTCTGAAAAGGATTCTTTGTCACCAAGTAAATCCACCTAAAGATAGGATTCTTGCCCACCAAGTATGTCCTCTTTAGGAGAGGATTTGGTCTCCTAAATTAAATGAAGGTAGAATTCGGACACTATATATATTTATATAGTTGAATTCGGCCAAGCTTAATTTTTTCTAGAAAATTTCGGCAAAGGCATAATTTTTCTAAGGAGAAAACTTGGCCAAGAAAGAATTTTGAGTTCAGAGAATTTGGTTCTTGATCTAGATAAATTCGTCCAACTCTAAAGTTTGGTGTTTGAAATTTGGCAAAGAGGAAAATAAAGAAAGAATGTTTTGTTTTCGATAGTGCACTAGTAGCTTTTACATCAAAACTTTTTACGTAAAACATCGAATCAAGGTTCAAGCGAGTTTCAATCAAATTGATGATAATTCACAAGTGACCTAACGTTCTTTGTTTTCTTTCTTAGAGGATTATTGTAACTAACAAAAGAAAGAGATTTTGTTTGTTTCCATCCTCAGGTATACAATTTAAAGAAAGGGAGCCCACACTCATAGGTGATTCACATTCGTGATTGGATTGGAAGATTTTGTGGATTCAATTCGACACTAGTTCAATCGTCACGAGAAAAAGGCATGACACTTTAATATACGTCAATTAATCTAGGGTTAAGGTTCTTTCTTTTAAAGTGAATTTCTTAAAAATATTCCAAACCCTAATTTTACATTTTCGCCGCGTTCTGAATCGATTTTTCCCTACAATTCACCCCCTCTATGTTAGCTTACGACAAAGTAACCGTGTTTGTATTATCATTTGGTATCAAAGCATGTCACTTAAAGTAATTAGTGTGATTCGGGATCTACAAGGTTATTTACTATCTATGGATAACGATCTTTAGTCTATAAATGTTTGTAAAGGTTGCCCTTCGTTGTTGATTGGAAAAATTGTGAAAAAGGATTTCTTGTTTTACATTTCATTTGTCTACTAACAATTTTGTTAATAAGCTTGAAAAAAATGTTATTGACAATAACAATGAAGAGGAAGATTTCAAAAGGATGATCGATCTAGACATGATCACTTGTCTTTGTAACTCAATGAAGAGGATTGCATGTCAAAGACCACCAAGTTCTACTTGATGGCAGGAGTTCAAACTCTTGACAAGGAATGAGATGAAACATTAAAGGAAGTTGAAGTGAAAAATGAAGTGATCAAACGTCTAGAAAAGAAAACGAATGAAGAGACTCTTGTGTTAGATAGTTTCACAAATGATTTTCCTAATAATTTGTTTTTATCTCCTGAAGGAAACAATCAAAGGTAGGGAAGATGAGTTGGCATTCATGAAGGCCAAAGAGTTTTGTAATCTTTATGGAGATTCAAGTGACTTAAGAATCATAGATGAGCAAGTAGAGTCTTTTACAACTAAAGGCTAGTCACTAAGGAACAAAATGATTTCAAAGGCCAAGTCTTCGAAGGTCAAGTGCAAAATCAAGAAGAGTAAGGATTCTTCACCATTGGTACACTCTCACCTAAATAGTAACATCTCAAAATTTATTCCGGTTTGCTACTTTTTCTATGTTGCCATGAGTATATTAGTCAAAGAAAGCTAAGGAATGTAATGCATGCTAACGAGATGAGAAAATCTTCTTTGAATGTTTCTTGCATGGTAACATTTTGAGTTTTGTGTGTGATAATGATAATCATGTGAAGAAATTTGTTGAGAAGATTTGGGTGAAAATAAGTGCTTCACATGATCATAGGCAGAGTCTTGTTAATATCTTTGTTGATGACAATAATTATATGTTTAACATGAGAAATATCTTTATAAAGAAGATAGTTGATGATTTATCTTCTAGATGTAATATTGTCATGAGAAATGATCATGATGGTTTATGTGTTTGTGCACCCAAGACCAAATGGGTCAAGGGTGAGTGCTCTTTCCTTTGGTGTAAGTTGAACATGTGAGTTAGCTTTAAGTATAAGTGTCAAGTGTGATGAGAACTCTAGCTAGCTAGCTTGAAATACTCCACGTCTTGACATGAACTTAGCTATCTCACATAAATTTGTTTTGATTGTCAAAATCCATTGATTAATTTCTGAGAAATTGCTTTCATGAAATCTAGATGGTGATGAATTTTGTTAAGACTTTTAGAGAAAGTCATTTTTATATGTGTTTGAGTTGAAGTGTTTAGTCTTTATTCTCCTGGAAAAGAAACACCAATAACTTGATGTCATGAAGAGAAACAAGTAGAAAGAGAGCTCATAAAAGGAGCGAAGGCTATGCATTTGATGAAAAAGCTTGCTAAGATATTTCTATATCCTAATGCTTGAGCTTCATTTTCTTTGAAAGTTACTCTCATGAGAAGTAATGATCTTAATTAAGTCTTTTTGTATTGCTTTTAGATCATATGCTTTTAAGACTAAAAACTTGGTTTTCAAAAGTGAACACTTTGCTTCTCTTATATTTTCAATTTTGAGTAGTTGAGTTTGAAAATATGTTGATTATGGATACATCTTAAAGTTTATTGCTTAGTACATGATAGATGACCTATGATTAGTATCCATTTTGCTTCGACATCTACATAGAACTCAACGAGCATCTTCATAAAAATGGCTACACACATTGGTTGTGAAACCACCCAATGTAGGAAAAGGCTACATCATTGTGATAAGCTAAAGGCATCATGAAGCATTTATGTTTATGTATGTAAAATCAAAGAAGTGTTGAGAAAGATTCGATAAAAGAAAATCTTTGATTCAAAGCCTAAAAAGAAAAAGAAGAAGGCATAAAAGGAGTATAGTTGAAAATTATGATTGTTCGGGTTGACAAAAAGTAATGGGAAAATTAGCCACATGCACACACACGCTCGTATGTTAAATATTTATTCTCTTTAAAGCAAAAAATTCTGATGGTAATCGGTTTGACCTTGATTGGAAATGCTTTAGATGGATAGGTGTTGATGTGGTTTACATGTTGCTATCACCATTGCTTCTTTTATATATGCTTGACTCACACACGATTTTTCTTATAAAGTATTTGATATTTTAGTAATTTTAGAAGAATTATGAGAGAGGCTGAAAATCTTGGTGTATCTCTCAAAGTTTATGAAGCTTACTTTGTTGGATTTCTTTAACATTGCTTGAATGTGTGATTGTGTGGATTTTATTGTGAACATTATCCTATCTTGATCTTAGATAGATCACTTATTAAGGGGGAGCATAGTACGCTAGACTTTGTTCTCTTATATAATATGTTCACGTGTTTCGAGTTGATGTTTGTTGGCATATTCTTAGGTTGATATAATGAATCTTCTAGATGTTATTTCATGTTTCCTGGTTTGCATGATGATTCTTTGTATTACCATATGCCTTTGTATGTTTGATCTCAAATAATGCATGAAACATTTTGTAAGAATTGTATGATTGTGTTTGCAATCAACTTCTCCTTGTGTGGGGTCGTTTAGTAGTTGGGATTATAATCAATTCCTTCATTCTTGAAGTTGAGATGAGTATAGTTGCATTGAGTTCCTCATTGTTTTGGATTCAATAGTAATTTTAATTGTAATAAATTCAATTGACTTTAGTTGCAATGAGTTCCTCTTTGTTTGGGGTCAATAGTAATTGAAGTTGTAGTCTATCCAATTGGTTATAGTTGTAGAAAATTCCTCCTTGCTTAGGGTGATAGTATTTGTGGTTTTAATCGATTAAAAATTGATTTTAATTGTAGAAAATTCCTCCTTACTTAGAATGATAGTAGTTGTGGTTGTAATCAGATCTTTGCTTGTTTGAGGTCGATATGATTGTTGTTGATACCAATTTCTTTCATATTTAGGGTTGACATGATTGTTAATGAAATTGTTGAACTTGGTAAAAATGACCTATGTACTTAAGAGTAAAATTTATGCATTTGTGATTCATTATACCTTGATGAGTTTGTTATGGTGTACAGATTTGAATAACCTTTGCTATGTTAACATGGAAGAGCAAACTAGAATCAAGGGAGAAGATATCAGAACTAGATGCTTGAAAGAAACAAATTCTTCAAGTAAGGCATCCATCTCCAAACATTATGTGAGATCAACAAATTGTTTCACAAATTGATCTAGAGATATCATTTTTTTACTTTGGCTTCATTTTATGACAAAAAGGGGGAGAAATATGATATTGTTTTAGCATATCTTCTTTGTGTATTTGTCAAGTATTGAACTTCATATGGCATGTATTAATGGAGAGATACATGATTTATTTGGGATTTAAATGTTGAATTTTTGCCAAATTATATGTTGCCATATGTGTGTTTCACTTTGATATGTTTTATGCTTTAAGTTGATTTTAGGTGGCTATAAAAGAAGATCAAGAAGAAGTTCAAGACTTGTTGAATATTAGTCTTAAGGAACTAACTCATTGTAATGTGAGGGTGTGTTTTTGTGACCATTCTTCATTTTGTATGTTTTTTGTATATGTATAGGTGTTTTGACATGGAATTCGCCAAAGGGGGAGATTGTTAGGTTTTAGGTTTGTGTTGGTATTAATTCTATATTAAAACTATATTTTACTTGTATTGGTTTAGTTGTCTTTAGTTGACGATGATTCAAGCTTCAAAGAAGACATGACAACTCTTCATGCAAGTTCAAGTCTTCAAAGAGAAAAGTGCTTCATTATTCAACGAAAGGTATATTAAGACCTTCTTTATTTTGCAAGGCTTAAAGGCACACACACACATTGCATACATATGTGTCCATGCATCGTTGTGCTCTTTTTGTATAACACATTCACACACTTGATATTGGATGCACATGCATTGGTGTAGAATTGACTAATTGTGAAAAAATGTAGGTTTGTAGACTATATCCAAATGATAATCATTATTGTGTGCTGTGTGTTTGTATGTTTATATGTTTGTATGACAGGGAACTTAAACCTGAATTTGATGTTATATTGTTCCTTATTGAGTTTTGGTCATTTCGGTTACTAATACATTTGATTTTAAGTTCCAAGTCAAGAGATATGAAACTTTTCAGTCATGTTGCATGCATTGTCTTCATCTTTGTGTATCGAGTTGAATTCTTATTTTTTGGGTTGAGCTTCATAGTCTTCCATTTTTATGAGAGAGTCCTGGTTCTTAATCCATAAATAGATTAAAATTCGGAGTTTGGAGGCAAGAGAACGGTAGAAGAACTCGGGAGGAGCTCGAGGGAGATGCATGATGGCCAAAGGCCATCACAAGGTGCAACCTCGAGATGGTGTGTGACCATCTCGAGCTCATACCCTTGCTGATCCTGAGATGGTCACGCACCATCTCCGGGAAGCCCGATAGGGTGGGGGTATTTTGGTCTTTTAGCTCTTATGTTCCCTCTCTTTTATAAACTCTTTCCCTCTCACCTTTTATTCTAAGAAGTTTTTTGAAAAATAATTGCAAAATTTTATCTTAACATTTTCTCATCTTCCAAACACTCTATCTTCTTCGTTTGAGCTTCGATTTAAGTGAACCAAAGTTGAGAGTGTTCATCTACCATTCTTCTATCTTTTATGAGAAGGTTTGAGGAGTTTTGTTTGCCGTTTTTGAAGGTTATTCTCACAAAAACGGGACTGCCCTATTTTTGATAATGTATGGATTTTCATCTTGAGTTTTGTTTTAAAACTTGATCAATTGCCTTGGGTTATCTTCTTAAATGAATGTATGTATATTGTGATTATTTTAATTTGAGTTTTGAACTCTTTTGAAGCTAGTTCAATTTTGATTAAAGTCTCACATGCTGCGCTAGGTTTGGATTTTTCCTATGTTTTCTCATGATTGAGATTGTATTGTGCTAGCTTTGCATATAGGACTATTTTGTGATCTTTGATTGATTGTTTTCTATGAAAAATTGTCTATACAAGTGTTAGGGTTATATTGATCAAATTTCAAGATATAACACATGTGTTTGTATTCTTATAGCTATTCTTAGATTTGAATGAATTATATGAATATAACATGCTCTAGGATTTAAGCTAGAAATCTAAGTGACTTTGTCAAATGATTTTAGCATATTTTGTGTATGTGACTAAAACTTTGAATTTGTGCTAAGTGTACATATCTTGTGATTCAAGTTTTAGATTCATGAGTGCATCTTGATGCTAAATGATTTTTAATATATAACACATGATCTAGATTTGTCATTCATGCATTTTAGACCAGACTATATTTGATTTGTGGAAGTTCATGCATATGTCTAGTTTCCATAGAATTTGTTGATCATCATTTTCTATGTTGCCTGCTTGTTTGCATTTTGTATTCATGATCACCTAGCTACCTTGTGAAGAGGTTGGAAGCCTCATTCCATTTAGTGATTCTTTGGATTGAGCATTGGAAGTCACATTCCTTAGAGTGATTCTTTGGTTTGTGCATTGGAAGTCACATGTCTTAGAGTGATTCTTTGACTTATGCATTGGAAGTCTCATTTGGAGAGGGAATATTCAAGTTGAGCATTGGAAGTCACTTTTTGGAGAGTGAATCTTTGATTTGTGCAAGGTGGCATCACTTTCTTTATGTAGGATAAGAGGGTAGATTTCTTGGTGAAGAGGTCACTTGAGAGATTGTACTATTTTATCTACTAGTGGATTGTGTTTGCTGGTTGTTGTGGAATCAACTCATGGATGTTTCTTCTTCGAAGGTTTACCACGTAAATATCTTGTGTCAAATTCTCTCTATCTCCATCTCTCATATATGTATGTGTAATTGATATATTGTGTATAGTCATATTTTTGATTGAATTCCTTATTATATATTTTTAGTGTATGTTAGAGTTAAATAAGATTGTATCCCATATTGATTGTTAACTACATAGTTTTCAATTAATCAAGCACTCCATTATCTAATTGATTGTGCTTGTGTATGGACAAACTTAAGTTTGTTTCAAGGGTTAAAAAAGGTGTTCTAACCTATTCACCCCATCTAGGTTAGCTTACGACAAATTAACTGTGTTTGTATTTTCAGTGTTAGGTACGTGACACCAGGCCAGACTCTCTAGTCTTCAACATTGAGGACAATGTTGGGTTTTGGTTTGGGGGTGTGTATGCATTGTTGAGTCATATTTTTTTTTCCAGACATTTTTAGTCTTTGTGGTCCAAAATTTTCAATTTCGTCGCTATGGCCAAATTTTTGAGCTTTCATTAGCTTGGATGTGATGACTAGAGCTTGTGCTTTGGGCGAGTCTATAGATGTATTTTGATCTTGTGTAGCAAACTGTTGCCACTCGTGGGGTACACTTGCATTGTTTTGGGCTTGTCCCATCCTTTGTGTGCTTTAATGAAGAGGACTTGGTGCTCTTGCACATTGTTTTAATAGTAGAGACTACCCGTAGTTTTACAAAAACAAGCCTAATAAAAAGCGCATCGAGTGTTAAATTCTTTCTACTCTTTAAACACTTTTCTCATCAATATGCATCACATGCCATAGTACATACATTGCATATATAGAGTGTATTGCTAAGATATAGAGTGGATTGCTTGATGGATGCATTTATTCCCTTGAAAGACTAATTGTGGAAATGATTATAGGCAATGTGTGTGCATTAAATATTTTAAAAGCCCAAACACATTCCTATATCCTTTTGTGTGCTACAAAGCCAATTTTATTGCCAAACACTTACCTTTTTCAATTGGAACCACAATTAACCACATAACCATAAGCCCAAACACAAGCCAACCCTTTTTAATTGCCAATCATGCAAGGGTGTGTTGTGTGGTTGATAGGTAAGTAGCTCACATTTGTAAGCACAATGTGTACTTAGGCAATTCAGTGATATGCAAGTATAGGCTCAAAATGTAAAAGTGCCAAAATTGTACTTCAAGCCAAATTGTAAAAATTTAATGTGTGTGGGTGAAAAAGAAAAGAAAGATCGAAAGAAAGAAAAAGACAACAAAAGAAAAGAAAACCAAAAGAAAAAATATATAAAAGAAAGAATAAGGCATAAAGAAAAGAAAGAAAGAAGCCTTGAAACTATTAGTAAATGTCCTCACAATTTGGAGTACCAATTTGTTGTTAGGATTAAGCTCAATAGCAAGAGTATAATATTGTAATTAACAATCGTTTCATGTGAATAAAGTGATTTCTAGTTTAACAAATCTTATAGCATTTATAGTTTAATTATTATAATTGTCAAAAGTAAATAATCATAAGGTCAAAAGACTATGACAAAAGAAGAATTGTTCATACATTTAGATATGTATGAGGTAGACACAATTCTTTAGTTAGTCTTGAATAATATTCACAACTTAATATAGAAGGTTGGGCGCCTTTATCTTGTCAAAGTTGTAGATTCTTTTGCTAGCATTTGAGTGGGATCAAAAGTGTTATGATGAGTCTAAAATCATCAAAGTGTGGTGTCTTTGGGCAAAAGAATCTAGTGCACTGGGTGCATTGAATAGGATCAAAATGAAATACTTTATCTAGAATCGTCAATGGATAAAATTTTTCATTTAAAGACAATCAGAGAGTATATCTCAATCCTGAGATAAATGATGGACTTATGGTTGCAAGTGGTATCATTTGAGCTATCAATGAGGACGATTATATAGCTTAGTATATCCTCGATAATTTGGTGGTATTCATTTGTTAATCGATAGAGGATTTCATTTATAGATATGGATATCGTGTCTCCATTTATTGAATGAGAGTAGAATACCATCATATGGAGTTTTTGAGGTATTGGATATTAAATCTTAATGTTAAATTTTCAATAGTGTCTATTGAAACATGGCTACTGGACAAGTCAAAATATCCAAGTTCAAAATGTGGTCATATGAGTAAATATGGTAACTTGGAGAGCTATAGGCGGTCTATGAGCTCTTGGCGATTACTTGTATTCTTCACGAGGATACACTTTCTCCAATAAGGTTGTCTAGGGTACGAATGAGTAACATCAACTTATTCTATCTTTATTTAAGAGTTCAATTTTACTTTTTTAGTGGAATGAACTAAAATTAAATAGATCGGACCTAAGTGAATCATTTGTTGATTGTGATTGGGTTGTGTCTATTGGAGCTTAAATTTAGATAGCCCGCCAAGATCCCCAATCCATACGAATTTGCATGGATCACTTGATATATTCTACCGGACCAATTTAGGGGTCCATCTAGAATTGTATTAAGGCATGTGAACTTGTTTCTTTTTGTAAGAATAGGTCTAGTTCACATGTGGACTTTTTATTAAGGTCCAATGGATTTAATAAAATAAGAAAAATAATATATGGTCTTTATATTAAGGTATGGGCGGCAAAGGCTATTAATAATAGCTTTAATATATTATTTTTTATTTTATTATTTAATTAAATGGGAATTAATTAATTTGTTGATTAATTAATTTTTTAATTAAAAGTCAAAATCTTTTTCTAGTGGGAGACGGTCTCCTAAAAATATACTATTGTTGGTAGTATAGTTAATGTTAAAGACTATATTTGATAAGTAGATAAATAAAAGGAGTTATTTATCTAATCAAATTAGGAGGTCTTTAATATGGTTACAAATACAGTATTGAGTTGGATTAGGAGTCTTGGTGTAGGAAAGAATTCTTTTTGGAAAAGGATTCTTGGTCACCAACTAAAACTACTTAGTGGTAGAATTCTTATTTGAAAAGGATTTATAACCACTAAGTTAATCTACCTAAGGATAGGATTCTTGTCCATCAAGTAATCCTTCTTAGGAAAGATTCAAATCTCCTAATCTATAACAAATACATGAAATTCGGTTATCACATATGCAATATGGGATAGGATAGATTTCTTTTAGATAAGGATTCTAACTACCAAATAAATCCACCTAAGGAAAGGATTCTGGCCAACCAAGTGAATCCTTCTTATGAAAGGATTTATGATCCTATATATATGTAAGAGAATTTCGGTCTTGACTAAGGTAATTTGGAGGTGAATTCGGCCAAGCTCTATATTTCTTAGTGAAGAATTCGGCTACCATAGGAATTTTAAGGGAGAAAATCTGATTTTACTCTAGATAAAATTCAATCATCTCTAAGCAATAGTGTGTGAATTCGGCCAAGTAGAGAAAAAAGGTGAACGTTTTTGTTTTCGATTGTATACTAATATCCTTTACATCAAAAGGGTTTTGTGTACAACATCGAATCAATATTCACGCGAGTTTCAATCAAATTGATTGATAATTCACAAGTGACCGGACGTTCTTGGAATTTTCTTGGAGGATATTTGTAACTAACAAAGAAAAGATTTTTGCTTTGTCTCCATCCTCAGGAATACAATTTAAAAAAAGGGAGCTCACACTCCTAGGTGATTCACGTTCGTGATTGAATTGGAAGATCTTGCGGAATCAATTCGGCGATTGTTCAATCGTCACGCAAAAAAAGGTACGATACTTTTATATACATCAATTAATCTAAGGTTAAGGTTCTCGTTGCATAAAAGGAAAAAAAAAATATTTATACCCAAACCCTAATTTTGTTTTTGTCACGCTTCCGTTGGGTTTTGAACTCGTTTTTTCCCTAAATTTGTAAGCACAAGGTGTGTGAAATCTGATGCCTAGATGGTAATGTAAATTGTTTGTCAAGTAGAGCTTTAGTTGGGATGTGTGAGTATGTTTAGACAAGACTGGTGATTTTTTAGCTCAAAATTTTCCCTTTTTTCTTTGTTTACTACATTTAACCCCATGACCCTATTACAACAAAAGGTAACGTCCTATTTGATCCATGATATGTCTTATTAGGAATACTTGTTGATGCTTGATCTTCCACGTTCATTGCATAATGAACCATTCCTAGGCTAGTTCACAAAAAGTATCAGCTTTTTAATATACATTGTATGCAATGCATTAGAGTTCTATGCATAAATTCCATCATTGCATACCTTGAATGAGTGTGAACTTAGGAATCTAAGCGAAAAAGAGAGAAAACCAGGTGAGGTTTATAACCGAGGGGACTTATGCTCAAGGTGTGGAGTGAGTAGTTCTAGATATGAGAGTGCTCTTAGGCGTGTGATTCGTGATAGTGCAAGTTCCCGTCAAGTGACTACAAGTTGTTTTAGATTACTTTGCATGTGTCTACTGATCGTGCCAAAATTGTTATATATTTTGGCCCTCATTTCCTTAACCTTTGTCTCCTTTTCTGGTGTTTTTTTACGTCCCTTATGGTTCTTTATTTGTGTTTTCAGGTGATTAGGTACATTATGGATTATTGTATAAAAGATGCAGTTTTTTTGTGAAAAAAGGTCAAAAATCTGACTAAGTATAAAGTTCAGGTGTGCTGGTCATGAGGTCACTACCAGCGCATATTGAAGTGAAACAAGACATCAGGTCAATGCGTGAGTCTTGACTCACGCACAACCGCGCATTTGTTTGTGCATTTGCCAAAAGTTGAGAGTTGAGAATCGAGCAATAAGGAATTGCACGGGTTACTGTATGGGTCATTACCCACGAACTAACCCTGCATTACGCGTCAGGACTGGCACATCTGCATTTTCAGCCCTATTTTGGAATCCCTATAAATATATCTTGTTCTTATCATCTAAGGGACGAATTCTGAATCGAAGAATCATTTCTTCTCTCTCCCAAACACTTTCTCTCATCTCTAACCACTAACCTAGGTTTATGAATCATTCCCCACAAAATCTAACCATACTCCAAATCTAACCTAGGTTTATGGATCAAAGCTTCAAGAAGGGAGGAGTTTCTCTTCATGGGTCTTCTCTATCTCTATTCTCCTAGTTATTTATATGCATTTATCATGAGTAGCTAATCACCCCACTAGGGGATTGATGTGATTCATTTGTGAACCTTGGGTTGTATTAAACTTTATTCACTTTGTTAAATCTATTATTTATGTTTCATCCATTGTTTTAATTGGTTTCAAGAATTGTTTGTCTTAGATTGTACCCTCCTTTCTTTGCAAATTGTTTGAGAAATTATTTGAGTAGAGAATTGAGTATACCCTCTATTTAATTCTCTTAGCTCATTTGAATGGAAGGATTGAACTAGAGTACCCTTCTCTAGTTAAATTTGGACTTATTAATCTCTATCCTTATCTAATCTCAATTGAGTGACTAATTCTATAACCTCTATATTGCTTGAGAGAGATTAAACACAAACTCTATACCATCTAGGTTGGTGAGTTTATTAAGAGATTAGTCCCTTAATTTGATAGATGTGCATTCATGAACAATCACTTGTGGGTAGTCAATACCATACCCTCTAGATTGGAAACTCATAAGGGATATACAACCAATGCTATACTCTCTAGATTGGTTACATTAGATTAATGTTCATTCATGTTAATTACCAATACACCCATTGTTTGCTAGTGTGATCCATCAACTCCCTAGTCTTAACAATCATTTTAAAACCCATTGCATATTAACACTAATTGCATATTAGATTGACTTGTCTAATCCTAGTTTGTACATTTAGTTGTTAACTTTTCAAAACCATACCATTTATCTTTACATTTTCATGCATAGCTTTAGTTTCACATTAGTTAACTAGTTTTAGCCATCTGATTCCCCTTTCCATTTGGACGATACCCGACTTTCCATTGTACGTGTTTTGTAAACAAAAATAGCTCGGTCATCTACTTCTCTCAATCATGCATCCTTGCATCTCATCACCGGTTAGACATGCGACTTATTGAATTATTTGTGTTGAGTCTAGGAGAGCCTTAGATATAGTCAAGTTTATTTAAGTCTTATTTATGTCATTTTAGAGTTTGCTAGAGGACGAGCAAAGGTTTAGTTTGGGGGTATTTGATCGTGCTAAAATTGTCATATATTTTGGCCTTTAATTCCATTTCCTTTGTGTTTCCGTTTTTTTTACGTGTCTTATGGCTCATTTGTTATGTTTATAGGCAATTAGGTACATTGTGGAAGAATGGATGGGGAATACGGAGTTATGAATGAAACCATGCCATAATCAATGAATTGCAAAAGTGTCAGTGCACTGGATATGCACGGGTCCTTAACCATGCACAACCCATGCACCGTGAAGAGGATTTGAAGGCTGGCAAACGCATGGGCCATAACCAGCACACCAATCGTGTATAACTCATGTATTTGAGGAAACCAGGGTACAGACCAGGGAGCAGAGCAAGCCTATCAGGTCACTGCGTGGGTCACTGCACGGGTCTACCGTGCATAACCCGCGAATTTTTTCAAACCCAAGAGAAGGAATCAGCACATCCAGGTTATTATGTTGGTCACTGCACGGGTCCTTACCCATGCTAGACCCACTCATTTCACTTGTTAGGAAGCCACATCAACAAAATCAGTCCTTTTGAAGACACCTATGTATTGGATTGATTATGTTATGACATAAACGCCTCCACACCTATTCATAACCACTTTCTCTCTCTAGATTTGGGAATTACTTTCTCTCTAAAAACCCATCCAATTTTCATATCACCTACATCATCTACTCACCAAAAGGAAGCAAGGAGATCAATTTGGAGCTACAAGAATTAGAATTCTTCTATGGGTTTTCTTCTATTCTCTTCTCTTTGCTTATTTCTTGTAATAGACATAAGTAGCTAATCATCCCACTAGGGTGATGATGTGATTCTTTGGTGAGTTATGGGCTTTGTAATGAACTCTATATTTTTATATAAATCTATCAAATATGTTCTATTCTTTTGTTTTAATTGATTTCAATGATGAATTGTCTTTGATTGTACATTCCTCACTTAACATTTTGTTTGAGAAATTATTTGAGTGATTGATTAGGTATACATCTACTTGATCTTCTTTAGCTCAAGTGAATGGAAGGGTTAAACAAGTGTACATTCTCAAGTGAGACCTGCATTTTATAATCTCAAATTTATTCAACTTTGAATGGGTAATCAATTCTATACATCTAAGTTAATTGCTTGTGATGGGTTAAGCATCCATTCTATACATCTAGGTTGATGATTTTATTAAGAGATTAATCCCTTGTTTGTTAGATGCTCATTGGTGGAAAATCAATTGTGAGTGGCCAATACTATACATCTAGATTGGAAACTTAGGAGAGATATACAACCAATGATACACATCTAGATTGGTTACATTTGCCTTATGTTCTTAATTATGAATTCAACTTTTCCCATTGTTTGCCTATTGGATCAATCATTCCCTTAGTCCATTTATCATATATTTTTCATTTACTAACTTGTTGCATTTTAAAGTAGTCTAGACTTAGTTGCATTTTAGTTAAATTTCATTACAACAACCATTGCAAATTTACTTTTCTTGCATTTAATCTAGAGCATCAATTTGAACACATAGCTATAAAACGATCTCTATGGACGATACCCATACTTCCCAATATTGTTTATCAATTATTGAGTACAATTAGGGTTTGTAAATTTTGTTTGGCAAGCTATTTTCTTATACTAAACGACAGCATGTCCGTCTTGGATAGAAAGTTGACAATTCCTTCATTAGTAAAAGGCCCGAGGTTAGGATAGGAGGGATATCCAAGAGAGGGTGTATCATATGAAGTGGTCACTTTTTAGGGTATACTTTTATCCAACTAGTGAATGATGGTGTTGCCGATAGTTGAGGAATCAACCAGTGGATGTTTCCTCTTAGGAGGTTTTACCACCCAAAAAAATGATATGTCAAATGACTCTATCCTTATCTCTTTGATAATTGTATATGCGTTTGATTAAATCATATTTGGATCCTTACTGATTAATAGCTTTGTAAGAATAAGATTTTTGTATAAATGTGAGAACAAATGTCTACTTGATCAGTATATTTCATTTATTCTTGTAACTTGATTTATTTGTATATAGTTACACTTTGATTAGTTATAGTTTATATGAAACAGTTATTAATATATACAAGTGCTTGATGATATATTTTTTGTTTAAACTCTTCACATGCTAATCGTAGACTATATTTGACTATACGAGATTGAACACACTTTTCAATAGTTTATGTGTGCTTAATAAATTGTGATATAGGCTATCTAAAGGGATCAATTTTTTTATTATTATTTTAAGGGATTGAAAAGATGTGTAAAAACCAATTCACCCACTCCAGGTTAGCTTTAGGAAAATTAATTGTGTATGTATTTTCAAATTTGTCATAAGAGAGAAGATAAATAATGATATTACGTTTGTGTGCAAAGTTTCAACAATTTCAACTTTATTAAAAGACATGGATAAAATTCATCCGTCTTGAAATTTTGTCTTGTCATTACTTTCACCATAACATCGGCGGGAAAAATACTAGCATATTTTTCTGTTTTTATATGCCTTTCATTTTCAACTAAAAATACACAAAGTGTGTCTAATATAGCATAGAGTGGGGTGGATAGGTTTTAATCAAAATTAATTGCCAACTTTCTATTAATCAATATTAACAAAAGTTAAACCATATAAACCAATCACAACAAGCAAGCAATCACCGAAATATAAGTGCAGAAAACAATAAAAACACATTGATTGATTTACGTGAGAAACCCTCCAATTGGGTAAAACTCACGGGCTCTTCTAACCATTACCGGTCCTCAAATCTATTATTTGATTGAAAGTTTACAACCTAACTTGACCTTTAATCCCACCATTCTCGATCACTAACACATTTCATTCTACACGCAGACCTTTAATAGTGATTCTAGACCAATTTCTTGTGCATTAACACTCTTAGTCACCATACTTAACTCAAGAGGAGATTTAAAAACCTAAGTGAATATATTAAAACACTCTAAATGCAATTAATGTTAGGTAAACACTAAATGCTTAATTAGGAATTTAAAGATGCAAGCAATAAAACCTAATTATCAATGTCTAAACGCAAAGCAAAAAGATTTAGATATAAAGGGTAAAAATGTCCTAAATGCAAGCTATCATAAAAAAACAAACTCAATCAACAATCAATGACTCAATGCATATTAAAAATATGTTCAAGAACAGAATTCATGCATCTAATCACGTGGTAAATGTTAGGATTATGCTCGATAGCAAGAGTGTAATAGTGTAATTAACAATCTTTTTCATATGAATAAAGTGATTTCTAGTTTAAAAAATCTTATAGCATTTATAGTTTCATTATTATAATTGTCAATAGTAAATAATCATAAGGTCAAAAGACTATGAGAAAAGAAGAATTGTTCATACATCTAGATATGTATGAGGTAGACACAATTCTTTAGTTAGTCTTGAATAATATTCACAGCTTAAGATAGAAGGTTGGGCACCTTTATCTTGTTAAAGTTGTAGATTCTTTTGCTAGCATTTGAGTGGGATCAAATGTGTTATGATGAGTCTAAAATCATCAAAGTGTGGTGTCTTTGGGTAAAAGAATCTAGTGCACTGGGTGCATTGAATTGGATCACAGTGAAATACTTTATCTAGAACTGTCAATGGATAAAAGTTTTCACTTGAAGACAATCAAAGAGTCTATCTCAATTTTGAGATAAATGATGGACTTATGGTTGCAAGTGTTATCATTTGAGCTATAAATGAGTACGATTATATAGCATAGTCTATCCTCGATAGTTTGGTGGTATTTATTTGTTAATCGATAGAGGACTTCATTTGTAGATATGGACATCGTGGCTCCGTTTATTATTTGCAAGTAGAATACCATCATATGTATATATTGAGGTACTGGGTATTAAATCTTAGCATTAAGTTTTCAATAGTTTCTATTGAAACATGGCTTCTGGAAAAGTCAAAATATCCAAGTTCAAAATGTGGTCATATGAGTAAATACTGTATCTCGGAGAGCTATAGGCGGTCTTTGAGCTCTTGGCGATTACTGGTATTTTTCACGAGGATACACTATCCCCAATAATATTGTCTAGGGTATGAATGAGCAATATTAACTTATTCTATCTTTATTTAAAAGTTCAATTTTAGTTATTTAGTGGAATGAACTAAAATTAAATAGATCGGACCTAAGTGAATCATTTGTTGATTGTGATTAGGTTGTGTCTATTGGATCTTAAATTTAGATAGCCCGCCAAGATCCCTTATCCACACGAACTTGCATGGATCACTTGATATATTCTACCGGACTAATAGTGGTCCATCTAAAATTGTAATAAGGCATGTGAACTTGTTTCTTTTTGTAAGAATAGGTCTAGTTCACATGTGGACTTTTTTATTAAGGTCAAATGGATTTAATAAAATGAGAAAAATAATATATGGCCTTAATACTATGTATGGGCGGCAATGGCTATGGATAATAGCTTTAATATATTATTTTATTTTATTATTTAATTAAATGGCAATTAATTAATTGTTTGATTAATTAATTATTTAATTAAAAGTCAAAATCTTTTCCTATTAGGAGATGGTCTCCTAAAATTATACTATTGTTGGTAGTATAGTTAATGTTAAAGACTATATTTGATAAGTAGATAAATAAAATGAGTTATTTATCTAATTAAATTAGGAAGTCTTTAATAAGGTTACAAACACACTATTGAGTAGGATTAGGAGTCTTGGTGTAGGAAAGAATTCTTTTTGGAAAAGGATTCTTCGTTACCAAGTAAAACTACTTAGTGGTAGAATTCTTATTTGAAAAGGATTCATAACCACCAAGTTAATCTACCTAAGGTTAGGATTCTTGTTTATCAAGTAATCCTTCTAAGGAAAGATTGAACTCTCCTGACCTATATAAAAGACCAAAATTTCCAACACAATATAGTTATAGGAGTAGTTAGTTTTCTTTTTAGATAAGGATTCTAACTACCAAATAAATCCACCTAAGGAAAGGATTCTTGTCAACCAAGTGAATCCTTCTTAGGAAAGGATTTATGAACCTATATATATATATGTGTGAATAATTTCGGTCATGACTAAGGTATTAGAGAGGAATTTCGGCCAAGCTTTATTTGAGGAAGAAAAAGTTTCCGCCATCATAGGAATTTTGAGGTAGAAAAATCTGTTTTTACTTTAGATAAAATTCGATCATCTCTAATCAATAGTGTGTGAATTCGGCCAAGTAGAGAAAAAAGGGGAACGTTTTTGTATTCGGTAGTATACTAATATCCTTTACATCAAAAGGGTTTTGTGTACAACATCGAATCAAGGTTCACGCGAGTTACAATCAAATTGATTGATAATTCACAAGTGACCGAACGTTCTTGGATTTTTCTCTTGCAGGATAATTGTAACAAACAAAGAAAATATATTTGCTTTGTCTCCATCCTCAGGAATACAATTAAAAGAATGGAAGCCCACACTCCTAGTGATTCATGTTCGTGATTTGATTGGAAGATCTTGCGGAATTTATTCGGCGCTTGTTCAATCGTCACGCGAAAAAGGCACGATACTTTTATATACATCAATTAATCTAGGGTAAAGGTTCTAGTTGTATAAAATGTAAAAAATTTATATATACACAAACCCTAATCTCCTAATTTCATTTTTCACACGCTTCCGCTGCGTTTTTAATCCTTTTTTTTTTTCCTTACAGTAAATATTAAGCCTAGGCAAGAATGAAATCTAAGACATGTTTAACTTATCTAGTCATTTAAACAAAGAAAACCCATGATTGGATGCTGAATGGAAATGCTAGATGCACATTGACTTTGAGATTGATTGGGCAAATATAGAGACATGGAGCTTCTCTCAATAAAAGAAATTTTCTGGCTTTATGATTTGGATTTTTGAAGCTCTAAAACGAAGATAATGAGAAAATATGGTTTATATAGAAGCCCTAAGTGAAACTAATACATTTTGGGAAAAATACAAAAACATGGCATAAAGAACAACAAAACTTGTCTCGTGAAAACACCGATAAAGTTTTGTGGGACATGTCATGGGACAGGAACAGTGTAAATTGTCTCGAAAAAAAAAACCCAATAAAGTTTTCATGGAAATGTCACTGGACATGTCACAAGACAAGAACAGTGAAACCGATCTCGTGAAAAACACTAACAATGTTTTTGCGGGACATTTCGCTGGATAGAAACAGCATATCAGCTTGATATTCAAGTAGATCAAATCATTACCAAATGACATCGATACCTATTATATATTGGAAAGGTATGGATGTCTACTTTTTATTTTGTTTTCCAAAAATGAAGTTTCGATGATTTTAAAATAAGATATGGTCATTGGAGAGAACAAATGTAAGATTTAGATAACAACAAGATTGGCCAAACTCATGGTATAAGACCATGTGACCCAAGACGAATCCAAGAGAGTAAATACGGACCTCTCCAGTGGTCACATATTGTGTTACGACAAGCACACCATCATGTAAGCACAGATGTTTCTATTCACACAACCGAAAATGAATTACGATTCAAAAAACCACACTTAGAGCTAACAATGAATTGCAAGTGAGTTGAGAAAAAAAAAATGCACACAATCAAGGAAACACAAATGCAAAAAATGGAAATGCACATAAGTGTGTATGTAGCTAGGCTCTTCAAGAGTCGATTCAAATGATATAACTTTTTTCTCTTGATCTTGAAGTCACAAAGATGCTTGGAAGCTTGCTAATAAGAACCTAAGCTACCTATTACAAAATTATCCCCAGTGTAGTTTGTCATGAAATAAGCCAATCATAAAAAAGTGGTCCTTACAATCTCCTCATTTGGCTATTTCATGACAAAATCAACAGTCACAAAATAATCCTCACAAAAAAGAAAAACAATTTTTATTCTCCTCGCCTTCCAAGATGGTAGATTCTCCATGAGGTTCAGCAAGATCCATGATATTCTTCATATTGACCATACCATTGACTAAGTTTGTGATAGCTTGCCTAGCAGTGTTGATCACCTTAATATATTATTGCTCTCTAACCTTCATGATAGAAATAATCTCCTTGTTTTCAAAGACAAGTCTTTCTACCTTTATTAGCCTTTTCATGGTGTCATTCTTTTTACAAATGAGTCTATGTGAAGACTCAACAAACTCAATCACTTGAGTTTTGATCAAAACATCTTTCTCCTTAGCCTCTCTCAATGCTTTATCTCCTTGTTCCTCAAGACTCCCTATCTTAGTCATAAGATTGATATTGGTTGTATTCAAACATGTATTTTTTTGATGACTTTGATCAATCTCCTTATCCACGAAAACTATACACTCAATCTCTAGCTTTGTAAAAGAAGCTGTAAGAGTAACAAAGTTGCTAACATGTTCTTCTTCACTTGAGGACTCATCACTAAAGCTCTCTTCTTAACTAGAGCTATCATCGCTCCATCTAGCCGCCATTGCTTTTCATTTCTTATCCTCCTTAGATTTCTCATTTGGACAAGCGGTGGCATAGTGACCAAACTTCTTACATTTTGAAAATTATACAACCACGATTAAATGGCCTAAAGCCAACCTAGAGGGGGGTGAATAGGTTTTTCCACCACTTTCCAATACCTTAAAAGCAAACCAATGGTTGTCCCTCTAGATAGTCTTTATCACAAAATATTAGTCAAATAGAGCACATATAGACTTATTGACAAACAATCTCAAATAAACTTCATTTGTCAAAAGTTAATAGCTTGCAAGTGATCTAACAATACTTAAACACTTAAAACAATAACTACTTATATACAAGATTTAATTTTACAATAATAGAGATATTATACAGCATAGATCAAATAAGCTGTATTCATATCACAATTATACAAATCTTGTTATTCAAAGAAATTTAGGAGAAATAGTACAAAAAATATTTTTACAAACACTTATACAAATATAAAGTGATAGAGATAGAGTCACTAGACACAATATTTTTTTACTTTGTAATACCTCCGAAGAAGAAACATCCACGGGTAGAATCCATAAGCACCGGTAAAATGAATCCACTATGATGAATAAAAGATACACACTCAAAGTAGTGACCAAATCCCATGAAACACCTTTTAAGATATAACTTCTATCCTACCCACTGGCCTAGTGAACCGCCTTATCTTCTCCCTATCCAAGGTGTGCCTAATACACCTCTAGGAAGCAAATTCCTATCCAATACTTCCTGTATCTAGGAAGATTCCTTTCTTGTGAATTCCCTTTTATCTTTATAAAGTAAATATACCTAAGAGGGGGGAGGGGGGTGAATAGGTATATGCTGCAATTTTCATCTTCTTTTAAAACAATGCAATTTTAATAATGTTAAATGAAAATTGCAAACAATGACACAAGATGCTTACGTAAACCTCTGAAGAGGAAACATCCATGAGTTGATACCACAACCACCGACAAAAGCAAATCCACTATTTCAAATAAGAGTTACACACTTAAGCAATCAACACATGCTCTCCAAGCTATCACTCTTACTCTACCCTTGAACCTAGTGATCTACTAAGCTGACTTCCTATCCAAGATCTCATGTCTCTAGTAAGATTTTATGCTCACATATCTGGATCCTTCTGACCCTAGGCAAGACTTTCTTGCTTAGCTATCCGTGTCCTCCCAACTCTAACTAAGACTTCCTTGCTCAACAATCTGAGGCCTCCTAACTCTTGTGAAGACTTCCATTTGCTTAGCTATTCGAGCCCTCCCGACTCTACCTAAGACTTCCAATTAATCAAATCAAAGAATCACTCTAAGATATGAGACTTCCTACCTCTTCACAAGGCATCTAAGTGATCATGAATACAAAACGCAAACAAGCACTCAACATAGAAAATGATGATCAACAAATTCTATGGACATGCAACTAGTTAGCTAGATTATGCTTTCAAAGAACAATCACAAATGTATCTAGACAACCTAAGCATGTTATCACCTAAGAACCAAATCAATAAAATGAATATCAATTTATGTAGACCTAGTTCTTAGAAAATGAAATTAAATCTAGAAATAGTCAATCAAGCATAATAACAAAAGATTTCTAGAACCAATTTCATGTTTATCAGGTTTAGCACAAATCATTCAATTTATCACAAATCTAGTTAAACTTGAAAATCAAATCAACAAACCAAAAAATGATATCAAAATCATCCTAGTCATGCTTCTTAATCAAATAGCATCAATCAATAAGAAGATCTAAGAAGAAAACAAAGAAGAAGATGTTTTTACCAACAAGGTTGAAAATCACGAACTGAAGATCTGATCAATACAAAAAATATAGAAATAATTTGGTTCTGTAAATTCCTGGGGTTTGTAGATATCTTCAAGACACTCGAAATAGGTTTTTGAATCAAGTGATTCGGAGTAGAAATGAAGAAGTTATCACAAAAACAAAAATCAAAATGTTGAGAGAAAAATTCTGCACATGCACTTCAATTTCTCAACTTTCTCAACTTAAGAAAAAAATAGGGAAATAGAGGTTTTAAAGAGAGAAGACCCAAAAGACCAAAAAGCCCCCATATTTTAGTGCCTCCCTGAGATGGTCCATGGGCATCTCAGGGCAGAGCAGCTTTGGGGCCGAGATGGCTACGCGCCATCTCGAGAAGGTGCTCAAGTGATGGCTCGTGCCATCGGGCATCTTCCCTTGTGCTCCTGTCGTGTTCTTTGACCATTCTTTTGTCCCCGAACTCCGAATTTGAATCCATTTAAAGATTACAAACCGGGACTACCTCACAAACATGGAAATATAAGATAATCAACCTAGAAAATAAGAATTTGACACGATATATGAAGATGAGGACAATGTATGCAACATGAGTTAAAAGTGCAGTATCTTTTAACTTAGAACTCGAAATCAATAGCATGAGTAGCCGAAATGAACGAAAATCAATCATGAACAACATAGAACCAAAATCAAGTTCAAGATCCATGTTATACAAACATATAAACAAACAAATGCATTTTATACAAGAATGCAAACTACGTAGAGATAGTTTCTAAACATGCATTTTCCAAAACATGTTACTTTCATACAGATGCATGGCCATTCAACTTCAAGTGTGTGAATGTGATATACCAAAAGATATGCTATGATGCAGGGACTCAAATTTATGATATGTGTGTGTGTGTGTGAACATTTAATGGTGTACAACTATGCAGGGACACAAATGTATGAATTCTGTGTGTGCGCGCTTACGCCTTGCAAGAGGAAGAAGAATCTCGATTCCTTAGCATCCAAGAATAGTACCAATCCTCTTGAAGACGAACTTTGCATCATGAGTATCTGCTTGTCTTCCTTGAAGCTCTTATCATCACGAACCACTTATGCAACTAAGCATTACAAAGAAATGAAGTTTTGTTATGGAATTAAGCCAACACAAAGCTAAAACCTAACAATCTCCCCTTTTGCCTATTCCATGGCAAAAACTCTACCTCACCATACAATGATCACTCATAATCAAAGTTGATTGCATTCTCACATCCTCACATTACAAAGAGATATCCCTAGACTAAAATATCTTCTTGAGTCTTCAAGAATATCTTCACACATTCAAAGCACCTATGAGACAAGAACAACCAAAAACAATCTTCTACAAAGAAGATAGGTGAGATAAACAAACAATATACAAAACAAAACAAAACAAAAAATTCCCATTCCCTTATCACTTCTTATCTCATGCAAACAAGAATTCTTTCTTCCCCTTAAGCTAAGATTTCTCCCCCTTAATGAATTATCTCCCTTTTTTTATTAAAAGTAAGTAACATGGTGAGGAAAACACTTTCTCACCCTTTTTGGCAAGTGATAGACAAAAACATATTACACAACCTAGAGAGAGAGGTAAATGCCAATTGAAAATACCTACAAGGTTATAAGGAATGCATAATAAAATCATGAGATAATGAGCAAACAAGTTTTATAAAGAACTAAGTTAAACAAACTAAGCTCCCCCTTAACATATGCTCCACATATTAATGAGAAAGTAAACTTGTTCACAAGAGAATCATACAATCACATATTTCAAGCAATAAAAGAAAGTAAACAATTTTAAAAAAATAAACGAGAATCATAGATTTTCATTACTCTTTCAAAAATAATCTCTCATTGCTAATAAATCAAGCACATTAAGCAAAAATGTGTGTGTCTGTGAAAATGTTTCTAGCATATATGAATGGAGTGATTGTGATATCAACATGCTAACCACTTCAACACCTATCCATCTAAAGCTTTTCCAATCAAGGTCAAACCGATTATCATCCGGTTTTTTGCTTTAAAGAGAATAGATTTCAACATATGAGCGTTGTGTGTGCATGTGGCTAGTCATCCGATTTCTGTTTTTCAACCCGAACATTCATAAGATTTTTCAACTATACTCCATTTTAAGCCTTCCACCATTTCTTTTTAGGCTTGTATCAAAGTTTTTTTTAATCATTTTTTTCAACACTTCTTTGATTTTTCTAAAATAAACATATACTCTTCATGATGGCTTTCACTCATCACAATGGTGTATCCTTTTCCTACATTGGGTGGCTTCATAACCAAGGTGTGTAGTCCTATCCATGAAGGTGCTCGTTGAGTTTTATGTAGATGCCGAAGCAAAATGGATACTAACCATAGGTCATCTATCATGTACTAAACAATGAACTTCAAGATGCATCCATAATCTCATGCTTTCAAACTAAATTACTCAAACTTAGACAAATAAGAGAAGCATTTGTGCACTTTTAAAAACAAGATTTAAAAAGACTTCCCATGATCTAGAAGTAATAAAAGCTATTTTATCAAGATCATTACTTCTCACATGAGTAGCTCTCAAAGAAATAGATATAATACAGTTTTGCTTATCAAACCACTCACAACCACACACAAGCATTAATCAACACAAATCATGCCAATGGATCTTCTAAGAGATACAAATCTCTCTTTGTCCAAGGGCTTTGTGAACAAGTCCGCAAGTTGATTTTTAGTAGGCATATGCTCAAGAGTTACTATTGAATGTTCAACAGGTTCTCTAATGAAATGATGCCTAATGTCTATATGCTTTGTGCATGAGTGTTGAACCGGATTTTTAGAGATGTTAATGGCAATCATATTATCACAATAGAGAGTCATTTTACCTTGATCAATCTCAGAGTCCTTGAGAATTTGCTTAATCCATAGAAGTTGTGTGCAAGCACTTCCGATCGCAATATACTCGGCTTCGGATGAAGAAAGAGAGACAGAATTTTACTTCTTGCTTTGCCAAGCAACCAAATTATTCCCCAAGTAAAAGCAACAACCTGATATGCTTTTACGATCATCAATGTTTCCTGCCTAATCCGTATCACAATAGCTAACAAGAATAACATTAGTATCAAAGGAATAGAATAAACAAAGATTATGTGTACCTTTTATATATCTAATGATTCTTTTAACGGCTTTCAAGTGAGATTCTTTTGGATTAGCTTGAAACCTAGCACACAAACCAACACTAAAACAAATATCAAACCTACTAGCCGTTAGGTAGAGAAGGCTACCTATCATGCTCCTAAAGAGACTTTGATCAACATTTCTTCCTTTTTCATCTTTGTCAAGTTTTAAAGTAGTACTCATAGGTGTTTCAAATTCTTTTCCACTTTCAATGCCAAATTTCTTAACAAGATTTCTAGCATATTTAGATTGAGACATCATGATACCATTGCTAGATTGTTTCACTTGCATGCCAAGAAAGTAATTGAGTTCAGCTACCATACTCATTTCAAATTCTCTTGGCATAACATTCACAAAATCATCAACGTTGGTTTTACATGTAGACCCAAAAACAATGTCATCAACATATATTTGTGCAACAAAAATGTCATTGTCTTAATGCTTGACAAAAAAGTTCTATCAATACCACCTCTCATATATTGGTTGTCAATAAGATATTGAGTCAACCTATCATACCAAGCTCTAGGGGTTTGCTTAAGGACATAAAGAGCCTTTTCAACTTAAACACATTATTAGGAGAGTGTGGGTCTACAAAACCCTTAGGTTGTTCAACATACACGTCTTCTTGAAGATATCCATTAGGAAAATCACTTTTGACATCCATTTGAACAATTTGAATTTTTTAAGACATGCAATGGACAACAAAAGTCTAATGGACTCAAGACGTGCAACGAGCGTAAAAGTTTCATCAAAGTCTACACCCTCAACTTGAGTATATCCTTGAACCACCAGTCATGCTTTATTTCTCACTATCTTGCCACATTCATCGGTCTTATTCCTAAACACCCATTTTGTACCAGTCACATTGATATCTTTAGGTCTAGGAACTAATGACCACACTTCATTCCTCTAAAATTTATTTAGTTCTTCTTGCATGGCATTAACCCAAAATTCATCAATAATTGCTTCATTAATATTTTTGGGCTCAATTTGAGAAGTGTAGCAAGCATATGAAATTTGGTTAGCTAGTTGCCTTCTAGTCCTAATCCCTTCATTCAAATCACCTATGATGTCTTGTTGATAATGCATATTCCTATGTCTAGAATTAGAATTTTCAACATCTTGTTGGTTATCATTCAAACCATTTTCTAATTCTTGACATTCTTCTCTAGCAACACTATCATTATCATCATTATGACTAGACTCACTTTCATCACAAGTAGTCACATCAATAGGTGCTTTAGTGTCATTTAACAAATGTTCTTTAGGTTTATTAACACCATTATCATCACACAAATCAATCATGCTAAGATCATCTATTTTCACATTAATAGATTCTATAATAGTCTTGGTTTTCAAATTGAACACTCTATATGCACGACTATTATTAGCATACCCAAGAAAGAGACTAATATCACTTTTAGTATCAAACTTTCCTAAGTGACCTCTGTCATTAAAAATAAAAAACTTACTCCCAAAACAGTGGAAGTAACTCACATTGGGCTTCTTGCCCTTCCAAATTTCATAGGAGGTTTGTTTTGTGCCGGGCCTTCTAAAAACTCTATTAGTGACATAGCATGCAGTATTGACTGCTTTGGCCAAAAGATTTCTAGGGACTTTCTTGCTATTGAGCATGACCCTAGTCATCTCTTGCAAGCACGATCCTTCCTCTCAACATCACCATTTTGTTAAGGAGTTCTAGAAGCCGAGAACTCATGTGAAATCCCATAATCATCACAAAACTCACTGAATCTAGCATTTTCAAATTCACTCCCATGATCACTCCTAATGCAACATATTTTCTTGATACCAAGACCTTTTTCATTTTCAACTAGTTCACAAAACTTCTTAAAGTAACCAAAAGTTTCGGTCTTGTCCCTAAGAAAATACACCCAAGCAAACCGAGAAAAATCATCAACACATACAAAAATGTATTTCTTACCATTTATGCTTTCGGTTTGGGTTGGTCCTATTAGGACCATATGCACAAGTTCTAAGGGCTTCTTGGTAGCAAAACTAGTGTACTTTTAATGAGACACTTTGGTTTGTTTACCTAATTGACATGGTTCACAAACACCATTAAGCATTTTACCAAGACTATGAAGACCTCTAACAATGTTATATTTCTCAAGCTTCTTAAAATCTGTATAATTCATGTGGCCCAATCTTTCATGCCATAATTCAAGCTTGTTGCACTCATGTGCCATATTACATGTGAGTGGATCAATCTCTAGTCAACAGCAATTGTCCGAAGACCTTTTGACTTTCAAAACAATCTTGCCATTTTTATCGATTATTGTACGCACATCCTTGTTAAAGCTAACTTCTATTAAAATTTCACACAAGTGAGTGATGCTTTTTAGATTAGCTTGTAGACCATCTACATACAAGGTGTCACGAAGTTTAGGCAATCCGGGGAAACAAATTATTCCCTTACCTAGAATTTGCTCTTTGGTGCCATCACCAAATGTAACCCATCCACCATCTTTCATAACAAGATTCTTAAAGAATTCCTTCTTACCGGTCATATTCCTAGAGCAACCGCAATCTAGGTACCAACAATAGGATGAGTTAGCTCTTAAAGCATATTGTGCAACCAAACATTGTGTTGTGTTTTTCTTAACCCAGACTTTCTTGAGAAGTTTCTCATTCCTACTTTTATTAACATGCTATGACTTGTTTTTAGTCACATTGACTCCATTAGTCACATTTTCAAACAATCAAACAAAGCATTATCAACTTTCTTATGCACAGTAGAATGAGGCACAACACAAGATTTAACAAACAAATCATAAACACATTTATTCTCAACATGCTTTTCCAAGGTCTTCTTAGGTCTAATTCTAGATCCATACATGGATGATTGCCTAGGACCATTCAAAGACATATCATGCAAATCACTGGAAATTCTACATTTACGAATGTATTCAAAACATCTAGATCTTATGTGTCCTACCATGTTGCAATAATGAAAAACAAGTATAAATTTGAGAGGTTTACCATTTGCTTGAGCATTTAACTCATTTTGCCTTCTCACATTTTTACCTCTTTGGCGTACAACACTAGAAGTCTTGCCTTTTGTATTTGATGATGACGTAGCTTGTCTTTGGCATTGTTGAGTCTTTTCCTTAACCTTCATTGTTGATGTTGAGGAACCTTCGGTAGCATTCATGGCTTTACCGTTGGAGAGTGTACCTACATTTAAATTGCTACAAGCTTTGAGAAAAGTAGATTTGTTAGATGATAGAGTTGATTTTTCATTAATATATCCTAAACCTCTTTTGTCGCTTGAAGACTTTCTAACCTTAATGAGAGCTTTCACTTTGTTAGAGCTAGATAACATCTTGTTAATCATCTCTTTAGCCTCATTAAGTTTGTTATTAAGCACTTTCTCTTGATTCTCATGCTCATTAAGTTTTGATCTAAGAACATTTTCAATTCTCCTAACACGATCAAGGGATTCATCTCTTTGCACAATTTCATGCTTCAAAATACTTAATCTATCATTGCTATCAATCAAGTTTTTCTCAAGATTAAGAATTTTGTCATTAAGATCATTAACACATTTTCAGCTACAATCATGATTTTCTAACCTCTTAGTGAGAGACTTATTGATCTTAGAGATCCTTTCATTTTCTTGAATAAGATCTTTGATCTTTTAAACATCTAAGTCAATAGACTCACCTTTAACAAGAGAAGCCACAAAAGAATACATTTCTTTAATCATGATGAAACAAACAAAAGAAGATAACAAACACTACAAAGAAGATCTATCTAAGTGCGTCTAGACACCGACTCTGATACCAATTGAATTTTCCTTTATCTTTATAGTGTAAATATACCAAGATGGTGGGTGAATAGGTATATGCTCCAATTTTCATCCTTTTTAAAACAATGCAATTTTAATACTGCTAAATGAAAATTGTAAACAATGACACAAGGTGTTTATAGGGTAAACCTCCGAAGAGAAAACATCCATGGGTTGACAACACAACCACCGAGAAAAGCAAATCCACTATTTCAAGTAAGAGTTACACACGCAAGAAATCAACACATGCTCTCCAAGCTATCACTCTTACTTTACCCTTGAACCTAGAGATCTACTAAGCTGACTTCCTATCCAATATCTCATGTCTCTATGAAGATTCCTTGCTCACCTATCCGGATCCTCCTAACCCTAGGCAAGACTTCCTTGCTTTGTTATCTGAGTCCTCCCAACTCTAACTAAGAATTCCTTGTTCAACAATCCGAGGCCTCCTACCTCTTGTCTAGACTTTTACTTGCTTAGCTATTTGAACCCTCCCGACTATAGCTAAGACTTCCAATCGCTCAAATCATAGAATCACTCTAAGATATGAGACTTCCTACCTCTTCACAAGGCATCTAAGTGATCATGAATGCAAAGCGCAAACAAACACTCAATATAGAAAATGATGATCAACAAATTCTATGGACATGCAAATAGATAGCTAGATTTTTCTTTCAAAGAACAATCACAAATGTATCTAGACAAACTAAGAATATTATCAACTAAGAAAGAAATCAATAAAATGAATATCAATTGATATAGACCTAGTTCTTAGAAAATGAAATTAAATCTAGAAATAGTCAATCAAGCATAAGAACAAAAGATTTCTAGAACCAATTTCATGTTTATCAAGTTTAGCACAAATTATTCAATTTATCACAAATCTAAAATCAAATCAACAAACCATAAAATTATATCAAAATCATCCTAGTCATGCTACTTAATCAAACAGGATCAATCAATAAGAAGATCGAAGAAGAAAACTAAGACGAAGATGATTTTACCTACAAGGATGAAAATCATGAACTGAATATATGATCACTACGAAAACGCTAGACATCTTTTGGTTCTAGAAATGCTTGGGGTTTGTAGATCTCATCAAGACACTTGAAATCGGTTTTTGAATCAAGTGATTCGGAGTAAAAATAAAGATGTTTTCATGAAAACTAAAATCAAAATGTTGAGAGAAAAATTCTGCCCTTGCTCTTCAATTTCTCAGCTTTCTCAACTTCAAAAGAATGATAGGGAAATAGAGGTTTTAAAGAGAGAAGACCCAAAAGACCAAAAAGCCCCCGTGCTTTAGTGCCTCCCCATGATGGCACATGGGCATCTCGGGGCAGAGCAACTTTGGGGCTGAGATGGCCACGCGCCATCTAGGGAAGGTGCTCAAGTGATGGCTTATGGCATCACACCTCTTCCCTTGAGCTCCTCTCACAATCTTCGACCGTTCTTTGGCCTCCAAACTATGAATTTCAATCCATTTGAAGATTACAAACTGGGAATCCCTGTAAAGCATAGAAATATAAGATACTCAACCCATAAATTAAGAATTCGACTCGATATATGAAGATGAAGATAATGTATACAACATGAGTTGAAAGTGTATTATCTTTTGACTTAGAACTCGAAATCAATAGTATGAGTAACTGAAATGACCAAAACTCAATCATGAACATTATAAGACTAAAATCAAGTTCAAGATCCATATTATACAAACATATAAACAAACAAACACATTTTACATAAGAATGCAAACTACATAGAGATAGTCTCCAACCATGCATTTTTCAAAACATGTTACTTTCATACAAATGCATGAGCATTCAACTTCAAGTGTATGATTGTGTTATACCAAATGAAGCGTTATGATGCAGGAACACAAATGCATGATTTGTGTGTTTGTGCACATTTAATGGTATACAACTATGTAGGGACACAAATGTATGAATTGTGTATGTGTGTGTGCACTTACGCCTTGCAACAGGAAGAAGAATCTCGATACCTTAGCATCCAAGAATAGTACCAATCCTCTTGAAGACAAATTTTGCATCATGAGTAGCTGTTTGTCTTTCTTGAACCTCTTATCATCATGAACCACTTAAATAACTAAGCATTACAAAGAAATGAAGTTTTGTTATGGAATTAAGCCAACACAAATCTAAAACCTAACAGCTTGCCTATTTGAATCCTCCCAACCCTAGTAAGACATCTTGCTTAACTATTCGAGTCATCCCGACTCTGGCTAAGACTTTCTCACTTGGTATTTGAATTCTCCCAACTCTAACCAAGAATTTCTTGCTTGACTATCCGAGTCCTCTGATCGTGCCAAAATAATTATATATTTTGGCCCTGATTTCCTTAACCATTGTCTCATTTTCAGGTGTTTTTACGTCTTTCATGGCTCTTTATTTATGTTTTCAGGTGATTAGGTACATTCTGCATTATCGGATAAAATATGTGGTTTTGTATGGAAAAAGGTAAAAAATTTGATGAAGTCTAAAGGTCAGGTGTGCAGGTCAATGCACAGGTCACTACACGCGCACATTGAAGTGAAAGAAGACATCAGGTCAATGTGCGGGTCTGGACTCGTGCACAACCGTGCATTTGTCCATGCATTTGCCAAAAACCAAGAATTGAGAATCGAGCAATAGGGAATTGCACGGGTCACTACTAGCGCACTACTCGTGCATTTTGTGTGTCAGGACTGCCACATTAGCATTTTCAGCCCTATTTTGGAATCCCTATAAATATATCTTTTTCCTATCATCTAAGAGGCAAATTCCCAATCTAAGAATAATTTTCTTCTCTCTCCCTTTTTCTTCCTAACTCTTTAACTCCTTCCACAACTCTTCAACTCTTCTCTCTCCCAAACACTAACATTCCTCTCAAAATCTAGCCATCCTTCATCATCATCTACTCAAGGACACTTGGAGATTGCATTTGAGCTTGAAGGAAGGAGAATCTCTACATGGATCTTCTCTATCTCTTATCTCCTAGTTATTTTTATGTATTTGTCATGAGTAGCTAATCGTCCCACTAGGGGATTGATGTGATTCATTTGTGAACCTTGGCTTGTAATTTTATTTACTTAATTAAATCTAATGAATATGTTTCATTCATTGTTTCAGTTGATTTCAAGAATAGTTTGTCTTAGATTGTACCCTCCTTTCTTTGCAAATTGTTTGAGAAGTTATTTGAATAGAGAAATGGGTATACCATCTATTCGATTCTCTTAAGCTCATTTGAATGGAAAGATTCAACAAGAGTACCCTTCTCGAGTGAAATCCGAACATTTTAATCCTTATCTCTAACTAATCTCAAATGGGTGACCAATACTATACCCTCTAGGTTGGTTACTTATGAGAGATTAAGCACCAAGTCTATAGCCTCTAGGTTGGTGAATTTATAAAGAGATTAGACCCTTAATTTGATAGATGTGCATTTTAATGAACAATCAATTATGGGTAGCCAATACTATACCCTCTAGATTGGAAACCCATAAGGGATATACAACCAATGCTATACCCTCTAGATTGGTTACAATAGATTAATGTTCATTTATGTTAATTACCAATACGCCCATTTTTTGCTTGTGTGATCCATCAATTCCTTAGCCCTAACCATCATATTTTAACGCTCATTCTCATTAACACTAATTGTATGTTAGATTAACTAGCCTAATTGCAGTTTCATTGTAGTTAATTAACATTTCAAAGCCAAAACCATTTATCTTTACCTCTTCATGCATTGTTTTAGTTTAATTATAGTTAACTAGTTTTAGCCATTCGATTTCCCTTTCCCTATGGTTGATACCCTAGGTTGTCATTATACTTGTTTTCACATTTTAAGGACATAGCTAAGGACTTTAAAAATATTTGTTTGACGAGCATTTTATAACGACTAAAAATAGCTTGGTCATCCTCCCGACTCTAGCCAATACTTCATGCCTTTTACAAGGACTTTCTATGTGATAATGAATGCAAAACACATCCAAGCACACAACATAGAATATGATAATCAACAATTCCTATGGGAACTAGACATTTGCATAAAAGTTCACAAATCAAAATTGTCTAGTTACTATGCATGAAAGAAAATTCTAGAATATGTGAAACACCAAAGCACATTTAATTTCTAGATTTATTCATGTCACTAAACCTTGAACCAATCAAATACATTTAAGCACATATTCAAGATTTAGTATCAAAGAAAAATCATGCAAGATTCATAAGATATGATCAGTAAAAGTTCTAGCAAGAAATTTAGAGCAATATTCACAAAGTATTCATTACAAACCTATTAAGCTCTATATATTTAAGAAATTGTGCTAATCCTGGATATAATCAATTAATGAGACCTAGCACAAGTAGAGACTATTACTTATCAATGTCAATCAATTGAAGCATAAATAGTCATAGATTGATAGCTAGCACAATACAAAATACAAACATGTAGAAACATAGGTCTTAAGAAAACCTACCTCAACATGCAAGGTTCTAATCAAGTTCAATCTAGCTTTGATAGAGTCTAAAACTCTAATTAAACTTTAAACAACATACATACATGTATTAAAGAAGAAAACCCAAGGTAATTGAAGACTTTTAAGAGCAAAACCCAAGAGAATATTCAATTCCTCACAAAAACTATGTTGTCACATTTTTTATGTAGAACCACCTAAAAACTTGATCAAATGACCTCAAACATTCTTGTAGATGATAGAGAATTGATAGATGAACAATCACCAATTAAAATCACTTGAATCGAAGTTTAGATGAGAAAGTTATGGTGTTTGGAAGATGAGAAAGTTTGATAGTAAATTTGCACAATTGTTTTTTTAATTTTTCTTCTTGGAATGAAATTAGAGGGGAAAAAGATATTTAAAGTAGGGAACCCAAAAGCAAAAATGAAGGGTCAATCAAGAGGTGCCACCTCTATAGCCCATGAAGGTGCGTGGCCTCCACGGGGGCATAGAGCATCTCTTCCCATGAAGGCCACGTGTCTCCATGGGGAAAGATGCTTGGCCCTCTTTGTTGGCTACTTCATCTCCCAGTGCACCTTTGTGTTCTTCAACCGTTCTCCGATTGTTCTCTGACCTCCTAAATCCAAATTTGAATCTCTTTTTGAATTACAAACCAGGAATCCCTCAAACATAAGGAAATCAATAAAACTTTCACAAAGAGTATGGAATTCAACTTGAAACATAAAGATGAAAACCATGTACGTTAAAGATACAAAAAGTTTCGTAACATCCTAATTGGAACCTGAAACTTAATGAATGAGTAACCTAAACATCCAGAACTCAATGAGGAATACAATAAGAAAGTTTTTAGTCCAATACCATAAAAATACAAACAAATAAATACAAGAACACACAAGTATGTCATTTCCTAGATATATTCATGGAACATGCAATTTCTCAAAAAGTGTCAAATTAAATCTAACACACATGAATACTTTACTAAGTGTGTGTATGTGAAATATAAATTTGGCACAATGATGTAAGGATACATATGGATGCAATGTGTGTGTGTGCACATAAGCCTTGTAAGATGAATATGGTCTTGTTATACCTTTACTAAGCAATGGAGTCCATTCCTCTTGAAGACTTCAACTTTGCTTGATTTGTTGTCCAATATTCCTTGAAGTTTGATTATTCTTGACAATTATTCATTACGAATGAATTTTTGTTTTGATATGAAATTATGCCAACAAAAGACATAAGAACCTAACACATTTGAAGCATTAAACCACTTTGTTATTCCTTGCATGGCCACACTTATCATTCCTTCAAGTAGTTGACTTATTGACTTCCATTTTCTTGAATAAATTGCCACTAGGCTTGGCACCTCTTCTTAAGAACTTCTTAAACTTTTTAACCAAGAGTGCCATCTCCTTATCCATATCTTCACTTTCTTAGTCAATGGCCTTGAGAACAATACCCGTGTTCTTGACTTTAGGTTACAAGCTCATTTCATATGTTTAAAGTAATCCAAGCAATTCGTCAATGCACATGCAATCAACATCCTTGCTTTCCTAATTGGCTGAAACCTTTGCCTTGAAACTCTTAGGTAATGATCTTAGAATCTTCCAATTTAGTTGCTCTCTTAAGATAGGCACACCAAGTGTTTGACATTGGTTGGCTATATTTAGAAGTTCGAATTAGAGGTTTTCAAACACATCTTCTTCACCCAATTGCAAGTTGTTAAATTGTGATGTTAGAATTTTAAGCCTCGATTTCCTCATCGCCAATGTTCCATCATTGATAACTTGTAAAGTATCCCATGCCTCCTTGGTGGACACAAGGTTTTGAATGCAGGAGAATTGATACCCATCAACTCTTCAAAAAATGGCATTCATGACAAGGTGATGCCTCTTGGCGACTTCAAAATCATTGACTGTCCACTTACTCCTTGGTTTGGAAATTATGGAACCATATTCCAATGTCATAGTTGGAGATATGTAACCTTCTTTTACTACCATCCTTGTTCTCTCATAAATTTAGTGGATATAGGCTTTTATCCTTAGCTTCCAAAACCCATAGTTATGTCCTTTAAGTAATAGAGGCCTCGAGTTTGAAGGTCCATCTGCCATTATCACTTACTGTAACACCATAGCTTCAAAGCTTTAAACCTAACCATGAGTATGAGCTATATCTCGTTAATTATGTCTAACGACCTATTTTGATACCAATTGAAATATATACAATCACGGTTAAATGTCCTAAGACAACCAAGAGGGTGGGGTGAATAGTTTTTTACACCTTTTTTAATCCCGTGAAAGAAACCAATGTTTTTCCCTCTAGAGAGCCTCTATCACAACACATAAAGCAAATGAATGCACATATAGACTATTGACAAGAATTACCAAATAATCATGTTAAGTTAAAAGTCTATAACTTGCAAGTGAAGTAACATCACTCAAAACACAAACCAACAAGTACTTGTATAAATGTGTATATTACTAATATGAACAAGTACTAGTATCTTGTACATAAGATTTAATTTACAAGAGTAAATATATATACAACAATGATCAAATGAATTGTTTGCATATCACACCTTTACAAATCTTGTTATCTAAAGATATCTAGAAGAAATGATTCAATTAAGATTAATACAAACACATATACAAAAAAAACGATAGAGATAGAGACACTTGAGAAATGATTTTGACGTGGTAAAACCTTTGAAAAGGAAACATCCACGGCATAAATCCGTAACAACTTGCAAATTGTAATCCACTATGACGAATAAAAGATACACACTCAAAGAAGTGACCAATCCTACGTTATACTCTCCAAACTATTAACTTATATTATACCCTCTGGCCTAGTGAATCACTTTGCCTACTTTCTATCCAAGATGTGACAATTACACCTCTAGGAAGCAACTTCCTTTACAAGATGCTCATGCCTCTAGAAAGACTAAATGCATGACTATCCCGAGCATTCCAATCCTCAAGACTTCTTGCTTAGCTATCTGTATCCTCCCAATCCTAGCTAAGATTTCCTTACTTGATTATCCTGATCCTCCTGATCCTCCTGATCCTAATCAAGACTTCTTGTTTAGCTATCCAGATCCTCTTGATCCAAGCCAAGATTTCATGCCTTTTTACAAGGACTTTCTAAGTGTGATCATGAATGCAAAAAACAAACAAGCATGCAACATAGAACATGATGATCAACATAATCTATGTAAACTAAAAATAAACAATGATCACACAATGTGTGTTTTAGTTTACAATCCAAACACAATGCAATCATACAAATGATGCATGTACATATGAAATGGATAGATCAATAACACTTCTTGAAGAACTAGATATAGGCATGAAAACATTCAAGATATCGTAGCATAGCTCTTATGAACATGAACAACAATCTAGAACTTGTAAACCACCAAATACATGTACTAAGACTAAGATTCAATTCATGTCACTAAAGATTGAAAGCAATACATAATCGTGAAGAACATTTTCAAGACTTTAGAACTAAAATAAATAAAAAATTGCTAGAATCAATAGATATTGTCAACAAAATCATCTAGCAATCATTAAGAGCACATATTCATAAAATATTCAATTAAATCCTAATAGGCTCTAAATATCCAAGAAAATGTGCTAATCCAAAATATGTTTAATTGAAGAGACCTAGCACAAGTAGAGACTATCAAACATCAAAATCAATCAATTGAAACACAAATAGTCCTAATTAGAAAGACAGCACAATACAACTCACAAGTATGTGAAAACATAGGTTTTAAGAAAACCTAACTCAACATACATGTTTTTAATCAAGTTCAAACTAGCGTAAAGTGAGTCTCAAACTCTAATCAAAGTATACACAACTAACATACGTATATTGAAGAAGAATTCCCAAGGTAATTAATGGCTTTGAAGATCAAAATTCAAGAGAGAAATCAATACCTTATGAAAATGTATAGTTTTAGATTTTGGTGAAGAGCTACTAAAAATCTTGGATAAATGACCTCATACTCTATTGGAATGATAGAGGACTCTCCAAAGAATATTATCCAACTTGAATCACTCAAATCAGACCCCGAATAAGAAAGTTATGGTGCTTGGAAGTTGAGAAAATTGGAGAGAAAATTTCTACACTTGTTTTTTTTTTTAATTTCTTCTTGAATGAAAAAATGGAGTGAAATTGGTAACTAAAAGATAGATAAGAGAGAGATAAGGTCACCAATGGAGGGTTGCCAACTCAATCTCTTGAGGAGGTGCATGGCCTCTATAGGGGCATAGGGCAACCCTTATTGTGTAGCCCACACGCCTCCAATGGGGAAGTGGTGCAAATGGCAACCTTGCTATTACCTCATCCTTCGCGTACCACTCACATTCTTCAACCGTATTTTGGACTCCGAATTTTGATTTTGGATCCATTTTTAGATTATGATCTGAGAATCCCTCACGCACATAATCCACTATGAAACTTTGACTAAAAGTTAAGAATTCAACTCGATACTTGAAGACGAAGACAATGTATGGTTAGTGACTGGAAAGTTTCGTAACTTCCAATTCAGAACTTGAAAACTAGTGAATGAGCAACAGAAATGACCGAAACTCAAAGAGAAATAATATGATAACAAATTCAAGTCCCAAATCACAAAAAATCAAACAAACAAACACAAGAACACACAAGCATGCCATTTCCTTGAGATAGTCCTATAACATGCAATATATTCGTCAATTTAAATCTTATGCATGTGCATACATTAATATGTGTGTACATGTGTTATACAAATTGAGTACATTAATGCAGGGACACATATGAATGCAATGTGAATATGTGCACCTAAGCTTTGTAGGAGAAATAAGGTTTTAATATACCTTTTTCTGCAATGGAGCTCGTTCCTCTTGAAGACTTCTCTTGCTTGACATGTTGTTTAACTTCCTTGAAGCTTGATAAACCATGAGTTCTAGATAAGTAATCAATACAAAGGAAATATTGTTTATGTATGGAATTATGCCAACAATACTCAAGAACCTAACAATCTACCCATTTGGAAAATTCCATGTCCAAACATCTATACAAATACTAAAACATACAGCATGAAGATGTACAAGAAAACATGCGGTGGAAGGGAACATATCGATTGGTATATTTCAAAAAAAAATTCTTTAAAAGAATGGACCTTAACCATTGATTAATTAACATATAAATAAAAGGTATCATACTTTTTTCAAGCGATGATTGATGTTGCACCGAATTAAATCACCAAGATCTTCAAATCCAATCACAAAAGTGAATCACCTAGGAGTGTAAGCTCCCTTTCTTTGAATTGTATACCTGAGCATGGAAAACAAACAAAAACTTTTTCTTTTGTTAGTCACAATAATCCTTCTAGAGAAAAACGTAGAACATTTGGTCACTTATAAATTCTCAATCTATTGATTGAAACTTGTGTGAACCCGATTCGATGTTGTACACAATTTTTTTTGATGTAAAGGATACAAGTGCACTATCGAAAACAAATATGTCCCCTCTTTTCTCTATGCATGGCCAAATTCTTCTTACAATGAGTTGGATGAATTTTTTTATTAAGTAAAGCAAAATAGAAAGAAAACTTCTCACACAAGAACTAGGGTGGCTGAATTCTTTGATAGGGATATATATAGGTGGCCAAATCCTCACACAAGGAGGATTCTATTTCACCAAGACTCCTATCAACTTTCAAAATTCTACCCTATTTCAACTCATTAGTGTATTATCCAATAATAAATTATTGAATATAAATTAATTGTGACATTATCAAAAACTTCCTAATTTGACTAATTGTCAATTAGAGTTTTGATAGATATCAAAGATATCCTAATTTGACGAGATGAATAAATTCCTTTTATTTATCTACTTATCAAATAAAGTCTTTGATACTTTTCAAACTACCAATATTAGTATGACACACGGAGACCTTCTCTTATTAGAAACAGATTTTGACTTTTAATTAAATAATTAATTAATTTCCATTTAGTTAAATAATAAAATAAAAACATTATATTAGCCTTGCCGCCCAAGCCAATAGTATGAAAAAAATGTTGTTTTTCTGTTTTACTAAATTGATTGCACTTTAATAAAAAGTCCGCATGTGAACTAGACCAAATCTTACTAAAAAGAAACTAGTCCGTATGCCTTAAATTAAAACATTAACATAATTTAACAACCCATTTAATTAAAATGTACAAATTATATTCTTAATGTGTTAATGGATTGCTAATCGCACCCCATCAGGGTCGCCTAAGGAATTTGACATCCTTGGCTGACCATTCCAGGTACTTGAAGAGTTATCGCGTGTCTTGATCATACATGACAACACCTCTTCAATTTTTTTGGATTCCGAAATCCAAAAAACAATTCTAGATGGACCTAGAAGTTGATCCAGTATAATATATCAAAGGATCCGTTCAAGTTTGAATCGATTGGGGATCTTGGGGGGCTATCTAAATTTAACCTTCAATAGACATAACCTAATCAAAAATCAACAAATGATTCACTTAGGTTCAATCTATTAATTTTAGTTTATTCCACAAAAGAACTAAAATTCAACTCTTTAACAAAGATAGAATTAGTAAATGTTTCTCGTTCATACCCCAGACAACCTTATTGGAGATAGTGTATCCTCATGAAGAATAACAGTAATCGCCAACGTTGGGATTATGCTCAATAGCAAGAGTGTAATAGTGTATTTGACAATCTTTTCATATTAATAAAATGATTTCTAGTTTAACAAATCTTATAGTATCTACAATTTAATTATTATAATTCTCAAAAGTAAATAATCATAAAGTCAAAAGACTATGGGAAATGAAGAATTGTTCGTACATCTGGATATGTATGAGGTAGACACAATTCTTTAGTTAGTCTTGAACAATATTCACAACTTAAGATTAAAAATGGCTGCCTTTATCTTGTTAAAGTTGTAGATTCTTTTTCTAGCATTTGAGTGGGATCAAATGTGTAATGATGAGTCTAAAATCATCAAAGTGTGGTTCTTTAGGCAAAAGAATCTAGTGCACTACGTGCATTGAATAGGATCACAGTGAGATAATTTATCTAGAACCGTCAATGGATAAAAGTTTTCACCTAAATACATTCGGAGAGTCTATCCCAATCATGAGATAAATGATGGACTTACTGTTACAAGTGTTACCATTTGAGCCATCAATGAGTACGATTATATAACATAGTATATCCTCGATGGTTTTGTGGTATTCACTTGTTAATCGTTAGAGGACTTCATTTATAGATAAGGACATCATGGCTCAATTTATTAAATGTGAGTAAAATATCATCTTACGGATATTTTGAGGTATTGGATATTTAATCTTAATGTTAAGTTTTCAATAGTATCTACTGAAATATGGCTTCAGGACAGGTAAAAAATGTAGAGAAAATCCCACAACGAAAGCGTAAAAAAACAATTAGGGTGTAGTATACTTTTTTTTTTGTGACGATTGAACTAGCATCAAATTGAATCCATAAGATCTTGCAATCCAATCACGAACGTGAATCACCTAGGAGTGTGGGCTCCCTTTCTTCAAATTGTATACCTGAGGATGGAAACAAACAAAATATTCTTCTTTGTTAGTCACAATAATAAACAATACCCTTTTGGTGCAAAGGATACTAGTGTACTACCAAAAACAAAAAGGTTCCCTCTTTTCTCTATGCTTGGTCGAATTCTTCACACAATGAGTTGGACGAAGTTTTTTTATTATTATAACAATAAAAAGAACTAAAAAACAACTTCTCACACCAAAAATTAAGGCTTGGTCAAAATTAATAGGTAGCATATATAGGAGACCAAATCCTCTCCTGAGAAGGATTTACTTGGTGGACAAGAATCCTTTCCTCAGGTGGATTTACGAGTGACAAGAATTCTTTCCTATACCAAGACTCCTAATCCAACTCATTAGTGTATTTGTGACCATATTAAAGACTTCCTAATTTGACTAGATAAATAATACCTTTTACTTATATACTTATCAAATATAGTCTTTAAAATTAATTATACAACCAACAATAGTATAATATTTGGAGACCTTCTCCGTTTAGGAAAAATAATTCGACCTTTAATTAAATAATTTTAATTACCAGATTTATTAATTTCCATTTAATTAAATAATAAAATAAAAAACAATATAATTTAGCTAAAATATTTAGCCTTTCCCGCCCAAGACCACACATGGGCATATATATTATTTTTCTTATTTTATTAAATCCATTGGACCTTAATAAAAAGTCCACATGTGAACTAGACCCATTCTTACAAAAAGGAACAAGTCCACATGCCTTAATACAATTCTAGATGGACCCTTAAATTGGTCTAGTAGAATATATCAAGTGATCCATGCAAGTTCATGTGGATTGAGGATCTTGGTAGGCTATCTAAATTTAAGCTTCAATAGACATGACCTAATTACAATCAACAAATGATTCACTTAGGTCTGATCTATTAATCTTAGTTCATTCCACTAAAAAACTAAAATTAAACTCATAAATAAAGATAGAATAAGTTAATATTTCTCATTCATACACTAGACAATCTTAATGGAGAAAGTGTATCCTCTTGAAGAATATCAGTAATCGCCAAGAGCTCATAGACCGCCCATAGCTCTCCAAGTTACCATATTTACTCATATGACCACATTTTGAACTTGGATATTTTTACTTGTCCAGAAGTCATGTTGCAATAGACACTATTGAAAACTTAACGTTAAGATTTAATATCCAATACCTCAAAATATCCATATGATGATATTCTACTATCTTTTAATAAATGGAGCCATGATGTCCATATCTATAAATAAAGTTCTCTATCGATTAACAAATGAATACCGCAAAACTTTCGAGGATAGACAATGCCATATAATCGTACTCATTGATAGCTCAATGATAAAACTTGCAACCATAAGTCCATTATTTATCCTAGGATTGAGATAGACTCTTCGATTGCCTTCAAGTGAAAAATTTTATCCATAAACGGTTCTAGATAAAGTATTTCACTGTGATCCAATTCAATGCACCCAGTGCCCTAGATTCTTTTGGTCAAAGACACACACTTTGATGGTTTTAGACTCATCATAACACATTTGATCCCACTCTAATGCTAGCAAAAGAATCTACAACTTTGACATGATAATGGCGCCTAAGTTTTATCTTAAGTTGTGAATATTATTACTAACTAAAGAATTTTATCTACCTCATACATATCTAGATGTATGAACAAAATTTCTTTTCTCATAGTCTTAGGACCTTATGATTATTTACTTTGGACTTTTATAATAATTAAAATTTAAATGCTATAATATTTGTTAAACTAGAAATCACCTTGTTAATATGAAAATATTGCCAAATATATTATTATACTCTTTCTATCGAGCATAATCCCAACAAACTCCCACTTGCTTTATAGAAAATGCATCATATCGTTCATCCCCATGCTCTCTAGATGACCACCAAAACTCTTTTAAGGAAGAGCCTTTGTAAAGGTATTAGCTAGATTATCTACTGACGCGATCTTAGTAATCGTCACGTCACCCCTGTGCACAATTTCCCTCAGAAGGTGATACTTTCTTTCAATGTGTTTTCCTTTCTTATGACTTCTTGGTTCTCTCGAATTAGCCACTGCTCCACTATTGTCACAATAGATAGTGATCTGCTTATTCGCATCAGGAACCACTTCCAAGTTAATCAAGAATTGGCAGAGCCAGACAGCCTCTTTTACAGTCTCGCATATGGCAACATACTCGGCTTCCACGGTGGAATCAGCAATACAAGATTGCTTGATACTCCTCCATATGACTGCCCCTCCTCCAATGGTAAACATAGATCTTGATAACAATCAATGTCTTCCATTGCTTCCTTGTACGAATAGAGATTATCGTTATCCGAGAGATTCTCTACAGATTCTCCTAGACCGCTGTATCTTTCGGGTTGTTTACTAACCCTCCCACTACGATGAGGTATGGTAGATTGTTGATCTTGTGTTGCTACAGAACTTACAACTGAGTTTGGTTGTGAAACCTCTTATGGAATTGTATCTGTCGAAAGCTCATTCATGACAATTCTACTTTTAGGCACAAAATTATTCATATAGTCTTCTTCCAGAAATTTAACATTTGTCTAAACAAATACTTTAAGATATGAAGGACTATAGAAATAGTAACCTTTTGTTCCTTTTGGATACCCTACAAATATGCTTGTTTCTTAATGGGACTCCATCTTTTGTCTTTCCTTTTAACACGTGCGCACGACATCCAAATATTTTTAAGTGTTGTAAACTAGGATTTTGCCCGATCCACAACTCATACGGTGTTTTAGGAACCAACTTAGATGGTACATCAATTAGAATGTACATAGCGACTTGTAAAGCATATCCCAAAAAGAATTAGGGAGTGTTGAATAACTCAACATAGACCTAACCATGTCCAAAAGAGTTTTATTTCTCCTTTCTGCGACCCCATTTTGTTGAGGTGTACTTGGTGCAGAAAATTGAGAAATTATCCCATTATCAATAAGATATTGCTGAAACTCACCAGATAGATATTCTCCACCATGATTAGAACTCAAGATTTTTATGTGTTTCTCAAGCTAATTTTCTACTTCAACTTTAAATGCTTTGAATATGTCAAAAGCATCCGACTTATGTCTCATGAGATACACATAGCCAAATCTTGAGTAATCATCCGTGAAAGTGATGAAGTACACATATCCACCTTTAGCTTGAATTCTCATAGGACCACACACATCAGTGTGTATCAATTCTAAACATTCAGTAGCTCTTATACCTTTGGTCGTGAATGATCTTTTGGTCATCATACCTTCCAAACAAGATTCACAAGCTGGTAGATCATTAACCTTTAAGTCACTTAAAGGTCCATTACTAACCAATCTTTTGATCCTATTACGGTTAATATGACCTAGGTGCAAATGCCATAGGTAGGTTTCATCTTTTGATAATTTTACTCTATTATGATTAGGTTTTGTTGAATCCGTGTCTAACAAGTTAGAGATATTTCTATGCAAGTAGAATAAATCATTTTCCAATGTACCTTAACAAGCAAATTTTATATTCTTACTAATAATAAAACCATTATTAAAAGTAATCGAATATCCAAATTTATTTAGACAAGAGACCGAAATTAAATTCCTCTTGAATTGTGGTACATAATAAACATTTATTAAAACTAAATGCCTATAAGAATCTAAATTGATTCTAATATCTCCAACTAGACTAGTAGACACCAACGCCCCATTGCAAGATGAATTCATTCTCATTCAGTCTTTTCTTTTATCGATAACCCCTTCTGGTTAGGCCCAAGTTGCTTTTTCTTCTGTTGTTTCTTGATCTTCTTACGGGTCTTAACAGAAGCAACTTTACTAACCTTATGAATCTCTTAACCCTTACCTTACATAAGGATTTTCTTTATGCTTTGATCATTTTGCATCAGGCCTTGCAAGATGTTTTCCTTATTGTTCAAGGTGTTGTCCAACTTGAACTGATCAAAGGAATCTGATAGTTAGTTGACAATCATGTCAATTTTTGTCTCACCATCTATCTTAGCACCATTCAGTTCAGCAATATGGAGATGTGCTATGACTTTCATCATGTGATCTTTCATAGCCTGTCCAGGTTTCATCCTAAGATTCATGAAAGTAATCACTGCATCTCTCTTAGTCATCCTAGACCTCATAGCAAACATCACCTCTAGAGACATCATTATATCAGGAACAGTCTCCATTCCTTCAAGTTGCTATTGCAACACATCAGAGATGGTGGCCATAATGTAACATTTAGCCATCTCATGTGAAGACTCCCACTGCCGATACGCATCTCTTTGCTCCTGAATAGATTCATTACTAGGAGTAGGTGGTTTGGGAGTATACATAATGAACTTATACTTTTTAGCTTGCAACAACAACCCAATATTCCTTTTCCATGTGACATAATTTTCATCAATTTAAGTATTATCTCTTAGGATGTTGATTAGGGATGGGGTCATGATTTCTTTTTAATAACAAAAATTATATAAGTAAATAATCATGATATAGCACTTTTGAATATTTATCTTGAATTATAAATAAAATAATTCAATCGTAAAATTCAACGATGATCCAACACCCATAAATGTCAAGCCTCCATTGGGAGTTCGCACCATTTACTAGTTAGACTAGGTTCTACCTAATTGTTAACATAACAACCAACGTTTTCAATTTTAGCCTTACAATTTTATTAACAAGAACTATTGGGAGGATATTAATAAAATTACATTGAGTGTGTTACCAAGTTAACGACCTTCAATATAATCCCTCACGAATATCCCTCATTTGGGAGTAGATATCGTTTGGGAAAATTGTCTAGTCTATCCTTGTAAGGAAGTATCTTGCTATATTCCATTCATGAATACCTCTTGGGATTTTATTACATGAAACATAAAGCTCAACTAAACTTGAAGGCCGTAGGTGTTCCAGAACACCTTCTCCCACTCAATTGTTTAAGGTCTGTGATTGAATTCCTAAACCATTCAATTCAAGTAATCTAGATGCCAATTAGATACCTAAAGCATTCAATTCAAGTTCATTGAGTGTCACTCCTATTCTGTATGACATGTTATCAAACAATGACAAACATTGCAATATTTACAAGTATATAACTAGCTACAATTTTGGTCCATCCTAGAAAAACAAGTAAATTACATGTCTTGGAATACAAAAAAAAAACTCCTTTCTTGGCGAACAAGTCTTCACGCGACCTTCATTGTTTGGAGTCCCTCGGCTGCCTCCCATGGGCATGCACACCCTTGGCTCCCTTCCATGGGCGTGTGCATGCCGCAACCCCATAAAGGGCTGCAATGTGCAGCCCATGGCTTCCATAGGGCTGCCGTGCGCAGCCCATGCCACAACAATCATGGCCGCGTGCTCTTTGCAGGCATGTTTGTTGCTATGGCTTGCATGGCCCCAAACTTGTTCCGGTTGCTTCCAATTCAAACCTTCGAGTCTTTGATATTTGAATGTAATTGAGAAGAATTTTAAATAAAAAAAATACTGCTGTTTTTTATTTATTTATTACAATATAGTGCAGTATTTTTATTACAATAGCAAAATAAAAATAAAATTTAGCAACTACCAAGAAGGAAATTATGGTGATGATAGGTCACCCTTCTTGTTACAATCCCAAAACAAAAATACATTGAAATTCTAGGACCAAAATTGAGCAACAACAAACCACATATAAAACATATAAATATCCATGTAAAGTCCTCATTTATTTATTGGCTTATTTCGTGAACAAAATCACAATTTTGGGGTTTATGTAAGGGTAGCTTAGGCTCTCAAGACCTCAAGAGGAGAAGCACCGAAGGTAAAATTCTTGTGCTTACTTGCTTTGAAGAGATAGTTGCACATACTCACATATTCATGCATAACTCTTATTCATATAATTTGTGTGTTTATTCTTGTGTGCATTTTGATTTAAATGACTCTTGTTGATTTATTTGCTTCTTGTAATCAAAGTTTTATGTCATGCTAGGCATTAGAATAGGATGCATTTTTCATCACTCTTGAACTTATTGATTTTGTTTATTGAGTGTTGAAAATAGGGTTTGCACTACTCAACCAGTGCACCTCACCAGTGCAACATTCCAGTGGATCGTCGCATGTGTTGCGCCACTGAGCTGCGATGTTGCACCTACGCACAGTTGAAAAAAGCGGGTGTGTGCTGGTGGTGCGCTACTCGACTAGCGCAATCTCACCAGTGCAAACATTCCAGAGGATTTGCGCATGCGTTGCGCCACTGGGATGAGCCACTCATCCAGTGCCTATTGTAAAATTAGGTTGTGCGGTACTCGACCAGCGCATGTCACCAACGCACACAGAGGAAGCTAGAACGTTTCTTCCAAAACGACCTCACTTTGTTTTGATCTCATATATATATATATATATATATATATATATATATATATATATATATAACTCTTTGGTTTAAGGTCATGTAAGAGTTCAGAATATCATATATTTTCCTTTGAACACATTTCAAAAGGAAAACTCTTCCAAGAACTCAATTTTAATCACTCAAAGCATTCCCATATGCATAAAAGCTTCATCTTGCATCATCTAAGTTCATTTAGAATGCATCAATGGATAGGGTTGCTTCATCACATCTTGTTTGGTAAGTTCTTCACTATCTTCTTACAAGTTAAGTGTTTTACTTGCTAAGCCTTCTCTTTAATTATTTGTATGCTCTTAGAACATTTTCTAGATACAAATTATAGATTGTTGTGATGCCATGATTGAGTGTTGTATTGTGATAGCTACATAGGATTGTTTGATTTATGTGTAGCTAAGCTTCTTAAACATGTCATTTAGCTCATGATATCTAGGATTGCATTAATTTTCATCTCATTATCCTAGATAAGCATATAGGGTTTCCTAGCCTTGTTTGTTCATTGAATATCATCATATATTCACTTAGGACATTTTATCTCTTCATTGAGAAGTAAGACTTGTGTAGCTTCCGGGAGTAGGTAGCTTAAATCGTAAGCAAGATGGACTAGGTTCACTTATACCGGGATTAGGTAGTGGTAGTGGATTAAATCTGGATTAGGTTGTAATTCCTTTGCCATTAGTGGATTCGAGGTTCTAGTGTGGCGCACTCCACGTATATCTCAAGTGTCTTTAATATTTCAGCAATCTTTACACTTGTGATTTTGTTGTAATTAGCCAGGGGCATTTTTTTAAAACTTGACCTTTAATGAAAATTGGGTAAATTTGTTTAAAATCTATTCACCCCCCTCTAGATTAATATATTACACACCATAATATTTGTTTCAATTGGTATCAGAGCAGGTTCTTAGACATACATAGGTGATCCTTGCTCATTTTGGTGTGTGTTGCATTTTATGTGTGTATTGCTCATTCATACATTTGAATTCATATCATTCATTCATTAAACACAATGAGTGGAAACGGTGGCAACGAGGGAGCTTGTAGCACTAGACCTCCATTTCTCACCGGATTGAATTATACCTCTTGGAAAGGCAAGATGGAGTCGTATATTTGCCAAATTTATGACAGGGCATGGATGGCGGTTGAAGATGGCTACACTCCACCCATGATGAATCCTACAGATGGAAGAGATGATGTACTCAAGCCAAAGGCATAATGGAACGCACAAGAGTTTGAGGCATCGAAGTGGAATAGGAAGGCAATACATGCCATCCTATGTGCAATGGATGAGAGCCAGTACAAGTTGGTTCAAAATACTAGGATAGCTAAGGAGGCATGGGATATCCTAAAAGTTGCACATGAGGGAACCGATGTGGTTAAGGAGTCGAAGCTTCAAGTTCTCTAAACACAATTTGAATTGCTCAAGATGGATGAGAACGAGTGCTTCAATGACTTTGAAGTGAGGTTGATGGACATTGTGAACCAAAGTCATCAACTTGGTAATCCTTATTCAGATAGGAAGATCAAGCAGAAGATTATGAGATCTCTACCCGATAAATTTGAGTCTAAGGTGATAGCTTTAGAAGAGAATAGTGGTTACAAGGACATGAAGCCAAGTGAGGTGATTGGGAGATTTCTAGCTTATAAATCTTGGAAATGTCCTAACCCCACACCATTAAAAAAGTAAAAAGATATTGCTTTGAAAGCCTTCAAAGTTGAGAAGGAGGAAAGTGATGACTTGGATGAATAGATGGCCTTGCTAATGAGGAAGTTCAAGAAATCGTACAAGTCTGAGAAGAAAAGGTTTTGGATCCAAGGGTCAAGACTTGAAGAAAAAGGCTCCCATCAAAAAGTTTGAGCCTAGGCAAGAAAAGACCGAGAAGAAAGAAGTCCAATGAAATGAATGTGGTGGGATAGGTCACTTTGCCCCGGAATGTGCAAATCACAAGGTCAAGAGAAAAGGAAAAGTAATGGCTGCCACATGGAGTGAAAGTGATAACTCTAATGAAGGAGATGAGTCTTCGGATGATGAAGAACTCATGACTAACTTCATAGCATTTACATCCTCTCTTAGGACCAAAGATGCTAGTGAAGAAGAGAATGAAAGTCAAGAGGAAAACTACTCAAGTGATGATAGATCTTCATCACAATCCACAAATGGAAGTATGGATATGATGGATCTCAAGGACTACATGGTTAAGTTTGAGAGTTCAAGGTTAAAGAACAAGAATGAAATCAAGAGATTAAAAGAAGAAAACCTAGACCTCTCAACTCAAGTTGACCAACTAAATGAAGAGTTGGTGAGATCTAAGAGGAGTGAAGAAGGGTTGAAGAAAGAGCTTAAAGATGCTAGAGAGTTGTTGGGCAAGATGAACTCTAGCACCAAAAAACTTGACCATATGCTAGATGTTGGAAAGAGGCCAAGTGACAAGAAGGGGCTTGGGTTTGAAGATGACAAGGTGTCATCCACACCAAGCAAGACCATTTTTGTAAGAAGCATGAACTTTATTGGGTCCTCTTCTCATCAATAACCTAGAAAAAAACTTGACCTAGGAGAGTGTTCAAGTAGTGCTCAAGTGAAGGTGGTACCAAAAAGCCTACCTCATGCCCATCCTATAAGGGCTCCTCAAGCTAACTTCCCTAAACCAAAAGCTCATAAAGGGAAGATACCTATCATGCAAGCTCAACCAAGGAAGCAATCAAGTCTTTCTCAACAACAAAGAAGGAAAGCTCCTCATCAACAATCAAGACAACCACAAAGACATGGGAAGGCTCCAATGCATCCTCAAAGATATGGTATGATTCCTAACTTTATTCCCATATGTCATTTTTGTGGTATTGATAATTATTAGACCAAATTGCTTTAGATATATTAAATTTTGTAGAATTGAAAGCATGATAGAGAAGAAAAAGGCTAGAGCCATGATGCATGTCACTAGGAAAAATAGAACACTTTTGCATGATCCTAGGACATCTAGAGCCATGATGTATGTCACTAGGAACAATGAAACAACTTTGCATGATCCTAGGACACTTAGGGCCAATGTACTATTGACTACTAGGAAGAAAAATATTGCACCTAGGTGGATTAGAAAGGATGAACACTTTTGCCATGTTGTACAAATTGCCTTGAAAGCTCATTCTTGTGATTTTTGGTATTTGGATAGTGGGTGATCTAGGCACATGACTGGAAATAAGAGTTTCTTTGAAACTCTTGTGATAGTGGAGGGAGGAAATGTCACCTTTGGTAATGGATCTAAAATGAAGGTTAAAGGAAAGGGAACCATTTCCATTCCCGGATTACCCTTATTATCCAATGATTTGTATGTTGATGGTTTAAAAGCCAATCTGATAAGCATTTCACATCTTAGTGATGAAGGACTTTTCGTCCTGTTTGGGAAAGATGATTGTTCTATCCTACTGTCTAATGGACAAACCTTGTTAAAAGGTAAGAGATCTAGTGACAATTGCTATTGTCTTGAGGCTAGAGGTGTGTCTTGCAATGTGTCCAAGGATGAACAAATAGAGTTATGGCACGAAAGACTTGGTCACATGAACTATATGGATTTAAGAATCTTAGATAAATTCAATGTTGTGCGAGGCCTTCCCAAGCTTGGGAAAAAGGTAAATGGTGTTTGTGGACCTTGCCAACAAGGGAAGCAAACAAAAAGTATGCATAAAAAGGGCAAGTATTTATCCACTAAGGAACCTCTAGAGCTTCTCCACATGGATCTTATGGGTCCTATGCAAACCAAGAGTTTAGGTGGAAAGAGGTACATTTTGGTGTGTGTAGATGACTTCTCTAGGTACACTTGGACTTATTTTGTTAGAGAAAAATCTGAAACCTTTGACAAGTTTAGAATGCTTTGTTCCAAAATTTAAAATGAAATGAACTCCAAGATTAAATGCATCAAAAGAATTAGGAGTGACCATGGGAAGGAATTTGAGAATGCCCATTTTGAAAACTATTGCAATAGTTTAGGCATCTCTCATGAGTTTTCGGCCCCTAGGACACCTCAACAAAATGGAGTTGTTGAGAGGAAAAATAGGGTTCTTCAAGAAATTTCCTGTGTGATGTTGCTTAGCAACAATGTCCCTAGAAATCTTTGGGCCGAAGCCGTCAATACGGTATGCTACATAGGAAATAGAGTTTTTCTTAGGCCCTACACTAGGCAAACCTCCTATGAGTTATGGAAAGGTAGAAAGCCAAATGTTAGCTACTTCCACACCTTTGGAAGCAAATGCTACATTTTGAATGACCATGATCAACTTGGAAAATTTGATGCTAAGAGTGATGAGGGTATCTTCATTGGCTATGCCTTGAATAGTAGAGCCTATAAAGTTTTCAATCTAAAAACTAGGACCGTAATGGAATCATCTAATGTTGTCATTGATGATATTAGGCTCAAATCTAATGACCATAAGAAGGAGGTAGATCTAGTTGATGACTCCCCTTTGGAGAAGGTTGTTGATGTCTCTAATGTTGAAAAGACTAACCTTGATGATGACATAACACAACCTATTAATAGGATTCCTCTCTTGAACTCAAAAGAACATGCTCCATGGGTAGGAAACTCCATGACAAAGATGACATCATTGGAGAGGTTAGTGAGGGTGTTAGGACTAGGCATCAAATGGCTAATCTAATTAGCTACACTTGTTACACCTCTCAAATAGAACCCAAGAAGGTTGATAAAGCCTTAAAGGATGAATTTTGGGTTCTTGCTATGTAAGAAGAGCTTAACCAATTTGAAAGGAATGAGGTTTGGACTCTAGTTCCTAGGCCTAAGAACACCAATGTGATAGGCACCAAGTGGGTATATAGGAACAAATCCGATGAGGATGGCAACATTGTGTGAAATAAGGCTAGGCTTATAGCACAAGGGTACTCTCAAATTGAGGGTATTGACTTTGAGGAGACATTTGCTCTTGTTGCTAGGATTGAGTCCATTAGGTTTCATTTATCCATTTCTTGTTTGCACAAGTTCAAATTATATCAAATGGATGTTAAGAGTGCATTCCTCAATGGTTTCTTGCAAGAGGAAGTGTTTGTTGAGCAAACCAAAGGGTGTGGATCCTCACCACCCTAATAATGTCTATCACCTCAACAAAGCTTTATATGGGTTAAAACAAGCACTAAGGGCTTGGTATGAGCGTCTCACCCAATATCTCATAGACAATGGCTACACTAGGGATAGTGTTGACAAGACTCTATTCATCAAGAAAGACAAAGATAAGCTCTTTATTGCTCAAATCTATGTTGATGATATAGTCTCTGGCTCCACAAATGACACCAAAGTCCAACAATTTGTTGATGTCATGTCTCATGAGTTTGAGACGAGTCTTGTTGGTGAGCTAAGTTACTTTCTAGGCTTACAAATTAAGCAAATGGATGATGAGATTTTCATATCTCAAGCTAAGTATGCCAAAAACCTAGTAAAGAAATTTAGCCTTGAAAGTGCCAAACATTGTGATACGCCCATGAGTACCACTTTGAAGCTAAGCAAGGATGCTAGTGGTAAAAGTGTGGACCAAACTTTATATCATGGCATGATTGGTAGCTTGCTCTATTTGACCGCAATAGACCCGATATCTCTTATAATGTTGGTGTGTGTGCTAGGTACCAATCGGATCCTAAGGAGTCCCACCTTTATTCTATTAAGAGAATCATTTGTTATGTGAATGGGACATCTAACTATGGAATTTGGTACTCTTTTGACACTAATGCTAGTCTTGTAGGCTTTAGTGATGCAGATTGGGTAGGAAATTGTGATGATAGGAAAAGTACATTGGGCGGTTTCTTTTTCCTTGGGAACAACCTTGTCTCTTGGTTTTGCAAGAAGCAAAATTCGATTTTCTTGTCCACGGCTGAGGCCAAATACATTGCTGCTGAGAGTGGATGCACACAACTCCTTTAGATGAAGCAAATGCTTGTCGACTATGTATTCAATCAAGGTACTCTTTCTCTCTTTTGTGATAACATGAGTGCAATTAATATTTCAAAGAATCTGATTCAGCATTCTAGGACTAAGCATATTGACATCCGTCATCATTTCATTAGAGAACTAGTTAAGAGCAAATGTATTGTACTTGAGCATGTAGGTACAAATGATATATGCTACTCGATTCAAGACTCTTAGTAGATCTATTGGGATTTGTTTAATAGAGTGATGTGTTATGGTCTTTGTCCCCATAAATGGGAACTCAAGCAAAGAGAGCTATTGTATACTTGTTGCATCCAAATTTTTCTTAAAAAGTTTATGCTCCTTTATTGATTGCTTGAGTAGCCTGGTTGCACTTACTATAGTATATTGTATTTTCTTCAATAAGTGTGAACTTTGCTTTGATTACAATCCATGTCATATTTATGTTCAAACATGCATTTTTGGACTAAGAGATCTACATAGGAAGTACATATTGAATTAGCTATAATTATCTCCATGACATGATGATTCTTTAATGACATGCTAATGAAAAATGATAAAGCATGAATTGTTAATTGCAATTGTTGAATGCAAAATATTATGTGAAAAGAAGCTAGTGAGACTAAAATGTTGCATCAATGTCTCTCTTTCTTTATTAGTTGAACATGGCTACTATCATACGAGTATCCTCACAGAAAAACCAAGTAGGGTGCAAAGTTGCTCATGCCATGTTTAGCTTATAAAGTTGGATATAGTGCCAATAAAATTTGATATCTATAAAATCTTTATATCTTTGCTTCTATCATGACAAATGGTGAAATTGGTTTGAATTATATTGGAAACCTTTGTCATTTGCTTTGCCAAATACCATTGTTTTGGACTTTAATGCAACATGTCTTGTATGCAAAGCATTTTTGATTCACGCATATTCTTCAAATAAATCTCCTTGTTTCTCTCCTATAAATAGAGTTGCATAAATGTGGCTCTTATATAATTATGCAACAATCTTGTATGCTCCTTTCTTTCTTTACCTTGAGTGACCCGGTTGGGGACTTCTCCTTTGCCTATATCAGGACAAAAAGGGGGAGTAGCATTGACCTAGCATTGTGATGTTAGGGGAGTAGCATGGGGAGTAACATGTGTATGTGTTGGCTTTGATGGGGAGCATTGCATGAGTAGTACTTGTTTTAAAGGGAGATTACATTTAGGGGGAGTAACCCTTTGAAGGGGGGCATTGCATGATGTGGTGCATTACTCATATTCTTATATGCAAATGCTTTTGTTTTATATTCACTTGATCATCTCACATGCACTTGGTTGGAAAGTGTATTCTTGCTTGCTTTGTGTGTAGGGTTGATAGTTCTACAAGAGATTGAAGATTTGAAGTTTTTTTTTTGTGTTTATCTCTTTGTAATGTAGAATATCTTCCCGGTATTTTATTTTGTTTTGTGAGGATCAATGTGAGTGGTGGTTTTGTCACGAAATAGCCAAATGGGGAGATTGTAAAGTCCACATTTATTGATTGGCTTATTTCATGAACAAAATCACAATTTTAGGGTTTATGTAAGGGTAGCTTAGGCTCTCAAGACCTCAGGAGGAAAAGCACCGAAGGTAAAATTCTTGTGCTTACTTGCTTTGAAGAGATAGTTCCACACACTCACATATTCATGCATAACTCTTATTCATATATGTTGTATGTTTATTCTTGTGTGCATTTTGATTAAAATGACTCTTGTTGATTTATTTACATCTTGTAATCAAAGTTTTATGTCATGCTAGGCACTAGAATAGGATGCATTTTTCATCACTCTTGAACTTATAGATTTTGTGTGTTTGAGTGTTGAAGATAGGGTTTGCACTGGTGGTGCGAAACTCGACCAGCGCACCTCACCGGTACAACATTCCAGTGGATCGTCGCATGTGTTGCGCCACTGAGCTGCGCTGTTGCACCCGCGCACAGTTGAAAAAAAGTTGGCATGCGTTGGTGGTACGCTTCTCTACTAGCGCAATCTCACTAGCGTAAACATTCCAGAGGATTTGCACATGTGTTGGGCCACTGGGATGCTCCACTCGTCCAGCACCTATTGTAAAATTAGGTTGTGCGATGGTGGTGAGCTACTCGACCAGCGCACGTCACCAGCTCACAAAGAGGAAGCTAGAACGTTTTTTCCAAAACAACCTCACTTTCTTTGGATCTCATATATATATGACTCTTTGGTTTAAGGTCATGTAAGAGTTTAGAATATCATATATTTTCTTTTAAATGCATTTCAAAAGGAAAACTCTTACAAGAACTCATTTTTAATCACTCAAAGCATTCCCATGTTCATAAAAGCTTCATCTTGCATCATCTAAGTTCATTTAGAGTGCATCAATGGATAGGGTTGCTTCATCATATCTTGTTTGTTAAGTTCTTCACTATCTTCTTACAAGTTAAGTGTTTTACTTGCTAAGCCTTCTCTTTAATTTTTTGTATGCTCTTATAACATTTTCTAGATACAATTAGAGATTGTTGTGATGCCATGATTGAGTGTTGTATTGTAATAACTTCATAGATTTTTTTGATCTATGTTTAGCAAAGCTTCTTGAACATGTCATTTAGCTCATGATATCTAGGATTGCATTAATTGTCATCTCATTATCCTAAATAAGCATATAGGGTTTCCTAGCCTTGTTTGTTCATTGAATATCATCATATGTTCACTTAGGACATTTTATCTCTTCATTGAGAAGTAAGACTTGTGTAGTTTCTGGGAGTAGGTAGCTTAAATCACAAGCAAGATGGACTAGGTTCACTTATACCGGGATTAGGTAGTGGTAGTGGTAGTGGATTAAACCGAGATTAAGTTGTAATTCCTTTACCATTAGTGGATTCGAGGTTCTAGTGTGGCACACTCTTCAGCCCGTGGTTTTTTCCCATTTGGAGGGTTTCCACGTATATCTCAAGTGTCTTTAATATTTCCTCAATCTTTACACTTGTGATTTTGTTATAATTACATTTTCATAAACTTGACCTTTAACAAAAATTGGGTAAATTTGTTTTAAATCTATTCGCCCCCCTCTAGATTAATATATTACATACCATAATATTTGTTTCAATCCATATATTCAGATGTAAATATATATGCGAATATCTAGAGTGCCAACTCTTTCTAAAACATGCAAATATACAATAAAAAAATATATTCACGTACATATACATCAATTAATCAAGGGTACAACCAAGCTCTGATACCAATTGTAGGGAAAATTGCACAACGAAAGCGTAATAAAAATTAGGGTTTAGTATATATATTCGTGACGATTGAACTAGTGTCGAATTGAATCCGTAAGATCTTCCAATCCAATCACGAACGTGAATCACCTAGGAGTGTGGGCTCTCTTTCTTTAAACTCTATACCTGAGGATGGAAACAAACAAAATCTTCTTCTCTGTTAGTCACAATAATCCCCCAAGAGAAAAACCAAGAACGTCTGTTCATTTGTGAATTATCATCAATTCGATTGAAACTCGCGTGAACCTTGATTCAATGTTCAAAACCCTTTTGATGCAAAGGATACTAGTCTACTATCGAAAACTAAAACGTTCCCTCTTTTCTCTATCCTTGGCCAAATTCTTAACACAATGAGTTGGATGAGGTTTTTTTTTTATTAAAACATTGAAAACAAATAAAAAACAACTTCTCATACCAAAAACTAAGGCTTGGTCGAAATTAAAAGGTAGTATATATAGGAGACCAAATTCTCTCCTAAGAAGGATTTACTTGGTGGACAAGAATCCTATCCTTAGGTGGATTTACTTAGTGACCAAGAATCCTTTTCCAAAAGAATTCTTTTCTAAACCAAGACTCCTAATCCAACTCATTAGTGTATTTGTGACCATATTAAAGACTTCCTAATTTGACTAGATAAATAATTCCTTTTATTTATCTACTTATCAAATATAGTCATTAATATTAATTATACTACCAACCATAGTATAATATTAGGAGACCTTCTCCTATTAGGAAAAAGAATTTGACTTTTAATTAAATAATTAATTCATTTTTATTTAATTAAATAATAAAATAAAAAACAATAGAATTTAGCAAAAATATTTAGCTTTTCTCGCCCAAGACCACACTTGGGCATATTTTTTTTTTCTTATTTTGTTAAATCCATTGGACCTTAATAAAAAGTCCACATGTGAACTAGACCCATTCCCGCAAAAAGAAACAAGTCCACATAACTTAATACAATTCTAGATGGACCTAAATTGGTCTAGTAGAATATATCAAGTGATCCATGCAAGTTCGTGTGGATTTGGGATCTTGGCGGGCTATCTAAATTTAAGCTTCAATAGACATAACCTAATCACAATCCACAAATGATTCACTTAGGTCCGATCTATTAATTTTAGTTTATTCCACTAAAGAGCTAAAATTGTACTCTTAAATATAGATATAATAAGTTAATATTCCTCATTCATACCCTAAACAATCTTAATGGAGAATGTGTATCCTCTTCAAGAAAATCAGTAATAGCCAAGAGCTCATAGAACGCTTATAGCTCTCCAAGGTACCATATTTACTCATATGACCTCATTTTGAACTTGGATATTTTGACTTGTCCAGAAGCCATGTTTCAATAGACACTAATGAAAACTTAAGGTTAAGATTTAATATCCAACGCCTCAAAACATCCGTATGATGATATTCTACTATCATTTAATAAATGGAGCCACGATGTCCATATCTATAAATAAAGTTCACTATCGATTAACAAATGAATACAACCAAACTATCGAGGATAGACTATGCTCCATAATCGTACTCATTGATAGCTCAAACGATAACACTTGCAACCATAAGTCCATCATTTATCTCAAGATTGAGATAGACTCTCCGATTGTCTTCAAGTGAATACTTTAATCCATTGACGGTTCTGGATAAAGTATTTGACTATGATCCAATTCAATGCACTCAGTGCACTAGATTATTTTGCCCAAAGACACCACACTTTGATGATTTTAGACTCATCATAACACATTTGATCCCACTCAAATGCTAGCAAAAAAATCTACAACTTTGACAAGATAAAGGCGCCCAACCTGTATCTTAAGTTGTGAATATTATTCAAGACTAACTAAAAACTTTTGTCTACCTCATACATATCTAGATGTATGAACAATTTTTTCTTTTCTCATAGTCTTTTGCCCTTATGATTATTTACTTTTTACAGTTATAATAATTAAACTATAAATGCTATAAGATTTGTTAAACTAGAAATCTATTTTATTAATAAGAAAAGATTGCCAAATACATTATTATACTCTTGCTATGGAGCATAATCCCAACAAAAATATCCAAGTTCAAAATGCGGTCATATGAGTAAATATGATAATTAGGAGAGGTGGAAATGGTGAGAAATGTCACCTTTTTTTTGTGAGTTGCAGTGATGTCACCGTTATAATAAGTTAAGTTTAAAAGGCATCTATTATGGTGACCTACTGAAATTGCCCTTAAATAATCGATTATTTATTCTTTAAAAGCCTCTGTCGTCCAAAAAAGTTGTCTGAAAATCAATCAACTACTCCGGGTATCTCTGTAAAAAAACGAGCTCCATTCCAGATATTGCATAAGAAGGTAAATAAATATTTCTGATCTTCATTTCAATTTTTTCTTGTATTTCTGTGTGGTATAACAATGTATGAACATTTATGAACATGTTGTCTCAAATTTTTTTGTTTGTGTCTGGGAGTTGTAAACTTTAAAAAAATAATGAATGAACATGTATGCTTTTTTTTTTGTTTATATATTTGGCCGACTTTAACATGGTGTAAACAAGTTTAAAATATTGGGCATAAAAGTTGGAAAGCATTTTAAAAAAGCTCAAAACATTTGAAAAAAGCTCGATCCATAAAATAAATGCTCTATCCAAAAAATAAATGCTCGATACGTCACAAAAAAAGCTCGATCCCTCACAAAAAAAGCTCGATCCCTCAGAAAAAAATTCGATCCCTAAAAAAAAACTAGATCACTCACATAAATAGCTCGATCCCGTACAAAAAAAGCTCGATTCCTCACAAAAAAAAACACGATTCCTCACAAAAAAAAACTCGATTCCTCACAAAAAAGCTCAATCCCTAAAATAAAAAGGTCGAGCCATATTTGAAAAAAGCTCGAGCCATATGAAAAAAAAAGCTCGAGCCATATATAAAAAAGCTCGATGATGTACAAATAGAGCTTGGCCATGAACAAAAAATGCTCGATCCTGTTCAAAAAAGCTCGATCATGTACAAAAATAACTCGATCATGTACAAGAACGACTCGACCGTGTACAAAAACGGCTCGATCATATACAAGAAAAGCTCGATCAGTTAAAAAAAGCTCGATCTGTTACACTTTTGATTTTTGTTTAATCCTTTATAATTGTAAATTTAATATTAAATATTTATTTCTTTATAATGGTTTTTGATGATGATTTTGACAGGACAATGGATAGGGTGAGAATAGTCATATCTTACAACGGTCGATGGGAGCAATTACCCGACGGAAATCGGAGGTATTTAGGTTCCGAAAACTAATGTTTGTATGTGTCAAAGAATTTGATTTACGAATAACTGGTGTCGATCATGCAAACCATTATAAAGTTTGATGAGAAACAAATACAGTGCTGATCTACAGTCTATACCAATTATTCCTGGTACTACATGTCGTACATTTATAAGAAATAATGATGATGTTCAGTTTATGCTAGGGGAAGATAGGGTGATCCCTCAAGTGTGTGTTAGTCTAATCGAGAGGCCAGCAGGAGGTGTCATTGGTGAAGATATCCCTCATCGTGATTACACCCAACAATTTCGATCGTCAGGCGGAAGCAACCAGTTGTTCATAGAAAGAAGTGAGATTGATGGTCGGGAAAACATATGTGCTAACCCACCAGAAGTAGCCGCCCATGATAATATATTGGGACCTCAATTCGACGATGTATTTGGTTGTCAAATTGAGATGAATGCTAGGCAGTACAACCACCAATACAATGAGTTCTATAATGCCATTAACAATGAGTAGAATACATCACCGAATGTTGGGCCGATTCATGAGGTGGATAATGAGGACAATTTCAATTCTGTAGAAAATGTAGAGGACAATGAGGATGATGAAGAACCTGTCCAAACAGAAAAATGTGTAAGACATGTACACAGATTTAGTTCCGGTACACAGATTTAGTTCCGGTGCACCAGATATAGTTGGGACCTCCGAGGTCCGGGCTAATGCAACTCCTGATGGTTCGTATAATGCAACAACATGGGTTATTTCAGGAGCAAAATCATACTCGTTTGGTATGGGTGGAAGTAGAAACTTGGTTTAATATGAACCTACACGCATGATATATAAAGGGCAATTTTTTCCAACGAAAAAGGATTTGAAGAGACTAGTAGGCCATTTTGCAATACGGCAGAACTTCGAGTGGAAGGTGAAAAGGTCCAATAAGACAACATTACATCCAGTTTGTTTGATGGGAAAATGTACGTGGAAGTTAAGAGCGGTGAGGAGAGATGACGGCACATTCTTTCAAGTAAGAAGTTTTATCAACGAACACACTTGTCCGTTAGAGGAAATTCACCGTCGCCACCGACAAGCTAGTGCAGTCATAATTGGAGAAGTTATTGCACCTAGACTTCAATAACAAGATGGTCGACTAATGCGTCTGAATGATATAATCACCGACATGAAATCAATGTATGGAATCCAAATCATGTACAGTAAGGCACACAACACCCTCGATTATTCATTGTCACTGACATATGGAACGCATGAGGAAACCTTCCAACTGCTTCCATCATTTGGTTACGTTTTGGAACAAAAAAATCCCGCCACAATCACTGACTTACAGTGCGACGAAGATGGTAAATTTCTATACTTTTTCATGTCGATTGGTGCCACACTTAAAGGGATTCCAGACGTGCATTCGTCCAGTCATTGCCGTTGATGGTACCCATTTGAAAGGATGATTCCGGGGTACAATGTTTGTTGCAACAACACAAGATGGGAACGAACAGGTGTATCCAATTGTACGGTGACTCAGAAAACAACCTTTCATAGGAATGGTTTTTAGATTGCTTGAAGGGTGCCCTAGGTCATATTGATGAGCTAGTTTTCATTTTCGATAGGCATGCAAGCATTGAAGCAGGGATTTCTAAAGTGTTCCCTTATGCCACCTATACCATATGTTGCTGGCACTTTGCTAAAAATATTAAGAAACGATTTCATAGGAAGAATGTTGCCGCAATAATGGACAAAACAGCCCGCGCATACACCGAGTTTGAATATAACCGCCATATGGAAGAGTTAAGAAACTTGCACCAGAATGCATATGATTATATAATTGATGCTGGTCCACACAAGTGGTCCCGTGTACACTGCCTGGAAAGAAGGTACAGGGTGATGACAACAAATGCTGCAGAATGCATAAACTCATGCCTAAAATTTGCACGCCAACTGCCTATGCTACAACGGTGGTTTCACGATCGCTATAAAGATGCACAAACCATGTGTCATCAGTTGATCGATGCAACACATCTTGTGCTCTTAAAACGTGTGGAGAAGTGTGGTTTTTTAACAATAAATCCAGTAGACTGGAATATTTTCTCGGTCAAGCGGTCTGGAAAATAGTGGACTGTTGACTTTGCCCGGAAGACTTGTACTTGCAACAAATTCCAAATGGATCATTTTCCACGTTCTCACGCTCTTACGGCAGCACGATAGATTACTTTTACTGTGAGGTGATTATTACTGAAACTTGAAGCTTATCGTTTTCAATTTTTTTTACAGTGAGCGAAACTTGGACTTGACAACTTTGTATTCGGACTACTACAAGAGACAGACACTTATTGACACGTACTTGGTTCCTACTATACCGGTGGGAGATCCTTCCACTTGGGTTGTGCCATCTGATATTGCTCAGAGGGTGATTTTGAATCCAAACTCCAGGAGACAAGCATGACGCCCGAGGGCGGGTCACCATGTCTTGTCTTCGGAGAGGACAACTACACAATCCTGTAGAAGATGTGGACAACCAGGGCATAATTCCAGGAGATGTTCTAATCCACCTATGATTAATGAAGGTCCAAGCAGAGGTGTTCCCAATGAATACCGCCGCAAGTGTAGCATCTATCATTCAATTGGACACAACAAACAGACGTGCCCTAACACTAACTCTAATAGGGAATGAATGACAAAGTTTTGATCACATTGCAAATATTTGGAATTGTATCAGATTATAACAATTAAGAATTGCAATAAATAGTTATTAATGAATGAATAATTAATGAATTAATATTCATGAATTAATTACATGTTTTTGTACATAAAAAATGGTAATATACAACCAATCACTAGGCGAGCCTGGAGTTACAAAAAATCTCCACAACCATTTTCTCCTGAATGATCCCCATATCATCCTCTGAACAATCTAAAGGGCATCGACCCACCAGCAAGTACTCGATAAGTCTCAAAGCATGGGGACTATAGTTACCTCTGTAATTGGACACATAAAACACCGTTACAAATCGTTCTTACAGAATATCTAAGCACGTGAATGAAATAGAATGTCTTACGATTTTTTTTGTTTGGGAACTTTAGAAGTAGGCACCACACTGACCGAGAAGGGCTTATTTTCCTTAGTGAACGGCCGACGACCACCTCGTGCAGTGTGGAACCCCGCGTCATTCAACATGGAGGGTAAAAACCACCATAATGGCTGGACCTGCTGCTTCCTGATATAATGAGGGACTTCCTGTCTCTAGGGGTCAAATATCTCAATCTTGCCGAGAATAAAGTCGACGGTCACCACCAGCCAATGTGGGGCCCCAACGTTGCACGGAATCAGGACCCGTAATAGTATACATACGGTGTTAGGTCAGGATATACGAACAACTTATATTTTAAATAATTTCCTGCCATGGGCGGTTTCCACTCGTGGTTGCTCCACAGACAGTCTGAAGGTCCTCTTCCAACAATTGGGACTGTAACACATTCCACCTTGATGTGGTTATAGCCCCGTGCGAATCATGAGGCATCATTCTCTCCCACTGTAACAACATAAGTGGTTGTACATCCAATCATTGACAATGTCGTATTAATAATACAAAATCATAAAATGCGATTCAATTCCAAAAAATTCAAACTACTTACATAAAATTGTGTATCCAATACGTTGATCCTCTGGTTGTACACAGTGGGGAATCCTCGTTGACGCTTGCGAAGAATATAGAGGTATGTGTCCATATGCTGACAGACAATATAACTAATGAATTGTTAACAATGCAACATTACTTACACAAACGTTAATATGAAAATCACGTAAGTACGTACTGTGTCCTCCAAGTCCATGAAGTTGGACTGCATACGCATGAACCATTCGGTGTCCACTGGTGCCAGCACATCCTCATCACCTCTGTTTAATGATTGAATTAGCATTAGGTCAATTTGAATAAACATTAAATATACAACCATTTTTATTAGAAAAAGTTGGACTCACAGTTCCCCGTTGATGTTCCTCTTGAAGGCTTTGTATACCGCAAGCTGGTCAGTGTCTACTAGTTCGTAGGGGTCAAAAATTTGTTCCACGGACTCGGGCCGTGTCCTCAACCTCTTTGGCCTGCGTGAATCTATGTAAGGGCTCATAAACTGCCATCTGCGCCTAACTAAACGCTTCCTCTACGGTAGTCTAGCCTCCGATAAGCTCTGTGGCTCGGTCGATGTGTTAGGCAGTGCAGGGGGCCGCTAAGGCTGAATTGATATGATGGCAAGTGGAGGGGACCGCTGACCCTGGATGTCATGTTATCCGAGAGAGAGGACCGCTGAGCCTGGGTCGATATGCTGGGTGGGGGAAAACAAGGGGCCGGTGCCACAGATGTGTTATGTGGGGGAGGGGACCGCTGAGCCTCGGTCTACATGCTGGGTGGGGAAGGGGACCGTGCCGACGCCACAGATGTGTAGGGTAGGAGAGGGGACCGCTGTGACTGAATCGATATGCTGGGAGGTAGGGGGTACCGTCGAGCCTGGGTGGACCCAGATGGGACATCTGGGAGGTCCGACCCGACTGTTGTACGTGAAGCTATCACTGGTATGCGACTGAGGTTGCCTCTCCAGTAGGCGGGTTCTTACTAGGTCCACCTGTCATGTTTATCCCCTCTGTATCCCTATCAGTCTTATCTCCGGGACTAAAGTCTGGATTAGGAGGTAGGGGGCCATCCTGGTGTGTACGCATGGTCGACCCCTGAAGCCCCTTGATCATATCCAGTAACACTCGGTGTTGTTGTTGACAATCCTCATCACTCTTTTGGATCATATCCACCAACTCCAAGTGTTGACGTTGTCGATCCTCCTCACTCTTCCGGAGGGCTTCACACACATCGTTCAACAGATCTGCCCACGGAGCCTGAAATCATATCTACAATGTTTATACAAAACTATCAACACGTGTTAATAAAAAACACTAAACTTTGTTTTCAACTTACCTCTCCATCATGCCCAACACCCCCACGGGAATCCCTTTGTAGATGTACCATGTTCGGGGGTGGTAAACCGAACCCGCCTATGACTATGCCTTTCTCGTTGAGGGTCTGTCTCATATCCATCACTGTCACTGGGCCTTAAACCCCCAGCAACGGGCTCAGATCCCTTACTATCTCTGGTCCTGTCTATTAAGCCACTACCCTATGTACCACTGTTCCCGCCAAAGGTAGTCTGATCAGGGACCGGAGGTGGCATGTCATCTTCTGCCAAACTGGAATCTTAAATCTCTCATCCACCCTCATCAGTCTCTAGTTTAGCATATATATGAGGCAGAGCTGGACAACATATTTAATATCGAATTCACTTATCTCAGTTGCCCATTTGGTTAATCTCCCCGTAATCTCAAGTTTATGTAGAATTTGCTTAAGCGGGCAGTCGATGAATACCTTGATTGCATTTGCCTGAAAATACAACCTTAACTTCCTTGCTGCAGAAACTAATATTAAAGCCATCTAATTTCCTGAGAATATCTGGTTTCAGCGGAAGAAGAGCCTTGCTAGTATAGTATACTGGCTTTTGTATTCCATCCTCTGTTCTGACTAGGACAGAGCTTACGACTAATTCTATAAAGGACAAATACAGATAAAGTACTTCTCCTTCCTTGGGTTTCAAAAGTATGGGTGCCTGTCCTAAGTATTCTTTTTGTCTTTCGAAATGCCTGTTCACATTCTGCATTCCATTCGAGTCCCTTCCCCTTTTTGATTATTTTGAAAAATGGTGCCCATTTATCCCTGGCTTTTAAAAAGAATCTGTCGAGGGAAGCTAGGCATCCCGTCAGGCGTTGCACCTTCTTCAAAGCTCTTGAAGAAATCATTTCTTCGAGAGCCTTAATATTCTCGGTATTTACTTTAATCCCTCTCTGGTGAACTTGAAAACCAAGGAATCTTCCCGAAGGAACCTCGAATAGGCATTTGTTCGGATTTAACTTCATCTGGTATCTCCTTAGGACATCAAATGTTTCGCTCAAGTCTGAAGTGTGCTTAGCTGCCATGATACTTTTGGTTAACATGTCATCTATGTAGACCTCCATGTTCCTTTCTATTTGATGAGCAAAAATTTTGTTGACCAGTCTTTGATATATGGCCCCAGTAATTTTTAGCCTAAATGGCATCACTGTGTAGTAGTATAGACCTTGGTCGGTTGTGAATGCAGTTTTATCTTCTTATACTTTATTCATCCTGATCTAGTTATATCTTGAATAGGCGTCTATGAAACTGAGCAGTTCATAACCTGATGTAGCATCGATCAACTGGTCCATTCATGGAAATGAAAAAACATCCTTTGAGCAGGCTTTGTTCAAATATGTGAAATCCACGCACATTCTCCATTGACCATTTTTCTTCTGGACCAATACCATATTTGCTACCCACTACGGATACTTAATTTCTCTGATTGATCTTATAGCGAGTAACTGCTCTACCTCCTACTTGATTGCCTGACTCTTTTCGAGGTTAAAAGATCTTCTTTTTTGAATTACATGTTTTACGCTCGGATCCACAACCAAGTGATGTGATATCACTCTTGTGTATATCCCTACCATGTCTTCATGACTTCATGCAAATACATCTTCGTATTCTCTGAGCAAATTGATGAGATCTGTCATGACCTTTTCTTCTAAATTAGCTCCGATTTTAACCTTCTTTGCTGGTTCATCTTCCTTTAAGACTACTTCCTCTCTTGGCTCATTCTTTGATGTTTTGGGTTCCTCCATTGGGTCAAACTTGAACATCATTGATTCTCTTTGCTTAGTCTGATTCGGTTGAGTCAATGTACACACTTGGTGCTCACTGTTATCTTTGTCCTTGTAAACGGATAGATTAGTTCTTCTGGCCATTTCCTACGAACCCCTGATCGTTCCTACACCCCATTTTGTCGAGAATTCGATCATTAGGGTGTAGGTTGCCGTTATTGCCTTTGTTTTGTTCAGGAAAGGTTGACACGGTAAGGTATTGTAAGGCCAATTCTCCATGTCTACCACTACAAAATCGAGTTGCACCATTTTCTAGCATGGTGCCACTCCAATTTTCACAGGCAATTTCGTCATTCCTAGAGACCTGGCCTCGACTCCTCCAATTCCTCTGAGCAGGGTATGAAAAGGTTGCAAGTCCTTTCGATCCAATCTCAGCTGATCATAAACGGCTACACTGAGGATATCTGCTGAGCTACCGTTGTCCACTAGTATCCTTCAAACATTCCTAAGGCCAATTAGGGTGCTAATGACAAGAGCATCATTGGGCCGACGTTGACCCCATATGAATCAGCTTCAGTAAACACTATTAGGTCTCATCCTTCCTTTATTCTTTTTGGATAAGGCTCAATGGAATTAACGTCGAAATTCTGCCTTGCTTTAACCATTTCTCAGATTTTCTGAGTCCGTTCTAGGTTACTCCTCCCAGTTGAAAGTCCTCCAAATATAGTTTGAATCACTCTGCTTGCTTCCGAATTGGCCTTTTTATTCCGATCTGAGCTGTGATCTCCAGACTTGGTTTCTTTCCAAGCTGGTCTTCTTATCTTTCTTCAAGATAATATCTTGTAGATGCCCTTCTCGGATTAGGGTTTCCATATGATCTCTGAGCTAGTAACATTTAAAAGTCTCATGCCTGCTCTCTTTGTGCAATCTATAATACTTCGTTATGTCTCATCAGGTAAATTGTGACTGTCGGGGTAGCTCCTTCACCAAATTATTTTCTTCCATTATTGTCAGAATCTCGTTCTGCCTTTTCCGAAACGAGTTGTAGTTTGTGTACTTTCCTTGAAACTTTTCCTTTGTTTGGTCAGTATTACATCCGCTTTCCCCATCTTTTCTTATTTCTTTGTTATTTCCTTTTTTTTTCTTTATGGTTCTTTGACTCGGCATCTTTTTGCTCAACTTTTCCTCCATGCATGTAACAACCTCCTGTTGCCAACTCTTCTTCATCAGCCATTGCATATCCTCCTACCATGTCCTCCTGCCATGTCCATCATGTTTGTATATATAGTTAGACGAGCTCTCCTTAAGTCAAAAAACAACCGCCCATTCTGTAGGTTGTTTATGAATTCAACGATTATTGCTTCATCATTTGCACTACCGATTTTTGAGACTGCTTGGGTGAATCTTCCCAGGTATTTTTTTAGAGACTTGTATTTCCCTTGTTTTAGTTGAGAAAGGTATGACACTGATATTTTCCTGTGCACATTCCAGAGGAATTGTCATGAGAAGTTTCTGCTCAACTCCCTGAAACTCTCAATACTTGCCGGGGGTAATCTTTCGATCCACCTTGAGCCTACATCCCCAAGCGTATGTGGGAAGTTAATACACAACAAGGTAATGCTATAGGCATATTGGGCCATAACGCTCTTATACCGTCTGACATGCTTTTTGGGATATGTATCCTTTTTGAATTGTTCCACTTGCGGCATTCTGAATCTCTCTGGGAATGGTGTTCGTATAATGTCTCTAGTGAAAGGGCTGTTAGAATCGTCGTCAGACAACTCATTTTGTCTGTAACGCCTAATCAGCACATCCATTTGACGCCCATTTGACGTTTGTTATTCTCGACTTCTCGAGTCAGGCCCCGTATCACAATATCTCTGTCGCCCATCGACTTTCCTTGATGCTTGAATTCTCAGGTGATTGTCAAACTTGTATCTAGTTCCTCTTCGTCCTGCCACAGGGTTTCGTGAGCCAATCCTTGGAAGCGTATAATTCCACAGTGGCGTTTATGATGATGACGGTTGTTGTCTTCTGATGATGACGACCGAGCACTCCACCGATCATATTTGTGGTGCCTATCGTTCCCCGCTTGACCGTGGCTTCATTTTTGGCTAGGCCATTATGTGGGCATCTCAAGATCCTTGTTCTAGTTGTGCAATGTACCCCCAGTCTGGTTGGTAGGATCTGAATCTCTAACGGCTGCTAATGCGTCTGGTTATGGCCAAACTATTATCGATCGGAACTTAGGAGGTGACTGATTTTATGGGGATGGTTGGTTTAGAGGATTCATCTCTCTTGTGGCCAACAGATCTATTCATTCCTTCGTTGCATCTGTCAATAACTGTTGTAATGCATCCCTGAAACAGCGCGCTATGTCCTCGCTGGTTGGAAGGACTAGTTAGATGCCAGCCAGGGATACCAGTTGGTTCCTAGTGATGGTTGTTGGATCCTGAGTGGTCCCCCCTTGGTGAGCATTATCTGGCGATTTTTAAATGTCTCTAGATCCGTTTTTACTTCCATCACCAGGCATCGTTTAAACAGGTCGAAGGTTCAACTGTCGCCCCTTATTCTAGCGCCAATTGTTGACGTCAATTTCTTGATAGGCAAGAAAGTCAACAACGCCTGGTTCGATTATGACCTGTTAAAAGAGAAAGAGAAAGAGAATACAATTGATATGTTTATGACAGGAGTATACGTGATAAAACTCCGGTGTCGGAAGAAACATCCACGAGTGGTTGTTAGCACAACCAAGCCAAATCCACTATTAAATAAATAATTACTTGCCTCTCTTTTACCATGATTACTTTTGATTCCCTCTATTCTTTTCCTCCTATCCCTGTTTTACAGTGAGATTATGGGTCTATTCATATGTGTATAGAACCCTAATCCTTGTTACTTATAAGGAAAGGTGATAGTGTTTGATTGAAACTGGTTGCTTGTTGAAGTCGTCTTTATCTTCTTTCCTGTTTCTGAGATCTTGTGGATCGATTCTGAATCTTCGTGGGATTTTAGTTGTGCAGTTCGTTTAGGACTTATTTCCTAATCGATACGCAATCTTCTAGAAAAGTAGAGTTATTGCTTGATTTGGACTTGTTTTCTGTTTGGTGTTTATCCTTCTGAAAGCTTTTAAGTTCTTTCCTCCTCTGATACGGGGGAATGAAATAATGTTGTTTTCGTATTGAAGTGTGATTCTAGATCCTTTCTCATTTACTTATGTGAATCATATATTTCTTGACAACTTCTTTACTCGGGTTTCTCATGTTGTCCCGAGTAAATCTGATGTGCCGTGTATTCGTATTCAGCCTTACTCGGGTTCTCATATCTTGGTGATACCACCGATGGTGTTTTCCAGTTGTCAGTTTGAATGCTTATCTGGCAATCTTCTTAGGAGGCTGCCTTATCTGTCAGTGACGTGTACATTTAATAAAATATACATATAACAAATGTATTATTATTAAACATGAGTTTATTTTAAATATATATTTTATATAAGAGTTCATTTTAAACTATATAAATAGATTTAAATTATTTTAAAAAAATTATATAACTATATAACTATATATATGGGTTAATAGCACCGATGCCCTCTATACTTACACCGCAGTTGCATAGTGCCCCCATAATTTCTTTTATTGGCACTTAACCCCCTGAACTTCCATAAATTTATAAAAACTGACAGAAGTGAAACGGGCGTCAGTGGCAATTTACACTTACATACCATGAATATATGAATAATTACATTAAAGCTAGAAAAAATAAAATAATATCATACAAATACCTTTTGACATGTTTAACTAATATCCAAAAAAATAAAAATAAAAATATTAATAACATTAATTATTATTTTTTAAATAATTAATAATAATAATAATAAACTTTGAAAGTAATAATAATAATAATAATAATAATGAACTTTTAAAAATAAAAATTATAATATATTAACAATAATAATAAATAAAAATTAAATTAAAAATATCAAACAATTAAACTACATATAATTCCAATCAAACAAAGATTAATTAAACTACCCATATTTTTAATTTATTTTTCTTTATTATTGCTGTATATATATTATAAGTGGAAATGGTCCAAAATGTCACCTTTTTTTATCTCTTGCGATGACATCACCATATTAATAACTTATGTTTCAAAGGCACCTATTCAATTGCCCTTAAAAGTTGTATTTGTGCTTTCATCTTCTGTTTCAGAAAGATAAGTTTATTTCTCTCTCCAAAAAGGTAGTGTGTTTTTCAAATCTGCAAGTAACTGATTTTTGTGATTTCCCTAATGTTTTGTCATGCTTTTACGAATGATTTAAGATGTATGCAACAAATGTATGAACATTTAGTCTCCAAAATGTGCACTAGGTTTATTTTCTTACTTTTCCAGAATATAGGTCGAGCTTGTAGGTTTGTTATAAAAGCTCGGGGTTTTGTAAAAGATCGGGGTTTAAAAAAAAAGCTCGGTCCGAGCTTATAAGAGTGGTCCAAGCTTTTATAACAGTTGCGGGCATTAAAAAGCTCGATCCGAGCTTTTATAAAATATGCGAGCTTTTAAAAGCTCGGAGATGTTATATAAAAGCTCGCAGCTTATATATAAACGCTCGAACCGAGCTTTTATATAACAGCTCCGAGCTAAAATAAAATATCAATCCAATATAATAACATCTCGAATAAGCATAGTACAAGAGCTCGGACCGAGTTTTTATATAGCTCGGATCAAGCTTTTATAAAAGCTCGGGGCTTATATAAAAATGCTCGATCCGAGCTAAATAAAAACTCGGTCCGAGCTCTTGTACTATGCTTATCCAAGATGTTATTGTATTGGATCGAGATTTTATTTTGCTTTTCTGAGATTTTATTGTATTGGCTCGAGCTTGTACTTTGATTATCCTAGTATTTTTTGTTCCGATGGAATTTTTTTCATTATGACATTTGTTATTATTTTTGAGCTTTTTTATAACATTCATTTGGTTATTTAATTGTTATTTGAAATTGATTTTTGATATTGTTATTGTTAATAATGGTTTGTGATTTTGATTTTAACAGGAGAATGAATCGGGTGAGAATAGTCATCTCTTACAACGGTCGTTGGGAGCAGTTACCCGATGGAAGTCAGAGGTTTTTAGGTGCTGATAATCAAGGAATGTATGTCTCAAAGAGTATGACTTACCAAGAGTTTGTGACGATCGTGGAAACCGTTGTGAAGTATGATGTCGACAAATACAGTGTTTATCTATTGTGTATCTCAATGGTTCATGGGACTACATGTCGCACGTTTATAAGAAACGATGATGATGTTCAGTTTATGTTGGGGGAAGATAGGGTGATCCCTCAAGTATGTGTCAGTCTAATTGAGAGGGAAATAGGAGGTGTCATTGGTGATGAAATCCCTCCTTGTGATAACACCCAACAATTTTTATCTTCAGGTGGAAGCAACCAGTTGTTCACAGAAAGAAGTTGGAATAACGGTAGGGAAAACCTGTGTGGTGTCCCATCGAAAGTAGCCGACCACGGTGAATTAGTTGGTGGTCAATTCGACGATGTGTTTGGATGTCAAATTGAGATGAATGATGGGCAGATCAACCACCATTATAATGACTTCTACAATGACATAAATAATGAGCAGAACAGTGAATCGAATGTTGGGCCGACACAACAGATAGATGATGAGGAAAATTTACATTCGGTTGATAATGTAGCGAACAATGAGAAAGATGAAGAGGCTATCGAACCAGAAAGACGTGCAACATGTGTACAAAGATTTACTTGCAGTGCTGAGACTTTCGAGGTTTGGCCTAATTTAACTACATTTGTTTCTGATAATTTTAGAACGTGGGTTATTCCAGGAGCACAATCATACTCGTTTGGTATTGGTGGAAGCAGGAACTCGGTTTAAGAAAAACCTACAAGCATGATATATAAGGGGCAATTTTTCCTACCAAAAAGGATTTGAAGAGACTCGGTTGGGCATTTTGCAATACGGCAGAACATCGAGTGGAAGGTGAAAAGGTCAAATAAGACAATGTTTGGTTTGTTTGATGGACAACTGTACGTGGAAATTAAGAGCGGTTAGGAGAGATGAAGGGACATACTTCCAAGTAAGAAGTTTTGTGAATGAACACACATGTCCTTTAGAGGAGATTCACCACTGTCACCGACAATCTAGTGTAGTCATAATTGGAAAAGTGGTTGCAGCTAGACTTTAACAACAAGATGGTCGACTAATGCGTCCGAAGGACATAATCGCCTACATGAAAACAATGTATGGCATTCAAATCTTGTACAGTAAAGAACATAAAGCCCTGCAATATGCGTTATCACTGACCTATGGAACACATGAGGAAACCTTCAAACTACTGCCATCATTTGGCTACTTGTTAGAACAATAAAATCCAGGGACAATAACTGACTTACAGTATGACGAAGATGGTAGATTTCTCTATTTTTTCATGTCGTTGGGTGCCTAACTCATAGGATTCCGAAGGTGTATGTGTCCAATTATTGATGTAGATGGTACCCATTTAAAGGGAAGATTCAAGGGTACAATGTTTATTGCAACTGCACAAGATGAGAACAAACATGTGTATCCAATTGCTTTTGGGTACGATGACTAGGAAAACAACCTTTCATGGGAGTGGTTTTTGGATTGCTTGAAGGGTGCCCTAGGCCATATTGATGATCTGGTTTTCATTTTCGATCGGTATGTAAGAATTGAAGCTGGGATTTCTAAAGTTTTTCCCGATACAACCCATACAATATGTTTTTGGCACTTTTCTGAAAATGTGAAGAAGCGATTTCACAGAAATGATGTAGCAACCTTAATGGATAAAGTAGCTAGATCGTACACTGAGCTGAAAGAGTTACGTAACCTGTACCAGAATGCATTCAATTATGTCATTGAAGCTGGTCCACACAAGTGGTCCCACATATATTTTCCAAAAAGAATGTATAGGGTCATGACAACAAATGTTACTGAATGCATAAACTCATACCTCAAATTCGCACGGCAACTGCCTGTGCTGACACTGGTAAAGTTTATTAGGAATATGCTACAGAGGTGGTTTTATAATCGCCATCGTACTGCATAGTCCATGCATCATCAGTTGACCGATGCAGCACATCTTATGATCCTCAAACATGTTGAGAAGTGTGCTTATATGACCGTCAATCCAATTGACTAGAACATATTCTCAGTCAAACGGTCCAGGAAGCAGTGGACTTGTACGTGCAACAAATTTCAAATGGACATGTTTCCATGTTCACACACACTTGCAGTAGCAAGGTATAGTACTTTTACTTAATATATTTTGGGTACTTGCAAATGAATTTGACACCCCATGTAATTGTTGTTGCAGAGAGCGAAACTTGGATTACACATTTTTGTGTGCGGACTTCTACAAGAGATAGACACTAATCGATGCGTACTCAGTTCCTAATATTCCTGTTAGCCATCCGTCTTCATGGATAGTCCCCAATGACATTGTCAATCGTGTGGTGTTAAATCCATTATCGAGGAGGCAAACAGGACGTCTGAGGGGGGGCCGACATGCCTCATTTTCGGAAAGGACAACCACTCAATCGTGTAGAAGATGTGGAGAATCAGGTCATAATGCTAGACGATGTCATAATCCACCTTTGATTAATGATGGTCCGAGCAGAATTGTTCCACCAGAATACCGGCACAAGTGTAGCATTTGTCATTCAGTTGGACACAACAAACAGAGGTCCCCTGATAACGGACCTACCGTAGTATGACTGAGCACATTTGGAAAGAACCCTTATTTATTAGTTGTAATTGCACGATGTGAAAATGTTACGTTATTATTTTCAGATTAAATAGGGATGATAATTTTTAATTTTCTATTGAAGAACGGGATGTAAAATTTGTAATGGTAGACGATGTCATTTTATAACACTTACCATGTCAACCTCGTGCCAGGGCAGGCTTCCTGCCGAGAGAAATCCACGTACCGTCATAAGGTCTTCCGCATGCCACCTGTACTGTAAGACCTTCCACCCCAGCGTCTTGACTTAACCATCATCACCGCGAGGCATTACTTTCTCCTACTGGTACTCCAATAATGGATGTGGACAAACAAATTGTCATTGTGAGTGAGGATCAATTCATTGATAAATAAGTACACACAAACCAACAAACACTTACAAAGAACCGAGTTTTCAGAATGTTTATCCTCTGGTTTTAAACATTGGGGTATGCTTGTTGACGCTTTCGTAAGATGGCCAGGTACACGTCTATATGCTGTAAAAAGATTTGGAAACACTATTACAATTCAAGGATAAAAAAAAGTCAAACCCAGAAAAATTTAGTTGTATACCGAGTTAAACAACTCTATGTAGTTCTCTTCGAATCTGTGGAACCAACCCACGTCTACCGGCTCCATGATATAAACATCGCGCCTGTATAAACCAATTTTCTGAATATCAGACAAATTAAAAAGATTAACGTTGGTGCAAAAATAAAGTAACACATCTGATACTTGCAAACCCCTTATTGAATTGTTCTTCTTATATGCTTTGTAGGCCTCCAACTACCTATCATCTACCAACGCTGTATGATTGAATGTATGCTCTGATCCTACAGACATTGTCCTAGGCCTCTTTGGCCGAGTCGGGTCAGTGTATAGGCTGACCAGCTGCCACCTGAGCTTACGCGCACGGGGGATACGGAGGACGCGGGGTATGTAGGTGGAAGGAGGAAGGATCTCGTGGGATGAACCGGGTGTGATGATGGGAGGAGGAGGGATCCTGTGGGATGATACGGTTAAGACAGTGGGAGGAGGAGGGGGCTCATATGGTGTAACTGCAGAGCCAAGTCCTGTAGAAGAACCCCTAAGACGGCAATTTCGTTCTAATGAAGTCTTCTGCACCTCCAGAAGCAGGGGCAACTCAGGTGTACTATCAATACGAGTCTCCTGGTGTCGTCTAGAGCCTCCAGTGTATATATCAGTACTCTATGTATCACGTCCGGCCACATGTGTATCGGGTACGGTACCATATGTCTCTAGTCCGGTACCGGCCAGACCACCTACTTCTCTGGCCGGGTCTATCCCGTCGACAGGACTACGTACACCCACGAAGTCTCTGTATGAATCATCTTGATCATGGGACTGTGGGCCCTCTCCTGTTGTTTATGATGTCGATCCCTATAAAGCTTGGACTAAGTCCATTAGCTGCTTATGATGCCTGTTTCATTCTTCATCATTTCTCCATAGATCATCCCATAAAGCTAGGACCGAACCCTCTAATGCTTGGATTCTAAGCTCTAGCCAATCCTGAAAACAAGAACGCAATGTCAATCATGCACACATACATGCGTTTGAAACAAATAAATGCAAAACAACACTTTTAACATACCTCACGCTCCCCAACACCGTCTCCTCGTGAGCTATCTGCAGCATTGTGTCCCGTCATCGTAAATCGTAAGGGCCGCTACCTCCGGGGTCTCTCACTGGGAAAATCTGTGTCTGTATGCATCTCTTCACTGACACAACAATGCTATACCTCCGGTATAACGTTCTGGTCACTCGAACTCGCCCTCATTGAATCCGGTATACCTTTTTGTCCGCCACCCAAAGGATCCGGTATCGCCTCCGCTATGCCCGCATAATAGGTTTCACTCCCCTCTAAGCTTGGGTGGCCACCAATTCCATCCTTGCAAACATCTGAAAACATTGTTAGAACATTGTGTAATTGAATTTAGTTATTAACATTAACAAATTAGACACTTAAATGATCTGTGAATATATTCAACAACCTATCCCCCCTCGGTTGTATCTTTAACGCCCACTTTAGAATTCATTGATACATATCGGTAGCCACCAGAGTCCCGAATTGGGTCCCAAGATCAAGGATCACCTTGAAAGAAAAAATCTACAAATAATTATATGTTATTTCCAAATTCTGTATAGACGATTACAAACGTAAATGATTTTATTCATAAAATGCTTACCAAAAGAGCATAAGATAAACCATATATGTTGTACGCCTCTACCATATGTTTATTATGTCCCTTTGCTTGCTGGCGTCTCTGGAACCGCTCTCGTCGCCTGTCAAGTGCATGCTTGAATGAAATTATGGAATGATTATACACGTGTGCACCCTGGGGAAACACGTCAAAACCGTCCAGATCATCCACCAGTTGTAACTGTTAAACTGGAATTTTGACTCTCTCATCCAACCCCATAAGTATCCAGTTCCACATATAGATGAGGCATAGTTTCACACTATCGTATAGTTGCTGAAACTTACCTCGCCTCAGGACATCTCTCCACTCGAAGGAAGAAATTTCATCCTTACCACCAAAGTACTGGTGATGTAGGCCATTATCCACTCTAACATAGCTGCTCGTATCTGGTACTAATCTGAACCTTAATCAGGTGATTAGGCAGAATTCTACCTTCAAGAACCTCACCTCATGACTGCTTAACATAAACCACATCTCGTCTGAGGGTCCATTATGATGCACCTCTCGCATAAGTAGCTGGTGGATAATACAACCTGAAAACCTCACCGAGTGGGGCATGGTCAGTAAATGCCCAAAACAGGACGCCCTTAACCATGTCAGTCTTCCACAGCCAATTCTGTAGGGACCCGATTAATGGCATCGTCTATCTGGCCAAGGGCATCGAAATGGACATGGCGAGTGACTTTGCCCTCGTACCACTCATCCCTTGGTGTTTAAAGCGACTCCTTCAACCGATTCATCATCTGAAATTAAACAACAACATAATTAATTTTTTGGCCCTGTGAAATTCTTAGAAATAACAAGCTCTAACCTCAACAAAAGCTCAGAGCTTGAAGATAGAAGCTCGGACAGAGCTTTTATCTTCAAGCTCCGAGCTTTTGTGTAAAAGCTCAGATCGAGCTTTTGTGTAAAAGCTCAAATAGAGCTTTTGTATAAAAGCTGCGAGCTTTTGTATACAAGCTGCGAGCTTTTGTATACAAGCTGCGAGCTTTGTATAAAACTCTGAGCTTTTGTATAAAAGCTTCGAGATTTTGTACAAAAGCCCATATCTAGGTTATATTAAAGTGTCGAGCTTCTGTATAAAAACTTCGAGAATTTGTACAAAAGCTCGGATCGAGGTTTTGTATCCGAGCTTTTGTAAAACCTTGACCCGAGCTTTTATATAAAAGCTCGACGCTGTTATAAAAGCTCGGATCGAGCTTTTGTAAAAAGGTTTCGAGCTTTTATATAAAAGCTAGGTGCTTTTATAAAAGCTCGGATCGAGCTTTTGTATAAAAGCTTCGAGCTTTTGTATAAAAGCTTCGAGCTTTTCTATAAAAGCTTCGAGCTTTTGTATAAAAGCTTCGAGCTTATGTATAAAACCTCTGAGCTTTTGTAAAAGATCGGATCGAGATTTTATAAAAGCTCGGAGCATTTTTAAAACCTCGATCCGAGCTTTTATATAAAATCTCGAAGCTCGATTTCATCTTCTTCAATAACTTTTTTACAAATACAAAACCCTAACCTAACCCATTTTTATTCTCAGATCCACAAATAAAACCTAAACTAACATTTCATTCAATTAATCAACAACCAAAACGATACCAATTTAATGCTCAACTAACCACGATCGATTGCAATATTCTGTTCAACGATAAACTGGTTTCCAAGTTCCGGTACCGTCACAGTGAACACGAAGCCGTTGATTCACTTTTTTTGTTTTTACTTTTTCTCTCTTTCTTCACAACGAAAGTGATGTCATGGGTATTTTGGTCTCCACACTTTAAATGGTGCATTTTAAACATGATTTATTAATGTCGTGCTATTTTACACAACAGCCCCCCAAAAAGGTGCCATTATTTTTTTGAACCCTATATTATAATATAAGGAATCCAGATTTTCAAATTCCTATTAAACAATTAAACTATCCGTAATTCTAATTAAACAAAAATTAATTAAACTACGTATATTTTTTTAAATGAATGGTGGAGCTGATGAGTGATGATTTTTTAGGGTTTGGTGATGGTTTGGGTCGGGATTTGGTTATTGCAAGAAGAGAATAAATATGGGTTTTGAATAAATATGATTTTTTTTATTGTTGGGTTTGGTTTATATTGGATTGGATTGGATTGTATTATTGTTGTGTTTGGTGATGTATTGTATTAAATTGTAATAAATTTTATATCATTAAAAATTATATTATTAAAATTAATATTAATTAATTTATGTGATATATGTATATATATAAATCATCCAGATCTCTCACATTTCACTCCTCTGACTGTCGCTTCACCAGTTCACCAAACCCACCGTCGCCTCTCTTTCTCTCCTCTCACCACCGCCGCACCAACCTTTGCCTTCTTTTCCTTTCGTCACCGCGGCCTTCGTCTTCGTCTCCTTCCGCCGCCGTGACCTTCGTCTTTTTCTCTCTCTTCCTCTCTTCTTATGTGTGTTGACTGAAATGGGTTGGGTGTTGTTTGGTGGTGGTTTTGGTGTGGATTTGGTGATGATTTGGGTGGATTTGGTGAGGCTTCGGGTGGATTTGGTGGTGGTTTGGTATGGATGTTTCTGGGCTTGGTTGGATGTGATGGTGGTTTAGGTGTGAATTGGTTTGGGCGGTGATTTGGTTTGGGCGTGGATATGGTGGCGATGGTGTTGGTTTGGGCGGTGATTTGGCTTGGGCTGTCATTTGGTTTGGGCGTGGCTGTTTATGGTTTTTGGAAAAAAAAAATGAAGAAACAATTAGCCTTTTATTTAATATTTAGGTTTTTATAATATAATTTTGAAATTTAATTAATATTATTTGTTGACGTTGATTTCTAGATTGTATCAGAAAAGCCAACAAGGATTAAATTTCGACTGTGATTTTTAAAGAGAAAAGGAAGGAGAAAGTAACCAAGATGAGTTTTTTACGTGGTAAAACTCCGATGACCGGAAAAACGTCCACGGGTGGTTGAATGATCAACCGAGCCAAAATCCACTATGAATTTATAATGTTATAAGCTCTCGATCTCTCTTTCTTCTCTCTGTATTTTTCTATGATCGCTGTCTATATCTTTTTGGCGAGATTATGGGTCTATTTATATGTTTATAGAACCCTAATCTATTTTGTATAAGTAATAGATCTTTGTATTTAATTCAAATTATTTACTTGTTTGAAACTGATTGTCTTCTTTCCTGTTTCGGAGTCTTGTATTGAAATCGAATGGGATTCTAGTAATGTAGTCCAATTTGGACTTGTTTCCTTATATAAAAGCGTAGTCTTTTTAAAGAAATAAAGTTGTTGCCTGATTGGGAACCCTTCCAGCTCAGTATTCTGTTCTCTTTGGGATTCCTTCTTGATATGGATATCTTCGTGCATTTTATGACCTAATCCGTGTGAACTAAGCGCTAGGCTTTTTATTCAGTTTTCTTCATATTTATCCCGAGCAAGTATAATACCCGCTGGTCCCGAGTAACATCATTTGATCCCGAGTAGAAGCATCATTTAACCAGTCCCGAGTGTCGTTAGCTGATCCCGAGTAGTATATGATGTCGATTGACCCTGAGTGGGTTTTGTTCAATATCTGCTTACTCGGGTTCTCTTCTTCGGTGATGTCTTGTAGGATATTTTCTGAATGCCTATTCGGATGTCCAACTAACAATTTATCCTCTTTGTTGATGACGTGTAAGTACGATAAAATTCACATATGACAATACCCCCTTAAAATATTTTTGTTGAACAAGGTTTCTTCGGGAAAAAGTATTTTAAGTAGTTTTCAATATCTTTTCAGTACCCGAGTAAGTATCTTGTCATAATGACGTGTCTTAATGGTGACCCTGCAAATTCGATTTGTCTCCTTACGCGAGATCTTTAATGATGGCGACGTTTTGGAGTTCTAACAGCGAAAGCCAGTTCTCCTTTTAACACGTGTCTCTTGCCTCTTCGTTTTTTGATATCATTTATGAGAAATGACTCACGCAATTCCCCGTGCGCCGCCTACGTCATCAATCCTTATCATTGTTTTTTCGCGCTTGAGATCTAGGGTTTCGTGCTTTTATTTCTTTAAATTCTTCAATGAGATAGTTGGTTCATTCTTAAAGATTTCTCAGCATTAAAAATTTCTTAAACCCAGATTTCTTTACGTAGAAGGTCGTGACTTTTCATTGAAGATCTTGCATCAAACTTTATCCAAGGTTAGTTTTTAATGGAGTCATCTTCCCGTCATCGTCTTTTTAATGTCGCTCTTGATACATCAGAACGTGGGGATTTCCAGTTGGTTTCTTGCATTAGAAGATTACTGGGGGAAATCCCTGCTGATTAACCTCCATTTTTAGAAGTTGATGTTTCTGGGCTTCACACTGACATCACTTTAGCCCTGTATCCAGTTCTTCATCTAGTTCTGATTCAGATATTTCTGATCACAGGGCACCTCTTCGAAGGATGGGAAAACATCAAAGCAGAAATGAAGTCCGTAAGCACAACTCGGGCGATATTTTGATCAGGGAGCAGATTGTCAATGAGAATGATGTTGAAAAGGCGTTCAGGGCGTCTCGTCTTACTTTTTCTGCTAAGCGCCCGAATGGGTTTGACACAGAGCCAAATGTGGTCGGGCCAGATGAGATAATGAAGTATCGTGTCTGATTTGATCTGCCCAATTCGGTCACTCTGATTCTAGCAGGTGATAGGGCCGCGTGGAATCCTCCCCCGGGTATGGTGGCGGTATACGGATCCATGCTTTGCTGTGGCGTCACTCTCCCTTTTCAGCCATTTATTGGCCTGGTTTCTGGCTGAAGCAGAGATCGTTCCGGCCCAACTAGCCCCGAACAGCTACAAGATCTTGATGTGCATGTGGAACATGTACAACCGGATGAACCTGTCGCCGCCCTCCTCGAATGAAATCAGGCATTTTTTTACGTTGAGGCAGTCTGGCAAGATAAAAACCTATTTCCCCATGTATAATTCGCCAGACTGTTGGGTCCCTAAGGGGACAAAGGTGAATCGGGGAGCTGATATCTCTGATGACCCTAAAAAGAGGGGTTTTGTATGGAGGTTCCCTACATCCAATAAATTCTGGAAGAACAGTTGGTTCTTCGCCGGAGGGTGTTTTGAAGTCACCCTCAAGTCAGGGGATGCTCGGGCGGTGTTGAGAGTTCCTCGTTTCTTTTGTTCCCCTGAGATGTGGAACAAGGAGAAGATTGATTACAACGATACTGAGCTGACCAGACTTACTCGGGCAGATGTTCGCACTTTGGAAAAGAGGAGCAAGACTTATCTTTTTGTTAAGATGAAGATGATAGAGTTTGGCTTCTTCAAACAAATTTCGGGCTACCGCAGGCGATGTAAGTGATTTTCGCAACCTTTCTTTTCATTGTTATATATTTTTTGTTTTGCATTCTGACGCGGTTCCTTTTTTATTCTAAGTGTATGATACGGACGTCGTCTGTTATCTTCAGGCTCGCCAAGTGAAGTCAATTATTCAGGCAAGTCGGAAAGAAGCTTCTCGTCAAGGCAATGAAGGTATCGCCCCTCCTGAGTCCGACGAGGAGACTGATGAGATTAAAGAGCAAGTTCCTGAAGATTCCTCTAAGGACGTTGTTCAACTGACAGCTGGGGATACTAGTGGTCCAAGTGGCCTGACCGATACTCAACTGCCTGGCGACGGGCAAGGGCAGAGTGAAGGTCTTGGTGAGGAGCATGCCGAACGGACTAGCGTCGGTGATGGGGGTAATACCTCTGCGGGATAGGTACCCATAGGTACTGAATTTTTTGATGCCTTCCGGGATGATACTCAGGAAGATCCCGTAGCTGATCTCAGTTTCCACCGCTCTCGGGGTGAGAAACGGAAGGCAATCAACTCTCCAACTCGTCCTCTCAAGGTTCCTCTTGTGGTCTCTTTCATCGACTCCAACGATGAAGATATCATGGCTGAGACTTACCTGAGTGCTGATGTTGAAGCATCGAGGGATGCGGAGGCTTCGGAGACGAACAGGGGTTTCCCTCCTCCCGAGGTTGAAGATCTAGAGGCTGAACCCTCGGGGGTTCCTTCACATCCTTCTCCCTAGGATGTACTGCGAGAGATGTCATTTGGTCTAGCTTTTATCGGGGACGACCGCTGGAGCTATTTTTGGGACGACTCCATTGCTGAACGTCTTCAAAATGTTTTTAACGGTGCATCTCATGTAAGTTATCTTTAACTTTCTTCAGTTGCTTTGTTTGTTTGTTTGTTTGGCAGATTTTTAATCGAACTCCTTTGTAGATGGTGGCCGAGTTCGCTAAGCTGGTTCAGACGCAGCAACATCAAGCTGATAGAATAAGGCGTCTTGAAGCTCAGCTAAAGGAAAGTGAGGATCAACGTGCTCGGGTGGAAACGGCTTATCAACAAGAGGTTGGTTCTGCCCAAAGCAGGTTGAAGCTGAGGAGAAAGCTTTTTTGGTAGAGGAGAAGGCATCATCACTTCAAGATTTGTTGTCCTCTGCCCAAAAGTCCATTCTTAAGGCCGAGCAGGAAGCGGAGCAGTCCAAGTCGGCGTATGAGCAGAAAATCAAAGATTTGGAACGCCAAGCTCTGACAGTTGAATCCTTGTCCCAAGAAGCCAGACTGGAACTTAAAGTCCAAGAGGCGGATCATTTCAAAAGATCCCCTGCCTACAATGCCCTTCTCCTTCGGGAGTTTCAGCGGGGGCTAGTTTCTGCTGGCGAATTCTTTAAAGTTAAGAATAGGGCGACTGAGAAGGCCCGAACTAACTGGGAGCTGTCAATCAAACATCATGTGGATCGGTCCTTGGAATCTCTCGGGAATCAGATGAAGGAATGGAGAGCTTACTGCCGCAGCCGAGGTAAGGAGCCCCATCCCATACATTTGGAGGTTCCATCTGAGCATTCTCTCTCGACATTTTACGTCAGTGGAGGGTCAGTCGTAGAGGGTGTGGTGCCTAATGTTGGGCCGATCCCATGAGAGGATTTCAACCAATGGATGGATGATTCGGCCGATACAATTGATTGGCCTTCTAATGAGAGCCTGCTCCGTGAATACGAAATGGTGCCACACCCGAGTATTGGCAAGGGCTCCAAATCCTTACAATCCTGATTTTTGTAGATAAGATTTTTTGTAGACTTAACAATTCTTTGTAAAGAATACTTTGTAATAATTCTTTTTGAAAGATGAATAAAACTCCGAGTAGCTTTTCTGAACCTGGTGGTTTGATTTTATTGCTCGCGAAATTTTTTGACTTGACTATGGTTACTGAGTATCTTATTAAACCAGTTATTTCTGACGTTCGTGTACTTAGCCGAGTATCTTATTAAACTGGTTGTCACCCGAATAATACCAAGTATCTTATTAAACTGGCTCTTTTAATCTTCATGCCAAGTATCTTATTAAACTGACTAGTATTTATTAACCGTATCATCTTAAAACAGACAAGTAGGTTTATACTTGTGTTTCATACACGGTTGCTACCCGAACATTACATCATAGCTCACCATAATCATATGTTTGAGTCCTTACACATTACCGAGGACATCTCCCCAGTTTTTATGCGTAAGGGTTTGCCGAATCATTAAGTTTTTTGAATTGCTTAACACAGCTATGCATTTCACCGGAACTTTTCCCGATAGCGTCTCGAGCTGGTGTATCGGGTTTGCCTTTTTGCTAAGGTCATTTGACCTTGCTCGGCTGGCATGCTCATTCGAGCTTCTTCATCCATTCGGGATTTAATGGTCCCGAGTATTCTATTTGCATATCCTTATTATCATGCTTGTCTTTCAAATGTTCTTATTATCATATGCTTTCTTTTGGAAATCCCGAGTTTGATTTCTTATTCATAACTGCAAAATCAATAAAGTTTTAAATTCCACAGCTAATATTTATCCTAACTAAAATTGTCTTGACTAGAAAAAAGAACAAAAAATAATTTAAGGATAGAAAATCTTCAAATATTGGGCATTGCATGGTCGGGGTAAAACCCTTCCACTAGGTCGTGCAATCCAATACGCTCAATGGCCAGCTACTCCTTCGACTTTGTACGGGCCTTCCCACTTATCAATCAGGGAACTTACAACCCTATTTTTTATGTTCAACGACACCTTCCTAAGTACCAGGTCTCCCAACTGGAATTTCCTGATTCGAACATGAGAGTTGAAGTGGCGAGTTACTCTTTACTGGTATGCAATATTTCATATTCGGGATCTCTCCTTTTTCTCTTCTAGCTCATCTAGACTTTGTAATAGCATATCAACATTCTGATCTTCATCATATAGCTGACCCGAGGTGACGTTTACGATGTTTCTATATGGATAACAACTTCTGTTCCAAACGCTAAAGTGTATGGAGTCTCTCCTGTTGAAGCTCTCGCTGTTGTCCGATACGCTCATAATACTTCCGGAAGCTTTTCAACCCAGCTTCCTTTCTTGGTATCTAGCTTCGCTTTGAGTGTGTACTTGATGATTTTGTTCACTGCTTCAACCTGCCCATTTGTTTGAGGGTGGGCAGGTGTGGCATAGTAATTGGCAATCTGGTACTCTTTGCACAGCTGTCTGAATTTCAGGTTATCAAACTGGGTGCCATTGTCAGTGATAATAATGTTTGGGACTCCAAACCTATAAAAGTATATTCTTTTTCATGAAATTTGTGGTGTTTGCTTATGTGATATGCACTAATGCTTCATCTTCTACCCACTTCGCGAAATAGTCAACGGCTACTATGGCATGCTTCGCTCCACCCCCTGTCCTGGCTGGCATTGAGCCGATTAAATCCAAACCCCACATGGCAAATGGCCATGGGGACGTGAGGTTTCTGAGCTGCTCACGGGGCTTTCGGATGTCATTAGCAATCCTTTGGCAAGTATTGCAACTTTCAGAACACTGCTGTGCATCTGAGAACAGAGTAGACCAATAATAGCCTTGCCTGAGTACCTTGTGTGCCAAACTTTTACCCCCAGTGTGGTTTTCGCAAACTTCTCCATGGATTTCCTGTAATATCTGATATGCGTCTTCCTCTGACACATATCTCTGGAGTGTTCGGGAATACCCCCTTCTATATAGTTCTCTTTCAATCAATATGTACCTTGCTAATCTATACCTGATACGTTTTGCTTGTAAGGGATCTTTCGGAAACGTGCCTTTTTACAGGAACCTTTTTAGCTGAGTCATCCAACCGTCTGGCGGTCATCGAAAGATAGCCGTCCATTCTACAGGTTGTTGATGAATGCAGCAATTATTGATTCATTGTTTGCACTGCCAACTTTTGATACTGTTTGGCCAAATCTCCCCAGATATTTCTTCAGCGACTCATCTTTCCCTTGCTTTATTTGAGAAAGGTAAGCCACTGACTTTTTCTTGTGAACATTGCTTAGGAATTTCCTTGAGAAGCTCACGCTTAGTTCACTAAAACTTCCAATGCTTGCTGGGGGCAATCTCCCGAACAATCTTGAGCCCATATCTCCTAAAGTTTGTGGAAAGTTGAGACACAGTAAGGGATCACTATGGGCATACTGGGCCATAACACTTTTATAGCATCTGACGTGCTTCACGTGCGGCATCCTGAACCTTTCTGGGAATGGGGTCCGTAAGATTTCCCTAGTGAATGGACTGTCAAAATCGTCATCAGATAAATTGTTACACCCATAACGTCTGACTAGTGCGTCCATCTGTCGCCTATTGTTCTCGACTTCTCGAGTTAGGCTTTGGATTACGACGTCCCTGTTTCCTACCGAACTTCCCTGATGGTTGAACCGCTGGGTGATTTTCATTCCTCTCTCAGGTTCTTCACTTTGAAACCGGGTTTCACGTATGATTCCATGATGACGCTTGCGATGGTGCAGATCGCTATCTTCTGATGACGATTGATCCCTATACTGGTCATGTTTACGGTGTCTAATAAGGACTGTCTGATCCTAGTTCTGCTTCTGGCATGGTCGTTCATCTTCAGTTGTTTCACGTCCAGCCTGATTGATTGGGGTAGGGTTCCTTCCGACTTCTGGTGTATTTATTTCTGGCCCTACTACCATCGAACGAAGCCTTACAGATGGGAGGTTAGGAGTTTGTGTCTCTGTAGCCAGTAGATCAACTCCTTCCTTTGCTGCATCTGCCACCAATTGCTGCAACGCCTCTCGGAACCGTTGCGTCAGGTCTCCGGTTGTCGGAGGAACTTGCTGGATCCCCACCAGGAATGTAGGTTGGTTTTCTGTTGTTGCAGCGAGATCTCGCGAGGTACTGCCAACATGGAAGTTATCCGAAGTTTTTTGAATATCCCCAGAACTGCTTATGCTTTCTGCCATTGCTTTTAATCAAATCGGAGGTTCGACGCCCCTCATTCTAGCGCCAATTGTTGACGTTGATTTCTGGATTGTATTAGAAAAGCCAACAAGGATTGGATTTCGGTTGTGATTTTTAAAGAGAAAGAGAAGAAGAAAGTAACCAAGAAGAGTTTTTTACGTTGTAAAACTTCGACGACCGGAGAAACCTCCACGGGTGGTTGAATGATCAACCGAGCCAAAATCCACTATGAATTTATAATGTTACAAGCTCTCGATCTCTCTTTCTTCTCTCTGTATTTTTCTATGATCGCTGTCTATATCTTTTTGGCGAGATTATGGGTCTATTTATATGTTTATAGAACCCTAATCTGCTTTGTATAAGTAATAGATCTTTGTATTTAATTACAATTATTTACTTGTTTGAAGATGATTGTCTTCTTTTCTGTTTCAGAGTCTTGTTTTGAAATCAAATGGGCTTCTAGTAATGTAGTCCAATTTGGACTTGTTACCTTATATAAGAGCGTAGTCTTTTTAAAGAAATAAAGTTGTTGCCTGATTGGGAACCCTTCCAACTCCGTATTCTGTTCTCTTTGGGATTCCTTCTTGATATGGATATCTTCGTGTATTTAATGACATAATTCGTGTGAACTATGCGCTAGGTTTTTTATTCAGTTTTCTTCATATTTATCCCGAGCAAGTATAATACCCGCTGGTCCCGAGTAACATCATTTGATCCCAAGTAACATCATTTGATCCATAGTAGAAGCGTCATTTAACCAGTCCCAAGTGTCGTTAGCTGATCCTGAGTAGTATATGATATCGATTGACCCTGAGTAGGTTTTGTTCAATATCTACTTACTCGGGTTCTCTTCTTCGGTGATGTCTTGTAGGATATTTTCTGAATGCTTATTCGGATGTCCACCTGGCAATTTATCCTTTTTGTTGATGATGTGTAAGTACGATAAAATTCACATATGACATTATTAATGTTACTATTTTTTTTGGGCATTAATCAAACTAGTCAAAAGGTGTTTGTATGATATTGTTATATTTTTCCACTTTTAATTCAATTATTCATATATTTAGGATATGCAAATGTAATTTGTCACTAACGTCCGTTTTACTTCTGTCAGTTTTTACAAATTTATAGAAGTTCAGGGGGTTAAGTGCCAAGAAAAAAAAATCAGAGGACACTATACAACTACGCTATAAGTATAAGGGTATCGATGCTATTAACCATATATATATACAATTATATAACTATATATAACTATATATATATATACACATACTTTTAAATAATCAAACCTCTAACTATGAGTTTGAGTAGCTCAGTTCGTGGTTCAATCCATGATGAAGTTGAATAAATTTTTTGATTACCGATCAAAAGATCAGGGGGGTTGACCAACTATTATTGAAATTAGAGAGACTACAATGCTTAGAGGGAAATAATAATTTCGTGTTAAGGTATTTTCGTCATTCCGGTTTAGCGAATGATTGATGCGTTTTATAGGGATGTTTGTGTAATAAATAGATGGTTGTTTGAGAGTGCAATTTCGTCTCAACTTAGAGTATGTCTGTGCAATTAAGCCAAAAAAATAAGAGTCGGTTCACTACCCTCTCCTCTGCAAGGAGTCTTTACTGTAAAATATTCGATCGATCGAGATAGAAAGAGAAAGAGAGAGAGCGAATCAGATCAAGTCACTGAAACCAAAATTTGATGGCTCGTCAAGCCGTAGCCAAGCTGATCGGCTCGATTGCCTCACGCAAGCCATCTTCTTCTTCTTCGCTTCTCAGCTCGTCGTCGGCAGCGGCGGCTTCTCAATCCCGGCATTATGCGGCGGCGGCGGCTCAGCCGGCGGTCTTCGTCGACAAAAACACTCGCATCATCTGTCAGGGGATTACCGGAAAGAACGGCACCTTCCACACCGAACAAGCCATCGAATACGGCACCAAAATGGTACTCAAATGTTTTTTTGTTTTTTTTTTTTTAATTTTGATTCTTTTTTTCTTTTTGATATATGGAAAAAATGAATAATACTGAGTCTGAATACAATGTGAAATTCAATAAAGGTGGGTGGTGTGACGCCGAAAAAGGGAGGTACTGAGCACTTGGGGCTTCCTGTGTTCAACACCGTCGCTGAAGCTAAGGCCGAAACAAAGGCCAACGCTTCTGTCATTTACGTTCCTCCGCCTTTCGCTGCCGCGGCTATTATGGAGGCCATGGAAGCTGAGTTGGATCTTGTTGTTTGCATTACCGAAGGAATTCCTCAGCACGATATGGTAAAAAACATGTTACTGTGATGTTTAATGAGAGCTTTTTTTATTATTATTATTTTTTTGTGGAATTGAATCAATCTTAGTTGTTAGGATTTGTGGGTTATGATGTTCAGTGGGAGAATTTGTTGAATTTTCTTTGGATTCGAATTGATGTGTAGTTTTTCTATTAGGTTTGTTGTTAGAATTTTTGGGTTTTCAAACTTGGAAAATGCAGTTGGAGCTAATGTTAGTGGATATTTCAGGTAAAAGTGAAGGCTGCTCTAAACAGTCAATCTAAAACTCGGCTGATTGGACCCAACTGCCCCGGTATCATCAAGCCTGGAGAGTGCAAGATTGGGATTATGCCAGGGTACATTCACAAACCTGGTCGGGTTGGAATTGTTTCTCGGTCTGGAACCTTGACCTATGAAGCCGTAAGTCCTGGTTTTCCATGTTGTAGGAGTGTATGTTGATGTGTCTGTAACTTTGTTTTGCTAACATGAAGAAATGTAATTGTGTTGTTATACTTATAAACTAATGTGGTTTTGTTGGTTTAGTTTATAGTTGTATGACTTAGTGAGATGATGATAATGACATGTGATATGATATATGCTACTGCAGTTAGTTTGTTTGTGTAGCATGCACGATCATCTTAGTGCCTGTATTTGATCTGTGTCGCCTTCTACACCTCCGTGTGTCTCTGCATGGCTGCATATGTTAACTGGGAAATTGAATTACGGTTTATCAGTTTCTTTCCTACACCATCCTGATTTTAATTTACTTTTTCTAGAAAGTTTGTGATACATCTTTTCAAGTAGGTATATTCTTTAATGTCTCAGTTCTTTATATAACAGCAAAGCAAAATAGATTCTCTCTCAATTTACTGAGTTATTATGCCTCTCTTTCGTCAGTTCTTTACTTCCTTTTCTCTATGTACTTTTCTCTATTGGGAAATTTAATTAAAAGTTTAATCTATTAGGTGGAGGTTCAATCATAATGTCACCGTTTTAAATGTTTTTGTTTGACCAATGTTTACTTGTTAGTGCTTAGATCTTGATATAACATTAGTTCCTCAGGTGCTAATTTTGCTCGTATTTGTACTTATTTTTAACTATACCGCATATAGACTTAAAACATATTCTTTTCAGTGAATTTACATATTTTCAACTCATTAGAATTCAATTAAACTTTTGAATTCTAATTAAATATGGAGTTTGATGATTACACTATCAGTTGAATTGGTGACCTGTTACCCAATCCCTCAAGGGGGTTGATGTCTGGCCCAAGTATAATGATTTTATGTTTGATGTCTATAATTATGTGAGTGCTAAGTTAATAATTGACATGATTGATTGTATTATTTACTCAGGTTTTTCAAACAACTGCTGTTGGCCTTGGACAATCCACATGTGTAGGTATAGGTGGGGATCCTTTTAATGGGACGAATTTTGTTGATTGCATTAAGAAGTTCCTAGTTGACTCCCAGACAGAAGGTAAATTGTTCTTCAACTTTTTGCTTTTTTATTTTTTATTTTGTTTTTATTTTTTTTACGACAGTACGTCCAGTTTATTGGAAAGAAAATATGATAAAACTTGAAGCTATGAATGCTTGTGCATGATGCTCATGTGCATATATCTTTTATCATTATCAAGATAGTCTGCTGTTGAATGTTTTTTTGGCCCTTGGTGACAATCGCATGTTTAGATAAAGTCTGGCACCTGTCAGTTAATCAGTCTCATTCTTTCCTTTCTACTTGTGTCCTCCTAAGGTTGACTAATGGTGTAATTCTTAACGGAACTACCTGTGACAAGCATAGCAATTCTACTGTTTGCCTCGCATGTTCATACTTAAGTATGATTTTTTTGGCCGCTTTATCTTATTGTTGCAACTTACCTTGCTTGATCACATTGATTGCAAGTGAACAATCTGAATATAGAAGAACTCCCTTTCACATCTTTCTTTCGTTATGTATGAACTTCCTTTCTTGTGTTGTTTTATTTTCCACTTTCATTTTGGATATGTTATCTGTGAAAAACGCAATGAAAGACTCTGGTTGATTGGTGTGATAGGTAATGCTATGTTATAATTAAATATTCTTATTACAGTTGTATATGTGTTTCAGGTATTGTTCTAATAGGGGAGATAGGTGGGACTGCAGAAGAGGATGCTGCTGCCTTGATAATGGTAATATATTTGTATTAATTTGATATGGTTGGTGTACAATCTAAGCAAATATACATGGTTTGATTTTTAGTTCAATTCTTAATATCTGAATATAATCAAATCAAATATTGTTGTCTATTTAATATCTAAATTGATATAAATTATTGTAATTAACATCAGGTAAAGGCATTTCTATATTGGCTCAGCTTTTCTGTCTCTTATGGCTCTGACTTCTTTAGTTAATAATGAAAAACCTTGTGCCACTTGACTTTTATTCATTTTTTTGTCATGAATAACCCTAATACCCTATAATGCCCCTTTTCATCTCTTAGAGAAACAGTAACAGAGTTACATTAATTTGCCTGTCTGATATCTGTAACTGCCTTAAAGATTTTTCCATTTCCCACCTTCGATACTCACAATTGTCTTAAAAAAGGGATTGTGACGCCTCTCAATATGTTTTTCACAAAATTCGTTGTGTGGCATCGCATGCCTCACAACTACACCTCCCTCATTGATGCGTAATGAGGCTTTCGCCTCAATTTGGATTCTTTATTTTTTTTTGGGATTTTCAGTACTGTAATGGCCAATTTAGGGTTACTATTGAAGATCAGACATTAAAGTTTGCAGATTAATGAATAATTGACCTATATATCATGTTAGACATTTTATGTTTGAGATATTTGAGAATGAACTATCCAGTTTCTTCTAAGTTGTATATAATACATGGCACATCTATATGATCAAATTAAGAACCGAGAGTTGGCCACAGCCTTGACCAAACACAATACTTTCTCCCTTCTCAATTGTATATAAAATTTCAAAGAAACGGGAAACAATTATTTGATTGATTTTCAAGATCTTGAAAGATTGAAAGATAACATGGGCCTTACATAATCTCTCCTGATTATATATCCACGACTAGGACATTTTATTATTCTGTGTATGAATGATCACTCTAATTATTGACCAATCAAACAGGCGAGTGGAACTGAGAAGCCTATTGTTGCATTTATTGCTGGACTGACTGCTCCCCCTGGTCGTCGTATGGGCCATGCTGGAGGTATGATGTTTCAATAAAAAAATTCTTCTGAAATATTTTGCATGGCATTTCCAGAAGCATGGTGCATATAATATCAATTGCTTATTTCTCGTGGATGTCAAAACTTTGATATGATTATTCATTTATAAACTTCATTCTTATATAAAAAAATCTATTTTCGGAAAAGTGAGTTGTCAACTGTTATGGTAGGTCACATTCTAATTTCTTAGGAAGCCCCTCTCCATCATGTGATATATATCCAGTCTTCATTTTTATAATACGCTCTGGTTTTCTGTGTATGCAGCAATTGTGTCAGGTGGGAAGGGCACAGCACAAGACAAAATCAAGACCCTAAGAGAAGCTGGGGTGACAGTGGTAGAATCTCCTGCAAAAATCGGTTCTGCCATGCTTGATGTTTTCAAACGAAGGGGCATGACAAGTTAGTTTGGAAAATAACAGATCCATTTTAGCCTTCTCTATACTTGAATTTTTTCACAATGTCAAGAACATTTTGACGGTCGGCATTTTATTTGGAAATTGGTTTTGATCGAGAGTTTTTGCAATCCACCTAAAAGTGGATTGAATTATACATTTGATAATAATCTATTTCTCCATATATTTCCCTCATAAAAATTTAGATTTTTTCACAGCGCTGTTGAGCAACAAGAGTGAATGATTCTGTTGTTTCTTACAAGTTTTATGGGGATAATTGATATCCTTTAGATTTTTAATCCAATATTTATAGTAGATGAGGTGTTTTTAGGTTGAAAATTTGGAAACAGACATACACTGTTTAAGTGTTTATTGATAATGTTTAACTGCAACATCCTATTTACTGAGTTTGCTTCAGTTGATAACATATCTGAAGACAGTTGACAGCATGAGGCAATAGACACTCAGCATGGAGATCCAATCTCATCTCACCTATTCTCATTTCAGAACACAAATTAAATTAAGGAATTAAAGCCAATTAGACTACTTTCTTAGGGACAGAGCACAATAGGAATTATAATATAAAAAAATAACTTAATTTATGATTTGCGATTACACTACACTTTTTATTAAAAATTGTCAGAAATCAAGTTATATATTATATTGTTATTGGAAAATTCTAATTGGCAAGACAAAGTCAGCAAAAGACTAGGGTCAGGAACGTTACGTCACTAGGGCCTGATCAAGTTAAGTCAACATAAGGGGGGACCAAGTGAACCCGACCGGTCCTCTCCGACCAGATGACACAGATGGTCGGGTTTGAAAACCCGATTGAGTTGTTAAGATAGTCGGGACTAAGGTAAGGTTGAACTACCGATCGATGGCAAACAAGGATGATCGGGAAAAACAAACGATTGGATGCGTGACACGTAGATTAACACTCACATTCAATACAATCACGACTCAAACACGTAGAAAAAAGAAGGGTGAAATTTCCTAGAAAGTGTGTATCTATAACCGGGGGGGTGAATAGGTTTTAATTCGATGAATTACCAATTTTGTGAATTAATCAATATTAACAATTCCACCCCATTCTACTTAAATGCTCAATTAAAAGAAAACAATCAAAAAACAATAACAACACGGAAAATATACTTGGAAACCCTCCAAATGGGAAAAACCACGGCCTATTTAGAGCGTCACTCTCGATCCTCAAAATCCACTACTGAGTAAAAGTTTACAATCTAGGTTGACCTCCCGTCTAACCCTCTAGTTACTAACCCTTTCACTATACCCAACGGGCCTTAATAAAGATTTTGGATCACTAGCCTTGTGCACTAACCATTTAGCCACAAGCTAAAACAACAATAAAGAGATAATGACAACCTAAGTGAATATGCAAGAATATTCAATATGCAAGAATATTCAATATGCAAAAATCCTAGGTCAATACATTCATGCTTATCTAGAGTTAATAATGACAATTAAAGCAAATCCTAGATATCAATGTTCTAAATGCAAAGGAAATAAGAATTAGCTAGAAGGGCAAAATCGTCCTAAATGCTAGCTATCACAAATTAATGTATCTCAACCAACAATCAAAACACAAGCATGTCATAAAAACAATTAAACACTCAAGCAAGCAATTAATGTGCAATTAAGACTAAAACCCTAGGCATACATGTCTTGTAATGAAAACATAAAGCTTAGAACATGTAGAGAATACCTAGTCATGCACACACAAGAAACCCATGCTTGGAAGATGCTTGATGATTTGGATTTTAAGGATGGTTGAGTAAAAATGGCTTCTTGGAGCTTCTCTCTCTAAAGAACCTTGTCTCTCTTTTAAAAATAGGTTTGGAAGCTCTCAAAAAGGAGTTGGGAAGAAGATGATGTATATATATGAAGCCTAAAGTGAAACTGCGTCGTTTTGGGCGAAAGGCAACCAAAACGCGTCAGGACCGCTGGCTGTACCGCGGTCCAAGCAAGTGTCCAGACCGCAGCACAGAGAGCGGTGCATCGTCTGGACAACACCGCTCTGAAGGCCGCTGTGCATGCAGTGTGCACAGACCGCAGTCTGGACAACATGCATCCTCTGTGAAACTCCTCTTGGGAGGCCGCGGCGTAGGCAACACGCACAGATTGCGGTAGACACATCGAGCATCATCTGTCAAACACCGCTGTGTAGGCCACGACGGGGGCACTGCACGTAAAGCGGTTTAGACCGCGGTAGAGAGGAAAAATTCCTTTCTTTAAGGCACAAACATACATTCAAACAATCAAATAAAAATAGGACACACAAGGCACACAAAACGATAAATAAGCATGCAAGCAAGATAATTAAAATAGAATGCATGAGTGTGAGTGTGTGCACTAAATCTCTTCAATGAAGTTAAGCAAGTGATTTTACCTTTGATGCTTGAGCTCGGTTACAAACAATGAAGCCCTAAACTACCCTTATATATTGATCCCAAAATGTGGTTGTCAACGAAGTAAGCCAATCAAAAACCGAGGAACTTGACAAAACCACTCACTCACAAAGTATCCTCACAGCAAATAACAAGAAATAAACAAGATATCAACAAACAACCATTCTATGTTACAAGAGATACCTAAAGCTAAATATTCAAATCTTTCATCTCTTGTAGCATGATCAACCCTACAAAACAAAGAACTACACTTTCCAAGACAAGTGTATGAGAGAGATCCAGAAAAATAAAAACAGGTGCAATGTGCATGAAATAGAAACAAGTAACATGCAATCAACAATGCACAAAGCTAATGCTCTCCCTAAATAGGTCAATCTCCTCTTAAAACATGCCAATATCAACTCCCCATAAATCCAAACACTATTCCCTCTTTTTGTCACAACATAGGCAAATGAGCATTCCTCAGCCGGGACGTTTTAGCAAAGAGGATAGTTGCAATGAAAATGCATAATCATATACAACAACTTTATGCAGTTTAATTAAGAGAGAGAAATTCATGGAAATTTTATTTATTGGAACATGTACGAAAGATTGCCTTGAATGAAGTACATGCAACATCAACTTACAAAAGCATGGTATTTGACAAAGGAAAAAAGCGCATGAGGTTCCAAGAGAAGTCAAACCAATTTGTACCAAATTGACAATGGAAAACAAGATATAGTTCAACCAAAAAACATAAGAGCAATCATCAAACTTTACAAGTTGAACAAGACATGAGCGACTATTCCGCCCTATTAGATTTTTCCTGACAAGTTGCCCGTATGATAGTAGCCTTGTTAAAAAGTAAAAAAAGAGAGACTATTGGATTGTGAAATCCTTGAAATGGATACAATATCCTTATTGAATGAAGTCTCAAAAGACACTTCCACACAGATTTGCAATCAATTTGTAAGCATTCAATAAATTCATCATGCATAACACTTTAAGCATGTCAAGATCAAGTTTACACAAGCATGGAGATAAAGTTTGGGTCAATCAAATGTACTTCCCAATCAAGTTTCCTATTCCAAAAATACATGTTTGAACACAAATGAGACATGCATTTCAAATAAGGCAAAAACGTACTTATTGAATAAAAAGACATATAATAAGATATGCAACCAAGATACTCAAGCAATTAATTAAAGAGCATAAAATTGAACAATTATTTGCTTATTAAAATGCAAGTTCGCTCTCTTTGCTTGAGCTCTATGGGGTCAACCACCAAAACCCATCAATGCATATGACAAATGCCAATAGACTGACTAAGAGATTTAAACTTAGTTGAATCTAATGGTTTAGTAAATAAATCCGCTAATTGATCATTTGTGCCCACATGTTCAAGTGCAATGCATTTGCTCTCAACTAGCTCCCTAATGAAATGATGTCAAATGTCAATATGCTTGGTTCTAGAGTGTTGGACATGATTTTTTGAAATATTGATGGCACTCATGTTATCACAATAAAGGGTTAGAGTACTTTGCTCAAAGCCATAATCAACAAGCATTTGCTTCATCCAAAGGAGTTGTGTGCAAGCACTCCCAGCAACTATATACTCGGCCTCGGTCGTGGATAATGAGATGAAATTTTGCTTCTTGCAAAACCATGACACAAAATTGTTCCCTAGGAAGAAGCAACCGCCCGATGTACTCTTTCTATCATGACAATTACCTGCCCAATCTGCATCACTAAAGCCAACTAAACTAGCATTAGTGTCAAAAGAGTACCATATCCCATAGTTGGATGTCCCATTCACATATCGAATGATTCTATTCACAGAGGAGATATGAGATTCCTTGGGATTGGCTTGGTACCTAGCACATACACCAACACTAAAAGCTATATCGGGCCTACTAGCAGTCAAGTATAGCAAGCTCCCTATCATGCCACGATATAGACTTTGATCCACACTTTTTCCACTAGCATCCTTGCTAAGTTTCAAAGTGGTACTCATTGGTGTGTCACAATGTTTGGCATTCTCAAGGTCAAACTTCTTCACTAGGTTCTTGGCATACTTAGCTTGGGATATGAAGATCCCATCATGCATTTGTTTAATTTGCAAGCCTAGGAAGTAATTGAGCTCACCAACCATGCTCATTTCAAACTCATGAGTCATGATATCAACAAATTGTTGAACTTTCAAGTTGTTGGTAGAACCAAAAACAATGTCATCAACATAAATTTGAGCTATGAATAGCTCATCTTTAGTGCACTTGATGAACAAAGTCTTGTCAACACTACCTCTAGAGTAGTCATTATCAACAAGATAAAGAGTGAGGCGCTCATACCAAGCCCTCAGTGCTTGTTTCAACCCATATAGCGCCTTCTTGAGGCAATAAACATGATTGGGGTGGTGAGGATCCACAAACCCCTTAGGTTGCTCAACAAACACTTCCTCTTGAAAGAAGCCATTGAGGAAGGCACTCTTAACATCCATTTGATACAATTTAAATTTGTGAACACACGATATGGATAAGAGAAGCCTAATGGACTCTAAACGGGCAACGGGAGCAAAAGTCTCCTCAAAGTCGATACCCTCAATTTGAGAGTATCCTTGTGCAACAAGCCTAGCTTTGTTCCGCACAATGTTGCCATCCTCATCAGATTTGTTCCTATAGACCCACTTGGAGCCTATCACATTAGTGTTCTTAGGCCTAAGAACTAGAGTCCAAACCTCATTCCTTTCAAATTGATTTAGCTCTTCTTGCATATTAAAAACCTAAAATTCATCACTTAAACTTCATCTACCTTTTTGGGTTCAAGTTGAGAGGTGTAGCAAGTGTAACTAATTTGATTTGCTAATTGATGTCTAGTTCTCACATCCTTATTCACATTTCCAAGCATGTCACTCTTGTTGTGGAGATGCCTAACCCAAGGAGCGGGTTCCTTAGAGTCCAAAGTAGGATCTCTATTAAGAGATTGAGTGACCTCTTTGTCAAGCTTAGATTTTTCATCACTAGAAATCTCATCAATCCTCACCAAAGGAGTATCATCAATCACACTAATCTCCTCATCATGGTTACTAACCTTAGGCCTACAATCATCTATGACCACATTAGATGATTCCATAACTAGTCTAGTTTTCAAATTAAAAACTCTATAGGCCTTACTATTTAGGGCATAGCCAATGAAAATCTCCTCATCACTCTTGGGATCAAACTTTCCAAGTTGATCACGGTCATTTAGAATGTAGCACTTGCTTCCAAATAAGTGGAAGTAGCTCACATTTGGCTTTCTACCCTTCCACAATTCATAGGAGGTTTGCCTAGTCCCGGTCCTAAGAAAAACCCTGTTGCCTATATAACAAACCGTATTGACAGCTTCAGCCCAAAGGTTCCTAGGCACATTGTTGCTATGCAATATCACACAAGCCATCTCTTGGAGGACTCTATTCTTTCTATTTACTACCCCATTTTGTTGAGGAGTTCGAGGAGCCGAGAACTCATGGGAGATTCCAAGACTATCACAAAAAATTTCAAAGCAAACATTTTCAAATTCTCTCCCATGATCACTCCTAATTCTCTTAATGCATTTTATGTGAGAATCCTTCTCATTTTGAATTTTAGTGCAAAACATTTTAAAAGTTTCAAATGCTTCAGATTTCTCTCTAAGAAAGTAAGTTCAAGTAAATCATGAAAAATCATCCACACACATAAAAATGTACCTCTTACCACCGAGACTCTCGGTTTGCATGGGACCCATTAGGTCCATATGAAGAAGCTCTAATGGCTCCTTAGTGGCAAGGTACTTACCCTTCTTATGCACACTCTTGGTTTGCTTTCCTTGTTGACAAGGTCCACAAACTCCCTCAATCCTATTTCCAAACTTAGGAAGACCTCTCACAACTTTCAACCTCTCAAGAACTTTCAAGTCTTTGAAATTCATATGACCTAACCTTTGATGCCATAATTCAACTTGGTCACAACTAGACAAATTGCAAGAGATGTCATTAGAATCAAGACAATAACAATTGTCACTTGATCTTTTGCCTTTCAATAAAACATGTCCATCTTCTCTCAGAATAGAACAATCAACTTTACAAAACATGACCGAAAGCCCTTCATCACTTAAATGTGATATGCTAATGAGATTGGCTTGCAAGCCATCTACATAGAGAGCATTAGGCAAGGAGGGTAAACCAGGGATGGTAATGTTTCCTTTTCCTAGAACTTTCTTACGTGACCCATCACCAAAGGTGACAAATCCACCATCCTCCATCACAAGAGTTTCAAAGAAACTCTTGTTTCCGGTCATGTGCCTAGAACATCCACTATCAAGGTACCAAGTGTTAGAAGCTTTCACCTTCAATGCCACTTGGGCCACGTGGCAAACATACTCATTTGTCCTAATCCACCTAGTAGCAACATTGTCATTTCTAGGAGCCTTGGGTTCATTGGCTCTAAACTTCCTTGGTACATGCATTTTGGCTCTTCTAAGCATATTCTTTTCAATCATACCTTCAAAACGACACAATTTGATGAACTTAAAACAGTTCGGCCTTATGTGACCTTCAACACCACAATAATGACAAATGGGAGTAAAATAAGAATTTATACCATATCCTTGTGCGAGCATGGAAGACTTCCTTTTCCTTTGAGTTGTCTTTTGGTGTTGAGCCGAATCTCTTCTTTGAAACATCCTTTGTGGTTGAACCACATTAGCTTCTCTTATTGGTTATGGTGAAAACTTCTTTGTTGAATTTGAGGGCTCCTTGGAAGTTGCGGTCTTGTATGATGTGTTCTAGCTCTTGGTGGATGAGCTTTTGCTTGAGAATTTGTTTGAGCCTTCATTTGAGCTTGCTTTGAAGATTCTCCAACTTCATTAGATCTCATTTGTTGGTGTGAAACTTGAGTCTCTTTGACCTTTTGACTTTTGACAAAGATGGTCTTCTTCAAGGAAGTGGCATCCTTGCCTTCCACATATCCTAGGCCCAATTTTATCACTAGGACTCTTCCCACATGACAGTATCTTGTCAAGTCTCTCGATTTCGGATGTCATCTTGGCAACAAATTCTTTTGCTTCCTTGAGCTCAATCTTCAAGTTTTCTTCACTCTTCTTAGTGATCACAAGCTCCAATTTTAAACTCTCCTCTAACTCTTTTCCACTCTTTACTTTCTCACTCAAGTGAGTAATCTTGAGAGTCAACTCTAGATTATTCTTTTTCAACTTTTGAACCTTCTTCTTCTTTTTCAATCTAGACTTTTCAAAAAACTTCATGAAGTCTACATAGTCCATTTCCTCATCAATCTCAAATCTAGAGTTAGAAGATGTACTCTCATCACTAGAGTCATCTACTTCTTCCTTGTCACTCACAACTTCCTTGCCATTATGAGATGTTGTGAAGGCAATGAAGTTTGCAACTCTATCTTCATCATCTGAAGATTTTTCTTTCCATTCTAAGTCTTCACTATCACTCCAAGTGGCCGCCATCGCCTTTCCCTTTTTCTTTTTCTTCAAATTTACAAATTCTGGAGCAATGTGACCAAAACTACTGCATTCATAGCATTAAATGACCTTCTTGGTTTCACTTTCTTGAAACTTTTCAATCTTCTTGAAGGGCTTTTTCTTCTTCACTTCCTTTCCATTTGACCCAAAACCTTTCCTCTAAAACTTCATGAATTTCTTGAATTTTTTAACCATGAGGGCCATTTCTTCATCTGAGTCCTCCTCCTCTTCTTCAACCTTAGTGGTCTTCAAGGCAATGCTCTTTTGCTTCTTCGGAGGTGTGGGTGAGGTGTTCCATCTAGACTCATAAGCTAGAAGTCTTCCAATGACTTCACTCGTCTTCATATTCTTGTACTCACTATTCTCTTCAAGTGCCGTCACTTTTGATTCGAACCTAGACGGAAGTGACCTCGTAATTTTTTGCTTGACTCTCCTATCAGAATAGAGGTCACCAAGTTGATGGCTTTGGTTGACAATATCCATCAACTTAACTTGGAATTCATTGAAGCATTCATGCTCCTCCATCATAATCATCTCAAATTGCATTTGGAGGACTTGGAGCTTTGAGTCCTTGACTACCTCGGTTCCCTCATGTGCCGTTTGAAGAATGTCCCAAGCCTCCTTTGCAATCCTAGTGTTTTGGACCAACTTGTATTGATTATCGTCCATGGCACATAGGATGGCATGCATAGCCTTGTTGTTCCACTTGATGCTTCTTACTCTTGAGTACTCCAACTAGACTTGGGCTTTAGAGCTTCTACACCATCGTTAGTGATCATTGTTGGAGGAGTATAACCGTCTTCAATAGCCATCCAAGCACGGTCATCTATTTGGCAAAGATAGGCTTCCATCTTGCCCTTCCAAGTAGCGTAATTCACCCCATTGAGCAAATGGGGTCTTGTGCTTGAGGCTCCCTCATGACTATTTTCGTTTCCATTCATTGTGTCTGAGGGTAATGAATGATATGAAGATGCAAATGAAATGCAACACACAAAAATGCAAACAACCAAAATGCACAAGGTAAGACACGCACAATGCACGGATCAACTAAGTATATCTAGGCACCGGCTCTGATATCAATTGAAATTCCCTAGAAAGTCTGTATATATAACCTAGAGGGGGGGGGGGTGAATAGGTTTTAATTCGATGAATTATAAATTTTTTGAATTAATCAATATTAACAATTCTACCCCATTCTACTTAAATGCTCAATTAAAAGATAACAATCATAAACAATAACAACACGGAAAATATACGTGGAAACCCTCCAAATAGGAAAAACCACAGGCTATTTAGAGTGCCACCCTCGATCCTCAAAATCCACTACTGAGTAAAAGTTTACAATCTAGGTTGACCTCCCGTCTAACCCTCTAGTTACTAACCCTTTCACTCTACCCAACGGGCCTTAATAAAGATTTTGGATCACTAGCCTTGTGCACTAACCATTTAGCCACAAGCTAAAACAACAATAAAGAGATAATGACAACCTAAGTGAATATGCAAGAATATTCAATATGCAAAAATCCTAAGTCAATACATTCATGCTTATCTAGGGTTAATAATGACAATTAAAGCAAATCCTAGATATCAATGTTCTAAATGCAAAGGCAAGAAGAATTAGCTAGAAGGGCAAAATCGTCCTAAATGCTAGCTATCACAAATTAATGCATCTCAACCAACAATCAAAACACAAGCATGTCATAAAAACAATTAAACACTCAAGCAAGCAATTAATGTGCAATTAAGACTAAAACCCTAGGCATACATGTCTTGTAATGAAAACATAAAGCTTAGAACATGTAGAGAATACCTAGTCATGCACACACAAGAAACCCATGCTTGGAAGATGCTTGATGATTTGGATTTTAAGGATGGTTGAGTATAAATGGCTTATTGGAGCTTCTCTCTAAAGAACCTTGTCTCTCTTTTAAAAATAGATTTGGAAGCTCTCAAAAACGAGTTGGGAAAAAGATGATGTATAAATATATGAAGCCTAAAGTGAAACTGCGTCGTTTTGGGCGAAAGGCAACCAAAACGCGTCAGGACCGCTGGCTGTACCGCGGTCTAGGCAAGTGTCCAGAACGCAGCACAGAGAGTGGTGCATCGTCTGGACAACGCCGCTCTGAAGGCCGTTGTGCATGCAGCGTGTACAGACCGCGGTCTGGACAGCATGCATCCTCTGTGAAACTCCGCTTGGGAGGCCGCGGCGTAGGCAACATTCACAGACCGCGGTTGACACAGCGAGCATCCTCTGTCAAACACCGTTGTGCAGGCCGCGTCGGGGGCACTGCTTGTAGAGCGGTCTAGACCGCGGTAGAGAGGAAAAATTCCTTTCTTTAAGGCACAAACATACATTCAAACACTCAAATAAAAATAGGACACACAAGGCACACAAAAAGGCAAATAAGCATGCAAGCAAGATAATTAAAATAGAATGCATGAGTGTGAGTGTGTGCACTAAATCTCTTCAATGAAGTTAAGCAAGTGATTTTACCTTTGATGCTTGAGCTCGGTTACAAACAATGAAACCCTAAACTACCCTTACATAATGATCCCAAAATGTGGTTGTCAACGAAATAAGTCAATCAAAAACCAAGGAACTTACAAAGAGTCAAAGTTGAACAAGGTTTGTAGAAGCCCACTCTAATATGGAAATAAGCTTCCCCATAAACACAAAAGTGTAGATTAAACCAGGGATTCAATACGACCAGGACACGATCAACGTGAAACAAGGAAAAGGGACAACACAACTCTAATAAGTTAGAATTTCATTGAATCACATGAACTTTCCTTACTTGTACTTCAAGAATTAGGGTTTTATGCATGTATAAACAGACCCAGAAAAACTCCAAAAAGGGGTGAACACAATGTCTTAAGAAAAGACAAGAGTGATTGAGTGTGTAATCTCTTTTTCATATAGTAAAATATTGTTACTGCAATCGGCAACCATGGACGTTTCCCCGCATTGGGGTTTTACCACGTAAAATCCTGTGTCTTACTTATTTTTCTTTTTATCTTTTGTTTGTGCTTAACCTTTACTTTGCTCTAATTGTGTGACGGGAGACTGATCCAAAAATCACCTTAAAAAATTAATGCTAGACGGAGGGGCTGAACCTCTGACAATATTCTATTTACGTAATTAATTACGAAGAAAACTTTGCCAAAAGCGGCATCATAGACACCGGAAGAGACAGAAGTCAATCTCCCTATAGTATTGACGTAACACATGAGAAAAATAACCAGAACCTTACGGATGTCGCCGCTACAATAGGAGATTCACCCGTAATGACCCTGCCATCTATTATGCTAGACATTGTTACCACTATAGGTGCAACTGCTGGCATCTCCCCGGAGGCATTCAAACAGATCCAGGAATCCCTGTAAAAAGTCATCAAAGATCCTGCCAAGCAAAGAATAAGTATATCAGCCACGGCTAAGCTAAGTTCACCGTACCAACTTTCCACGCCATTCGTAGCCCAGGATCCAAAGATACGTTCCGAGATAGTAGCAATCAACCCAGGAGCACCATAGAAACCTGGAAGAGATAAGGCAGAATATCACGAAAGAAGGGGGCTTTCACGCTGGAGAAGTGATCATGAAGATCTGGGAACAAGGCAGCACCAAGAATCTAGTTCATGGGAAGACGTGGAGAGATCCGACGGAATAGAAACTTACTCTGAACACAGGCGTAAGTATGATGACCAGAAGAAAAGATCCCGCTCACATTCAAGTGACGGTGAAACGACCATTAGAAGGCGCAACGAACCAACCCCGGTGATCATGCGTGACCCTTTTGACTCTCAGATAAGCAAGAGGGTCCCAGGGATCCATATGGGTTAACGATCCATCGAAGATTCGATGAACGTGGGAAGCCGAAAGGGGAGCGAGAAATTCTTCTTAGAAGGATAGAAGCCCTCGAACGGAGGTAAAGCTAGGGAAACCCTTTGATCGGGAACTCTGGAAACTTGTTTACTGATTCAATAAGACATGCTCGCTTCTTGGAGAAGTTTATAATGCCTCATGTAGAACAGTTTAAGACCAACACCGACCCATAAGAGCATGTGAAGAGGTATCAAAGCGCAATGGCACAATATGACTACAATGACGCCCTCATGTGTCTCATGTTTCCACAAACGTTAGAAGATCAGGGATCAAGATGGTTTGGAGGATTGCCCGCAGGTTCTATTAGAAACTTCGAGGAGTTGGTACAAGCATTCACCAGACAGTTCATGTGGAATATCCATCGAAGGAAGTCTATATCGGTCTTATCGACTCTGAAACAAAGAAAGGATGAGAAGTTGAAAGATTACCTGACCAGATTCTCACAAGAGGTGTCAGAAGTTCAAGACCCCAATGATGATGCGGTGGTATCAACATTTATCAATAGTTTACAGTACAACCATCTGACCCTAAGCTTGAGGCATAGGGGACCGACCACGTACGCTAGCATGGTAGACCATGTCAGAGGGTACACCATTGCAGAGAAAGAACAATTGCCCCACGGTGGAGAACTTATACATGAGAGTCGGCCTAAAAGCAGTCAGAAGAATAAAGATAGTAACCCAAAGAGTGGTAGCACAAGGGAGCCAAAATGTAGTGGAGGAAAAGGTAGAGATGGCTGAAAGAAGGATGACAAAGGTACTAGGCAATTCAAAAAGCAATATACCAACTACACTCCGCTGGCCAGAGAACAGGAAGAAATTTTGAATGTGATAGAGGACAAGAATCTGTACAAGAGACCCTCGAAGCAGTCAAGTTTCGCTAGAAGAGACACCACAAAATACTGCAGGTTCCACCAAGAAAACAGTCATGAAACTTCTAAGTGCTACCAGCTGAGCGATTATATCGAGAAGCTAATTAGAGAAAGGCACCTAAAGGATATGATCCTCAGGAATAAAGATGATAGGGGTAAGAATTCAGTGATGGATGAGCGAGATGAAAGCCAGAGGATTCCGAAAAGGGATCCAGGTAATGGGTCAATCAATACCATCTTTGGCAGGCTATACACCGAGAATAGTAACCGGGAAAGAATGACTGAAGTTAGAGAAACCATAGATGGCCAGAGAAGCCTGAAGGTAAATCCATTAGGACCCAATCAAAAGAAGCTCGAATAAGGTTGGGACTCTATAGTTTTCACCAAAGCAGACACGCACGGGTCAGAAGTTAGGCTGAACGACGCAATTGTGGTATCATTCCGTGTAGGCCATAGGGAAGTTAGAAAAGTTCTCATTGACAATGAAAGTTTGACATACATTCTTAGTGTGGAAGTCTTTGACCAGCTCGGGCTTCAAAGAAGAGACCTATAGCCACTCAAATTCCCGTTTAGAGGCTTTGGAGGAGCGGAGGTGAGATCGTTCGAGATGGTAAAGCTGCCTGTAGAGATTGGAAGCTCTCCTTGCACCAAGACAGTGTTACTAGATTTTATGGTTGTGAGCGTAGAAAATTGGCCGTACAACGCCTTGCTAGTCTGACCCTTCTTGAACAAGACAAAAGCTTTGACCACCACTTACGCGTTAATGGTTAAATTCCCGATAGATGGGGGAGTAGGAGTCATGAAAAGTTCACAAGAGTGCGCAAGAGTGGAGAATCTAGCCATATTCAAGGAGAAAGCAGAGTCGGGAGTAATGTAAGTGTATACTTTCGGGGAGTGTGAAAGCCAGAGGATCAACGACATGGAAATCGGAGCAGAAACTCCGACTCGGTTTGACCTGGACCCAAGGGAGATGAACCGACTATAGAGGTCACCATTGATGACAACAGTCCCGAGAGGACTGTAAGGCTCGGGCCCTGGTAGACGGAGCAACTGTAGAATGAGTGAGCTGGACTGTTAAGAGAATACAAAGATATATTCGTATGGAAACATGAGGATATTCAAGGAGTTGACCCGAATATAATTCCGCACAGCTTGGCAGTTGACCCTGATCGCAAGCCATTTGTCCAGAAAAGAAGACGATTTAACCCAGATATAAGCAAGGAGATCAAAGAGGAAGTAGAGAAGTTGTTGATAGCAGGATCAATAAGGGAGGTAAAATACTCTGAATGGGTAGCCAATGTGGTATTGGTCAAAAAGAATGGCCAATGGAGGATGTTCATGGATTTCACAGAACTCAACAAAGCGTGTCCGAAGGATAGTTTTCCCCTCTCCCACATTGATCTATTAGTGGATGCGACGACTGGTCATGAATTATTGAGCTTCATGGATGCATACTCGAGATATAACCAGATCCGAATGTTTGAACTCGGCTAGGATAAGACGTCCTTTACTACTGACCAAGGTTTGTATTCCTACAAAGTCATGCCCTTTGGTCTTAAAAATACCGGAGCAACCTACCAGAGATTGGTGAACAAGATGTTCGCCCGAAAGATTGGCAGAAACATGAAAGTATAAGTGGACAATATGCTGACCAAAAGCATAACGTCAAAAAAGCATGTAGCAGACCTCAGGAATGTTGGGGTTTATACTCTAAAGATGTAATTTGTAAATGGATTTATGAAATAAATAAAAGAAAAAGTTCAATTCATTCCTGTTGTGCTGTTTATTTCATAACTTGTACATGTATTTAACATCCAAGATTGCCGGATGTAATCTCGAACTGTGTATATGAGTGTCATATACAGATGGATACTGTAAGAGGCGTGCAATCTAAAGAGTCCATAGATAGCAAATAAAGCTGGGTACTTTATTTGTGGTTAATCTATAGTTGCGGTCCATTCCATAATGTACGGTGATTCTATCCTAAATCATTCATATGGAGATATGAGAATGGTGGCACCTTGTATGATGTGATCATATAGGACTGGGCCATGATCTATATGAATCTCTCACCAAGATCCGTTTACCGATGAGATTCATATATATCAACTAATGATGGCTATATGTGGGTGATCTTAATCCTGAGTGTCTTATCGACTCCTTCAGGTTAAATTGTAGTCTTTGATATATCATGGGTGAGGTCAGATGCATTTCCTGATCAATATGCTCCGTATGTTGGGATTGCGATTTAGCTTGTGGCTGGGAATGTTTGTACACAATAATGGAATCCACTCCTTCTTGTGAGAAGTAGATGGTAGTTCCCTTAAGGGTTGATTCGGGGCTTGGACAATATGAGTGCTCTCTTAATTTCGTAAGGAAATAGGATTTATTGTTCATTATAGAATTAACGGTGCTTAAAGGATATATGTAATTAGAGGGGTATAATGGACATTATGACCCAGCTCTAATTATGAACTACTGTGGAGGATCACACTATGTGTAATAGCTATATCGATGGACACCGAACTGTATCGGTTTGTGTAAAAGCGTCTACAGTTGAGAGAGTGCAGCTTCGGGTTTTTAGTGGAATAACACCAGAGTTAATAATCAAAGAATATTAATTAAAGAGTTTAATTAATGATCCCGAGGATTATAGGAGCTCAAAATACTGTGGGTCCATTAGGTCCACTTACTAGCCCGATTGATTTAGGTAACAAAGGTCACGGTTAATTAATTGGATTGTCCAATTAATTGTGTTACAAAAGTGATACGTATATATTCGGGAATTAATTGAATAATGAGATTATTTAATTAATGAATGTTAATAGTTAAATTAATTAAATAATTAGATTATTTAATTATATTGATAATTATGAATTATTAATTAACTATTAATTGGAGGGTGTTAGTTGATATATGGATTTAGGTGAAGATAAAATAATAGGATTATTTTATTTTTACTAAATCATTTATCTAAGTATTTGAATTTAAATTTAAATTTAAAATACTTATTATCACTTTTAATATATTAGATATAATTGAAAATGATAATTTAAAAAATATATATATATATCAATTAATAACACAAAATATTGTATTGGATGTAAATTGGTGTGTACATATGAAACAATAATCAAAAGAAGAATTTGTATAGGATGTAAATACTTAATACATATATAATGTATATTTGTAAGCAAGCAAGCGGTATTTAATTTGATATGGGACAACATCAGTGATATATATATATATATATTTGTAAAAGCCAGTGCGATAAACATATATATAAATTGTGAGCAACAGATATATATAGATATATTTGTGTGATATAAGAAAGCAAGCAGTGCGTTGGCATTATTATATATATATATTTGTGTGATATAACTCTAAAAAAAAAAAGAACATGCGTGATTTATATATATATATATTTGTCAAAGAAAACGCAGCAGTGGGTGTAACGTTAAATATAAACATATATAATCAAGAGCAGTAGCGTGAGATATATATTAAAATATCTATTTTATTTCATGTTATATGTGTTTTTAAAAAACATAAAAGAAAGAGTTTCTTCAATTCTCTCTACATTCTCTGTTCAAGTTTCTAAGACCGTGACGCGCCCACAAGCAGTTACCATTTCTGGGAGATAGTGCGGAAAATCGAGTAGTTTATACAGGAGTACATCGTAAAGTGAAGGAGTCTCCCAACGTTGGTATGTTATTCTGATTTTTGTTGATTATAATTTCCTGTATATACATATTATATGTATTGGTTCCGAAAAATAATTACGATCGAAAGTTCACTGGTCCCAGATACAGATATGATTAGTATAAAAATTTTAAAACCTAGTTCAGCTGCGTGACTGGTGAACGGGGTTCCAACAATTGGTATTAGAGCCAATTTATTTTTCGGAACAGGAAATCGTTTTCAATGCTCCTGTATGTATGAACTGTGTAGGCACAATTTAAATTGACTATATGATGTTTTTGTATGTATATTATTATTATTATTTTTAATTTACAAAAACATGATTGATCGTTAATTATATGGTACTGTGGATTTAGGGTTTATGGGTTGTATTATTATTATTATTTTTTTTTGTTTATATTTTATTATTATTATTATTGTATTTTAAAAAAAAAATGTAACCTATATTGAAGACATGGAAAAATCGCGAAGATGGATTCATGAGATGAATCGGAGTGACCTGAAGAGACTGGAAGAAATTTGAAGTTACCAGAAGACCAAGGAATGCCTTGGGAAATTTTTGTAATTTTAGATTCTAATTTTTAGGTTAAATAATCCACAGTACTCGGTCAATTTGTGTATACTTTATATTATGTGATGATAAAAGCATTGTCATGCATACACATGTCATTTAGATTAGATGTGCCTACACAAATATATTTGATATGTCATACATGTATCATAGCCTGATATTTTATATTTTTTTTAATGTGATTAAAATGGACAATATACATAATTGGCTATGAATAATGAGATTAGTTTTTTTAATGGTTAGAAAACTTGGTAATTCTCATTTATATTAATCCAGTTATTAAAGAGTTTAATAAGTTAGATTAATAGGGTCATTTATTGTAATTAGGATTAATATGATTAATTACCTAATAATAAATGAACCGAATAAAGTGTTAGAGTTTTAATAGTTAAAATTTGGTAAACACTAAAAAAATAATCTAACCCTAGTAAATAGTTTACAAATGCTTAAATTATTCACTAATAGAATAGATTTTTAATTGTTAAAAATCATTAATAATTTATTAGTTAATTAGAATTTGGTTCTAATTAGTTAATGCGCTAGATAACTTGATTAAAATTAGTCGTTTAATCGGGTAGAGTCTAGGTGCATTAACGGTTAAAAGAAAACCCTAATTTTAAAATAGTGAGTGGGAGAGGGATATATGACATAAATATCCCGCTGTCTCCATCATTAGTTCAACACTGTGACATCCGAGTGGGGCCTCGTGACGGCTTTACTTTGTTTCCACAAAGGTCAATACCAAGGTTGACTTCCTAACGAATAGGATTTCTGAGGGTATTTCGGGATTGACCGACCCTAAGGCGGCAATTCTCGAGTTAAGCTCGTGAGATCTGAAATGGTGGGTTACACTCACGAAGGTTTTGATTAAGTTTGTTAATTAAAAACCTGACTGAATGAACGATGATTGAATGATATGGAATAAGAGTTATTCTAGAATATCATTTGATTGAGAATGTCTCGGTCCAACATGCAAAGACTTGACCGACCCTAAGGCGGCACTTTTTTGTGGTATGTTGGATTGTCGTGGTATAGTAACTAGTTTTAGGGTAGTTCTAGTTCGTTAAACATGTGCATGCTTCATGTTTAAATTTATGCCAAAGCACTCGCACTTGTTTTTTAAATAAATGACTGAATGAATGTTTTTATTTATTTCAGCAATAATATCTTCTGCATTACTTCAAATTCTCGTAAACGACAAATTAACGGGTGATAACTATACTAAGTGGAAACTTAACATTAATGCAATATTGGTCACCAAAGACCTCAAGTTTGTGCTTACAGAGGAATGTCCTCCAGCGCCTGCTGCCAATGCCACACGAACTGTTCGTGTGGCATACGAGCGATGGGTCTCATCTGATGAGAAGACCTGAACATATCTGTTGGCTTCTATGACAGACGTGCTTGTCACAAAGCATGAAGCAATGACTTCAGCATTCGAAATCATGGAGTCATTGCAAGCCATGTTCGGGCAGCCCTCCGAGAAAAAGCGACACGAAGCCATTGTTCTGCTATGCTCGCTAGCATGAAGGAAGGAACGTCAGTTCGGGAACATGTCCTGAGCATGATGTCCTACTTCAACACGGTAGAAGTCAATGGCGGGGCCATTGATGAACCCAGTCAAGTGAGCATTATACTAACAACTCTTCCGAAGAGTTTCGATCAGTTTAAGAGCAACTATGGGATGAACAAGTTAAAGTTTAGTCTTACACAGTTGCTCAATGAGCTTGCTACTTTTGAGTCTTTAATTAAGGACAATAAGGGAAAGACCGGTGAGGCAAATGTTGTTGAACCATCTTCCTCCTTAAATAATAAAAAGAGGAAGAGGTCTGTTGGGAAGGAGAAGGGTAAGCCCAAACCCAAGAAAGCCAAAAGCAAAAAGAAGGGCGTCTCCACCGACCAAGGCAAAGGAAAATGTTTCCATTGCGATAAGGTTGGGCACTGGAAGTGGAACTATCCTCAATACCTGGAGGAGGTAGCCAAGAAGAAAAAGACTAAAGGTAAATATGATTTACTTGTTCTTGAATATTGTTTAGTGGAAGATGATTCTTCATCCTGGATAATTGATTCGGGAGCCACTAACTATGTTTGTTCTTCTTTACAGTGGACTGATTCTTTGACACAGCTAGAGGAGGGAGCCTTCTTAATGCGTGTGGGGTCAGGGGATGTCGTGTCGGCAAAAGCAGTGGGAGCAATAAGATTGCAATTTTGTAATAATAATAGTTTTCTATTATTGAACAATGTTTTTTATATTCCTGGATTTACACAAAATTTGATTTCCGTTTCTAAATTGTTAGAACAATCGTATTCTATTTCTTTTAATAATAAGTCAGTTATTTTTCGAAAGAATGGTCTGAATATTTGTTTAGGAATTAATGAAAACAATTTGTATGTGTTAAGATCGTTAATATAAACTACACTGCCAAACACCGAAATGTTTAAGGTTGAAAAACCAAAAACTAAACGACATAAGATTTCTCTAGATAATGACGTATCTATGGCATCTAAGGCTTGGTCATATCAACCTTGACCAGATAGACAGACTAGTAAAAAGCGGACCTTTAAGTGAGTTAAAGGTTGGCACCTTACCTGTCTGCGAATCTTGTTGGAAGGTAAGATGACTAAGAGACCTTTTACTGGAAAAGGGCTAAGAGCTAAAGAACCGCTAGAGCTTATACATACAGACGTCTGTGGACCGATGAATGTTAAAGCGAGGGGTGGTTATGAGTATTATGTCACCTTTATAGATGACTACTCAAGATACGGATACGTCTACCTGATGCAACAAAAGTCGGAAACATTTGAAAAGTTCAAAGAATTCCGAGCTGAAGTTGAGAATCAATTAGATAGGACTATCAAGTCACTACGATCGGATCGTGGAGGTGAGTACCTTGACCGAGAGTTTGAAGACTTCATGGTCGAGCATGGGATAGTTTCCCAACTCACAGCCCCCAGTACACCTTAACAAAATGGTGTAGCAGAGAGGAGAAATAGAACCCTAATGAAAATGGTGAGATCTATGATTAGTTTCTCATCATTACCAAATTCCTTCTGGGAATATGCGTTACAAACAGCGGCATACATTTTGAATGTAGTGCCATCCAAATCTGTTCCTAAGACTCCCCTAGAGTTGTGGAATAGTGGTAAAGCTAGTTTGCGACATTTTCGCATATTGGGGTGTCTAGCACACGTGCTGAAGAATAGAAATGGAAAGCTAGACTCCAAATCTGTTTTCTACCTGTTTGTAGGATACTCCAACAAGACCAGAGGTGGACACTTCTATAGTCCTAAAGATAACAAAGTATTTGTATCGACAAATGCAACGTTTATTGAGGACAATTACATTAGTGACCATAAACCTCGTTCAAAGATTGTATTAAATGAGTTGGAGCCTGGTGAGACTAGTGCTTTATCAACAAGAGTTGTTGTTCCATAAACATCTGAGAGTCAGATGGTTCTTGATCAGGACACACTACCACCTAGACGTAGTGAGAGGGTTGTGAGACAACCTGAATGCTATTTAACTATAGGTGAGGGATAAGGTGTTGTCTCTGCTGATAGTGTTGATGATCCATTGACATTTAAGAATGCAATGGAAGATCTTGATAAAGAGGAATGACTTAAAGCCATGAATCTCGAGATGGAGTCCATGTACTCTAACTCAGTCTGGGATCTTGTAGACTTACCGGATTGGGCAAAACCCATAGGGTGTAAGTGAATCTACAAGAGAAAGAGAGGAGTAGATGAGAAGGTAGTGACCTTCAAGGCAAGGCTAATGGCCAAGGGTTATACCCAGAAAGAGGGGGTCGATTATGAAAAGACCTTCTCCCCATTAGCCATGTCTAAGTCTATTAGGATTCTCTTATCCATTGCTGTCTATTTCGATTATGAAATTTGGCAAATGGACATCAAGACTGCATTCTTGAATGGAAATCTTGATGAGAGCATCTATATGATGCAACCAGAGGGATTCATGTCTCTAGATCAAGAGCAAAAGGTTTGCAAGCTGTAAAGGTCCATCTATGGGCTTAAGCAAGCGTCTAGATCTTGGAACATCAGGTTTGATGATGTGATCAAAACCTATGGCTTCGAGCTGAATGTCGATAAGCCTTGTGTCTACAAGCACATCATTGATAAGAAAGTAGTTTTCTTGGTCCTATACGTATATGATATCCTACTCATTGGGAATGATGTGGGAGTATTGTCTGATGTAAAGGGCTGGTTGGCTAGCAAATTCCAAATGAAAGATTTAGGAGAGGCGAGTTATATTCTTGGAATCCAGCTTATGAGGAGTCGTAAGAACAAACTCATAGCACTGTCTCAGGCATCATATATCGACAAGATTCTTGTACGATTTTTGATGCAAAACTCCAAGAAAGGTAATTTACCTTCCAGGCATGGAGTTCACTTGTCTAAGGAACAGTGTCCTAAGACACCTCAAGAAGTTGAGGATATGAGATGTGTACCTTATGCATCTGCAGTAGGTAGTCTCATGTATGCTATGTTATGCACGAGATCGGACATCTGCTATGCAGTGGGAGTAGTCAGCAGATACCAGTCCAACCTAGGATTGGATCATTGGGTTGTTGTCAAGACAATTCTCAAGTATCTTCGGAGAACGAGAGACTATATGCTAGTGTATTCCGGGCAGGATTTGATCCTGTTAGGATACACGGATTCTGTTTTTCAATCGGATAGGGATTCTAGAAAATCCAACTCTGGATCAGTATTCACCCTGGGTGGTGGAGCCATTGTATGGAGAAGTATCAAGCAATCTTGTATTGCTGACTCCACCATGGAAGCCGAATATGTAGCCGTTTGTGAAGCTGCTAAAGAGGTTGTTTGGCTCCGTAAGTTCTTGAGTGATCTAGAAGTTGTTCCAGACCTAGATAAGCCCATCACACTTTATTGTGATAACAATGGTGCTGTGACTAATTCCAAAGAACCAAGAAGCCACAAAAGAAGGAATCATATAGAGAGAAAGTATCATCTTATTAGAGAGATAGTGTAAAGAGGAGATGTGATCATCACCAAGATAGCCTCACAAGACAATCATGCTGATCCATTTACTAAAACCTTACCGGCTAAAGTGTTTTTGGGTCACCTAGATGGTCTAGGGTTACGAGACATGCCTCACATGCTTTAGTACAAATGGAAGATTGTTGGGGTTTATGCCCTAAAGATATAATTTGTAAATGGATTTATGAAATAAATAAAAGAAAAAGTTCAATTCATTCATGTTGTGCTGTTTATTTCATAACTTGTGCATATATTTAACATCCAAGATTACCGGATGTAATCTCGAACTGTGTATATGAGTGTCATATATAGATGGATACTGTAAGAGGCGTGCAATCTAAAGAGTCCATAGATAGCAAATAAAGCCGGGCACTTTATTTGTGGTTAATCTATAGTTGCGGTCCATTCTGTAATGTAGTGATTCTATCCTGAATCATTCATATGGAGATATGAGAATGGTGACACCTTGTATGATGTGATCATATAGGACTGGGCCATGATCTATATGAATCTCTCACCAAGATCCGTTTACCGATGAGATTCATATATATCAACTAATGATGGCTATATGTGGATAATCTTAATCCTGAGTGGCTTATCGACTCCTTCAGGTTAAATCGTAGTCTTTGATATATCATGGGTGAGGTCAGATGCATTTTCTGATCAATATGCTTCGTATATTGGGATTGCGATTTGGCTTGTGGCTGGGAAGGTTTGTACACAATAGTGGAATCCACTCCTTTTTATGAGAAGTAGATGGTAGTTCCCTTAAGGGTTGATTCGGGGCTTGGAGAATATGAGCGCTCTCCTAATTTCGTAAGGAAATAGGATTTATTGTTCATTATAGAATCAACGGTGCTTAAGGGATATATGTAATTAGAGGGGTATAACGGATATTATGACCCAGCTCTAATTATGAACTACTGTGGAGGATCACACCATGTGTACTAGCTATATCGATGGACACCGAGTTGTATCGGTCTGTGTAAAAGCATCTACAGTTGAGATAGTGCAGCTTCAGATTTTTAGTGGAATAACAGCAGAGTTAATAATCAAGGAATATTAATTAAAGAGTTTAATTAATGATTTTGAGGATTATTGGAGCTCAAAATACTGTGGGTCCATTAGGTCTTCTTGCTAGCCCGATTGATTTAGGTAACAAGGGTCACGGTTAATTAATTGGATTGTCCAATTAATTGTGTTACAAAAGTGATACGTATATATTCGGAAATTAATTGAATAATGAGATTATTTAATTAATGAATATTAATAGTTAAATTAATTAAATAATTAGATTATTTAATTATATTGATAATTATGAATTATTAATTAACTATTAATTGGAGGGTGTTAATTGATATATGGATTTAGGTGAAGATAAAATAATAGGATTATTTTATTTCTACTAAATCATTTATCTAAGTATTTGAATTTAAATTTAAATTTAAAATACTTATTATCACTTTTAATATGTTAGATATATTTGAAAAAGATAATTTAAAAAATATATATTAATTAATAACACAAGAGATTACATTTGATACAAATTGCTATGTACACATGAAATAATAGTCAAAAGAAGAATTTGTATAGGATGTAAATACTTAATACGTAAATGATATATATTTGTAAGCAAGCAAGCGGTATTTAATTTGATATGGGACAGCAGCATTGATATATATATATATATATATAAATTTGTAAAAGCGAGTGCGAGAAACATATATATAAATTGTGAGCAATATATATATATATATATTTGTGTGATATAAGAAAGCAAGCAGTGCGTTGGCATTAAAGATATATATTGTGAGTGCAGCACTTATATATATAGTGTGATATAACTCTAAAAAAAAAAAAAACAGTCGTGATTTATATATATATATATATATATTTGTCAAAGAAAAAGCAGCAGTGGGTGCAACGTTAAATATAAACATATATAATCATGAGCAGCAACGTGAGATATATATTAAAATATATATTTTGTTTCATGTTATATGTGTTTTTGAAACATATTGAAGAAATAGTTTCTTCAATTCTCTCTACATCCTCCGTTCAAGTTTCTGAGACCGTGATACGTCCACACGCAGTTACCAATTCCAGGAGATAGTGAGAAAGATCGAGTGGTTCAGACATGAGCACATCGTAAAGTGAAGGAGCCTCCAAAGGTTGGTATGTTCTTCTGATTTTTGTTGATTACAATTTCCTGTATATACATATTGTATGTATTGGTTCCGAAAAATAATTACGATCAAAAGTTAACTGGTCCCAGATACAGATATGATATGTATAAAAATTTTAAAACCTAGTTCCGCTGCGTGACCGGTGAACGAGGTTCCAAGAAGGGAAACGTTTGAAGTGCTATGAAAGTACGGCATAAAACTCAATCCAAAAAAGTACGTTTTTGGGGTGCCCACAGGGAGATTCTTAGGCTTCCAAGTCCACCAAAGAGGGATAGAAGTGAATCCAGAAAAAATAAAAGCATTAGAGGAGATGAGGTCCCCAAGGACATTAAAGGAAATTCAAAGACTAATGGGGTGCTTAGCATCTCTGAACCGATTCATCAGCAAGTCAATTGATAAGTGTCTTCCCTTTTTCAAAGCAATCAAGAAAGGAAATAGGGTAGAATGGAGCATCGAATGCGAACAAGCATTAAAAAAGATAAAGAAATATCTGGGAAGAGCTCCAGTACTGTCCAAACCCCTTGCAAGAGAAGTACTCTACTTATACCTGTTAGCGACGCCTGTAGCGATAGGGTCAGTGCTAGTTAGGTTGGATAAAAGGGTGCGAAAACTGGTGTATTATACCAGTAAAGCATTATTACTAGCGGAGACAAGGTACTCTCTAGCTAAGCAAATGGCTCTGGCCCAGGTAACTGTAGCCAAGAAGTTAAGGCAGTATTTCCAAACACACAGGATCGAGGTCTACACGGACTGCCCTATGAAGCAAATTCCATCCTAGCCTGAAGTGTTCAGAAAACTGACAAAATGGGTTGTGGAGTTGAGCAAATTTGAGATAGCATACATACCAAGGGCCGCAATAAAGGGGCAAGTTGTGGCTGACCTAATCACAAAATTTACTAAACCAAATAGTGAGGTAGTCAGGATGCTGAAAGAAAAAAATGAATTTGATTGGAAGCTACATATATATTGGTTGTCAAACATGCACGACAGCGGGATCAGGATAGTTATATCTACCCTAAAAGGAGATCAAGTAGAATGTGCCTTGCGTTTTGACTTCAAAGTTACCAACAACATGACAGAATATGAGACAGTTTTGGTAGGACTCAGAGTCTGCACTGCCCTAGGAGCAGATGAGCTAGAAATATTCAGTGACTCGCAGGTGGTTGTAAACCAAATATTGGATGAATAGCAAGCAAAAGATGGCAACATGGCCGCATATTTGGGGACAACCAAAGCTTTGCTAGGGAGATTCAAGACATACAAAATCACCTAGATCCTTAAGGAGAGGAATGAAAAAGCAAACACTATCAAAATTGGCATCAGCCACCGTTGGTGTGCAGTCAAAGACCATCCCAGTCGCTCATCTTAAAAGACCAAGCGTCGATGACCAAGAAGAGGTGTTGGAAGTGGAAGCGGTTGAAAGAGGTCAAATCACATGGATGACCTCGATAAGGGAATACCTGGAAAAGGAATGTTTCCAACAAAAGCAACTAAAACAAAACGCCTCAAGTACAAAGCTATAAGGTATTCAATGGTCGGTGGGAGCTGTATAAGAGGGGATTCTTGAAAGCCTTGTAGAGATGTGTCTGCCCTATGGAAGGCAGATGGATATTTGAAAGCATCCACGAAGGAGTTTGTGGAAATCACTCAGGAGGCAGAACCTTAGCACACAAAACTCTCAGACAATGCTTCTATTGGCCAACCCTATTTCAAAACGCTCAAGCTATCACTGAACAATGTGAGGGTCGTCAAAGGGTAGCCATTGACATAAAGAAGCCTCCCGAACAATTAAGGAGCTTGGGATCTTATTTTCAGTCAGATTCTGACTCCAGGTGATCAACATCGGGATCTGTGTTTACTATTAGAGGAAGGGCAGTCACATAGAGGAGTTTCAAGCAATATTGTATTACTGATTCCACCACGGAAGCCGAGTATGTTGCTGCATGCGAGGCTGCTAAAGAGGTCGTCTGGCTCCGACAATTCTTGATTGATTTGGAAGTGGTTCCTGATGCGAATAAGCACATCACTATCTATTGTGACAATAGTAGAGCAGTGGCTAATTCGAGAGAACCAAGAAGTCATAATAGAGGAAAACACATTGAAAGAAAGTATCATCTTCTAAGGGAAATAGTACATAGGGTGACGTGACGATTACAAAGATCGCGTCAGTAGATAGTCTAGTGGATCCCTTTACAAAGTCTCTTCCACAAAACAGTTTTGATGGGCATCTAGAAAACATAGAGATGAGAGATATGACACATTTGCTATAGAGCAAGTGGGAGATTGTTGGGATTATGCTCGATAGCGAGAGTATAATAATGTGTTTGACAATCTTTTCATATTAATAAAGTGATTTCTAGTTTAACAAATCTTATAGCATTTATAGTTTAATTATTATAATTGTCAAAAGTAAATAATCATAAGGTTAAAAGACTATGAGAAAAGAAGAATTGTTCATACATCTAGATATGTATGAGGTAGACACAATTCTCTAGTTAGTCTTGAATAATATTCACAACTTAAGATAAAGGTTTGACGCCTTTATCTTGTCAAAGTTGTAGATTCTTTTGCTAGCATTAGAGTGGGATCAAATGTGTTATGATGAGTCTAAAATCATCAAAGTGTGGTGCCTTTGGGCAAAAGAATCTAATGCACTGGTGCATTGAATTGGATCACAGTGAAATACTTTATCTAGAACCGTCAATGGATACAATTTTTTCACTTGAAGACAATCGGAGAGTCTATCTCAATCCTGAGATAAATGATGGACTTATGATTGCAAGTGTTATCATTTGAGCTATCAGTGAGTACGATTATATAGCATAGTCTATCTTCGATAGTTTGGTGGTATTCATTTGTAAATCGATAGAGGAATTCATTTATAGATATGGACATCGTGGCTCTATTTATTAAATGAGAGTAGAATATCATCATATGGATGTTTTGACGTATTGGATATTAAATCTTAATGTTAAGTTTTCAATGGTGTTTATTGAAACATGGCTTCTGGACAAGTCAAAATATCTAAGCTCAAAATGTGGTCATATGAGTAATTATGGTAACTTAGAGAGCTATAGGCGATCTATGAGTTCTTAAAAATTACTGGTATTCTTCAGGAGGATACACTTTCTCCATTAAAATTGTCTAGGGTATGAATGAGAAATATTAACTTATTATATCTTTATTTAAGAGTTCAATTTCAATTCTTTAGTGGAATGAACTAAATTAATAGATTGGGCTTAATTGAATCATTTGTTGATTGTGATTAGGTTATGTCTATTGAAGCTTAAATTTAGATAGCCTGCCAGGATCACCAATTCACACGAACTTGCATGGATTGCTTGATATATTCTACCGGACCAATTTAGGGGTCCATCTAGAATTGTATTAAGGCATGTGGGCTTGTTTCTTTTTGTAAGAATGGGTCTAGTTCATATGTGGACTTTTTATTAAGGTCCAATGGATTTACTAAAATAAGAAAAATAATATATATACCTATATAATGTCATGGGCGGCAAGACTAATATATAAAAGCCTAATATATTAATTTTTATTTTATCATTTGATTAAATGGAAATTAGTTAATTTGTTGATTAAATAATTATTTAATTAAAGTCAAAATCTGTTTCCTAATAGGAGAAGGTCTCCTAATATTATACTATTGTTGGTAGTATAACTAATATTAAATACTATATTTGATAAGTAGATAAATAAAATGAATTATTTATTTAGTCAAATAAGGAAGTCTATAATATGGTCAAAACTACACTAATGAGTTGGATTAGGAGTCTTGGTGTAGGAAAGAATTCTCTTTGGAAAAGAATTCTTGGTCACTAGGTAAATCCACCTAAGAATAGGATTCTTGCCTGCCAAGTAAATCCTCTTTAGAAGAGGGTTTGTAAACCTATAAATATAGGTTGTAAATTCCAACCAAGCCTTAGTTTTGGGGGTGAGAAGTTTTTATTTATTTATTTTTTTATTGTTATAAAAAAAATAAAAACTTCGTCCAACTCATTATGTGAAGAATTCGGTCAAGCCTAGTGAAAAGAGAGAACGTTTTTTGCTTTCGATAGCACACTAGTATCTTATCCATCAAAAGGGTTTTATGTACAACATCGAATCAAGGTTCACGTGAGTTTCATTCAAATTGATTGATAATTCACAAGTGACCGGAAGTTCTTTGTTTTTCTCTTGTAGGATTATTGTGACTAATAAAGAAGAAGATTTTGTTTGTTTCCATCCTCAGGTATACAATTTAAAAAAAGGGAGCCCACACTCCTAGGTGATTCACGTTCGTGATTGGACTGGAAAATCTTACAGATTCAATTCGATCCTAGTTCAATCGTCAAGAAAAAAAAAGGTACAATACTTTTATATACATCAATTAATCTAGGGTTACGGTTCTTGTTATTAAAAGGGAAAAAATTTCATTTATACCAAACCCTAATTTTAATTTTTCACACTTCCATTCCACGATTTTCCCTACAATAACTTTCTTCTTCTAAGTCTTTCATATCAAATTGTTTTGCTAACCATTCTTTTACTGATGTCAATACACCTACATCGTTTCCGATGAGTAGTATAAAATCAACATAAAGAACTAGGAAAACCAACTTGTCACCTTTAATCCTTTTGTATACAAAGGGTCGGTCAAGGTTTTGAATAAATCCAAAACTTTTCATGACTTGATCGAACCTTATGTTCCAGGATCCCGATACTTGCTTCAATCCATATATGGATCTTTGAAACTTGCATACCCATTCCTCTTGGCCTTTTTCAATGAATAATTATGGTTGCATCATATAGATGCTTTCATCAAGACTTCCATTAAGGAAGCTGTCTTGACATCCATTTGCCAAATCTCTAGGTCTAGAGATGCCGCAACAGATAAGAGTATCCTAATGGATTTAAGCATGGCCACATGAGAGAAGGTTTCTACATAATCGATACCTTCCTTCTGTGTATAACCTTTAGCTACCAATCTAGCTTTAAAGGCTTCCACCTTTCCATCCATTCTCTTTTCCTCTTGTATACCCACTTGCACCCGATGGGTTTTATCCCTTTAGGCAAGTCTACAAGAGATCAGACTTTGTTTTTGAATATAGATTCAATTTCGTATTGCATTGCCTTTTGCCAATGGCGACAATAAACATCTTCCATTGCTTCCTTGTACGTAAAGGGATTATCATCGTCCGAGAGATTCTCTACAGATTCTCCTAGACCGATATATCTCTCGGGTTGTCTACTAACCCTCCTACTACGATGAGTTATGGTAGATTGCTGATCTTATGTTGGTGTGGAACTTACAATCGGGCTATATTGTGAAATCTCTTGTGGAATTATATCTCCTGAAAGCTCATTTAGGACAATTCTACTCTTAGGCATAAAATTATTCATATAGTTCTCTTCCAAAAATTTAGCATTTGTCAAAATAAACACTTTAAGATCTGAAGGACTGTAGAAATAATATCCTTTGGTTCCTTTTGGATACCCTTTAAATATGCATGTTTCCGAACGGGACTTCATTTTTTCTGTCTTTCCTTTTAACACATGCGTATGACATCCAAATATCCTTAAGTGTTGTAAACTAGGATTTCTCCCGGTCCATAACTCATACGATGTTTTAGGAACCGACTTAGACAATACATCATTTAGAATGTACATGGCAGTTTGAAAAGTATATCCCTAAAAAGAATTAGGAAGTGTTAAATAACTCAACATAGACCTAACCATGAAAGAGTTCTCCCCCATTTTGTTGAGGTGTACCTGGTGCAAAAAACTGAGAAATTATCCCATTATCAATAAGATATTGCTAAAACTCACCAAATAGATATTCTCTACCACGATCAGACCTCAATATTTTTTATGTGTTTCTCAAGCTGATTTTCTATTTTAGTTTTAAATGCTTTGAACATGTCAAAAGCATCTAACTTATGTCTCATGAAATACACATAGCCAAATCTTGAGTGATCATCCGTGAAAGTGATGAAGTACTCATATCCACCTCTAGCTTGAATGCTCATAGGTCCACGCACATCAGTGTGCATCAATCCTAAACATTCGATGGCTCTTGTGCCTTTAGTCGTAAACAACCTTTTGGATATTTTGCCTTCCAAACAAGATTCACAAGTTGGTAGATCATCAACCTTTAAGTCACTTAGAGGTCTGTCACTAACCAATCTTTTAATCCTATTAAGACTATAACCTAGGCCCAAATGCCATAGGTAGGTTTCATCGTTTGATAATTTTACTCTTTTATGATTAGGTTCTATTGATTCCGTGCCTAACAAGTGAGAGTTATTTCTATGCAAATAGAATAAACCGTTTTCCAATGTATCTTTGCAAATAATTTTGTCATTGTTACTAATAAGAAAAGCTTTATTAAAAGTAATCGAATAACCAAATTTATTTAAACAAGAAACTGGAAATAAATTCCTCTTGAATTGAGGTACATAATAAACGTCTATTAAATCTAAATGCCTATAAGAATCTAAATTGATTCTATTATCTCTCACTACACTAGTAGACACCAACGCTCCGTTGCCGAAACACAAGTTGAATTTGTTCTCATTAAGTCTCTTCCTTTCCTGGAACCCCTTCTAGTTAGACCCAAGTTACTTTTTCTTCAGTTGTTTCTTGATCTTCTGACAGGTCTTAACAGTAGCAACTTTACCAACCATATGAATCTCTTGACCCTTGCCTTTCATAAGAATCTTTTCAGTGCTTTGAACATCTTGCATTAGGCCTTGAAAGGTGAATTCCTTATTGTTCAAGGTGTAGTCTAACTTGAACTAATCAAAGGAATCTGATAGTGAGTTGACAATCATGTCAATTTTTCGTCTCACCATCTATCTCAGCACCATTGAGTTGAGAAATATTGAGATGTGCTATGACTTTCATCAAGTGATCTTTTACATCCTGTCCAGGTTTCATCCTAAGATTCATGAAAGCAGTCACTGCCTCTCTCTTAGTCGTCTTGAACTTCATAGCAAACATCTCCTCTAGAGACGTCATTATATCGGCAACAGTCTCCATTCCTTCATGTTGCTGTTGCAACAGTTCGGAGATGGTGGCCATAATGTAACATTTAGTCATCACATCTGAAGACTCCCACTAATGATACTCATCTCTTAGCTCCTAAATAGATTCATTAGTAAGAGTAGGTGGTTTAGGAGTATAGAGAATGAACTTATGCTTTTTAGTTTGCAACAAACTAGTATTCCTTTTCCATGTGACATAATTATCATCAGTTAAAGTATTATCTTTTAGGATGTTGAATAGGGATGGATCATGATTTGTTAATAACAAAAATTATATAAGTAAATAATCATGATAAATCACTTTCGAATTTTTATCTTAAATTAAATAAAATAATTCAATCGTAAAAATTCAACGGTGATCCAACACCCATAAATGTCACACCTCTTTTGAGAGTTCGTACCACTTACTAGTTGGACTAGGTCCCACCTAATTGTTAACATAACAACTAACGATTTCAATTTTAGCCTTGCAATTTTATTAACAAAAACTCTTGGGAGGATATTAATAAAATCACATTGAGTGTGTTACAAAGTTATCGACCTTTAATATATTCCCTCACAAATATCCCTCATTTGGGAGTAGATATCGTTTGGGTTAATTGTCTAGTATATCCTTATAAGGAAGTATCTTGCTAAATTCCATTCATGAATACCTATTGGGAGTTTATTACATGAAACATAAAACTCAACTAAACTTGGAGGCCTTAGGTATTCCAAAACACCTTCTCCCACTCAATTATTTAAGGCGTGTGATCGAATTTCAAAGAATGATTTACCAAGTTATCTAGAAAGCTCATTCAATGCATGTTCATACCAAAAGAGATATATGAGTGGCACTCATATTATATATGATATGTTATCAAACAACGACAAACATTGCAATATTTACAAAAATATAAATAGCTACAATTTTGGTCCATCCTAGAAAAGCAAGTAAATTACATGTCTTGGAATACAAAAAACTCATTTCTTGGCGAACAAGTCTTCACACGACCTTTGTCGCTTGGACTCCCTCGACTGCCTCCCATTGGGGGTGCGTACCCTTGGCCCCTTCCCGTGGGCGAGCACATGCCACAACCCCATATAGGGCTGCCATGCGCTGCCCATGGCTTCCATAGGGCTGCTGTGCGCAACCCATGCCACAACAACTGTGGCCGCATGCTCTTCGCACGCAAATTTATTGGTATGGCTCGTACGGTCCCAAACTTGTTCCGGTTGCTTCCAATTCTTCAAACCTTCTAGTCTTTGATACTAGAATGTATTACAGAAGAATTTTAAATAAAAAAATATTGTATTTTTTTTTTATTACAATATAGTGCAGTATTTTTATTACAATAGCAAATAAATAAAAATTTAGCAACTACCAAGAAGGAAATTATGGTGATGATAGGCCACCATTCTTGTTACAATAACATAACAAAACACATTGAAATTCTAGGACCAAAATTGAGCAATAACAATCCACATGTAAAACAAATATATATCCATATATTCTAATGTAAATATATACACGAATACCTAGAACACCATCTATTTCCAAAACATGCATATATACATTAAAAAGAAAATGATTCACGAACACATACATCAATTAATCAAGGGTACAACTAGGCTCTGATACCAATTGTAGGGAAAATCACGCAACAGAAGCATAAAACATTAGGGTTTAGTATATTTAATAAACTTTCCCTTTAAAAGAAAGAACCTTAACCCCAGATTAATTGATGTATATTAAAAGTGTCGTACCTTTTTTTCATAACGATTGAACTAGCGTCGAATTGAATCCGCGTGAATCACCTAGGAGTGTGGACTCCCATTCCTTAAATTGTATACCTAAGGATGGAACAATTTTTTTTTTTGTTAGTCACAATAATCCTCCAAGAGAAAAGCCAAGAACGTCAGGTCACTTGTGAATTATCAATCAATTTGATTGAAACTCACGTGAACCTTGATTTGATGTTGTACACAAAACCCTTTTGATGCAAAGGATACTAGTGTACCATCGAAAACACAAAGGTTCCCTCTTTTCTCTATGCTTGGCCGAATTCTTCATACAATAAGTTGGACGAAGTTTTTTTTTATAACAATAAAAAACAACTTCTCACACTAAAAATTATGTCTTGGTCGAATTTAATAGGTAGTATATATAGGAGACCAAATCCTCTCCTAAGAAGAATTTACTTGGTAGGCAAGAGTCCTTTCCTTAGGTGGATTTACTTAGTGATCAAGAATCCTTTTTCAAAAAGAATTCTTTCCTACACCAAGACTCCTAATCCAACTCATTAGTGTATTTGTGACCATATTAAAGAATTTCTAATTTGATTAGATAAATAATTCCTTTTATTTATGTGCTTATCAAATATAGTCTTTAATATTAATTATACTACCAACAATAGTATAATATTAGAAGACCTTCTTCTGTTAAGAAAACGATTTTTATTTTTAATTAAATAATTAATTAATTACCAAATTATTTAATTCCTATTTAATTAAATAATAAAATAAAAAACAATATATTAAGCTAATATATTTAGCCTTGCCGCCCAAGACCACACATGGGCATATATATTATTTTTCTTATTTTATTAAATCTGTTGGTTCTAAATAAAAAGTCCACATGTGAACTATACCCATTCTTACTAAAAGAAACAAGTCCATAAGCCTTAATACAATTCTAGATGGACCAATATATTGGTCCTGTAAAATATATCAAGTGATCCATGCAAGTTCGTGTCGATTGGGGATCTTGACGGGCTATCTAAATTTAAGCTACAATAGACATAACCTAATTACAATCAACAAATGCTTCACTTAGGCCAGATCTATTAATTTTAGTTCATTCCAATAAAGAACTTAAATTGAACTCTTAAATAAAGATAGAATAAGTTAATATTTCTTACTTATAGCCTAGACAACCTTATTGGAGAAAGTGTATCCTTGTGAAGAATACCAGTAATCGCCAAGAGCTCATAGACCGCATATAGCTCTCCAAATTACCATATTTACTCATATGACCACTTTTTGAACTTGGATATTTTGACTTGACAAGAAGCCATGTTTCAATAGACACTATTGAAACTTAACGTTAAGATTTAATATCCAATCCCTAAAAAAATCCATATGATGGTATTCTACTCACATTTAATAAATAGAGCCACGATGTCCATATCTATAAATGAAGTCCTTTATCGATTAACAAATGAATATCACCAAACTATCGAGGATAGACTATTCTATATAATCGTACTCATTGATAGCTCAAATGATAACATTTGCAACCATAAGTCCATCATTTATCTTAAGATTGAGATAGACTCACTGATTGTCTTCTAGTGAAAACTTTTATCTAGTGACGGTTTTGGATAAAGTAATTCATTGTGATCCTATTCAATGCACCTAGTGCACTAGATTCTTTAGCCCAAAGACACCACACTTAGATGATTTTAGACTTATCATAACACATTTGATCCCACTCAAATGCTAGCAAAAGAGTGTACAACTTTGACAAGATAAATGCACCCAACCTTTATCTTAAATAGTGAATATTATTCAAGACTAACTAAAAAATTATATTTACCTCATACATATCTAAATCTATGAAAAATTCTTCTTTTCTCATAGTCTTTTGACCTTATGATTATTTACTTTTAACAATTATAATAATCAAACTATAAATGCTATGAGATTTGTTAAGCTAAAAATCACTTTATTAATATGAAAAGATTATCAAATACATTATTATACTCTTATTATCGAGCATAATCCCAACATTAGGTACCATTAAGACATCCTAGTTTCAGGGTACTAAATAGAGGGTACCATGACACTAGCTCGTCTTGGTACCTAGTAGTTTCTGGAGACTTGAATGTTGATCTTTTCCCAAATAGTGATGTCGAGGTACCTAGGTTGTATGGTACTTGGTACCTCATGGTAGGTCGTAGAAATTTGACTTTACCCAGTACCAGGAGATCCATCCTACCAGATGTCAGACATGTGAAAAATTTCTCTTTGGTCCCTTTGCTAAAAATGGCTATTAACAAAAGTCCCCTCTAATTTGAACACTGTTGAATGGTTACGGTTAGAGTCAAGTTTCCTAGATCATTTGGGAAATTTTACATCTGTAAACGGTTACCAGAACCTTGGAGGATATCTTTTCATTTAATGTGTGGTCCACGTCTCGAGCTAGAGTCCATTCACTTGTTTGAAAAATAAAATAAGTTTTGGCATCGCACGTATCTCAAGATTGACTTTTTTACTGGTTGAAAATCTCACCTTTCAGATCATGCTTCCTTCACTGTTTATTGTTCCATTCCCTCTATTTAAACATGCTAATTTCTTCATCTTCTTCATGCTTCATAATTCTTCTTTTTGAATCAATATACCTAACTTGCTCAAGCTCTCTACCCTCTTTGTCTTCTTCTTTATCAAACCTTATGCCCTCCTCATCTTTTTCTTTATTCTACCTATACTACTACCATGTCTTATTTAGAAAATGATAGTGTTGACAAGATCATGGAGGACGATTCCTTAAACATTACACATGGGAAAAGGGTTCACAAGGAGGATAGTTACAGAAGTGACACCCCCTACTCCAGCGCCACTGCTCAAACCAGAATGTTGCTATAGGGACTGATTTCTCGAACAACCTTAATACCCCGCTAAAGATAGTTGAGATGGATTCAGGTGAGGAATCTGACGATACCAGAGCCGATGGAGACCTAATCGGGGTTGAGTCGAGCTTACCAGGATGGGTGCTTACTCTTCCTTATGACTTTTGTGTCATCGCCGAAACCAATACCACAACCTACCCAATCAAACATCTAAGGACAAAATTCTTAATTCCTATTAGCATCACAATCATCATCCCACAAAGGGGATAAGATGTGTACACCCCTTTATTAGGAAAGCTTCCAATCCATGCTGTAATTTTTAACAGTGGAGTAAGGCTTTCTCTTCATCCCACTCTTCACACGGAGCTTCATGCTTTACAACTCACCTCCCTCCAGCTGACGTCGGGATTTTATAGGCATTTAGTTGGGTTTCTCATGTTGTGAAAGCAGCAATGTGAGAAAGATAATCTCAACCGGGAACCGGGGTCGGATGAGCTAAAGTACGTGTTCCTAGTCACTGTCAACTCATCTGGTCCAAGAAAGCAATTTTATGCCCGTGCATAGAATAACCTAAAATTCATGGTACCAGGAGCCACGAAGAAAGATACCTCCTAGAATGAGAAGTGGGTCATGGTGGGTGGTGATTGGGAGAGCTCAGTCCATATCCGGGGTACTGAGTACGAGGTCTCCACCTAGTTTGGCGGTAAACCATCATGGGAGAAAGGTTCTATTTCCACTAAATCAGAGTCAATGAAGGTTATTATCAACCAGTCCTACATCAACCAACAACATCTCACCTCATATGCTTTTTATGCTAAGTGGGTCGAGTGCTACCTCCATATCTCTCTCTCGCTTCCCTAGGTAGATGAGATTTTCTGATTCTGCTTCATTGTGTTTCTTTATTGATCTTGATATACTCTAACTCTTTCTTGTTTCTAACATTTTTTACGGTTACCCTATTGGTTCAAAGGGAGCTTGAAATTTTTGATGACCTGTCTTTTTCTCTACATCCTACTACTCCTGGGTCCCCTATCTTTCAGACCGTTAGAACTCCTTCTCTATCTACTGGAACTATAAGAACCCATCCTCCTTCTATTTGAGTAGGACATGTCAAGCGTGGGCCTGTCCTAGCTGGGGTACCAAGGGCACCTCTCCCTCCTCTTTTTAGACCCCGATCCCATATGGATATATTTACATCCAGGTTAGAGAGGGTGGGGGGTCAAGATTCCCCTTCCCCTGATACTGCTACATCCTCTGTTGCTACCACTTCTACCACTGTTGCTGCTTCTACCACTACTACTATTGTTGTTCCTTCCCTCTCTCCTACTGTAACACCTACATGGGTTGAAGAAGACCTTAGTCCTGCTACCATTGTTGCTACTGTTGCTTATCAAGAACAAACCCAATCCTGTTCAAGGATTAGTGGTCAAGATAAAGTTATGGATCGATTTGTAGCTTCGTGCTCCGTTAGGAGGTTAGGGCCAATGACTTCCATGCTAGTGGATTTGCTAATCACCAAGGGCTCTACCCTCTTAGCCAAGGTAAAGAAATCCAACTTCCTACTGCTTCATATGTATATGCTTAGTTCCTGGATGGTAATTAGTTTGAGTGTTATGACTTGCAGGCATTCATGTACAATGTTGCCATGAGCCACCAAATTATCTCTCTCTAGAAGCATGATGAAAAACTGAGGCGGAGCTCAAAACAGCTTGGGATGAGCTCGCTAGTTCTCAGAGCACCATGCAGAACCTAAACCATGACCTGGATAACATCGAGAAAACTCCGGATGAGGTTCGATATGATCTGGAACAGATGAAGAGCATCTATAACCAGAAGACCATAAGGTCAAAGTGTCACGCTCTAGTAAGAAATCATGAGAGGGAAAAGGTCGAGGTCTTGAAAGAAAATAGCAAGGCTCTCCGGAGCAGGGTGTGAAAAGTCCTCATTTGTTGATTGGCTTATTTCAAGAACAACCATATTGTTGGGGTTCATGTAAGGGTAGCATGGCTCTCAAGACCTCAAGAGGAGAAGCACCAAAGGTAAAATTCTAGTGCTTACTTACTTTGAAGAGATAGTTGCACACACTCACATATTCATGCATAACTCTTGATCTTATATGTTGAGTGTTTTCTTGTGTGCATTTTAGTTTAAATGACTCTTGTTGACCTATTTGCATCTTGCTATGGAAGTTGTATGTCATGCTAGGAATTAAAATAGGATGCAAATTAGTCACTCTTGAACTTAGTGTTTTTGTGCATTTGAGTGTTGAAAAAATAGGCCTTGCGCTGGTGGTGTGCTACTCGACCAGCGCACCCCACCAGCGCAACATTCACAGTGGACTGTCGCTAGTGTTGCGCCAGTGGGTTGCACTGCTGCACCTGCGCAAAAATGCAAAAAGTGGGCGTGCCCTGGTGGTGCGTTACTCGACTAGCGCAACCCCACTAGTACAAACATTACAGTGGTTTTACGCTTGTGTTACACCACTGACGTGCGCCACTCGACCAGCGCCTATTGAAATTTTAGGCAGTGCGCTGGTGGTGCGCTACTCGACCAGCGCACCTCACCATCGGACAATGAAGAAGATGGAACATTTTTTTCAAAATGACATCACTTTGTTTGGATCTTATATATATATATATATCTCTCAATGTCTTAAGGTTTTGTAAGAGTTCAAAATATAAAATATTTTCCTTAGAACACATTTCAAAGGAAAAACACTTCCAAGAACTCATTTTTAATCACTCAAAGCATTCCCATGTGCATCAAATCTTCATCTTGCATCTTCTAAGTTCATCTAGAGTGCATCTATGGATAGGGTTGCTTTATCATATCTTGTTTGGTAAGCTCTTCACTATCTTCTTACAAGTTAAGTGTTTTTGCTTGCTAAACCTTCTCTTTAATTAATTGTAATCTCTAAGAATATTTCTAGATACAAATTAGAGATTGTTGTGATGACATGATTGAGTGTTGTATTGTGATAACTTCATAGGATTGATTGATCTATGTTTAGCTAAGCTATTTGAACATGTCATTTAGCACTTGATATCTAGGATTGCATTAATTGTCATCTCATTATCTTAGATAAGCATATAGGGTTTCCTAGCCTTGTTTGTTCATTTAATATCATCATATATTCACTTAGGACTCTTTATCTCTTCATTGAGAAGTAAGACTTGTGTTGCTTCCGGGAGTAGGTTGCTTAAAGCACAAGCAAGAAGAACTAGGTCCACTTATACCGGGATAAGGTGGTGGTGATGGATTAAACCGGGATTAGGTTGTAATTCCTTGCCATTAGTGGATTCGAGATTCTAGTGTGGCGCACTCATCAGCCCGTGGTTTTTCCCATTTGGAGGGTTTCCACGTATATCTCAAGTGTTTTTATTATTTCCGCATTTATTACACTTGTGATATTATTGTAACAAATTAGGGGCATTTTCATTAATTTGACTCTTAATAAAAATTCGGTAAAAAATTTAATTAAAATCTATTCACTCCCCCCCCCCCCCCCCCCCCTCTAGATTAATATTACACACCATAATATTTGTTTCAATTGGTATTAGAGCAGGTTCCTAGACATACATAGGTGATCCTTGCTCATTTTGGTGTGTGTTGCATTTTGTGTGTTTGTGTTGACCATTCATACACTTGCGTTCATATCATTCATTCATAAACACAATGAGTGGAAACGGTGGCAATGAGGGAGCTTCCAGCACTAGACCTCCACTCCTCACCGGATTGAATTATGCCTCTTAGAACGGTATGATGGAGTCGTACATATGCCAAATTCATGACAGAGCATGGATGGCAATTGAAGATGGCTACACTCCACCCATGATGACTTCTGCAGATGGAGGGGATGATGTACTCAAACCAAAGGCTTAGTGGAATGCACAAGAGTTTGAGGCTTCAAAGTGGAATAGGAAGGCAATGCATTCCATCCTTTGTGCAATGGATGATAACCAATACAAGTTGGTTCAAAATACTAGGATAGCTAAGGAAGCATGGGACATCCTAGAAGTTGCACATGAGGGAACCGAGGTGGTTAAGTAATCGAAGCTTCAAGTTCTCCAAACGTGATTTGAATTGCACAAGATGGATGAGAATGAGTGCTTCAACGACTTTGTAGTAAGGTTGATGGAAATTGTGAACCAAAGTCATCAACTTGGTGATCCTTATTCGGATAGGAAAATCAAGCAGAAGATTATGAGATCTCTACCCGATAGATTTGAGTCTAAGGTGACGGCTTTGGAAGAGAACAGTGGGTATAAGGACATGAAGCCTAGTGAAGTGATTAGGAGGCTTCTAGCTTATGAATCTAGGAAATGTCCTAACCCTACACCATCAAAGAAGCAAAAAGATATTGCTTTAAAAGCCACCAAAGTTGAGAATGAGGAAGGTGATGACTCAGATGAAGAGATGGCCTTGCTAATGAGAAAGTTCAAGAAATTCTACAAGTCCGAGAAGAAAGGCTTTGGATCCAAGGGTCAAGACTTGAAGAAAAAGGCTCTATTCAATACGTTTGAGCCTAGGCAAGAAAAGACCAAGAAGAAAAGAGTCCAATGCTATGAATGTGGTGGAATAGGTCACTTTGCCCCGAAATGTGCAAATCACAAGAACAAGAAGAAAGGAAAAGTGATGGCTGCCACATGGAGAGAAAGTGATAACTCTAATGAAGGAGATGAGTCTTCGGATGATGAAGAACTCATGGCTAACTTCATAGCATTTACATCCTCTCTTATGAGCAAAGATGTTAGTGAAGAAGAGAATGATAGTCAAGAGGAAGACTACTCAAGTGATGATGGATCTTCATCACAATCCACAAATGGAAGTGTGGATAGGATGGATCTCAAGGACTACATGGCTAAGTTTGAGAGCTCAAGATTAAAGAACAAGAATGAGATCAAGAGATTAAAAGAAAAAAACCTAGACCTCTCAACTCAAGTTGACCAACTAAATGAAGAGTTGGAAATATCTAAGAAGAGTGAAGAAGGGTTGAAGAAAGAGGTTGAAGATGCTAGAGAGTTGTTGGCCAAGATAAACTCTAGCACCAATAAACTTGACCACATGTTAGATGTTGGAAAGAGGCCAAATGACAATAAGGGGCTTGGGTTTGAAGATGACAAGATGTCCTCCACTCAAAGCAAGACCATTTTTGTAAGAAGCATGAACTTCAATAGGTCCTCTCCTTATCAAACTCCTAGGAAGAAGCTTGATCTAGGAGAGTGTTCAAGTAGTGCTCAAGTGAAGGTGGCACCAAGAAGCCCACCTCAAGCTCATCCTACAAGGGCTCCTCAAGTTAACTTCCCTCAACCAAAAGCTCACAAAGGTAAGACAACTATCATGCAAGCTTAACAAAGAAAGCAATCAAGTCTTGCTCAACAACAAAGAAGGAAATCTCCTCAACAACAAGCAAGAAAACCATAAAGACATGGGAAGGCTCCAATGCATCCTCAATGATATGGTATAATTCCTAACTTTACCTACATGTCATTTTTGTGGTATTGATAGTCACATTAGACCAAATTGCTTTAGGTATGTCAAATTGTGTAGGATTGAAAGCATGATAGAAAAGAAAAAAGCTAAAGCCATGATGCATGATCCTAGGACATCTAGAGCCATGATGCATGATCCTAAGAAACCTCGAGCCATGATGTATGTCACTAGGAAAAGAGTAACACTTTTGTTTGATCCTAGGACATTTATAGCCCATGTACCATTGACCACTAGGAAGGAAAATACTGCACCTAGGTGGATTAGAAAGGATGAACACCTTTTCCATATTACAAAAATTGCTTTGAAAGCTCATTCTTGTGATTTTTGGTATTTGGATAGTGGGTGCTCTAGGCATATGACTGAAAATAAGAGTTTCGTTGAGACTCTTATGATGGAGGAGGGAGGAAATGTCACCTTTGGTGATGGATCCAAAAAGAATGTCAAAGGAAAGGGAACCATTTCCATTCCCGGATTACCTTCCTTGTCCAATGCTTTGTATGTTGATGGTCTCAAAGCCAATTTGATAAGCATTTCACATCTTAGTGATGATGGACTCTCCGTCTTGTTTAGGAAAAGTGATTGTTCTATCCTATTGCCTAATGGATAAACCTTGTTAAAAGGTATGAGGTCTAGTGATAATTGTTATTGTCTTGAGGCTAGAAGTGTGTCTTGTAATGTGTCCAAGGATGAACAAATAGAGTTGTGGCATGAAAGACTTGGTCACATGAACTTTAGGGATCTAAAAATCTTAGATAAGTTCAATGTTGTGCAAGGGCTTCCCAAGCTTGGGAAAAAGGTTAATGGTGTTTGTGGACCTTGCCAACAAGGGAAGCAAACTAAAAGTACGCACAAAAAAGGCAAGTATATAACCACCAAAGAACCTCTAAAGCTTCTCCACATGGATCTTATGGGTCCTATGCAAACTGAGAGTTTAGGTGGAAAGAGATACATTTTTGTCTGTGTAGATGACTTCTCTAGGTACACTTGAACCTATTTCCTTAGAGAAAAATCTGAAACTTTTGACAAGTTTAAAATGCTTTGCTCTAAAATTCAAAATGAAATGAACTCTAAGATTAAAAGCATTAAGAGAATTAGGAGTGACCATGGGAAGGAATTTGAGAATGCCCATTTTGAAAATTTTTACAATAGTCTAGGCATTTCTCATGAGTTTTCGGCTCCTAAGACACCTCAACAAAATGGAGTTGTTGAGAGGAAAAATAGGGTTCTTCAAGAAATGGGTCGTGTGATGTTTTTTAGCAACAATGTCCATAGGAATCTTTGGGCCGAGGCCGTCAATACGGCTTGCTACATAGGAAATAGAGTCTTCATTAGGTCCCACACTAGGAAAACCTTCTATGAGTTATGGAAAGGTATGAAGACAAATGTTAGCTACTTCCACACTTTTGGAAGAAAATGCTACATTTTGAATGACCGTGATCAACTTGGCAAATTTGATGCTAAGAGTGATGAGGGTATCTTCATTGGCTATGCCTTGAATAGTAGAGTCTATAGAGTTTTTAATCTAAGAACTAGAACCGTAATGGAATCATCTAATGTTGTCATTGATGATACTAGGCTCAAAACTAATGACCATGAAGAGGAGGTAGATTTAGTTGATGACTCCTCTTTAGAGAAAGTAGTTAATATCTCTAATGTTGAAAAGGCTAATCTTAATGATGACATAGCACAACTTAGTGATAGGATTCCTCACTTCGACTCAAAAGAACCTGCTCCATGGGTTAGAAAACTTCATGACAAAGATGACATTATTGGTGAGGTTAGTGAGGGTGTTAGGAAATTTCATCAAATGGCTAATCTAATTAGCTACATATGTTACACCTCTCAAATAGAACCCAAGAAAATTGATGAAGCTTTAAAAGATGAATTTTGGGTTCTTGCCATGCAAGAAGAGCTTAACCAATTTGAAAGGAATGAGGTTTGGACTCTAGTTCCTAGGCCCAAGAACACCAACGTGATAGGTACCAAGTGGGTATATAGGAACAAATCCGATAAGGATGGAAACATTGTGCCAAATAAGGCTAGACTTGTAGCACAAGGATACTCTCAAATTAAGGGTATTGACTTTGAGGAGACATTTGCTCCCGTTGCTAGGATTGAGTCCATTAGGCTTCTTTTATCCATTTCTTGTTTGCATAAGTTCAAATTATATCAAATGGATGTTAAGAGTGCCTTCCTCAATGGTTTCTTGCAAGAGGAAGTGTTTGTTGAACAACCCAAAGGGTTTGTGGATCCTCACCACCCTAATCATGTCTATCACCTCAATAAATCTTTATATGGGTTGAAACAAGCACCTAGGGCTTGGTATGAGAGTCTCACCCAATATCTCATAGACAATGGTTACACTAGGGGTAGTGTTGACAAGACTCTATTTATCTAGAAAAATAAAGATGAGCTCTTTATAGATTAAATCTATGTTGATGATATAGTCTTTGGCTCTACCAATGACACCAAAGTCCAACAATTTGTTGATGTCATGTCTCATGAATTTCAGATGAGTCTTGTTGGTGAGTTGAGTTACTTTCTAGGTTTACAAATTAAGCAAATGGATGATGGGATTTTCATATCTCAAGCTAAGTATGCCAAAAACCTAGTGAAGAAATTTGGCCTTGAAAGTGCCAAACATTGTGATACACCCATGAGTACCACTTTGAAGCTAACCAAGGAGGCTAGTGGTAAAAGTGTGGACCAAACTTTATATTGTGGCATGATTGGTAGCTTGCTCTATTTGACCGCAAGTAGGCCCGATATCTCCTTTAGTGTGTGTGTGTGTGTGTGTGTGTGTGTGTGTGTGTGTGTGTGTGTGCTAGGTACCAAGCGGATCCTAAGGAGTCCCGTCTCTCTTCTTTTAAGAGAATCATTCGATATGTGAATGGGATATCTAACTATGGGATTTGGTACTCTTTTGACACTAATGCTAGTCTTGTAGGCTTTAGTGATGTAGATTGGGCAGGAAATTGTGATGATAGGAAAAGTACATCGGGCGGTTGCTTTTTCCTTGGGAACACCCTTGTCTCTTGGTTTTGCAAGAAGCAAAATTCGATTTCCTTGTCCACGACTGAGGCCGAATACATTGCTGCTGGGAGTGGATGCGCACAACTCCTTCTGATGAAGACTATGGATTCAATCAAGGTACTCTTACTCTCTTTTATTATAACATGAGTGCAATTAATATTTCGAAGAATCCGGTTCAATATTCTAGGACTAAGCATATTAACATCCATCATCATTTCATTAGAGAACTAGTTGAGAGCAAATGCATTATACTTGAGCATGTAGGTACAAATGACCAACTAGCGGATCTATTTACTAAACCCTTAGATGCTACTAGATTCAAGACTCATAGTAGATCTATATGGATTTTTTTAATGGAGTGATGTGTTATGGTCTTTGACCCCATATGGGGAACTCAAGCAAAGAGAGCTATTGTATACTTGTTGCATGCAATTTTTCTTAAATATGTTTATGCCTCTTTATTGATTGCTTGAGTAGCTTGGTTGCACTTATAGTATATTGTATTTTCTTAAATAAGTGTGAACATTGCTTTGATTACAATCCATGTCATATTTATGTTCAAACATGCATTTTTGGACTAGGAGATATACATTGGAAGTACATGTTTGAATGACCTATAATTATCTCCATGACATGATGATTCTTAAATGACATGCTAATGAAAAATGATAAAGCATGATTTGTTGATTGCAATTGTTAAATGCAACACATTGTGTGAAACATACTAGTGAGACTAAAATGTTTAATCAATGTCTCTCTCTCTTTATTAGTTGAACATGACTATTATCATACGGGTATCCTCCCGGAAAAATCAAATAGGGTGCAAAGTTGCTCATGCCATGTTTAGTTTTTAAAGTTGGATATAGTTCCTTTAAAACTTGATATCTATAAGAACTCTATATCCTTGCTTCTCTCATGAAAAATGGTGAAATTGGTTTGAATTATATTGGAAACCTTTGTCATTTGCTTTGCCAAATACCATTGTTTTTGGACTTGAATGCAACATGTCTTGTATGCAAAGTACTTTTTTATTCACACATTGTCCTTCGATAAATCTCCTTGTGTCTCTTCTATCAATTGAGATTGCATAAATGTGGCTTATATAATTATGCGACAATCTTGTATACTTTTTTCTTTCTTTGCCTTGAGTGACCCTGTTGGGAACTTCTCCTTTGCCTATATCATGACAAAAAGGGGGAGTAACATTGACCTAGCATTGTGATGTTAGGGGATAGCTTTGAGGGGGAGCATTGCATTGCATGAGAGTACTTGTTTGAGGGGGAGATTACATGTAAGGGGAGTAACCCCGTTGAGGGGGAGCATTGCATGAGCATTGCATGAGCATTTCATGATATCATACTCATATTTCTAAATGCAAATGCTTTTGTTTTATATTCACTTGATCATCTCACATGCACTTGGTTTGGAAAGAGTATTTGTGCTTGCCTTGTGTGTAGGGTTGATAGTTCTACAAGAGATTGAAGACTTGAAGTTTTTTTTATGTTCATCTCTTTGTAATGTAGAATATCTTCCCGGTGTTTTTCTATTCTGTTTTGTGAGAATCAATGTAAGTGGTGGTTTTGTCATGAAATAGCCAACGGGGGAGATTGAAAAGTCTTCATTTGTTGATTGGCTTATTTCGTGAACAACCACATTGTTGGGGTTCATGTAAGGGTAGCTTAGGCTCTCAAGACCTCAAGAGGAGAAGCACCAAAGGTAAAATTCTTGTGCTTACTTACTTTGAAGAGATAGTTGCACACACTCATATATTCATGCATAACTCTTGATCTTATATGTTGAGTGTTTTCTTGTGTGCATTTTAGTTTAAATGACTCTTGTTGACCTATTTGCATCTTGCTATGGAAGTTGTATGTCATGCTAGGAATTAAAATAGGATGCAATTTAGTCACTCTTGAACTTATTGTTTTTGTGCATTTGAGTGTTGAAAAAATAGGACTTGCGCTGGTGGTGCGCTACTCGACCAGCGTACCCCACCAGCGCAACATTCACAGTGGACTGTCGCTAGTGTTGCGCCAGTGGGTTGCACTGCTGCACCTGAGCAAAAATGCAAAAAGTGGGCGTGCCCTGGTGGTGCGTTACTCGACTAGCGCAACCCTACTAGCGCAAACATTACAATAGTTTTACGCTTGTGTTACACCACTGACGTGCGCCACTCGACCAGCGCCTATTTAAATTTTAGGCAGTGCGCTGGTGGTGAGCTACTCGACCAGTGCACCTCACCATCGCACAATTAAGAAGCTGGAACATTTTTTCCAAAACGACATCACTTTGTTTGGATCTTATATATATATATATATATATATATATATCTCATTGTCTTAAGGTCGTGCAAGAGTTCAAAATATCATATATTTTCCTTAGAACACATTTCAAAGGAAATACACTTCCAAGAACTCATTTTTAATCACTCAAAGCATTCCCACGTGCATCAAATCTTCATCTTGCATCTTCTAAGTTCATCTAGAGTGCATCTATGGATAGGGTTGCTTCATCACATCTTGTTTGGTAAGCTCTTCACTATCTTCTTACAAGTTAAGTGTTTTTGCTTGCTAAACCATCTTTTTAATTAATTGTATTCTCTTAGAATATTTCTAGATACAAATTAGAGATTGTTGTGATGACATGATTGAGTGTTGTATTGTGATAGCTTCATAGGATTGATTGATCTATGTTTAGCTAAGCTATTTGAACATGTCATTTAGCACTTGATATCTAGGATTGCATTAATTGTCATCTCATTATCCTAAATAAGCATATAGGGTTTCCTAGCCTTGTTTGTTCATCGAATATCATCATATATTCACTTAGGACACTTTATCTCTTCATTGAGAAGTAAGACTTGTGTTTCTTCCGGGAGTAGGTAGCTTAAAGCACAAGCAAGATGAACTAGGTTCACTTATACTGGGATTAGGTAGTGGTGGTGGATTAAACTAGGATTATGTTGTAATTCTTTGCCATTAATGGACTCGAAGTTCTAGTATGGCGCACTCATCAGCCCGTGGTTTTTCCCATTTGGAGGGTTTCTACATATATCTCAAGTGTTTTTATTATTTCCGCATTTATTACACTTGTGATATTATTGTGACTAATTAGGGGAATTTTCATTAATTTGACTCTAAAAGAAAAATGGGTAAAAATATTAATTAAAATCTATTCACCCCCCCCCCCCCCCTCCTCTAGATTAATATTACACACCATAATATTTGTTTCAGGGTGGCCAACATAGAGGCTGAGGTAGATTCCTTTTTTGGAGATTCTATGCAACCTACCAGTTAGCTCAGGCTCTTCCTCTACCATTCGAATTACGCTCCATATAAAATTGGGATAGGGTGGAGATAATAGAGAAATCTTAGAAAATGGCTACTTCTGCTACTGATGTGGTTGTCACCTCTCGAGCTGTTTGAGTTGATGATGACGATGAAGATCAGCTGCCTATCTCCTCTTTTCTACCTGGTACCAGATCAGCTCTCTTCTTGAATTCCTTTATTGGTGTTGCTGGTGAAGGAGCCACTGTCTTGCCTACTACTCTATTTGGTCATGCCAGGATGGTAGAGGACCAACTCATTTCGAAGGAGGTGTTAGAGGACCAGCCTACCACTAAGAATGTGGTGGTGTTGTAGAGCAAGTTGCTACCATAGAGGTGGTGGAGCAAGTAGTTGCCAAGGAGGTGATGGAGCAAGCAACTGCCAAAGAGGTGGTGGAGTAAGTAGCTGCCAAGGAGGTGATGGAGCAAGTAGCTGCCGAGCCCCCTGTTACACTGGGTGTTAGTGGTGAGCTCATAGGAGAGATGGAGACAAGTGTTGGAGGAGTTACTGTGGATGAGACAGACCAGGAGAAGGTTGATGCATGAACCAGTTGTTTGAGTTTGCTCTGTATGTTTCTCGTAAAAGGGTGTAGGCTCCTTGCTTGATCAGTAAATGATTTCCTCCTTTTTTTTCTACAAGTATGTAGCCCAAAATCAAGGGATGGGCTCCCTGGTTTGATGATTGAGAACTTCTTCTCCTTTTTCTTTTCATTTGTATCTAGTTGTCCTCCTTCCTCAGTTGAATATGTCTAATTCCACATATATCATAGATTGGATCTAAAAATCAGTCCTCTGTATATACTTGCGTAACAATTTCTGGTAATATAAAAAAGGCATAAAATTTATCGAGTAAAAGAAATCAAGCACACCAAGTGAGTGGTAACAGATTGTTGCCTCTGACTTTCCTATTGATGTACCTTACAATTCAGCTTTCGTAGACTGCTACTATTTCCTCCACCCTATCTTGCTTTTCCTTTAAGAGGTCCAGTTTGGCCCTCAGTTTGACCTCCTTGCTTTCTAGTTCGAAGTATTGAACTCTAAAAGAGGTTAGCTTGTGCTCAATAGGTAGGATCGCTTCTACCCCAAAAGCTAAGAAGTATGGGGTTTCTCTAGTCATGGTTTTCTTGGCGGTACGGTAGACCCAAAGACATCATGGAGCTCCTCAACCCACTTACCTTTCTTCTGTTGTAGCTTCTTCTTAAGGGGCTTCTTGATTGTTTTGTTTGTAACTTCGATTAAGCCATTGGTTTGAGGGTGAGCTACTGCAGCAAAACGGAGATTTATTCCCAAACTGTCACAAAACTCCCTAAACCTCAAGTTATCGAATCGCATGCCAAGGTTTGCGTTGATGACCATCAGAGTCCCAAACCTATAAACTTCATTTCTCTTGATGGAACTTGGTGGTGTTCTCTAATGTTATTTTGGAGAGTGGATCTGCTTCCACCCACTAGGTAAAGTAATCGATCGTGACTATGGCATGCTTGGCTTGTCCATGAGCGATAGGGAGAACTAATGGAAGAAAACTTCCTTGGTGGTAAGTGGTTCAGATTGGTTGTCTTCTAGCAAGGTTGGCAGGATTGAGCAAATTGTCTTACATCGAGGTGCAGGGTTAGCCAGTAGTATCCCATGCACAACAAATGGTAAGCCAGTGCCTCTTCTCTTGTGCGGTTGCCTCAACTCCCTGAATGATCCTCTCGAAGGACCCAAACAGCGTCATCAGGGTGGAGGAACAAGAGTAGGGGTAGAGACTTCCCTTTACGATATAAGTATCTGTCTATCGAGCCGAGATCCTCTTAAGTTTGCGTGGTTGTTTAGGATCTTCGAGAAGCTTCTCTTCCTATTGGTAATCTGTAATAGGATCCATCCAACACGAGAGTCGGTCTACTGGGTTGACTTCCTTACCACTTGCTATACTGGACTGGGAGATAACCTGGAAGGGTACCTCCTTAGGTAAGGCCTGGCCTCCGCTAGCTGTTATCTTGGCAAGAGCGTCTGCTCGATGGTTCTACTGGCGAGGTATCTACTCTTTCATGAATCCCCTGAACCGAGCCTTGAGCTGATGAACCTGTTCTAGGTAGTCTGTCATGTTGTCTCATTTAGCCTGATAAAACCTGGTTACCCGGTTGACAACCAACTATGAATCACTCCTAACATGGAGGTTGTCGGGAAAATAGCACAACGGAAGCTTGAAAATTAAAATTAGGGTTTGGTATAAATGAAATTTTTTCCCTTTTAATGGCAAGAACCTTAACCCTAGATTAACTGACGTATATTAAAAGTATCATACATTTTTCTCGTGATGATTGAACTAGCATCGAATTGAATCCGCAAGATCTTCCAAACTAATCACGAACGTGAATCACCTAGGAGTGTGGACTCCCTTTCTTTAAATTGTATACCTGAGGATGGAAACAAACAAAATCATCTTCTTTGTTAGTCACAATAATCCTCCAAGAGAAAAACCAAGAACGTCCGGTCACTTGTGAATTATCAATCAATTTGATTGAAACTCCCGTGAAACTTGGTTCGATGTTGTACACAAAACCCTTTTGATGCAAAGGATACTAGTGTACCATCAAAAACAAAAAAGTTCCCTATTTTCTCTATGCTTGGCCGAATTATTCACACAATGAGTTGTACGAAGTTTTTTTTTATAACAATAAAAAACAACTTCTCACACTAGATATTATGTCTTGGTCGAATTTAATAGGTAGTTTATATAGGAGACCAAATCCACTCCTAAGAAGGATTTACTTGGTGGGCAAGAATCCTTTCCTTATGTGGATTTACTTAGTGACCAATAATCCTTTTCCAAAAAGAATTCTTTCCTACACCAAGACTCCTAATCCAACCCATTAGTGTATTTGTGGCCATATTAAGGCTTCCTAATTTGATTAAATAAATAATTCTTTTTATTTATCTACTTATCAAATATAGTCTTTAATATTAATTATACTACCAACAATAGTATAATATTAGGAGACCTTCTCCTATTAGGAAAAAGATTTTGACTTTTCATTAAATAATTAATTAGTTACCAAATTAATTAATTTCCATTTAATTCAATAATAAAATAAAACAAAAACAATATAATTAAGCTAAAATATTTAGCCTTTCCCGCCTAAAACCACACATGGGCATATATATTATTTTTCTTATTTTATTAAATCCAATGGACCTTAATAAAAAGTCCACATTTAAACTAGACCCAGTCTTACATAAAGAAATAAGCCCACATGCCTTAATACAACTCTAAATGGACGTATAAATTGATCCGGTAGAATATATCAAGTGATCCATACAAGTTCGTGTGAATTAGGGATCTTGGCAGGCTATCTAAATTTAAGCTCCAATAGACATAACATAATCACAATCAACAAATGATTCACTTAGGTCCGATCTATTAATTTTAGTTCATTCCACTAAAGAACTAAAATTGAATTTTTAAATAAAGATAGAATAAGTTAATATTGCTCATTCATATCCTAGACAATCTTAATGGAGATAGTGTATCCTCGTGAAAAATACCAGTAATTGCCAAGAGCTTGTAGACCGCCTATAGCTCTCCAAGTTACTATAATTACTCATATATCCATATTTTGAACTTGGATAGTTTGACTTGTCCAGAAGCCATATTTCAATAGACATTGTTGAAAACTTAACGTTAAGACTTAATATCCAATACCTTAAAATATCCATATGATGATATTCTACTCACATTTAATAAATGGAGCCATGATGTCCATATCTATAAATGAAGTCCTCTATCGATTAACAAATGAATACAACCAAACTATCGAGGATAGACTATGCTATATAATCGTACTCATTGATAGCTCAAATGATAACATTTACAACCACAAGTCCATCATTTATCTCAGGATTGAGATAGACTCTCTGATTGTCTTCAAGTGAAAACTTTTATCCATTGACAGTTCTAGATAAAGTATTTCACTGTGATCCAATCAAATGCACCCAGTTCACTAGATTCTTTTGCCCAAAGACACCACACTTTGATCCCACTCAAATGCTAGTGAAAGAATCTACATTTTTGACAAGATAAAGACGCCCAATATTTATCTTAAGTTGTGAATATTATTCAAGGCTAACTCAAAAATTGTGTCTACCTCATACATATCTAGATGTATGAACACTTTTTCTTTTCTCATAGTCTTTTGACCTTATGATTATTGGCTTTTGACAATTATAATAATTAAACTATAAATACTATCAGATTTGTTAGACTATAAATCACTTTATTAATATGAAAAGATTGTCAAATACATTATTATACTCTTGTTATCGAGCATAATCCCAACAATCTCCCACTTACTATATAGCAAATGTGTCATACCTCTCACCCCCATGTTTTCTAGATGCCCATCAAAGTTGTTTTCTGGAAAAGCCTTTGTAATCCGCTAGATTATCTGCTGACGCAATCTTGGTAATCGTCACGTCACTCCTATATACTATTTCCCTTAGAAGGTGATACTTTCTTTCAACGTGTTTCCCTCTTTTATGACTTCTTAGTTCTCTCGAATTAGCCACTGCTCCACTATTGTCACAATAGATAATGATCTGCTTATTCGCATCAGGAACCACTTCCAAGTCAATCAAGAATTGTCAGAGCTAGACAGCCTCTTTAGCAGCCTCACATGCGGCAATATACTCAGCTTCCGTGGTGGAATCAGTAATACAAGATTGCTTTATACTACTCCATATGACTGTCCCTCCTCCAATAGTAAACACAGATCCTGATGTTGATCTCCTGGAGTTAGAATCTGATTGAAAATCAGAATCTGTATCGTAACAGGAATTAAATCCTCTCTAGAGTATATAAGCATATAATAACTTGTTCTCCTGAGATACTTGAAAATATGCTTGACTGTCATCCAGTGGTCAGGACCAGGTTTCGATTGAAAATTGCTAACTATGCAAACAACAAAACAAATATCTGGTCTAGTGCAGAGCATTATGTACATGAGACTTCTAACTACCAAGGCATATGGAATCTTACTCATGAATAGCTCTTCATGCTCATTCTTAGGAACTTGTTCCTAGAAAGTTTGATTTCATGTCTGAAAGGTAACATATCTTTCTTGGAATCTTGCATGGAAAACCTAGACAATATTTTATTTATGTATAAAGCTTAGGATAAAGCAATCGTTCTATTCTTTCTATCCCTTATGACTTGGATACCAAGAATATAACTTGCTTCTCCAAAGTCTTTCTTATCAAATTGTTTTGCTAACCATTCTTTTACTGATGTCAATACACCTATATCGTTTCCGATGAGTAGTATATAATCAACATAAAAAACTAGGAAAACCAACTTGTCACCTTTAATCCTTTTGTATACAAATGGTTCGTCAAGGTTTTGAGTAAATACAAAACTTTTCACGGCTTGATCGAACCTTATGTTTCAGGATTTGGATGCTTGCTTCAATCCATTTATGGACCATTGCAACTTGCATACCCTTTCTTCTTGACCTTTTTCAATGAATCCTTCTGGCTGTATCATATAGATGCTTTCATCAAGACTTCCATTAAAGAAAGCTGTCTTGACATCCATTTGCCAAATCTCTAGTTCTAGAGATGCCGAAATGGATAAGAGTATCCTAATGGATTTAAGCATGGCCACAGGAGAGAAGGTTTCTTTATAATCGCTACCTTCCTTCTATGTATAGTATTTAGCTACCAATCTAGTTTTAAAGGTTTCCACATTTCCATCCATTCCTCTTTTCCTCTTGTATACCCACTTGCACCCGATGGGTTTTATCCCTTTAGGCAAGTCTACAAGAGACCAAACTTTGATTTTAAACATAGATTCAATTTCGGATTGCATTGCCTTTTGCCAATGACGACAAGTTGTAGGGAAAAAATGGTTCAAAACGCAACGGAAGCGTGAGAAAAATGAAAATTAGAGTTTGCATATAAATAAATAAAAATTCCCTTTTATGCAACGAGAACCTCTACCCTAAATTAATTGTTGTATATAAAAAGTGTCGTACCTTTTTCTAGTGACAATTGAACAAGCGCCGAATTGATTCCGTAAGATCTTCCAATCCAATCACGAACATGAATCACCTAGGAGTGTGGGCTTCCTTTCCTTAAATTGTATACCTAAGGATAGAGACAAACAAAATCTTATCTTTGCTAGTTACAAATATCCTCCAAGAGAAAAATCCAAGAACGTCCGGTCACTTGTGAATTATCAATCAATTTCATTGAAACTCGCTTGAATCTTGATTCGATGTTGTACACAAAACCCTTTTGATGTAAAGGATACTAGTATACTACCGAAAACAAAAACGTTCCCCTTTTTCTCTTCTTGGTCGAATTCACTCACTATTGCTTAGAGTTTATCGAATTTTGTCTAGAGTAAAATCAGATTTTTCTCCCTCAAAATTCCTATGATGGCTGAATTATTTTCTTAGAAAAATAGGACTGGCCAAAATTCTCTATTAATTACCCTTAGATCTGGCCGAATTCTTCACACACATATATATAGGATCATAAACCCTCTCCTAAGAAGGATTTACTTGGTTCGCAAGAATCCTTTCCTTAGGTAGATTTATTTGGTAGTTAAGAATCCTTATCTAAAAGGAAATATATCCTCTCTTATATACACATGGGCTGGACGAATTTCTCTTTGATATAGATTATGAGAGTTAATTCTTTCCTAAGAAGGATTTACTTGATGAGCAAGAATCCTATCCTTAAGTAGATTTACCTGGTGGTTAAGAATCCTTTTCAAAGAAGAATTCTACCATTAGGTAGTTTTACTTGGTGACCAAGAATCCTTTTCCAAAAAGAATTATTTCCTACACCTAGACTCCTAATCCAACTCAATAGTGTATTTGTAACCATATTAAAGACTTCCTAATTTGATTAGATAAATAATTCCTTTTATTTTTCTACTTATCAAATATAGTCTTTAACATTAATTATACACCAACAATAGTATAATTTTAGGAGACCATCTCCTAATAGGAAAAAGATTTTGACTTTTAATTATATAATTAATTAATCAACAAATTAATTAATTTTCATTTAATTACAATATGTGGACGTCGATTTCTCGATGTGTGAAAACGTCAACAAGATTGGATTTTAGTCGTGATCTCAAAGAGATAGAGAAGGAGAATGTAATTGGACACAAGTTTTACGTGGTAAAACTCCGATGACTGGAGAAATGTCTACGGGTGGTTGAATAAACAACCAAGCCAAAATCCACTATTGAAATAAAGATTTACAACTCTCGATATCTCTTTTTTCTCTCTGTATTCTTCTATATTTTTATGACGAGATTATGGGTCTATTTATATGTGCATAGAACCCTAATCCTTTTTGTATAAGTAATGAAAGATTTTTGTATTTAATTATGATTGGTTACTTTTTTGGAGTAGTCTGTCTTCTTTCCTATTTCGGAGATTTGTATACAGATCGAATGGAACTCTATTGATATAGTCCAGTTAGGACTTATTTTCTTACAAATGCGTAGTCTTTTTGAAGAAGTAAAATTGTTGCCTGATTTGGAACCTTTTTCCTATTTGGTAATCTATTCTTCTTGGAATACTTCTTCGATGTGAATATCTTTGCGTATTTTAACATGATTCTTGGTTTGTATGCGAGTTATTTATTGGGCTTCTTTATTCGGGTTTCTTCATATTTTTCCCGAGTAGAACACGACGCCAGCTGATCCCGAGTAGAATATGACGTCAGTTGATCCTGAATAGAATATGACGTCAGCTGATCCCGAGTGACGTCAACTGATCCCGAGTAGAATATGACTTAAACTGATCACGAGTAGGTTTCGTTCAATACTTGTTTTTATACTTACTCGGGTTCCTCTTCTTTGGTGATATCTTGCGGGATATTTTCTGAATGCACATTCGGATGTCCACCTGGCAATTTTATCCTCTTTGTCAATAACGTGTACATCTGATAAAATTTACATATGACAATACCTCTTTAAAATATTTTTGCCAAAAAAGGATTCATTCTAGGAGAAAGTACTTTAATCAACCCTTCAATCTTTTACGTCTTATTAACGCCAGATTAAATGTCTTGTCATAATGATGTGTCTTAATGGTGACCATGTAAATATAATTTGCCTCCTCACGCGAGATCTCAATGATTGCGACGTTTTGGAGTCCTGACGATCCTGGTCAATTCTTCCCTGAACACGTGTCTTCTACCCCTTCATTTCTCGATACCATTTATGAGAAACAACTTATGCGTCTGCTAGTGCGCCGCCTACATCATCAAATCTTTTTTTATTTTTCCCGCTTCTTGAGACCCTAGGGTTTCATGTTATTGTCCCTTTAAATGCTCCATGAACGGGGTTGTTTTGGTTTATTCTCACAAACTCAAACCAGAAATTTCCAACCCATATTTCTTTGCGTAGAAATCCTTCAGTCTCCGCTGAAGTTTCTACAACAGGTTTCTTCATTCAAAAGGTTTGTTTTAATGTATCCATCTTCCCATCGTCGTCTTTTTACTATAGCTCTCGAAGCACTTGATCGTGGAGATTTTCAACTGGTTTCTTGCACTCATAGATTATTGGGGGAAATCCCTACTGATGAACCTCCTTTTATAGATGTTGACGTCTTTGGGCTTTACCCTGACGCCCGTTTTAGTTCTGAATCTAGTTCTCAATATATCGTTTCTGATCACAGGGTACCTCTTCAATCGAGGATGGGGAAACATCAAAGTAAAAGTGAAGTCCATAAACACAACTCGGGCAACGTTCAAATCAGGGAACAAATTATTGATGAGAAGGACGTTGAAGAGGAGTTTAGAAAATCTCGTCTCTCTTTTTCTGTCGATCGCCCGAGTGGGTATGACGTCGAGCCAAATGTGGTCAGGGAAGATGAGATCAGGAAGTATCATGCTCAATTCAACTTGGATGACTCAGTTACACTGTCTCCTGTAGGTGATAGAGCCGCATGGAACCCTCCCCCGGGCATGGTGGCAATGTATGGGTCCATGCTTTGTTGCGGCGTCACTCTTCCTCTTTAGTCATTTATTGCCTGGTTTCTGGCTAAAGCAAGGATCGCTCCAGCCCAACTGGCCCCAAATAGCTATAAGATCTCTATGTGCATGTTGCATATATGAAGCCGGATGAACCTGTCACCACCTTCCCCAAGTGAAATCAGGTGCTTCTACACTCTAAGGCAACCTAGTCGGACAGGGACTTATTTTCTCATGTCTAATCCGCCAAATTGCTAGGTCCCTGAGGGGACAAAAGTGAATCGGGGAGTTGACACCTCCGATGTTGCCAAAAAGAGGGGCTTTGTATGGGGATTCCCTTCGTCCAACAAGTAGCGGAAGAACAGTTGGTTTTTTGCCAAATGGAACCTTGGACTTCAAGTTACTCTTTCGTCCGGGGAGAATCAGACGGTGCTGAAGGTTCCCCATTTTTTCTGCTCCCCTAATGTATGGAACAAGAAAAAACTTAAATTTTGTGATACTGAGCTAACTAGACTTGCTCGGGCTGCAGTTCGCATTTTGGAAAAAAAGAGCAGGCCTTATCTTTTCGATGAGAAGAAGATAATAGATCTTAGCTTTGTTAGCCAGATTTTAGGCTACCGCAGGCGATGTAAGTGATCTTTTTACCCCCCCCCCCCCCTTTAAATTTTGAGGTTACTACCGAGCGGTTGAGTGTCGGGGATAGAGATAAAACCTCTGATGAACAAGTAAATATGGATCCTGATTTTTTTGAGTTATTCCGGGATGATGAATAGGAAGTACCTTCAGCTGATCTCGGCCTCCACCGTACTCGGGCTGAGAAACAAAAAGCGGTCGATTCTCCTGCTCATCCTTATAAGGTCCCTCGGGTAGTTTCATTCATTGACTCAAGTGATGAAGATACCGAGGCTGAGATTCCCCCGAACATTCATGTTGAAAAATCAGTACAAGCGTAAACTTCTGACTCGAATAAGGGCTCCTTCCCTCCCGAGGTTGAAGATGTAAGGGCTGAACCTTTGGGAGGTTCTTCCTATCCATCCCCCCAGGAAATGCTGAGGGTGATTTCATTTGGTCAGGCTTTCATCGGGGATGATCACTAGAACCATTTCAGGGAAGCTTCTTTATCGAGCCATCTTCAGAATATTTTCAACGGTGCATCTTATGTAAGTTTTATTCCCAACTCCTTTTTGTCTTGTTTGTTAGATTTTTAATTTAACTTCCTTGTAGATGGTGGTCGAGTTTACTGAGTTGGTTCAGACATAACAACATCAAGCCGATCAAATAAGGCACCTTGAAGCTCAGCTAAAAGAGAGTGGGGATAGCCGTGCTCGGGTTGAATCGGCTTATCAAAAGGAGGTGGGTTCTGCCCAGATGTTTGCTGACCACTGTTTGGCCAAGCAAGTGGGGGCAGAGGAAAGAGCTTCTTTAGCAGAGGAGAAAGCTATGTCACTTCAAAACTTATTGTCTTCTGCCCAAGAATCGATGCTCAAAGCCGAACAGGAAGCGGAGCAGTCCAAGTCGTTCTATGAACAGAAGATCAAAGACTTGGAATGCCAAGCTTTGACAGTCGAGTCCCTATCCAAGGAGGCCAGGCTGGAACTTGAATTCCAGGGGGTCGATCATTTCAAAAGATCCCCTGCTTATGATGCCGTTCTCCTTTAGGAATTTCAGCAAGGGTTAGTTTCAACTGGCGAATTTTTTAAGGTCAAGAATCGGGCAACTGAAAATGCCTGAACTAACTTGGAGCTGTCAATCAAAAACCAAGTGGACCGGTCCCTGGAATCTCTTCAGACTCAGATGAAAGAGTGGAGAGCTTATTACCGCAGTCGATGCAAAGAGCCCTATCCTATGCATTTAGAGGTTCCATTAGAGCACTCACTATCGACCTTTTATGCCAGTCAGGAACCCGATGTACAAGGTTTGGTGCCTGATGTTGGCCTGATCCCTGGAAAAGATTATAGTGAATGGATGGATGATTCAGTCGATACAATTACTTGGCCTTCGAATGAAAGTCTTCTCCGTGAGTACGAAATGGTGCCCGACCCGAGCATCGGTAAAAGTTCCAAATCCTCCTCCCAGCCTTAAGTCATCTTTATAAAGATTCACCTTTTGTAAAGATTTTTTTCAATGAAATTTTGTGTTAAAACTGTAATTAAAAAAATCAAGTGGTTTAATCCAACTCATTGCTCAAGCACCGAGTACCGAATATCTTATAACTTGGTTTTATTATTTGGAGTCGCTTCTAACGCCGAGTATGTTATTGAACTAGCTAACGCGATCTGCCAAATTTGTAAACTGGCTAATGCAATCCTTATGCCAAGTATCTTATTAAACTGGGTAATGCAATCTTCTTGTGCCAAGTATCTTATTAAACTGGCTAATATTAACCGAGTCATCTTGAACCAAGCGAGTAGATTTACTCGTATTTCATACTGGGGTTATAACCCAAACATTACATCAAGGCTCACCATGATCATATGTTTGAGTCCTCACATATTACCAAGGACGTCTCCTCAGTTTTGTCTGTGCAAGGGTTTACCGAATCGTTAAGCTTTTCAAAACGCTTAACACAGCTGGGCATTTCATCGGAATTTTTCCCGACAGCGCCTCGAGCCGTTCTCCAGAATCTGGTGCATCGGGTTTTCCTTTTTGCTAAGGTCGACTGACCTTGCTCGGCTGGCATGCTCTTTCTAGCTTCTCCACCCATTCAAAAATTAATGGTCCCGAGTATTCTATTTGCATGTTCTTATTATCATATGCTTTATATTTAAGAAATCCCGAGTTTGACTTTTATTTATAACTGCAAAACCAATAATGATTTAAATTCCAAAGCTAATAATTGACCTGACTAAAATTGTCCTAACTAAAAAGGAAACAAAATTTTAATGATAGAAAATCTTCAAGTATTGGGCGTTGCATGGTCGGGGTAAGACCTCTCCATTTGGTCATGCAATCCAACATGCTCCATGGCCAGCTACTCCTTCAATTTTTTATGGGCCTTCCCACTTGTCAGCCAAGGAACCTGCAACTTTGTTTTTTGTATTCAGTGACACTTTTCTGAGTACCAGGTCTCCTAGTTGGAATTTCCTGACTCGAACATCAGAGTTGTAGTGGCGAGCTACTCTTTGTTGATATTCCATATTTCGTATTCGGGACTTCTCCCTTTTCTCTTCTAGCTCATCTAGACTTTATAACAACATATCAACATTTTGATCTTCATTATATAGCCTGACCCTGGGTGATGCATATGATGTTTCTTTGGGGATAACAGCTTCTGTTCCAAATGCTAAAGTGAATGAACTCTCTCCTGTTGAAGTTCTTGTTGTCGTCCGATATGCCCATAATACTTCGAAAAGTTTTTCAACCCAACTTCCTTTCATGGCATCTAGCTTTGCTCTGAGTGTATGCTTGATGATTTTGTTCACTGCTTCAGCTTGCCCGTTTGTTTGAGGGTGGGCATGTGTGGCATAGTAATTGGCAATTTGGTACTCTTTGCACAGCTGTCTGAATTTCAGGTTATCGAACTGGGTGACGTTGTCAGTGATGAAAATGTTTGGGACTCCAAACCTGTAGAGTATATTTTTCTTCATGAAATTTGCGGTATTTTCTTCTGTGATATGCACTAATGCTTCAGCTTCTGCCCACTTCATGAAATAGTCAACGGCTACTATTGCATGCTTTGCTCCACCTACTGTCCCAGCTGGCATTGAGCCAATTAAGTCCAAGCCTCACATGGCAATAAGGTTTCTAAGTTGTTCAAGGGGTTGTAGGATATCATTAGCAATCTTTTGGCAAGTATTGCAGGTCTCCGAACACCATTGTGCATCTGAGAATAAAGTGGGCCAATAATAACATTGCATGAGTATCTTGTGTGCTAAACTTTTACCCCCAGTATGGTTTCCACATACTCCCCCATGGATTTTCTGTAATATCTGACATGCATCTTCCTCTGATACACATCTTTGGAGTGTTCGGGAAAACCCCCTTCTGTATAGTTCTCCTCTGATCAATGTGAAGGGGATCTTTCGGGAGCATTCATTCTTCTAAAAACCTTTTTAGCAGAGTCATCCAACCGTTTGACGGTGTTTGGATTTCTAAAATTTCAAAGTTTTTTGGCTCAGCTATGCTTGGTTTGAGGAGGTGTGCGACCGGAATAGTTTTTGGCATGATTGTGGCTGTTGCTGATGCTAGCTTGGACAAATCATCTGCCTTTTCATTCTCCTCCCTGGGGATCTAGGCAATCTTATATTCTTTGAATTTCTGAAGGAGCTGTTTTGCTATGTCACGATAAGCTATCATACCTTCATTTCTGGCTTGGTATTCGTCCAGGATTTGGTTGACGACTACCTGTGAGTCACTAAATATCTAGATATCGTCAGCTCTGAGGGCTATGCAAACTCTGAGTCCAGCTAGTAGCGCCTCGTACTCGGCTTGATCATTTATTGCTTTGAAGTCAAATATCATGAAACACTCGACATCATCTTCTTCCAGGGTGCATACTATGATCCCTGCCCCGCTGCCGTGAGTCATCAGCATATAATTTCCATAGGAAACTTTTGCCCAACATCTTTTTTGCTTCTAGGTTTGGTTTTGTGAATTCTGCTATAAAATCCGACACTGCTTGGCCTTTGAGAGATGCATGGGGACGTACTGGATATCGAATTCACTTTGCTCGATTTCCCATTTGGTTAGTCTTCCTAAAATTTCTGGCTTCTGTAGAATTTGCTTAAGTGGGCAATCGGTGAGAACATGGATTGTATGAGCCTGAAAGTATGGTCTTAGCTTCCTTGCTGCTGAAACCAATGCTAGGGCCATTTTTCTGCCTATGAATACCTGGTTTCGGCTGGTAGAAGTGTCTTGCTGGTATAGTACACTGGCCTCTATACTCCATCTTCTGTTCTGACTAGAATTGAGCTTGCTGCTAATTCTGTAATTGATAAGTACAAGTGGAGTATCTCTCCCATTTTCGGTTTCGAAAGGATAAGAGCTTGCCATAGGTACTCTTTGATTTTTAAGAATGTCTGCTCGCATTCTTCGTTCCATTTGAGTTCTTTTCCTTTTTTAATCACTTTAAAAAATGGAGCACATTTGTCTGTGGCCTTTGAGATGAATCTACCCAAGGAAGCTAAACATCCGGCTAAGCGTTGCACTTCTTTTAGCGTCCTTGGTGAGGTCATTTTTTGTAGGGCTTGGATCTTTTCAGGATATACTTTGATTCCCCTTTGGTGAACTTGGAAACTCAGGAACCTTCCAGAAGAAACTCCAAATAGGCACTTGTTCGGATTCAACTTCATTTGGTATCTCCTCAAAACATCGAATGTCTCTCACAGGTCTGAGGTATGCCTGTCTGCCGAGATGCTCTTGGTCAACATGTCATCTATGTAAACTTCCATGTTTCTTCCTATTTGGCGTGCGAAGATTCTGTTGACCATCCTTTGGTATATTGCCCCTGCATTTACTAACCCGAAGGGCATTACTGTGTAACAGTATAAGCCCTGATCAGTTGTGAACGCCATTTTTCTTCTTTAACCTTATTCATCCGGATTTGATTATATCCTGAATAGGCGTCCATGAAACTAAGTAGTTCATGGCCGGAGGTGGCATCAATCAGTTGGTCTATCCTTGGCAATGGAAAACTGTCTTTTGGGCATGCTTTATTCAAATCTGTGAAATCTACACACATTCTCTACTGACTGTTTTTCTTTTGGACGAGGACTACATCTCCCCAGGTATTTTTTCAATGACTTATATTTCCCTTGTTTCAGCTGAGAAAGGTAAGCCACTGATTTTTTCCTGTGAACGTTGCCCAGAAATTGTCTTGAGAAACTTCTGCTTAGTTCACCGAAACTTTCGATGCTTGTTGGGGGCAACCTTCCGAACCATCTTTAGCCTGTGTCTCCTAGAGTTTGTGGAAAATTGAGGAATAGTAAGGGATCGTTGTGGGCATACTGAGCCATAGCACTTTTATACCGTCTGACGTGTTCTTTAGGATCCGTATCCTTCCTGAACTGTTCCACATGCGGCAACCTGAATCTTTTTGGGAATGGGGTTCGCAGGATGTCCCTAGTGAATGGACTATCAGAATCGCCGTCGGACAAGTCATTGTACCCATAACGACTAACCAGTGCATCCATTTTACGCCGATTGTTTTCAACTTCTCGAGAGGAAAAAAAAAAAGAGATCCCATCTGAGGACCTAGAATCGAAGCGAATTACGCTTGAGGCATGGGAGTGAGTAGTTTCCAAGGCAAAGGCGGTTTAAGTGTTGGATTCGTGTTGTGCAAGAGCCCCTTGCGGTGTCTTGGAGTTATTTAGAACATTTTTCATGAACCTATTCCTCAATCCCACTCTGTCTTTTTTAACTCTTTATTAGTTGGTGTTGTAGCAAATGTTTTGGGTCTAGGAAATTTTAGATCGAGTCATATTTATTTGTTTTGTTTAGAGTTTGTTCCAGGACGAGCAAATGTTTGGTTATGGGGTATTTGATAGTGCCAAAATTGTCATATATTTTGGCCCTCAATTACATTTTCCTTGCCTCATTTTCGTGCATTTTTGCATGTCTTATGGCTCTTTTGGTATGTTTGCAGGCAATTAGGTACACTTTGGAAGGAAGTAGGAAAGGCATGAAGATTGGGCGAATATAGGTCGAAATTAGTGAAGAAAGACTTCAGTGTGCAGGTCAATGAACGGGTCCAAACGCGTGCACAACTAGCGCATGAATCACATAACTGAGCAAATCCGAGATGAAGAACTAGTTGTTAGGATTATGCTCGATAGCAAGAGTGTAATAATGTATTTGATAATCTTTTCATATTAATAAGGTGATTTCTAGTTTAACAAATCTTATAGCATTTATAGTTTAATTATTATAATTCTCAAAAGTAAATAATCATAAGGTCAAAAGACTATGAGTAAAGAAGAATTGTTCACACATCTAGATATGTATGAGGTAGACACAATTTCTCAGTTAGTCTTGAATAATATTCATAACTTAAGATAAAAGGTTTGGCGCCTTTATCTTGTCAAAGTTATAGATTCTTTTGCTAGCATTTGAGTGGGATCAAATGTGTTATGATGAGTCAAAAATCATCAAAGTGTGGAGTCTTTGGGCAAAAGAATCTAGTGTACTGGGTGCATTGAATAGGATCACAATGAAATACTTTATCCAGAACCGTCAATGGATAAAAGTTTTCATTTGAAGACAATAGAAGAGTCTATCTCAATCCTGAGATAAATGATGGACTTATGGTTGTAAGTGTTATCATTTGAGCTATCAATGAGTACGATTATATAGCATAGTCTATCCTCGATAGTTTTTTGGTATTCATTTGTTAATCGATAGAGGACTTCATTTATAGATATGGACTTCATTTATAGATATGGACATCGTGGCTCAATTTATTAAATGAGAGTAGAATATCATCATATGGACGTTTTGAGGTATTGGATATTAAATCTTAACGTTAAGTTTTCAATAGTTCTATTGAAACATGGCTCTGGACAAGTCAAAACATCCAAGTTCAAAATGTGGTAATATGAGAAAATATGGTAACTTAGAGAGCTATAGGCGGTCTGACACGTCCTTAAGAAGTGTTCCTACTCTCAAATATAAGAGTGTCAAAGTAATAAATTAACCGGTAAGACCGGGTCGAACCACAGGGAGGTTGTTCACTTGTCCTTGTAGAATTAATTATTTAGATTAATTACTAAGTTTGTTATAAATTGTAAATCAATTAAAATTAAAACTAGGGCTAAGGGATCCACTATTGGTAATTCGAATATGATCCAATAATTAATATTTAGTCCAGATTAATGGGATGGTATTCCACTCCACTGGCCACTCTCTAATAGATATGGGTATAAGTACTCACTGTGCTAGACAACGTCTGTCTGTCTATAGTGAGTCAAAACTCCACAAAGATCAGAGGGGATAAACCACTCACTGATAGATATGGGTAAAAGTACCCAATGTGCTAGACAATATCTATCTGTCTACAGTGAGTCAAAAACTCCACAAAGATCAGAGGGGAGAAACCAGTCTCTGATAGATATGGGTAAGAGTACTTACTATGCTAAACAATATCTGTCTATCTACAGTAAGTCAAAAACTCCACAAATATCAAAGGGTAGAAAGCAAAAAATAATAAACTTACCAAAATTGGATCATATTTTCCATACCAACAGTATCACTTTTGGCCACAGCTATATAAAATTAGCCAGACATAATTTAACTATAAAATAACTATTTTATTTAAACTGAGAATTTGAGAACAAAAGAGAGAGAATTTCACAAATCTAACATCAGATTTGGATTCAGAATATGAAAATTATAGGGGAAAGGCCCCCTATTTATACAAAATACGGATGAAAATAGACCATCGGATGAATTTAGAATGGAGCGTCTAGATTTCACCACGTCATCAGTGAACAGTAACTTATCCGTGAAGTGAATCGTGAACAGTGAACAGAGACAATGAACAGTAACACATCCGTGAAGTGAATAGTGAACAGTGAACAGTGCACCGGCTTCTAGAATATGATTCTCTGCAGACGCGTGTATAGTGCACTCACAGTTTGGGCCAATAGGAATGTGCCACATCATCAGGAATAGTGAAAGTCAACTGTGAACAGTGAATAGTCAAAATTACAAAAATACCCTTCATGACCTTCCTAAGGCTTTTTGATGTTCTAAACCTGAAAATGATGTTTGTTTCGCCATCTGACTTCTCCATGATTTTGAATTGATCGAATTACCTCTGAAATATAAAGAAAAATACAATGATTACTACGCAACACATTTATTTAAGCGAGCGAACGAAATTATGTCTAAATTGGGGAATTAATCATATTGGAAGTGTAAAATGATTATATTATCCCTTAGTAAACATACACTTTTCATTGTTTATCACACCCCCCAACCAGCCTATTGCTAGTCCCTAGCAATTAAAGCAAAAATAGTAAAACTCAAATTCAAATCTCTAAACTACCAAACAGACAAACTCTCCCATACCTCTTTTCTCACCCTTTGACAAACAGTCATCAATTGAGTTATCAAACAAACTTTCTTGTGCTCAATAAAGATCAACACGATAACTATGAGATTCAATTGAAATCAAACAACATTTTCATTCCGAAATCTTACCAGGGCTTTTTCCTTAGGCAGCAGTTTTATTCTCTTCTTCTTCTTCTTTTTTTTTTGTTTTTTTTTTAATATAACAAAATTGGAAACAAACATTCCATCTTTAATCCATGTAGCGAGCTTTAGGCCAATAACTCCCAAACCAATTGGCTTTAGAGCATTAAGTGTTAAAACACTCCTACGGGCTTAATTACTCGGATTGCATATGTTTTTTTAGTACAATTCCGTTAAGCTTTCTCTTTAACCAGTGTAACGAGCTTTGGGTCAATGACTCCCAAACCAGTTGGCCTTAGGGCATTAGGTGTTGAAGCACCCCTCGGACTTAATTGCTCAAGTTAAAGAGGCTATGAAACTGCACTTTATCCTTATCCTAACTCCACCGTTTTACGCGAACACTCTATGCTTACTGAGGCATGAGGCATGGCTACTAAGTAAGAGTTTTGGTCACAACACACAAAATTATTATTATTATTATTATTACTAAATATATTTTAAACAAGACCACTGCCTTCGGTTGTTACCCTTGAAAGATGTTTCAGAACTAAATATCGCAAAATCTTAACTTACTGCACGTAATCATGTGTCAATGTGCGTGTGTGTCTAGAATAGTTCGAAAAATAACTCAAGATGACTTAATGAACAAAATGATTAGTCAATGATATCACAAATGAGAGTTTATAAATTTGAATAGTTAGAAGAGAGGAAAAATGCATCAGAACTACAAAGATGCGTCTCAGAAGTATTTAAAAGATCTCCTTACTCGACCATCTTTACAAAAAAAAAGGTTAGAAGTTAGTTTTTTTTTTTTTGAAAAACAAAAGTTATTGAATCAACTATCCCCTCCCCCCAACTAAAACGAGACATTATCCCCAATGTCTTTAGAAAGAGGTAAAATTTAGAAGATATCACCTGAACAACTTGAAAGGCAACAAAATCCTGCAAAACAACAAAAGAAATACAAAATATAGGAAAATAAAATGCATAAAAACCATGGGACAATCACAAACTGAGATTCAGATCAATTCTGCGTTTCTTGTTCTCTTCATCAGTGGGCCAATCAATTTGGAGGTTGAAGGAACTGTCTCATAATTGAAAGCTTGTAACTGGTCAATCAGCTCATGAGGACTTGAATCAGTGATAAAGATGATAAAAAGATAATAAAAACAAAATGATATTTACTGGTAATTGTGATTATGGCTCACATCTTCCTCTAGTTTTACATCCAGAAACGGCTTCAACGCCCTCTATGGGTCAGGGATATGTTTCCCATCCAATTTTCTTATAAATTGGCAAACACGGTCTTTTAAAGTCAGATTCCCAAGACTATATTGTGCATGTTCTTTTTGAAATTGTGGTCATAATCAGTCAATTGCCATTTGCACATATCCACTAGGATGTGCATCAAGAGTCGTTACGATATTATCCAGTGACTCCCTACGCAAACCATGCCTAATGAATAAAATTTTATCTTCCCGATTATTAGACACCATTCCTAAAGAACGACAACGTGTGATACAATTTGTACGTGCACATTTGTGACAAGTAACCCCTAACTTCTTAGCTCTTCATTTTTTGCAAGGTTACTTCTTCCAAAACCAGGCATGTAAGATATAAATGAATCAGTAGACTCATCTGCTAGACGTACCTTAGCTTCGATCAACCAGCGAATTTCAACAGGAATGTTGTTTATCATCAGTAAGCGTAATCTTTTGAAACGTGCTTTGTAAATCTTTTTCAAAGCATTTTGGGGAAACGATGGAAAATGTTTTCACAGGTTTGTGAAAATTTCATCCATGCCTTGTTTTGGGGATCAGTTATTTGGGAAACTGAATTGAACAGACTGGAATTATCACGGAGTACAGTTATCCGCCACTTAACCGGGGTTATATAGCAAAACACACCAAGCAAAAATTGAATCTAGAAATTAATCCTGCAAAAATTCAAAACATATAAGGAAGCAAAAACAAAAATAATAATTGCAAACACAAATAAAGTCAAAAGCAAAAGATTTGTTTATTTGTAACAAGGGTCAGAAAGGACGGCAGAGTATTTTTGAAAATCTGTATTTTTTAAGAATGATTTCACACGTTGTCCATTTACTTTAAACACATTACCATTCCTAGGATTCTCAATGTCAAGGGCACCATATGGATACACGTGTTTCACAACAAACGGACCACTCCATTTTGATTTCAATTTGTCAGGAAATAAATGAAGTCTAGAATTATAAAGCAAAACCTTTTGACCAACTTCAAATCTTCTTAAAATTTGTCTGTCATGAAAGCAGTAGTAGAGATGTCCTGCTACTCTTTCTAAAATTTGGTCAAGGAATGGAAGGGGAAAATGATCTTTTCTAGTGGCTTCATTTAATTTTCTATAATCAATGCACATGCACCAACTATATGGAATACGAGTTGGAATTAACTCACCCTTTTCATTTTTAACAACAGTGATTCCCGATTTTTTTGGCACAACTTGTGTAGGATTCAACCACTTACTATCAGAGATAGGGTAGATAATTCCCACGTTAAGTAATTTAAGGACTTCAGTCTTGACAACTTCTTTCAAGTGTGGGTTAAGTCTTCTTTGGGGTTGTCGATATGTTTTAGCATTTTCCTATAAATTTATTCGATGAGAAAAAATCAAAGGGTTAAGACCTTTCAAATCTTTCAAAGTCCAACCAATTGCATTCTTATTTTTCTTTAAAACATATAGCAACTTACCTTCTTGCTCTTCTGTGAGGCTAGAAGAGATTACCACTAGGAAGGTCTGCTCCTCCAAGGTACGCATATTTGAGTCCTTCTAGTAAGGGCTTCAAATCCAGTTTAGTTGCTTTTTCTTCTGGCTTGTCATCTTTCTGTTCCAATTCTTCAAAATCTGAAGTGTCTCCTCCTTCTTTGGCAACCTGTAAACAATTATCAAGATGTGAATGCATGCATGACTCAGGTGAATTGATCAAACAAATTTCATATGAGTTAAAAGAATCCTTTTGAACATGATCTTCAACAATGGTTTCAATAATGTCTACATCTTCATCTTCATTTTCATTTTCATCATCAAATGGTTCATTAGACGTGTTGAAAACATTAAGCTTAATTTTCCATATTTCCAAAAGACATGCTCATTATTCCATTCCTGCAATTATCAAGGCATTAGCAGTATCCAAAAATGGTCGGCCTAATATAACATGAATTGATTTATACTCACTAACAACAGGTTGTGTTTTCAAGACAATAAAATCTACTGGGTAGATAAATTTATCGACCTGTACTAACACGTCTTCCACTATTGCTTTTGGTATTTTAATTGATCTATAAGCAAGACAAAGTGTGGTTGAAGTCGGCTTTAACTCACCAAGTTTAAGTTGCTGATAAAATGAGTATGGGAGCAAATTTACACTAGCACCTAGGTCAAGTAAAGCATGCTCAATTTTACAGTTACAAATTGTGCATGAAATAGTGGGATAACCAGCATCTTTATATTTCAAAACATTTTTATTGGAAAGAATTGAACTGACCTGTTCAGCTATAAAGGCTTTCTTTCTTAACTGATGCTTCCTTTTCATAATGCACAAATCCTTCAAACTTTTGGCATAGGAAGGTACCTGTTTGATTGCGTTCAACAAAGGGATATTGATCTTTACCTGTTTGAAAATTTCAAAAATCTCTGGGGAATGCTTCGATTTCTGTGAATTTTAAAGAGCCTGAGGATATGGGAGTGTAGGTGAGGATTCAATTATTTCTTCATCAACATTGGTTTCATCAACCCCTTCCTTACCCTTGGAAAGTGCATCATCATCATTTTTACCAGATTCAAGAATAGGTTTTTCGATGACCTTACCACTACGAAGAGTAATAATTGATTTGACTTGATCTGGGCATTGGTTATCATCGTAGGAACTTGACTGACTCTTGGGATTTGGTTGTGGTTAAGATGGAAACTTACCTTTTTCATGTGTGGTGAGTGTAGAAGCAATATTTTCCAAAGTATCTTTAACATCTATCAAAGTTTGTGTTGTTTGGTTGTTAATGGATTCTTGCTTCTCAATGAATGAGTGTAAAGTGTCTTCAAGGTTTTTCCTAGATGGTGAGACATAAGGTGTATAACCATGAGGGTTTTGGAAATTCTGGTGTGTTTGTGGATGTGATGGACCTGGTGGTTGTGAAGACTGGGCTTGATTGTTGTTCCTCCAACTAAAGTTTGGGAGATTTCTTCAACCAGGATTGTAGGTTTGTGAATATGAGTTGGAATTTGGCTTGTTGAAAGTGTGCAAAATATTGGCTTGTTCATGAAGGCAATCTTTTATGGCCGGTAAAGTTAGGCAACTATGAGTGAAATGATCATCAGAATCACATACATGGCATGCAATTTCTTGTACAAATTTTACATGTTCACTCTTTTTATTTTCTAAAGCTTCAACTTTCCTAGCTAGGGATGCAAATCTAGCTGGAAGGTCATGGTCTTTCCTATGATTGTAAATGCCTCCACTAGATGGAGATGGTTGTGGTTTGCTCATGGACTCATAGGCACCAATGGTGTCCCAATTTTGAGCACTTTCGGCGATATGGTCAAGGTATTCAAGTGCTTCTTCGAGATTTTTGTCACTGAACTCCCCATTACACATCATTTCAATGACTTGTCTACTTTGGGGTGTGAGTCCCTCATAGAAATGTGACACTATCCTCCATGTTTCAAAACCGTGATGTGGACAGACATTTAACAACTCTTTGAACCTATCCCAACATTGGTAAAGTGTTTCCCCAGGTTTTTGGGCAAATGAAGTGATTTGCCTCTTAAGAGAGTTTGTTCTATGAGGTGGGAAAATTTTCTTTAAGAACTGTTGTTGCATATCATTCCAAGTTTGGACTGATTCTGACCTAAGTTTTTTTAACCAAGTTTTAGCTTTATCTTTATCTTTCAAGGAAAAAGGGAAAAACTTAATCTTGATTATATCAATGCTAACATTTTGGTCAATGCAAGTGTTACAGACTTCCTCAAACTCCCCAAGATGCAAATATGGGTTTTCAGATTCAAGACCATGACAATTGGGTAAAAGTTGAATGATTCCCGGTTTAAAATTAAAGTGTGTTGCATTTGGTGGGAAAGCTATGCATGAAGGTGCTCAAGTACGTGTGGGATTCATGTAGTCTCTAAGAGTTCTAGGTGGATTTGGGTTAATGTGTTTGTCATGGTCAACATAAGGCAGATGGTTGCTGTGTTGAGATATGTTGTCAAGGGTGTCTAAAAGGTTCTCAGCTTGGTTTTCTGCTGGATGTCTAAGTGGGTTTTTAGCCATGTTGTTAGTGAATGTGGGTGATTGTGATCTCCTAATTAATCTACCACTAGATGTTTGAGACCAATGTCTTATGCAAATTTAATGAGGGTTCATGGAGGTGAAATACACAAAAATGAAGAAAATAAAAGAAAAGGTGATAAAAATAACAAGATACAAAATTCTAAGGGTGTAAATGAAAATATGCACAAGTGTTGGGGCTAAAGTGTAAATAATTATAAATATATGGACTACAGTGAAAATATGATAATTACAGGGACTGATATGCAAAAATGAAAAATAAAATGACCTATATGCAAATACAAACTAGATCTAAGCTAAAATGCAAATAAAAAAAGTTGAAGGACTAAAATACAAAAATGTAATCAATGATTACAAGTGCCTTTTTTTTATGTGGATGAAGTTTATGATTGAGATGAGTGATGCAAAATTGAATATAAAATAAGAATAAAGAAGATAGAAAAAAAATAGCAAAACTAAAATAAAATTAAAAAGAAATTACTTCTACAAAGAAAATACGGACTTACCTCCCCGGCAACAGCGCCAAAAACTTGACACGTCCAAAAGAAGTATTCCTACTCTCAAGTATAAGAGTGTCAAAGTAATAAATTAACCGGTAAGACCGGGTCGAACCACATGGAAGTTGTTCACTTGTCCTTGTAGAATTAATTATTTAGATTTATTACTAAGCTTGCTATAAATTGTAAATCAATTAAAATTAAAACTGGGGCTAAAGGATCCACTGTTGGTAATTCGAATATGATCCAATAATTAATATTTAGTCCAGATTAATGGGATGATATTCCACTCCACTGACCACTCTCTGATAGATATGGGTATAAGTACTCACTGTGCTAGACAACGTCTGTCTGTCTATAGTAAGTCAAAACTCCATAAAGATCAGAGGGGATAAACCACTCTCTAATAGATATGGGTAAAAGTGCCCATTGTGCTAGACAATATATGTCTGTCTACAGTGAGTCAAAAACTCCACAAATATCAGAGGGGAGAAACCACTATCTGATAGATATGGGTAAGAGTACTCACTATGCTAGACAATATGTGTCTATCTACAGTAAGTCAAAAACTCCACAAAGATCAGAGGGGAGAAAGCAAAAAATAATAAACTTACCAAAATTGGATCATATTTTCCATACCAACAGTATCACCTTTGGCCTCAGCTATGTAAAATTAGCCAGACATAATTTAACTAGAAAATAACTATTTTACTTAAACTGAGAATTTGAGAACAAAAGAGAGAGAATTTCACAAATCTAACATCATATTTGGATTCAGAATATGAAAATTAAGGGGGAGAGGCTCCCTATTTATACAAAATACGGATGAAAATTGACCATCGGATGAATTTAGAATGGAGTGTTCAAATTTCGCCACGTCATCAGTGAACAGTGACAGTGAACAATAACTCATCGGTGAAGTGAACAGTGAACATTGAACAGTGATAGTGAACAGTACACACATCCGTGAAGTGAATAGTGAACAATGAACAGTGCACTGGCTTCTAGAATATGATTCTCTACAGCCGTGTGTATAGTGCACTCGCACTTTGGGCCAATAGGAATGTGCTACGTCATCGGGAATAGTGAAAGTCAACTGTGAACAATGAAAGTCAACTGTGAACAATGAATAGTCAAAATTACAAAAATGCCCTTCATGGCCTCCCTAAGGTTTTTAACGTTCTAAACTTGAAAACGATGTTTGTTTCGCCATCTGACTTCTCCATGATTCTGAATTGATCGAATTATCTCTGAAATATAAAGAAAAATATACTGATTACTACACAGCACATTTATTTAAGCGAGCAAACGAAATTATGTCTAAATAAGGGAATTTATCATATTGGAAGTGTAAAATGATGATATTATCCCTTAGTAAACATACACTTTTCAGTGTTAATCACGGTCTATGAGCTCTTGTCGATTACTGATATTCTTCACGAGGATACACTTTCTCCAATAAGGTTTTATAGGGTATGAATGAGTAACATCAACTTATTATATCTATATTTAAGAGTTCAATTTTATTTCTTTAGGGGAACGAACTAAAATTAAATAGATCGGACCTAAGTGAATCATTTGTTGATTGTGATTGAGTTGTGTCTGTTGAAGCTTAAATCTAGATAGCCCGCCAAGATCCCCAATCCACACAAACTTGCATGGATCACTTGATATATTTTACCGGACCAATTTAGGTGTCCATCTAGAATTGTATTGAGGCATATGGACTTGTTTCTTTTTGTAAGAATGGGTCTAGCTCACATGAGGACTTTTTTATAAAGTCAAATGGATTTAATAAGATAAGAAAATAATATATTGGCCCATATATATGAGTTGGGCGGCAAGGCTATTTAGAATAGCTTAATATATTATATTATTTTATTATTTAATTAAATGAAAATTAATTAATTTGGTGATTAATTAATTATTTAATTAAAAGTCGAAATCTTTTTTCTAGTAAGAGATGGTCTCCTAAATTTATACTATTGTTGGTAGTATAATTAATATTAAAGACTATATTTGATAAGTAGATAAATAAAAGGAATTATTTATCTAATCAAATTAGGAAGTCTTTAATATGGTTACAAATACACTAATGAGTTGGATTATGAGTCTTGGTGTAGGATAGAAATCCATTTTGAAAAGAATTCTTAACCACCAAGTAAATTCACCTAAGGAATGGATTCTTAACAACCAAGTAAATCCTTCTTAGAAAAAGATTAAGTCTCCTAATTGAATTCTATAGAAATTTTGGCCAACCCATATATATATATATATATATATATATATATTTATATATATATATATATATATATATATATTTATATATATATATAAGAGGATAGAATTCCTTTTAGATAAGGATTCTTAACTACCAAATAAATCCACCTAAGGAAAGGATTCTTGCCAACCAAGTAAATCTTTCTTGGGAGAGGATTTATGATCCTATATATATATATATATGTTAGGAAATTCAGCCACCCCTAAGGTTTTCTGTGAGAGGAATTTTGGCCAAGCTAAGCAATTTTCAAGAAGAGAATTTGGCCTAGCAAGAGAGAATTTTAATTGAGAAAAATTTAGTGTCATATGTAAATTTTATCAGATGTACACGTCATAGACAAGATAGATAAGATTGCTAGATAGACATCTGAATAGGCATTCAGAAAATATCCCGCAAGATATCACCAAAGAATAGGAACCTGAGTAAGTATAAATGCAAGTATTGAGCAAGACATACTCAGGATCAGCTAACGTCATGTTCTACTCGGGATCAGTTGACATCATGTTCTACTCGGAACAAATATGAAGAAATCCGAATAAAGAAGTCCAGTACATAACTCGCATACGAACCAAGAGTCATTAAAATATGCAAATATATCCACGTCGAAGAAGAATTCCAAGAAGGACAGAATACCAAACAGGAAAAAGATTCCAAATCAGGCAACAACTTTATTACTTCAAGAAGACTATGCATTTGTAAGGAAATAAGTCCTAAATAGACTATATTACTAGAGTCACATTCGATCTCCATGCAAATCTCTGAAATAGGAAAGAAGATAAACATTACTCCAACAAGTAACCAATTGTAATTAAATACAAAAATATTTCATTACTTGTACAAAAAGGATTAGGGTTCTGTGTACATATAAATAGACCCAGAATCTCGTAATAAGAAGATATAGAAGAGTACAGGAAGAAAAAAAAAAGAGATCGAGAGTTGTAAATCTTTCAATAGTGGATTTTGGCTCAGTTGTTTGTTCAACCACCCTTGGACGTTTCTCCTATCACCGGAGTTTTACCACGTAAAACTTGTGTCTAACTAGTTTCAAATTGCATTCTCCTTCTCTTTCTCTTTCTCTTTCTCTTTGAGGTCACGGCTAAAATCCAATCTTGTTGACTTTCTCACACATCGAGAAATTGACGTTAAAAAAAGGGGCGTTGAACCTCCAATTTGATTAACAATAATGGTGGGAAGTGGAAGCAGAAACAGTTCTGGGGATATCCAAAAATCTCTAGATAATGTTCATATTAGCAGTAGTTCACGAGATCTCACCACGACCATCGAGAACCAACCAACATCTCTGGTAGGGATTTAACAGATCCCTCCGACCAGCAAATACCTGACAAGACATTTTTGTAAAGCATTAAAACAGGTGGTAGCGGACGCGGCAAAGGAAGGAGTTGATCTACTAGCTGCAGAAGAAGCACAACCTCCTAATCCCCCATTTACAGGGCTTCGTTTGATTATAGTTGGGCCAGAACCAAATGCACCAGAAGCTGGTAGGAACTCCGTTCCAATTAATGAAGCTGGACGTGAAACACCCGAAGAGGAGCGACCATGCCAAAGGCAGAGCCATGGCCAGATAGCCCATGATAGACATCGCAAGCATGACCGACACATGGATCTGTCGTCATCATCAGAGGATAGTGATCAGCACCATACGCCTGCAAGAATCAACCCGTGAGACTCGGCAACGAAGTGAAGAGGACCTGGAAAAAGGCATGACAGTCACTCGACGGTTTAACCATCATGGAGATCTGGTGGAAGATAGAGATGTTATAATTCAGAGCCTGACCCGAGAAGTTGAAAACAAAAGATGACACGTCCTAAAGAAATGTTCATACTCCTAAGTATAAGAGTGTCATAGTAATAAATTAACCGGTAAGACCGGGTCGAACCACAGGGAGGTTGTTCACTTGTCCTTGTAGAATTAATTATCTAGATTAATTACTAAGCTTGTTATGAATTGTAAATCAATTAAAATTAAAACTGGGGCTAAGAGATCAACTGTTGGTAATTCGAATATGATCCAATTATTAATATTTAAAAGATTAATGGGATGGTATTCCACTCCACTGACCACTCTCTGATAGATATGGGTATAAGTACTCACTGTGCTAGACAACGTCTGTCTGTCTACAGTGAGTCAAAAACTCCACAAAGATTAAAGGGGAGAAACCACTCTCTGATAAATATGGGTAAAAGTACTCACTGTACTAGACAATATCTATCTATCTACAGTGAGTCAAAAAATCCACAAATATCAGAGGGGAGAAAGCAAAAAATAATAAACTTACCAAAATTGGATCATATTTTCCATATCAACAGTATCACCTTTGGCCCCAACTATATAAAATTAGCCAGCCATAATTTAACTAGAAAATAGCTATTTTATTTAAACTGAGAATTTGAGAACAAAAGAGAGAGAATTTCACAAATCTAACATCATATTTGGATTCAGAATATGAAAATTAGGGGGGAGAGGCCCCCTATTTATACAAAATACGGATGAAAATTGACCATCGGATGAATTTAGAATGGAGCCTCCAGATTTCACCGCGTCATCAGTGAACAGTAACACATCTGTGAAGTGAATAGTGAATAGTACACCGGCTTTTAGAATATGATTCTCTACAGCTGCGTGTATAGTGCACTCATTGTTTGGGCCAATAGGAACGTGTCACGTGATTAGGAACATTGAAAGTCAACTGTAAACAATGAAAGTCCACTGTGAACATTGAAAGTCAACTGTGAACAGTTAATAGTCAAAATTACAAAAATGCCTTTCATGGCCTTTCAAAGGTTTTTGTTCTTCTAAACTTTAAAAAGATGTTTGTTTCGCCATCTGACTTCTCCATGATTTTGAATTGATCGAATTACCTCTGAAATACAAAGAAAAATACACTGATTACTACACAACACATTTATTTAAGCGAGCGAACGAAATTAAGTCTAAATTGGGGAATTAATCATATTGGAAGTGTAAAGTGATGATATTATCCCTTAGTAAATATACACTTTTCATTGTTGATCACACCCCCCAACCAGCTTATTGCTAGTCCCTAGCAATTAAAGCAAAAATAGTAAAAACTCAAATTCAAATCTCTAAACTACCAAATAGACAAACTCTCTCATACCTCTTTTATCACCCTTTGACAACCAATCATCAATTGAGTTATCAATCAAACTTTCTTGTGCTCAATAAAGATCAACACGATAACTATGAGATTCAATTGAAATCAAACAACATTTTCATTCCAAAATCTTACCAGGGATTTTTCCTTAGGCAGCAGTTTTATTCTATTCTTTTTTTTTTCTAATATAACAAAATTGGAAACAAACATTCCATCTTTAATCCATGTAGCGAGCTTCAGGCCAATGACTCCCATACCAGTTGGATTTAGGGCATTAAGTGTTAAAACACTCCTACGGGCTTAATTACTCGGATTGCAGATGTTTTTTTTTTGTACAATTCCCTTAAGCTTTCTTTTTAACCCTTGTAACGAGCTTTGGGTTAATGACTCCCAAACCAGTTGGTCTTAGGGCATTAGGTGATGAAGCACCCCTCGGACTTAATTGCTCAAGTTAAAGAGGCTACGAAACTGCACTTTATTCTTATCCAAACTCCACCGTTTTGCTTGAACACTCTATGCTTACTGAGGCATGAGGCCCGGCTACTAAGTAAGAGTTTTGGTTACAACACACAAAATTATTATTATTATTATTACAAAATATATTTTTAAACAAGACCATTGCCTTCTGTTGTTACCCTTGAATGATGTTTCAGAACTAAATATTGCAAAATCTCAACTTACTGCACATAATCACGTGTCAATGTGCGTGTGTGTCTAGAATAGTTCGAAAAACTTCTCAAGATGACTTAATAAACAAAAGGATTAGTCAACGATAACACAATGGAGAGTTTATAAGTTTGAATAGTCAGAAGAGAAGAAAAACAAATGCATCAGAACTACAAAGATGCGTCTCAGAAGTATCTAAAAGATCTCCTTACTCGGTCATCTTTACAAAAAAAAAAGGTCAGAAGTTAGTTTTTTTTTTAAAAAATAAAAATAAAAGTTATTGAATCAACTATCCCCTCCCCCCAACCAGAACGAGACATTGTCCCCAATGTCCTTAGAAAGAGGTAAGGTTTAGAAGATATCACCTGAACAACTTGAAAGACAACAAAATCCTGCAAAACAACAAAAGAAACACAAAATAAAGGAAAATAAAATGCATAAAAACCATGGGACAATCACAAATTGAGATTCAGATCAATTATGCGTTTGTTGTTCTCTTCATCAGTGGACCAATCAATTTTGGAGGTTGAAGGATCTAGCTCATAATTGAAAGCTTGTAACTGGTCAGTAAGCTCATGAGGACTTGAAGTAGAGATAAAGATTGTTTGGATTGAAGGTGGAATGTAATAATTTTTCTGAGCATGATCAAGAAATGAAAGAAAACCATCATAAAATTTATTAACATGCAACAAACCGATGGGTTTCTCATGGATGTGTAGTTGCGCCCAGGATGCCATTGAAAAGATTTCTTCTAAGGTTCCAAAACCACCTGGCAAAGCTATAAACGCATCAGCATGATGTAACATAGCAATCAATCTTTCAAGCATACCTGAAATAGCTAGCTCTTTGTCGTTTGTCTTTCCGATGATGTTTGCTGCGGCCATAGGTTTTGGGACAATACCTAGAACTTGACTACCTCCGTCTCGTGCAGCTCATGAAATACACCCCATTAATCCCAAGTTACCTCCTCTATACACTAGGTGTATTTTTCGCTCAGCCAAAACCTTACCAAGATGAGTTGCAGCCTCAACAAACTCTCTGTATTTCCCATAGTTAGTGCCACCAAACACACAAATGTTTGTGAATCGTTTAGTTGAAGGTGATATCATTAATGCACTCTCTGAATTTTTCTTTTGAATGTTTATGAGTGCTTGAAGCAAAAAGGAAAACAAATGCTTGTATTTATAGATCCTGAAAAGGTAACACAATGATACACCTATATGTATTGGGTGGCGTATTTATCAATGATATTAGATCCAAATGGTTCAAAAATCAAAAGTAAACAACAATAATTACAAAAGGCATTAAATGCAGAAGGAAAAAAATAATAAAAACAAAAGGATATTTACTGGTAGTTGTGATTGTGGCTCACATCTTCCTTCTGTTTTACGTTCAGAAACGGCTTCAACACCCTCTATGGGTCAGGGATATTATTCTCATCCAATTTTCTTATAAATTGGCAAACAGGGTCTTTTAAAGTCAGATTCCCAAGACTATATTATGCGTGTTCTTTTGAAATTGTGTCCATAATCGATCAATTGTCATTTGCACATATCCACTAGGATGTGCATCAAGAGTCGTTAGGATATTATCCAATGACTCCCTATGCAAACCATGCCTAATGAATAGAATTTTATCTTCCTGATTATTAGACACCATTTCTAAAGAACGACAACTTGTGTTGTAATTTATACGTGTACATTTGTGACAAGTAACCCCTAACTTCTTAGCTCTTTGCTCTTTTGCAAGGTTACTTCTTCCAAAACAAGGCATGTAAGATATAAATGAACCGGCAGACTCACCTGCTAGACGTACCTTAGCTTCGATCAACCAGCGAATTTCAACAGGAATGTTGTTTATCATCAGTAAGCGTAATCTTTCGGAACTTGCTTTGTAAATCTTTTTCAGAGCATTTTGGGGTAATGATGGAAAATGTTTTCACAGGTTTGTGAAAATTTCATCCATGCCTTGTTTTGGGTATCAGTTATTTGGGAAACTGAATTAAACAGACTTGAATTGTCATGGAGTACCGTTATCCGCCACTTAACCGGGGTTATATATCAAAACACACCAAGTAAAAATTGAACCTAGAAATTAATCCTGCAATAATTCAAAACGTAAAAGCGAACAAAAACAAAAATAATAATAGCAAACACAAATAAAGTCTAAAGCAAAAGATTTGTTTACTCACCTTTATAACAAGGGTCAAAAAGGACGACAAAGTCTTTTTGAAAATCTGTATTTTCTAAGAATGGTTTCACACGTTGTCCATTTACTTTAAACACATTACCATTTCTAGGATTCTCAATGTCAAGGGCACCATATGGATACACGTGTTTCACAACAAACGGACCACTCCATTTTGATTTCAATTTACCAGGAAATAAATGAAGTCGAGAATTATAAAGCAAAACCTTTTGACCAACTTCAAATGATCTTCTTAAAATTCATCTGTCATGAAAGGTTTTAGATTTTTCTTTAAGAATTTTTGCATTTTCATATGCATCATTTCTTAATTCTTCAAATTCATTTAATTGCAACTTGCGCAATTCACCAGCATCATTTAGGTTAGAATTGAAAGCTTTAATAGCCATCTATGCTTTTTTCTCAAGTTCAACAGGTAAGTGGCAAGGTTTTCCATAAACTAAACGATAGGGAGACATACCCAAAGATGTTTTGAATGCAGTGCGGTAAGCCCAAAGTGCATCATTTAGTCTAAGAGACCAATCTTTTCGATCAGGGTTAACCGTTTTTTGCAATATATGTTTTATCTCCCTATTTGCTAGCTCAACTTGACCACTTGTTTAAGGGTGGTATGGTATGGCAATTTTGTGTCTGACTCCATATTTCTTCATTAAAGACTCAAAAGGTTTGTTACAAAAGTGTTTTAATCCATCACTGATAATGGCTCGAGGGATTCCAAATCGACTCAAAAGATTTTCCTTTAAAAACTTAATCACTGTTTTGTGATCATTATTTCGACAAGGAATTGCCTCAAACCATTTTGACACTAATCAACGGCAACTAAAATGTACAAAAATCCAAATGACGGTGGAAATGGACCCATAAAATCAATTCCCCAACAATCAAATATTTCAATGACAAGAATAGGGTTTAAAGGCATCATGTTTCGCTTGGAAATGGATCCTAACTTTTGACATTTTTCACAGGTTTTACAGAATGCATGTGCGTCTTTAAACAAGGTGGGCCAATAAAATCCACACTGTAAGTTTTTTACAGCCATTTTCTTTGACGAAAAATGACCACCACATGCTTCAGAATGATAAAATTCAATGACACTACTTACCTCATTGCCTGGAATACACCGTCGAACAATTTGATCAGGACAATACTTGAATAAGTACGGGTCATCCCAGTAAAAACGTTTTACCTAGGTCAAAAATTTCTTTCTGTCCTGTGCATTCCAATTGAGTGGCATCATTCCTGTTGCAAGATAATTAACAATGTCAGCATACCAAGGCAAAGTTGTGATAGAGAATAAAAGATTATCAGGAAAAGAATCATTGATCGGTGCTTTTTCTTCTGGCTCGTCATCTTTTCGTTCCAATTCTTCAAAATCTAAAGTGTTTCTTTCTTCATCGATAACCTGCAAACAATTATCAAGATGTGAATGAGAGCTTGACTAAGGTGAATTGATCAAACAAATTTCAGATGAGTTAAAAGAATCCTTTTGAACATGATCTTCAACAATGGTTTCAATAATGTCTACATCTTCATCTTCATTTTCATCATCAAATGGTTCATTAGACGTGTTGAAAACATTAAGCTTAATTTCCATATTTCCAAACGACATGCTCATTATTCCATTCCTGCAATTAATCAAGGCATTAGCAGTAGCCAAAAATGGTCGGCCCAATATAACAGGAATTGATTTGTGCTCATTAACAACATGTTGTGTTTCCAAAACAATAAAATCTATTGGGTAGATAAATTTATCGACTTGTACTAACACATCTTCCACTATTCCTTTTGGTATTTTAATTGACCTATCAAAAAGACAAAGTGTGGTTGAAGTCGGCTTTAACTCACCGAGTTTAAGTTGCTGATAAAATGAGTATGGGAGAAAATTTACACTAGCACCTAGGTCAAGTAAAGCATGCTCAATTTTACAGTTACCAATTGTGTAGGAAATAGTGGGACAACCAGGATCTTTATATTTCAAAACATTTTTATTGGAAAGAATGAAACTTACCTGTTCAGCCATAAAGGCTTTCTTTCTTACCTGATGCTTCCTTTTCATAGTGCAAAGATCCTTAAAAAATTTGGCATAGGATGGTACCTATTTGATTGCGCTAAACAAAGGGATATTGATCTTTACCTGTTTGAAATTTTCAAAAATCTCTAGGAAATGCTTCGATTTCTATGAATTTTTAAGAGCCTGAGGATGTGGGAGTGTAAGTAGGGATTCAATTATTTCTTCGTAACAGTGGTTTCATCAACCCCTTCTTTACCCTTGGAAAATGACTCATCATCATTTTTACCAGATTCAAGAATAGGATTTTCGATGACCTTACCACTACGAAGAGTGATAATTGATTTGACTTGATCTGGGCGTTGGTTATTGTCATATGAACTTGACAAACGGTTGGGATTTGGTTGTGGTTGAGATGGAAACTTACCTTTTTCGTGTGTGGTGAGTGAAGAAGCAATCATTGCCAAAGTATCTTTAACATCTATCAAGGTTTGTGCAGTTTGGCTGTTAATTGATTCATACTTCTCAATGAATGAGTGTAAAGTGTCTTCAAGGTTTTTCATAGATGGTAGGACATAAGGTGCATAACCTTGAGGGTTTTGGAAATTCTGGTGAGTTTGTGGATGTGATGGATCTGTGGTTGTGAAGACTGGGCTTGATTGTTGTTCCTCCAATTAAAGTTTGGATGATTTCTCCAACCAGGATTGTAGGTTTGTGAGTATGGGTTGGAATTTTGCTTGTTGAAAATGTGCAAAACATTGGCTTGTTCATGAAGGCAATCTTTTATAGCAAGGAAAGTTGGGCAACTATGAGTGATATGATCATCAGAATCACAAACATGACATGCAATTTCTTGTATAGATTTTACATGTTCACTCTTTTTTAGTTTCTAAAGCTTCAACTTTCTTAGCTAGGGATGTGAATCTAGCTTGAAGGTCATGATCTTCCCTAAGATTGTAAATGCCTCCACTAGATGGAGATGGCTGTGGTTTGCTCATGGACTCATAGGAACCAATAGTGTCTCAATTTTGAGCACTTTCAGCGATATGGTCAAGGTATTCAAGTGCCTCTTTTGGATTTTTGTCACTGAACTCCCCATTACACATATTTTCAATGACATGTCTACTTTGGGGTGTGAGTTCCTCATAGAAATGTGACACTATCCTTCATGTTTCAAAACCGTGATGTGGACAGACATTTAACAACTCTTTGAACCTATCCCAACATTGGTAAAGTGTTTCCCCAGGTTTTTGTGCAAATGAAGTGATTTGCCTCTTAAGAGAATTTGTTCTATGAGGTGGGAAAAATTTCTTTTAGAACTGTTGTTGCATATCATTCCAAGTTTGGATGGATCCTGACCTAAGATTTTGTAACCAAGTTAAAGGGAAAAACTTAAGCTTGATTATATCCATGCTAACATTTTGGTCAGTGCAAGTGTTACAGACTTCCTCAAACTCCCTAAGATGCAAATATGGATTTTAAGATTCAAGACCGTGAAAATTGGGTAAAAGTTGAATGATTCCCGGTTTAAAATTAAAGTGTGATGCATTTGGTGGGAAAGCTATGCATGAAGGTGCTCCAGTACGTGTGAGATTCATGTAGTCTCTAAGAGTTCTAGGTGGATTTGGGTTAATGTATTTGTCATGGTCAACATAAGGCGGATGGTTGCTGTGTTGAGATATGTTGTCAAGGTTGTCTAAAAGGTTCTCGGTGTGGTTTCCTGTTGGATGTTTATATGGGTTTTCAGCCATATTGTTAGTGAATGTGGGTGATTGTAATCTCCTAATTAATCTACCACTAGATGTTCGAGACCAACGTCTTAAGCAAATTTAATGAGGGTTCATGGAGGTGAAATACACAAAAATGAAGAAAATAAAAGAAAAGGTGATAAAAATAACAAGATACAAAATTCTAGGGGTGTAAATGAAAATATGCACAAGTATTTAGGCAAAAGTGCAAATAAATATAAATATATGGACTAAAGTTAAAATATGATAATTACAGGGATTGATATGCAAAAATATAAAATAAAATGACCTATATACAAAAACAAACTAGATCTAAGCTAAAATGCAAATAAAAAGTAGAAGGACTAAAATGCAAAAATGTGATTAATGATTAGAAGTGCCTTTTTTTTTTTTTATAGTGGATGAAGTTTATGATTGAGATGAGTAATGTAAAACTGAACATAAAATAAGAACAAGGAATATTAAGGAGAAACAAAAAAAAATTACAAAAAAAAAAAAAAAAAAAAAAATTACCTCTACAAAGAAAAGGCGGACATACCTCCCCGGCAACGGCGACAAAAACTTGACACGTCCTAAAGAAGTATTCCTACTCTCAAGTATAAGAGTGTCATAGTAATAAATTAACCGGTAAGACCGGGTCGAACCACACGGAGGTTGTTCACTTGTCCTTGTAGAATTAATTATCTAGATTAATTACTAAGCTTGTTATAAATTGTAAATCAATCAAAATTAAAACTGATGCTAAGGGATCCACTGTTGGTAATTCGAATATAATCAAATTATTAATATTTAGTCCAGATTAATGGGATGGTATTCCACTCCACTGACCACTCTCTGATAGATATGGGTATAAGTACTTATTGTGCTAGACAACGTCTGTCTGTCTACAGTGAGTCAAAAACTCGACAAAGATCAGAGGGGAGAAACCACTCTCTGATAAATATGGGTAAAAGTACTCAATGTGCTTGACAATATCTATCTATCTACAGTGAGTCAAAAACTCCATAAAGATCAGAGGGTAGAAAGCAAAAAATAATAAACTTACCAAAATTGGATCATATTTTCAATATCAATAGTATCAGCTTTGGCCCCAGCTATATAAAATTAGCCAGACATAATTTAACTAGAAAATAGCTATTTTATTTAAACTGAGAATTTGAGAACAAAAGAGAGAGAATTTCACAAATCTAACATCATTTTTGGATTCAGAATATGAAAATTAGGGGGGAGAGACCCCCAATTTATACAAAATACGGATGAAAATTGACCATCAGATGAATTTAGAATGGAGCGTTCAGATTTCACCACATCATCAGTTAACAGTGACAGTGAACAGTAACTCATCCATGAAGTGACTAGTGAACAGTAACACATCCGTGAAGTGAATAGTGAACAGTACACCGGCTTCTAGAATATGATTCTCTACAGTCGCGTGTATAGTGCACTCGCAGTTTGGGCCAATAGGAATGTGCCACATCATTAGGAATAGTGAAAGTCAACTGCAAATAGTGAAAGTCAATTGTGAACAGCGAACAGTGAAAGTCAACTGTGAACAGTTAATAGTCAAAATTACAAAAATGCCCTTTATGGCCTTCCTAAGGTTTTTGACATTCTAAACTTGAAAACGATGTTTGTTTCGCCATCTGACTTCTCCATAATTTTGAATTGATCGAATTACCTCTAAAATACAAGGAAAAATACACTGATTACTACACAACATATTTATTTAAGCGAGCGAACGAAATTATGTCTAAATTGGGGAATTAATCATATTGGAAGTATAAAATGATGATATTATCCCTTAGTAAACATACACTTTTCAGTGTTAATCAATAGGCGTCAAATGGACGCACTTGTTAGACGTTATGGGTACAACGATTTATCCGACGACGATTCTGATAGTCCATTCACTAGGGAAATCCTACGAACCCTATTTCCAGAAAGATTCAGGATGTCACACGTGGAACAGTTCAAGAAGGATACAGATCCTAAAGAACACGTCAGACGGTATAAAAGCGCTATGGCTTAGTATGCTCACAGTGACCCTTTACTATGTCTCAACTTTCCATAGACTCTAGGAGACATAGGCTCAAGATGGTTCGGAAGATTGCCCCAACAAGCATTGGAAGTTTTGGTGAGTTAAGAAGAAGTTTCTCAAGACAATTTCTGGGCAATGTACACAGGAAAAAATCAGTGGCTTACATTTCTCAGTTGAAACAAGGGAAAGATAAGTCGTTAAAAAAATACCTGAAGAGATTCGGCCAGGCAGTATCAGAAATCGGCAGTGCAAATGATGAAGCAATAATGATTGCATTCATAAACAACTTACAGAATGGATGGCTATCTTTTGACTTAAGAAGGGCCCGTCTAACCAGATATGCAAATATGATGGACATGGCGAGAGGATATGCACTAGCCGAAGAAGAGGAGTTAGCCAGGGAGGATGCTACATGCACGGAGGAAAACCCAAACAAAAAGATGTCGAATCAAAGGTACAGAACCAAAATGGAAACATAAAGGAAACAACAAAAGAAGAAGCAAGGATGGAGGAAACGGGCGTAATGCCGACCAGTCCACGGAGAAATTCCAAGGAAAATACACAAACTACACCCCTCTTTGAAAAAACAGGAAGAAATCCTGGCCATATTGGAAGAGAAGAATCTGGTAAAAGAGTCACGCTGACAGTCTTAGTTTGTCCGGTGAGATACAACAAAGCACTGCAGATTCCATAAGAAAACCGATCATGAGACTTCCAAATGTTACCAGCTTAGAGACTACATAGAAACCCTTATTCGGGAAGGACACTTATAAGATATAATCTTGAAAAGATATGAGAGGCCAGAAACGAAGAAAGAGACTAGGGCCGATCATAGCTCCGGTCGAAACCAAAAGGCCAACCCTGAGACCAATGAAGTAATACAAACAATCTTTGGAGGACCATCAACTTGAAGAAGTAACCGAGAGCAAACTCAGGAAATCAGAGAAGCGGTGGAGGCAAGACAGAATTTTGATGTCAACTCTGTCGAACTTGACCCAAAAAGGGTAAAGGAAGGATGGGACCCAATAATATTCACAGAAGCTGACTCATATGGGGTCGATGTTCGACCAAATGACGCCCTGGTCATAAATGCCCAAATTGGATATAGTGAAGTCATGAGAATTTTAATAGACAATGGTAGTTCGGCTGATATTCTCAACGTAGCTGTCTACGATCAACTCAGGTTGGATCGAAAGAATTTACAGCCTTTTCATACCCCACTCAAAGGATTCGGGGGAGTTGAGGTCAGGTCTCTCGGGACGACAAAGTTGCCCTTAAAAATTAGAGTAGCACCTTGTCAGAGAACAGTATTACTCAATTTCATAGTGGTAGACTTAGATAATTAGCCTTATAACGTATTATTAGGTTGACCATTCTTGAATAAAACTAAGGCCGTAACAGCTACCTACGTCCTAATGATCAAATTCCCGACTGAACGGGGGGTCGGAGTAGTCAAGGGGTCCCAGGAGATGGCCCGAAGAGCTAATCTGTCAGTTTACAGAGATAGAGACAATGGTGGACAAGTATACACTATAACACAACTAAATCAGAACAAAGATTCACTATCATTCGAGTTTGACCCAATGGAAGAACCGAAGGAGTCCAAATATGAACCGGTTGAAGAATTAATCTTTAAAGAATATGAACCAGATAAAAAGATCAAGATCAGGGCCAATTTGGAAGGAAAATATAAATAAAGCCTCATTGATCTGCTCAAAGAATACAAGGATGTATTTGGCCTGGAGTCATGAAGACATTGTCGGGATAGATGCCCGAATAATATCACATCATCTCGCGGTAAACCCGAATGTAAAACCAGTAATACAAAAGAGAATGTCATTCAATTTCAGAAGAAGTAAGGCAATCAAGCAGGAAGTGGAGAAGTTACTCATTGTAGGGTCAATTAGAGTGATCAGCTACCCTCAATGGGTAGCTAATGTGGTCCTCGTCTAGAAAAAAAACAGTCAGTAGAGAATGTGTGTAGATTTCACAGATCTGAATAAGGCATGCCCAAAAGACAGTTTTCCACTGCCAAGGATAGACCAACCGGTTGATGCCACATAAGGTGTGAATTACTCGGTTTCATGGATGCCTACTCAGGATATAACCAAATCCGGATGAATAAGGCTGACGAGGAAAAAATGGCATTCACAACCGATCAGGGCTTATACTGTTACACGGTAATGCCCTTCGGGCTAAAAAATACAGGGGCAACATACCAAAGGCTGGTCAACAGAATCTTCGCACGCCAAATAGGAAGAAACATGGAAGTTTACATAGATTACATGTTGACCAAGAGCATCTCGGCATACAGGCATACCTCAGACCTGCGAGAGACATTCGACGTCTTGAGAAGATATCAAATGAAGTTGAATCTGAACAAGGGCCTATTTGGAGTTCCTTCAGGAAGGTTCTTGGGTTTCCAAGTTCACTAGAGGGGAATCAAAGTAAACCCTGAAAAGATCCAAGCCCTACAAAGAATGACCTCACCAAGGACGCTAAAAGAAGTGCAACGCTTAACAGGATGCTTAGCTTCCTTGGGTAGATTTATTTCAAAGACCACAGATAAATGTGCTCCCTTTTTTAAAGTAATTAAAAAAGGAAAAGGCCTCGAATGGAACGAAGAATGCGAGCAGGCGTTCTTAAAATCAAAGAGTGTTAGGTTTTAGATTTGTGTTGCCTTGATTCCATAACAAAACGCTCTTTGTTTGTATTGCTTAGTTGTTTAGGTGGTTCGTGATTAGATCGGGCTTCAAAAATGGAAAGCGACTTCGTATTTAAAGTTCGTCTTTAAGAGGATATATGATTACTTGGATGCTAAGGTATTAAGATTCTTCCTCCTCTTGTAAGGCGTAGGTGCACACACACACACAATTCATACATATGTGTCCCTGCATAGTTGTGCACCATTAAATACACACACACATACACACATCATACATTTGTGTCCCTGCATCATAGCGCATCACTTGGTATAACACATTCACACACTTGAAGTTGAATGATCATGCATTGGTATGAAAGTAACATGTTTTGGAAAAATACATGATTGGAGACTATCTCTATCTAGTTTGCATTCTTGTGTGAAATGTGTTTGTATGTTTATATGTTTGTATAACATGGATATTGATCTTGAATTAATGTTATATTGTTCCTTATTGAGTTCCGGTCATTTTGGTTACTCATACAATTGATTTCGAATTCCGAGTAAAAAGTTATAAAACTTTTCAGTCATGTTGCATGCATTGTCTTCGTATTCGTATATCGAGTCGAATTTTTATTTTCTGGGTTGAGTTTCATAGTCATCCATGTTCGTGAGAGAGTTCCGTTTTGTAATCCGTAAACGGATTTGAATTCGAAGTTCGGAGACCGGAGAACGATTGAAGAATACGAAAGGTATGTGAAAGGGAGCAAAAGAAAAAAAAAATGGCAAATTGCCAATTACCTCCTTGGCCGAATAGGCTCGTGACCATCTCGCCAAAAATATTTCTCTGGTCACGAGATGCTCACGGCACATCTCGGTTGATTGTGATTTTATGAATTAAAGAGGTTTTTATTACATATATTACATGTATATGATGTTTGGTGTGGATGATCAATCAAATCAATTGGAGTCACATGCTTGATTTTCTATTGGTGAAATTGAATGCTTCTAGCGTGGAATAATTTTTAATTTCTCAGTATTTTATAGAGTGTGACGCATTCACGTGAAACCTATTGTGTTGTGCTTCTTTTGCTGCAATACGTCGTCGTTCATTGTGCCTCTTAGTGTCTCTTCCGTGAGCTCACTACATGTGATAATTTATTTTGAATTTTTTTAATTAATTGTGGTTGTTGGCGCGCCATATTTTGAGAGGTCCCTTGAATATTTTCATATATTCATTTTTAACCTGTATATTTTTGAAGAAACTTTTCAATTTTTGTTTTGGTGATATCTCTCTCATTATAACTCGGATTGACTTGATTCAAAAACCGAAATCGAGTATCTTGAAGAGATCTACAAACCCCAAGCATTTTCAGAACCAAAGAATGTCTTGATTATTCACAGTGTTCATATTTTCAGTTCGTGATTTCATCCTTGTTGGTAAAATCATCTTCTATTTAGTTTTCTTCTTAAATCTTCTTATTGATTGATGCCTTTTGATTAAGAAGCATGACTAAGATGATTTTGATATCATTTTGTGGTTTGTTGATTTGATTTTCAAGTTTAGCTAGATTTGTGATAAGTTGATTGATTTGTGCTAAATTTGATAACCATGAAATTGTTTCTAGAAATCTTTGGTTCTTATGCTTGAGTGACTATTTCTAGATTTAATTTCATTTTCTAAGAACTAGGTCTACATCAATTGTTATATTCATTTCATTGATTTGGTTCTTAGTTGATAACATGCTTAGGTTGCCTAGATACATTTGTGATTGTTCTTTAAAAGCATAATCTAGCTATCTAGTTGTATGTCCATAGAATTTGTTGATCATCATTTTCTATGTTGAGTGATTGTTTACGTTTTGCATTCATGATCACTTAGATGTCTTGCTGATAAGGTAGAAAGTCTCATATTTTAGAGTGATTCTTTGATTTAAGCAATTGGAAGTCTTAGCTAGAGTCGGGAAGACTTGGATAGCTAAGCAAGTGGAAGTCTCAACAAGAGGTGTGAGACCTCGGATTGTTGAGCAAGGAAGTCTCAACTAGAGTTGAGAGGACTCAGATAGTTGAGCAAGAAGTCTTGCCTAAGGACGGGAGGGTCCGGAAAGGTGAGTAAGGAATCTTTCTAGAGACAGGATGTCTTGGATAGGAAGTCGGCTTAGTAGATCACTAGGTTCATGTTGGAACCTCGTTCACCGGTCAATCAGCGGAAATGGGTTTTAAATTTTTTTTATACAGATCGTAATCTATATCTGAGACTAGTGAACTTGCGATCATATTTATTTTTGGAACAAATACATATACTAATTTTTACACTAATAAAATATATATGTAAATATAGGAAATTGTAATCAATAATAAAAAGAAAGATTAAAAGAATCATACCAACGTTTGGAGGCTCCTTCACTTTTCGATATGCTTCTGGTCTGTACCACTGATCTTTCTAGCTATTCCCAGGACTGGTAACTGCGTGTGGACGCGTCATGGACTCGGGATCTTAGAATGGAGGATGAAGGAAAATAAAGAAACTCTTTCTTTATTTTCACTATGCAACATTTGCATTGTTTTCTCTCTTTTGTTAAAATGCACACAGTGCACCTTTTTTTTATTAACCAAACAATATCTCACGCACACTGCTCTTTAAAAAAAAAAAAAACAGGCGTGTATATGTTGGTCTCTCAATCAGTTGACTCTCCCTTCAAATATATATCACATATATCATTTAAATAACAAAAAAAAAATTCAAATATATCATATATATATATATATATGTTATATCTTTTAGTGGTTCGGTTTTCAAAAAAAAAATTAAAAACCTGATCACATAATATATATATATATATATATATATATATATATATATATATATAAGTTTTTTTTAAAAAGATCAAATCTAATTTGAATTTTAAGAACTTTCAAATAAAAAATATCTCATATCTTTTATTTGGTTTTAATTTTGAAATCAAACAATTTAAATTCAAAAAATAAAATATTTAATTTAATAAAATAAAATAATCACAGTACCTTATTTTATTCAAAAATAAATATCAACATACACTCTCTATTTAGTGATTAATAACATAATTAATTAATCTCATTATTTAAGTTATTTAATCACCATTATCCATTAATTAAATAATCTCATTATTAAATTAATTCTCGAATAAATACGTGTCACTTTCGTAACAAAATTAACTGGACAATCCAATTAATTAACCATGACCCTTGTTACCTAAATCGATCGGGCTAGCAAGGGGACCTAATGGACCCACAGTATTTTGAGCTCCAATAATCCTCAGAATCATTAATTAAACTCTTTAATTAATATTCTTAGATTATTAACTCCGGTGTTATTCCACTAAAAACCCAAAACTGCACTCTCTCAACTGCAGACGTTTTACACAGATCGATACAACTCGATGTCCATCGATATAGCTATTACATATGGTGTGATCCTCCACAGCAGTTCATAATTAGAGTTAGGTCATAATGTCTGTTATACCTCTCTAATTACATATATCCTTTAAGTAACATTGATTGTCTAATGGACAATAAATCCTATTTCCTTACGGAATTAGAAGAGCACTTATATTGTCCAAGCCCCGAATCAACCCTTAAGGGAATTACCATATACTTCTCACAAGAATGAGTGGATTTCAATATTGTGTACAAACCTTCCCAACCACAAGCCAAACCGCAATCCCAACATACGGAGTATATTGATCAGGAAATGCATCTGACCTCACCCATGGCATATCAAAGACCAAAGTCTAACCTGAAGGAGTCGATAAGACACTCAGGATTGAGATCACCCACATATAGCCATCATTAGTTGATATATATGAATCTCATCGGTAAATGGATCTTGGTGAGAGATTCATATAGATCATGACCCAGTTTTATATGATCACATCATACAAGGTGCCTCCATTCCTATATTTCATATGAATGATTCAGGATAGAATCATCGTACATTACGGAATGGACCGCAGCTATAGATTAACCACAAATAAAGTACCCAGCTTTATTTGCTATCTATGGACTCTTTATATTGCACGTCTCTTACTGTATCCATCTGTATATGACACTCATATACACAGTTTGATATTACATCCGACAATCTTGGATGTTAAATAAATGCACAAGTTATATAATAAACAACACAACAAGAATGAATTGAACTTTTCCTTTTATTTATTTCATAAATCCATTTACAAATTACATATTTAGGGCATAAACCCCAACAATAAGTAGATCACTATCTATTGTGACAATAGTGGAGCAGTGGCTAATTCGAGAGAACCAAAAAGTCATAAGAGAGGGAAACACATTGAAAGAAAGTATCACCTTCTGAGGGAAATTGTGCATACGGGTGACATGACGATTACCAAGATCGCATCAGCATATAATCTAGCGGATCCCTTTACAAAGGCTCTTCCACAAAAGAGTTTTCATGGGCATCTAGAGAACATGAGGATGAGAGATATGACACTTTTATTATATAGCAAGTGGGAGACTGTTGGGATTATGCTCGATAGTAAGAGTATAATAATGTATTTGACAATCTTTTCATATTAATAAAGTGATTTCTAGTTTAACAAATCTGATAGCATTTATAGTTTAATTATTATAATTGTCAAAAGTAAATAGTCATAAGGTCAAAAGACTATAAGAAAAGAAGAATTGTTCATACATCTAGATATGTATAAGGTAGACACAATTCTTTAGTTAGTCTTGAATAATATTCACAACTAAAGATAAAAGGTTGGGCGCATTTATCTTGTCAAAGTTGTAGATTCTTTTGCTAGTATTTGAGTGGGATCAAATGTGTTATGATGAGTCTAAAATCATCAAAGTATGGTGTCTTTGGGCAAAAGAATCTAGTGCACTGGGTGCATTAAATAGGATCACAATGAAATACTTTATCTAGAACCGTCAATGGATAAAAGTTTTCATTTGAAAACAATCGGAGAGTCTATCTTATTCCTTAGATAAATGATGGACTTGTGGTTGCAAGTGTTATCATTTGATCTATCAATGAGTACGATTATATAGCATAGTCTATCATCGATAGTTTGGTGGTATTCATTTGTTAATTGATAGAGGACTTCGTTTATAGGTAAGGACATCGTGGCTCCATTTATTAAATGAGAGTAGAATATCATCATATGGATGTTTTGAGGTATTGGATATTAAATCTTAATGTTAAGTTTTCAATAGTGTCTTTTGAAACATGGCTTCTAAACAAGTCAAAATATCCAAGTTTAAAATGTGGTCATATTAGTAAATATGGTAACTTGGAGAGCTATATACGGTCTATGAGCTCTTAGCGATTACTGATATTCTTCACAATGATACACTTTCTCCAATAAGGTTGTCTAGGGTACGAATGAGTAACATCAACTTATTCTATCTTTATTTAAGAGTTCAACTTTACTTCTTTAGTGGAATGAACTAAAATTAATAGATCGGATCTAAGTGAATCATTTGTTGATTGTGATTGGGTTGTGTCTATTGGAGCTTAAATATAGATGACCCGCCAAGATCCCCAATCCACACGAACTTGCATGGATCACTTGATATATTCTACTGAACCAATTTAGGGGTCCATCTAGATTGTATTAAGGCATGTGGACTTGTTTCTTTTTGTAAGAATGAGTATAGTTCACATGTGGATTTTTTATTAAAATCCAATTGATTTAAAAAAATAAGAAAAATAATATATATGCCTATATATTGTCATAGGCGGCAAGGCTAATATATAAAAGCCTAAATATACTATTTTTTTATTTTATTATTTAATTAAATGGAAATTAATTAAATTGGTAATTAATTAATTATTTAATTAAAATTAAAAATCTTTTTTCTATTAGGAGAAGATCTCCTAATATTATACTATTGTTTGTAGTATAATTAATATTAAAGACTATATTTGATAAGTACATAAATAAAAGGAATTATTTATCTAGTCAAATTAGGAAGTCTTTAATATAGTCACAAATACACTAATGAGTTGGATTAGGAGTCTTGGTGTAGGAAAGAATTCTTTTTGGAAAAGGATTCTTGGTCACTAAGTAAATCTACATAAGGAAAGGATTATTGCCCACAAAGTAAATCTTTTTTAGGATAGGATTTGGCCTCCTATATATACTACCTATAAATTTCGACCAAGTCTTAGTTTTTGGTGTGAGAAATTGTTTTTTATTTTTTTTTATTGTTATAAAAAAAACTTCGTCCAACTAATTGTGTGAAGAATTCGGCCAAGCAAAGAGAAAAGAGGAAACGCTTTTGTTTTCGATAGTACACTAGTATCATTTGCATCAAAAGGGTTTTGTGTACAACATCGAATCAAGGATCACGCGAGTTTCAATCAAATTGATTGATAATTCAAAAGTGACCGAACGTTCTTGGTTTTTCTCTTGAAGGATTATTGTGACTAACAAAGAAGAAGATTTTGTTTGTTTCCATCATTAGGTATACAATTTAAAGAAAGGGGGGCCACACTCATCGGTGATTCACGTTCGTGATTGGATTGGAAGATCATGCGGATTCAATTCGACGCTAGTTCAATCGTCTCGAAAAAAAGTATGATACTTTTTATATACATCAATTAATTTAGGGTTAAGGTTCTTATTATTAAAAGGGAAATTTTTTATTTATATGCAAAACCTAATTTTCTTAAATTGATTTCTCACGCTTCTGTTGCTTTTTGAACCGTTTTTTCCCTACACTGAATACACAATTTGTAAACATTTTCTCTTCATGATGTCAGCCCATCCCTATTTTGTTTGTTCATAGGAGGAAGAAAAAATACAATTCCTATTGTAATTGTTCTTTAATTTATAATTTTCATGCCTAGTGCTACACTTCGAAATCTTTCAGTTACTGAATTGCTCTTGTTGCATTAGTTATCAATTTGGTTATCCAACCTTAGGTTCATTGTATCTTTATTTGAAAGAGATTTTGTGTTTTTATCCCAAAATCGCAAGTACATATAGTGTATATATATATTTTTTTTCAAAAGAGGTATCGGGAAAAAAGGTATCCATATTTGAGGCTGGATGGAACCACTTCAATCAGTAAAAGACAAGTTATTTAACTGCTTTAATGATCTATCAAAGGTACAAGATTTTCTCTTCTTTTTTTTCCCGTTCTGAAGATTAGGTGCTTTCCTTTTCATAATTTTTATCGGCCATCCGGGCTTATTACTAAAATGCATGGTCTTATCAAACTCCTTCCATGATGAGTTTGTCTTTCTCTTAAGCAGCAAGGCTGGTGGTTGTGGTTTCAATTTAATTGGTGGTAATCTACTTGTCTTGTTTGATCACGATTGGAATCCTTCCAATGATACGTTCACTTTGCATTAATGAGTGTCTATTTGTTTTTCTAACGTATCTGGTATACCTTCTCTTTGAAATTTTTTCAGGTAGGATCTCCTACGGAAGAGGATTTAAAAAGCCAGGGACATCATTTTTACTCCATGTCTGTGCATGACACTATACTTCAAGCCTCAGCGGGAGATGGGGTATGTCATTGACTTTAAGTTTTATATTTGCTCTGGTTTTTATTTTATTTTTTTGAGGGAATCACGCTCTAGATATAAGTTGATCGAAACTATATAATGTCTATGGGGTTGTCATTTAAGCAATTCACAAACATGAATGATTGCATTATGGTTTTCTATTATAGTGTAACTTTGTTTGATTGACACAACATTAACTTATGCTTCTATTGTGGCCACCAGTTCAATGATTTCCTGAACACCATTTTCTTCTCGTCTCTAACTGTTGCATTGATCGTTGCAGTTTTCTTAGACAATACTGTTGACTACAAGGACAGTGCTAGAGACAGAGGCATGCCATGGTGGGTTAAGTTCCGTACACTTAAAGGAGACATCCAAAATGAGGAATTATACATTCTCCCATTCAACATCAACCGTTTCTTCCCTCCATCATGAAGTAGTAAAAGCCCTTGTGAAAGATAGAGATGTTTAGAGGAAGAGTGTAATCAAATCCTTGATGATGACCCCAAGATCCCATATATATTTTACAAGGCAGAGAAATGACAACTCAATTTTCCCTCCCTCTTTATCATCTTCATATGTATATTTGACTCGGGTTATTTGAGTTTAATCCAATGAAAATAATTTTTTTCTCTTCCATTCAATTTGAGTCAATCTTCATATTTTATTTAGTTGTGTTTTGTAATTTTGAGAGCAACTTGCTACTTTTGAGTCCTTAATTTACAAAAAAATTACAGTGATCAATTTTTATTGAATAATGATGAAAATAATGGAAAGAATATGGTCAAGGTGGGATGATAATTTACAACTTCATGTTGCCATCATATTTGAACGTTTCTTCAACAACATTTTTGATTCATTTGTAGGGAAAAGAAACGGTTCAAAATGCAACGAAAGCGTGAGAAATAAGAAAATTATAGTTTTCATATAAATAAAAATTTTCTCTTTTAATAACAAGAACCTTAACCCTAGATTAATCGACGTATATAAAAGTATCGTACCTTTTTCTCGTGACGATTGAACAAGTGCCGAATTGAATCCGTAAGATCTTCCAATCCAATCACGAACGTGAATCACCTAGGAGTGTGGACTCCCTTTCTTTAAATTGTATTCCTGTTGATGGAAACAAACAAAATATTTTATTTGATAGTTACAAATATCATCCAAGAGAAAAATCCAAGAACGTCTTGTCACTTGTGAATTATCAATCTACCTAATTGAAACTCGCGTGAACCCGATTTGATTTTGTACACAAAACCCTTTTGATGTAAAGGATACTAGTATACTATCAAAAACAAAAACGTTCTCTTTTTCTGTTTTCTCCTTGGCCGAATTCCACACCCTATAGCTTAGAGTTGATTGAATTTTGTCTAGAGTAAAATACTAAATTTTTCTCTCTCAAAATTCTCTCTTAGAAGTTGGCCGAAATATTCACTCTAAAAATCATAGGGCTGGCCGAAATTCACAAGGGTATATATATAGGATCACAAATCCTTTCCTAAGAAGGATTTACTTGGTTGGCAAGAATCCTTTCCTTAGGTGGATTTATTTGATAGTTAAGATTCTTTTTCTAAAAGGAATTCTATCCTCTTATATATATTTATGAGCTGGCCGAAATTCACAAGAATATATATTAGGATCACAAATCCTTTCCTAAGAAGGATTTACTTGGTTGTTAAGAATCATTTTCTTAGGTGGATTTACTTGGTGGTTAAGAATCCTTTTTAAAAAAAAATTCTATCCACACCAAGACCCCTAATCCAACTCATTAGTGTATTTGTAACCATATTAAAGACTTCCTAATTTGATTAGATAAATAATTCCTTTTATTTATCTACTTATCAAATATAGTCTTTAACATTAATTTTATTACCAACAATAGTATAATTTTAGGAGACCATCTCCTGTTAGGAAAAAGATTTTGATTTTTAATTAAATAATTAATTAATCACCGAATTAATTAATTTCTATTTAATTAAATAATAAAATAAAAATAATATAATTAAGCTATTCTAAATAGTCTTGCTACCCAACACATATATATGGACCATATATTATTTTTCTTATTTAATTAAATCCATTGGACCTTAATAAAAAATCCACATGTGAACTAGACCCATTCATACAAAAAGAAACAAGTCAACATGCCTCAATACAATTCTAGATGGACCCCTAAATTGGTCCGGTAGAATATATCAAGTGATCCATGCAAGTTCGTGTGGATTGGGGATCTTAGCGGGCTATCTAGATTTAAGCTCCAATAGACACAACCTAATCATAATCAACAAATGATTCACTTATGTTCGATCTATTTAATTTTAGTTCATTCCACTAAAGAACTAAAATTGAACTCTTAAATAAATATAGAATAAATTGATGTATACTCATTCATACCCTAGACAACCTTATTGGAGAAAGTGTATCCTCGTGAAGAATACCAGTAATCGCCAAGAGCTCATAGACCGCCTATAGCTCTCCAAGTTACCATATTTACTCATATGACCACATTTTGAGCTTGGATATTTTGACTTGTCCAGAAGTCATGTTTCAATAGACACTATTGAAAACTTAACGTTAAGATTTAATATCCAATACCTCAGAACATCCATATGATGATATTCTACTCTCATTTAATAAATGGAGCCACGATGTCCATATCTATAAATGAAGTCCTCTATCGATTAACAAATAAATACCACCAAACTATCGAGGATAGACTATGCTATATAATCGTACTCATTGATAGCTCAAATGATAACACTTGCAACCATAAGTCCATCATTTATCTCATGAATGAGATAGACTATCCGATTGTCTTCAAATGAAAACTTTTATCCACTGACGGTTCTAGATAAAGTATTTCGTTGTGATCCAATTCAATGCACCCAGTGCACTAGATTCTTTTGCCCAAAGACACCACACTTTGATGATTTTAGACTCATCATAACACATTTGATCCCAATCAAATGCTAGCAAAAGAATCTACAACTTTAACAAGATAAAGAAGCCCAACCTTTTATCTTAAGTTGTGAATATTACAAGACTAACTAAAGAATTGTGTCTACCTCATACATATCTAGATGTATGAACAATTCTTCTTTTCTCGTAGTCTTTTGACCTTATGATTATTTATTTTTGACAATTATAATAATTAAATTATAAATGCTATAAGATTTTTTAAACTAGAAATCACTTTATTAATATGAAAAGATTGTCAAATACAATATTATACTCTTGCTATCGAGCATAATCCTAACATCATTAGCAATTGAGGCCTTTCTTTGATATATATTCAAAATTGTTCCATCCTATGGTGACATTTTTCGACAAAATTGCTGCAAGCCTCTTCTTGTTGGGGCGCAAGTTAGGAGCATGCCCACCACTATAGTAAGTTCGGAATCCAGACACTAAAGATTATAGCTGGCTCCCAGAGTCAGTCATGGCAAAGACATCAGCAGTTGCATATGCTATAAAATACATTGCTGTAATCTGCACCCATAGCAATTTTGTACCATGTCAGGGAACACAAACTTCCCTAATTAAACAAAGTTAGTAACTCTAGTATGTAGTAAAGAATCTGTTATGATTATAAATGAATAAGCTATGACTATACTAATTTACCTGAGATGAAAAATTTCTAAAAGGTTTGATTTCATTCGGTATAAGTAGTGTTTCCTTGGTAACCAAATTCAGATAAAGGCTCGTTAAGGGATGCATCCGTGATTTTCCCCCACATATACTAGAGCAGCCCAATAAATGTAAGTTCCAATGCCGTGAAAATGATACAATTGCCATGAAAATGGTTACAAGTCAAAATATCAAAAATTTAAAAGTTGTTACTAAAGCCGTATAATGGTTACTGGAGCCGCGAAAATGGTTACAAGTCAAAATTTTAAAATATAAAAGTGGTTACTAGAGCAGTAAAATGGTTACTGAAGCCATGAAAATGGTTATCATCATCGTGGAAATGGTTACATGTCAAAATATCAAAAATTCAAAAGTGGTTACCGAAGTCATAAAATGGTTACTGGAACCGTGAAAAATGTTACCATAGCTGTGAAAATGGTTACAAGTCAAAATTTCAAAAAAAGTAAAAAGTGGTTACCAAAGCCATAAAATAGGTACTGGAGGCATGAAAATGGTTACTAGCGTCATGAAAATGGTTACAAGTCAAAATATCAAAAATTAAAAAGTGGTTATCGAAATCGTAAAATTGTTACTAGAGCCGTGAAAATGGTTACCATTGCTGTGAAAATGGTTACATGTCAAAATTTCAAAAAAATAAATAAAAGTGGTTACCATAGCTGTAAAATGGTTACTGAAGCCGTGAAAATAGTTACCAATGCCGTGAAAATATTTACAAGTCAAAATTTTAAAAATTAAAAACTGGTTACTAAAGCCGTAAAATGGTTACTGGAGGCGTGAAAATGGTTACCGTTGCCATGAAAATGGTTTCTAGTCAAAATATCAAAAATTAAAAAGTGGTTAACGAAGCCGTAAAATGGTTACCGGAGCCATGAAAATGATTATCAATGCCGTGAAAATGGTTTCAAGTCAAAATATCAAAAATTAAAAAGTGGTTACCAAAGCCGTAAAATTGTTACCAAAGTTGTTAAATTGATTACCAATACCGTGAAAATGGTTACAAGTCAAAATTTCATAAATTAAAAAGTGGTTACCAGAACTGGAGCCGTGAAAATGGTTACCATCACCGTGGAAATGGTTACAAGTAGGGGTGGGCACCAAGTTCAGAATCGAACCGAACCGAACCAAAAAAAGGGTGTTCAATTCGGTTCGTCAAATGAATTCGGTTTAAACCGGTTCAAAAAATGAAAAACAGAAAAAAAATCGGTTCAAACCGGTTTGAACCGATTAAACCCCCTATATAACTAAAAGATAAAAACCCTAACACATTATCACACTTCTTCTCTTTTATCTTTTCTTCTCCTCCTAATTCCTATCGTTGATTTCTCTTCTTCTCTAAGTTCTCTCATCTCTTCCTTAACTCCTCCGCTGCTCGTCTCCAATTTGATCATCTCCGATCTACTCGTCTCCGATCTGCTCATTTCCGCTATTCAACATCTCCATTGCTCAACTTCGTTGTTCCTCAAAGAAGGTTTGTCAGTTGTCACTTTCCCTTCTTCTTTTTCTAATTTTATTCTTCTAATTTTCTTTTTGTCTTATTTTTTTATCACATATGATGATCGATCTGGTCTCTTCTCATCTGATCTGCTTGTCTTCATCTCTGGTAAAAGCTTCAACGAGACAACCTTTAACTCATTCGATCTGCTCTTCTTCAACTCATTCGATCTGTTTCAACAAGACAAAGCTTCAAAGGTTGGTTGTAGATTTAGCTTTCTTTCTTTCTTTTTTGAGTTAGCTTCTCTTTCTTGTTTTGGTTAACAAAGGTTGATTCGAGACAAATCATGAAATTCGAATCTTTGATTAAGTGTGTCTGATTACTTATTGACTTGAATCTTGATGTATCAATCTATGATTGTTAATATGCTTGTGTATAATTTGTGATTCGAATCTGTGTTATAGGCTCGTAGCTTTAATTAATTTTGTTTGTGTATATTAGACAGTGTTGAAAAGTATTCGAATCTGTGTATGATCTCATATGTGTTGATATATACATGTTTATAGAGAGTTTACTTATGTTGTTGTGTCGTGTGTATATGAGATTATCAATATATACATTTATTTTATATTTTGTTTGTGTATATTAGTATATATACATGTCTAACTGTGTATATTCTAATCACGGTTTACTTGTGTTGTTGTGTCATTTGTATATGAGATTATTAGTATATATGTTTATTTATATTTTGTTTGTGTATATTAGTACATATATATATATATATATATATATATATATATATGCTTTTTTGTTTCTATGGAGAATAAAGATTGAGTGACAAATGAATATATAATTTTTTGTATCTGCAGGGCAGCAGTTGGAGTGAGAAAATGGAATGCAATGTTTTTTAAGTATGTGAAATGTGGTGTGGAAACTAGAATTAAATGTAAATTTAGTTGACTAGTTGCAATTTTGATTTGGAGTTATTCTAGTTGTAATTTTGATTTGGAGTTAGATTATTTATTTTTGGAGAGGTATTATTATGTAATGTATTATTATTAAATGATTTTTAAACTTTTATTTTGGAGTTTGGAATTTATTAATATGTTTTTTTAATATTATTAGTTAGGTCTGATTTGGCCTTGGACTATTAAAATTATAAAATTATGAAACTTTGGTTCAAAATTAGAATCCAACAACCCATCAAATTTAGTAACATATTAAAAAAGACTCATCAAAACCATCAAACCAAAAAGCCCATCAAACCAAAAATCCTATTAGGCCCAAAACCGAAATGAACCGAACCGAATCGAATCGATTAAAACCAGTTCAGTTAAGTTCGGTTACCATTTCTTATTCGGTTTAAACCGGTTCAATTTTGGACGAACCGAAATATTTTCGGCTCAGTTCGGTTTAAAAACGAACCGAACCGAACCGAATCGTGCCCACCACTAGTTACAAGTCAAAATATATAAAAAAAAAATGGTTACCAAAACCGTGAAAGTGGTTACTAATACCGTGAAAATAGTTACAAGTCAAAATTTAAAAAATCAAAAAGTAGTTACCAGAGCTGTAAAATGGTTACTGGAGCCGTTAAAATGGTTACCATCGCCATGAAAATGGTTACAAGTCAAAATATCAAAAATTAAAAAGTGGTTACCCAAACCGTAAAATGGATACTGGAGCCGTGAAAATGGTTACCAATGCCATGAAAATAGTTACAAGTCTAAATTTCAAAAATTAAAAAGTAGTTACTAAACCCTTAAAATGGTTACTGGAGCCGTGAAAATGGTTACCATTGCCGTGAAAATGGTTACAAGTCAAAATATCAAAAATTAAATGAAAATATATGTTGACGTCAATTTCTGGATGCGTGAGAAAACTTAACAAGATTGGACTTTAGCTGTGATTTCAAAGAGAAAGAGAATGAGAAAGTAATTGGACACAAGTTTTACGTAGTAAAACTCCGATGACCGGAGAAACGTCCATAGGTGGTTGAATAAACAACCGAGCCAAAATCCACTATTGAAAAAGATTTACAACTCTCGATCTCTCTTTTTTCTCTTTGTATTTGCTATATCTTTTTATGACGAGATCATGAGTCTATTTATATGTGTATAGAACCCTAATCCTTTTTTGTACAAGTAATGAAAGATCTTTGTATTTAATTATGATTGATTACTTATTCAAAGTAATCTGTCTTCTTTCCTATTTCAGAGTCTTGTATAGAGATCGAATAAGACTTTAGTGATATAGTCCAGTTATGACTTATTTCTTTATAAATGCGTAGTCTTTTTGAAGAAATAAAATTGTTGCCTGATTTGGCACCTTTTCTGTTTGGTATTCTATTCATCTTGGAATTCTTCTTTGACGCGGATATCTTTACGTATTTTAACATGATTCTTGGTTCGTGTGCGAGCTGGGCTTCTTTATTCGGGTTTCTTCATGTTTGTCCCGAGTAGAACATGACGTTATCTAGTCCCTAATGACATCATCTGATCCCGAGTAGGACATGACGTTAGCTAACCCCGATCGATGTTAACTGATCTCGAGTAAAATATGACGTCAGTTGATCCCGAGTAGGTTTCGTTCAATACTTATTTTTATATTTACTCGGTTCTCTTCTTTGATGATATCTTGCGGAATATTTTTTGAATGCCTATTTTGATGTCCACCTGGCAATTTTATCTTCTTTGTCAAAGACGTATACATCTGATAAAATTAACATACGACAATACCCCCTTAAAATATTTTTAACGAACAGGGTTTTGTTCCGGACAAAAGTATTTTAATCAACCCTTCAACTTTTTACCTCTCATTAATGCCAGAGTAAATGTCTTGTCATGATGACGTGTCTTAATGGCGGCCGTGTAAATTCAATTCTGCTTCCTCACAAGAAATCTCAATGATTGCGACGTTTTGGAGTTCTGACGGCCTTATTCAGTTCTTCTCTTAACACGTGTCTTTTATTGCTTCATTTCTCGATACCATTTATGAGAAACTACCTACGCGTCCCCCTAGTGCGCCATCTACGTCATCAAATCTATCTTTTGATTTTTCCCGCTTTTTGAGATCCTATGGTTTTGTGCTATTATCCTTTTAAATGCTCAGCTGAACGGAGTTGCCCTAGTTTATTCTCACACTCAAACCATAAATTTTCCAACCCAGGTTTCTTTGGGTAGAAAATCTCTATTCTCTGTTGAAGTTTCTACATCAGGTTTCTTCACTCAAGGTTAGCTTTAATGAATCCGACTTCCTGTTGTCGACTCTTTACTATAGCTCTCGAAGCGCTTGATCATGGAGATTGTCAACTGGTTTCTTACGCTCATAGATTATTGGGGGAAATCCCCCCTGACGAACCTCCTTTTTTAGATGTTGGCGTTTTTGGGCTTCACTCTGACGCCCGTTTTAGTTATGAATCTAGTTCTGAATCATCTAGTTCTGAATCTGTCGTTTCTGATCACAAGGTACCTCTTCGATCGATGATGGGGAAACATCAAAGTAAAAGTGAAGTTCATAAGCAGAACTCGGCCAACGTCCGGATCAAGGAACATATTATTAATGAGAAGGACATTGAAGAAGAGTTTAGAAAATCTCGTCTCTCTTTTTCTGTCGATCGCCCGAGTGGGTATGACCTTGAACCGAACGTGGTTGGGGAAGATGAGATCGGGAAATATCTTGCTCGATTCGACTTGGATGATTAAGTTATTCTGATTCCTACCAGTGATAGAGCCGCGTGGAACTATGGGTCCATGCTTTGTTGCAGTTTTACTCTCCCTCTACAACCGTTTATTGCCTGGTTTCTGGCTGAAGTAGGGATCGCTCCAGCCCAACTGGCTCAAAACAACTACAAGATCTTGATGTGCATGTGGCACATGTGGAGCCGAATGAACCTGCCGCCGCCTTCTCCGAGTGAAATCAGGCACTTCTACACACTAAGGCAGTCTGGTCGGACAGGGACTTATTTTCTCATGTCTAACCCGCTAGATTGCTGGGTCCCCGAGGGGACAAAAGTGAATCCGGAGTTAATACTTTGATGATGCCAAAAAGAGGGGTTTTGTATGAAGATTCCCTTCGTCCAACAAGTACTGGTAAAACAGCTGGTTTTTCACCAGAGGGAACCTTGGACTTGAAGTTACTCTTCCGGCTGGGGAGACTCGGACGGTGCTAAAGGTTCCCCGTTTTTATGTTCCCCTGATGTATGGAAAAAGAAAAAACTTGAATTTTGCGATACTGAGCTGACCAGACTTACTAGGGCTGCAGTTCGCACTTTGGAAAAAAGAAGAATGGTTTATCTTTTTAACGAGAAGAAGATGATAGATCTCGGCTTCTTTATCCAGATTTCAGGCTATCGCAGACGACGTAAGTGGTCTACCCACCCTCTTTCTTATTTTTTTATTCTGCTTTCTATATTCTGACTTGATTCTCTTTATCGTTAGAAGTGTATGACTCGGACATTGTCTGAGACGTCCAGGCTTGCCAAGTGAAATCAATCCTTCAGGCAAGCCAAAAAGAAGCTTCTCGTCAAAGCAAAGAAGACATTACCCCACCTAAGTTAGATGAGGACCCTGATGAGGCTGACTAGCAGATCCCCAAATATGTCCCCGAGGAAGCCATCTGGCCTACCGTAGGGGAGTCAAGTGGTCCAAGTGGCCCAGCTGACCACACTCAGGAATTGCCTAAAGACTGAAGGAGGCAAAGTGATGGTCTTGGCGAGGGGCCTGGTGAATCGAGCTCCCTGGTTGTGGTTCCTATCAAGCGGATGAACGCTGGTGATGGAGGTAAAACCTCTGATGGACGAGTAAGTACAGATCATGACTTTTTTGAATCCTTTCGGAATGATGATCAGGAAGATCCCTCAGCTGATCTCGGCTTTCACCGTTCTCTGGCTGAGAAACAGAAGGCGGTCAATTCTCCTGCTCGTCCTTATAATGTTCCTCAGGTGGTTTCATTCATTGACTCTAGTGATGAAGACACCGGGGCCGAGATTCCTCCGAGCGTTGATGTTGAAGCATCGGCTGGTGCGGAGACTTCTGACCCGACAGGGGCTCCTACACCCCCCCCAGGGCTGAATCTTTGCGAGATCCTTCCTATCCTTCTCCCTGGGATATGCTTAGAGTGATGTCATCTGGTCGGGCTTTCATCGGGGATGATCACTGAAGCCATTTCAGAGATACTTCTTTGACGAGCCGTCTTCAGAATATTTTCAACGCCGCATCTTATGTAAGTTTTATTCTCAACTTCTTATTTTGTCTTGCTTGCTAGATTTTTAATTAAACTCCCTTGTAGATGGTAGCTGAGTTTGCTGAACTAAATATCAAGCCAATCGAATAAATCATCTTGAAGCTTAGCTGAAAGAGAGTGAGGATAGCCGTGTTCGGGTTGAATCGGCTTATCAAAAAGAGGTAGGCTCTGCCCAAGTGTTTGCCGGCCACTGTTTAAGGAAGCAAGTGGAGGCCGAGGAAAGAGCTTCTTTGGCAGAGGAGAAGGCTATGTCCCTTCAAAACTTATTGTCTTCTTGCCAGGAATCGATGCTTAAAGACGAACAGAAAGCGGAGCAATCCAAGTCGGCATATGAACAGAAGATCGAAGACTTGGAACGCCAATTTTTGATGGTCGAATCCTTATCCAAATAGGCCATGCTGGAACTTGAAGTCCAAGGGTTGATCATTTTAAAAGATCTCATGCTTACAATGCCCTTCTCCTTTGGGAATTTCAGCGAGGGCTAGTTTTAGCTGGCGAATTTTTTAAAGTCAAGAATTAGGCAACTGAAAAAGCCAGAACCAACTGGAGCTGTCGATCAAGAACCACGTGGATCGGTCCCTGGAATCCCTTCGGACTCAAATGAAGGAGTGGAGCTTATTGCCGCAGTCGAGGCAAAGAACCCCATCCCATGCATTTGGAGGTTCCATAAGAGCACTCTCTCTCGACCTTTTATGGCAGTCAGGAGTCGGGCGTGAAAGGTTTGGCTCCTGATGTCGGACCGATCCCTGGAAAAGATTACAGCGAATGGATGGATGATTCGGTTGACATAATTACTTGGTCTTCAAATAAGAGTCTTCTTCGTGAGTACGAAATGGTGCCCGACCCGAGCATCGGCAACAATTCCAAATCCTCCTCTCAACCTTGATTTATTTTTGTAAAGATTCATTTGTAAAGATTTTTATTGATGAAATTTTGTGAATCGTAATTCAAAACCGAGTGGTTTAATCCAATTCATTGCTTAAGAAATTTCACCGAGTATCTTATCTAACTTGATTTTATTATTGCTTCTAATGCCGAGCATCTTACTGAACTGGCTAACGTAATCACTGCCAGATCTTAACTAGCAGACTGTAATATGTGCCAAGTATCTTATTAAACTGGCTATTGTAATCTTTATGCCAAGTATCTTATTAAACTGGTTATTTTCGTCTGAGTAACTTCACCGAGTATCTTATTAAACTTGATTTCGTTATCCGGTCTTTCAACGCTAAGTATCTTATTAAACTGGCTTATGTTAACCGAGTCATCTTGAAACAAATGAGTAGATTTACTCGTATTTCATACTCGGGTTATTACCTAAACATTACATCAAGGCTCACCATGATCATATGTTCGAGTCCTCACACATTACCAAAGACGTCTCCCCAGTTTTCTGTGTAAGGATTTGCCGAATCGTTAAGTTTTTCGAACCGCTTAACCTAGCTGTGCATTTCATCAAAATTTCTTCCGATAGCGCCCCGAGCCTTTCTCTAGAATCTGGTGCATCAAGTTTGCCTTTTTACTAAGGTCGACCTTGCTCGGTTGGCATGCTCCTTCGAGCTTCTCCGCCCATTCGGGAATCAATGGTCCCGAGTATTCTATTTGCATGTTCTTATTATCATATGCTTTATTTTTTGAAAATCCCGTGTTTGATTTTTATTTATAGCTGCAAAACCAACAATGATTTAAATACTAAAGCTAATAACTGATCTGACTAAAATTGTCCTAACTAAAAGGAAACAAAAAAAAACAATTTTAAGGATAGAAAATCTTCAGGTATTAGGCATTGCATGGTCTGGGTAAGACCCCTCCATCAGGTCGTGCTATCCAATATGCTCCATGGTCGGCTATTCCTTCAATTTTATATGGGCCTTCCCACTTATCAACTAGGGAACCTACAACTTTATTTTTTGTATTCAGTGACACTTTGAGTACTAGGTCTTCTAGTTGGAATTTCTTGACCCGAATATGAGAGTTGTAGTGGCGAGCTACTCTTTATTGATATGCCATATTTCGTATTTGGGACTTCTCCCTTTTCTCTTCTAGCTCATCTAGACTTTGTAATAGCATATCAATATTCTGATCTTCATTATATAGCTTGACCCGGGGTGATGCATATGATGTTTCTATATGGATAACAACTTTTGTTCCAAACGCTAAAGTGAAAGGAGTCTCTCAGGTTGAAGTTCTTATTGTCGTCCGATATGCCCATAATACTTCGGGAAATTTTTCAACCCAACTTCCTTTCTTGGCATCTAGCTTTGCTTTAAGTGTATGCTTGATGATTTTATTTACTGCTTCAGCCTGCCCATTTGTTTAAGGGTGGGCAGGTGTGGCATAGTAATTGGTAATTTGGTACTCTTTGCACAACTTTCTGAATTTCAAGTTTTCGAACTGGATACCGTTGTCAGTGATAATAGTGTTTGGAACTCCAAACCGATAGAGTATATTCTTCTTTATGAAATTTATGGTATTTGCTTATGTGATATGCACTAATGCTTCAGTTTCTGCCCACTTTGTAAAATAGTCAACGACTACTATTGCATGCTTCGCTCCACCCTCTGCCCCTGCTGGCATTGGGCCAATCAAATCCAAGCCCCTCATGGCAAATGGCCATGGGGACGTGAGGTTTCTGAGTTGTTCAGAGGGTTTTCGGATATCATTAGCAATCCTTTGGCAAGTATTGCAGCTCTCCGAGCATCGCTATGCATTTGAGAATAAAGTAGGCCAATAATAACCTTGTCTGAGTACCTTGTGTGCTAAGCTTTTACCCCCAGTATGGTTTCCATAAACTCCCCCCGTAGATTTCCTGTAATATCTGACATGCATCTTCCTCTGACACACATCTTTGGAGTGTTCGGGAAAACCCCGTATAGTTCTCCTCCAACCAATGTGTACCTTACTGATCGATACCTGATACGTTTTGCTTGTAGAGGATTGAGCACGCCTTCTTTTAGAAACTTTTTTAGCTGAGTCATCAAACCGTCTGACGGTGTTTGGATTTCTGAAATTTCAAAGTTTTTTGGCTCAATTGTGCTCGGTTTGAGAAGATGTACAACCGGAATAGTTTTTGGCCTGATTGTGGTTGTTGCTGATGATAGTTTGGACAAAGCATCTGCCTTTTCATTCTCCTCCCTGTGGATCTGGGCAATCTTATATTCTTTGAATTTCTGAAGGAGCTGTTTTGTTATGTCACGATAGGCTATCATGCCTTCATCTCTAGCTTGGTATTCATCTAGGACTTGGTTGACAACTACCTGTGAATCGCTAAATATCTCGACCTCATCTGCCCCGAGGGCTATGTACACTCTGAGTCCAGCTAGTTGCGCTTTGTACTCGGCTTGATTATTTGTTGCTTTGAAGTCAAATGTCGTGGCACACATGACATCATCTCTTTCCGGAGTGCATACTACGATCCCTGCCCCGTTGTTGTGAGTGTTTGAGGAGCCATCGACATATAATCTCCATGGGAAATTTTTGCCCAACATTTTTTTTGCTTCCAGGTTTGGTTCTGTGAACTCTGCTATAAAATCTGTCACTGCTTGTCCTTTGAGAGAAGTCCTGGGGATGTACTGGATATCGAATTCACTTAGCTCGACTGACCATTTGGTTAGTCTTCCTGAAATTTTTGGCTTCTGTAAAATTTGCTTAAATGGGCAGTCGGTGAAAGCTTGGATTGTATGAGCCTGAAAGTATGGCATTAGCTTTCTTATTGCTGACACCAATGCTAGGGCCATTTTTTCTGCCTGTGAATATCTAGTTTCGGCTGGTAAAAGTGCCTTGCTGGTATAATACACTGGCCTCTACACTCCATCTTCTGTCTTGACTAGAACTGAGTTTGCTGCTAATTCTGTAATTGATAAGTATAAATGGAGTGTTTATCCCATTTTTAGTTTCGAAAGGATGAGAGCTTGCCCTAGGTACTCTTTGATTTTTAAGAATGCATGCTCGCACTTTTCATTCCATTCGAGTCATTTTCCTTTTTTAATCACTTTAAAAAAGGGAGCACATTTATCTGTGACCTTTGAGATGAATCTACCCAAGGAAGCTAAGCATCCTGTTAAGCGCTGCACTTCTTTTAGCGTCCTTGGTGAGGTCATTTTTTGTAGGGCTTAGATCTTTTCAGGATTTACTTCTATCCTCTTTTGGTGAACTTGGAAACCCAAGAACCTTCCTAAAGGAACTCCGAATAGGCATTTGTTCAGATTTAGCTTCATTTGGTATTTCCTCAAAACATCGAATGTCTCTCGCAGGTCTGAAGTATGTCTTTCTGCTGAGATGCTCTTGGTCAACATATCATCTATGTACACTTCCATGTTTCTTCCTATTGATCGTGCAAAGATTCTGTTGACCAGCCTTTGGTATGTTCCCCCTGTATTTTTTAATCCAAAGGGCATTACTGTATAACAGTATAAGCCCTGATCGGTTGTGAACGCCATTTTTTCTTCGATAGCCTTGTTCATTCGGATTTGGTTATATCCCGAGTAGGCATCCATGAAACTGAGCAATTCGTGACCTGATGTAGCGTCAACCAATTGGTCTATCCTTGGTAGTGGAAAACTGTCTTTTGGGCATGCTTTGTTTAAATCTGTGAAATCTATGCACATTCTCCATTGATCATTTTGCTTATGGACGAGGACTACATTAGCTACCCATTGAGGGTAACTGACCTCTCTAATTGACCCTACAGCGAGTAGCTTCTCCACTTCCTGTTTGATTGCCTGACTTCTCTCGAGATTGAATGACTTTCTCTTTTGTATTACTGGTTTTACATTCGGGTATACTGCTAGATGATGAGATATTATTCGGGCATCTATCCAGACCATGTCTTTATGACTCTAGGCGAGCACATCCTTGTATTCTTTAAGCATATCAGTGAGGCTTTGTTTGACTTTTCCTTCCAAATTGGCCCCGATTTTGATCTTCTTATGTGGTTCATCTTCTTTCAAGATTATTTCTTCGATCAGTTCATCTTCGGACTCCTTCGATTCTTCCCTTGGGTCAAATTCGAACGACAGTGACTCTTTGTTCTGACTCGGCTGCGTAATAGTGCATACCTGTTCACTATCGTTTTTGTCTTTGTAAACTGACAGGTTAGCTCTTCGGGCCATCTCTAGGACCGCTTGACTACTCCGACCCCCTGTTCTGTAGGGAATTTGATCATCAATGCATAAGTAGCTGTTACGGCTTTAGTTTTATTCAAGAATGGTCGACGTAACAATGTATTATACAGCCAATTATCTAAGTCTACTACTACGAAATCCAGTAATACTGTTCTCTGGCAAGGTGCTACTCCAATTTTTAGGGGGCAGATTTGCCGTCCAGAGGGGTCTAACCCAACTCCCTCGAATCCTCTGATTGGGGTATGAAAAGGCTATAAATCCTTTCGGTCCAGCCTGAGTTGATCGTAAACGGCTACATTGAGAATATCTACCGAACTTACATTGTCTTTTAAGATTCTCCTGACTTCCCTGTGTTCAATTCAGGCACTTATGACCAAAGCATCGTTTGGTCGAACGTTGACCCCATGCGAGTCAGCTTCTGTGAATATTATTGGGTCCCATCCTTCTTTTACCCCTTTGAGGGTCTAATTTGACCGAGTTCACGTCAAAATTATGTCTCCCCTCCATCGCTTCTCTGATTTTCTGTGTTCATTCTCGGTTACTTCTTCCAGTTGATGGTCCTCCAAAGATTGTTTGTATTACTTCATTGGCCTAGAGGCTGGCCCTTTGATTTTGACCGGAGCTATGATCGGCCATGGTCTCTTTCTTTGTTTCTGACCTCTCATCTTTTTTCAAGATTATATCCTGTAAATGTCCTTCCCGAATAAGGGTTTTTATGTAATCTATGAGCTGAAAACACTTGGAAGTCTCATGACTGGTTTCCTTATGGAATCTGCAGTATTTGGTTGTATCTCGCCGGGCAAACTGAGATTGTCGTTGTGGCTCTTTTACCAGATTCTTTTCTTCCAGTATGGCCAGGATTTCTTCCTTCTTTTTTCGAAGAGGGGTGTAGTTTGCGTATTTTCCTCAAAATTTCTCTGTAGTTTGGTCGGCATTACACCCGCTTCCTCCGTCCTTGCTTTTTTCTTTACCGTTTCCCTTTTATTTTCCCTTTTGGTTCTGTACCTTTGACTCGGTATCTTTTTTGGGTTTTCCTCCGTGCATGTAACATTCTCCCATGGCTAACTCTTCTTCTTCGGCCAGCCCATATCCTCCCACCATATCCATCATATTTGTATATTTGTTAGGAGGGCCCTTCTTAAATCAAAATACAGTCGTCCATTTTGTAAATTGTTGATGAATGCAGCAATTATTGCTTCATCGATTGCACTGCCGATTTCTGATACCGTCTGGCCAAATCTCCACAGGTATTTCTTTAGCGACATATCTTTCCCTTGTTTCAGTTGAGAAAGGCAAGCTACTATTTTTTTCCTGTGAACGTTGCCCAGAAATTGCCTTGAGAAACTCCTGCTTAATTCACCAAAACTTTCGATACTTGTGAGGGCAATCTTCCGAACCATCTTGAACCTGTGTCTCCTAGAGTCTGTGGAAAGTTGAGATATAATAAGGGGTCGTTGTGGGCATACTGGGCCATAGCTCTTTTATACCGTCTGACGTGTTCTTAAGGATCTGTATCCTTCTTGAACTGTTTCACGTGCGGCATCCTGAATCTTTTGGGGAATGGAGTTCGCAGGATGTCACTAGTGAATGGACTATAGGAATCGTCATCGGACAAGTCATTGTACCCATAACGTCTAACCAGTGCGTCCATTTGACGCCTATTGTTTTCAACTTCTCGGGTCAGACTCTGAATTACGACGTCTCTATCTCCCACCGGATCTCCATGATGGTTAAACCGTCGGGTGACTGTCATTCTTTTTTCTGGCTCTTCGCTTTGCTGCCGAGTCTCACGGGTTGATCCTTGCAGGCGTATGGTCCCGTGATGACGCCTGCGATGGTGTCGATCACTATCTTCTGATGACGACCGATCCCTGTGTCGGTCATGCTTAAGGTGTCTAGCACGGGCTATATGATCATGGCTCTACCTCTGGCGTGGTTGCTTCTCTTTGGGTGTTTCACGTCCAGCCTGATTAATTGGAACAGAGTTTCTTTCAGCTTTCGGTGCATCTGGTTCTGGCCCAACTATAACCGAACGAAGCCTTGTATGTGGGAGGTTGGGAGGTTAGGAGGTTGCGCTTCTTCTGCAACTAGTAGATCAACTCCTTCCTTTGCCGTGTCTGCCACCAACTGTTGTAGCGCCTCACGGAAGCGTCGTGTTAAGTCTTCGTTGGTTGGAGGGATTTGTTGGATCCCCGCCAAGGATATTGGTTGGTTCTTTGTGGTTGCGGCGAGATCTCGTGAACTATTGCCAATATGGACATTATCTGGAGATTTTTGGATATCCCTAGGACTGTTTCTGCTTCCTGTCATTACCTTTAATCAAATCGGAGGTTCACCCCCCTTCTTCTAGCGCCAATTGTTGACGTCAATTTCTGGATGCGTGAGAAAAGTCAACAATGCTGGATTTTAGCTGTGATTTCAAAGAGAAAGAGAAGGAGAAAGTAATTGGACACAAGTTTTATGTGGTAAAACTCCGATGACCGGAGAAACGTCCACGGGTGGTTGAATAAACAACCGAGTCAAAATTCACTATTGAAAAAGATTTACAACTCTCGATCTCTCTTGTTTCTCTCTGTATTTGCTATATTTTTTTATGACGATATTATGGGTCTATTTATATGTGCATATAACCCTAATCCTTTGTTGTACAAGTAATGAAATATCTTTGTATTTAATTATGATTGATTACTTATTCGAAGTAATCTGTCTTTTTTCCTATTTCGGAGACTTGTATAGAAATCGAATAGGACTTTAGTGATATAGTCCAGTTAGGATTTATTTCCTTATAAATGCGTAGTCTTTTTGAAGAAATAAAATTGTTGTCTGATTTGGTACCTTTTCTGTTTGGTATTCTATTTATCTTGGATTCTTCTTTAACGTGGATATCTTTGTGTATTTTAACATGATTCTTGGTTCGTGTGTGAGCTGGGCTTCTTTATTCGGGTTTCTTCATGTTTGTCTCGAGTAGAACATGACGTTATCTAGTCCCGAATGACGTCATCTGATCCCGAGTAGGACATGACGTCAGCTAACCCCGAGCGATGTTAACTGATCCAGAGTAGAATATGACGTCAGTTGATTCCGAGTAGGTTTCGTTCAATACTTATTTTTACATTTACTCAGTTCTCTTCTTTGATGATATCTTGCGATATATTTTCTGAATGCCTATTTGGATGTCCACCTGGCAATTTTATTTTCTTTGTCAATGATGTATACATCTGATAAAATTTACATACGACAATATATAATTAATTAATTTATCTTAATTAAATATAACTTTTAATTATATAACTTTTTTTATTTAGGTTTCAATTTAATTTTTAAAATTTTATAATTATAAATTTTAAGGATTTGAAAGAATTAAAAATAAAAAGAAGTTTTTTTTTTGTGAAACCGGTTGTGCCATTCCTTTTTTTATAATTATTATAATACTGTTTATGGTTGTATGATACAACCGGCTGCACAACAGCCAGTCCCTTGTTTACAATCTCCTGTACCTAATTAGAACCCTGATCCAAACTGATTCTCAGACTGGTAGGGTAATTATATAAAGGGTAATTTTAGTCACTTTAATTTACGTTTATCTAGGTTTTGTCCACTAGTTTTTTGAATTACTAACTTTAGTCCATTAGTTCTCTGACAATACCTATTCCAGTCCTTACCGTCTAATTCCGTTAGTTTTTCGTTGACTTCTGTTAAGTCAACATGGGCATTATGGGAAATTTGGTAAAAGCTTCTAGAAACCGTCTAGAAGAAGGATATAATAGTAATTTTCAAATTTTATAATAATAATTAATATTACAAATATTTTTAAAAAAGAAATAAATATTATTAAATTAAATAATATATATATATATATAAATTCTAACTTAATTTGTTTCTCTCTCCCCGACATTCTCTCTCCTCGTTTCTCCTCTTTCTCCTCTTTCTCCTCTTTCTCTTCCTCTCACTCCGGCCACGGTCTCGTATGCTCTTTCTCTCTCCCTGACGCTCTCTCTCTCCCCCCGTTTCTCTTCTTTCTCTTCCTCTCCCACCGGCCACCAGTCTCGTCTGCTCTTACTCTCTCCCTTACGCGCTTTCTCTCTTCCCTAGTCTCTCTTCTCTCTCTCTCTCCGGTGGTGGGTATGGGTGATTGGTGAAGGGTTTGGTTTGCGGTGGCTGTGGCTGATTTCAATTGGGGGCGGTGGCTGTGGCTATGATTTCGAATTAGGGTGTGGCTTGTGTTGGTTGATTTCGATTTAGGATAATGGTTTTGGTTGATTTCAAATTAGGGATTTCGATTGGGGAGGGCGGCTTGATTGAGATTTCAATATAGGGAGGTGATTTCGAATTAGGGTGTAGGTTGTGGTTGGTTGATTTCGATTTAGGATAGTAATTTTGGTTGATTTCGATTTAGGGATTTCAATTGGGGGTGGTGGCTGGATTTTGAAGATGACTCGATTTGGATTTCAATTTAGCGATTTCAATTCTTGATTTGTTTCTTTTTTCTGGGTTTGATTTGTAGTTTCGGTATTTTTTTTTTGGGTTTGGTGGGATTGATTGATTCAAATTTGGATTGGTAATGGTGTAGGAGGAGATGAACTAAATCGGTCTTCGATTAATAACAGAGCTTCTAGGTTGATTTCTTCTGTTTCGGTTTTAATTTTTTTTTTCTGGGTTTGAGATTTTGGTTTCGTTTGATTTTCGTTTTGTTTTGTTTTGATTGGGGTTGGGTTTGTGGTTGGATTTAAGGGTTGTGGTTTGGTGATTGGAGATTGATGATGGTAATGATCGATGATGTGGGAAATAAATGGTGATGATCAACGATGGATGATGTGGGATGGTGAATGGTGATGCACGACGATGATGGTGATGAACAAAAAAGCAAAAAAAAACAATTTAATTTAATTTATGTATTGTTAATAATAATAGTTTTTAGTTAGTTTTTTATATATTTTAATTTGTTTTTTATTTTTTATTTAATTAAATAAAAAATTACCATATTACCCTTCATCAGGAACTTTCATTAAGGGTATTTAGGTCATTTTACTTCCTGACAGTCTTTTACTTTTAACAGAATTTCTAACGGAAGGACTAAAGTTAGTAATTTAAAAAACTAGTGGATCAAATCCAGATAAATATAAACTAGAGGGACTAAAATCTTAATATCCTTTGTATAAATTTAATTCACAAGGGTAATTAAGTAATTGAAGAAGAATGAATCTGAAATTATAATCGACGGTGAGAGTGTTAGCCGCTTGTTTCTCACTTGTTTTGTTCAAGTCTTTTCGTCGAATCTTCCATTCCAAGGTAAAATTCTCTCTCTCCCTCTTATCTATTTTTCGATTCTAGTTGTTTCTCTTGATTTGCCCTATTTTGATTATTAAATTTTTTTCTGGTTTGATTTGAGTTTAGCTTGTGGGTCTTATGAATATTGAAATCATTATTGGTACAACTGTGATATTATATTACTGTTTAGACTTGTCAAATTGTAGCATCTGTTGGTTGATTGCAGCTGACTTGAACTTCGATGTATGAGTTGTGGCATCTATGATGCAAGAAAAGTAATCAACAATTTTAATTGCAAGAAAAATAATGGAACCCTATTTAATTTGTCTAGTTACACAATGTACAAAGAGCTTCTTTAGTTGAAATCCCCAAAATTTATAGGACAAACTGAACCATTTTTCCATACTAGTCTTTTCATTTAAAGATTTTTTTTTACTACTATTCATGAATTGTTAGTTACTGTGTAATTACGATAGAGATCACCCCCTTTTTTTTCAATTTTGAAACATTTTGTTTTTTTTTTACCTTTAAATTGGAATCTTATAGATATTTACTATCCTGTAATTATACGGTCTTGTATAGTAGTATGACCTTTGATTTAAATGTTTATTAAACTAAATTTTAGATCAACTAAATTTAAATTTATTAGGGGACAATTATTAAACTATTGGTAGTAATTTATCTCTAATCACCAAGTGATTATTTTTAAAATCTTAAGCACACTACCCAAAGGTCTTTTAAAAAGAAAAAATCATTAAATGGTTTGAGTTGAAGTATAAGGGAAGATGGAGGTGAAAAGAAAATTTGATTAAAAAAATTGAGATTGAATATTAGAATTTTTGACAAGAAAGAAGCATTTATTGTAATTCCAAATGGTTGGGAAACAATTTCTAACATTTTGGTTATTCGCTAAATCAAGTGTTGGAACTGTTGATGCTGGTTACAGAACTTGCTCTTCCATTGTTTCGAAATATATTGGATATAATGTGCAAAAAATACACTGGTTGCAAATTACTGTATGCCTAAAGTCTATTTTTTTAACAATATGCCACTTTTGGCTATTTGCTTACAGAAGTTTTACCTTTAAAAAAAAGGATAGTCATTATTCCTTGGTTATTTATTGAGCTCGAATTTTACTTTTTTGACCTAACACTTGCGTGCTTTGTGTATGTAAACTCATTAATTGGAGTTGAACTTTGTTTATTCCTTTCCCTGTTCCTTCTAATAATTGTGCACATTGGCAGTAAACACTCGTACATCTTTATGTATGAATTCCTTAGAATTTTATGATATCTCCACTATGTTTGACATACTTGTGACTACGGGGTGTTATGACTTATGCCATACTTGTGAATAGAGATGTGCTATTAGATTTGTGATGAAATTATGTTTTTTTCTGTGATCATTCACACTTAGCATTTTGGACTTAGAAAATTTAGGTTTCTTACTCGATGGGAAAGGACTCTAAATCAAAGGACGCAGGAGGGAAGGGTAAAGGTAAACAGGTAGCAGGTGGGGGTGATGAGAATGCTTCAAAGGGTAAAGGAAAAGGTGGCAAGGCTGCTGATGGGCTTGGCACCTGCACGTATGTCAAAGGTCTCTATTTCTGCTTGCTCTTGGGAGAAGTCGGAGAAGATTTATATGAGTTTAATGCTTTTTATCATATATCTGGCATATCATTACTATAATTTGTGTCCTAAATGTGTTTTAGCAAGGCATGTCTTATGTGAGAAGCAAGGGAAGATCAATGAAGCGTACAAGAAACTGCAAGATGGTTGGCTTAGCAATGGAGATAAGGTTCCGCCAGCTGAGTTTGCAAAGGTGACTTAACTAGAAATACTATCCTTTGAATGTTTGAGAAATTGAAAACCTACTTTCGGGTTTGACCACATGTATTAGTGATGACCATCTATAAACTTACTGCTGTATACTTTTTATACATAATAGGTCGGTCTAAGTTTAAGAAAGAAAACCGTCTTAATTGGGGACAATTATGAATGCCTTATTTTGGAATTTCATTGTGTCGCATCCTTTTTCTTCTGTTTTGCTGCATCATCAGAATTTTCAGATTGCCATTTAATTTTCCCAAGTTTTGCACATCTGAGTGTGTCTTAGTTGGCTATAGTTAAAAATGCTTTTGTTTGGATGTTCATTGTGTATCATCTTTGTTTCTCGTTGTAGATAGCTGCAGAATATTCAGAATGTCCATCAGGAAAGAAGGGTGGAGATCTTGGATGGTTTCCACGTGGCAAGATGGCCGGCCCATTTCAGGAAGTTGCCTTCAACACACCTGTTGGAGCCACCAGTGCACCCTTCAAATCAACGTATGCTTTTAAAGCTGTCACACCAGCTAGTTTTTTGGTATGTTTTACCTAGTCAGAAGTAGTAGCTTATGTGTCTTGTTTTCAACAATGCAGGCATGGGTATCACATTATCTTGAGTGAGGGGAGGAAGAACTGATGGAACCCAACGTCGTTAAGACAAGCGAGCAGATCGAGCTGAAAATAACTTATTTGTTTATTGGGCATGTTAATGTTGTGCACGCTGAAAATAACTTATTTGTTTATTGGGCATGTTAATGTCACACAACAGTGATGGCTTGGCATTAGTTGACCGACTTATTAAATGATTTTCAGTATTATGTTCAAAGATAATAAATAATCTGAGTACTGATATTTAACTTCCTTCCATGCTCAAAAAATTACAACTATTATCATTACAGTTGCAACATGCTTGTTGTGTTACCTCAAGGCACAGGAATCAATCAGATCATAATGATCAAACACAAAAGAACTAAGAATAGTTTCACTCAAGAGCACTATGAAAAATACTTGTCAGTTCTGCGTCGTGATGTCCAAAGTGCGTGATAACCTTGTTAAGAAAATACAAAAGAAATTCAATGGAAATTATGATTTCCTCCTTGAGGTTTGCCATATATATAGGGATTGAACTTTCGACCACAACATGCTTAACAAACTAAGGCACTAAGGGTTTCTCTAATCCAGTGCCAACCACCACTCCAATCTCCAAATTCACCAGAATCAGTCTCCAACACACGCCTTTCCCTGTGCCAATCGTCGGATTTTATAGTGTCGTGCAATACTGTTGCTCTGTGCAATCCTCTTCATTTTTTTTAACCCTCAACTTTTAAATATCACAGTTTAACCCTATCTTTTAATATATATTATAATTATATCCTTTATTTCAAGGTTTTATTTAATCATAATTTTACCCTAATCAATTAAATTTATTACAATTTGATCCTTTTTAATATTTAATGATTTTGTAGTGAATTAATTATTATTGGTATTAATATTTATAAAAAACTAAAATTGAAGTGTATAATTAAAACAATTAAAGTTCAAAATTTGGAGAAATAAATAAAATCATTCAATTAAGTGGAAATTAAAGCAAAATACATTAAAAATGAAATACACCATCTCCATAGTGATAAAATAAATTACCACAAATTGGAATATACTAAAATATGAATTACAAGAACCCATTAGTAGTCTGGAAGACCATTTCCAGGTCATTGGAGATTATCGAAAAAATTACCAAAAGACCCTGAAGACCCAGATGGATTTTGAGATCCCTGGTCTTGTTGTCGAGCTTGTTTTGTCATAATTTTAAATTGTTGTCTAATCGTAAACTCCCGTTTCATTGGATCAGTTATGGTATTCAAATCAATCATCATAATTTCGACTTCACGGCACTCCACGTTTCTCTCGAAACACCCCACTTTTCTCTCCAAAATATCGGTAAGTCTTTCCCTATGCATAGCGTTTCTGCTACAAACTTCCAAAAGTTTTTCTTGTCCTTCTTTCAAAGTGTTGAAGTCAGTTGAATTCAGTTCCTCAACCCACATTTTTCATTTAGCTTTCTTCACCCTAATGGATCGTTGAGATGAACTACCCCCCACCGTCATCACTACTCATATTTAATGAAAATGGAGATAGTCCAAGAGATGCCGTGGTGAGAGACTCTGGAGTTGGAGAGTCTTCTTGTGATGCAACGAAATGACCAATTTCCCTTTGAAAGGGTGATGTTGCTGTCTCGTTGTCTGCGAATTTTTGCATATCTTTTAGGATGGGCCACACATGGTAATCTTGAATCCATGTTTATATTTTGCATCCTGGAATAATAACATTTTTGCCTGGTCCATTTGGAAAATGATACAAATATATGGTTAAAATCAAATATGAAATATATTTTTTCTACAAATTGAATTTTAACAAATACTCACAATATTAGCTTCTGAGGCACCACTAGGTTTTAGACTTTCAATCTACCGTATGCATCCTCGCATTTTCCCCATTGCAGTAAGGATAGTCTGCATGCAACACTGTAAACTTCGTTTGTTACTGAGTTCAGTGATAAAATATGGTCTGTTGTTCTTGTAATCGGTCTCCACTCAAGTCCAGGACATATCCCCTGACTGGTAAATACCTACGATTGGATTTTGCGAAACATCAAGATATATGTGACAAAGATGTGTGTCTTCTGCATTTGTGTATGAAGAACTTCTTTTTGTAGACATTTTATGGAAAAAAAGTGATTTGAAGGGAAAAGTAAGTTGAAGAGAAAAGTGCTTTGAAGGTAAAGATATTTGAAGGGAAACGTAACTTGGAGAGAAAAATGCTTTGAATGTATAAAAGATTTGAAGGGATATGTTTAATTTAGTGTGGGTTGATATTTATAGAAACCAAGTGATATTAATTTAGAGATTGAATCCTACGGTTCAGATGGTGATGCAATCCATCCAATGGTTGTCATTTAACAACTCAGATTTCTTATCTTCTTATTTTGGGAAAAGTGAAGATCAGATTTCTTGAATGAAATGATTGATAGATTTTTTTTGTCTGTATATACTTTTTCCATGTGGGTTTTCAATTATTGTCGGGCACATGGATCAAGAAGTGATATTATTTTAGAGATTGCAACTTACGGTTCAGATGGTGATGCAATCCATCCTATGGCTGGCATTTAACAACTCAGATTTCTTATCTTCTTATTTTGAGAAAAGTGAAGATCAGATTTCTTGAATGAAATAATTGATAGATATTTTTTTGTCCGTATATACTTTTTCCATGTGAGCTTACAATTATTGTCGGGCACATGGATCAAGAAGTGATATTATTTTAGAGATTGAAACCTACAGTTCAGATGATGATGCAATCCATCCAATGGTTGACAATTAGGATTGCTAATATTTCTTATCTATAATAACAAAATTTAACAAATATAAATTGTCTACACCACCTCCGCTAAAACTCATTCAATCAAACTTCAAGAAAAAATGAATTTCAATATTGGAGGTCTATCTAATCTCTTAGGTTCATCTTCATCTTCCGATGAAGAGGAAAAGGTTATTTTGGCAGATCTTGATGCGATGGATGCAGAAGAAGAAGAGATACTTGCCCAACATGTACAATTCCAATAGGTCATGACTCAGTATCTCAATCAACAAAACAACCCAGTGACCCGTAGAGGCTCAATTCCTGGTCATATAGTGATCAATCGTGACCGGAAAAGTGCTGATCGTCGTATGTTCTACGACTATTTTTCTGAGAACTCACGGTACAATGATCAAATATTTCGTCGACGCTTTCTAATGGGTAAGAGTTTATTCCTTCTTATTGTTGAAAAAGTTGAAGCTCGTTACAACTACTTTGTGCAACGAAGAGATAGTGTGGGTAGACTGGGTTTATCCGCTCTTCAGAAAATAACAGTAGTATTTCGGATGTTTGCATATGGTTGTCCAGCGGATGCTACTTATGAGTATATTAAAATAGTAGAATCCACAACAATTGAGAGTTTGAAGAGATTTTATCGTGCTATTGTGGAGGAATTTACAAGTGAGTATCTAAGATCACCTGACACTACTGATGTTGCAAGACTACTCCGTATTGGTAAAGATCATGGTTTTTCAGGAATGATAGGTAGTCTAGATTGTATGCACTGGAAGTGAAAAAATTGTCCAACGGCTTGGGCAGACAAATATGCAGGTCGTAATGAATCCCCAACAATTATTCTAGAGGTTGTAACTGATTATGATCTGTGGATATAACATGCATATTTTTGTTTGCCTAGTACGAACAATGATATTAATGTGTTAGTGGCATCCCATCTTTTTTCCAACCTCGCTTAAGGTATTGCTTATCTAGCTCATTATGTCATTCAAGGAAAAGAATATAATATGGGTTATTATTTAGCTGATGGTATATACCCAAAATGGTTTACACTTGTACAAACTATTCATGATCCACGTGGTCCCAAAAAAAAAAAATTGCAATGAAACAAAAAGCCTGTACAAAAGATGTAGAACGTGCATTTGGAATTCTCCAATCACGGTTTTCAATTGTGGCAGGACCGGTGCGTTTTTGGCATAAACATGTTTTACATGATATAATGTATACGTGTATTATTATGCATAACATGATAATCGCGGATAAACGTGATGTTGATGCATCAATTGAGGATCGTATGGAAACGCTAACTCCAGTAGTTAAGATGTTGTTAGATGAAAATATCCGATTTCAACAATTTCTAGCTCGGCATAGAGAAATCAGGAATAAAGACGCTCACATTGCTCTCCGAAATGCCTTAATAGATCATTTGTGGGATGAATATTCTAATTCAAATAATTAGATGATGACCAATACGTACTTTTGTTTTTATGCATTTTTTTCTGAAATGTAATGTTCAAGTTATTTTAATAATAACCGCCTAATTTTACCTAATGAAATTTAATTTCTTTTTATGAATTAATTTTACATTTTCTTATCGTATTGTAATATTATGTTAATTATGGGGTGAAATGTTAATTGTGTAGAAATATTAAAAAAACGAAAGAAAGGGAATATTCTGGGGAATATTCTGGGGAAAATTCTTTTTAGTGTAAAGTTTGGTATAGTGGGTTGAAAACGGAATAGTAAAATAGTGCAACAGTTGCACCATTTTAGTGCAAAAGTTGCACCAAAACAACTATTCGGGTTGGAGATGCCCTAAGCTACCTCAACTCTAACAATGAGAGGACTCCAATGATGAGAGAATTGTTGATTTAAATGTATATATATATATATAGCTATATAATTTATTTAAAATAATTTAAACCTATTTGTATAATTTAAAATAAACTCATATTTAATAATAATATATAAAAATATATTTATAAAAAAGAAAAAGAAAAACAAAATAATAAAACAAAGGAAAACATAGAAAATCAAAGACCGTAATTTTTTTTTTGAATTTCTTTCCTTTTTAAAAATATATTATTTCAATTGGATTTTAAAAAAAATCTAGAAAATCAAATCCCATAAATTGAAAAGGGAAAAAATTCAAAAAAGAAAAGAAAGAAAAATATATATATTTTTAATTTTTTGGGTTTGCTTTTGTTTTCTTATTTTCTTTTTCTTTTTCATAAATTTGTTTTTATATAATATTATTAAATATGAGTTTATTTTAAATTATATATATATATATATATGAGTTTATTTTACATTATATAAATAAATTTAAATCAACAAACCTCTAAAGATGAGCTAGAGTAGCTCTGATGGTTAAGCATGTGGCTTTTACACATAAGGTCGAAGGTTCAATCCTTGATGAAAGGGATTGATCAGCTATTACTGGAAAATTAGCACCAATTATTGTGATATGCCAAAATTGCCCTTGATATACACGATAGGGAGCTTTGGATTTGGTGGGATTTGTTGTTTACTAACTTTTGACCTCACCCACCATTATAGTTGATGGCGACGAATCGGAGAAGGGATGGTGACGACATATCAAAGAAGCCAACGACAACGAACATCAAACTGTTTATGAAATCGAAGAAATCAACGAGGAACTGAATGTATGTTGGTTATTAGGTTTTTTTTGTTGTTGTTGGATTTAGATTTAGATTTAGTTTTAGTTTAAATATCATGTTCTGTTACTCTAAATGGACATGTTTAGTGCAAGATTAGATGTTGATTTGTTGTTGGAAGTGTTTGATTGTTGTTAGAGTTACAATTTTAGTTTATAGGGTTTGATTTCTATTATTTTTTCTACGGGTTTGGGATGAGTGTGTTGGAGAATATGAACATAACCTATATTCACAGAAATAGTTTTCGAGATTTATTATTTGATTTTTGAGACTTGATTTGACAATCTGAGATTTAATTTGATGATAGCCAAGACTTATTCTATCCCATCCAAGACTTAATTTTGCCTATTCGAGACTTAATTCTTACTATCTGAGACTTATTGTAAGATAGCCGAGACTTACTGCTTCCATATTACAATTGCTGGAAAAGAACTTTATACATATTTCATAGTTGTTTGGTATTATACAAATTGCAAAAATTCGAAGTAGTTATCCAAATTCTTGGATAAATAATACATGCGTTATTGACTTAGTGGATCATTTGTTTCTTTTTTCCTTAAAAAAAAACTGATAATTGTAGAGTATCTTTTATTTGTTAAATTAGTTTTCTATGTGAACTGCAGATGGTAAACTTGAAGTCAAGGTTGAAAACTCCCGAGTGTTATTGGAACCCTACAACAGTCACTGGCCACAACCACATTGAATTGCTTAAGGTAATTGAGGCTGCAATTAATGAACCAATAATTAATGAAGTAGTAAAAGATGGGGTAACGAACAACAGAGGTTCGTTGAGTCATGTTTTGGTAATTTTTTATACATGCATTGAGTCTTACATTTTTCCGGTGGTATTGTGCATCAGTTTCTGTTATGTGAGCTACACCACGTTGGACACCTTCCGTATGGACACCTTCGATACGGTATTTATTTATACATACCCACACTTTGTATTTTGTTTTAATTGACATAATCTGTTTTACATAAGTTTTCAACACTTTGAATCTCAGCACCTTGATGCATATCTGTAAATCCTATAAAAGCGCCAATGTGCCTACCCTGCGGTGTACAACCAGAGGACAAACATTCTTGATGACCACTTTTATGTAAGTTTTAGAAGTCAAAAAAACATAGACTATAATCTATTGAATACAATTTGATGATTGTATCTTGAATTACTGAATGCACTGTCATACCTTCTCATCTAGTGAGATAAGATGATGCCTACGGGAGTTATGGACACACCATGGATATCGATCGTGGCATGAGGTTAATACGGTAAGTGTATTGAAACTTGTAGTGTTAAAATACTTCAATACTAATTAATAACGAATATGCAAATTTCAAAGAATTGTAGCTTTTTGAGTCGTTGAACGTTGGAAAATATCACTAGATAATGGTCAAAATTGACCTCAAGCAACAAAAAATTAACCTCTATGATCCATTTATGCAGGAGGTCGAATTCGACTATATGAATAAACAATTTGCATACTTACGATGGTTTTTACCATCAATGCTGTTGCAGGTCGAATTTTACACAAAAAGAAAGAAGGGTGTGAAGGAAAGGGCAAAACCGATGCAAATGTCGATAAAACCAAACTCATGTGTGCCACAACAACAAAAAGGGTAACTGCAATACTTTGCTAAATTTAATTTCTGTTCCAATTTAATAATTTTCCGTATCTGATTTACTTTGTCCGAATTCCAGGTAAATGATGTCCTCATACACTATAAATGCACACACTAGCGAAGAAAAACAAGTTTGGTTAGATAGATGAAGCCATATCTTAGATACGATTGAAAATGGATGTTAAAATTTTTTCAAACTCCGTCTAAGTGGCATCTACCGCATGTAAATGCAATAAGCCTCGACTGAAGCTTTGTAATGTTAATATAATTTAATATATTTGACATTAAGTGTTGACATTAATTTAATATATTTGAAATCGAATGTTGTTAACTTATATTAAGTGTTGACATTTACTTTAAAGTTAATTTTTCCAGCTCAAGATATAAATTGTAGAAAAAAAATAAATGAGACTTATTTCAGACTTGAATAGTAATGACATCGAAATGAGACTTTTTTTTTTCAAATATCTCACGGTAAGCCTCAGGTAAACGTCTATTAAGTCTCATATACGATGGAATACGTCTCAGCTATGCAATGAGTTCCAATGAAGTTACTTATTCCAAATTTCCAATGAAACCAGAGATTGAAGATTTTTGCAATAAGTTTCGGCTAAACTTCTAGTAAGTCTCGGCTATTACGAATAAGTCTCAGTTAGTTACTCGAGATCTGTTCTTAATAGCCGAGACTTACTGAAAGTTTAACAGAGACTTATTGTAAAAAATAAATTTAAAAAAAAAACTTACTGGTATCAAGAAAAACAAATCAGTATTTGGTTTTAATACCCCCATATTTGTCAACATAATTTGATAGTTTCACATATTAAACTCAAACTCAAATGTACCATAATTCGAACATAATTATATGAACTCATCTAAGGACATTATAGGGAATCAGCGGGCAAATCTTATGCATGAGTTAAGACAATCAACTATATTGGATGTCATCATGTTAAACCACCTATGTGGATAGTGGATCTAGGAAAATTTAGGTGGCCTAACCTTAACAACATAATCATATGCTTTTTTGTGAACCTTATGTAACTCTTCCATCTCAAAATCATATTGTTGTAGAGTGTATGCTCTGGCACAACGTTGGAACATGTCCGCCAAATCCTTTATGTGAAAAGTTTTCTTAACATTCTCATAAAAACGCCAAATACAGAAAGCATGGGCTGCATAAAGGATTTTGCATACAAGTTAGGAAGACCTTTACTACACCGACTTGTATGCTTTGATGACGATCGGAAATGATTATCAAATCTTCAACATATCCAATGGCACCTCTTAAACTCTCAAAAAACCACTCCTATGATTAGTTGTTTTCAGAATCTCCATAACCGAATGCTAGAGGATATATTTGTTCATTACCATCCATTGATGTGGCCGTAAACATTGTTCCATTATAACTCCCCTTCAAATGGTTACCATCCACATTAATTACAGGACACATACAACGATGGAAACCTCGAAGTGAAGCACTGAGTGCCATAAAGAAGTATAGGAATTTATTGTCATTTGTGAAATGTAAGTTCGATATTGTGCCCGGATTTTGTTGTTCCAAGACATAAGCAAACCGGGGGAGGTTTGGAAATGACTTTTCGTGCGTCCTATAAGTCAACGATAACGCATATTTCAAAGATTGATAAGCCTTATTGTACAACATTTGTATGCCATACATCTGGTTCATATCACTTATGATATTTCTCAAATGCATAATACACCTATATTCATTTTGGAGTTAGGAGCTACTATTTCTCCAATTACAGCTGCACTAGCCTGCCGGTGTCGAAGATGAACCACCTCTAATGGACAACTATGCTCATTAACAAAACTTCTAACATGAAAGTATGTCCTCTCCTTCACCCCACCGCTCTTAATTTCCAAGAATAGTTTTCTATTTTGCATACCAAATGTATAACGGACTTGTTTGACCTCTTCACCTTCCATTCAAAATTTTGTCTCAAAGCATGAAGATCTGCTAATCTTTTTAAATCCTTTTTTGTGGAAACAATTGTCCCTTGAGAAACAGTTGATGCCATGGTGGTTGTTAACGGAGAATTTACTTGAGGTGAGAAATTTCGGTTAACACCCTCGAGACCACTACAACGTAGGTGGTGGCCAGGGTTGGTACCTTAGGTACCTAACCTGAAGGTGGATGTGTAAATATAAATGCAATGAAGACGAGAATATAATGGCTTTATTATCAACCTTGAATTTCGTACAAAAAGACTCTTAAACACTCTCGATCTCTCTGGGATACAGTAGGGTGACAACCTCGTGCCTGTCAAATAGTAGATAATAGTGGAGGTTGTGTTCTGATTACAGAATCTAGGTCGAAGTCCAATCTCCCTCCTTTTTTTTCTCCTCTCCCTCTAGGGAACATGCTTGGGCATATTTATACATGGTCTGAAAGATTTAAACTTGTGGATCTCCCGCCCTAATTCTCTAAATCCATTCCCTCCTTATCGGGCGGGAACTTTTATTTAAAAGTCATTGACTTTGAATTAATAACGGATTCGAGAAAATCTTTAGTGGAGATAAGTTTGTTTCCTTTTTGGACTCAATCTCTTGCCGTAAACGTACGTAGAGTTTTAATGTTCGTTGGAGTGTAGATATGATCTTGTGTGTATTCATGTCATGATTCTTGATGGAGGTCGTCGAGTTAGGTGTTCGTTGTTTCGTAGTCCTTTAGAGCTTGAGACGGTATTGTGGGCACTCATTAGGGGTAGCATGGATTAGGCGAGCTTCCTCTTTCTCGTCCAGATAGGTTTGAATCGTCCTTCGGAGAGACGAAGCAGTACTGTAGTGCAAGATGGGCACTTAATGTTGGAGCCCCGTTCACCGGTCGTGCAACGAAACTAGGTTTTAATTTTTTTTTATACAGATCATAATCTATAACTGGGACTAGTGAACTTGGGATCATAATTGTTTTCGGAACTCATGCATATCAATTATTACAATAATAAATAAATATGTATATACATGAAATTTAAATCGATATAATCAAAAGAAATAGAAGTTTACCAACGTTTAGAGGCCCCTTCACTTTTCGATATGCTCCCAGTCTATACCAGTGATCTTCTTAGCTATTTTTCGGACTGGTAACTGTGTGTGGACGCGTTACGGCTTTAAGAACTTAGAATGGAAGATGTGGAGAAAAATGAATGAAGAAACTCTTTCTTTAAAGTCAAAATCAATTAGAACAATTATAGTTAAAAAAAATAAACAATAATATATTTTTCTTTTTCTTTGGTTTTGTTTGATTCACACTGCACGACACTCATGCACGACATTTCAAAAAGAAGCCAAGAGACCAGATATGCGTTGATCAAACCAAAAAAAGTTTGTTTATTTCTCACGTACACTATTTCAAAGCCAAAAACAAAACGCAAACTCTTTTTGTCTTTTTGTGCATTGAAACCAAAATTGTGTTCATGTTTTCATGCACACCCAAATTTTATTTATATATATATATTATCAAAAACTCTTCTTTTTTTTTTTACTTTCAAAATATATATATATATATATATATATATATATATATATATATATATATAATATCATTTGTTAAAAATGAAATCATCTTGATTCGTTTTTTTTTAAATAATATATATCATATATATAATATTCAAAATATTTAATCAAATATATATTTGATTTTTAAAAACTTTCAAATAAAAAATATCTCATATTATTTATTTGATTTTATTTTTAAATTCAAACTATTTTTTGAATTCAAAAATAAAATATTTAATTTAATAAAATAAAATAAATCACATTATCTTATTTTATTAAAAAAAACAAATATCAACATACACCCTCCATTTAGTGATTAATAACATAATTAAATAATTTTATTATTTAATTTATTTAATCACCATTATTCATTAATTAAATAATCTCATTATCTATTTAATTCCCGAATAAATACGTGTCACTTTCGTAACACAATTAATTGGACAATCTAATTAATTAACCGTGACCCTTGTTACTTAAATCGATTGGGCTAGCAAGGGGACCTAATGGACCCACAGTATTTTGAGCTCCAATAATTCTCAGAATCATTAATTAAACTCTTTAATTAATATTCTTTTATTATTTACTCCGGTGTTATTCCACTAAAAACGTGAAGCTGCACTGTCTCAACTGCAGACACTTTTACACAGGCCGATACAACTCGGTGTCCATCGATATAGCTATTACATATGGTGTGATCCTCCACAGTAGTTCATTGTTAGAGATGGGTCATAATGTCCATTATACCCCTCTAATTACATATATCCTTTAAGTATCATTGATTCTCTAATGGACAATAAATCCTATTTCCTCACGGAATTAGGAGAGTGCTCATATTGTCCAAGCCCCGAATCAACCCTTTAAGGAAATACCATATACTTCTCACAAGAAGGAGTGGATTCCACTATTATGTACAAACCTTTCCAGCCACAAGCTAAACCGTAATCCCAACATACGGAGCATATTGATCAGGAAAGCATCTGACCTCACCCATGGTATATCAAAGACCACGATCTAACCTGAAGGAGTCGATAAGACACTCAGGATTAAGATCACCCACATATTTCCATCATTAGTTGATATATATGAATCTCATCGGTAAACGGATCTTGGTGTGAGATTCATATAGATCAAGACCCAGTCCTATATGATCACATCATACAAAGTGCCTTAATTGTCATATCTCATATGAATGATTCAGGATAGAATCACTGTACATTACGGAATGAACCGTTGCTATAGATTAACCACAAATAAAGTACCCAACTTTATTTGCTATCTATGGACTTTTTAGATTGCACTTCTCTTACTGTATCCATCTGTATATGACACTCATATACACAGTCCAAGATTACATCCGACAATCCAGGGTGTTAATATGTGCACAAGTTTATAAAATAAATAACATAGCAAGAATGAATTGAACCTTTCTTTTTATTTACTTCATAAATCCATTTACAAATTACATGTTTAGGGCATAAACCCCAACAATCTCCCACTTGCACTAAAACATGTGAGGCATGTCTCGTAACTCTAGATCATCTAGGTGACCTGAAAACATTTTAGCCGGTAAGGTCTTCGTAAATGGATCAACATGATTGTCTTGTGAGGCTATCTTGGTGACGATCACATCTCCTCTCTGCACTATCTCTTTAATGAGATGATACTTTCTCTCTATATGCTTCCCTCTCTTGTGGCTTCTTGGTTCTTTGGAATTAGCCACAACACCACTATTATCACAATAAAGTGTGATGAGCTTATCCAGGTCTGGAACAACTTCCAGATCACTCAAGAACTTACGGAGCCAAACAACCTCATTAGCAGCTTCACAAGCGGCTACATATTCGGCTTCCATGGTGGAGTCAACAATGCAAGATTGCTTGATATTTATCCACACAATGGCTCCACCACCCATGATGAATACTGATCCAGGCGTGGATTTTCTAGAATCCCTGTCTGACTGAAAATCAGAATTCGTATATCCTAATGGGATCAAATCCTGTCCAGAATACACTAGCATATTGGAGTTCTATATCGAAAATCGCACAAGAATCTTATCGATATATGATGCCTGAGACAGTGTTATGAGTTTGTTCTTACGATCGCTTATAAGTTCGAAATACCCTAAGAAATCCTATCCGTTAGGAAGTCAACCTTGGTATTGACCTTTGTGGAAACCCTTATTGGGAAGGACGAAAGCAAAACCATCACGAGACCCCACTAGGATCTCACAGTGTTGAACTAATGATGGAGACCGCGAGATATATATGTCATATATCCCTCTCTCACTCACTATTTCATAACTAGGGTTTTCTATTATCAGTTAATGCACCTAGACTCTACAGAATCAAACGGCTAACTTTAATCAAGTTATCTAGTGCATTAACTAATTCATTATTATAAACAAGTTCTAATTAACTAATAAATTATTAATGATTTTTAACTATTAAAAATATAATCTATTAGTCAATAATCTAAACTTTAGTAAACTATTTACTAAGGTCAGATTATTATGAAAGTGTTTACCAAGTTTTAACTATTAAAACTCTAACACTTTATTCGGTTAATTTATTATTAGGTTATTAATCAAATTAATCCTAATAAATGAGCCGATTAATCTAACTTATTAAACACTTTAATAACTAGATTAATATTTAATGAGAATTACCAAGTTTTTAACTATTAAAAGCTAATCTCATTTTCGTATCTAATTATGTATTTACCCATTTTAATCACATTAAAAATAAAACAGAAAATATGAGGCTATGATGTATGTATGACATATCAAATATATTTGTGTAGGCACATCTAATATAAACGACATACGTATGCCTGACAATTCTTTTATCGTCACATAATATAAAGCATACATGAATTGAACGAGTACTGTGGATTATTTAACCTAAAAAAAGTTGGAATCTGAAATTACAAAAATACCCCCAAGGCATTTATTGGTCTTATTGTAATTTTTGAGTCTTCCAGTCTCTTCAGGTCACTACGATTCATCTTATAAATCCTTCTTTGTAATTTTTTCAGGTCTTCAATATAGATTACATTTTTTTTTACAAAACAATAATAGTAATAATAAAAAAAAAACAATACAAATCATAAATCCTAAATCCACCGTACTATATAATTAACGATCAATCATGTTTTTATAAATTAAAAAATTTAATATACATACAAAAACATCATACAGTCAATTTAAATCACGTCTACATAATCATACATACTGGAGCATCAAAAACAATTTCCTGTTCCGAGAATAAAATTGGCTCTTATACCAATTGTTAGAGCCCCGTTCACCGGTCGCGCAGTAGAACTAGGTTTTAATATTTTTTTTTATACAGATCGTAATCTGTATCTAGGACCATTGAACTTGGGATCATAATTATTTTCGAAACTCATACATATCAATTATTACAATAATAAATAAATATGTATATACAGAAAATTTAAATCAATATAATCATAAGAAATAGAAGCTTGCCAACATTTGGAGGTTTCTTCACTTTTTGATATGCTCCCGGTCTGTACCACTGATCTTCCTAGCTATTCCCAGGACTGGTAACTGCGTGTGGATGCGTCACAGTCTCAAGAACTTAGAATGGAAGACGTGGAGAAAAATGAATGAAGAAACTCTTTCTTCAAAGTCAAAACCAACTAGAACAATTCTAGTTAAAAAAAATAAACAATAATTTTTTATTTCTTTTGTTTTGTTTGATTCACATTGCACGACACTCGTGTACAACACTTCAAAAACAAGCCAAGAGACTTGATATGCGTTGATCAAACCAAAAGAAAACCTTGTTTATTTCTCATGTACACTATTTCAAAGCCAAAAACAAAACAAAAACTCTTTTTGTCTTTTTGTGCATTGAAACCAAAATTGTGTTCATGTTTTAACGCACTCCCAAATTTTTTATATATATATTATCAAAATCTTTTTTTTTTTACTTTCAAAAATATATATATTTAATACATATATATCTTTTGTTAAAAACGAAATCATCTTGATTCGTTTTTTTAATAATATATATCATATTTATAATATTCAAAATTTTTGATCAAATCTATATTTGATTTTTAAAAAATTTCAAATAAAAAATATCTCATATCTTTTATTTGATTTTTTTTTTGTATTCAAACTATTTAAATTCAAAAATAAAATATTTAATTTAATAAAATAAAATAATCACATTATCATATTTTATTAAAAAAAACAAATATCAACATACACTCTCCATTTAGTGATTAATAACATAATTAAATAATCTTATTATTTAATTTATTTAATCACCATTATTCGTTAATTAAATAATCTCATTTTCTAATTAATTACCGAATAAATACGTGTCACTTTCGTAACACAACTAATTGAACAATCCAATTAATTAACTGTGACCCTTGTTACCAAAGTCGATCGGGCTAGCAAGGGGACCTAATGGACCCACAGTATTTTGAGCACCAATAATCTTCAGAATCATTAATTAAACTCTTTAATTAATATCCTTTGATTATTAACTCCGGTGTTATTTTTTTTAAAAACCCGAAGCTGCACTCTCTCAAGTGCAGACGCTTTTACACAGACCGATACAACTCAGTGTCTATCGATATAGCTATTATATATGGTGTGATCCTCCACAGTAGTTCATAATTAGAGCTGAGTCATTATGTTCGTTATACCCCTCTAATTACATATATCATTTACTTAATGGGTCTCTCTTTATGCTTGGGGAGGATGACTGGCTTTTGGAAAGGCTACAAGGTAGTTTCTACCTCGAGGAGCCTTGACTTGACGGAAGGAGCTCGATTCGTTTATGTCGGGCTTCATCTTAGATGCTTCTTGAGCTCGACAACCTTTTCTTGTTTTTACGGGGTGGTTCCGAATCTAGACCCCAAGAACCGGGGTTCCAAGATAGGTGATCTTGGGTTTGGATTCGGGCTGGGATAGTGGAATTTTCTTTTGGTCCCTAACCAAATTTGGCTATTAACGGAAGTCCCCTCTGACTTGAACACTGGTGATTAAGTTGAGGTTGGAGTATTATTTCCTATTTTAATTGGGAAATTTTACCTCCCTCGTCGTTATCAGTATCTCGGTGAAATCCTCAGATTTAATGCATGAGTGACGTTGTGTGCGTAGACCGGTACGTCTTTCAAAATATCTGGCTACGTTATGGCCATCCCCGCATTTTGAGGCGATCCTACCGAATATTTCATCGACGTCACTCACCCATTCACTTCTATTTATACCCAACCGCTTCACTGCCTATTTCACGCTTTCTTTCAAACTTCAAAATTTCAAAAATCCCTCTTTTTCGTTACCTTTGAAAAGCTCTTAACTATTTTATTTGTTCTTTAAGCCCTTCATCCGACAATTTCGAACTCCGCTGACAGTATTAAGGCTATGGTAGAGGGCACTGGTGCCCCCAACTTGGTTCCTAGGAAGCGGGCACGAGAAAATTTGAGTGACGAGGACGCTTCCCCTCTCCATCAGCGTCGCTGCTCTGGTAGGAATGTTTCGATCGGCTCCGGCTTCTCTAATCAACCTGACAACCCTGTGAACTTAGCCGATAAAGATTCCAATGGCGAATCCAGGGATGCTGCTGCTGGGAGGGGTCAGGTTACTGTCGCTAGTCCTTTTCTAGAGAGGCTTCCTCCCTATGACTTCAGGGTTATCCCAGATTCGACTATTAATCCGAAATCAATCTGCCACCTGAGGTCCAAGTACGGTATTTCTGACAGCGTCTCCCTCATCGTTCCCTACAAAAATTACAACATCTTCAATCCGCCCAAATGAGTTCTTCCGATCCACATGGTGGCCATTGAAAACAGGGTCAGGCTTTCTCTCCATCCTACCCTTCAACGGGCTCTCAACGCTCTGTCACTAGCTCCTCTCCAGCTAACTCCCGACTTTGAGAGGCATCTAATTGGCTTTCTCGTGCTGTGGAGGGAACAGTGCGAGCTAAGCAAGGTCACCAGGGAGCCTCGAGCTGAGGATTTGGTTTACCTTTTTCAAATCGGGAGCCTAGCTGGAGTTCCCCGAGGTCAGTTATATGCCAAAGCAGAGAACAAGCTCAACTTCATCATCCCTGACACTTCAAGGAAGGACCCAACCTGGAAGGAGGAGTGGATCCTGGCAGGGGATGGTTGGGGAAGCTTGATATTATCGACGGGCGAGAGTATGAGGTTCCAACGGCTTTCAACGACAAACCATCCTAGGACCGGGACTCATTGCCTGCTGAATCTGAAATAGTTTTGAAGGCCATCCTTGCAAGGAACTGTCTGAACCTGAAGTTCCCAAATGCTTATTCCTTCGATTCTCGCAGGGTGAATTGATACATGCGGATCTTTGATGCTACTCCTCATAAGTAACACCAAGTTATTATACTTCGTTCCGTTAGTTAGCTCGTTTCTTACGCCCTTCTTCTCTTCTTTTTTTTTTACAATTTTTGTTATTGCATCAGCTTCCCGCGAAGCCTAGCAAGCTCGTACCCCTTATCTATCTACCAAATCGAGTCGAGAAATTCCTTTGGCTCTCTCAGAGAAAAGAGGGCCAACTGTTCCAGTTGAGGCTTCATCTGCTTTTGCTCCCTCTCTTTCTCTCCTAACACTGATCCAAGATGACGCTCCTCATATCATTGGCTACCAAGGTGCGGGATAAGGGGACCTCTATTTCTGAAGCAGCTGACATAACAGTGACTACTCATGCTCTAGTTGTTCCTACTCCTGTTTCTGTTCCTATCGACCCCGTTTCTAACTTGCTAGACACTTATGTCTCTTCATCTACATTCACAGCCCCCGAGCTTCAAAGGACCTCGAGGCTGGTGTTGAAGGTGTCTCCCTTGTTCACCCGTAAAATTAGTCTGGCTTTACCTCTCTAGACGAGGTCTTAGAGAATTTCGTTGCTTCCTACCCCGAGGGCAGTCTTTCTACGACGGCTTCGATACTTGTAGATATTTTGATCACCAAGGGATCTGCCCTCTTAGCCGAGGTAATCATCATCTTTTATCTTCTCCTGTAATAGTTTGGTTCGTCACTTCCTAATTTGTACTCTTTTACAGGCCTTCAAATTCAGCATGACCATAGGCCACCATACGGATTCTCTCCATGATCGGGCAACTAAAGCTAAAGTTGAAGTTGAGCGGGCCATGGAGTTGTTGGTGTGGGCTCAAGGCTTAGTACAAGAGATGGCCTCTAGTCAAAGGGGGATGAAGGCGAAGCTAGTCGAGCTTCGATGTGATCATGAGAGAACGAAGAGGTCCATTGACTTAGAAACCTTTCGATATGAGCGTCGAGCTTAGCAGAGGGACCCCTGTAAGGCAAAAGAAAAAGTGTTGGACGTCGAGAATCAGGCCCTACACGCTCAAGTAGCCAAGCTGCAAGCGGATGTGGATGCTTCCTTCAGCGACGGGTATTTCTATGCCTCTTTCTAGGTTGCTGAAGCTTTACCTCTGCCCTTTGACCTATCTATCATTATCGGTTGGGATAGAGAGGAGATAATAGCAAAGGTCGTGGAGATGTTTCGTCCTGAAAGTGATAATTCGAGTCCTTCTAATATGGCTGGAGCTGGGAGGCAGCCAACTATGTTAGACCTTTCTTCTCCTCCTCCCGTCTTCCTTACATCAAGTCCCGGAGAATCCTCAAGGGGGTCCGGCAGGTGGAGCATGAAAGAGGCCATCCAAAAGCCCGAGACCCCTCTAAAGTGTCTTTAAGAGAAGAGCCGGAGGTGAGAAAGAGCATGTTGGAGTCAATGGCCACCATTTTCGATGCGGCCATTCCACATGAGGTTATGGTGGTGGTTAATAAGGTTTTAGAGGAGGACCTAGCTGAACAACAGGCAATCGGGGATCCTCTGGTGGAATGGGTAGCAGAGATGGCTAACCAAAATGAGCAACCATCGGAAGGAGGAGCGGGGGGCGAGATCCACTAGGAAGGGGGAGCAACAGAAGGGAACCATGAGAAAGCAGGAGCCTGACACGGTTTATTCACAACTTGCTTTTACAGCACCGAAAGGGGGGGGGGGGGGGGGGGGGGGGGGGGGGGGTGGGGTAGGCACCCCGCTTTACTCATGCCATGTTTAATTAGCTTTTTCATCTTCATTCTTTCAGCTTGTGTAGCCCGAAACCGGGGGTTGGGCTCCCTGCTTGGTAACTGCAGCCTTTCCAGGGGATAGGCTCCCATATTATTAATGAAAACTGGCTTTAGATTTCATTTATGCTTGCTTCAATGAATTTTGACTTGGCAGACATCCTCTTGCTCCATTCCTGATCCTAACCTGGATGTGACCTCTAAAATATCTTGACTTACTCGAATCTTGGTAGAGATAACGAGATACAAAATTTTGTTTGAGTGTGAAGTAGACAGCTAGCTCGAGCTCTCAACTCTCAGCAGAAACTTGTAGCTTGATGACTTTAATGAGTAGTCCCATTATATGATTTTAGGCTAGCTTACACCTGTCACAGCAAGCAATCATATGAACATGGAGGATTAGTAAATAATAATAACTTGGTCACGGGAGTTTAGGTAAGAAAACTGTCTTAGCCTAGGTCCCTCTCAGGGGTTATAGCCCGACTGAGGTATGAAGAGGATTATCTAGCTATTTTCTGGCCTCGAGGTTTGGATGACAACTATACTCTTACACAAAGTCCCTTCTTAGGGATGGTAGCCTGACCAAGGCATCAGGAGGGGTATTTAGCTATTTCTTGGTCTCGAGATCTGGATGGAAACTATGCTCTTACACGCAGACCCTTCTTGGAGGTGGTAGCCTGACCAAGGTATCAGGAGGACTATCTAGCTATTTCCTGGTCTTGAGATCTAGATGGTAGCTATGCACTTATACTCAGATCCTTCTTGGCGGGGGGTGTTACCCGTCCGAGGCATCAAGGATAGCGAGGGAGCTTCCCCGGCTAATCCCTGGTCTTGAGGTGGTTATGTGAACTCACTTATGTAGACCCTATTTGGATATGGAGAAATTACTGTAAAATATAATCGAAGATGGAGAAAACAGACTTTATTGATAAAGAATGGAGTACATTATTGTTAGAGATTTTATTGAAACTTAAATGGAGGTAGTCTGCTCACGAGTCCTCTGTCTAAGGGTAATACTTCCTCAAGTGATCTGCATTTTAGGTGTGATCGATGGGTCGGCCATCCATGTCCTCGTGCTTATATGTTCCGTTGCGGACCACTACCTTTACCAAATAAGGTCCTTCCCAGTTGGGTCTTAGGACCCCATATGACCTCTTCCTGGTATTTAAGGTCACTTTTCTAAGAACTAGATCCCCTTCCTTAAAGCTTCGAGCTTTCACCTTCCTGTTGAAGTACCTAGCAATCTTGCTTTGGTAGATCGCTACTTTCTCAGCTACCCGATCTTGTTTCTATTCCAAGAGATCTAGATTAGCTCGGAGCTTGTTCTCATTGCTTACATGTTCAAAGTGTTGTACTTTGAAAGAGGTTAGTTTGTGCTCGATGGGAAGAACTGCTTTAACCCCGAAGGTCAAGGAATAGGGTGTTTCTCCGATGGCTATTCTCTTGGTAGTCCGGTAAGCCCAGAGAACCTCGGGAAGCTCCTCGGCCCATCTGCCATTTCTCTGCTATAATTTCTTCTTCCATAGCTTTTTGATAATCTTATTGGTGGATTTCACCATCCATTAGTCTGAAGGTGGGCTAGTGAAGCAAACCTAAGGTCGATTCCCAATCCTTTGCAAAAGTCTTTGAATCGGTGGTTATCAAACTGCTTACCTAGGTCGGCTACAATGATAAGAGGGATTCTGAATCTGCAGACTATATTGTTCTTGATAAACCTTATTGTGTTTTCTTCCGATATCTGGGAGAGAGGTCCAACTTCGACCAACCTGGTAAAATAGTCGATCACCACAATAGCATGCTTGGCTTGTCCAGGAGCAGTAGGAAGTGGTCCGATCAGGTCGATTCCCCATATAGCAAATGGGTAAGGCGAGCTGAGAGATGACAGACGCTCCAGTGGGAGGCGGCTCAAGTTGGAAGTCTACTGGCATGGTTCACAGGATTGTACAAAGTTCTTTGCATCTTGATGGATAGTTGGTCAGTAATACCCTATACGGAGTACTTGATATGCCAGATCTTCCCCACCAACGTGGTTCCCGCATTCCCTAGAGTGAACCTCTTTTAATACCTATTTGGCATCGTCAGGATGCAAACATCGAAGCAGCGGAAGGGACCTGCCCCTCTTGTAGAGGCATCCATCTATCAGGCAAAACCGAAAAAAGAGCCTCTTGATTCTTCTAGCTTGATCGGGCTCATCGGGAAGCTTTCCTTCCTGGAGATAAACCATTATTGGATCCATCCAACATGGCTGACGATCCAAGGTACAAATCTTCTTGCCCGTTGCTGTGCTAGTTAGGTGATCACTTAGAGGGGAACTCCCCCAGGTAAGGCCTGGGCACCATTCGCAGCTATCATGGTTAGGACATCCACTCGATGATTATGTTGTCGGGGTACCTGCTTGATCTTGAATCCATTAAATTTATTCTTAAGCAGTTGAACCAGCTTCAAGAAGGCGATCATGTTATCTCCTTTTGCCTGATACACCCTGAAAACCTGATTGACTATGAGTAATAAGTCACTCTTGACCTGCAGGTAGTCAACCCCAAGTTGGACTGTTGTCTTCAACCTTGCTAGGAGGGCTTTATACTCCGCCTCATTGTTGGTGGTCTTAAACTCAAATCTGAAATAGTGGCAACATTCAGCCCCCTTTTAGGTCTATTAGCATTATGCCAGCTCCTCCCCCTGCTTTTCCGGATGTTCCATCTATGTAGAGGATCCAGGACTTGCTATCCTTCGGCCAATTGTCAAACTCTGGAATATTCTCAGGAGCTATATTTGCCACTACGAAGGTCGCTTGGCCTAGGGGCGTTGAGAACTCTACCACAAAGTCCGCTAAAGCCTGGGCTTTGATTGTGGTCATGGGTTTATACCTTAAATCAAATTGGGTGAGCTCCAGGGCCCACAAAACCTGTCTTCCAGACACATCCGGCCTTTGCAAGTGTTGACGGAGAGGTTGGTCTGTTACTACTGCTGTTGAGTGAGTTTGAAAGTAGGGACGGAGCTTCCTTATCGAGGTCACCAGGGCATAGGTGAGCTTCTCCAGAAAGGTATAATTCTTTTTCGGCTTGGTTAGGGTATGACTCACGTAGTAGATAGACCGTTGGACCCCATCTTCACATTTCTTGACCAATGCCCTACTCACCGCAATTTTCGAAATGGCCAAGTAGAATTACAACTCTGCTCCAAGACTTGGCTTGAATAGTAATAGAGGGCTTGGCAGATACTTCTTCAAGGCTTGAAAAGCTTGCTAGCTCTCCTAATCCCATTTCATGTTTCTTCCCTACATGATTGCTTTGAAGAAATGGAGACATTTATCGGTAGACCGAGAAATGAACCTGTTGAGCACTGCTATCTGTCCGGTCAAGACTTGAACCTATTTAAGTGACATGGGAGATTCTAGATCCAAGATAGCCTTGATCTTTTCTGGGTTAGCCTCTATTCCTCTCTCATAAACCATGAAGCCTAGAAAATTTCCCGTAGTTACCCCGAAGGCACATTTAGAGGGGTTCAATCTCATATGGTTTTCCCTTAGGATCATGAAAGTTCTGCGAAGGTCGTCCTAGTGTCCTTCTATGAATTGTGATTTCGTGATCATGCCATCGATGTATACCTCCATCGACCTTCCAATCTCGGGTCTGAACAATCTGTTAACTAGCCGCTGGTATGTAGCCCCAACGTTCTTGAGACCAAACGATATCACTTTATAACAGTATAGACCTTGTCCAGTAATTAAACTAGTCTTATCTCGGTCGGCTGGATGCATCTTAATCTGGTTACACCCTGAGAATGCATCCATGAAGCTCAGGAGCTTATTTCCGGACGTGGAGTCAACCAGTTGATCGATCTTCAGTAAAGGAAAACTGTCTTTTGGATATGCTTGGTTGAGGTCGGTGTAGTCAACACACATACGCCACTTCCCATTCACCTTTGTTACCATGACCACGTTGGCGATCCGTTCGGGTTAGCATGCCTCTCTGATGAAGCCCGCTCTGATTAATTTATCTACTTCCTCTTGAACCGCATTATTTCTTTCGGTGTTAAAGTGATGCATTTTCTGCTTGACTGGTTTGAAGGTTGGATCCACTACTAATCGGTGAGCAGCCAATGACATTGGGATCCCAGGTATCTCGTCGTGACTCCAAACGAAGATGTCGTTAAATTCTTTGAGGAACCCGATCAGACTCTCCTTAACTTCTTGCTCTAAGGAAGCTCCGACCGTGACGACCTTTGAAAGATCATCCATTCGGATGGGTATCTCTTCGAGCTTGTCCACAGGATACCCGCTGGCCCATTCCCTGCTCCATTCTTCTTCATTTCTGATCACGGGGTTGTCCTCTGGGTCAGCTGCAAGCTCTATATCCTCCAGGGCCATCCTAGGTGTTTCCCCATCCTGGATTATTGTAACCTGTATAAACTGTTTTGCTAGAGCTGCTGGGTTGGCAGATACTGCGTAGCGCTTCCTACCTGCTTGTTGGTCTCCACACACCTCCCCTACCTTGTCTCATACCAGAAAATTTAGACATCTGCTTCGGTGAAGATGATTTGTGACAGCTGGGAAGGGTTGGTCGGTCTCTGGTCGACCTTGAAGATATCCCGCCCCTCGTCCGTACGAGGGGCCTTCCTCGCATGGTTTTTCCTGGAATTGTTGGAGATGCCGGCCAGAGTGGGACCCCCGCTGATAGTACGTATTATCTGAAACTATTGCATCAGGTCCGCCTGCTCTCCCTTCCTCTGCTCAGCATGTTCTCGGATCTTGGTTTGCACCTCCCTTCCAGCCTAAATGTTCTCCATGACTTGTTGTAAGAACTCTATCAAGCATCCTCCCCTTTTCAAAGCCTCAATCTGGTTCCGTAGGTTGTAGCATTCTGAAGTGTTGTGCCCTACGTCCTCGTGAAAATCGCAATATTTATAACGATTTCTCTTGTCGACCGGGGCTTTCATGGGAGCGGGCTTCTGTAACAAACCCTTGTCCCGAATGGTGAGGTAGACTGTTTCTCGGGATGCATTTAAAGAAGTGTAATGGTCGTACCCCCTCTCATTGAGGGCTATAGGGGTCACTGTCCTGGGAGGTATTAAAGCTTGAGGAGGAGCCCGTTTATCCGGATACCTTTTCGATCTGGGCTGAGGAAGAGGGAAGTCGTATGTTGATTTATTAGGGGGTTTGTTCTGGCTTTTCTGAGCTTGCTCGGGTCTGGGAGCTTCCTTCTTTTGTCACTTTACGGCTCTCATGTCGTCATGCTCTATCTTGACCTTGAGCTGCTCGTCGACCTCAATCTGCTCCAGAGCCCGATCATAGGCTCCCTGGTAAGTTTCTGAAGGTCTCTTAGCGAAATACAGGAAATGCTTTCCCGCCCACAGGTTCCTTCTGAAGTTGGAGAGTGTTTCCTTCTCGGTGAAGACCTCCATCTGGATGACTTCTTTGTGAAAACGCTCGACATAAGCCCAGAGGGTTTCCCCTCTCTCCTGGATCACGTATTATAGATTGATCGGGTCCTTTAGTCGGGGCTTAACTCCCTAGAATTGTGAGCAGAAATCGGTTGATAACTTGGTGAAGGAATCTACGCTTCCAGCAAGTAGTTTCCTAAACCAGGTTTTAGCATAATCCGTGAGCGTAGTGGGGAACATTCGACACATAGCGGCCCTGGTTGTGTTCTGGACCTCCATCTGTTGAATGAAACTCTCTAAGTGGCTCAGAGGATCTTCAGTCCCGGAGAACCTGTCAGCTGGCATTTTGAACTTAGGTGGGAGCTCTGCCTCTCGGACCCTTCTGGTGAAGGGGACGTTCATTTCACTTAGAGGATCTTTCTTGTCCTCCTTGTACTTCCCCTTCTTCATCAATTGGACCTCTTTCTGAAGCTCTGCCAACTGGTCCCTTAGTCGCTTGCTTTCAGATTTCCGTGAGTCGATCTCGGATTCCTCACCATCGGATCTTTCTGATGAACTGGCGACCTCTACCCCGTTCCTTATTCGAAGGGGGTTCATTCGGGGGCTTTGCTGACTTTCTTTCTCTATCACGGGCTTCCCTCCTTGTAGTCGTTGGGTGGAAAAGCTCTTCCCGTCCCCGGGGAAGGACATCTGTCATGGATCTGACTTGTCTCGGTTGGTAGCGTGGCAGCGCGGCAGCGCTTCGGGAACATGGGGCATGGGCTCTAGTCTATCTCGGATCGAGGTAGGGAGCCCCGCTCTGTTACGAGTTGATTTCCGAGGGGCAGGTCCCAGGCGATCAAATGCGGGTTGCCTAGCCCCAAGCCTACTTGACTTCCCCTGATTGTAGAGACCCGCTTGTTAGATAGTGATACCCTCGGCGAGTAATCGAAGGCGGACGTTTTCTACAAAGGCCGCCGCTTGTTGGTCAAGCTCTACCTGACTTCCCAGAGGGAGATCCAGAGCCCGCACAGTGGCTGGCTGGCGGGAACTTGGCTATAGAGCCCAGATTTTCTCCCTTTCCTCTGGACCTTTCATGTCGATGTAGCGGAAGGTTGTCCCGACGTGCCCTGCTGCCCTTGTGAGGAACGGAGCTTCATGATTACTATGAAATAACAAACTTGTCAAATGTAAAAAGATTGTGGTGTGAGAGGTTTCCCACAGACGGCGCCAGAAAGTGTTGACGGGAAATTTGCTCGAGATGAGAAATTTCTGTTAACACCCTCCAGACCACTACCACGAAAGTGGTGGCCGGGGTCGGTACCGTTGGTTCCCGACCTGGTTAAGAGATAAACGAGAGGCTGAACAGTAAATGGAAGCTTTATTATTGATATATTGCTTTAAAGTACAAATCGCTCTCTTGTATGCTCACAGTCTCTCGAAGGTGTAGGAGAGGTGGCAACTTTGTGCCTGTCTAATAGTAGAGATGAAGGTAACCGTGTTCTGAATCCAAAATTTAGGCATTCCTCTCTTCTTTCTATCTTATATGTTGTTGTATTTTTGTATCTGTCGTTGTCCCTGTTTTTCGTCTTCTTTTTACCATGCTTGGCTTCACATATTTTTATCGTCCAAGTAGGTTTTTAATTCGCAAATACTTTACCGTGATCCCATGAATCTGTTCCCTCCTTATCGGACGGGATTTGTCATTTGAATTTGAATTGTTACGGGATTTGATGATATCGTTGATGGAGATAAGTTTGTTCCCTTATTTGAATCAAACTCTTGACTTGCATGTAAATATTACGTGGAAATGATCCTGTGTGCACTCGTGCCATGAATCTTCATGAAGGTCACCCTGCCAGCTGTTGCCCCGTAGAGCGAGATAGACCCCTACTCTGGCTCTATTCTTAGAAGCTTAAGATGAATTTTCCCTGACCCTTGGGGGCTTGAGATGCTCTTGTAGACCTTCTTGAGAGGTAGCTGAGGTAGTGTCGATTTAGGTGTGATTCTTCCTTTATGTCCAACAAGGACAGCGGACTTCTGGAGAGGTTGGCGGGCTTCTTTCGAATGTCTCTTAAGCTTGAAGACTTCCCTTGGCATTCACGGGACGGTTGTAGAGCTCGACCTCAGAGTCGAGGTTCCCCGATAGATAGCCTGGAGAAGCCCGGGTTCCAATACTCTCGTCGGGGCTCATCTAGGTCTCGTCTGGCTTGTTTTCTGGTAGTTTTGAAGACGAGCCAGCCTTCCCTGCTCCTGCGGGGTGGCTTTATGGTCTTTCCGAGCTTTATGATTATTGATTATTGATGAAAAATTTCTCTTTAACCCCTGACCAAATTTCACTATTAACAATTGTATATTAAGTGCTTTATGAATTATATCATGTTATTGATATTTTATGAAGTTCTAACCTTCGATTTAGTTTAGTAATTTGAATTTATAAGATAATTTGGTTGACACAAATTTTATGAATTATTCCTGATAGAAAATAGATAAAAAGCTATCAAGCACATTTTTACTTTAAAAAAGGTTTCCTGCTTCAATCAAACACGTGCCTAACGCTGTAGGCTTCAAGGGGGGACCTTGTGCCTTTAGAAACAATGATCTGATCATCAACCTATTATAAGATTCAGCCAAGATCTGAAATCAAACCTAAAAGTGAAGAAACAACACTGTTTAAAAACATCTTTCTGGAACATCATTCCTAATTTCAATTCCATACCCACTCAGTGCACTGCTGCTATAGAAGAAATTATAAAATGTTAAGCCGTGTACAAAATCCCATTTTTCCACTGTTTTATGTAGAAAAAAAAAACGGCCGTCTGACTATATTTTCTTGTTTGATATTTAATTACGATGGCATCTAGCTACATGTGCACCCTGAATTAGATTCATAATATAATCCATAAATAGAACTCTGATCTATTCACCAAACTTGCACTATATTTGTCAACTGCAACTGTTTGTCACTTCGAATCACCACGGCTACTAGCTTCAATCGTCCCTTCAAGAATCTCTGGCTCTGTTCAAGACTTCAAAAGCTACATTTTCTTGAGCAGCATATATTAATCGGTTTCAGAATCTGAAAGTGGCATTTGGTAAGCATCTTTTGGTTCCACGTCAGTTATAGGAGGTCGAATTTTCTTCGACAAATTTCTTGGATGCTCTCTCTGTTTTGGTCTACTTTCATCCTGGAAAGAGATTCAAGGTGACTCATTTCTATACGAACATTTATATAAATGTAGGCTTCAGAAAGGATTAATATTTACAACTAAAATATATAAGGGCAGCTAAAGAAATATGCAGAGTTTGGGACCGCCAGGCCAGTTTTCCAATTAAAGAGTATTAACGAATTGGCCCCTAAAATTAAGACTCTTCTGCAAGTAATATTGGATTACAACATGAATGAATGAAATATAATTATTACTTGCTCTGCATTCAGGCCTATCATTGACCTCATGGAGCTTTGAAAGAGTATCTTTCTACCTAATACTCCTCCCTGCAGTGCATATAAATCTTATATGCATATAAGAGCTGCACTTACTAAAGAATTAACGCAAGATAACTTTATCAAATTATATTTGAGATGCTTGAAAACCACCAAAGTGAACACAGCTTTAACCATCGCTCACCTCAGTACTTGACTGGCTTTGTTGTCCTGACTGCCTTGGTCTTCCAGGTTGATTCCGCACCAGCCAGATGGTACCAAAAGACATTAATGATGCCAAAAGCAAGGCTGGACCTATTCTGGGATCTTCCAGGTAATCGTAACTTTTGCCCATAATGTTGTGGATCCTGTCCTTTACTCCAATGCTCTTGGAACGAATACTTTGGGCACCTCTGGACCAGATAGGTTCTGATTCCTCAGGAACAAGATCAGGAGTTTTCACTCTCTGCATTTAAAAGACTAAAAAGCTTGAGTAGTGAATCTAACTATCTACGACTCCAAAGAGATGCATCTGGAAACCTTTACCTTCTTTTTCACATTAACATAAACATGATATAATAAATTTACATCATGAATGAAATGTAAATTGCATCCCAGAAATGATGTGCAATCCAAGTTGAAATACTAGCGGCCCTCATTTCATTGAGAACACCTAATAAGAACCTTGATAAACCTAAAGTAACATGAACTTGTTTGCAGATAGTAATTTGTAATGGGGAAAAATGAGAAAAATTATTGATAACCACAACTAATTTAATTGCTAATGTAGTTACAAAATTTTATAATGTTAAAAGAATAAGCACAAATTGAATTAAAAAAATAAAGGCAAAAAAATAGTTCTACTTACATAGAAAGGGAGATCATTGAAGTCACCATCCTTAATTATTTCTGAGATCCATTTTATAATCTGTAACAAGATTAAAAAACAGAACGACATATTTTATACCAATCTAGGAACAGATAAATTTGGAAATAATGAGGGCAGTCAATGCAATATACAACCTCACATTAAGGAGTTCATACCTCCGGAATTTCAGTAGAACCATTGTATCTCACGACAAGCTGGGATGCAGGATCCACTTCTTCATATTGCCACACGTCCCATATATTTTTTGGCTTTCCTACAACTTTTATGTTTTCTGCAGTAGCATTCCTTTTATAACGCACTACAAATAACCTTGGTACATCACTCAGATCCCTCCTTGGTCCACAAGTTTCAAAGGCCGTTTCACAGTAAAGATAGAAAGAACAATATCTCTGGGCAAAACTCAATAATATTAGTGATTTGTGGCCCAAAATATAGCAGGCACGTAGTTAATTTATTAACTACAATATAAATATGTACAGGTTTGCCTTAACAAGGGTTGACTTCGGGTTGAACCCAAACCACCAAAATTGAATCATAAACGGAACAAAGTAAAAATAAACTTACGAGTTTATTTTGTATCAGTTTTATGCTTCCTATTGAAATATTGAATCCATACCCCTAAACTCAAGCAACATACAATACTTTGATAAATAGCTAAACTACTCTTCTCTGCATTCTTCCATTCTACAAGACCTGTTAATTACATCTAGTTAAGGGACAAACACTAATTTGCAATTTTCTTTATTTCTTCCCTTTATCAAACATTACTAGTAAATAGGAGGTGTGTGAGAGAGAGAGAGAAAAACTAGATGTTTTTTTTTAACTGGGTAGAAGAGGTTAATTGTATACTTCTAGCCTTTCATACTTTTGTCTTAAACTTCTAGCCTCTTTGTATACTTTTGTCTCAAAAGAATACAAAGAAATTTGTTTTTTCTTTCATCATTTTTTTTACACTTAAATTAGGAAGGGGTCACAGCTTGTTTTTGTTGAAAGATTCCTTAAAAATCTAGTTGACAAGATTGGGAAATTAACTTTCTTGTACCTAATGGTTTCAGTTTCCTATTTTAGTGCTAGTTTGTACCCTATAAATATTGTATCTTTGATTCTTTCTTAGTAAATAAATAATAAGAGCCTACTTTTCATATGGTATCAGAGCAAGGGCTCTCTTATTGTGTTTTTTCTTTTGTTTTTCTCACTCGGCCTTAATTGCCTAAAAAAATAGTGCCTTTTTACAGCCTTCATTGCTGGCGGCAGAAATGTTTTCTTCCTAGTTATCTCTCAGCTCTTGGCCCCCAGGCCGAAAAATTTCCTCAAGACTTGTCCCCTATTTTTCCTGTTTAATCCCCTACATCAGTTTCACTAAAAAGAAACTCCTAGCCTACCACCCAACAATCCAACCCACCAGCCTCTAGGAGACAAAATATTCAGGTCTCGCTCTGACCTAATGGCTGGAATTATTGGTTAGGTCCCAACTTGTGAAGATGATTTTAAAGTAAAACGGAAAGTTAAGATGAACAAATCAATAGTGTTTGTTGATTTATTCTTCTCCATATGGAGGTAATTTATAGGCAATACAAGGGTGGGAATCAAGGCAGAAATCCCCCCCGGCCGATATACCCAACTTGTTAATTAAGTCACATTTGTAAGGATATCTACAAGCTGGTCTTCACTTGGAACAAACGGATGTTCGATTATCTTTTCTTCAATTTTCTTCGATGAAGAATCGATCAATCTCCACATGCTTAGTACGATCATGCTGTACAAGATTATTAGCGATCTGAACTGAAGCCTTATTATCACATTATCACAGTACAACTTCATACTACTTTCTTGATGAAATCCCAAATCGCTCAATAAATTGTTTAGCCATAGTAGCTCAGAGATCTCTTGAGCAATTCCTCGAAACTCAGCCTCAACACTGGATTGTGACGCAACTGTCCGTTTCTTACTTCTCCAAGTAACCAAGTTTCCTCCTACAAATGTGAAGGTACCGGATATAAATCTTCGATCACTAGCACTCCCAACCCAATCAGCATTTGTGTAACCCTCGATGCCTAAGTGTTCATGTCGAGAGAACATTAATCCTCTACAAGGAGCTCCTTTCAGATATCTTAGAATTCAAAGAACTACGTTCATGTCCCAGCCCAATCAGCATTTGTGTAACCCTCGATGCCTAAATGTTCATGTCGATAGAACATTAATCCCCTACCAGGAGCTCCTTTCAGATATCTTAGAATTCGAAGAACTACGTTCATGAGGCTCTCAGTGGGAGCATGCATAAACTGGCTCACCACACTTACTGCATAAGCAATATCCGGATGGGTATGTGAAAAGTAGATAAGCTTACCAACAAGTCTCTAATATCTTTCCTTGTTTGTCGGACTTGAACAGGGTGACCTAGACATTCACATAACTTGTGATTCTGATCCATAAAGGTATCTGCTGGTTTGCTAGCAAGCACCTCAGTTTTTGTAAGCAGATAATAGACGTACTTTATTTGACTAAGGAAAATCCCATGTTTTGATCGGGCTACCTCAATTCCCAGAAAGTATCTCAGCAATTCCAGATCTTTAATTTCAAACTCCGTAGCCAAGTAACTTTGAAGTGCAGTCATCTCTAGATCATCAATTCCTATAACAATCATGTCGTCAACATAAACGACTAGTACAGTGATCTTATCACCCTGTCTTTTAAAGAACATGGTGTGATCAAAGTTACTCTGATGATATCCGAATATTCTCATGGACGTAATGAACCGTCCAAACCAAGCTCTAGGTGATTGCTTAATCCGTAGAGAACCTTCTTCAATTTACATACTTTGCCGGTCTGAGACTCAAAACCAAGTGGAAGTTCCATATAAATTTCTTCAATGAGTTCCCCATGTAGAAATGCATTCTTCACTCGCCTCTGCACTCACTGCAATTGTATCACACTTATGGCTGATACTTGTTGGAAGAACGCCTACCCAGAGTGGTATAAACTCAAGCAAGCTGAAAGAAAAAGCAACATGAAACCCCCTCATGTTGCTCTAGCTGAGGCTTCTCCATCTTCTGCTTCTCATGTGTCTCGAGTGTCCCATCAGGAAGGTAATTCTAGTTTGGCATTACTTTCTTCTACTAACACTTAGGTTATTGATTCAGGAGCTACTGATCATATGACTAGTAGTTTCTCTCGAATTACTTCTATAATGTCTTCACTTGTTACGTCTGTTTAGGTTGCTGATGGGACTCTTATGCCAATTACTGGGGCCAGGAATGTCTCACTCTCACCTACTTTTTCTATGTCATCTGTCATACTTGCTCCTAATCTCTCAAATAATCTTCTTTCAATTAGCCAAATAATCAAACATCTTAATTGTTCTATAACCTTTTATCCTACTCACTGTGTGTTTCACGACAATCTCACGAAGATAACAATTGGCACTGGTAGAGAGAGGTCTGTATTACTAGGAGGAAGCGAGAGCAATGAAATCCGATTCTAGCCAAGGATTCCAAGTCGGGAACGAGACACTTGACAGAGAGAATCATTTTATGGCATTAACGTTTAGGGCACTCATCTTTTGCCTATTTAGAACGCTTGGGGTCTGTCCTGTAAGCGTTTTTTTAGTTGTTTTTCAAAAATAAAAATAAAAATAAAAATAAAAATAAAAATGAAAATAGTGTTTTTGGTTTCACTTTCGAATTCTGAAAACGCGTCTGGCAGCATGTACTGAAAGTTGTATTTCGAAAATAAAAGCGAAAAAAAACACGTCTGGCAGGTTAATTGAAAACTATCAAAAATTGAAATATCAATTTTTGCAATCGTTTATTATTATTACAATTATAAACAGATTGATTAAATAAGTAACCATTATAATTTTTGTATTGTAATTTTTAAATTAAACAAAAGTAACACATCATAAATTACTAAAAAAAAAAATCAAATGATCATTTAATCAAAACGAAACTCTTAAATTATAAATAAGTATTATTTTAATAAATATAAATAACAGTAATAAAAAATATATATAAAAAATTAAAAAAGAAAAAGAAAGTAAACCGGATCGGTCAAGAAGAAGAAAAGAAGAAAAAGAAAGGAAGAAGATCGAAAAAGGAGAAGGATCAGAGAAGAAGAAGCATAAGAGAAGGAGAAGAAGAGGATCGGAAAAGAAAGAAGAAGAAAAAAGTAAGAATTTTAAAAAAAAAAAAAAAAAAAAAAGTTAAACAAAAACAAAAACAAAAACATAAAAAACATGTATTTTGTGTTTTTCAAATTTTTCACTGTTAATACTGGTTTTGTTTTCATTTTTTGAAAATAAAATGAAAAATGGTTAAGGAACATGAATTCGAAATCATTTTTGGAAAAGAAAAATGAAAACGGATTGAAAAACAGCTACAGGACAGAGCCTTATTTCCTCGGTTGTTTTACAATATTCCAGCTTCTAGTTTAAAGTGTGAACAATACATTTATACTAAAAAATCGTGTTCCTTTTAAATTAAGTTTCAATAAAAGTCCAATTCCTTTTTCATGTGTTTATACAGATGTTTGGGGTTCTTTTTCTACTCCTACTATAGGTCATAAATATTGTCTTTTATTGATGATTGTACTAGGGTGAGTAGGATATATTTGCTGAAATCTAAAAGTGATGTTATAAATGTCATTCCTCAATTTTACCAAATGATTGTCACACAATTTCATACTCTTGTTCGGGTTTTTCAATCTGACAATGGTCTCGAGGTTGGAAATCAGCCTCTTACTGATTTAAAAAAAAAAACACAGCATCCTCCATCACACGTGTCTACAAATCAGAATAGAATGGCATGGCAGAACATAAAACCGACATCTCCTCGAGGTGGCTTGGGCTTTATGTTTTACTATACATGTTCCTAAATGGTTTTGGGCTAATGCTTTCCTGGCCGTTGTCTATCTTATCAACCGAATGCCTACCCGTGTCACAAACTATCAAACTCCTTTGAAGATGTTGTCATGTTTTCACCATATCCCTTCAGATCTTAACATTTGCCCTAAGATTTTGGTTTTGTGTGTTATGTTTATGTGCACCCACTTCATAGGGATAAACTAGATTCCCATGTTAGAATATCTTGTTATTAATGTAGGATATTTTGTACGGTTAACAATCTATTAATTGTTGATTATAGGGGATTGTTAGATTAATTGTAGAGATTGTAGGAGATCGTATGAAAATTTAGGTTTTGCGCTCTGATAATGGTGGTGAATATCTCAATCATAATTTCAAAAACTTCTGTTTACGAAACGGTATTCTCCACCAAACATCTTGTGCACATACTCCACAACAAAATGGCATAGCCGAGCGTAAAATCGTCATCTCTTAGAGGTTGCACAATCTTTACTACTCGAAATGCGTATGCCTAAATCTTTTTGGGGTGATGCTGTATTATCTGCTGCATCTCATTAATCGCATACCGTCTAGTGTTTTATCTTTTCAAACTCCACTGCAATCCATGTCTCATTACTGTGATGTTAACTCTGCCTTACATATTCTTCCTCGAGTCTTTGGATGTGTAGTATATGTACATATTCATACTCCTCATCGAGGAAAGTTAGACCCGCGTGCTCTTACGTGTCTTTATAGGATATTCTAGCTCACAAATGGGGTACAAGTGTTATCATCCTCCATCTCGTAGGGTGTTTGTTTCGCAGGATGTTACATTTTGGGAAAATGAGGCAAACTTTGCCTCGGAGACTCCTCTTTAGAGGGGGAACTCGAACCATGAAGAGGAGTCTTTTAGGGTAGACAATGGTATATCTGTTAGTTTGCCCATTAGTTTGCTCAAGTCTCCTACAGACACTATTAGTTTGCCCGTAAGTCAATCTCCTGAAGAAAAAAATGAGGTTCCTGAAAGGACAGAACTAACTTGGAAAGTGTATGAAAGGCGGAATAAAGAGAAAGGGAAACAGGAGGAATTACTTCCCATACAGGTGCACAACCTCTTACTTCCCCTTCTCCAACACTAGCTCATCAATCAAACTCTAAGGTGGAAAATACTCCTGAGGTAATTCCCGAACTCTCTACTTTATCTAATGACTTGTCTAGTGAAAATCACACAGTTCCCGACCCCAGTTTACCCACTCGACGGTATCCCAGTCGGGAACATAGACCACATGCACGGTATGGTTTTTCCCCCGAGCGAACTCTAACATATAGTAATGCACTTTACTCTATTACTAATTATACCTCAACTCACAGACTATCTGAAACCTTTAAAGCTTTTGCACATCAATTACCCTCTGTATCTATTCCTAGTAAATTGCAGAATGCACTGACAGACCGGAATTGGATCCGAGCCATGGATGAGGAGATGAAAGCTTTACAGAAAAATTGTATCTGTGAGATAGTGGACCTACCTAAAGGGAAGAATGTTGTTGGATGTCGATGGGCCTATACCATCAAACACAAAGCAGATGGCTCTATTGAAAGATACAAGGCTAGGTTGGTTACCAATGGGTACACTCATACTTACGGAGTTGACAACCAGGAGACCTTTGCCCCGGTAGCAAAGTTAAACACCGTTAGGGTACTTCTCTCACTAGAAGCTAATCTGGAGTGGCCGTTGAGACAGTTTGATGTAAAGAATGCCTTTTTACATGGGGAACTCAGTGAAGAAGTTTATATGGATCTCCCCCCCGGTTTTGATTATCAAACTGATAAAGTCTGTAAACTAAAAAAGGCTCTCTACAGACTCAAAAAATCACCTAGAGCCTGGTTCGGACGACTCAGTACTTCCATGAGAAAATTCGGATATCAGCAGAGGAACTCTGATCACACCTTATTCTTCAAATGTAAGGGTGACAAAATCACTATACTTATCGTCTATGTTGATGATATGATTGTTACAGGAAACGATAATCTGGAAATGACTAATCTCCAAAGTCACTTGGGCACAGAGTTTGAAATGAAAGACCTAGGAGTATTAAGGTACTTTCTAGGAATTGAGGTACCCGATCAAAACATGGGATTTTCCTCGGCAAAAGAAAATATGTCCTTGATCTACTTATAGAAACTGGGATGCTTGCTAACAAACAAGCAGATACCCCTATGGATCAAAATCACAAGCTGTATGAATGTCCAGATCACCCTGATCAAACCTCGGCAAACAAAGAAAGGTATCAAAGGCTTGTAACACAGGAATGTGATTCCAGGAAAACTTATACACGTGTTTGATTGTGTATGGGAATATTACGTAGGATTCCTAGGAATATCAAGTAACCATGTTTGGTTGTACATGGGAATTTATTTTCTTATTATTAAAAACTAAAAAATTAAAAAATTAAAAATAAAAAATAAATTCAACTTATATGGTTAAAAAAATAACCATATCCATTTCTCAAATCACCAGCCCATTCGTTCATCCCTTTCTTTCCATCTCTCTGTGTCTTTCTTTCCAAATCATATCCACGTCGTCGTCGTCGCCGCCTCCAGGCCGATCTTGTCTTCCTTGTCCACATCGATGTCGCCGTCGCCGTCAACTCTAGTCGAGATCATGTTTGTCGTCGTCGTCGTCGTCGTTGTCAACTTCCTCTGGCTGGGTTCGTCATTGTCTTCATCATCGCAGCTCCTCCTCGTCGTCGTCTTCATCATCTCGGCTCCTCCTCATCGTCATCGTCATCGTCATCGTCATCGTCATCGTCATCGTCAGGCAAACACAGATCTTGTGTTGTTGCTATTTGCTACAATTTTTTTTTCTTTTATTGTTGGTGATGGTGTTTGATGTTGTTTGAGCAAACCCAGATCTTGTATTTGATGAAGATGAAATTGGGTATTGTTTGGTTGACGAAAGTAGGTTTTGAAATCTAAAAATTAAGGATTAGGGATTAGGGATTAGGGATTTTTGTGAAATGAAATTGTGAATTTTTGGTATTAATTTTCAGAAGCATCGTTGAAGAACAATGATGAAGAAAATAAAATAAAATAATTATTTTTTAATGATGGTGGGTCCCACGGTGGGAATCAGATGGAGGTAATCTGAAACCCACCTATTTTGATGGGAATCACATTCCTAGGAAACCAAAAACCCAAATCTGCTACCAAACAAAGGAATGCTTTGAGATTCCCATTCCCGTACAAAGATACCTCCATACCAAAAGGCCCCAAAGGAGCTCTTGGCAAAGGATTAATGTTTTCTAAAAATGGACATCTAGATATCAAGAGATACACATGCTGATTGGACTGGGAATGCTAGTGATCGGAGATCTACTTCTGTGTACTTTATCTTTGTAGGAGGTAACCTAGTCACTTGGCGGAGTAAGAAACAGACCATGGTGTCACGATCGAGTGCTGAGGCAGAATTCCGAGGGATTGCCTAAGGAATTACTAAATTATTGTGGTTGAAGAATTTATTGAGTGATTTGGGATTTCATCAAGGAGACTGCATGAGACTGTATTGTGATAATAAGGCTTCAGTACAGATTGCTAACAATCTTGTATAGCATGATTGTACTAAGCATGCGGAGATTGATCGATTCTTCATCAAAGAGAAATTAGAAGAAAAGATAATCAAGCTTCCTTTTGTTTCAAGTAAAGACCAACTTGCGGATATCCTTACAAAGGCCATTAATGGAAGGAATTTTTCATGACTCAATTAGCAAGTTGGGCATGAGTGACATCTAAGCACCAACGGGAGTGTTAGAATATCTTGTTATTAATGTAAGATATTTTGTACAGTTGACAATCTTTTAATTGCTGATTATAGGGGATTGTTACATTAATTGTAGAGATTGTAGGAGATCAATTACTTGATTCTTGGTCTGTATTTCTCCTATATATTTCTTCCATATGGAGAAGAATAAATCAACAAACTCTCAATTTGTTCATCCCATGCTTTAAAATGTGTTTTTAGGTTACTCATATTCTCAAAAAGGGTACAAATGTTTTCATCCTCCCACAGGTAAAAACTATGTGTCCATGGATGTTCAGTTTTGTGAGCAGGTGTCCTATTTTTCTAGGGATGTATCTCTTGATCCTTTTCAGGGGGAGATTAGTAGTAAGGAAGAGGAACGACTACGGTTGGAAGAAAAATGTGTGGGTTTCGGGTAACGGGGAGGGTTCGACTATTATAGGTGATGGGGCGTCTTTAGATGCTTCTGATCCTATGGAGGCTGAATCTAGTGAGAGGACAACTTGGTAAATTAAAAAATGTTACGCAAGACAGAACAAAGGCGTCACTTTTGACTCCAGTACTCCACTTGATGATACTACCATGCCATCAGATGACTCTTCCACGATTGACCCTATGGTACAGGCTTCTAGCGAGGTATATATTTCTTCACCTATAGCTCTCACTAAAAATGATATTTTGGATTCTAACGCTACAGATTTAGAAAATACTACGGGTAGGAGATATCCTCGTTGTGACCGTAAAGAGCCTGATAGGTTGGGTTTTCCAAATCATCTTCAAATGCTGTTTATCTCATTTCTGACTTTATCTCGTATCATTGCTTGTCCAAGTCTCACCTAGCTTTTGCCCTCCAGTTATCTTCTATGTCTATTCCTAGTAATTTTCAGGAAGCTCTTAGAGATCCCAAATGGAAGTTTGCTATAGTATAGAAAATAAAAGCTATTCAGAGGAATTCTACCAGGGAAATTGTCAAGTTACCTCTAAATAAGAAGACAGTGGGATGTAAATGGGTGTTTATAGTAAAGTATAAGTCAGATGGGAAAACTGACAGATACAAGGCCAGATTGGCTGCCAAAGGTTACACTCAGACGCATGAGATTGACTATCAAGAGATTTTTGCTCCTATGGCCAAAATGCATACTATTAGAGTTATACTTTCTCTTGCAGTTAATCAAGATTGGTCATTACGATAGTTTGATGTGAAGAATGTCTTTCTTTATGGTGATTTGATAGAGGAAGTATATATGGATCCTTCTCCAGGATTTACACCAAAGGAAGCAAAGGTATGCAAGTTGAAGAAGGCATTATATGGTTTGAAACATTCGCCGAAAGCTTTGTTAGGTAGGCTGACCTACTTAAGGAAGGAGTATGGTTTTAAGTAGGTTTCGACAGATCAAACTCTATTCTATAAAAGAGATGGTGATGATATTACCTTATTGTTTATGTTGATGACATGATTGTTACAGGTAGTAACATAAGTGAGATAGAAAAGCTTCAGTGTCTTTTGGCTAAGGAGTTTGAGATGAAGGATTTAGGGGCTCTAAAGTACTTCTTGGGCATTGAAGTATCACAATCAAAGCAAGGAATTTTCCTCTCTCAACGGTAATACGCCTTAGACCTCTTGGCTGAAACTAGTAACTCGACCTGCGAACCCGTGGATACTCCTATTAAGGTGAACCATGGTTTGAATATCTATCCCGATCAAGTTCCAACGACAAGGAGAGATATCAAAGGTTAGTATGGAAGTTGATCTATCTAACTCATTTTAGACAAGACATCATATGCAGTTAGTGTGGTGAGTCAATTCAAGCATAATCCGAGTGACCGACACATGGGGTGCTGTGAACCGTATTTTAGCAAGTCCTCTCCGGGTAAACGTATTATGTTCTCCAGGCATGGACACCTAGATATCATGGAATATACCGACTCTGGCTTTGCTGAATCCAAATTGGACGGAAAATCTATTTCAGGGTATGTGTCATTTGAGAGGTAATTTAGTGACTTGGAGAATTAAGAACAAAATGTGGTTTCTCGGTCCAGTGCGAAATTTGAATATCGTGCACTTCATCATGCTACTACAGAGCTTACTTGGTTACATATTCTCTTAGGAGAACTCAGTTATGGCCATCAGAAACCTATAGTGCTCATTTGTGATAACACGGTTGCCATTGAGATAGCTTATAATCCGATGCACCACGATTGAACCAAGCATGTTGAACTTGACAGGAATTACATCAAGGATAATCTAAATTCCGGTGTAATAAAGGTTCGTTATAGTAGGAGTGCGGATCAACTAGCTGATATGATGACTCATGTTGTTACCAATGTTCCTTTCTATACATTCCTATCCAAATTGAGCATGTGCGATATCTATGCACCAACTTGAGGGGGAGAGTTGGAATGTAAATATTATATTTACTTAGGAATTCTTTTACTTGGTCTCCACTCTTATATGGTACCCACACTATTTACTTGTTCACCAATCTTATGTGGTTCCCACTGTTTTCTTGTTCACTACTCGTGTATATCTATATATACCTCCATTGTGAGAAGAATAAATCATCACAACGTTAAACCCTAAAATTCTACTATTATGATAGATAAATGTTTATTTGAAGCTAATTATTAAAATTGTAGCAAAATGTAAACAATAAATAATAATAAAATTCACAGCATTTTCTAGAATGATGACCATAAGAAAGTTTAAATCTTCACACATGTTAATCTCCATCATTTTGACTACCTAGGCGCAAACGTTGATGAGATGTTGGAAGTCCTAGTGGCCTTCAATTTAGTTGCAGATTTAACTAAACGTGATCCACTTTTACAAATCAGAAGTGCATTCTTCATGGTATTAAGTCATTTAACATGTGATTTTAACGCTAATAAAATCATCAGCAAGCTTGGACACAAACAAGAAAATGAATCAAAATAATCTAGTTGGGGGTGTGGAATGGAAGATAAAAACTCACTTCTTGAGCCTCCCCATCGAGCCAAGCAAAAGTCAGTCGCTTGTTTTGGAATGCAATAGCGGATTCTGTTAAAGATCGATCCACATCAAGTGCATCCAAGTCACTTTCACTAGATAATAGTTCTTGAACCCTGCGCATTGTCTACAAACTTTGGTTATTAGACCGATTTACTTAACTGAAGAATGTATGGTAATTGACATAAACCCGCTCAAAATAATAGATAATACACATGCAAACGAGTATTTGAAAGCAATTTAACACTAGTGAACATATATCTAATCCTTGCTTATTCATATTCCTATAATCCCTCCAAGCCACCCCAACAACAACCAACCTAAGTCTCCAAAACCCATTTACACATTTTTTAAGGACGACTTGCCCATTTCCTTAATATTAAGAGTTGCAAGGGCAGTGATAAATATATATCTATTGGAAAGTGTTGACTAAAGAGTAATTCTATGAGTAAAATTCTAAGAGGATTTCTAGGGATTAATTTCCTATAACTATGGAATTGTAAATTAATTGTTAGTTGACTAATTGGTTAGCTAAATGTTAGGAATTAAGTAGTTAGCATTTATTGTAGGCTTGATTGTAGGAAACTTCTCGTGTGTATATATATATGCCTTATTGTAACCATTTTATAAATATACTATCAATACAGAAAATCTTCATGGTATCAGAGCCTTTAGGGTTCTTTTCTTTTCTAAATTGTTCAGAAACTATAACTCTTTAGGTTTCCTGTTTCAATTTTCGTTTTTCTTTTTCTTTTTTTTTTATTCGCTACAATGCTTTGCTACAGTACCTGATACAATACTTTTCTACACTTTTTCTTTTAAATGACTGAAAGCAACTCCAATTTTTTTTCATACAAACTCACGTCTAAATTCAGGACTTATGTGGGTTATCTTGGAGATCCCAGATGACAACTTGGTAACTATTCATGCTAGTGCTTCTCTTGCCTAAACAGGTAATCTTTCTACTAGTTATCCGAGTCAATTTAACTCTGCACCGTGGGTCATTGACTCCGGCACGTCAGATCATATGACAAGGGCGCGTCAGATCATATGACAATTTTTTTCCAATAATAGATTAATTTCTAATCTTCCTCTTAAGGTTTTTGGCAGCACTGTGTTTGTGCATATACCGAACTTACTTCGGTCTAAACTTGACGCTAGAGCTGAAAAATGTGTTTTCATCGGCTATCCCCCTAATAAAATGAGGTATAAGTGTTTCAATCCCCTTACTAAAAAAAACCCATATTAGTATGGATGTGATTTTTTTTTTAACAAAACCTTTTTTCTCTAAAACTCATCTTCAGGGGGAGAGTGAAAATAAAGATGAGTTTGAAAATCTTTTGAAAACTAATCATTCAGATTTACCAAATCCTGTCTTTCCTAATAGTTATCCAAACTCTTCACATAACGAAACTGTATTTGAAAAGGAAACAGGTGTTAATGAATAACAATTAAGGACTGATATAGTGGTAGATCTTATTGATTCTAGTCCAGGAGGAGAAAAATTACTTGATGAAGATCCTAATCAGGATAATCATCACACAACAGAGTTACTGGTCTATACTAGACGGAAGTCTCATACTAATAGAGAACAACCTTATCCGGTACAAGACCAGTCAGCTTTCCCAAGGTCCGATCTTGATTCTCTTACAGATAAGCATAAACCAGGTAATACTACTGATCCTCAACCTATCTCCATTACTCATCTTCCTTCTACTTCCTAACCCAATGTCTTTTCTGATCTTGACATTCCCATAGCTAATAGGAAAGGGGTCCGAAAATGTACCATACAACCTATAGCCAAATACCTATCCTATCACAGACTATCCGAAAATTACAACGCCTTTACCTTAAAAATTTCCCACCTAGTCATTCCTAGGAACATACAAGAAGCCTTAGGACACCCGAACTGGAAGGTAGCTGTTATGGAAGAGATGAATGCACTAGCAAAAAACAAAACCTGGGTTGTTGACGAGTTACCAAAAGGCAAGAAAACTGTGGGATGTAAATGGGTTTTCACAAATAAATGTAGAGGTGCTTGATCCTTAGAAAGACACAAAGCTCGCCTTGTTGCCAAAAGGTTCACTCAAACCTATAGCCTTGACTATCAGGAGACTTTTGCACCCGTGGCCAAGATCAACACCATTCAAATTCTCCTATCTGTAGCAGTAGATCTAAACTGGTCTTTACATCAGTTGGATATAAAAAATGTTTTTTAAAAGGCAATCGAGAAAAAGAGGTATTCATGGACCCTCCACCTTGGTTTGAGGGAGAATTCAATAATGGTAAAGTGTGTAGGCTAGTAAAATCCTTGTATGGATTGAAGCAATCACCTAGAGCCTGGTTCGAGAAATTTGGTAAGGTTATGAGAAGATTCGGGTACAACCAAAGCCAAGGAGACCATAGACTCTTCCTTAAACATTCGAGTGGAAGTAAAAAGGCTATTTTGATTGTCTATGCAGATGACACCATCATGACCGGTGATGATATTGAGCAAATAGGAAGGAAAAACAGTTGCTAGCTCAAGAATTTGAAGTCAAGGATCTAGGCAACGTTAAGTATTTTTTGGGGATGGAGTTTGCCAGGTCCAAAAGGGGGATCTTTGTTTCTTAGCGAAAATACATCCTAGATTTATTAGGAGAGACTGGGATGACAGGCTACAAGGCTGCAGATACTCCAATAGAACCAAATCTGAAACTTGAGGCTGCTAAACCAGAGAATCAAGTAGACCGTGAACAATATCAAAGGTTAGTGGGGAAATTGATCTACTTAGCTCACACTATACCAGACATCTCATTCGCAGTCAACATGGTGAGTCAATTCATGCATTCACCAGGACCAGAACACAATGAGGCGGCTTTAAGAATCCTGAGATATCTAAAGGGGACACCTGGAAAAGGACTATTATTTGCTAACAGAGGTCATTTTCAGGTTGAAGCCTTTATAGATGCGAATTGGGCTAGTAGTGTAACAAACAGGAGATCTACATCCGGCTACTATACCTTTGTTGGAGGAAACTTGGTGACTTGGCGAAGTAAGAAACGGGGGGTTGTAGCAAGGAGTAGTGCCGAGTCAGAATTCATTGCAGCTGCCCTTGGAATTTGTGAAGTAATCTGGATAAAAAGGCTTCTTGAAAACATAAAGGTTCAGGTTTTCTCTCCCACGAAGCTATATTGTGACAAGAAGTCAACAATTGCCATAGCTCACAATCCGGTTCCATATGATAGAACCAAACATGTGGAGATAGAGAATCACTTCATCAAAGAAAAGATAGAAAGTGGACAGATTTGTATGCCCTATCTACCTACCACAGAACAAGTGGATGACATCCTCATGAAGGGCTTACCAAAAAGGCAATTTGACAAGTTATGTTGCAAACCGGCCTTGGAAGACATTTTTCGACCAGCTTGAGGGGGATTGTTGGAAAGTTTTTACTACGGAGTAATTCTAGAAGTAAAATCCTAAGAGGATTTCTAGGGATTAATTTCCTATAACTGTGGAATTGTAAATTAATTGTTAGTTGACTAATTGATTAGCAAAATGTGAGGAATTAATTAGTTAGCATTTATTGTCGGCCTGATTGTAGGAAACTTCTCTTGTATATATATGTCTTACTATCAAAACAGAAAATCTTCAATAGAAGGAAAGTTAATTCCAAGACCAAGTATAAAAAACATATTCCAGTATGGAAAAAAAACCCTGTGACTTTTAGTTACCATATTTCATAGAAGCATCTCAACAAATATTTGAACACAAAATTGCTGAAGTAACTTGGAGAAGACCACATAAGAGAAATTAGGCCTTAAAAGGGGCAAAAGACAAGGGCATCCTTGTTATAAACTAAAGGTGTTGTGTTTTTGGCTAATCAAAACCCAAGTCAAGGCTTAAGAAGGAATCCTATAAGGATAATGAGAAAATAAAGTGTGCATAGAATTCCCTATTGGAATTAGGAAATTAGATTTTCTCAAGAATCCCAAATCAACTAGGATAGGGAAATAAGTTAGCTTTTCTTTTCCTAAGAGGATTTAGAAGTCATAATCTAGCATGGACTGTAACCAAAGTCCTATATCTATAAATAGGATTGCTGGGAGCTTATTTTTTACATAAGAAAGTCAACAAATATACAAGGGACAGAGAGCAAGAGTGATAAAGAAGTTCAAACAAGGTTTTAGGGAATCAGCTAAGGGATTTCAATAAGTTTCTTGTAAACAAACGTTTTTCTCTATAGTGCTAGTGATTTCTCAAGAGAGATCACACAAGAACGTAGGCAAAGTTAGCCGAACGTTGATAAATTCCTTGTATTGTGTGTGGTGTGTTTACTTTGTCAATCATCCTTTATTCCGTATATTCGTTTATCATTATCCTATAAGTTTATTACCGGAGTCTATTGAGTAAACACGATCAATAAGAGAGTTTAAAATCAACAAAAAACTGCAACTGAACTTCAGAAAAGTAGGCCAAGGGGGCACATATCGGATATATATTTGCAGCTGAAATTTAACATAAATCATAAATGTAAGCCTAATGGTTGGGTTTAATTGCAAGTGCTCCGGTAAGCTAAAGAAATATAAATAATAAATTAAGTCCAAAAACTTATGACCAAAGATTATCTATCTCAATGAAGCAGCAGCATTTCATACAAAGGAATTAGATCTTTATATATATATATATAAAGGACAATTAATGCTCATGTCAACTGTCTTTCTTATTATAGGAATGCTTATACAGCTATTTTAAGGATCATTATCTATTGAAAGGAGATGAGATCAATTAAAAGAAAAGAGGAGATACAAGGACTTTAAGAAGATTCTAATAAGAGGGAAGTATTAAAACCAATTGAAGCTCCACAAGGTTTCTTTTCTAACAAGCACATGACAGTATGACCATTCAAAAATTATGGGATTTTTGGTGAAAGAGACCAAAAACTCAGCAAAAACTTGTAAAAATTTAATGTGGGGTAAAAGTTCTAAATCATCACAAATTATTAGAAATTTTTCATTGTTATCATGAAAAGAATATAGGAAAATATTTCAGAGTCGCTTGGGAAACTGTTGAGGACCTAGATTGGGATCCAACAACAAAACCCTAACTTGTACCCAAAGTTAGATAGATATGAGTCGAACCACTCACGGAATTGAGCAATCGACTCTTTTGAATCAAATAACAGAATTTACCTAACCCTAGCTTAAGCCTTTCTAAGCAGTTCACCGAGAAAAGTCGAATCGAAACGATATTGAATGAACCCTAGCAGATCCAATTTTATTGATAAAACATTCAAAAGGTAACAACCCTAAAAATAATAGGTCTATTTATAATAGGACTAGTTTTCTATTTTCCTATTTTGTCATAGTCAAAATAGAAAACTAATCTAAAACATAATTAAAATAAAAACCTAATTACGACGTAACATAATCTTCCTCAGATCATATCAATTGCAACCACTTCTTGTTTGTCAGTAGCCTGTTCACTTCCACCCAAGAATGTTAATCTCTCTCCAATTCTTTTAGATTTTCTAACAGTCTCAAAATGCCCTCGCTCTTCAAGACTACCCTTGTCCTCAAGGGAAAAATCTGGAAAACGTTCTATCATCTCGTCATAGTCTTCCCAAGTAGCCTCCTCCCTAGGGACTCCTCGCCATTGAACCAGAACCTGCCACTATTTTGTCATACCACGTCCCTTTTTCCAACTGCGATATCGGAGAGCTGTTGTAGGTTGTAGAAGCATGTTACCCTCTGTATCAAACGTCGGTAAATCACTCGAAATGAGACTCGAGTTTCCCACTCTCTTCTTCAAAACGGTAACATGGAACACTGGATGCATTCTAGAAGTAGATGGCAACTCCAACTTGTAAGCCACCTCACCTATTCGCTCTAACACCTTAAAAGGTCTATAATATCGTTGCGACAATTGCACATTGAACTTTTTTTTAGAGATTTTTGCCGATAGGGTTGAAGTTTGAGATACACGAAATCTCCTGGCTCAAAAGATACATCTCGTCTGCCTTGCTCAGAATACTTCTTCATTCTTCCTTGAGCCTTCTCAAGCTTCTTCACCTTAGCTACAACCTCATCCTTATTCTGTTTCTCACTTCCCCCATCTTGTCGATCTCCAGCATTGGGCACCCCCTTTGCAAAGCCTCTCTGTTTAATTTCTTTGAGGCAAAGCAGCTTATATTCTTTTATTTCCACCCAATTTGAATTCCATCATCATGGCATCAAAGTCTGTAACCACCTTAACGATACTCTTCAACCAAGCGTTGCCTAACACCGCATCTACCCCCACTAGAGACAATATATCCAAATCAGCTGCAATCCTGACCTTTTGCACGTTCATCGCCACCTCGCAAACCACTTCTTCACACTTAAGTTTTTCCCCATCAGCCACCTTCACATCAAACAGTTCTATGGCAGCCCCTCGCAGCCTAATCTTCCTTACGATATTTGTGTTAATGAAATTGTGAGAGGAACTAGAGTCTACCGACATCGAAACCTCAAACTTACCGACCCATGCCATAAGCCTCATAGTGGATGGTTTTGAAACCCAAGACATGGCATTTAAAGACAACTCGAACAATTATTTTCTACCAATTCAGCCACCCTTAACTCTCCATCATCACTGGTGGCTTCCTCGTCACTGACAACATCGTCTGATTCACTTGAGTCAATGATCATAAATACCTTCCCAGTTCGGCACCGATGGTCCTTGTTCCATTTCTCCCCGCATTGGAAGCACAAGCCCTTTTTTATTTCCTCTTGAACCTCTTCCTTTGTTAGTTTTCTTACGTTTTTGCTTTCCTTCTTAGAACTATCCTCAATAGCTCCCTTTCCCTCCCAAGAATTTTTGTTTGATTCCGATTTAAAAATTTTACTCCCAGAACTCTCCTTAAACGGCTTCTTATCACTGTAGTAACTATCCTCTAAAATCTCTGCAATCCTTATCGCTTCAATCAATCTTTGTAGTCGCTTCAGTTTCATCTCCCGTGCTAACCACAGCTTCAACCCTTCAATAAAAATCCCCAATAATGACTCTTCTAACCACCCCCTGACCAAAATCTGCAATCGGCGAAACTCCTCAATATATACTTGAATTTTTCCTTCCTGCTTGAACTTGGCCAACTGCCCATGATGATTGACAACCGGTGATGGTCCCATTGAGCCAAAAACTCCCGCTCGAAGGCCGCCCAACTCATTTGCCTTCCATCTTGCTCATACTGAGCTTTGATCCATCTCCACCAACGATTAGCCTTCCCATCAAGATAGATACATGCAGTAGAAACCCGATTGGCCCTCGCCACTTCATAGACTAGTGCTCTACCTTGTCCAACCACTCATGTGAGTCCCCACCATTAAAATGTGGAAAATCGATCTTCGGCTTTCTAGGGCCCCGACTATGGTGCCTCTCTCTTCGCCTATCACTTTCATAAACTGCAGCATCTCTCCACGGTTCCCTTTGTTGCCCATAAATTGGCATTCGACCGCGAGGCTTCCTGTCCCATCTCACATCTTCCTCAGATCCATTATCCATCTCACCCTCAGAAACCTCATCATGCAACCAACGTTCCACCACTAATGGCCCACGTTCCACTCGTCCTCGTTTAAACCCTTTACGATTTCTGGTCAAATTAGGCTCGTCTACCTCACCTGTCGAGAATTGTCTCAAGCCATGAACTACGTGATCTCCTTCCATCCCCTTGAGTCCGTCCACCTACCGTCTCCTTCCACTTGTTTTCAACCAATTGTCTTTCAAGTCTCTCGATTGCATCATTGTTTGACCTAGTCAGATGCGCTATAGATGTCATTAGTTCTTATAGGGACTTGAAAATCCGATCTTGATTCTCCTCCAAGGCTTCAAATCGTTGCTTGTTAGTCTTTGATCCACTCCCCTGAATAATAGAATTCTCCCTAGATCCCATGGCTGCTGAATTTTGATTTTTTTGTTCTCTCTTTATATATATAGTAGGCCGCCGAAACCTCTCATTGAAAGCACCAAATTGTCGAGGATCTAGATTTGAGATCCAACAACAAAACCCTAACTTGTATCCAAAGTTAGATAGATATGGTCAAACCACTCGCATAATTGAGCAGTCGACAGATAACAGAATTTACCTAACCCTAGTTCAAGCCTTTCTAAGCAGTTCACCGAGAAAAGCCAAATCGAAACAAAATTGGATGAACCTTAGAAGAGCCAATTTTATTGATAAAACATTCAAAAGATAACAACCCTAAAAATAATAGTTCTATTTATAATAAGACTAGTTTTCTATTTTCCTATTCTATCATAGTCAAAATAGGAAACTAATATAAAACATAATTAAAATAAAAACGCAATCCTAATTAAGGAGTAACATAATATTCCTCGGGACATATCAATTGCATCCACTTCCACCCAAGAATGCTAGCCTCTCTCCAATTCCTTTTGATTTTCTAACAGTCTCAACAAAAACATTTTCCTTTCCTAGTTTCGTTATGTTCAATGCTTTTCATTCAGATGTTTGAAGTCTAGAATGGAAGCATAAAAGTCTGTAGATCCCTTTTTTTTTATTTTCTAGTCCAATGGGAAATGGTAAATGTCTACAGCCAAAAAGCCAAAATAGTAACTGCATTGCACAAATTTACCCTAAAGTTTTAAAAAAAATCACTCAGTTTTGAACACGGTAATTTTGAAGGGGAAAGTAAAGTTTAAAAATGCCTCAAATCAAAATCCAGGCAAAAATGCTTACTTCACGCATTCTTCTTAGTTCTGAGCTCTGCCTTCCTGCAAGAATAACACAATACCATATCCTGATATCATTTCCAGAACGAGAATAGCCTCTAGCATCACAGCCCAGTTCCAATGATGTCAGACTCCTTAATTGTGGAAGCTCTGGAAACACAAAGTGTAACAAAAATAAGGTAAAATCAGCTCGATTAATCTAATTTCCATATTTCATTTAAAAATGAAAAAATTGTAATATCCCAAAGATTGCAACAGCCATCGGTTAAAGGGTTTTTGAAACTTATGGTGACCATACTTCTACCACAGTGTGTTGATACTACTAAAGAATTGTGGGACTCTTCAGGAACGATTTGTTCAACCAAAAAACATTTCACGAATTTATGATGAACATGCCTCATTTTTCTCATGTCAGCAAGGTGATAAAATCCTAAGACATTGTAAAACAACATTTTGAAAATACTCTTACAACTTTGATATTAGAGAACATGACACTTGGATTACTTTGCCCTAACATTGATGACTCGTCAGACCATATGCAGGAAATTGAAAGTTCTTTGTTGACTGCCACTTGTCTCTATAATTTATAGTTCTAATTATGTTATTTAAATTAATTTAAACAGTAAAGTAAATATTTTTCAATTGCTTTTAATATAAATATTATTTAAAAATTAAATAGATCCTTCTCAAATTTACGAACTGAATAGACCAGCCAACCGCCACCTTGTGAGAGGACGAAGAGCCTGACAGCCTTTCTCACTTTTAGGTGATGGATGGAGGGGCTCCTCCCCTCCGGATAAAAACTTGGAGCACACCTAGCTATCTTAACGGAGCGTTTTTTAAAATGTACCTATTTTATTTTTTTGAGTTTTTTAAATTAATTAGTTAGATTAATACTTGAATTTAAAATAAAAAATTATTACAATTTGTTTAATTATCCTTAATAGTTTATGCATAAATTATTGTAGTTTCATGTCAAAAGGATAAATAGACTAGTTTAAAGTTGTTTAAATAACTTAGTGTTTGTAAAATATAAGAGAGCATTGAGGCGTTGATATGGACTGTGTATGGTTGACCAGGAGGGTTGATGATGAGAATAATAGATGATGAGCTTTTTTTACAAAGGAGGATGGTTTCAATTAGTTAGATTAATACTTAAATTTAAAATAAAAAATTATTACAATTTGTTTAATTATCCTTAATAGTTTATGCATAAATTATTGTAGTTTCATGTCAAAAGGATAAACAGACTAGTTTAAAGTTGTTTAAATAACTTAGTGTTTGTAAAATATAAGAGAGCATTGAGGCGTTGATATGGACTGTGTATGGTTGACTAGGAGGGTTGATGATGAGAATAATAGATGATGAGCTTTTTTTACAGAGGAGGATGGTTTGACACGGAATGATGTTGCTTGAGTTGCTAGAGTTGGAGAGCCTAGTTATCAAATTATATCAAAATCGGCTTCTACATCAAGGCCAACTTCAACAAGTGTCACAATCACAAGTTTGATCAATTGACCATGTAGATAAAAAGGAGAGTGTGTTTTGTTTTTTGGATCATCAAAACCCAAGTCAAGGTTTAAGAAGGAATCCTATTTGGATAAGGAGAAAATAAAGTATGCTCATAATTTCTTATTGGGATTTGGAAATTAGATTTTCTTAAGAATCCTGAATCAACTAGGATAAGGAAATAAGTTAGTTTTTCATATTCTAAACGGATTTAGGAGTCCTATTCTAGAAAAGAATGTAACCCAAGTCCCATATCCATAAATAGGGTTGTTGGGAATTTATTTTTAATACAAAAAAATCAACAAGCATACAAGGGGTAGAGAGAGGATCTAGCAAGGTTTTGAGAAATTAGCAAAGTGGTTTCAATAAGTTTATTGCAACCATACGTTTTTCTCATAGCGCTAGTGATTTCAGAAATTAGCAAAGGAGTTTCAATAAGTTTCTTGCAACCAAGCGTTTTTCTCTATAGTGTTGGTCATTTCCCAAAGGAGATCACACGAGGAAGTAGGCAAAGTTAGTCGAACCTCGATAAATTCTTTATGTTTATGTGTGGTATGTTTTCTTTATCGTTCATATTTTATTCCGCATTTTTGCATATCATTATCCTATAAGTTTATCACCGGATTCAATCGAAAAAACAAAATCAATAAGGGAGTTTGAAAGCAACAAATTGGTATCAGAGCTTGGTCATAGCATTTTTTTGAGATGGCAGGTTATAAGAACAATGACGTGAAGCCCATCATAATTGAGAATGGGAATGTTAACTTCACGTTATGGCAGAGGATGATAAAGAATGTCTTGATTCAATAAGATCTACAGCATGTTATTCTCAAGGTGGAGAAGAAGCCGGCGAAAACTACAGATGCTCAATGGAAGTGAATGGACGTAAAGAGGAACAGCTCTATTGAGTTACATCTTGCCGACAATGTGATGCTTAATGTCGATGAGGATATGAACGCTAGAGAGACATGGGATAAGATCGAGAAAGGTTACAGGGGTAAAACTTTATCCAATAAACTTTTCTTGAAAGATGAACTTCTTATCCTTTGGATGGAAGAAGGTAGAAATCTGCAAGCTCATTTGAGCAGATTTCATAATTGTGTTACCAATTTTTTAAAGGTGGATGTAAAGTATGAAGATGATAACAAGGCACTTTAACTGTTGAGATTTCTACCGCCTTTGTTCAAGCACTTCAGGACCACAATCATGTTTGGTAAGGAAAGTTTAAAGTTGGATGAGGCTATAGAGGCTATCCAATTTATGTCAAGATGGATGAAAATACCGAAGGCTCTCAAGCACATGGTCTGTATGCAAAGGCAAAGAGGGGTCAGGCATGATAAATCTAGCAACAAGGGTAGATCAAAATCCAAGAGAAAAGAAACAGAGAAGTAGAGTTGCTTTTTGCATATAAGCGCCTTAGTGCTTTTTGCATGTTATTCATTAGAAATAAGAAACTTGATTTCATGGCTATTTACAATGTCATTCATCTTAAACCAGCCGCTTGGACATTACGATTAGAGTAATTAACAACATAGATAAAAAACAAGTGGTTCCACAATTAATGACAGACTTGGAATAACTAACTGATGGAATTTAAGTCTGACAATTTTTAGTACAAGAAGATTTTTATATTGTTATTAATGAAGTGTATAAGAAAGTTTTACTTAGAGTTAAAACACACAAGTGACTATAAATTTGAAGAGATACCTTGCTGTTTATTCCGTTCAATAATTTCCGAAACCCATGAATTGTTAAATGATCCTGAAACACAATAAGCAGTACTTAGCTTTTTGCATAAATCATGTTACAGTTATGAAGACATATTCAATAACAGAACCAAAAATTGTAAATTGAACAAAGAAATAGTAACATGCCATAGTACACAGTAGGTTTGACACCCGGATCTTTTATGAATACAATAGCAGGTGCCGAATCCACCTCAAACCTGTTGTCATTGATGAAAACTCCATTAAGGTTGTCAGTAGAATAGGGAATAGTGAAGCACTAATCCTTTTATGGTTTCGATTCATGGAGAAACATATGCACGAATGAAACTGACAAAGCATTCTTTGTTATTTATGAATAAACAAAGAGGTTCCTTAAAAACGGTTAAAAGAACAGTCTTCATTCAGGAATGCATTATATATCAAAATCAAGATAATAAGAAAGCACATCTTCATACGTATTCCACCAAAAAGAAGATTCCTCCTCTTGCCATAGCACAAATGCAAAAGAGGCATAAGCCCAATAATCCTTAGAAATTTGCCGTAGAAATGGAGTAGCACGCTCCCCTGTTTTTGAGAAACAAATTATCTTTACCTACAGAGTGAAGCACAAAAGCATTAAGTATCAAAACAAGATATAACCGGATGGCACATATAAATTAAGTAACCTCATTGAAGTTAAAATGAATACAAAAATGAACACTTGCAAACTTCCATAGCAATAAACTGCAGAACCACATTAATATGCATCAGTATGCATAGAACACAAGACTCACAGAAACACCAAAACTCAACTGATCTGAGGGAAAATTCTAATGTTACAAAAGAACAGTAAGCTCATTGTACTCATTGTATCACAATGCCAGTTATGCCATCTTGAAGCAGCAAGGGCAGTGGAAGCAGGGTAATTTTACAATGCCGAACTTTTAGGCAATCAATGTTATCAGGCTTACGTTAAACACTGCTGTTAGACTCAAAAGCTAGTATACATGTAGGGGTGGCAATATGAGCCACGACACGATAGGTCGACACGACACGAACACGATATGTCAACACGACATGAACTCGATTATTGTGGGTTTGGGTTGAGGATAAATGAAGTTAAAATGAATACAAAAATGAACACTTGCAAACTTCCATAGCAATAAACTGCAGAACCACATTAATATGCATCAGTATGCATAGAACACAAGACTCACAGAAACACCAAAACTCAACTGATCCGAGGGAAAATTCTAATGTTACAAAAGAACAGTAAGCTCATTGTACTCATTGTATCACAATGCCAGTTATGCCATCTTGAAGCAGCAAGGGCAGTGGAAGAAGGGTAATTTTACAATGCCAAACTTTTAGGCAATCAATGTTATCCGGCTTAGGTTAAACACTGCTGTTAGACTCAAAAGCAAGTATACATGTAGGGGTGGCAATATGGGCCACGACCCGATATGTCAACACGACATGAACACGATTATTGTGGGTTTGGGTTAAGGATAAACGGGTCGTGTAAGTAATTGTATCAACCCGTCTAACCCGATTAATAAATAGGTCGTGTTCGTGTTGACCCACCATGTCGCTGGTATACACGATTAATAGGGGTAAAAACATAATTTTACAATTTTATAAGACATTAATGTAACTTTACCTTTACATATAATAGGAAACCCTAACTCAAATTTATTCGGTCACCACTCACCGGACCAAAGTCCAAACCCTAACTGCTTACATCTCTCTCTCTCTCTTGCTCTCACGCCAGCCTACAATATCATCTCACGATTCTCATGACATCTCTCTTTGAAACCCAATTGAAGACTTTGAGACTCTGATCTCTCACGCCTACACTGCTCACATCTCTGACTCTAACTTTGTTTGTTAGTTTTTATCCGAGTTCTCACCATCAGCCGAAGAATTTTCTTAGAAAAAATTGTTGTTGTATAACATTGGTTATGAATCTTATATCAATGTTATTATTATTGCTTGGATCTGATTGCATCTATTGTTTATGAATCTTTATATCAATTCATATTGTTTAGATCTAGTGCATCTGCTCTGACTCTCTAAGATCGCTGTGTTGATTGCAAAGTTTTCACTTTTCCATTTACTTACAAACTAGTTCATGCTCTAGCAATTTCTAAAGTCTGTAAAAAATTATTAACCTTGTCAGAACAGACCTGTCAATGGCCTTGTTCGATCAAGTGATATATATAAACTCTACTGTTGTTAATTGTGTGATTCGTGTGTTACGATTGTACTTATAACATATATTATATATGTTTGTTGTTTTTAGTTTTGACACCGATTGTGTTTGGAAGTCCAAATAATCTAAGTTGTGAAATTGGTGTGTCTATCTATTTTTTAGGTTTTATTTGTTTTTGGGTGCTATTTGCTTCTGATTTTTTTTTGTGTATTTATTTAGGTTAATCTATGGATCCCAATCAAGTTTTAAAACTCGGAAGACGGTGCGAGGAGAGATGGGTGCCTCGAGGCGTCCGAGGCAGACGCCTCAACTGAAAAAATGGAAAAAAAAATTAAAAATATGATACAAAATTAAGAAAGTAGAAAATATTTCATAATATTCAAGAAATAAGTCATATCAAACAATACAAACATAAAATATCTCAAACAAATTAAACATTAATAAAAAAGCGTCATCCTAAATACAATTAAGTATATTCAAAGATAGAAAAATAGGGCATAAAAATGAGCACGCAAAAATAGGCAGAAATCTTTTTGATTTAATTTTATCTTATTACGTAAGACCAACAGAGCATACAAAATATTCATATCACATACTAGTTTAATTTTACTGTATCACTTAAGAAAAACCGAGGATCAAAAATTTCCATAGCAGTTATTGATTTAATTTGATTGTATTACATGAGAAAAACATAGCTTAAAAATAGGCAGTAAAAAATACATCTTTTATCTTCTCAAAAAAAAATTTGAAAAATCAACAACTTTTTCAACTTTTTTCATGCTATACTGATATGAAGATGATTCTAGACCTTATTCTATGCCTTTTTCTACTGACAATTTAACAACAACAAAGAAAACAAAGATGACTACTAAGAAATAAAACAAAAAAATAGAGATCGACGATTTGACAAAGAGAAAAGATGACGTTGCCGATTCAAAGAAGGAACAGCTCAACAATTCGACGGCGTCAGGAAGGACAAATCACGTCGACGATGAGGACAGCTGTTGTCACCCAAGAGAGTAGACCTAATTGATGTCACCGGAGATAGTAGCAGTAATTGACGTCGCTGAGGTCTTTAATCGATCGACGTGAAGAAAAAAGAAACGAAAGAAGAGAGAACGGACCGAAGAACAGGCGAAGAGCCGACGAATTTGTCTTCGATCGATCAACTTTGGATTTCAGGGCTTCAATTTCAAAACGCAGCATTCTACTCTTTCTCCTTTTACCAAAACATTGAGTTTTTTTTTTTTAAATAATAACAAACCGAGTAATAGCAGAGGCGGCCAAGTCAGACTGATTTGGCGGATATCTGGCAGCCTCTTGCAGCGGAGGCGGGTAATATCAGGACATGGCCTGGAGCGGCTGCACCGGTGCGTTTTTTCTAAGAGGCAACCGCCTCAAACCGGATTTTAAAACATAGATCCTGATAACTTCGAAGACGAAATTATTCACTCTAAAAGTATGGAAAAGGATTATGAAGGTGGTGAAACTCAAGTAGAGGTGGTCAATGATACGAGTAAAGGGGACAGGAAGCTCCTGCAAAGGGCAAAGATGGAAAGTTATTTGCAAGAACTCAAGAAGTTATTTGGACTTTTGAATTTTATTATGGCTAATTATTTATTCAATTATATCAGTTGTATGTTTTCATTTGGCAAATATTTGTTTATTTTTGTGATAAATGTATTAAACAAATTAAATGGGACATTTATAATTGTCAAATTAAATGGGTTAAACGGGTTCAAGCTTCATATTATATTAAACAGATTAAACGGGTCATTTAAACGTGCCGTGTTGACCAGACACGATTTGACCCGTATAAAAAACAGGTTAGATGAGTCATGTCGTGCTGACCCATTTATATTCATGTCGTGATCGTGTTTAAGGGGTCTGACCCTTTTAATAAACGGGTCATTTTTGTGTCGAGTCAAAAATAAATGGGTCATGTTCGTGTTGGGCCCAACACGAACCCGTCAACCCGTTTTGCCACCCCATGTGTTTCGTAAATTTAATGTTAATTGCTAAAAATTTATATAATGATTAAAAAAGATACAAATTTTTTGAAAGGAAATGTATGGAAATTGAAATGTTGATACCAATTATTTAATTCAAAAAAGATAATATAATTATATAAGATTTAATTCAAATTTCAAAAAAAAAAAAATATGTAATATCTATTATTTTTTATAATTCACATTACAACCATGTGCATTTGTAGTTCCAAATCTACTTTTATTTTACATATTCACGAAGTACATAAAAAGAGAAAAAAGCCTAAAAATTATAATAAATAATAGAAAAAAATTATAAACAATAAATAAAAATGATCAGTTAGAGATAACTATTAAAAAACTCAAATTATAATAGTAAGAGTAATACTACTTTACCCAAATTTGGTGCTAATTAAAACTTTTTCGATTGTATGGCTTTTTTTTTTGGTCTAGGATAAATACAAACTTATGACAGATCTCTTGGCATCAAAAAGCTGATCATATAAATAATAAGAAATGCAAATTTATATTTAAACAACAATATGATAAACCAAATGTTTTTTGCATTATTGCATTATGATTTTAATGACAAATTCCTCAAATATGGTGTCCTAATTTTAAAGAAATTCATAATAACATGAGAAAACTGGCTTGACAATTGAAAATACGACCACCAATCAAATTGCAAGTGAAGGAAATGAATAAATCATGATGACAATTATTGACTTATTGATGATTGACAGATTGATTGGGATTTGGTTGATAATGTATATAATAGCTAACGATTAGGGATTGATTAGAGGTGATAGTTAGTGATTGATTATTAGCTAATTGTTAGGGATTTGATTGTGATTGATTGTTAGCTAACTGTTAGGGATTTTATTATGTAATAGGAGTATATATAGGACCTCTGTACTAAAGCAAAAATCAGATAATTACAATAAACAAAATTGTTCACATGGTATCAGAGTCTTAAAATCAATTCTAGAGTTCATGTTTTTTTCTCCGGTCCAGCCTGCATCACCGAAATTACTTCCTAATCCTATTCGGCCTTCATTGCAGAAACTGCTTCCATAATCAGCCTTCATTGCTGATTTCATTCCAGCTTTCATAGTAATTGGATTCTTAGTCGGCCTTCACTGCCAATTTCGTCCCCTTCTTCGACCTTCACAGCCAGAGGCGAGATTGTTGACTTTGCCATTTGTTCTAATTAATTATGGCATCTGAGTAAGCCACTTCTTCAGTACCAGTATCTTCATCTATCACCAACCAGTTTAAGAATAACATGCTCAACAAGGAAGATATCGAAAACTAAGGCACTTCCTAGGCTCTCTTGAAACTCCCAGTGGTTCCTACTCTCTGGCTTGCTCAGGTAAGTTTATTAAATCCTCATCTCTTAATGTTTTTGAAAGCTGTCATTTAAATTCTAAAATTTGGATCATTAACACTGGAGCCACATATCATATGACTAATAATGCCAGCCAATTCGATACCTATACACCTAGTCTAGGAAACAAAAAAATTAAAGTAGCTGATGGTACTCTTGCTACTGTGGTTGGTTATGGCACCATATACTTAACCCCATCTTTAACCCGGAAAAATGTGTTACACGTCCCTAAACTTTCAGTGCGTTTATTATCCATACACAAAATTACCACAGACCTTCGATATCAAGTACCATTTTTTTCCTTCATACGATATGTTCCAGGACCAACGTATGGAGAAGACGATTGGGCACGCTAAGGAGCACTATGAATTGTATTACCTTGACATACGTAGTGGATGTGGTGATGGAGTTTCACTTTCAATTTTTTTTGCAAATTTGTTGTCTAATAAAGCTAAGTTATGGCTTCTTCATTGTAGTTCAGAACATCCATCTTTTTCAAGGTTTCCAATTCAATTAATTCACCCAGATTTATGGGTTCCATATAGAGTCCCGCATATATCAGAGGCTCATTGGTTTATGTCTTTTATTAATGATTGCTTATGTGATACATGGTTATTTCTTGAAAAATAAGTCTGATGTAAGCTCCAAACTTCCTATTTTTTTTTAAATGATTAACACCCAATTTGGAGAATAAGTTAGAATCATTTGTTTTGACAATGGAACATAAATTTGTAACCAAACTTTAGGGTCTTTTTCGAAAAAGAAGGAAGTATACATCAGTCCTCGTGTTGATACCCCTCAACAGAATGGAGTCGCCAAAAGGAAAAATCGCCATCTCATAGATATGACTCGGACGTTATTTTTCCAAAATGAAGTTCCTAAGTCATATTGTGGTGGAGGGGGAAGGGAGGGAGGTGGTTTGGAATGCAGCTCACCACATCAATAGGATACCTTCTAGGAGTTTGGATCACGAAGACCCGATTTAAGTCCTTACAAAGTTTTTTCCACAAGCTCCCAACCAAATTCGATTCCATCGAAAATATTGGGTGTCCTACATGTCCATATTTTGGCTCATTAACGTAGCAAACTTGATGCTCGAGCCTTGATATGTGTCTTTATTGGGTACTCCCAAACAAAGAAAGGGTATAAGTGTTATCATCCTCCGTACTGAATTTTTTTATTTTTTTTGTCTATGGGTGTTACTTTCAATGAGACACAATCTGATTTTAATGGTCACTATCTTCAGGGGGAGTGTGGTAGTAAAGATAGTGACGAGTATGAGCCTAATTCTACTATTGAACCAGTGGTCGAGTTGCCAAGTTGGTTGAACCTGAGTCTGTTTGTGAATCTGTCAGTGCAGGAAATGAGAATGGAACTACTACCAAATCACTACAAGTGTATACAAGACGGAACAAATCCATCTTGCCTCCGTGGCCTGCTCAAGTGTATGCCCCTCCAGTTAGTCCTAACATGGAGACCGAAACTAAAACCCACATACACATACAGACGATAATTCTTGACCAAAACCAGCCAATTGCTGTGAGGAAAGGAATCAAAATGTATGGAATATCCCATCTCAAATTTTATTTCTTTAGAGAGAGACTCCCTCATAAAAAGCATAGGATCCGAGTTAATAAACCAAATTCCAGTTCCATAGACATTTTAAGCGGCATTAGAAGATGGGAATTAGAGAAAAGCTATGGGCAAGGGGATGTTAGCACTCGAAAAGAACAAAACATGGAAGGTTATGGAGTTACCAAGTGGGAAACAACCATTGGGGTGTAAATGGGTGTTCACAGTAAAATACAAGGCAGATGAGTCACTAAAATGGTATAAGGCAAGGATAAACCTTTGCTCTTATTGCCAAAATGAACACCGTAAGAATTCTACTTTCTCTTGCAGCGATTCTGGGATGGTCCCTATAACAGTTTGATGTCAAAATGCCTTTCTCCATGGTGATTTGGAAGAAGTACTTGTGAAAGCTCCGTCAGGGTCTGATAGGAACCTAGGGAAAAATAAAGTATACAAGTTGAAGAAGGCCTTGTATGGTTTAAAGCAGTCTCCAAGAACTTGGTTTGGCTGGTTCACTAAAGTCATGACCGAGATGAAATACAATCAAAGCCAAGGAGACCGCACTTTGTTCGTTAAGTCGGCTAATGGTAAGATTATTGTCTTGATAGTTTACATTGACGATATTATAATGATAGGAGATGATATCGAAGAGAAGACCTCGCTCAAGAAGCGTTTGGCAAATGAGTTTGAGATTAAGGAGTTAGGGAGGCTAAAATACTTTCTTGGAATAGAGATGGCTCACTCGAGAGAAGGTATATTTACCTCATAACAAAAATATGTTTGTGATCTTTTGAAAGAAACAGGAATGCTTGGCTGCAAACCCGTAGACACTTCGATTGAACAGAACCACAAGCTTGGAGAAATCAAGAAGGTGTCAGAAGTTCATTGCGGACGATATCAAAGGTTGGTGGGAAAGTTGATCTATTTATCACACACAAGACCAAACATAACATATGATGTGAGTGTGGTGAGCCAATTTATGCACGCTCCTTAAGAAAGTCACCAAGAAACAGTCTACAGAATCCAAAGATACTTGAAGTCTACACCAGGTAGAAGAGTTCTTTTCAAAAGAAATGGGAGCTTAACAGAACCGACGGTCTTCAAAAAAAATAAAAAAAATAAAAAAAGTAGACAACCAATCAAAAGTTGCCACGTGGCATATTATTTGAAAAAAACCGTAACCGAACCGCCTAACCGGCGGTTAGAAACCGTAAACCAAACCGGCTATACTGGTTACGGTTACGGTTTGTGCTTTCCACGGAACCGGAACCGGAACCGGAACCGACGGTTTCAAACCGAAACCAAACCGTGGGCACAACTAGTTAGAAGCCTATACGAATGCAGATTGGGCAGGGTCAGTGATATATAGACGCTCTACCTTAGGATATTGCACATTTCTAGGAGGAAATTTAGTGACATGGAGAAGTAAGAAGCAACCGGTAGTAGAAAGGTCCACCGCTTAAGCGAAATTTAGAGCAATGGCCCAAGGGATTTGTGAGTTACTCTAGATCAAAATCATCTTGAGTGACATAGGAGTTCAATGGGAAGGTAGCTTAAAGTTGTAACATCAAACACAATCCGGTTCAACATGATCGCACTAAACATGTTGAAGCGGATCATCACTTCATTAAAGAGAAATTGGAGAGTGGACATATTTGCACACCTTATGTATCTAGAAAGAGTCAGCTGGCTAACATTTTTACTAAAGGTTTGGCAGGACATACATTTATAGATATTTCAAGCAAGTTGGGAATCTATGACTTCCATTGGGAGTGTTGACTTATTGATGATTGACAGATTGATTGGAATTTGATTGATAATGTATATACTAGCTAATTGTTAGGGATTGATTGGAGCTGATTGTTAGTGATTGATTATTAGCTAATTGTTAGGGATTTGATAGTGATTGATAGTTAGCTAATTGTTAGGTATTTGATTATGTAATAGTAGTATATATAGGACCTCTGTACTAAAGCAAGAATCAGACAATTACAATAAATACAATTGTTCACAATAGTTCCATATGATCATTGAAATATTAGAATGATGAGAGATTGTACCTTATGGGGACCACTCTTCGCTAGAAAACTTTTTCCCTGAATGCAACATATGATTTGAAGTCATTCAACAGTTGGAACAAAGAGTAATAAAAGAAAGAGAACAAATATCAATGAGGCAAAAAACTAATAACATCTCTCATACTCCCAATATGCAATAATAATCAAATTAAAAGATTCTTGTGAGTATGCATCGATTGCTAATATATTTACGACAAGTGCAGTAAAGAAGATACATTTTGTCTTTTGACAAGTGCGACCTAATTCACATAACCACTTCCCTCCTGACCCTCAGCCATCCACCCTTAATTAAAAACTGCAAATCTAATCAGAAATTCAGAATTGTCCGAAATAACTCATTCAGTGTTATGGCTCTGTTAAATGCTCCGAGTGAAACTGCTTCAACAAGTATTGCAACAAAAATAACTATTCAGACTAAATGTGACCGTATTAATATAATGATTTTAATATAAATGGCCGAAGCTCTTTTTAGGAAGTTTCTTCCATGTACAGTTTTAGTGTAATTGGACTATAATTGAGCTGCTAGTAATTCCTGATTTAGTGTGATTTGTTAGGCTGTTTCCTGATTTGCATGGATTGGTAAAATATTTAATGATTCTCTAGTATATTTATTCCTCTTGTACCAATTATTGAATATAAGCTGAATACATAAATTCTCCAGAGTCAACCCAGAGATAACTAGTGCAGTCAAGCACTCGTGGAATAAAAGAACCATAAACTAAAGAGATTATCGAACAAAGTAAGGGACTTGAAATTCAAATAACAAGATAACAAACACTCCAAAGACAGATAAAACTGGAACAAAACAAAACAAAACAAACACAAACAAGCACACAGATTAAGACTGAATTTTATGAGCTCCATTAGTTAATGGCGTTATGTCAGTATGGTTCAAATCTTATTAAGCAATAAATGTAGTCTGAAGATGAGAAAGCGTACAAGTCCATCCTATTTATAAATACCAAATAATACACAAGCCTGAAGAACCTTAAATTGATTAACAACAAATAACAAACAAACATGTAAACCATAAATGCAATGACAACACAATTCTTTTTTTTTCTTTTTAACTTTTTTGTGGTTAGATAGAATTATGCCCTCACTTTTAATAGCCGGTCCCATGCAATAGCCAGATTAAGAAAATGTTAAATATGACAAGCAAATTGAACTGTAGCAGATGGTCAACTAAAATAACATAGACAAGAAGATAACTTTTAGCTCTCTTCTCAATCACAATGCCATAATTTATGGGATACCATGGTGACATCAGAGTGAAACCAATAATGGAACATGTTTACTACACAGTCAAAGGAAACAAAGGGGACTGTTGCTTTGAAACAACAATATGAAGCTTGGAGAGTCTATAAAAATTACCAATGACTCCTTTGTGTGGTAGAAAATGCGAGGTAAACCAAGTATAGTTGTTGCAAACCAATCAGTAACTGAATCAACAGAGAGCTCTCCCTCAAATCTAACGAAAAATATCAATTAGATTGTGTCAGCAAAATATGAATTTTAGGAATTAAGAATCACTTATAAAGCATTCATGAGATATTTTCTGCAACAGACATTAGATATTGAATTGTGTATTTGCTTAATTCTTCTAATTTATCAGACCAAACACACACACACACACACACACATGGGTAACTCACCTAATCATACAATGCGAAGCTTTACACCAAGATGGAAAAGCAACAAGTGAAGGAAGGCCTGAACACATTAAAAGAGAAACAATAAGTACAAATCATTAAAGCAAGAAAAGGCAAAATACTTGGTCATAACTTGAGTTCATCTTACAAGAGAAACAAATTAACTGAACGCATATTTTGCATGGCAAATGAATGTTAGAAATTTTAAAAGTAAAAAAAAAAAAAGAGATAAAACTCAACAAGAAAAAATGACTTCCAGCTAGAAAATCCAGCAGTTGATGCCTTCAATCCTTTGGGTACTTTCAAGTCCCTCAACCCATTCTACTACTTCCGTAGTTGTAAAAAGCTCACAGTACAGAGAAGGAAAGTAAATCAGGTTCTATCATCCAACAATTTTCCACAATTAAGCATTTGAAAATTATCGAGTATAGTTCCTCTGAACCAACAGATCGATACTGTAGAAATGTCATTAGATAAATTGAAAGTACCATGTTACAAGTCTAGAACACCATCCCACCTCCATAAAAGTTGAGCAATTGCAAGATTCAATTTTCAACATAGCCAGATGCTAATAAAAATCCATCACATTAAGAAATTGATTTAAAAATTGAAATCTAAATTGATGAAAGCATATATTCAGATGAATGCAATAAACAACAATGGCCTCGGACCTTGGTTATGGTTATTCTATCAGATGAACGAAATCATGTAACATAGCAGAAAGTAAGGTATTAACAAACATCAACAGAGTAACATGGAAAGGTATATAAACAACATGTTCCTCCATCAGGTCAATTACGTTCCTCATTCATTAGTGTCATATTTATTGTACGATGGCAATCATATTCTAAAGGTCTACACAAATGTGACGGAATAAAAAAAATAAGACAACATAGAAAACAATAAGACAAGCTGAAGAAGAATAACAAAAAACATCCAAAATAACTTTTAACACTTTTCAGCAAATAACTAATAATATAAATCCTTTGTTTGTGCTACGGTGGTACCAAGTTGATAACATAATTTCAAAACATTATCAACCATATGCAATATTTTGGAAACACTTCATTAATCTCAAGTCCTATTACATCATTATGTAAGCTTGTTGCAGGTACAAACTGAATATGTAGGAACTCTTTAAGTATTGTAAGAGCTCTAATATTCAGAAAGGGCATATGTTTACACACTAACACACATTTTCTATTCATAAGAATGCAAGACATCTCCATAATACTATTGACTTCCTGTTCCATCTCCATTCAACCCATTTGTATAACAAAGGGTAAATGTTCTTTGTATCTTATGGAATCGCTAGGCATAAGATCCACATATTCTCAAAGCTTACAGTTCAGTAAGAACTCAAACCTCGAACAATGTTTTGTAGAAACAATTTAGATTTTTCCGTACTGTTTCATTAAATGTGCGGTAAATTGAGTAAAAGTAGCATTTACCATTTCTAAAGAAATATTGTCCTGTTGGCTTTCTCTCTGCGAAGTATGTCGCTAAATCAATCTCATTAAGTTCCACCGCACCAGAATTTGCAATCCCCTCCAACAACGCCACTAAATGTAGAAAGAGACGAACAATTTATCAAAGCTCTCAAAGGGATCACTGTATTGCATTAGTCATAGCAACCAACACAAAAGCACATGGATACATGCAAAGCTTATGCGATTAACATATTTCAATACAATTCTATTTTTTTTGTCTTTAAAAAGTTAAAGAAATATAATCAAGGATGGATAAGATGTACCTAAGCTTCAGTGGATCATGAAGAAATATAAGATGGACATAACAGACACCAACAGAGCAGATCAGTTTTGTCATTACTTTTTGTTATTATTATTATTTTCTGACTAATGCCATCATTCACAAGATGTAAACATTGATTTGAATCCATGCCAAACAATCCTATTTTGTCTTTAAAAAGTTAAAGAAATAAAATCAGGATGGACAAGATGTACCTAAAGCTTCAGTGATCATGCAGAAATATAAGATGGACAGAATAGACACCAACAGAGAAGATCAGTTTTGTCATTACTTATAATTATTATTTTCTGGTTACAGGCATCATTCACAAGATGTAAGCACTGATTTGAACCCATGCCACCCTTAATTTTTAATTGCCTCCTTAGACACCAAATTATATACTATTTTACGACTTGTAAAATTAAACATTTTTGCAAGTAATCAATATCATAATCATAAGATGTAATTAACAGCTTTAATTGCAAACATGAACAGTTCAAAAATCAGCAGAGAGGCAAGCAAATTGAAGGGGCTACTGACAGAGAGAAAGGAGCATTCCCCATCACTAATTTAAGATGCATGCAAGAATATAGATTAATTCAAAAAAGGAAAAAAGAAGTGCGAAAATTGTAGCTAAATAAAAGCAGATGAAATTTATACAGCATAAAGATGGTCATGAGCACAAATTCTAATAACAGGCAGTCTAGTATGAACGTATGGCCCATTACATATAACAGAATATCATAGTATTGAAAAATACTTAAAACTCTTATTTAGTCCAACAAGAGAAAACATCCGCTTCAGAAGTAATGAACTAAAATCATAGACTTCAAGATATTATTGACAGATAAACTAATGTCAATAGCTGTTGTTTTGGTCACCAGTAGCTTAACTTCGTTTGATTTTACAATTTTATTTAAGTTAATTGTTCTGGTATAAGGCTTCCAATTTGACTCTAGGTTACCAAGGATACACAGTGCTAGTATGTAGTGCCATACAGCGTAATATAGATTCCAAATAGCGCAAATTTAAAAAAAAAACCAAGAAAACTTAAGTAAATCCAATCAAACATACCAATCCTTCTCCAGACATTAGAAAACTGAGCACAACGATAGCTCCCATCTGTATACACCTGGATGCACAATTCAATTAAAGTTCAATCAAAAACAGCTTTCTAAAGCAATAGAATGATAATTGTCGAACATGTATCTGTTATCTATGATTATGGACTAAGATTCTGTCTTTAACTAGTCCTAGTTTTATGGCAGTATTTTTTCAAAAAAGTGATCTGGTCAATTGTACCAGATCTCATCCTTTATTATTCCTAGTTTAGAGGGATGGTGATTTTCTATATTAGGTAGAGAAATATTGTCCTTGATTATTGGCAGATTCAGTGCCTGTATTTATTGTATATATGTAGGTTACATGTTCATTATGAATTAAGGAGAAATAGTATTCCTCTTTCACAAATTTCTTCATGGTATCAGGGCATCTCTGAACTATAACCCTTCTACATGTCAAAATCCGGGTGGCATCAAATGCAGAAGTCTTCACCTCCACTTCAAATAATGGAGGATCCGGTGACACACCCTCTAATCCTCATATGCCCATACCCAGTCATAAACTGAATGGACATAATGACTTGCCTTGGTCCCGGTCAGTTATGTTGTTCATCCGAGGCAAAGGTAAAGCAGACTTCATCACAGGAGATCTCGAAACTCCTGATAAGAAAGACAAAGCCTATTAGACCTGGAAACTGAAAACATCAAGGTCATGTCCTAGCTAATCAATTCTATGAACATGGAGGTAGGAGAGATCTTCTTACTGTATGAGACAGCAAAGGAGATGTGTGACGCAACCAAAGACACCTACTCAAATAATGACAATGTTTCAGAATTGTTTGGCGTGGAAGGAATCCTACATGACATACGAGTCTACGACAAGGGGATTCTTCCATCACTGAGTACATCAAAAACTGTCTCGCCGCTGGCAACAACTTGACATATTCAACATGCCTGGATGGAAGTGCACTGCTAATGAGGTAATATTCAAAGACTCCATTGAGCAAAGGCGTATAATTAAGATCTTGCTTGAACTTAATGACAATCTAGATTAAGTACGTGGGAGGATACTGGGAATGAAGCCTCTTCCTTAGATGCAGGAAGTGGATTCAAAAGTATGTAGAGAGGAGAGCCGGTAAAAGATCATGCTGCCCAAATCAGATGCAGTTCCTTCCAATGGAGAGATTTCTACCTAGCCATTAAAGGGAACCCTCACCAAACATATGACAACAGACCCAAGAAAGGACGACCATGGTGTGATCACTACAGAAGATCAGGGCACACCAAGGATAGTGCTAGAAATTGCATGGAAAGCCCCTGGATTAGAAACCACGCAACATCATAAATCCTAAGGGATACATGACAAGTAGGAACGAAACAATGGGAACGGAGACCAACCTGTTTAGCAAAAAGCAGATAGACCAATTACAACGGATGTTTGGTCAGTCCGGATTTAGCACAAGTGCACCAGTAATCGTAGCAAGGTTTGTGGCTCAAAAAGGTACCTATTCTACTGCTTTCAATGTGAGACGAGTCCTCTGAACCCTAGATTGTGGATTCAGATGCCACTGACCACATGACTAGAGATGTTGATCTATTCAAAACCTATGAACCCTGTAATGGTAACTACGAGGTAAGAATAGTTGATGGTTCACTGTCAAAAGTTACCGGTTTTGACCTTGTTGTTCCAAAATCTCCCATTTTACACTCGGTTCTGTCGATTCCTAATCTAGATTGCAACTTAATGTCAATTTCAAAACTCACCCATGATCAGAACTGTGTAACTAAATTCTACCCCACACATTGTGTTTTCCAGGACTCGGACTCGGGAAGGACGATCGGCAATGCTGAGCTACAATCTAGTCTCTACATTCTTAAGGTTAAAGTCCTCATGAATACACAGTCATTCTGCTAATTATGTTATTCCTTACGGTGATTCTAGGATTGGGTCTAAAAAGATAGTACTATTATGTTATGGCACTATCGGTTGGGTCATCCTAATTTCATGTACCTAGGGAAATTATTTCCGAGTTTGTTTATCAATAAAATCCTTGTGACTTTCACTGTGAAATTTGTGAATTGTCTAAGCATACACAAATTGTTTTCCCCTCTAGTACTTACAAGTCATCTAAACCATTTTTCCATGATTCACAGTGATGTTTGGGGGCCCTCTAGGGTTCCACACATCATTGGAGCCAGATGGTTTGTCTCATTCGTAGAAGACCATACTAGGACAACATGGATATTCCTAATGAAAGAAAAATCTGAGGTCACCTATATTTTTAAAAAATTAAATTCCACGATTCAAAATCAATTGCAGACCAAAGTGCAAATAATGGGAACCGATAATGGAAAGGAGTTTTTTAGTCCGGCCTTAAGTGACTATCTAGTGAAAGAGGGCATAATACAACAAACATCTTGTGCTGACACTAATCAACAAAACAGAGTGTTTGAGAGGAAAAATAGACATCTATTGGAGGTGGATAGGTCTTTACTCTTATGTATGAATGTGCCAACACGTTTTTAGGGGGAAGTTGTTCTTATTGCAACCTACCTAATTAATAGGCAGCCATCTAGAGTGTTGAAGATTAAGACACCTTGCCAAGTTCTATTTGAAACATATCCTCTCACAAAACTCATATCTCAAATACCAACAGGTATCTTTAGATGCACGGCATTTGTTCACATTTACCAGCATAACATAAGCAAATTAGATCCCAAATCAATTAAGTGTCTTTTTCTAGGTTACTCACCCACCCAAAATGGCTACAAGTGTTACAGCCCTATGACAAGGAAAGTGTATGTGCCGATGGATGTCACTTTTATGAAAACTTGGTCTTTCTTTCCTAAAACTAAAATTCTGGGGGCGGTGAGAGAGAGGTATATGAATTTCAATGTTTTAAAGTTGGTGATAATCATATTTATCTTAATCCTGATAAGTCTAATCCTAGTGAAACTCTTGATCTATTTCATGAATTTCAGTCAATAATCTCCTAGGATGATTGAACCTCTTAACACCATTGAGTCACCTGAGTCTCCTAACGCAAAACAGCTTTCTAGACCTACTGCGTCTCTAAAGTCAAAGCAGTGTCCACATCCTCCTAAAACTCAACCTATTCCCTTGGATATAAGTCCTAAAATCTCTTTTGAGTCATACAACATGTCAAAGACCATGTGTATTCTATAAAGAAAAAGACAGCAATAGAATGTGGCTGATCTGATTGAACCTAGTGTTATGAATTTGAACTGAGACTACCAGTCTATGACTCAGAATCAGAACGTTTAAGGGATCCCATCACAATCTAACTGAGCCAAAACCTAGTCACTGATATCCGGATATTGGTTTCCTAGTCAGTGTTGTCGGTCAATTTATGAACTCGAGTGAAGAACACATAGGGGTTCATAGAATTCTCAGCTATTTGAAGATGACTGCAGGACAAGGGATTTGTTTCAAAAAGAATGAAAGCAGAGAAGTGAGAATCTTCTCAAACGCTGACCGGACAAGATCCATTACAGATAGGAGACCACCTCATGTTACTGCTCCTATGTTTGGGAGAATTTGGTGACCTGGTGCAAAAAGCAGCAGGCTGTGGTCTCCCGAAGCAATGCTGAAGCAGAATTCCGAGAAATGGCCCATGGAATCTACGAAGGGATTTGCTTGCAGAGGTTACTAACTAAGCTAATTTTTCCTATGGCTACACCTATGGAGCTAATGTGTGACAATCAAGCTGCCATCAGCAAAGAATCTGGTCCATCGTAACCATAGTTTTAAAACTCGAAAGGCGGTGCGAGGCGGTCAAGCCTTCCCGAGGAGAGGCGGTCAAGCCTTCCCGAGGAGAGGCGGCAGCCTCGAGGCGATCGAGGCGGCAGCCTCAGTCAGAAAATGGAAAAAATAATTAAAAAATTAAAAAAAAGTAATAAAGTTCTATAATATTAAATAAATTTATTTTTAAAAAATTAACAAGTTAAAGTATGTGAAAAGCAAAAAAAAAACATATCATTTAAGTGAAATATGGACTCTAAAGCCCATTTAAAGTTAACAATCCAAGCAAAGCTGGTCCAATCCCATTGAAACCCTAAATACACATACCCACACAATCACAGTCTCACTTGACATTGTAATGGGCCTATTTTTAACTTGAGTAACTTAAGCCCAAATTAAAAATAAAATTGTTACCCAGCCCAGTGCTCTTTTTAAAACCAAGGTAACCCTAATATTTTTTGTCTAGATCTCCTTTCAAAGAGCCGACACTTCCACTTTCTTCTGTGTTCTTCTTCTTCTTTCTTCCGGTTCTTTTCTTTTCTTTTTTTTTTCTTTTTTTTTTGATAAAAATGAAACCGCCTCTGAGTCGACTTGGCCAAGTCGAGGCGGTGCGACAAAGAGGCGGCAGCCCCGGTGCGGTAGAGGCGGGTTTTTGGCACAAGTATGATGGTGTTGCCGCACCAACTCGTTTTTGGCGCAAGGCGTGGTGAGGCGGCCTCGAGGCGGCCGCCTCAGTCCGAATTTTAAAACTATGATCGTAACCGAACAAAGCATGTTGAGATAGACCGTCATTTTATCAAAGCGAGAAGATCGAGGCAGGGGTTGTGAAGCTAACTTACAAACTTACATGTTCTCAGACAGGGATATCTTAACAAAAGCACTACCTAGAGCATCATTTGAAGTTTTGTGTTCCAAGCTAGGCAAGATCAACATCTACTGCACAGCTTGAGGGGGGTGTCGAAAATGTCTCTGTTATCTATGATTATGGATTAAGATTGTCTTTAATTAGTCCTAGTTTTATGACTGTATTTTCTCAATAAATAGATCTGGCCAACTGTACCAGATCTCATCTTTATTATTCCTAGTTTAGAGGGATGGTGATTTTCTATATTAGGTAGAGAATTATTGTCCTTGATTATTGGCAAATTTAGTGCCAGTACTTCTTGTATATATGTAGGTTACTTGTTCATTATGAATTAAGGAGAAATAGTATTCCTCTTTCACAAATTTTTTCAGTAACGTTAAAGCTCTATCTAACCAACAAAGTCAATTACAAAATTAGTTATTTAACTAAAATTTCCTTGCCCTCCAGTACTATAAATAAAACTCGCATGGTATGCATATGACAATCAAGACAAGTCAAAAGTATCACATCGATTAAACATCTTTTGGAACTACCTCAGTTCCATTACAACCACTTGAATGTTTGGATGACTTCAAGATGAGAAACAAAAGAAAGAGCAAATACATTGACCTCCATAGAAGTTAAAAAAATTAAGAGTGACAACCCTAAAAATATTTTAAATAAAACCTGCATTTCCAGTCAAAAGTACAGTGCTTGCACGACCATGAAGCACAAAAAATAGAATATCTTAATTCTATATAAGATAAGCTATAAAAATCTTGATGGTATTAGATCATGGTTTTGGTTCAGAGGATGGTAAGAAAGATATAACAATATTTTAGGGTTATTGCTGCATAAGATAAATTTGCTAATTTGACATGGGAAATAGGATTGCGGCTGAGATTTTTACAGTAACTGTCACCATAACAACGAAGAAAGGCTGAGATTGTTATATAAATTGGCAAAATTCATGAAACCCTATTACATCGCAAAGTGGGAAAGGGAAACAACTCACATGGCACTAAGCAAGATGGCGTGCATGGAGCACCCTAAATGTGCATGATTTATTGTGTGATTCAAAATTTCCACACGTCTTTGGTGAAAGTAAAGACCATTTTGCAAGAAAATTAGCATGGAGGATGTTGAAATATATATATGGGAAAATTGCACAAAACCTCGTTTGCCCTTTTCCACCCATTAACAACTTTATCCAAAATTGACACACAAACCACCCCCACCCCCCATTTCACTACAAATTGTGACTTCAAAGTATTTATTTCATCATAAACATCCACATGAATCTCTCTTACTGTTTTGAATTTCAGAAATTCGGATTATAAATTATAAATATTAAGTGTTATATGTTACCATCTGTTTCCTAAAAAAATAAAAATTGTTATACTTATCAGATATCACACATCCATAAATGCATTTTATAACCCCAAATTTACTGGAAAGGTTGAAACTATAATTTTAGGTAAAAAGATTTAAACCAAAATACACACTTCTAACATGAATCTAAGATCCATATAAGAGAACTATATCTAAAATCAAACCAGCCAATCAAAAGCACAGATGAGGCGATATTAAAATACTCATTTAATGGACATATAATAGGCAAATGTGAGTATGCTTGTGAAAATTATAAAAGAAAAATAAAGCTTGTACACAAATTAGGATTCTTAAAATAGTGACCATATTGTCAAGACGTTGATAGTGATCTAACCTGAATTAGCAATGGCTTAGAATCATTAAGCATGGACCGGAAATTCTCAGATGTTATGGCCTTAAAAGCATGATCACTATGATCTGATGGAAAGATAAGATTGTCATTGTCAACAATTTTAAAAACTTTCCAATTTATCAATTAAAAGATAATTAAAAAGAAAAAGAAGGATGACTAAACTAACCAAAAGCAATTGCAGCATCATCGAGTAATGGAAGATCTATATTTGAAAAACTTTCTCCGCCATATTGTTCTCTGACCTTGTAAAGCACATGCTACAGAAGAAATCATATCATTGAAAGTAACATTGTGAAAGCTGGCAGAGAGTGGAAAGAGTTCAAATGGACACAAGTTGGAGATAGTGACAGTTCAGAGCTAAATACTCACAAGTTGCTCCTCAAAGCCATATATGTCATAATTCCGTTTCCATAGAGGATGGCTCAGCAACTCATAAGCATAACGGATCTGCAAAGAAAACCACAATTTTAAGCAACAGCGTCATCAAAAGAACATAATAAAGGTCCTTACACTGATCTTTAGAAAAACACAATTTCAACAGATATGACACAGGTACACAACATAGATCATATTACCACAATTCATTTTTAGTAGAACGAGAGTCAAAGCCCTGATATAAACAAAATCCAGGTTCACAACACATACGTAGACCTCATCCATATGCCAATTATAGAGTACAACTAATTATGCAAAATGAAAAGCTGCAAGTCTACTCAAGCTATTTAGTATGAAGTACAAGTCTACTCAAGCTATTTATTTTCTCATTAAAACAAATACAAAAATTATATATAAATATAAACGATATAAAAACAAAATTTGGCCCATTTATTTATGAGCCTATTCAGACCTACTCCATAAGTTGCTTCACCTCTAGACATGTACTAGAGGCCTCAAATGACAGTTCAACAAGATGTTACTGGTTTCTTATATTCTTAAAACATAAAATGTAAGCCCTCTGAAGTCTGAACCCTTAAAGGTGTTCAAGCAAAAGCATCCAAGTTTGGGATTTTCAACAACATAGAAATGTACATCTATCATCACATTCTTAAACCCTTTTCAAATTCATTAAGCGACTAAATTGCAAGCCATTACAGCATGACAAAGTTCAAACCTTTATATAGACAAAGTTGAGCTTATTGCCCCACTAGGTTTATAACATTGTAACAGAATCATAGAAAATGCACTTAAGTATTTAGTTGGAAGACAAGTTTTAAAGACAAACGATAAGCCATCCTGTCTTCATTGTTATATCGACACCCTAAAATGAAGATATGAAATATCCAAACCACAGCATAATAGGAAATATAAAGCGGATGCTTGAATTAGACTCCTCTCCTGTCAATCCTCACCAACTTCATGAACTTTAAGGGTTACGATATATAGATTCAGGAATTGTATGAAAAGAATAAAGAAATACTCTTTAAATGTACTAGGAACTGATGGGTGAGAATAAAATTAACTAGTGACGCTCTAGTGCCACAGAATGGCAAATAGTGACTTTCATTTATAAAAAAATAAAATAAAAAAGAGATTAATCATCATTACATTATGTGTGCTTTCAACAGAAAATGAGACAAAATATTATAACACAACAACATCATAATTACAAAACAAAATCCACCTTGACCAAAATTAAAATCAAAATATAACTACAAAAGCAATAGTTTTAAAGTTTTGGTCCCCTAAAATCTAATTATTTCGATAAAAAATGTAATATAAAAGAGTAGCAAAGTCATTTGCTTGAGTTAGTACTAACCGGGAAAACAAAGAATCTGCCTGGAAGATTAACAGATTAAAATGAAATAGATACCGAACTTACAAATCCCTTTAACTAGAGTCCAAGGAACCTGTTTCATCATTTTGTTCTATTGAAAAATAAAGAGGAACTTATGGCAATCTTCAGCCCATTATGTCAAGATTTTCAACATAGATTAAATTACAGCAACTTATTTTTCAGCTATATGCTTCTAACTTATATACATGCCCTGCAACAACTGTATCAACAACCTTCAATATAAAACGGAATGTTTCTTCTTTAATGCCAATAAAATTCACTAACCTTTAAAAAGTGAATAGTGCTTGGAACTTCCTCACCTGAGTTCCTGAAACAACCAATATCAATTACGTGAAAGAATTAAGTAAATAAATAATCATAAACTAAACTACAAATAATCAAATTACCACTTGGAATAGAGCTCGTCATATGCCGACTTCACTTGTTCGATTGAAGTGTATCGCTTTATTCCCAGGACTGTAGTTCACGACATCAAAATAGATATATAAATAAGTGAAAAATATACCGAGGTCTAGGTATATATATTGCAACACAGACCGTCGTAATGAGAAGGTGGAAAAGAGCGAGGAAGAAGGAGGAGCTGATAAAACAAAGCCAGGACGAACAGAACCAGAGGGACCGAATACGCTTTCATCTTCGACATCGTTGCGATGGTTCCGGTTTTGGTTTTTGTATTTTTATATAATACTAATCATGATTTGACTTCTTTCCATTTCTTTTTTATACAAAGAATTAATAAATTAAAACATATTTAATTATGGGGAACATATTTATCTACAATGGCTGTATTCGATCGGATTCTTAGGTTCAGTTTGGTATTACTATAACTTTTGTAATGATCACTCTTAGTGGTGCTGAAAGAATAATCAGCTGTAAAATTAATCAACAGATGTTTGGTTAATTGTATTTTTAAAATCACTATGTAACTCAAAAAAAGTATACATATGTTTGGTAATTTTATTGTAAAAGTGTTGAGATTAGTTACAATGACTAAAATGTACATAGGTTTAGACCATATTTCATTTTTTTTTCATTAATTACATATATTAAATGAATATTTAAGTAGAATATTTAAATTGGAAAAAAAATCCATAAGAACAATTGTTAACGGGAAATTTGTTTTGGATGAGAAATCCCTATTAACACCCTCAGGCCACTACCACGAAAGTGGTGGCCGGGGTCGGTATCGTTGATACCCGACCTGTTAAGAGATAAACGAGAGGCTGGATCGCTATAACAGTATACGGGAGCTTTTATTATTGATTATTTGCTTCGAAATACAAATCACTCTCGTATGCTCACAGTCTCTCTAGGATCTGAGAAGGTGGCAACTCCGTGCTTGTCGAATAGTGGAAACAAAGGTGGCCGTGTTCTGAGTATAGAATTTAGGTCTTCCTCTCTTCTTTTCTTTTCTTCTATGATCCTTCTCCTCTATGATATGCTTGGCCCCATTTATATATGGTCCAAGTAGGTTTGAATGTGTTGATATCCCGCCACGATCCTATGAATCCTTTACCTCATTATCGGGCGGGATCCTTTATTTAAAAGTGGTTGACTTCGAGTAAATAACGGACACGATGATATTGTTAACGAAAATGAGTTTGTTTCCTTTTAGGAATCAAACTCTCGACTCACATGTAAACGGAATTAAAGATATGATCTTGTATGTTATCATGGCATGGCTTTTCATGGAGGTCACCGAGCTAGCTGTCTGTCGTCTCATAGAGTGAGGTTGATCCATGCGTCGACTCTGTTCTTAGAAACTCAGGATGGATTTTCCCTGATCCTTGGGAGATTGAGGTGTCCTTGTAGACATTCTTAGAAGGTAGCCGGGGTAGTGTAGATTTAAGCGTGATTCCTCTTTCATCCCAGCAGGGACAGCGGGCTTCTGGTGAGGTTGGCGGGCTTCTGTCTAAGACTACTGTTAAGTTTATCCTCCGAAAGTCTTAACCCGGAGGAAGCCCATTTTGCTTGTCGGGCTTCTCTCAAATGTCTCTTGAGCTTGGAGACCCCTCTGGCTTTCATGGGGTGGTTGAGGAGCTCGTCCTCAGGAAGCGAGGTTCCCTGATAGGTGGCCTGGAGAAGCCCGGGTTCCAGTGTTCTTGTGGGGGCTCGTCTTAGTCGCGCCTAGCTTGTTTTCTGATAGTTTTGAAGCCAGGCCGGCCTTCCCTGCTCCTGCGAGGTAGTTTTATGGTCTATCCATGCTTCATGAATGTCGATTATGGGCTTTGACTTGTGGCGGGTAAGTGGAAAATTTCTCCTTGACCCCTAACCAAATTTTACTATTAACAACAATAAAAATATTTTTAAAAGATTTTATAAATCAAATCAATATTTAAATAGAATATTTAATTTTGAGAGGAAATAAATAATATAAATGATTTTAACTTGATTCGATATTTTAAAAGAAGCATTAAATGCTAAAATAGATTATTTCATAATTACTCTAAAAAAGTAACCCCTCACTACTTCTCAAAATCACTATAAAAACTTGTTAGATTATCGATTAATTACTTTTGAAAGTTTTACCAAACATCATTTTATGTTAAAATTATAAAATAATCTGATTTTAACTTTTTAAAAGCAATACCAAACTGGCCCTTAATGACATTTAAATATATTTTTTAAGTGAGATTTTTATGGATTTCTTTAGAGTTCTATAAATCCAAACTTTTATAAATCCACATGGATTTATGTTGATTTTTTTAGACATCCATTCTCAGACTTTTATGGATTTGTTTAAACATTTATCTCAAACTTTCATGAATTTGTTTAGATATCTATCTCAAACTTTCATGGATTTGTTATCTCAGACTTTTATTATAGATGAATTAATTATATATGGTCCAATCAGTCAATCTAAAAGAAACTCTATTTCAAAGCTCAATTTTCACAAAACCCAAGAAAAAATTTATGAATATATAAAACTTCACGTATGAACAAACGTTGCACACCCAAAAAAAAATACTAACGACTATAATTTTTACTCAATTGCTAAAGTCAATCACAAATAAAAGAAAGTGACATAGTTTATAACAATTTTAAGAGCAAAATTAAAAGGGAAATACTAAACATTTATAATTCATCTTCACTAACATATAAACAAACAATAATTAACTAATCGAACAACCAAGCAAAGCTATACATAAAATATTGAAGAAAAAGAAGAAGCATAACCCTAACCCAAACATTGTCACAACTGACCACCATTTGATGCACGATTTTGAATTTATTTTCTTCAGCTTCAAATCTTACAAATTTTGATATGGATAATCTAGACATATAGTACATCATACAGTAAAATTATCAATTTAATCCATGATTATTTGTATATTAAAACATTTATTCTTTTTTTTATTTCTCGAATCTGTCCAATAGAAATCAATATTGACATTTGTTCACTCCAAAAATTAAAACAGTTTTTATGCTTATTTATAAATCACAAAATTTTACATAATGACAGTACACATAACATTCTATCTACATATAATTTTTCATAATTTTCTAGATAGAATAACCCACCCAAATAAATTTACAAATTATGGTCATTTGTCAAAATAAATGGGTTATAGTAGGCCTTTGTATATTTTGAAAACATATAAAAACTAATAACCGTCACTATCAATTGGATAGGCTATAAATCATCAGTAGGATCTCTACTTTCATCAAGTTAAGCATATCATGAATCATTAACCTAACTGTTGATGGAAAATTTGCTCGAGATGAGAAATTCATGTTAACACCCTCGAGACCACTACCACGAAAGTGGTGCCCGGGGTCGGTACCGTTGGTTCCTGACCTAGTTAAGAGATAGACGAGAGGCTGAAACGTAATAACAGTAAATGGGAGCTTTATTATTGATATATTGCTTTAAGATACAAATAGCTCTCTTGTTTGCTCACAGTCTCTCGGAGGTGTAGGGTGGTGGCAACTGTGCCTGTCGAATAATGGAGATGAATGTGACCGTGTTCTGAATCCAGAATTAAGGTCTTCCCCTCTTCTTTTTATCTTATATGTTGTTTTTTTTTGTCTCTCCTTAGCTTCACCTATTTATATCATCCAAGTAGGTTTTTAATCCGCAAATACGTTACCGTGATCCCATGAATCCGTTCCCTGCTTATCGGGTGGGATTCGTTATTTGAATTTGAATTGTTACAGGATTTGATGATATCGTTGACGGAGATAAGTTTAATCCCTTATTTGAATCAAACTCTTGACGTGCATGTAAATATTACGTGGAGACGATCCTGTGTGCACTCGTGCCATGAATCTTCATAGAGGTCACCCTGCCAGCTGCCTGTTGCCCCGTAGAGCGAGGTAGATCCCTGTTCTGGCTCTGTTCTTAGAAGCTTAAGATGGATTTTCCCTGACCCTTGGAGGCTTGAGGTGCTCTTGTAGACCCTCTTGGGAGGTAGCTGGGGTAGTGTAGATTTAGGTATGATTCTTCCTTTATGTCCAGCAAGGACAGCAGGCTTCTGGAGAGGTTGACGGGCTTCTTTCGAAGTTCTCTTGAGCTTGGAGACTTCCCCTGGCATTTATGGGGCGGTTATAGAGCTCAAACTCAGAGCCGAGGTTCCCCGATAGATGGCCTGGAGAAGCCCGGCTTCCAGTACTCTTGTGGGGGCTCGTTCCGATAGTGCATGGCTTGCTTTTTGGTAGCTTTGAAGCCGAACCGGCCTTTCCTGCTCTTGCGGGGTGGCTTTACGGTCTTTCTGGGCTTCATGATTGTCGATTATGAGTGGAAAATTTCTCTTTGACCCTTGGCCAAATTTCACTATTAACACTAACATTTTCTAGAAGTTCAACCATGAAAGAGATAAACAAAGGAAAATATAAGTAACAAACGCTAGCAACAAGAAAAACCCAAAATCCTTTAGGAGAAGACTGAACTTATTATGGCCTTTGATATTTATATTTCTCACCATCAAGTCCACCAAAATCCATGGCTTAAGAAAATATTTTAAAATCTAGTCCCAATTGAATACATTTTGATTGTTATAGATGTTAACGGAAAATTTGCTCAAGATGAGAAATTCCAACTAACATTCTCGAGACCACTACCACGGAGGTGGTAGCAGGGGTCGGTACCTTTGATACCTGACCTGCTTAGATTGAAACGAATATTTAAATAACCCTAGCAAATGAGAGCTTTATTATAGAACATTTGTGATACACGGGAATCTCTCATATACACTCATAATCTCTCTTGTACATAGGAATGTGGTAAATCTATGCTTGTCGAATAGTGGATACCACGACGGTCATATTCTGATCACAGAATTTAGACTCGATGTAATTCTTTCTTTCTTCTCTTTTTTTTCTTCTTTTCATTTTTTTTGTTGTCTCCCCCTTTTCGTAGGATTGTTTAGGCATATTTATATATGGTCGAATCACTTTGAACGGATGTATCTCCCGCCCTGATTCTCTGAACCTACTCCCTCTTTATCGGGCGGGATCCTTTATTTGAAAGTCGTTGACTTCGAGTAAATAACGGATTTGTCGTTGGTGAAGATAAGTTTATTTCCTCTTTGGAAACAAACTCTTGTCTTACACGTATGCAAAATTATGTTGGTTATTATATAGATATGATAATTTGTGTACTCACGGCATGATTCTTTATGGAGGTCACCGAGTTAGTTGCTCGTTGTCTTCTAGAGCGAGGTAGATCTATGCTTTGGTTTTGTTCTCAGAAGCTTAGGATAGACTTTCCTCGACCCTTTGGAGCTTGAGGCGTTCCTGTAGACATTTTTGGGAGGTCACATGGATCTGATCCACTTAGCAACCCTCTTTCTCCTCGTATTGTGGAGGGGGCAGCGGGTTCCTGAAGAGGTTGGTGGGCTTCAAGTTTAGGCTACGAATTAAGTTTGACCTTTGGGAGCCTTAACCTCAAGTTGCTTGCTTTGCTTATCGGGCTTCACTTCGAGTGCTTCTTGAGCTCAGCGATCCTCCCTTGCTTCCTTGGGGTGGTTTTGGAGCCCTGCCCTAGGAACCGAGGTTCCTAGGTAGTGGCCTCGAGAAGCCCAGACTCCAGTGTTCACTTGGGGGACCGACCTAGTCGTGCCTAGCTTCAACCCTGGCAGTTCTGAAACCCGGCAATCCTTCCTTACTTCTGCGGGGTAATTTTATGGTCTGCTCGAGATCTCATGAATGGTGAATTTGAACTTTGACTCTGGCTAGGAGAGTGGAAAATTTCTCTTTGACCCAAATTTTACTATTAACAGAAGTCCCCTCTGACTTGAACACTGGAGGTAGAGTTGGGGTTGGAGTCAGATTCACTACTTAATTGAGAAATTTTCTGTTACAAACAATTACTAAGGATCTTCGAATGAAATCTTCTCATTAATTGTTTGAGTGACGTGTCGTGGGCGGACTGGTACGTTCCCTGAAATAGTCCGGCTACGTTACGGCTGCTTCGAGATTCGAGGCGATCTTACCGAAGATTTTGCTGATGTCAACAACTATTCCACCTCTATTTAATCTCGGCCTCATCATTCCTTTCTTCACCCCTAAAATGGTTAGCACAAGCTCCATGGGAAGACCAGCATGATCGATCTAGCTCCATGACAATCGAGAGGTCACCGGAGGACCCCGCCAGTGTACTGGATCCTAGAGTACCTCGCCCTCAAGGAATATCAAATGTCACCTCAGGTAAATTCCATGAAGTACCTCTCTAAAGTGACACGCAGAACTAGAGCTCTCCTCTCAACAATGTAGGAAGAGAGGGTTGACGTTCATGACATTTAAAGTACCATTAATAAGGTCAACCGTATTAATGGAGGTAGTCAACCCTATTAATGAGGTCAAATATATTAATAGAGGCAGTCAACCCAATTAATGACATGATCAATACCATTAATAAGAGAATATTCAACTCTTTAATGGCCATCATTAGTGAAAGAGTCCAAAGAGGAAACAAATACATTTTCCTCCAAGATATCCTCCACAACCATTTTTTGGGGGTCAACTATAACAGAAAATCCCGTCTATCGAGGAAGGAAGAGTCCGAAGAGGAAACAATCATATCTTCTCCAAGATAATAGCTACAAGCCGATCAATTACATTAAAGGAAGAATCGTATTCGATAAGGAAACAAAGACTAATTGAAGAGTCCTGGACTTGCACGCCAAGGTAGTCACCATGTATAAATATGCCTGTAAAAGGCATATTGAAGGTCTCCGATCAATGACAGAAGACACATGCTTTGTTAAAAGTTCTTTCTACATCATCATTGTATGTGTACCCCGACCAGAAAAATACTGGTATCGGTAAACACTCATTGTTGTAAGCTCCCCGGAGCTTATACGTTGTACTACTTTGACATCTTTGTAACCTCATCGGAGCATCGCATGATATATATACAAGGAAGGGTATTCCTCCTTCCTCTAGATACTGCCTAGGGTTTTTTCAGCATGTGATCACTCGTGATGCTTTTTCCCCCCTTGGTCAGTCCACCTCTATCTACATAAGACTTGTGTTTTTCCTATTATCTACTGTATTACGCATGTGTGTATACGGGCTAGGTATAGACCTCATTGGTCCTAGCTCTCTAATCTTTCTTACATGAGATTGAGAAACAATAATGAAGACCTAAGGAACCGAATCTAGATTCCTACCCCGCTAGACCTAATGCTCTTATCCTCTTATCTACACGCCAAAGTCGTACATCAAGATGAAGAGAAACCGCTTAGACCAGTTCGAAGAGAGTCGAGGAGCTCTCCCGTATCCTCTCTATGGAAGAAATCTAGCTCTCCGACACTAGAGCTAGATAAGCCCCCCTTCTTACTTGCTATTGAGGTCGGGGTATTACAGGAAGCAATCGGGCTCTAGAACCAGGCTCTGGGTACTAGGACGGGCTCCGACCCCAACCGAGGAACAAGGTCCAGGATCACCCCCTTATCACTGGCAAGAGAACCTCGAGCTCCCCAGATCTACTTCATAAGCACGAAGCCCCGACGGGCGTGATGGCTTGTCCCTTACCTCCTGTTTCATCCTCCTTCATATTCATACAAGATCAGGTCATGTATCAACGATACCAACCCCGGCCACCAACCCCGGCCACCACCTCCGTGGTAGTGGTCTCGAGGGTGTTAATAGGGATTTCTCATCCTAAGCAATTTTCCCGTTAGCAGCTTATTTGAATCAAACTCTTAACGTGCATGTAAATATTGCATGGAGACGATCATGTGTGCACTCGTGCCATGAATCTTCATGGAGGTCACCCTACTAGCTGCCTGTTGCCCCGTAGAGCGAGGTAGATCCCTACTCTGGCTATGTTCTTAAAAGCTTAAGATGGATTTTCCCTGACCCTTGGGGCTCGAGGTGCTCTTGTAGACCTTACTGAGACGTAGCTAGGGTAGTGTAGATTTAGGCGTGATTCTTCCTTTATGTCCAGCAAGGACAGCGGGCTTCTAGAGAGGTTGGCGGGCTTCTTTCGAATGTCTCTTGAGCTTGGAGACTTCCCTAGGCTTTCACGGGGCGGTTGTGGAGCTCGACCTCAGAGCCAAGGATTCCCAATAGATGGCTAGCAGAAGCCCAGGTTCCAGTACTCTCGTAGGGGCTCGTCTAGGTCGCGCATGGCTTGTTTTCTTGTAGTTTTGAAGATGAGCCGGCCTTCGCTGCTCATGCGGGGTGGCTTTACTGTCTTTTCGGGCTTTATGATTGTTGATTATGGGTGGAAAATTTCTCTTTGACCCGTCGCCAAATTTCAGTATTAACAGAAGTCCCCTCTGACCGGAACACCGGTGGTAGAGTTGGGGTTAGAGTCAGATTCCTTGTTTGATTGAGAAAGTTTTTTGCCATAAAGATAATTAATGAGAGCGAAATCTTCTCATTAATTACCCTATATTTGAATTTGAAACTATGTATTATTCGAAGAAATATGGTTGCGATACGGCTCCAGGTGATCTTCCCGAAGATATCACCGATACTTCTCTATTTAAACCTAGCCTTACCGTCACTTTCTTCGTACTTTCTCAATTCTCAAAATTTTAAATTTCTCCTTTCCCGCTTTCTCTGCCTCTATCTTCCGCTTGCTTTCACTCCTCTTTTACCTATCAATGTCGACTTCCACAGATAGTGTTGATGCCTTGGTTGAGGGCTCCGGAGACCCTAACCTAGCTCCTCTTAAGCGGGTGCAAGGGATTTCAAGCGATGAGGAATCTTCCCTGCTCCGTCAGCACTGTCGTTTTAACAAGAACATCTCTATCGGCTCTGGTTTTTCGAACCATCCTGACAATCCTTTGAACTTAGTCGACGAAGACACTGATGTTGGGGAGAAAGTCGATGCGGTCGGGAGGGCTCAAGTCACAGTGGCTGAGCTTCCTTCAGTGGTAACCCTTCCTTTCAAACCCAAGGTCATCCCCGACTCCACTGTCGTCCCTCAATCGATCGGCCGTCTTTGGGACAAGTATGGTATTCCTGACATTGTTTCCCTAACTGTCCCCCACCGGAATTACGATGTTTTAAGCCCGCCCAAAGGTGTGTTCTCTATCCACGTCACAGCTTTTGAGAGCGGGGTGAGGCTCCCTCTTCACCCCACCCTTCGACGGGCTCTCAATGCTCTTCAGCTGGCTCCGCTTCAACTGACTCCCGGCTTCTAGAGGCATCTAGTCGGCTTCCTTGTATTTTGAAGGGAGCAGTGCGAGATGAGCAACATAACCAGGGAGCCCAGGGCTGAGGAGCCCGCCTTTCTTTTCAAGATAGGTAGCCTGGTTCCACGAGGCCAGTTCTATGCCAAGGCCAAGAATACGCTCAAATTTATCATCCCCGGGGCTTCAAAGAAGGACCCTGTTTGTAAAGAAGAATGGGTTATGGCGGAGGGAGACTGGGGGAGCTCCGTCTTCGTCGGCTGGCATGAGCTCGAGGTCACCACCTTTAGTGAAAAATCCATATGGGGTCGGGATTCCTTGCCCGCTGAGTCTGAAGCCATGCTGAAGACCATCCTGGCTCGGAACTACTTGAATATGAAGTTTCCAACCATCGACCCTTTCGATCCCAGCAGGGTAAACAGGTACATGTTGATATCCAGTGCTACCCTTCGTAAGTATCTCGATCTATCATGTTTTTTTTATTAGATGGTTCAGTTCTGATGATCTTGATTCCTCTCTCTAACAGTGTTTGTTATTGCTCCAGCTTCTCGCGAAGCCCGACGAGCTGGGATCCCTCCTCCTCCTTCCAGATCGTCCTTGGGAGCTCTCTCGGATGTTTCGATAAAGGGGGGGTCAACCACTAAGGTAGCTGCCCCGTTTGTTTCTTTCCCCTCACCTTCCCAAGTGAAGTCCAAGATTGCTCTTTTTGCATCTCGGACGGCGAAGGCTCTAAACCGAGGAGGGTCTGCCTCCCAAGTCGTTAATAAGTCCATTCCTGCCCCCTTACCAGTAGTCTCTGCTTCAACCGATGCTCCTCGAGTCATATTATCCATTTCTGATGATCCGGTTGTAACCTGGGCAGTTGAGGTTCCTAGGGAGCCCGATGTCGATATTCCTGAGGTCGCCCCTTCTCGCCCTTACCAGCAATCGAGCTCGGCTAGTCAGGACGAGGTCCTGAAGCAATTTGTTGCATCCTGTCCAGGCGGCGGGCTTTCTTGGATGACCGCAATGCCCGTGGACATCATGATTACCAAAGGGTTCGCCCTTCTAGCCGAGGTAAACGTCGCTTTCACTTCTTCATTCATCATTTTGATTTTTCATTTTCTAACATGATTTTCCTTTGCAAGCTTTCAAGTTTCAGGTGGCCTTGGGGCATTAGGTAGCCTTTCTCCATGATCGGGCAGCCAAGGCTGAGGCTGAAGTTGAGCAAGCCATGGTTGCTTGCACGGGCTCATACCCTGGTCCATGAGATGACCTCCAGCCAACAAGGAATGGAGACTCAGCTAGCTGAGCTTCAATGCAACCATGAGAGGCTGGAACGGGCTTTTGATCAGGAGTTTCTTCGGTCGAAGCGGCGGGCTAACCAGCGGGATGACTGGAGGGGAGAGGCGAAGGCGCTAGATGTTGAGAACCAAACCTTGCAGGCTCAAATTACCCAGCTCCAGGTCGAGGTGAAAGCCTCTTTTAACGAGGGGTACTTTTATACCTCTTACCATGTTACAGAGGCTCTTCCTCCCCCATTCGATCTCTCCTGCATCACTGGCTGGGATATAGAAGAGTTCATGTAGTGGGCTGCGGAGATGTCTCGCCCCAAAAATGATGGAGCTAGTTCTTCTGGGAGGAAGCTGGGAAGTAGTTGGAGGTGCCAGATCTACCTCCTCATGTTCCAGCCATTCCAGCATTTGGTCCCGGTGAATCCTCGAAGGGGGTTCACAACGAGAAGCTAGAATGAGGCCTTACTGAAGCCCAAGATCCCCCTGCAGTGCTTTCAGGAGTGGAGTCAACAAAAGGCGGGAACGTGCCTAAGTAGGTGGCCAGCCTTCTTGATGCAACTATACCACCTGAAGTTATGGCGGTGATTAATGAAATCGTGGAGGAGGATCCATTTGACCCCGAGGCAGCTAGGGCTGATCCCATGAGGAGGTGGCGGAGGCGGTAGATGCAGCTGATCTGGTCGAGCTGCGACCAGAGAGGAGCAGGGGGCGAGGTTCATTCTGTGGAGGAGAAGGCTAGAGGTCCTCAGGAAGACGAGGAAACTTGAGTTCTCTCCAATGAAATCTATTTTGAATGTCCGGAAAAAGGGGTGGGTATCCCATCTTCAACTGTGTTTGCCATTTTATTATTGCTTTTGTAGCCTGGAACCAGGGATTGGGTTCCCCTTGCTTGTTGTAGCCTCGTTGGGGGATAGACTCCCTTACTTGAAAATAAAATTTAAATCTTAAATCTAACTCTAGCTTGCATGTACTTGCTTGATCGTCCAACTTTTATATCGAAATGAGCTATCTTTGGGGAAATATAAGATAAGAAAAAAGACTGTTGGCATTGAGCCCCTATACTAATGAAACTCATGGCTCAACTTCTTCAGCTAACAGTCCCCTTGTTTGGTTGTAGGTCTGCTGTAGTAAGTAACCCCGTATCAAGGAGAGCTAGTAACCTGTACTTACTGGCATATTTAGAATTTAAAGAAGCCGAGCCTTCTATCTATGAGTCCCTCTAGGAGCCGTAAACCCGAGTGAGGTATTTAGTGAAGGATTTATCCCTTAAGCTCGAATCTTTCTTAAGGGTGATTGCCCGAGCAGGGAGTCAGGAGGGCTATCTAGCTATTTCCTGGTCTTAAGATCTGGATGACAACTATGCCTTTACACTCAGATCCTTCTTGGGGGTGGTAGCCCGACTAAGGCATCATAAGGGCTATCTAGCTATTTCCTAGTCTTGAGATCTGGATGGGAACTAGGCTTTTACACTCAGATCCTTCTTGGGGGTAGTAGCCCGACCAAGGCATCAGAAGGCTATCTAGCTATTTCCTGTTCTCAAGATCTGGATGGTAACTAGGCTCTTACACTCAGATCCTTCTTGGGGTGGTAGCCCCGACCAAAGTATCATGAGGGCTATCTAGCTATTTCCTGGTCTCGAGATCTGGATGGCAACTATGCTCTTATTAGTTATTTCCTGGTCTTGAGATCTGGATGGCAACTATGCCCTTACACTCAGATCCTTATTGGGGGTGGTAGCCTGACCAAGGCATCCTGAGGGCTATCTAGCTATTTCCTGGTCTCGAGATCTGGATGGCAACTATGCTCTTACACTCAGATCCTTCTTGGGGGTGGTAGCCCGACCAAGACATCATGAGGGCTATCTAGCTATTTCCTGGTCTCGAGATCTGGATGGCAACTATGCTCTTACACTCAAATCCTTTTTGGGGGTGGTAGCCTGACCAAGGCATCAGTAGGGCTATCTAGCTATTTCCTGGTCTTGAGATCTGAATGGTTACTATGCTCTTACACTCAGATCCTTTTTGGGGGTGGTAGCCCGACCAAGGCATTAGGAGGGCTATCTAGCTATTTCCTAGTCTTGAGATCTGGATGACAACTATGCTTTTACACTCAGACCCTTCTTGGGTGTGGTAGCCCGACCAAGGCATCGGGAGGGCTATCTAGCTATTTCCTGATCTCGAAATCTGGATGGCAACTATGCTCTTACACTCAGACCCTTCTTGGCGGAGGGGTAGTGCCCAACCGAGGCATCAAGAGTGGCGGGGGGGCTTTCCCGGCTTACCCTTTGTCTTGAGGCGATAATGTCGAAACTTTCCATATAGACCCAAACCATTGTAGGACATAGTTGAAGAAGGAGTAAACAAGAAAAGCAGGCTTTATTGATATGGAGGGTGGAGTACATTATTGTCGAAAAAATAAAAGAAGCTAGTCAGAGGTCGCCTGCTCCTGAGTCCCTTGTTCAACGGCAGAATTTCCTTAGGTGATCTGCATTCCAAGTATGGTCAATGAGTCGGCCATTCATATCTTCGAGCTTGTACGCCCCATTACGGATCACCATTTTTATTTGGTAGGGTCCTTCCCAGTTGAGCCCTAGGACCCTGTCTGACCTCTTCCCGGTGTTCAACATCACTTTCCTGAGGTTTAGATCCCCTTCTTTAAAGCTTCAGGCTCTAACCCTCCTGTTGAAGTACCTGGCAATCCTGCTTTGGTAAATCGCTACCTTCTCAGCTATTCGATCTTGCTTCTCCTTCAGGAGGTCCAAGCTAGCTCGGAGCTTGCTTTCATTGCTCCCCGGTTCGAATCGTTAGGCTCTAAAGGAGGTCAACTTTTGCTCTATAGGTAAGACTGCTTCAACCCCGAAGGCCAGCGAGTAGGGCGTTTCCCCGGTAGCTGTTCTTCTTGTAGTGCGGTAAGCCTAGAGAACCTCGGGAAGCTCATATACCCATCTACCTTTCTTCTACTGTAGCTTTTTCTTCAACAATTTCTTAATAGTTTTGTTCGTGGATTCCACCAGACCATTGGTCTGAGGGTGTGCTACAGAAGCAAACCGAAGGTCGATTCCCAAGCCTTCACAGAAATCCCTGAATTGGCCATTATTGAACTGTTTTTCGAGGTCGGTTATGATGGTAAGAGGGGTTCCGAACCTGCAAACTACATTGGTCTTGATGAACCTTTTTGTGTTCTCTTCTGATATTTGGGAGAGTTGTCCGGCTTCAACCCATCTTGTAAAGTAGTCAATCGCTGCGATAGCATGCTTGGCCTATCCCGGAGCTGTAGGAAGTGGTCCAATCAAATCGACTCCCCACATAGCAAAGAGGTATGGCGAGCTAAGAGACGACAAACGCTCTGGAGGGAGGTGACTCAAGTTTACGGCCTTCTGGCATGCCTGGTAGGTTTGCACCAAGTTCTTAGCATCTTGATGGATGGTCGGCCAATAATACCCCATGCAGAGAACCTGATATGCCAATGCCTCTCCACCAATATGGTTCCCGCATTCCCTGGAATAGACCTCTCTCAAAGCCCACTTGGCGTCTTCAGGGTGTAGACATCGGAGCAGGGGAAGGGATTTCCCTCTTCGGTATAAATGCCCATCCATCATACAATACCGGACAGAGAGCCTTTTAACCCTCCTAGCTTGGTCGGGCTCCCCGATGAGTTTCCTGTCCTGTAGATATTCTGCTATTGGATCCATCAAGCGTGGCTGTCGGTCTAGGGTATAAGCTTCTTTACCTGTCATAATGCTATGTAGAGGGATTACTTGAAGAGAGACTCCATGAGGCAGGGTCTGGCCACCATAGGCAGCTATCTTGCCAAGGACGTCAGCCCGATGATTTAACTGTCGAGGTATCTGCTCGATTCTGAATCCCTTAAATCTGCTTTTGAGTTGTTGCACCAATTTCAAGTAAGCGATCATGTTATCCCCTTTAGCCTGATAATCCCTGGAAACTTGGTTGACCACGAGTGAAATGTCGCTATTGATATTCAGGTAATCAACCCCGAGCTCTATGGCAGCTTTTATCACAGCTAGCAGGGCTTCGTATTCTGCTTCATTGTTCGTGGCTTTAAATTCAAACCTGAAACAATGGCAGCACTCAGTTCCTTATGGGTCGATGAGGACTATGCTCGCTCCTCCCCCAGACTGCCCCGAAGCTCCGTCAGTGTAGAGAGTCCATGACTCGCAGCCCTCCGGCCAGTTGTCAGATTCTGGAGTCCTCTCAAGGGTGACATCTGTTACCGCGGGGGTTGCCTGATTTGAAGGTACTGAGAGCTCGGCTACAAAGTCCGCTATTGCCTGAGCTTTTATTGCGGTCCTAGGCTTATACTTTAAATCAAACTGGATAAGCTCTAGGCCAATAGAACCAGCCTTCCAGAAACATTGGGCCTTTGTAAAAATTGACGGAGGGGTTGGTTCGTCACCACTGCTATTGAATGAGCATGAAAGTAAGGACGAAGTTTCCTTACCGAGGTCACCAAGGCGTATGCGAGCTTCTCCAATAGAGTATAGTTCTTTTCGGGTTTGGTTAGAGCGTGGCTCATATAGTCGATAGGTCCTTGGATCCTATCCCCGCATTCCTTGACGAAGGCCTCACTCACGACGGTTTCTAAAACGGCCAAGTATATTTGGAGCTCTTCTCCAAGATTTGGCTTGACCAGCAGTGTAGGGCTTGTTAGGTATCTTTTCAAAGGTTGGAAAGCTTGTTCGCTCTTCAGATCCCACTTCATATTTCTTCCCTACTTGATAGCTTTGAAGAATGATAGGCACTTATCGGTCGACCGAGAGATGAACCTATTGAGTGCTGCTACTTGTCCGGTCAAAGCTTGAACCTGTTTAAGAGATGTGGGGGATTCTAGATCCAGGATAGCCATGATTTTTTCCGGGTTAGCCTCTATGCCTTTCTCATGGACCATGAAGCCCAGAAACTTCCCCGCAGTTACCCCAAAGGCACATTTGAAAGGGTTCAACCTCATTTGGTTTTCCCTTAGGATTATGAAGGTCCTACGAAGGTCGTCCAAGTGGCCTTCCGAGGTTGAAGATTTAGTGACCATGTCATCGATGTACACCTCCATCGACCTTCCGATTTCTGGCTTGAACAACCGGTTGACTAACCGTTGGTAGGTAGCTCCAGCATTTTTGAGCCCGAAGGGCATCACCTTGTAGTAGTACAGGCCTTACGCGGTGATGAAGCTAGTCTTTTCTTTGTCCACCGGATGCATCATAATCTGATTGTAGCAGGAAAATGCATCCATGAAGCTCAAGAGCTTGTTCCCGGAGGTGGAGTTGACCAACTGATCAATTTTTGGCAGAGGGAAATTGTCTTTCAAGCATGCCCGGTTGAGGTCGGTGTAGTCCATGCTCATGCGCCACTTCCCATTTGCCTTCGTGACCATGACCACATTGGCGATCCATTCGGGGTAACGGGCTTCTCGGATGATGCCTGTCTGGGTTAGTTTATCCACCTCTTCTTGAACCGCCATATTTCTTTCAGTGTTGAAGTGGCGCATTTTCTATTCGACAGGCTTAAAGGTCAGATCCACCTCCAGTTGATGTGTAGCAAATGTCATCGGGATCCCCGTGACTCCAGGCGAAAATGTCGTTGAACTCTGTGATGAGCCTAATTAAACCTTCTTTCATTCATGGCTCAAGGACGGCTCCGATCTTGACGACCTTCGATGGATCGCTTATTCGGACAAGAATGTTTTCTAACTTATCAACTGGATGGCCGCTGGCCCATTCCCTTCTCTGTTCTTCCATGTCGGGCACCACAAGGCCTTCTTCGGGACAATCAGTGGAGCCCGCTTCTTCCAGGTTTAGTGTTAGGGTTATCCCACCTTGGATAGTCGTTACTTGGGCGAGCTGTTTAGCTAGATCTGCTGGGTTGGCTGACACTGTGTAGCATTTCCTAGCTGCTTGCTGATCACCCCGAACTTCCCCTACATTGTCTCCTACCGGGAATTTCAGGACATTGTGGTAAATAGATAAGACTCCTTTCAAGGATGACAGAAATGGCCTCCCTAATATTGCATTTTAGGCCAACGGGGTATCCACCACCACGAAGTCGGTCATGATGTTTTACTGGAGAGGTACAGCCTCCCTAATATTGCATTTTTGATCCTACGGGTGTGATAGAGTCCTCAGTGAACCCATATAATGGAGTAATGCAGCTGTTGTAGCACCACTGCTTCAAGTTCAGTTTTTCTAAGGTGTCTTTGAATAGGACGTCGACTCTACTACCTGTGTCGACGAGCACACGGTGCACCATGAAGTTGGCAATTTGTACCGTGATGACCATGGGGTCATCATGAGGCTGCACGGTGTTATAGACATCTGCCTCAGTGAAATTGATCTGTGACAGCTGGGAGGGATTGGCCGGTCTCTAGTTGACCTTGAAGATATCCCGCTCCTCGTCCTTACGATAGACCTTCCTCGCATGGTTTTTCCTAGAATTGTTGGAGATGCCGGCCAGAGTGGGACCCTCACTGATAGTATGTATTATCTGAATATGTTGTATCAGGTCTGCCTGCTCCCCCTTCATTTTCTCTGCATGTTCTCGGATCTCGGCTTGCACCTCCCTTCCAGTTTGAATGTTCTCTCTGACTTGTTTTAAGAACTCTATCAAGCATCCTCCCCTTATCAAAACCTCAATCTAGTTCCGCAGGTTGTAGCATTCTGAAGTGTTGTGCCCTACGTCCTCGTGAAAGTCGTAATATTTATAACGATTTCTCTTGTCGACTGGGGCTTTCATGGGAGTGGGCTTCTGTAACAAACCCTTGTCCGGAATGGCGAGGTAAACTATTTCTTGGGATGCATTTAAAGGAGTGTAATGGTCGTACCCCCTCTCATCGCGGGCTATAGGGGCCACTGTCCTAGGAGGTGGTAAAGCTTGAGGAGGAGCCCGTTTATCCGAATACCTTTCCGATCTGGGCTGAGGAAGAGGGAAGCCGTATGTTGATTTATTAAGGGGTTTGTTCTGGCTTTTCTGAGCTTGCTCGGGTCTGGGAGCTTCCTTCTTTTATCGCTTTACGGCTCTCATGTCGTCATGCTCTATCTTAACTTTGAGCTGTTCGTCGACCTCAATCCGTTTCAGAGCCCAATCATAGGCTTCCTGGTAGGTTTCCGAAGGTCTCTTAGCAAAAGACCGGAATAGTTTTCCCGCCCACAAGTTTCTTCTGAAGTTGGCTAGGGTTTCTCTCTCGATGAAGACCCTCATCTGGATGGCTTCCGTGTGGAAACGCTCGACATAAGCCCGAAGAGTTTCCCCTCTCTCCTGGATCACGTATTGTAGATGGATCGGGTCCTTCAGTCGGGGCTTAACTCCCTAGAATTGTGAGCAGAAATCGATTGATAACTTGGTGAAGGAATCCACGCTCCCAGCGGGTAGTTTCTTAAACCCGATTTTAGCGTAATCCATTAGTGTGGTGGGGAACATTCGACACATATCGGCTCTGGTTGTGTTCTGGACCTCCATCTGTTGAACAAAACTCTCTAAGTGGCTCAGAGGATCTTCAGTCCCAGAGAACCTGTAAGTTGGCATTTTGAACTTAGGCGGGAGCTCTGCCTCCCGGATCCTCTTGGCGAAAGGAGCATTCATTTCATTTATAGGATCTTTCTTGTCCTCCTTGTACTTTCCCTTCTTCATCAATTTGACCTCTTTCTGAAGCTCTGCCAACTGGTCCCTTAGACGTTTGCTTTCGGATTTCCTTAAGTCGATCTCAGATTCCTCACCATCGGATCCCTCTGACGAACTAGCGACCTCTACCCGGTTCCTTCTTCGAGGGGGGGGGGGGGGGTTTCTCGAGTTCTTTGCTGACTTTATTCCTCTCTACCCCGGGCTTCCCTCCTTGAAGTCGTTGGGTGGAAAAGCTCTTCCCATTCCCGGGGAAGGATATATGCCTCGGATTTGACTTGCCTTGGTTGGTAGCGTGGCAGCGCTTCGGGAACATGGGGCATGGGCCCTAGCCTATCCCAGATCGAGGTCAAAAGCCTTGCTCTATTACAAGTTGATTCTCGAGGGTTAGATCCAAGGCGATCCAAGGCGGGTTGCCTAGCCCCAGGCCTGCTTGACTCCCCTGATTGCAGAGACCCTCTTATTGGATAATGATACCCTCAGGAAGTAGTCGAAGACGGACATTTTCTACAAAGGTCGTCGCTTGTTGGTCAAGCTCGACTTGGCTTCCCAGAGGGGGATTCTGAGCCCGCATAGTGGCTGGCTGGCTGGGTGGGAATCTGGCTATGCAGCCCGAATTTTCTCCCTTTCCTCGGGACCTTTCGTGTCGAAGTAGCAGAAGGTTGTCCCGACGTGCCCTGTTGCCTTTGCGAGGAGCGGAGCCTCATGATTACTATGAAATAACAAACTTTCCGAATGTAAAAAGATGGTGGTGTGAGAGGTTTTCCACAGACGGCGCTAGAAAGTGTTGAAGTGAAATTTGCTCGAGATGAGAAATTCATGTTAACACCTTCGAGACCACTACCGTGAAAGTGGTGGCTGTGGTCAGTATCGTTGGTTCCCGGCCTGTTTAAGAGGTAGACGAGAGGCAGATCAGTAAATGGGAGCTTTATTATTGATATATTGCTTTAAAGTACAAACCGCTCTCTTGTATGCTCACAGTCTCTCGAAGGTGTAGGGTGGTGGCAACTCGGTGCCTGTCGAATAGTGGAAATAAAGGTAGCCGTGTTCTGAATACAGAATTTAGGCTTTCCCCCATGCTTCTATATTTTTTGTACGTATATCTATTCTTGTAGGTTGTTCTCTGTTTTTCTTCTTTTTTCTCTACCATGCTTGGCCTCACATATTTATATCGTCCAAGTAGGTTTTTAGTTGGCGAATATTTCACCGTGATCCCATGAATCCGTTCCCTCCTTATTGGGCGGGATTCGTTATTTAAATTTGAATTGTTACTGGAGTCGATGATATCGTTGACAGAGATAAGTTTGTTCCCTTATTTGAATCAAACTCTTAACATGCATGTAAATATTGCGTGGAGACGATTTTGTGTGCACTCGTGCCATGAATCTTCATGGAGGTCACCCTACCAGCTGCCTATTGCCCCGTAGAGCTATGTAGATCCCTGCTCTGGCTCTGTTCTTAGAAGCTTAAAATGGATATTCCCTGACCCTTGGGGCTCGAGGTGCTCTTGTAGACCTTCCTAGGAGGTAGTTGGGTTAGTATAGATTTATGCGTGATTCTTCCTTTATGTCCAGCAAGGACAGCGTGCTTCTGGAGAGGTTGGAGGGCTTCTTTCGAATGTCTCTTGAGCTTGGAGACTTCCCCAAGCTTTCACGGGGCGGTTGTGGAGCTCGACCTCAGAGCCGAGGTTCCCCGTTTGAAGGCCTGGAGAAGCCCGGGTTCCAGTACTCTCAAGGTAGGTCGCGCCTGGCTTATTTTCTAGTAGTTTTGAAGACGAGACAGTCTTCCCTGCTCCTGTGGGGTGGCTTTACGGTTTTTCCGGGCTTTATGATTGTTGATTATGGGTGGAAAATTTCTCTTTGATCCCTGGCCAAATTTTACTTTTAGCAATATCAATTAAAAACACTTAATCAATATATAAAACTAATAAAGTGTGATACAAACAATTAATTGTAACAGATACACAATCTATATTTTTGAAACGAAGTCAACTTATATATAGAGTTCTATCCATAGTATTCAAATAACAAATACAAATATAAGAGAGATAGGGATAGAGAAAAGTTGACACAAGATATAACGTGGTAAACCTCCGAAGAGGAAACATCCAAGGGTTAGTAACCACCGGCAAACAAAATCCACTACTAGATAAGACAAGTACAATCTCTCAAGTGACCCTTTCACCTAGAAACTACCCTCCTATCCTACTCATGAAGATACCACCCTCTTGCTCAACAATCCGAGGCCTCACACATTTTGTCAAGACTTCCTCGCTCACCCTTCCGGATCCCCACGACCCTAGGCAAGACTTCTTGCTCAACTATCTGAGTCCTCTCGACTCTAGTCAAGACTTCCTCGCTCACCCATCCGGATCCTCACGACCCTAGGCATGACTTCTTGCTCAGTTATCCGAGTCCTCCCGACTCTAGTCAAGACTTCCTTGCTTGACAATTCGAGGTCTCCAACCTCTTGCCAAGACTTTCTTGCTCAACAACATAGGTCTCACACCTATTGTCAAGACTTCCTTCTCACAAGGCATCTAGGTGATCATGAATGCAAAACGCAAACAAGCACACAACATAGAATGTTATGATCAACACATCCTATGGATAATACTAGACATGAGCATGAATGCACAAATCAAATGTAGTCTAGTCAATCATGCATGTTTAATTCATCTAGATCATGTAAGATATGTTTGATTAACACTGAAAAGTGTATGTTTACTAGGGGATAATATCATCATTTTACACTTCCAATATGATTAATTCCCCGATTTAGACATAATTTCGTTCGTTCGCTTAAATAAATGTGTTGTGTAGTAATCAGTATATTTTTCTTTGTATTTCAGAGGTAATTCGATCAATTCAGAATCATGGAGAAGTCAGATGGCAAAACAAATATCTTTTTCACTGTTCACAGTTGACTTTCACTGTTCACAGTTGACTTTCACTGTTCACAGTTAACTTTCACTGTTCACTCACGGATGCGTTACTGTTTACTCACGGATGTGTGTACTGTTCACTATTCACTTCACGGATGGGTTACTGTTCACTGACACTGTTTACTGATGAAGTGGTGAAATCTGGACGCTCCATTATAAATTCATTCGATGGTCAATTTTCATCCGTATTTTATATAAATAGGTGGCCTTTCCCCCTAATTTTGATGTTCTGAATCCAAATCTGATGTTAGAATTGTGAAATTCTCTCTCTATTGTTCTCAAATTCTCAGTTTATATAAAATAGCTAATTCTAGTTAAATCATGTCTTACTAATTTTATATAGCTGGGGCCAAATGTAATACTGTTGGTATGGAAAATATGATCCAGTTTTGGTAATATTATTATTTTTATGCTTTCTCCCTTCTAGTATTTGTGGAGTTTTTGACTCACTGTAGATAGACAGATATTGTCTAGCACAGTGAGTACTTTTACCCATATATATCAAAGTTTGATTTATCCCTTCTAATCTTTATGGAGTTTTGACTCACAGCAGATAGACAGATGTTGTTTAGCACAGTAAGTACTTTTACCCACATCTATCATAGAGTTGTCAGTGGAGTGGAATATCATCCCATTAATCTGGACTAAATATTAATAATTGGATCATATTCGAATTACCAACAGTGGATCTCTTAGCCCCTGTTTTAATTTTAATTGATTTACATTTTATAACAAGCTTAGTAATTAATTTAGATAATTAATTCTACAAGGAAAAGTGAACAACCTCCCTGTGGTTCGACCCGGTCTTACCGATTAATTTATTACTTTGACACTCTTATACTTGAGAGTATGAACACTTGTTTAGGACGTGTCAAGTTTTTGGCGCCGCTACCAGGGAGGTAAGTCCGCATTTTCTTTGTAGAAGTAATTTCTTTTTAATTTTATTTTAGTTTTGTTTTTTTTTCTATCTTCTTTATTTTTCTTTTGTATTCAATTTTGCATCACTTATCTCAATCATAAACTTCATCCGCTTGAAAAAAAAAGCACTTGTAATCATTAATCACATTTTTACATTTTAGTCCTTCTATTTTTTTTATTTGCATTTTAGCTTAGATCTAGTTTGTATTTGCATATAGGTCATTTTATTTTTCATTTTGGCATATCAGTCCCCGTAATTATCTCTTTTTCTCTTTAGTCCCTATATTTATAATTATTTGCACTTTTGCCCCAATACTTGTGCATATTTGCATTTACACTCCTACAATTTTGCATCTTGTTATTTTTATCTTTTTTTCTCTTATTTCTTCATTTTTGTGTATTTCATCTCCATTAACCCTCAATAAATTTGCATGAGACGTTGATCTCGAACATCGAGTAGTAGATTAATTAGAAGATCACAATCATCCACATTCACTAACAACATGGCTGAAAACCCACTTAGACATCCAGCAGGAAACCAAGCCGAGAACCTTTTAGACAACCTTGACAACGTGTCTCAACACAGCAACCATCCGTCTTATGTTAACCATGAAAAACACATTAACCCAAATCCACCTAGAACTCTTAAAGACTACATGAATCCCACACGTACTTGAGCACCTTCATGCATAGCTTTCCTACCAAATGCAACACACTTTAATGTTAAACTGGGAATCATTCAACTTTTACCAAATTTTCACGGTCTTGAATCTGAAAATCCATATTTACATCTTAGAGAGTTTGAGGAAGTCTGTAACACTTGCACTGACCAAAATGTTAGCATTGATATAATCAAGCTTAAGTTTTTCCCTTTTTCCTTAAAAGATAAAGCTAAAACTTGGTTACAAAACCTTAGGCCAGGATCAATCCAAACTTGAAATGATATTCAACAACAGTTCTTAAAGTAATTGTTTCCACCTCATAGAACAAACTCTCTTAAGAGGCAAATCACTTCATTTACCCAAAAACCCAGGGAAACACTTTACCAATGTTGGGATAGGTTCAAAGAGTTGTTAAATGTCTGTCCACATCACGGTTTTGAAACATGGAGGATAGTGTCACATTTCTATGAGGGACTCACACCCTAAAGTAGACAAGTCATTGAAATGATGTGTAATGGGGAGTTCAGTGACAAAAATCCTGAAGAAGCACTTGAATACCTTGACCATATCGCCGAAAGTGCTCAAAATTGGGACACCATTGGTTCCTATGAGTCCATGAGCAAACCAAAACCATCTCTATCTAGTGGAGGCATTTACAATCTTAGGGAAGACCATGACCTTGAAGTTAGATTTGCATCCCTAGCTAGGATAGTTGAAGCTTTAGAAACTAAAAAGAGTGAACATGTAAAATATGTACAAGAAATTGCATGCCATGTATGTGATTCTGATGATCATTTCACTCATAGTTGCCCAACTTTACCGGCCATAAAAGATTGCCTTCATGAACAAGCCAATGTTTTGCACACTTTCAACAAGCCAAATTCCAACCCATACTCACAAACCTACAATCCTGGTTGGAGAAATCATCCAAACTTTAATTGGAGGAACAACAATCAAGCCCAGTTTTCACAACCACCAGGTCCATCACATCCACAAACACACTAGAATTTCCAAAACCCTCAAGGTTATGCACCTTATGTCCCACCATCTAGGAAAAACCTTGAAGACACTTTACACTCATTCATTGAGACGCAAGAATCCATTAATAACCAAACTGCACAAACCTTGATAGATGTTAAAGATACTTTGGCAAAGATTGGTTCTTCACTCACCACACACGAAAAAGGTACGTTTCCATCTCAACCATAACCAAATCCCAATAGTTTATCAAGTTCCTATGACAATAGCCAACGCCCAGATCAAGTCAAATCAATTATCACTCTTTGTTGTTGTAAGGTCATTGAAAAACCTAATTTTGAATATGGTAAAAATGATGATGAGTCATTTTCTAAGGGTAAGGAAGGGGTTGATGAAACCGCTGTTAATGAAGAAATGATTGAATCCCCACCTACATTTCCATATCCTCAGGCTCTTAAAAATTCACAGAAATTGAAGCATCCCCTAGAGATTTTTGAAATTTTCAAACAGGTAAAGATCAATATCCCTTTGTTGGACGCAATCAAACATGTACGTTCCTTTGCCAAATTTTTGAAGGATCTGTGAACTGTGAAAATGAAGCATCAGGTAAGATAGAAAGCCTTTATGGCTGAACAGGTAAGTTCCATTCTTTCCAATAAAAATGTTTTGAAATATAAGGATCCTGGCTGTCCCACTATTTTCTGCACAATTGGTAACTGTAAAATTGAGCATGCTTTACTTGACCTAGGTGCTAGTGTAAATTTGCTCCCATACTCATTTTATCAATGACTTAAACTTGGTGAGTTAAAACCGACTTCAAACACACTTTGTCTTGCTGATAGGTCAATTAAATTAGTAAAAGGAATAATGGAAGATATGTTAGTACAAGTCGATAAATTTATCTACCCAGTAGATTTTATTGTCTTGGAAACACAACCTGTTGTTAATGAGCATAAATCAATTCCTATTATATTGGGCCGACCATTTTTAGCTACTGCTAATGCCTTGATTAATTGCAGGAATGGAATAATGAGCATGTCTTTTGGAAATATGGAAATTAAGCTTAATGGTTTCAACATGTCTAAGGAACCATTTGATGATGAAAATGAAGATGAAGATGTAGACATTATTGAAACCATTATTGAAGATCATGTTCAAAAGAATTCTTTTAACTCATCTAAAGTTTGTTTGATCAATTCCCCTGAGTCATACACGCATTCACATCTTGATAATTGTTTGCAGGTTGCCAAAGAAGAAGAAGACACTTCAGATTTTGAAGAATTGGAACAGAAAGATGACAAGCCAAAAGAAAAAGCACCTCAACTGGATTTGAAGCCCTTACCAAAAGAACTCAAATATGCGTACCTTGGAGACGAGCAGACCTACCCTGTAGTAATCTCTTCTAGCCTCATAGAAGAGCAAGAAGGTAAGTTAATACATGTTTTAAAGAAAAACAAGAATGCAATTGGTTTGACTTTGAAAGATTTGAAAGGTATTAACCCTTTGATTTGTTCACATCGAATAAATTTAGAGGAAAATGCTAAAACATATTGACAACCCCAAAGAAGACTTAACCCACATATGAAAGAAGTTGTCAAGACAGAAGTCTTTAAATTACTTGAAGTGGGAATTGTCTACCCTATCTCTGATAGTAAGTGGGCGAGTCCTACACAAGTTGTGCCAAAAAAATCTGGAATCACTGTTGTTAAAAATGAAAAGGGTGAGTTAATTCCAACTCGTATTCCATCTAGTTGGTGCATGTGCATTGATTATAGAAATTAAATGAAGCGACTAGAAAAGATCATTTTCCCCTTCCATTCCTTGACCAAATTTTAGAAAGAGTAGCAGGACATCTCTACTACTGCTTTCATGACAGACAAATTTTAAGAAGATCATTTGAAGTTGGTCAAAAGGTTTTGCTTTATAATTCTCGACTTCATTTATTTCTTGGCAAATTGAAATCAAAATGGAGTGGTCTGTTTGTTGTGAAACACGTGTATCCATATGGTGCCCTTGACATTGAGAATCATAGGAATGGTAATGTGTTTAAAGTAAATGGACAACGTGTGAAACTATTCTTAGAAAATATAGATTTTCAAAAAGACTCTGCCGTCCTTTCTGACCCTTGTTACAAAGGTGAGTAAACAAATCTTTTGCTTTTGACTTTATTTGTGTTTGCAATTATTATTTTTGTTTTTGTTTGCTTTTATGTTTTGAATTTTTGCAGGATTAATTTCTAGGTTCAATTTTCGCTTGGTGTGTTTTGCTATATAACCTCGGTTAAGTGGCGGATAACGGTACTCTGTGACAATTCAAGTCGGTTTAATTCAGTTTCCTAAATAACTGATCCCCAAAACAAGGCATGGACGAAATTTTCACAAACCTGTGAAAACATTTTCCATCGTTGCCCTATAATGCTCTGAAAAAGATTTCCAAAGCACGTTCCGAAAGATTACGCTTACTGATGATAAACAACATTCCTGTTGAAATTCGCTGGTTGATTGAAGCTAAGTCTAGCAGGTGAGTCTGCTGATTCATTTATTTCTTACATGCTTGGTTTTGGAAAAAGTAACCTTGCAAAAAAATGAAGAGCTAAGAAGTTAGGGGTTACTTGTCACAAATGTGCACGTATAACTTACAACACACGTTGTCGTTCTTTAGGAATGGTGTCTTATAATCGGGAAGATAAAACTTTATTCATTAGGCCCTAACGACTCTTGATGCACATCCTAGTGGATATGTGAAAAATGGCAATGACCGATTATGGCCACAATTTCAAAAAGAACATGCACAATATAGTCTTGGGAATCTGACTTTAAAAGACCATGTTTGCCAATTTATAAGAAAATCGAATGGGAAGCATATCCCCAACCCATTGAGGGAGTTGAAGTCGTTTCTGGACATAAAACCAGAGGAAGATGTGAGCCACAATCACAACTACCAGTAAATATCCTTTTATTTTTATTATCTTTTTCCTTCCGCATTTAATATCTTTTGTAATTATTGTTGTTTACTTTTGATTTTTGAAGAGAACAAGTAATCCAGAATTGATCTGAATCTCAGTTTGTGATCGTCCCATGGTTTTTATGCATTTTATTTTCCTATATTTTGTATTTCTTTTGTTGTTTTGCAGGATTTTGTTGTCTTTCAAGTTGTTCAGGTGATATCTTCTAAACATTACCTCTTTCTAATGACATTGGGGACAATGTCTCGTTCTGGTTGGGGGGAGGAGATAGTTGATTCAATAAATTTTGTTTTTCAAAAAAAAAAAAAACTAACTTCTGACTTTTTTTTTCCTGTAAAGATGGCCGAGTAAGAAGATCTTTTAGATACTTCTGAGACGCATCTTTGTAGTTCTGATGTATTTTTTTTCCTCTCTTCTGACTATTCAAATTTATAAACTCTCCATTGTGATATCATTGACTAATCCTTTTGTTCATTAAGTCACCATGAGAAATTTTTCGAACTATTCTAGACACACACTCACATTGACATGTGATTATGTACAGTAAGTTGAGATTTTGCTATATTTAGTTCTGAAGCATCATTCAAGGGTAACAACCGAAGGCAGTGGTCTTGTTTAAAGATATATTTAGTGATAATAATAATAATAATTTTATGTGTTGTGACCAAAACTCTTACTTAGTAGCCGGGCCTCATGCCTTAGTAAGCATAGAGTGTTCGCGTAAAACGGTGGAGTCTGGATAAGAATAAAGTGCAGTTTCGTAACCTCTTTAACTTGAGCAATTAAGTCCGAGGGGTGCTTCAACACCTAATGCCCTAAGACCAACTGGTTTGGGAGTCATTGACCCAAAGCTCGTTACACGGGTTAAAGAGAAAGCTTAAGGGAATTGTACTAAAAAAAAATATCTACAATCCGAGTAATTAAGCTCGTAGGAGTGTTTTAACACTAAATGCCCTAAAGCCAACTGGGTTGGGAGTCATTGGCCTAAAGCTCGCTACATGGATTAAAGATGGAATGTTTGTTTCCAATTTTGTTATATTAAAAAAAAAAGAATAAAACTGTTGCCTAAGGAAAAAGCCCTGGTGAGATTTCGGAATGAAAATGTTGTTTGATTTCAATTGAATCACATAGTTATCGTGTTGATCTTTATTGAGCACAAGAAAGTTTGATTGATAACTCAATTGATGACTGGTTGTCAAAGGGTGAGAAAAGAGGTATGAGAGAGTTTGTCTATTTGGTAGTTTAGAGATTTGAATTTGAGTTTTTACTTTTTTTGCTTTAATTGCTAGGGACTAGCAATAAGCTGGTTGGGGGGGGGGATGTGATTAACACTGAAAAGTGTATGTTTACTAAGGGATAATATCATCATTTTACACTTCCAATATGATTAATTCCCCAATTTAGACATAATTTCGTTCGTTCGCTTAAATAAATGTGCTATGTAGTAATTAGTGTATTTTTCTTTGTATTTCAGAGGTAATTCGATCAATTTAGAATCATGGAGAATTCATATGGTAAAACAAACATCATTTTCAAGTTTAGAACGTCAAAAAACCTTAGGAAGACCACGAAGGGCATTTTCATAATTTTGACTATTCACTATTCACAGTTGACCTTCACTGTTCACTCGCGGATGCGTTACTGTTCACTATTCACTTCACGGATAAGTTACTGTTTACTGATGACGTGGCTAAATTTGGACGCTCCATTCTAAATTCATCTGATGGTCAATTTTCATCCGTATTTTGTATAAATAGGGGGCCTCTCCCCCATAATTTTCATGTTCTGAATCTAAATCTGATATTAGATTTGTGAAATTCTCTCTCTTTTGTTCTCAAATTCTCAGTTTAAATAAAATAGCTATTTTCTAATTAAATTATGTCCGATAATTTTATATAGCTAGGGCCAAAGGTGATACTGTTGGTATGGAAAATGTGATCCAATTTTGGTAGGTTTATTATTTTTATGTTTTCTCCCTTCTAATATTTATGGAGTTTTTGACTCACTGTAGATAGACAGACATTGTCTAGCACAGTGAGTACTTTTACCCATATCTATCAGAGAGTGGTTTATCCCCTCTAATCTTTGTGGAGTTTTGACTCACTGTAGATAGACAGATGTTGTCTAGTACAGTGAGTACTTTTACCCACATCTATCAGAGATTGGTCAGTGGAGTGGAATACCATCCCATTAGTCTGGACTAAATATTAATGATTGGATCATATTCGAATTACCAACAGTGGACCCCTTAGCCCCAGTTTTAATTTTAATTGATTTACATTTTATAACAAGCTTAGTAATTAATTTAGATAATTAATTCTACAAGGACAAGTGAACAACCTCCCTGTGGTTCAACCCAGTCTTACCGGTTAATTTATTACTTTGACACTCTTATACTTGAGAGTAGGAACACTTATTTAGGATGTGTCATGTGTACTCAAGGTATGATTCTTCATGGAGGTCACCGGGTTAGCTGCTCGTTGTCTTCTAGAGCGAGGTAGATCCATGCTTTGGTTCTGTTCTCAGAAGCTTGGGATGAACTTTCCTCGACCCTTTGGAGCTTGAGGCGTTCCTGTAAACATTTCTAGGAGGTCACATGGATCTGATCCACTTAGAGGCCCTCTTTCTCCTAGTATTGTGAAGGTGGCCGCGGGTTTCTAGAGAGGTTGGCGGGCTTTAAGTTTAGGCTACGAGTTAAGTTTGACCTCTGTGAGCCTTAACCTTGAGGGAGCTTGCTTTGCTTGTCGGGCTTCACTTCGAGTGCTTCTTGAGCTCGGTGATCCTCCCTTGCTTTATTGAGGTGGTTTTGGAGCCCGGCCCTAGGAATCCAGGTTCTTGGGTAGGTGGGTTCGAGAAGCCCGGACTCCAGTGTTCGTGTGGGGGCCCGACCTGGTCGTGCCTAGCTTCATTCCCGGTAGTTCCGAGGCCCGACGATCCTTTCTTACTTTTGTGGGGTAATTTTATGGTCTGCTAGGGGGCTTTATGAATGTCGAATTCGATCTTTGACTTAGGCTAGGAGAGTGGAAAATTTCTCTTTGACCCCCCTAGCGAAATTTTACTATTAACAAATATAAATATATAATGATGATGATGATGATAATGATAATAATAATAATAATAATAATAATAATAATAAATTATATAGAATTATTTTTTTATTTCTTATCTATTAATGTCTATACGTGTTACCATTATAGTGTGTAATGGTGGTTGGTGCTTCAGTATCCGAACACTTGTTTAGAAGTGTGTATCCATGAAGTTTAGCATTTTTCATATATTATTATTATTATTATTATTATTATTATTATTATGTATTCTTAAAATTTGATAAAAATAAAAATAAAAATATATTATTATTGTTGTTGTTATCATTATTATTATTATTATTATCATTATCTTCATTATCATCATCATCATCATCATCATCATCATCATCATCATTATTATTACTATTATTATTATGGTTAATAGCACCAATAGCCCCAAAATTATACATGAGATTGCATGTTGCCACCTGAACCTTTTTTCCTGGCATCGATGCCCTTTGAATTATATTCACTTCTAAACAAGTTTTCGGAGGATGAAGCACCAACCACCATCACACACTATATTGTAGAGGGGTGAATATCAAATTAACACTCTTAAATCGCGACCTAGTAGGTCACAGTTGGAAAAGTATCACTTGGTACCGGTAGATTCCTGATATGAGCAAATCAATGTTAATCAAAAATAGGAATATATATATATATAACAATTCTTTTATATTCTCCCTCTAAGAGGATTTCTTTATTATTAACATAGAATGGTACATGATATAGAAAGACAAGAATGGTGTACAGTAACTTCGGGCAAGGCATTTTTGATACAGTAGGCGATGGTGAACTCATGCAAGTCGACAAGTAGAAAGGTGAAGGTGTTTGTATTTTTCTAGTCGAAAAGTGGATGAATCTGACCCCTAATCTGGAGAGAGTTCTATCGTATTTATAAGTCTCAATGCTTGTTGTCTATTCCTGACAATTCGGTCAATCAATTAGAAATCTTAAGGATAATGATTTGGTGTTGATGGATGTCGTGTATTTTAGTGCGGAAATTGTTCATTGGATCAAGTAAATAGCTTCTATTTTGATAGAATTTGATGAAGTTGACTATTTTCTTTAATGGCGTTTGTGAATGGTGGGAGAAGTCAACTTTCTATTCTTCTAGTTAGAGGGTACTGCAAGCTTCAGGCTTTTGGACATGGTCTTGTTCTAGGTTGGCTCTTTGGTGTATCGGTTCTCTCTCTTTGGGCGGTTTCTCCCTCAACCTGTTGGAGCCGTCTTGCTATCGTTTGCTATGTTGGGTAGATAGGTGATACTTGGTGGACCGGTTTGGGACAAGTACTATGGTATTAGGATATATGGTAATATGGGTTGCAATACCAGTGCTCCTAAAGGTTTTCTTGATCGTGGTATAAACATCCCTCGATACTGGGGAACCGGTGCGAGCCCGGTCCTAGTCCCGGTTCATACACGGTTGCCATTGGTATGCAAATATCGGTTCCATGTGGGGGTGGCCTGATGCTCTTTGAAGTGCTCTTTTACTCCAAGTAGTTTTGGTAGGGAGGGAAAATTCTTCTTTGGACCCTTGCCTTTTTGGGCGGCTAACAAAAGTCCCTCTGAGTTGAACAATTGTACCCTGTTGGGGTTAGAGTCAGAATACCTGTAGCACTTGAAGGATTTTCACTTATCTTTCTCACCAACAAACACTATATAGAAAGAAATATCCCTATAGTACGTTACAATTAATGAGTTTTCCACGTGTCAAGCCAGGGAGGGTCCATTATTTCAACTGAGAAATTTTGGTGGCACATGTTTATTTCAGAACCGTCATACCCACCTTCTGGTTATTTCGCTCAATTAAGCCCCATTTTTTTCCTTTTCTGTTCTGGTAACCGTCTCCTTTCATTCACACCATTTCCTTTCAAAAGAGCAAAATCTTCAGGACCAAAAAAACCCTACTTCTATTTTCTTCTTTTCTCTGCCTAACCTCTCACTATGTCGTCTGATAACCTTGATTTTTTTTTAGTATGGTGATGGTGACTTGGCTAATGGTTCCAACCTGTCTCTTAGAAGGAAGAGGAATCGATGAGGCGGTGATGGTGCTGAGGGCTCTTGCCCGACCTATCACATTTGGTCCAGTAGTAATACTGCTATCAGGGTGGGTTTTAGCAACAATCCCGATTCTTCAGTCGACATACTTAACAAAGATTAAGTCATCGTGGTCGGTGAGGCAAGAGGAGGCACTCTGATACCGCTCTGATACTTTAAGTGACCCGCTCTGATACCAATTGAAAGAATGTGTACAAGGTTATACTAAATAACCTAGAGGGGGGGGGGGGGGGGGGGGGTGAATAGGTTGTCACTCACTTTTGACAAATCTTTCGAGACTAGTGACAAAACCTTGATAAGCATACAAATTAACATTCAACATGATTGTTATGAGAAAACAATAAATTCATGTATGCTCAAATCCCCACTCTTAGTCTACAAAACATACAACAAGAATCAATGTATCTTATGAACAAATATATTCAATGTAGATAACATTCCATAAGTTGTACTTAGAGTATTACAATGTGATACTTTACAACTTGAATGAAATATCACAAGATACAGATTTATCTAACATACGCAAACAATATTGTATAAGGAAGTCAACTTACATGTAAAGTTCTATCCATATTATTCAAATAACAATTAGCAATATAAGAGAGATAGAGATAGAGAAAAGTTGACACAAGATATAACGTGGTAAACCCCTGAAGAGGAAACATCCATGGGCTAGCAGCCATTGTCAAACAAAATCCACTAGTAGAAAAGACAAGTACAATCTCTCAAGTGACCCCTTCACCTGGAAACTACCCTCATATCCTACTCTAGAAGTTGTCGCCCTATGCTCAACAATCCGAGGCTTCACACCTCTTGTCAAGACTTCCTTGCTCACCTTATCCAGATCCTCACGATCAAAGGCAAGACTTCTTGCTCAACTATCCAAGTCTTCCCGACTCTAGTCAAGACTTCCTTGCTCACCTATACGACCCTAGGCAAGACTTCTTGCTCGACTATCCAAGGCCTCACGCCTCTAGCCAAGACTTCCTTACTTGACAATCCGAGGCTTCACACCTCTTGCCAAGACTTCTTGCTCAACACCATAGGTTTCACACCTATTGTCAAGACTTCCTTCTCATAAGGCATCTAGGTGACCATGAATGCAAAACGCAAACAAGCACGCAACATAGAATAAGATGATCAACAAATTCTATGGAAACTAGATTTAATCAATGAGCACATAAAGTCTATTTTTCTAGTTTATAATCCAAAAGTGACACCACACAAGATGATGCATGAGCATATGAAATGTATGGATTAGGTACACTCCATGAAGATCTAGACATAGACAATAAAGTTCACAAAACAAGATTGTCTAGATCTTATGCATGAATAAAAATCTAGAGCATGTCAAATTTCCAAACACACAATTTAAACCTAGATTTTATTCATGTTACTAAAGCTTGAAATAAACATGTTCATAAATTACATATTCAAGACTTTAGTACTAACACAAAAATGCTAGAAACACAAGATATGATCAATCAAATCTCTAGCAATCATTTAGAGCATATATTCACAAAATAGTCAATTAAACTCTAATAGACTCTAAATATATAATCAAATGTGCTAATCCTAAATTTATTCAACAAATGAGTTCTAGCACATGATAAGACTATTAATCATGAAAATCAAGTCAATCAAAGCATAAATAGTCCTAGATAAGATGCTAGCACAATACAACTCACAATCATGTGAAAACATAGGTTTGATTGAAACCTAACTCACAATCAAATTTTTAATCAAGCACAACTAGCATTTAATTGAAGATCTATCACTCATAAACATATGTTCAAGTCAATTACACACAAGTAGGAAGAAGACCCAAGGTATTTGAACATTAGAATCAAGGAAATCAAAAGATAAACAACTACCTTGACAATTTCGAGTGCAGTCACAAAAATGGTGTGATCCACCAGAAAACTTGAACAAATGACTTCAAGATTGCTTGGAGATGATAGAGGACTTCAATACAAAACTTCTCCAAATTGAATCACTCAAATCGGATAAGAGATGAGAGAGATATGGTGATTCAAAGTTAAGAGAAAAAATCTGGAAATTTTTCTACACTACATTTTCTTCTTCCTTGGAATGAATTGAGAGAGAGAAGAGATATATAAAGGAGAGGGAAGAGATATATGTGAAAAGACCAAAGCTGCCCCTTCAAGATGCTTCCCTGAGATGGCGCGTGGGCATCTTGGGGCAGCAAGCAGTTGCAGCCGAGATGGCCACGCGCCATCTCGGGCTTGCACCTCTTGTTGGCCTTTCGGCCATGGTGCAACTCCCATGCGCTTCCCTCGCGTTCTTCGACCGTTATCCGGCCTCCGAACTCAGAATTTGAATCCGTTTACAGATTACGAACCGTAACTCTATCATGGACATGGAAATATAAGATACTCAACCCAAAATATAAGAATTCGACTTGATGTATGAAGACGAAGACAATGTACGCAACATGACTGGAAAGTATCATAACTTTTGACTCGAAACTTGAAATCAATAGTATGAGTAACCGAAATGACCGGAACTCAATCAAGAATGATTTAAGACTAAATTCAAGTTCAATATCCATGTTATACAAAAATATACACACACAAACACAATTCACACTAGAATGCATACTTCATAGAGATAGTTTCCAATCATGCATATTTCAAAACATGTTATTTCCAAACCAATGCATGAGCATTCATCTTCAAGTGTGTGAATGTGTTATACATGGTGCACAACAATACAGGGACACAAATGTATGATATGTGTGTGTGTGCCTAAGCCTTGAAAGAGAAAATAAAGGTCTTAATATACCTTTGTAGAATCATGAAGCACTTTTCCCTTTGAAGACTTGAACTTGCTTGAATAGTTGTCATTTCTTCTTCGAAGCTTGAATCATCATGAATCCTAGACAACTAAACAATACAAAGTAAATGTTGTTTTGATATAGAATAATGCTAACAAAACTCACAGACCTAACAAAAGTCTTAGAGAGTTATGAGATGTTGGGGAAAACTCCCAACAACGCAGTTCTAGAGGGCAAGACAAAGAAAGAAAGAGGCATACAGAATAGGCTACGCAATTTGAAAACCTCATAAGAGAGATGGATTGAGAAGAAATTCTAAAAAACATCAAGCACAGGCGGTGGTATGTCAAGTGTGCGGGCAAAATGGGGTGGACATGTGCCCAGGTCAAGGTTTAGCACCTCAAGAGGATAAAGCATAAGCATTCTACCATTACAATCAAAATCGCCAACGGGATAACCCAAATTGAAATAATTACAACCCCAATTAGAGAAACATTCAATGGGGTGGTAATTACAATCGGGGGCAATTCCAAAGAGGAAATCAACAGTATGGAAATAATCAGAATTATTAAGGGTACAGAGAAACCAATAGGGGCACTAGAACAATTCCCAATCAAGCCAGAACAATCCGTTGGCTCATGTCATCAATCTGGAGGAAGACCAATGGATAGTTAGCTTGGACATCTCCATTAAGAAGATATTTATGAAATTATCTCAATTGCAAGAGAATTCCAAACATCAAGATAGGGGGAAGACATCTAGTAACCACACAGAAGGAATAAACATGGTGATCGTGGTAGGAGAAAAAAACCTAAGGCAAAAAGGGTTGCAATGGGAAATGAGCAACCACAACTTCATAAAGTAAAAAACCCTTACAAACCTCCAAGTACCCAAACCAAAGATGAGTGAAGAAGTTAGCAAGATGGAGCATGAATTGAGGCCTAACCACCAAGAGTGTCTTGGAGGAAATATTAGTGTAGTCATTCAGAAAGGTTTCCCACCTAAGCTTAAGGACCCTAGATGTTTCACTATCGATATATCAATTGGCGCAAATGAGGGAGCATTTCCTCAATCCCCCACCCCGTCCCTCAAGATGATCCGGAGAAGGAGGTGGTGGCTTCAACTAAACCAGGGGCATCAAGGATTGAACACACTCACACTGGTCCAGAGGTTATAGGGACCGGGGAGGTTGAAGCTGATGCTATTAAAGATGCCATTCAAGATGGGAACATGGGGGATGAAGTAAAGAAGATCATTGATCCAGCTGCATGAGAGATGCTTTGTAGCCAGGAAACAGGGTTTGGGCTCCCTTTATAACTTGTTTTTTTTTTATTGATTCCATGTTATTGCCAATAAACGAGGTTTAGGCACCTCTTATTATTTAATGGAAAATTCTTCTCTTTTTGATGCTTCCTATGTACATGCTATATTATAGTAGGTTTTTGGTACCTTGATGATCCATTTTTAAGATTACTCGAAGCATTGATCACAGTAGATACATAATGTTTGCTCCATTCTGAATTGGTTTGGGAAGTTAGTCCCCTGCGTGTATCCAACTCAAGGTATATGAGAATCCCCATAAGTTGTTGTGGAACCATGATTAAATGTCCCTTACTTGGTACTAGGTCCCCCTTAGAGGGTTCTTACATTAGATCTTTCTTGGAGATGATCACCAATGCCGGACATTCCCACAATAGGAATCCAGTCCTTTGTCAAACAAATCCTAATAGGCAACTAAGACCACTTAAGCACCAAGTCTCTGTATTTATGCAAATCAAGGTACCAGGCGTCCATACCCAGGAATCCCAGTTATTAGGTGAATAGTCCCTGTTAGGTAGCTACGGAAACTTAAACATCAAGTCCCCATATATAGGCAAATCAAGGTATTGAGTATCCCTACTCAAGGAATCCTAAACCTCAGGTGAATAAACCATGGTAGGCAACTAATGCCACTTAAGCACCAGGTCTCCATATATAGGCGAATAAAGGTACCAGACATCCCTGCTCCAGGAATCCTGATCCTTAGACAAATAGACCTTGGTAGGAAATTAAGGACACTTGTGGTCCAGATCTCTATATATAAGCAAATCAAGATATCGGCATCCCTGCTCCAGGAATCTTAATCCTTAGGCGAATAGACCCTGGAAGGCAACTAGGGCCACCTTAGCATTAGATCTCCATATATAGGTGTATCAAGGTACGGGGCATCCTTGCTTCAAGAATTTCGATCCTTAGGCGAATAGACCCTGGTAGGCAACTAAGACCACTTTTGCAATAGATCTTTCCTAGAGAGATTGGGTTCTGTTTAAGGCATCATGAGTCTCATTTGGCTTTCCTGGTCTTAAGGATACAACAGGCAACCAAGGCCTAGAGTTCTGATCCTTGGTTTGTGAGAAATGTCGTTTTGAATATGAAAATAGCTTGTCAAATTTTTTTTATAAACCCCGATTTGCACTCAAAAATGATAAACAATATAGTGGCAAGTATAGGTATCGTCCACAGAGATCGTGTTATAGTAATGTGATCAAATTAATGCCCTAAAACTATATGCAATGAAAATAAATGTGAATAACATAAATTGAATGGGTATTCGATTGGAAATTAAGAAATGCAATTACTATTAAGATAACGAAACTAAATACAATAAAAGATAATGTAATGTGTGTGAAAATGTGTAATGAGATGTGTGGGAGTCAATGCAATTCAAACACAAATGGTGTGAGTTCCGTAGTAGTTAGGCCCTGATTTGATTACTATATAGGGCTAATCTTCCTAGCTAGAGCTTCCGGGATGGCTTGGATTGGAATGCTCTCAATCCACCCCTTTCGCTTTTTGCTTCGAAAAGATGTGAGGTAGTCGGGATGGCTTTGATTAGAATGCTCACAATCCACCCCTTTTACCTAGCTGAGATATGAGCATTGATAACATATCCCATATGATTCAAGTGAACTTGATTTAACACCTAATGTGTTTATGGTTAAAAATATAAATTGATATCAAATATATGCCAAGAGTTTGAATGCCTACTTGGCTTATAAAGACACCACTATCCAACGTTTATAATATATTGGGAGTTGGAATGCCAACCCAAACCAAGGTGAGTATTGAATGCCTTTAAAAACCAAATTCAACCACTAAGTGAATGGGAGTTGGAATGCCTACCGATTTCATAAAGATCATAATTAAAGCACAATTACTCAATTACATTCAATCGATCAACATGAAATATGAGTTGGAATGCCTACTTAATTCTAGAGATGATTAAACATAATTAAGCATAATGAATGGAAATATATTGATCAAATCAAAAGGTGGAAATCCATTAATTCATGAATTAATTACATCAACCCCCAAAATGGGTTTAGTTACTCATTTCTATTACAAGAAATAAGCAAAGAGAAGAGAATAGAAGAAAACCCATCGATGAATCCTCATTCTTCAAGCTTTAAATTAATCTTCTTGCTTCCTTTTGTTGAGTAGATAATGAAAGTGATATGAGAATTGAATGGGTTTTGGGGAGAAACAAATTCTTAGATCTAGAGAGAGAAAGTGGTTATGAATGGGTATGTGAGCATATGTGTGATAACAGAATCCATTATATATATAGGTTTCGTGAAATGGTCTGATTTCTCTAATGTGGCATTCCTGATGCGTGAAATGCGTAGGTTGTGCCCAAGCAGAGACCCGCTCAAAGCCGTAATTTCACTAATTCATTCTTTTGGGTTTAGTGAAATTTATGAGTTGTGCGCGGGTTCATAATGACCTACACATAAACCAAATAGGCTTGCATTGCTCCCTGCTCTGCTCCATGCTTTCCTCGAATGCATGGGTTATACGCTATTAGTGCATGGGTATGACTCATACTTTTGCCAGTCTTCAAATCCTTCTTGATGGTGGTGAACTTGGCTTCTACACTTCATCAAGCCTGACCTTTTTCTGCACAACTTTGCATTTTCCGTCCATGCTTTTGAAATGAATCTAATTGCCTACAAACGTAACAAACAAGCTATAAGACACGTAACAACACGTGAAAAAGAGACAAAAAACATGGAGTTGAGGGCCAAAATATATGACAATTTTGGCACGATCAGTTTGGTAGGCAACTAAGGCCACTTGTTCACCAGATCCTTCCTGAAGAGGTTAGGTTCTGTCTAGAGCAATAAGAGTGCTATATAACTCTCTTGGCCTCAAGACGATCATAGAAGAAAGCATATTACCAAGGTGATTAAATCAGAACTTGTAGAAGAAGAAAAAACTTCTTAATTAATTATGTTTAAGCGATACAAGCAGGCTTAAGGCGTTACAAACTCAAGGCGATACTAGTCGATGAGGTGACCCTTCATGTCTTCCAGCTTGTAAGCCCCATTGCAGACTACCATCTTTATCAAGTAGGGTCATTCCCAATTAGAGGCCAACACCCTATCAGACCTCTTCCGGATATTCTGGGTAACCTTCCTTAGAACCAAGTCCCCCTCTTTGAAGTTTCAAACTCCGACCCTCATATTAAAGCTTTGGGCAGTTCTGTTTTGGTAGACCGTTACTAGTTCTACGATTCTATCCTACTTCTCTTCTAGGAGGTCCAGGTTGGCTCTAAGTTTGGCTTTATTGTTTAATGGTTCAAAGTGTTAAACTCTGAAGAACGTTAACTTGTGTTTAATTGGTAGGACTGCATCTACCATGAAAGTCAATGAGTAAGAGGTTTCCTTAGTAGCAGTTCTCTTCGTGTTTCAGTAAGCCCATAACAAATCAGAGAGCTCTTCATCCCACTTTCCCTTCTTCTGTTAGAGCTTCTTCTTTATGAGTTTTTTTTTTTGGTCTTGTTGGTAGCTTTTTCCAACCCGTTTGTCTAAGGGTGCGCTACAGATGCAAAGTGAAGCTCAATGCCTAAGTTCTCACAAAAGTCTCTAAACTAGGTGTTGTCGAACTGCTTCCCTAGATCGATGATTATGGCCACAGGAGTACCGAACCGGCAAATAACATTTGTCATGATAAAGCTTGTGGTATTTTCCTTAGTTATCTGGGTGAAGGATCCTTCCTCTACCTATCGGGTAAAGTAGTCTATGGCTACTATCGTGTGCTTTGCTTGACCTGGTGCGATCAGGAGTAATTCGATAAGATCTACTGTTCAGTTGGCGAAAGGAAAAGGCAAACTAGTAGAGGCATACCGTTCTTAGGGTAGGTGGCTAAGGTTGCTGTCTTTTGGTAGGGTTCATAGGATTGTGCACACAACCTCGCATCCTGGTGTAAAGTGGGCCAATAGTAACCCATACGGAGAACCTGGTATGCCAAGGTTTTCACCTCCTACGTGGTTCCCACAGTCCTTTGAGTGCACTTCTTAAGTGCCCATCTTGCTTCATCGGGGTGCATGCATCTTAATAGTGGAAGAGATTTTCCCCTACAGTAGAAGTACTCATCGACCATGCAGTATCAGATATCAACCTTTTTAAGCTTGCATGCCTGACCCGGTCTTCTGGGAGTATTTCATTCTAAAGGTAATCAACGATAAGATCCATCTAGTAGGAGAGTTAATCTACCGGGCTTACCTCTTCTCCTCTGGCTATGCTAGACCGGGGAATCAGTTGGAGCGGTACCCCTATAGATAAGATTTTTATTGGCAAACCTTGTAATAGGATACACAATCGGTGGCAGAAAGGTGTGATGCTTGTTAAATGATAGCAAATAACATCAAGCAACCACCCGAGCACTTGAAGAACTTGACCTCACGTTGGCCATTTGCTATGTGGGGACTTGATCTGATCGGTCAAATGCAAACAACTTCCAAAGGAAGCGCAAATTATGTTATTGTGGCAGTGGATTATTTCATGAAATGGGCAGAGGAAGAAGCACTCGTGCACATAACAGAGGCCAACACAACCAACTTTGTAAAGAAGAATATAATTTACCGGTTTGGGATCCCAGACATAATCATTACTAATAATGGGACCCAGTTCGATAGTGTTAACTTCAGGGAGGTATGCTGGGACAATAACATCAAAAAATACTATGCTATGCCAGCCCATCCTCAGACAAATAGGCAAACTAAGATTGTGAACATGATCATTAAGCATACCTTGAGAGGCAAGATTTATGCTAAAAAAGAGAACTGGGTAAACAAGTGTCATGAAGTACTTTGGGCTTATCGGACGATCGAAAGAATGGCAACAAGAGAAACTCCATATTCATTGGCATTCGAGAGTGAACAAGTAATCCTAATCGAGGTAATCTACACTACTGCAAGAATACGGCTGTATGATCTTGATACAAACGTGGACATGCTAGAACAGAACCTGGATAAGCTAGAAGAAAAAAAGGGACTTGGCGAGAATAAGAAACATTGCCTGCCAACAGAGGGCAACCATATATTACAACTCGCATGTCCGGGAAAGGAAATTTTAGATTGGATATTTGGTCTCAGGAAAGTGTCCCCGAGTACAAGGGAGAGATCAACTGGATTGTAGGTAGACAAATAGGTAGGGCCTTATCAGATGGTCGAGATTGCTAGTCATGAAGCATATCACCTTGCCCGACAAGATAGGGGAGAATTGCCTTGACCTTGCAATGCCCAGTACTTGAAGATTTTCTATCTTTAGAGGATTCAATTTTCATGATTTACCTTTTTCTTTCTTTAGATGGATGTGAGAATTAGCATAAGTTTTGTTTGTTTCTAATCAATTATCATTTCATTTTAACAATATTTATTGATGTTATCAATAAAAGTCCCCTTAAGAGAAGAATTCCAAGCAATCAAGAAAACATGTGATAATTTCGCCTTCGTTTACAAAGGCAATCTCGTAGCATCTGAGATTGCTAAAGTGAAGAGGCCAAAAGCAAACGCAAAGATAATGCACACTCGCCAAAACTAATTGGGTGTATAGAAACACTGTTAGATCCCCTTCAGATCACAAGTACATGATGGGATGCACAAAAAGTTGAACGAGGAAAGAAGATACTCATACTTGAATGACTGCCCATAAAATATCGAGCAACAATAAGTTAAGTCAATGAGATGTGAATGCCCCTGTTGCAGCAAATCTAGCAACAGACTACTGGGAGACATCCCAGTGACTTAGTTGACAGATAAAAGATAAGCGCCTTTAAATTAGATACCATGCGAATGGTCCATAAAAAGATCACCACTTGACAAAAGCAACCACCCAAAGATGATCAGTTAACCAAAATAACCGATTGGAACAGATCAAATTCAGTGAGTATAAGAGATAATGACAGGGTCAAAAGTTATGATCAACAAAGATTATCAACCAAGTCATAGAAATCTAAATGACAATAAGGTCGTGAAAACAAACATAGAGTGGATGGGGGGTGAATAGGTTTTATTCAAGTCAATTACCAAATTTTCTCGATTAGTCAATATTCAATATTCACCCAATAAACAAACATACAACATCAAGTGTAAAGGTGCGGAAATATAAATGACACAAGATTTAAAAAACCATGGGCTGTTAAGTGCGTCACACTCGATTTTAGAAATCCAATATATGAGCAAAGGTTACAACCTCAAGTGATTCTCAAACTCTCACTCTTGACAACCTCAGGCTATGGCCACCGCCAATTACCACTCTTGGTTCAATCCCTGGTGATATCCCTTGATACACTCCTCTTGCCGTGATCGCCTACTACTCTACCCCCTTTGGCCTTTTATAGTGGCACCCAACCAATTGCTTGTCAACCCTCTTTTGGTTGCAAGACTTCAATTGCTTGTGCACTATTAGGGATGGGCACTAAGTTCAAAACCGAACCGAACCGAACAGAAAAAAGGGTGTTCAGTTCGGTTCGTAGAATTAATTCGGTTTAAACCGATTCAAAAAGTTAAAAACCTAAAATTTTTCTGTTCAAACCGGTTTGAACCGATTAAACCATTTATATAAGTAAAAGAAAACCTAACCTATTTCTTTTCTTTCATTATTCCATAGTTTCACTTAGCCAGTTAGCCGACTTCTCTCTTTTCTTCCTCAACTCTGTTCTTCAACACCAGATCTGCTCTACCGCATCTCAACTTTGTTCCTCATAGAAGGTTTGTCACTTTCTCTTCTTCTTTTTATAATTTTCTTTTTACCTTTTTTTTTTCACAACTGATCTGGTCGTCTGATCTAGTCGTCCGATATGCTCTTCTTCATCTCCAGCCAAAGTTTCAACAAGCCAAGCCTATAGCTCGTCCGATCCACTTCCAGTCTTCGTTCTTTAAAGAGACAAACTTCAAAGGTAAGTTGTTGATTTAGTTTTTTTTTGAGTTAACTTTTCTTGCTTGATTTGGTTAACAAAGGTTGATATATTAATATGTGCTTGTTCATTTGTGATGAATTAATATCTGATATTGTTTGTTTAGACATATTTGGTTGATTTACAACATCTGATATTGAGTTCTTCCCTCTATTTTCCACTTATTTTATTCCCTGTATTCTATTTTTCTCTTTTTACTCTGATTTTCTCCCCACTCTTTTCTAATTTCTCTCCATCTTAAGCCAATAAGTCTATCTTCTTCAGCTTTTCTATTTCTCTTTCTTGTCCTATATTAATAGTTCTAAATGACAGCCAAGTGTTATACAAGGGTTTACTGCAGATCACTATATCAATAGTTCAAACATACATGTTAGTGTTATATTAATGATTAGTTGACCAATTTCTTTGAATCTCATTTTGGGTAATAGGCAGTCTCAATTTTCCAAAATCCTACTGAATAATATTTTTAGGGTATCTTCTGTTGGTACTTGGTATAAGTGAAGTGGTTGATATTGTAATGTATGTGATTTTTAGTTTGTGTAACACATGACATGTAATATAATTTGTGTCTTTGTTCAAAACTCTTTTAACATGATGAGATCAGAGATGATAGAAATACTTCATCACTTTCTTGATATTTATATAGATATCACTAGTATGTTGTTGGGCAATGCTTTTGGCTCTCTTTCTTTCTGTGTAGTTGCTTCGTGTCCTACCTACTCTTTTTGGGCTTTTTGCCTTTTATGAATACATTGAAGTTTCCTTTGTATATCACTGTATCAGTATATATGTTTGAATTGTTGGCAGCTTCCTCATTTAATATCTGTGTAATCTGTGTTGATAAACTCTTATTGTTGGCACGTGGCAGCCTTCTAACATGGATGCAAGTCTTTTATTTTACTGTCATTATTAATTATTGTTTCATTTATGAAGGCAGGGAGTTGGAATTATTTTAATGTTATTATTGCATTTCTCGTTTGATTGTAATTTTTATCTAGAGTTTGGATTTGGATTGTAAGTTTTATTTGGAGTTTGGATTTGGATTGTAATTTTTATTTGGAGCTTGGATTTGTGATTTAGAGTTTTTATCTTTGAAAATTGAAATGTAGGTCTCATGTCTGTATGAAACTTGTGAAAATTGAACTGGTCTGTATGTCTTTGAAAATTAATGATTTTTTCGAATGAATTATACATTAAATATTATTAGTTAGATTTTATTTGAGTTTTTTTTTTAAGCTTGGGCTATTAAAATTTATTTTTTGATCTTGGGCTATTAAAATTTATGAAACTTTAGCCTAAAATTAGAATCCAACAACCCATCAAATTTAAAAACATATTAAAAAAGACTTACTAAACCCATCAAGCCCATAAAGTTCATTAGACCCCAAACCGAAATGAACAGAACCAAACCGAACCGAACCGAACCGATTAAAACCAGTTCAGTTCAATTCAATTACCATTTCTTATTCGGTTTAAACCGGTTCAATTTTGGATAAACCGAAATATTTTCGGTTCAGTTCAGTTTTACCCAAAACCGAACCGAACCGAACCGAACCGAACCGAACCGTGCCCACCCCTATGCACTACACACCGGTAGTCACAACACTTAATTCTCAATGAAGAGATCAACAACCTATGTGAATATAATGAAATATTCAAACATGCAAATAATGCTGGGCAAAACAGTAAATGCTTATCTAGGAATTTAAGAATGACATTAAGTACAATTCCTAGATATCAATGTCTAAATGAATGCTCATAAAGACTTAACTAGATATGGATATGCAATATTACAATCTAGTTATCAAACAAAGCCATTTCAACATATGTTGTCAATAAGCGTGACATGGTCAATAAATGCAATCATCAAAATGCAATCATCAAAATGCAATAAATATGACCTAATTAGCTAGAGGCAAATATGACCTATATACTAGCTATCACAATACAACAACCCAAACATCAACAATAATCTATAATTGTAATAGAAATCCCAGTCTAGAGCCATACAAGTCATAAAAGAGATATCTTGCTAAGCTAGAACACAAGAATGATGAAAATGGTGTTCTACTTACCAAGTTACATGTGTTGATGAAGACCCATGCAAAGAAACATCCTAGATGAAGCTAGATGATGTTTGTTTCATGCAAGAACGATGGGTGTTTGGGTTTTGAGAGTTAAAGAAGCAAGCTTGGTGCTTTCTTTCACTAGGGGAACTCTTTCTCTCACTAAGATCTGGAAATTCTGAGTTATAAGTCTAAATGAGGAAGAAGATGATGTACATATATAGAGTCCAAATCAAACTATGTTGTTTTGGGAGAGAAAAAATGATTTATGGGCGTTAGAAGCGACCTAAGGGCGACCTGTATGATAAGTCGCTTCAAGGTTGCTTTGATCTTGGGTTTGGGAGCCAAAATATGCTTGAAAAAGTGACTTGGAAGTCAGGTAGCCCTGAGGTCGCCTTGAGGTTTCTTTGCTCTCATGAAAAATGCTACAACACAACAACTCCAGATTCGAGCTACCCAAAACATGACCAAATGACATTCAAACCTTTCGTATAAAATACCGTTGGAAAGGTATGGAAGTCTACTTTCTACATGATTTGGATGACTTTAGAAAGTTTTATGGTCAAATGAGTGACCAAAGATCAGATTTGGACTTTAATAAGAATGCCCAAACTCATGGAATAAAACCATGTGACCAAAAACCAAACTAAGAGTGAGTGAGACCTTCTTAAGTGGTCACTCAACACGCTAAAACAAGCACACCATCGTGCAAGCGTGGACATATCTGATCAAGCAAAAGAATATGAATAAAACACACAACAACCACACTTAAAACTAAGAATGAAATGCATGATGACACATGCAACAACTCAAATACATGTAAGTGTGTGTGTGTACAATAATAAATGCATGTTAATGTAAATGCATATATATGAAATGTGAGTGTGTGCAACTAAATATCTTCAATAAGAAATAAGTATAAGTGAACTACCTCTTGAAGCTCACCGGGATCTTGGATGCTTGCCATCAAAAGCCTAAGCTACCCATTACACATTGAATCCCGAATGTGATTTGTCATGAAATACGCCAATCATAAAATTGAGGGTCTTACAATCTCCCCTTCGGTTATTTCATGAAAAAATCATTACTCCCAAAGCAATCCTCACAATACAAAAAAAAAACTAGCTATTGTCAATTTGAGTCCATTCTACATTACAATAAGAGATACCTAAGAATCTAATTCTTCAAGGTCTTCAATCTCTTCGTAGATCATTGTACCTACACACAATAGCAAGAAAACACTTTTCAAGAACAAGTGCATGTGAGGTGAGCAAATATAAAAAGCAATTGCACTCAATAAAGCAATATAAACAAATGCATGTGCAATGCTCCCCCTAAATGGGTTACTCTCTCTCATGATATCTCCCCAAAGCATAATCAATGCTCCCCCTATATTTCTCAAGACTTCTCCCCCTTTTCATCATGAGATAGGCAAAGGAGCTCCCCATATCAGGTTGCTTTAACAAAGAGAGCTATTAGCACAATTACGATGCATAATCGTATAAACAAACTTTATGCAACTTAAGTAATTGAGAGAGATTTAAGGAGTTTTATTTAAAGAAATATGTGTGACAGGATGCTCTGCAGGCAAGACATGTTGCATTCAAATCCAAAACAAGTGGTATTTGGCAAAGCAAACATCAAAAGGGTTTCCAAAAGAAATCAAACCAATTTGTACCCTTTTGTCATAAGCAAACAAGATATAGTTTCAAAATTTTGAAAATAAAGCAACTATATCAATCCTTAAAGGCAAATCAGGACATGAGCGACTATTGCACCCTTTTTTTTTGTTATTTTTTTGAATAATTATCCGTATAATATTATTCTTGTTTCAACATTAAAAAAAGAGAGAAGATTAATTTGGATATAAAATCCTTATTAATTGCATGGATACAAGATCCTTATTGATTAGTCTTCTCATTTTTACTTACACACATTTGCATTAAAGCTATCAAACTCAATTTATGCATGTCATTTTAAACATGTCATAAAAAGCAAGTTCACATGTCATGGATATAAATTATATGTCATTCAAATCTACTTTCCCAATTAATTCTCCTAGTCCAAAAATGCTCGTTTGAACATCAATATGACATGGATTGCAAGTTAAGCAATGTTGCACACTTACTAAAAAAAATGTATAAGCATATGTGCAATCAAGAATCTCAAGCAATTAACAAAAGAGCATAAAACAAATTAACTTTTTACATAATCAAATCATGCAAGTTCGCCTTCTTTGCTTGAGCTCCCTAAATGGGGTCAATTCCAACCAAGTCAATGGAGGTATGAGCCCCTATAGGCTTACCAAGTCCAAATGACCTAATGGCATTTACGGGTGTCTCATGAGCACTAAGGCAAGCGGGTTCATTCTTTCTAACCCACCTAGGTTCCACTTTTTCATATCTAGTGGTCATACACATATTTCTAGAAATCTTAGGTTCATGCAAATTTGCCCTCTTTTTCAACATTTTTACTTTCATGCTCTATAATCTACACCTCTTAATGTATGTAAAACAATTTAATCTTAAGTGGCCAATCATACCACAAAAATGACAAGTAAGTACAAAGTATGAATTTATACCATTGCATTGTGTTCTCATCGAGGCATCGCCATGTCGATGAGGTTGTCTTTGATGATGCACCGGTTGGCTTCTCCTTGGAACTTGAGCTGATTGGTGGCATCTTTATGATCTAGCTTCTTAAGGTGGTTAAACTGGTTGATCTTGATTCCTTGGTTGGTCATGCTTCTTGTGATCACCTTCTTTCCTCATCGTTGGTTTGTTGGAAGAGGTGATTGACTTCTCAAGAACTTGTCCTTTCTTCTTGAATAGCCTAGGCTTTGGTTGAGTTGCCAAGGCTTGTGTGGACTTTCCTAGAGTTGAAGGTTGCTTGGATGTAGCTTTGCTCTTGCCTTGAGCTTGAGGTTGTTTGACCTTGGCTTTCTTTAATTCTTTAAGGCATCTCATCTCTTTTTCCCTAACAATTTTCAAAGAGTTATCTTTGACGACAAGTTCATCTTTCATTGCCTTCATCCGTTGATGGCAATCTTCTATCTCATTCTCAAACTTGGACATATCAATCACGTCCGTCTTCAAGAAGTCATTCAACTTGATCCTTAGTTAAAGATTATCCTTTTCCAATCTAAGGATATCATTATCTTTCTTATTCAAAGACTTTTGAAGAGAATCAACCAACTCTTGATAATCAACCACATTATCACAAGAGTTTTCAAAGTGTGGGTCATCACTATCGAGGATTCTTCGACTCGTGCATGCTCTACTTCGATTTCCAAACTCTATCTTGAAATCTTCAAGTGATATACATTTGGTGGTGGCTTATGTTTCTTCACGGCAGGAAACCGGGAAATGCGAAGTAGTTGAGCTCACTATCAACTGAGTTTGTAGAGCACTCTTCAACTACTTCAACTTTGCTATCACACCGAGTAGCGACTAAACCAACTCCTCCATTCTTGTACTTCAAGTTACCACACTTGGAGGCAATGTGGTCAATTCCACCACATTCAAGGCAAGGGTCACTCTTCCTTAACCTTTTCTTTTCCTCCTTCACTTTTGAGGTCATGCCCTTCTTTAGATTTTATGAATCTCCTAAATCTCTCAACCATGAGAGTCATCTCCACATTTGAGTCATAATCCATCCTCTCAACATTAGAGGTCAATCTAGCAATACCCGCTCTAAGTGTTTCACTCTCACACATGGTGTTTGGTAAAGTGCATGAATGCAAATGAAATGCAACAAACAAGTACAAACAAATGCAAGACACACATACAAGAGCTTGGATCACCTAAGTATGTCTAATAACCCGCTCTGATACAAACTGAAAATAACCTTTAAAAGCCTATGTGTCTAATTACCTAGAGGGGGGGGGGGGAGGGGGGTGAATAGGTTTTTAATCAAGTCAATTACAATTTTTTCTTGATTAGTCAATATTCAATATTCACCTAATAAACAAACATACAACATCAAGTGTAAAGGTGCGGAAATATAAATTACACATGATGTATATGTGGAAAACCCTCCAAACGGGTAAAAAAACCACGGGTAGTTAAGTGCCCCACATTCGATCGAAGAAATCCACTATATGAACAAAGGTTACAACCTCAAGTGATTCTCGGACTCTCACTCTCGACCACCTCAGGCTATAGCCACCGCCACTCACCACTTTTGGTTCAATCCCTGGTGATATCCCCTGATACACTCCTCTAGGCATGATTGCCTCTTACTCTACCCCATTGGGCCTTTTATAGTGGCACTCAAACAATTGCTTGTCAACCCTTATTTGGTTACAAGACTTCAATTGCTTGTGCACTACACACCGGTAGTCACAAGACTTAATTCTCAATGAAGCAATCAACAACCTATGTGAATATGATGAAATATTCAAACATGCAAATAATGCTGGGCGAAACACTAAATGCTTATCTAGGAATTTAAGAATGTCACTAAGTACAATTCCTAGATATCAATATTTAAATGAATGTTTATAAAGACTTAACTGGATATGGATGTGCAATATTACAATCTAGTTATCAAACAAAGCCATTTCAACACATGTTATCATTAAGCATGGCATGGTCAATAAATGCAATCATCAAAATGCAGTCAACATGACCTAATTAGCTAGAGGCAAATATGACCTATATGCTAGCTATCACAATACAACAACCCAAACATCAACAATAATCTATAATTGTAATAGAAATCCCAATCTAGAGCCATACAAGTCATAAAAGAGATATCTTGCTAAGCTAGAACACAAGAATGATGAAAATGGTGTTCTACTTACCAAGTTACATGTGTTGATGAAGACCCATGCAAAGAAACATCCTAGATGAAGCTAGATGATGTTTGTTTCATGCAAGAACGATGGGTGTTTGGGTTTTGAGAGTTAAAGAAGCAAGCTTGGTGCTTTCTTTCACTAGGGGAACTCTTTCTCTCACTAAGATCTGGAAATTCTGAGTTATAAGTCTAAATGAGGAAGAAGATGATGTACATATATAGAGTCCAAATCAAACTACGTTGTTTTAGAAGAGAAAAAAAATGATTTATGAGCATTAGAAGCGACCTTAGGTCGACCTGGATGATAAGTCGCTTCAAGGTCACTTTGCTCTCCGGTTTGGGAGCCAAAATATGCTTGAAAAAGTGACTTGGAAGTCAGGTCGCCCTAGGGTTGCCCTAAGGTCGCTTTGCTCTTGGGAAAAACTCTACAGCACAACATCTCTAGATTTGAGCTACCCAAAACATGAAAAAATGACATTCAAACCTTTTGTATAATATATCGTTCAAAAAATATGGAAGTCTATTTTCTACTTGAATTTACAAAACATGATTTGGATGACTGTAGAAATATTTATGGTCAAATGAGTGACCACAGATCATATTTGGACTTTAACAAGAATGCCCAAACTCATGGAATAAAACCATTTGACCAAAGACCAAACTATGAGAAGAGTGAGACTGTCTCAAATGGTCACTCAATGAACTAAAACAAGCACACCATCATGCAAGCGCGGACGTATCCAATCAAGCAACAGAATACGAATTAAACACATAATAACCACACTTAAAACTAAGAATGAAATGCATGATGACACATGCAACAACTCAAATACATGTAAGTGTGTGTGTGTGTGTGTGTGTACAATAATAAATTCATGTCAATGTAAATTCATATATATGAAATGTGAGTGTGTGCAACTAAATCTCTTCAATAAGAAATAAGCATAAGTGAACTACCTCTTGAAGCTAACCGGGATCTTGGATGCTTGCCATCAAAAGCCTTAGCTACCCATTACACATTGAATCCCAAATGTGATTTGTCATGAAATAAGCCAATCATAAAATTGAGGTTCTTACTGGTCGATACTGACCAACGTTGCTTCGTACATAGTTTAAGCTAATAAACAACTTGAGCCATGTACAAATCGTTTAGATTAAGTATGGTCAGATAAGTCACTTAGCTTAGTATGACGATGAAATTAAATACATGCAAATAATGATCTGTATTATTAACAGTAAAAAATCCTCTATATTGTTTTAGAAATTTGCAAGATGTGTTAAAGTAAAAAAAATAAAAGGAAAAAATGAATGATGAATGAAAATTGTAGAATTAAAATACATATACATGAAATAACAATGATGTAGTATAATCGAGCTCCATATTTGCTTGAGGGACCTCCAGGCCCCAGAACAACCAAAGGGCTTATCGTGGTCATCATAGCCTTTAGTCAGGTCCCCGAAGTCTGGCCAACAATTATCATCATCTGGGTCATCGATCATAAAGGGAGAGTAATAGGTATAAGGCGAGAGCCAAATATCAGTCTATTTCATCGAAGTGCCACTTTCCTCTTTTGCGTGGAAGGTGTCCAATGAAGACTTAGAGGGGAGTTCAAGTTGCATGATGTTAGGGTCTTTCCCCGATTGATCTACTGTAGGCTCTCTTTCTTATCCTTTGATTTTTTATAGCGTTTAAAGACTCAACCTTGTGCTTCAGGATCGTTCGATCCCATTTCTGGTGAGCCTCCCTCGAAGACCTCTCTTTAGCACCAAAAAAATCTACGCATTGACAAACCCTAACTCATGCTCCCTCAACATAGCAGCCTCAAATGAAGATGATAAGGACCAAATATCCTCTGACCCCCCTAAGAGATTCGTAGCTTCTACACTCTTAGCCGATCAGACACTATAGGCACTTTTCAGGAGAAACGGTCGTGACATGATTGGTTGCTTGCTTTACTTTACCTTTAGTAGGCCCGATATAGTTTTTAGTGCTAGGTACCAAGCAGATCCCAAGGATTCCCATCTCTCCTTAGTGAAGAGAATTATTCGATATAAGAATAAGACATCTAACTATGGGTTATCGTACTCTTTTGACACTAATGCTAGCTTAAATGGCTTTAGTGATGCAGATTGGGTAAGAAATTGTGGTGATAGGAAGAGTACATCAGGTGGTTGCTTCTTCCTAGGGAACAACCTGGTTTCTTGGTTTTGCAAGAAGTAAAACTTTGATCAAAGTACTCTAACCCTTTATTGTGATAACATGAGTGCAATTAATATTTCAAAAAATCTTGTTCAGCACTCTAGAACTAAGCATATAGACATTAGACATCATTTTATTAGGGAGCTAGTTGAAAGCAAATACATTGCACTTGAACATGTTGGCACAAATGATTAACTAACAATTAGTTCACTAAACCCTTAGACTCAACTACGTTCAAATCATTTAGTAGGTCTATTGGGATTTGTCATATGTCTTGATAAGCTTTTGTGATTGACCTCATATGGGAAAGCTCAAGCAAAGGGAGCAACTTGGAAAAATAGTGCATTGTGCTCATTAATAATCTTTATGCTTCTTTATTATTGATTGAGATGATTGGTTGTACATATGCTTATGTGTTTTTCTTAATAAGTGTGCAACTTTACTTTACTTACAATCCATGTCTTATTTATGATCAAACATGCAGTTTTGGAAAAGAAAAATTTACTTTGGAAGTACATTTTAAATGACCGATGATTGATCTCCATGACATGATGATTCTATGTATGACATGCTTTAATTGATATGCATGAAGTAGCTCCTATATGCTTAAAAATGAATGCAAAAAATTATGTGTGAAAGCAATGATGAGACTTTAATCAATAAGGATCTATTATCTATTCAAAGGATTTTGTAGTCCAAAAGTCTCTCTTTCTTTATTTGTTGAATAAGGCTACTATCATACAGGTATTCCATCCAGAAAAATCTAAAAGGGCGCAATAGTTGCTCATTTCTTGTTTGGCTTATATAGTTTGATACAATTGCTCATAAAATTGAATTTCTTTTACAATCTATATCTTGCTTTATTCCATGACAAATGTGAAATTGGTTTGAATTCTTTTGGAAACCTTTGTTGTTTTCTTTGTCAAATACCATGATTTTTGATCTTGAATACAACTTGTCTTGTATGCAAAGCATTCTTTCAAACAATTTTTATGAAATAAAACTCCTTGAATCTCTCACACTTAATTGAGTTGCATAAATTTGCTTATATGGTTATGCATATATTGTTGTGTCATAAGCTCTCCCTTCCATTGCTTCTTATCAAGGGAGACTCTCTTTGTCTATCTCATGATAAAAAGGGGGAGAAAGGTTGTGAGATCCTCGGTATTATATTTAGGGGTAGTGATACTTATGATTTGAGAGAGTTGATTTTTTTTTGCTTTGGGGGAGTTGATGTAATCATTTAGGGGGAGCATGTTGCATTGCATAGCATGGCATGATTACATTATTTGATCATATAGGTTTAATTTGCTATGGTTATTGCAATTGTTTTTGTTGAAGGCACCTCACACACATTTGGTCTTAGAAGGTATTCTCTTGTTGATTGTGTGTAGGTTGGACTTTTCTACAAGCCTTGGATTGACTTGAAGATGTTCAAGACTTAGATTATATGGCTTATTGTAATATAGAAATTGTTGTTGACCAAATTTCTTTTATTGTCGTGAGGTTGCTTTGTGAGTGGTGGTTTTGTCACGAAATAGCCAAAGGGGGAGATTGTAAGTGTTTCATTTTAAGATTGGATTATTTCAATGAAAAAACCACAATTGGGGTTAAATATTGTGAAAGATAAAGTTGATGGTGATTTTTGGATTACGAAAAATCAACCATATGTCTAATTGGTTAATACAAATTAACAGTTGAATTATAACACAAGAAAATAAATCAAGGCTGCAAAATAAGAGTTTTGTGTGGAAAACTCAAGGAGGGAAAAAATCACAGTTGCTGGAGGCGGCAAGAAAAGAATTGCACTATGAAAGATTTGTTACACACTCGATCTCGCTTGCTCTCTTGTATGTTTTTTTACATTTTCATGGGCGATTTTAGGGTCTATTTATACATGCATAGAACCTTAACTCATGTGTACAAGTAAGGAAAGTTTTCGAAGTTTACTGAAACTCTGACTTGTTAGAGTCATTTTATTCTTCTTTTCTGTTCCATATTCTTCTTGCATTGGATCTCTTGCCTAATCCAGACTCTGATACCTATAAGTTTATTTCTTATCAAAGTGTGCTTCGAGACATCTTATTTGAGTAAGACTTATTCTTTATGTATTCAAGTCATGATTGCATTATATTCAACGTTGTCCACATGTTGCTCAGCTGACCATCTGCTAGACTCGACCAGACCTAACTCCCTCTGACCAGTGATTCAATCCTGACCAACTTGATAATCCTGATCGGGTCATCTTTACCTAGTCGATCTAATCAACTTAATTAGGTTATCTCTACCTAATCGTTCACGTAACCCTGATTGGATGTTGTGAGGCCATCTTTGATCAATTTAGGTTGCTTCAGTCTAGTTAACTTTTGGTGACATGGCATCTCTGACTCCCACAGATTCAGGCGATCACGCTGACTTGTCACTCTTTGAGATTTTACCAATAACTACCCCTTTTAACGTTTAAACCGAGTATCTCGTTCAATCAGAGAGGAATTCGCTCTGTGAGGTATGTTTAATCTGCTTTTCATATTTGTTGCATAGCTCATTAATGCTTATTAATGCTTAACAACTAAGCATTTAATCCTACCTGCATTCACTTGATTTTCCCAAGTGATACGACATGAATGACGTAATCATTGGCAGTTTTGTGATTTTTGAATGACGCGTGTAAGTGTCTCATTTTATGATTGGCTTATTTCTTTGAAAAAATCACATTTGGAGTCAAATATTGTAAAGGGTAGATTAGGAGTTGAAGGTCCCCTATCATCAAGGCATTGAACTGTAAACACATCATGGAAGATAGATTACTTGACTCTACTCTTATTTGAAGAGATGAAGTTGCACTCACTCACTTGCATGCATTTTTATTCTTGTTTAGATGTATTTGAATGATGCATTTTATGTCATTCATTGCACTCCACACTTGCACATTTTACATATAAGTTAGGGTGTTGAGTTTGCCTGGAAAAGAGGATTTTCCTCTTCACAGTGGTGTAGGTCGCTGGCTATGCACCTGCCTCCGCCTTGATCCCAACAACGGTTGGTTCTAGATGTTGTATGCTTTAGGGACCACGGCCTATGCACTTGTCTGTGTTGCCGCCTCCGCCACAGTACTCACCAAGAAGCCCCTGTTGCCTATATCATGACCTATGTACAAGCCTGAACAGCGGTTCTCACCACAGTGTTGTCCATATAGTGCACTGTTGCATGCATTGTGGTCTGGACAACTTGCCCGAGTCATGGTCCAGTCAACGGTAATGATGAGCTTTTGCTGTTGTTTCTCAAAACTGCATAATTTCGTCTAGGGCTTTATAATCCATTCTCTCTCATCCTTTTTACAGTTCAAGAGTGACTTGTAAGGAAAGAAAGAAAAAACCAATTTTTATTCTCCAAAACTCAATAACCCATCATTCATTCAAGATTTATGCATCATCTAACTTCATCTAGGTTGTTTCTATGTACGACTCTTCATCAACATAGTTGACTTGGTAAGTAGAACACCATTCTCATTCATCTTTGTGTTCTTGCTTAACAAGAAATCTCATTTTTAACTTGTTTACATCTAGATTAGGATTTTTATTACAAGTTGAGATTGTTGTTAATGTTTAGGTTGTTGTATTGTGATAGCTATTGCATCTAGGAATGTTTTGATTTCATATAGCTATGTTATATGCATGTCAAATAGCAACATGATATCTAGAAATATGATCATTAAGTCCTATATAAGCATTAAATGTGTTGACCTAGCATTTGTGCATTTATAATATTCTTCATATTCAATTTAGCTTGCATATCTCTTCGTTTAAGAGCTAAGTCTTGTATTTACCATGGGTAGAATACAAGCAAGAACTGATTATTGCTATTAAAGGCCATCATGTAGCAAAGCGGATTAGTAGCCGTATTGGTCAGCCTCAGTTGTAGTCGTTTTTGTAAATAGTGGATTTGAGGGCTCGTTTTTTTTAGTTATTAGCTAATCCTATGGTTTTTACCTTGTTGAAGGTTTTCTATGTAAATTCAAGTGTCATTTACTTCCCATACCTTTACTTGAATTTACTGTATGTGTGTTGTGGGGTGTTATTTTAATTAATATTGATTAATGAAAAGATTGGTAGTTGATTCGATTAAAAACCTATTCACCCCCTCTAGGTTATTTAGGCACACATTGTAATTAATTTCAACTTCCTAGACATAATTAGGAGATCCATGCTCTTTGTTTGTGTGTCGTGCATTTTTGCATTTGTTTGTTGCACTTCATTTGCATCTCATTTGTATTCCCTAAACGTTATGAGTGGGAACGGTGGTGGACTTGAGGGTGCTTCAAGCTTAAGGCCCTTTTTGATCAGTGAGTTGAACTATACCTCTTGGAAAGGCAAGATGGAGTCATACCTTTGCCAAATAGATGCCGAACATGGATGGCAATTGAAGATGGGTACACTCCTCCAACAATGACCGCCAATGAAGGTAATGAAGTCTCTAAGCCTAAGTCTCAATGGATCATACAAGAATTTAAAGTTTTCAAGTGGAACAACAAGGTAATGCATGCCATCTTGTGTGCCATGGATGACAACCAGTACAAGTTGATTCAAATAACTAGGAATGCTAAGGAGGCATGGGAGATTTTGGAGACGGCTCATGAAGGAACCAAAGTAGTCAATGACTCCAAGCTTCAAGTCCTCCAAATACAATTTGAGACTTTTAAGATGGAGAAGCATGAGTGCTTCAATAATTTTCAAGTGAAGTTGATGGACATTGTTAACCAAAGTCAACAACTTGGTAACCCCTATTCGGATAGAAGGATCAAGGATCAAGGATCAAGCAGAAAATCATGAGGTCACTTCCGGCAAGGTTTGAATATAAGATGACGGCACTTGAGGAGAATGGTGACTACAAGAATATGAAGCCGAGTGAAGTCGTTAGAAGACTTCTAGCTTATGAGTCTAGATGGATTCACCGGTAACGGAAAAGTCATCATTGGGGTGATATATTCGGGTAGCGTGAAAGGTAATTTCGATAAATGTGCAACGCTAAAGGATCTTTCATTTTTTTCAAATAACCAACCACTCTCAGCTCAACACGTGGAGTGCTTATTTAATACGAAGATTTCCTCCCAGATTTTGGTTACCGGTAAGGAAAGAAAATTCTTAAAGCAACGGGGAATCCTAACTCCAACCTCAAGCAGTTACCGATGTTCAATTCATGTGGGACTTCTGTTAACAGCCTTTGTTAACGGTGATTTTTGGATTGTTTATATTTAACCACGCGTCACACAAGTAAATACAAATAGAGACGAGCAGCAAATTACGAGAGAGAAAAAGTAAAACAAGGCAAGATTTTTACATGATAAAACCCCAAGGCGGGGAAACGTCCACGGTTGTTGGCAAAGGCAAAAAAGATTCACTATGATAAGAAGAATTACACACTCAATCTCTCTTGTGCTCTCGTAATCTTATTTTTTTCGTTAACCCTCAACGATGTTATTTAGGGTCTATTTATACATGCATAGAACTCTGATACATGGTGTACAACTAAGGAAAGTCTTTGTAATTAAATGAAATTCTAACTTATTGTAGTTGTGTTATCCTGCTTTCTCGTTTTGTGTTGGTCATGTTTCGGCTGTATTATATCTCTTGCCTAATCTGGACTTTGATATCTATGAGGAAATTTACTTCCTCATCAAAGTATGATTCTAGACACCTTATTCAAGTAAGATTAACTATCTACGTATTTGAGTCGTTATCGTATTAAATTTATGGTTGTCCACGTGTCGTTAGATTGCCCTTCCATCATTCCCGACCAAGCTCCCTATTCCCTTGAGTGGTGGTTGTATCCTGAGTGTTGGTTTTATCCCAACCATTTGGGCAATCCAGATCGATTTTATTGTTAAATTACCAATCTGATCATCTTAATGGGACTATCTATACCCCGATCGCTCAATTAACCCTGATCAGACGTTAGGAGGTTATCTTTGGTCAACTAGGGTCAACTTAATCTTGTTGACGACACCCCTGACTCTTATTTATTGCTGATGTGTCACTCTTTGAATTATACCACCAACAGTACCCCCTTAAACATACAAGACCGAGTATCTCATTCCAAAAAAGTGGCTCACTCGGTGAAGTGTGTTTAATTTTGTCTTGTAGCTCATAAATGTGTGTTTAATGCTTAATAGCGAAGAATTAACCCCAACCACATCTGTTTTGTCAGACGCAATCTTTAGCGATGTTTTGCATTTCGAATGGTGCACGATCTTCGGAGTTCATACACCTACCCATACTCTCGCACGTTGTACTTGGTGACGTCTAAGTGCCTAGATGACATTATCCACACACACACACACACACACACACACACACACACACACACACATATATATATATATATATATATTGGAACCTTCTCGTTTCCCTCTTACGACTTCATATACTTTCTACAAACCCTAATTTTTACTTATTCTCTCTAACTTTTCAGTTTTCTCTCGTTCTTCCTTTTTCCAGTTAATGGTTCACGCTCCATTACTCTGGACAATCTTTCAGGTATGGATCATATCCTTCATCACCAATATTTCAAACTTTTCATGCGTGCCATTAAGGTGGGTGATAAATAAAATATCACTAGGCTTGAATCCATATTATGGAGTCAATTTCACATATACACTCCATCATCTCAACCCATTGCCCTAAATGTATATTATTCAATTGCTCGAACAGAGTTTGTTCCTTCTCATGCTGATCCTTTTATTTCTACTTTTGTTGGTGCTTGTCTTGATATGTCGAAGATCACAAGTTTCAACCTTGCGAGAATATCTTCACCCAGGGAATCCACTCATCTTGCTAGTTACATAAAGATCCCTTCGCAGATACTACAGATGAAAGAAGTTCCAAAGAGATGGTGGGTGCACATGTTAAAGTTCTCTGTTGCCTACCCATGTGCTTTTGATTACGAGATAAAGGTTGTGACCGACCAGGAGCTTAGGAAGTTTAGAGATAGATTCGATGTCTCCCACTCAGTGCAACTGATTTCTAGCGGCGATCTTACCGTATGGAACCTACCACCAGGCGTTGTTGCATTTTATAGCGCCAAGCTTTCTTCTGAAGTGACCCTGACAATCCAACCCTTCATTGCCAGATTCTTCATGGAGGTGGTGATTGCTCCTGCACAACTGATCCAGAATACATACAGGGTACCGATCTGTTGGAACCCCGTTCACTGGTTACGTAGCGGGACTAGGTTTTAAAATTTTTATACAGATCATAATCTGTATCTGGGACCAGTGAACTTGAGATCATAATCATTTTTTGGAACTAATACATATAGTATGTAAACACAAGAATTGAAATCGATATAATCAGAAGAAGAAAATCTTACCAACGTTTGGAGGCTCCTTCACTTTATGATGTGCTCCTATCTGAACCACTCGATCTTCCTCGCTATCTCCCAGGACTGGTAACTGCGTGTGAGCGCCTCACTGTCTCAGAAACTTGAATGGAGGATGTAGAGAAAAGACTTGAAGAAACTCTTTCTTCAATTTCAGTACACAACACCTGGACAATATCACACATTTGCTTCTCACGCATACGAAGCTAAAATCAATTAGTTGATGTGTGTATCAGTGTTTCTTTTTATCAACACATGAATCCAAATTGCATCTCATACAATCTTCACCTCACCGAGCAAAAACAAGTTTTTTATTTTATGTGCACCACGGGTATGCATCATATGCAAACTTATATACATGTGTGTTGTGTTTCTCTTGATACATGCACAATGAATTTGTATCTAATACAAATTGTAGTCAAGGTTTTTTTGTCATTTCTTAAGACATATATATCATATATATCATATATATATATATATATATATATATATATATATATTTATATTTTAATAAAACTAATCAATTTAAATATTTTAAGATATCTCATATCTTTAAAGATATTAATCAATTTGTTTTGAATTCAAACTCTTTAAATTAAAAATTAAAAATATCTAATTTAATAAAAATAAAATAATCAAATTATTTTATCTTAAAAAAATTGAATATCAATCAACACCCTTCAACTAATGATTATTTACACAAGTAAATAATCTAATTATTTAATTTACATAATCATTAATATTTGTTAATTAAATAAACTCATTATTCAATTAATTCCCAAATAAATATGTGTCACTTTCGTAACACAATTAATTGGACAATCCAATTAATTAACCGTGACCCTTGTTACCTAAATCGATCGGGCTAGCAAGGGGACCTAATGGACCCACAATATTTTGAGCTCCAATAATCCTCGGAATCATTAATTAAACTCTTTAATTAATATTCCTTGATTATTAACTTCGGTGTTATTCCACTAAAAACCCGAAGTTGTACTCTCTCAATTGTAGATGCTTTTACACAGACCGATACAACTCGGTGTCCTTCGATATAGCTATTACATATGGTGTGATCCTCCACAATAGTTCATAATTAGAGTTGGGTCATAATGTCTGTTATACCCTTCTAATTACATATATCATTTAAGTACCATTGATTCTCTAATGGACAATAAATCCTATTTCCTCACGGAATTAAAAGAGTGCTCATATTGTCCAATCCCCGAATCAACCCTTAAGGGAACCACCATATACTTCTCACAAGAAGAAGTGGATTCCACTATTGTGTACAAACCTTCCCAGCCACAAGCCAAAACGCAATCCCAATATACGAAGCATATTGATTAGGAAATGCATCTGATCTCACCTATGGTATATCAAAGACCAAGATCTAGCCTGAAAGAGTCGATAAGACACTCAGGATTAAGATCACCCACACATACCCATCATTTTTTGATATATATGAATTTTATCAAAAAATGGATCTTGGTGAGAGATTCATATATATCATGACCCAGTCCTATATGATCACATCATACAAGGTACCTCCATTCCCATATCTCATATGAATGATTCAGGAAAGAATCACCGACATTATGGAATGGACCACAACTATAGATTAACCATAAATAAAGTGCCCAACTTTATTTGCTATCTATGAACTCTTTAGATTACACGTCTCTTACTATATCTATCCATATATGACACTCGTATACACAGTTTGAGATTATATCCGACAATCCAGGATGTTAATATGTGCACAAGTTTATAAAATAAATAACATTATAAGAATGAATTAAACCTTTCTTTTTATTTTCCTCATAAATCCATTTACAAATTACATGTTGAGGGCATAATCCCCAACAATCTCCCACTTGCACTAAAGCATGTGAGGCATGTCTCGTAACCCCAGACTATCGAGGTGACCCGAAAACACTTTAGCTGGTAAGGTCTTCGTAAATGGATCAATATGATTGTCTTGTGAGGCTATCTTGGTGACAATCACATCTCCACTCTGCACAATCTCTCTGATGAGATGATACTTTCTCTTTATATGCTTCCCTCTCTTGTGGCTTATTGGTTCTTTGGACTTAGCCACAACACCACTGTTATCACAATAAAGTGTGATGGGCTTATCCAGGTCTGGAACGACTTTCAGATCACTCAAGAACTTACGGAGCCAAACAACCTTTTTAGTAGCTTCACAATCGGCTACATATTCGGCTTCCATGGTAGAGTCAACAAAGCAAGATTGCTTGATACTTCTCCACATAATGGCTCCACCATCTTGGGTGAATACTGATCCATATGGAGATTTTAAAGAATCCTTGTCAGACTGAAAATCAAAATCTGTGTATCCTAACGGGATCAAATCCTCTTTTGAATACACTAGCATATAATTTCTCATTCTCCGAAGATACTTGAGAATAGTCTTGACAGCAACCCAATGATCCAATCCTGGGTTGGACTGGTATCTGCTGGCTACTCTCACTACATAGCAGATGTTCGATTTCATGCATAACATAGCATACATGAGACTACCTACTGCCGAGGCATAGGGTACACGTCTCATATCCTCAACTTCTTGAGGTATCTTAGGACACTGTTGTTGTGGTTTATGCCCTAAAGATGTAATTTGTAAATGGATTTATGAAATAAATAAAAGGAAAAGTTCAATTCATTCTTGTTGTGTTGTTTATTTTATAACTTGTGCATATATTTAACATCCAAGATTGCCGGATGCAATATCGAACTGTGTATAGGAGTGTCATATATAGATGGATAAAATAAGAGACGTCCAATCTAAATAGTCCATAGATAGCAAATAAAGCTGGGTACTTTATTTGTGGTTAATCTATAGCTGCGGTCCATTCCATAATTTAAGGTGATTCTATCCTGAATCATTCATATGAGATATGAAATGGAGGCACCTTTTATGATGTGATCATATAGGACTGGGCCATGATCTATATGAATCTCTCACCAAGATACGTTTATCGATGAGATTCATATATATCAACTAATGATAGCTATATGTGGGTGATCTTAATCCTGAGTGTCTTATCGACTCCTTCAGGTTAAATCATGGTCTTTGATATACCATGGGTGATGTCAGATGCATTTCCTGATCAATATACTCCGTATGTTGGGATTGCGGTTTGGCTTGTAGCTGGGAAGGTTTGTACACAATAGTGGAATTCACTCATTGTGAGAAGTAGATGGTAGTTCCCTTAAAGGTTGATTCGGGGCTTGGACAATATAAGCACTCTCCTAATTCAGTGAGAAAATAGGATTTATTGTCCATTAGAGAATCAACGGTACTTAAAGGATATATGTAATTAGAGGGGTATAACAAACATTATGACCCAACTCTAATTATGAACTATTGTGGAGGATCACACCATATGTAATAGCTATATCGATGGACACCGAGTTGTATTGGTCTGTGTAAAAGCGTCTGCAGTTGAGAGAGTGCAGTTTCGGGTTTTTAGTGGAATAACACCGGAGTTAATAATCAAGGAATATTAATTAAAGAGTTTTATTAATGATTCCGAGGATTATTGGAGCTCAAATTACTGTGGGTCCATTAGGACCCCTTGCTAGCCCGATCGATTAGGTAACAAGGGTCACGGTAAATTAATTTGATTGTCCAATTAATTGTGTTATAAAAATGGCACGTATATATTCGAGAATTAATTGAATAATAAGATTATTTAATTAATGAATGTTAATAGTTAAATTAATTAAATAATTAGATTATTTCATTATATTGATAATTATGAATTATTAATTATTAATTAACTATTAATTTGAGGGTGTTAGTTGATATATGGATTTAGGTGAAGATAAAATAATAGGATTATTTTATTTTACTAAATCAATTATCTAAGTATTTGAATTTAAGTTTAAATTTAAAATACTTATTATCACTTTTAATATATTATATATATTTGAAAAGGATATTTAAAAGATATATATCAATTATAATACAAGAGATTGCATTGGATGCAAATTGGTGTGTGTACATATATAAGTGCTTGTATAAGATACAAACAAGGATATATATATATATATATATATATATATATATATATATATATATATATATATATATTAGATTCTTTAAAAGAAAAAAAAAGTAAAAAAAAAAAGGTAGAAGCATACAGTTTGGTGTGTGAATGAAAAGGAGAAAAAAAAGTGTGATTTTTTTGTGTGTACCAGAAACACACACATAAAGAGAAATCAAAAAGAGTTTTTGATAAATATATGTATATGTTCGTGCACTGTTGAGAAAAAACAAATAAAAAGAAAAATATTGCTAGAAAAATATTGGCAATATTTTTTATATACTAGAATTGTTCTAGTTTTTTTTTTCTCTTGAGGAGAAAGAGTTTCTTCAAGACTTTTCTCTACATCCTCCATTCAAGTTCCTGAGATCGTGACGCGCCCACACACAGTTACTAGTCTTGGGTGATAACGAGGAAGATCAAGTGGTTCAGACAAGAGCATATCGTAAAGTGAAGGAGCCTCTAAACGTTGGTAAGATTTTCTTCTTCCGATTATATCAATTTCAATTTCCCGTGTTTACATATTGTATGTATTAGTTCCGAAAAAATAATTACGATCCCAAGTTCGCTGGTCTCAGGTACAGATTATGATCTGTACAAATTTTTTAAAACCTAGTTCCGCTGCGTAACCGGTAAACGGGGTTCTAACAATTGTTCCTTAGACAAGTGAACTCCATATCTGGAAGGTAAATTACCTTTCTTGGAGTTCTGCATCGAAAATCGCATAAGAATCTTATCGATATATGATGCCTAAGACAGTTCTATGAGTTTGTTCTTATGATCCCTTAAAAGTTGGATCCCTAGAACATAACTTGCCTCTCCCAAGTCTTTCATTTGGAATTGGCTAGCCAGTCAGCCCTTTACATCAGACAACACTCCCACATCATTTTCAATGAGTAGGATATCATCTATGTATAGAACCAAGAAAACTACTTTCTTGTCAATGATGCGTTTGTTGACACAAGGCTCATCGATATTCTACTCGAAGCCATAGGTTTTGATCACATCATCAAACCTAATGTTCCAAGATCTAGATGCTTGTTTGAGTCTATAGATGAACCTTTACAGCTTGCAAACCTTTTGCTCTTGATCTGGAGACACGAATCCTTCAAGTTGCATCATATAAATGCTCTTGTCAAGATTGCCATTCAAGAATGTAGTCTTGACATCCAATTGCCAAATTTTATAATCGAAATAGGCAGCAATGAATAAGAGAATCCTAATAGACTTAAACATGGCTACTGGCGAGAAGGTCTGTTCATAATCGACCCTTTCTTTCTCGGTATAACCCTTGGCCACTAGCCTTGCCTTGAAGGTCTCTACCTTCCCATCTACTCCTTTCTTTCTCTTGTAGATCCATTACACCTTATGGGTTTTACCCCATTCAGTAAGTCTACAAGATCCCTGACTGAGTTAGAGTACATGGACTCTATCTCGAGCTTCATGGCTTTAAGCCATTCCTTTTTATCAAGATCTTCCATTGTATTCTTAAATGTCAACGGATCATCCATACTATCAGTAGTGACAACACCTTGTCTCTCACCTATACCTAAATAGCGTTCAGGTTGTCTCACAACCCTCTCACTACGTCTAGGTGGTAGTGTATCCTGATCAGGAACCATCTGACTCTCAGATGTTTATGGATCAACAACTCTTGTTGATGAAGCACTAGTCTCACCAGGCTCCAACTCATTTAATACAATCTTGGAACGAGGTTTATGGTCACTAATGTAATTGTCCTCAAGAAACGTTGCATTTGTCGATACAAATACTTTGTTGTCTTCGGGACTATAAAAGTGTCCACATCTGGTCTTCTTGGAGTATCCTACAACAGGCAGACAACACACTTGGAGTCTAGCTTTCTAATTCTGTTCTTCAGCACGTGTGTTGGACAACCCAATATGCGGAAATGTCATAAACTAGCTTTGCGGCCATTCCATAACTCTAGGGGAGTCTTATAAACAGATTTGGATGGCACTACATTCAAAATCAAGAGTATAATAATGTATTGGGCAATCTTTTCATATTAATAAAGTGATTTCTAGTCTAACAAATATTATAGCATTTATAGTTTAATTATTATAATTGTCAAAAGTAAATAATCATAAGGTCAAAAGACTATGAGAAAAGAAGAATTGTTCATACATCTAGATATGTATGAGGTAGACATAATTCTTTAATTAGTCTTGAATAATATTCACAACTTAAGATAAAAGGTTGGGCGCCTTTATCTTGTCAAAGTTGTAGATTCTTTTCCTAGCATTTGAGTGGGATCAAATGTGTTACGATGAGTCTAAAATCATCAAAGTGTGGTGTCTTAGGCAAAAGAATCTAGTGCACTGGGTGCATTGAATTGGATCACAATGAAATACTTTATTTAGAACCGTCAATGGATAAAAGTTTTTCATTTGAAGACAATCAAAAAGTCTATCTCAGTCCTTAGATAAATGATGGACTTATGGTTGCAAGTGTTATCATTTGAGCTATCAACGAGTATGACTATATAGCATAGTCTATCCTCGATAGTTTGGTGGTTTTCATTTGTTAATTGATAGAGGACTTTATTTATAGATATGGACATCGTGGCTCCATTTATTAAATGAGAGTAGAATATCATCATATGGATGTTTTAAGGTATTGGATATTAAATCTTAATGTTAAGTTTTCAATAGTGTCTATTGACACATGGCTTCTGGACAAGTCAAAATATCCAAGTTCAAAATGTGGTCATATGAGTAAATATAGTAACTTGAAGATCTATAGGCAGTCTATGAGCTCTTAGCGATTACTGATATTCTTCACGAGGATACACTTTCTCTAATAAGGTTGTCCAGGGTATGAATGAGTAACATCAACTTATTCTATCTTTATTTGAGAGTTCAATTTTAGTTCTTTAGTGGAATGAACTAAAATTAATAGATCGGACCTAAGTGAATCGTTTGTTGACTGTGATTGGGTTGTGTCTTTTGGAGCTTAAATTTAGATAGCCCGCCAAGATCCCCAACCCACACGAACTTGCATGGAACACTTGATATATTCTACCGGACCGATTTAGGGGTCCATCTAGAATTGTATTGAGGCATGAGGACTTGTTTCTTTTTGTAAGAATGAGTCTAGTTCACATGTGTACTTTTTATAATGGTCAAATGGATTTAATAAAATAAGAAAATAATATATTGGTCCATAGATATGTGTTGGGCGACAAGGCTATTTAAAATAGCTTAATTATAATATTTTTATTTTATTATTTAATTAAATGAAAATTAATTAATTTGTTGATTAATTAATTATTTAATTAAAAATCTAAATCTTTTTCCTAGTAGGAGATGGTCTCCGAAAAGTATACTATTGTTGGTAGTATATTTAATATTAAAGACTATATTTGATAAGTAGATAAATAAAAAGAATTATTTATCTAATCAAATTAGGAAGTCTTTAATATGACTACAAATACACAATTGAGTTGGATTCGGAGTCTTGGTGCATGATAGAATTCCTTTTTGAAAAGGATTCTTAACCACCAAGTAAATCCACCTAAGGAAATAATTCTTAACTACCAAGTAAATCCTTTTTAGGAAAAGATTAAGTCCCCTAATTGAAATATATGATGAATTCAGCCAACCCTAATTAATTTAGGGATAGGAATTCCGCCATGATATATATATATATATATATATATATATATATGTGTGTGTGTGTGTGTGTGTGTGTGTGTGTGTGTGTGTGTGGCTTTCATAATTTCGGTAATGAAAAGAATTTTCATAAAGAAAATTTCGGCAAAGCTTGGGATTTTCTAAAGAGAGAATTCGACCAAGCAACATAGAATTTTGAGGGAGAAAAATCTGATTTCACTCTAGAGAAAATTCGACAAACTCGAAGAAATGGTGTGTGATTCGGGGAAGAAGAAAGGAAGAAAGAACCTTTACTTTTCGATAGTACACTAGTAGCCTTTACATCAAAAGGTTTTGTGTACAACATTGAATCAAGGTTCATGCGAGTTTCAATCAAATTGATTGATAAGTCACAAGTGACCTAACACTCTTTGTTTTCTTTTCGGAGGATTATTGTAACTAAAAAAGAGAAGAATTTTATTTGTTTCCATCCTCAGGTATACAATTTAAAGGAGAGGGAGCCCACACTCCTAGGTGATTCACGTTCGTGATTGGAATGGAAGATCTTACAAAATCAATTTGGCGCTTGTTCAATCGTCATGAGAAAAAGATACTACACTTTTTATATACATAAATTAATCTAGGGTTAAGGTTCTTGTTAGTAAATGAGATTTTTTTTTATTTATACGCAAACCCTAATTTCTAATAAATTTTCTCATGCTTCAGCTGCGCGTGTATTTTCCCTACACTCACTGTCGTATGTAAATTTTATCAGACGTATACGTCATAGACAAAGGATGAAATTGCCAGGTGGACATCCAAATAGGCATTTAGAAATATCTCGTAAGATTTCCATAGAGTAACCCGAGTAAACAAATATTGAACAAAACCTACTCGGGGCAACTGACGTCATATGCTACTCGGGATCAGATGACATTATTCGGGGTTAGCTAATGACATGTTTTACTCGGGATCAGATGACGTCATTCAGGACCTGCTAACATCATGTTCTACTCGAGACAAACATGAAGAAACCCGAATAAAAAAGCCCAGCGCATAACTCGCACACAAGTCAAGGGACGTTAACATACGCAAAGATATCCATATCAAAGAAGAATTCCAAGAAGAATAGAATACCAAACAGAAAGGGTTCCAAATAAGGCAACAATTTTATTTCTTCAAAAAAATACTACTCGTTTATAAGGAAATAAGTCCTAACCGGACTATATCACTAGAGTTCGATCTTTATACAAGTCTCCGAAATAGGAAAGAAGAAAAACTACTTCGAAAAAGTAACCAATCATAATTAAATACAAAGATCTTTTATTTATTGTACAAAAAGGATTAGGGTTCTATGCATATATAAATAGACCCATAATCTCGTCACAAAGAGAAAAAAAAAATAGATAGAAAAATACAGAGAGAAAAAAGAGAGATCGAGAGTTGTAAATCTTTTTTAATAGTGGATTTTGGCTCGGTTGTTCATTCAACCACCCGTGGACGTTTCTCCGATCATCAGAGTTTTACCACGTAAAACTTGTGTCCAGTTACTTTCTCCTTCTCTTTCTCTTTCTCTTTGAAATCACATCTAAAATCCAATATTGTTGACTTTTCTCTCGCATCCAGAAATTGACGTCAACAATTGACACTAGAAGGAGTGTGCTAAACCTCCGATTTAATCAAAGGTAATGGCTGGAAGAAGAAACAGTTCTGGGGATGTCCAAAAATCTCTAGATAATATCCATATTGGCAGTAGTTCACGAGATCTCATCGTAACCACTGAGAACCAACCAACATCCTTGGCGGAGATCCAACAAATCCCTCCGACCAGTGAGGACCTGACACGAAGGTTTCGAGAGGCGCTGCAACAACTGGTGGCAGACGCAGCAAAGGAAGGAGTTTATCTACTAGCTGCAGAAGAAGCACAACCTCCTAACCTCCCACCTACAAGGCTTTGCTCGGTTATAGATGGGCCATGGTTAGATGCACCGGAAGCTGGAAGGAACTCTGTTCCAATTAATCAGACTGAACGTGAAACACCCGAAGAGGAGCAAACACGCTAGAGGCAGAGCCATGATCAGATAACCCGTGCTAGACACCGAAAGCACAACCGACACAGGGATTGGTCATCATCATAAGATAGCGATCAACACAATCGCAAGCTTTATAATGGAACCATACGCCTGTAAGAATCAGCCCGTGAGACTTGACATCAAAGCGAAGAGCCAGAGAGAGGAATGACAGTCACCCGACGGTTAACCATCATGGAAGTCCGGTGGGAGATAGAGATATCGTAATTCATGGCCTGACCCGAGAAGTTGAAAACAATAGGCGCCAGATGGACACACTGGTTATATGTTATGGGTACAACGACTTATCTGATGAAGATTCTGATAGTCCATTCACTAGGGACATCCCGCCGAGTTCATTCCCGTAAAGATTCAGGATGTCGCACGTGGATCAGTTCAAGAAGGATACGGATCCTAAAGAACATGTCGGACGGTATAAAAGTACTATGGCTCAGTATGCCCATAGCGACCCCTTACTATGCCTCAACTTTCCACAAACTCTAGGAGACACAGACTCAAAATGGTTCGGTAGATTGCCCCAGCGAGTATCGGAAGCTTCAATGAACTAAGTAGAAGTTTCTCATGATAATTTCAGGGCAACGTTCACAGGAAAAAATCAGTGGTTTACCTTTCTCAGCTGAAACAAGGGAAAGATGAGTCGTTGAAGAAATACCTGGGGTGATTCGGCCAAGCGATATCAGAAATCGGCAGTGCAAATGACGAAGCGATAATCGCTGCATTCATTAACAATTTACAGAATGGACGACTATCTTTTGACCTAAGAAGAGCCTGTCTAACCAGGTATTCAGATATGATGGACATGGCGGGAGGATATGCACTAGCCGAAGAAGAAGAGTTAGCCACGAGAGGATGCTACATGCATGGAGGAAAACCCGAAAAGGACGACGAGTCAAAGGTACATAACCAAAAAGGAAAATAGAAAGGAAACAGTAAAAAAAAAAGCAAGGACGGAGTAAAGGGGCGTAATGCCAAACAGACTACGGAGAAATTTCGAGGTAAATACGCCAACTACACCCCTCATTGAAAAAAGCAGAAGGAAATTCTGTCCATACTGGAAGAGAAAAATCTGGTAAAAGAGCCACGCTAACAGTCTCAGTTTGCTCGACGAGATACAACCAAATACTGCAGATTCAACAAGAAAACCGGTCATGAGACTTCCAAGTGTTACCAGCTCAGAGATTACATTGAAACCCTCATTCGGGAAGAACACCTTCAGGATGTAATCTTGAAAAAAAGATGAGAGGTCAGAAACAAAGAAAGAGACCAGGGCCTATCATAGCTCCGGTAGAAATCAAAGAGCCAGCCCCAAGGCCAATAAAGTAATACAAACAGTCTTTGGAGGACCGTTCACTAAGAGAAGTAACCGAGAGCGAATATAGGAAATTAGAGAAGCAGTAGAGGCAAGATAGAACTTTGATGTGAACTCGGTCGAACCAGACCCAAAAAGGGTAAAGGAAGGATGAGACCCAATAATATTCACTGAAGCTGACTCACATGGGGTCTATGTTCAGCCAAATGACGCCCTGGTCATAAGTGCTCGGCTTGGTCACCGAGAAGTCAGGAGAATCCTGATAGACAATGGAAGTTCGACAGATATTCTCAATGTAGCCGTCTAAGATCAACTCAGGTTGGGCCGAAAGGATTTATAGCCTTGTCATACCACACTCAGAGGATTCAGAGGAATTGAGGTCAGGTCTCTCGGGACGGTAAAGTTACCCGTAAAAATTGAAGCGACACCTTGTCAGAGAACAGTATTGCTCAATTTCGGGGTGGTAGACTTAGACAATTGGCCGTATAATACGTTGTTGGGTCGGCCATTCTTGAATAAAACTAAGGTCGTAATAACAACTTATGCATTGATGATCGAATTCCCGACCGAACAGGGGTTGGTGTAGTCAAAGGGTCCCAAGAGATGACCCGAAGAGCTAACCTGTCAGTATACAAAAACAAAAATGATAGTAAACAAGTATGCACTATAACGCAGCCGAGTCAGAACAAAGAGTCACTGTCAATCGAATTTGATCCAAGGGAAGGGTAAAAGGAGTCCAAAAATGAACTGGTCGAAGAAATTATCTTGAAAGAAGATGAACCAAATAAGAAGATCAAGATCGGGGCCAATTTGGAAGGAAAATTCAAACAAAGCCTCACTGATATGCTTAAAGAATACAAAGATGTGTTCGCCTGGAGTCATTAAGATATGGTCGGGATAGACGCCCGAATAATATCTCACTATCTCGCGGTAGACCCGAACGCAAAACTAGTAATGCAAAAGAGAAGGTCATTCAATCTCGAGAGAAGTCAGGCAATCAAACAGGAAATGGAGAAGCTACTCGTTGTAGGATCGATTAGAGAGATCAACTACCCCCAATGGGTAGCTAATGTAGTCATCGTCCAAAAGAAAAATGGACAATGGAGAATGTGAGTAGATTTCACAAATTTGAACAAAGCATGCCCAAAAGACAGTTTTCCACTCTCAAGGATAGATCGACTGGTGGATGCTACATCAGGCCACGAATTGCTTAGTTTCATGGACGCCTACTCGGGATATAACCAAATCCGGATAAATAAGGTTGACGAAGAAAAAACAGCGTTCACAACCGATCAGGGCTTGTACTGTTATACAGTAATGCCCTTCGGATTAAAAAATGCAGGGGCAACATATCAAAGGCTGGTCAACAGAATCTTCACACGACAAATAGGAAGAAACATGGAAGTATACATAGATGACATGCTGACCAATAGCCTCTCGGCAGACAAGCATTCCTCAGACCTGCGAGAGACATTCGATGTTTTGAGGAGATACCAAATGAAGCTGAATCCGAACAAGTGTTTATTCGGAGTTCCTTCAGGAAGGTTCCTAGGTTTCCAAGTTCACTAGAGGAGAATCGAAGTCAATCCTGAAAAGATCCAAGCCCTGCAGAAAATGACCTCACCAACGACACTAAAAGAAGTACAACGCTTAACAAGATATTTAACTTCCTTGGGTAGATTCATTTCAAAGGCCACGGACAGATGTGCACCATTTTTTAGAGTAATTAAAAAAGGAAAATGACTCGAATGGAACGAAGAGTGCGAGCAGGCATTCTTAAAAATCAAAGAGTACCTAGGGCAGACTCCCATCCTTTCAAAACCACAAATGGGAGAGATACTCCACTTATACTTATCAATTACAGAACTAGCAGCAAGCTCATTCCTAATCAGAACAAAAGATGGAGTACAGAAGCCAGTGTATTATACCAGCATGACACTTTTACCAGCCGAGACCAGGTATTCACAGGTAAAAAAAATGATCCTAGCATTGGTTTCAGCATCAAGGAAGCTAAGGCCATACTTTCAGACTCATACAATCCAGGTTCTCACCGATTGCCTATTTAATCAAATTTTACAGAAGCTAGAGATTTCAGGAAGACTAACCAAATGGGAAATTGAGCTAAGTAAATTCGATATCCAGTACATCCCTAGGATATCTCTCAAAGGCCAAGCAACGACAAATTTTATAGCAGAGTTCACAGAACCAAACCTGGAAGCAAAAAAGATGTTGGGAAAAAATTTCCCATGGACCGTAGTATGCACTCCGGAAGGAGATGTTGTCGAATGTGCCATGAGGTTTGACTTCAAAGCAACCAATAATCAAGCCGAGTACGAGGCGCTACTAGCTAGACTCAGAGTCTGCATAGCTCTCGGGGCAGTTGAAGTCGAGATATTTAACGATTCACAGGTAGTTGTCATCCAAGTCCTAGACGAATACCAAGCCAGGGATGAAGGCATGATAGCCTATCGTGACACTGCAAAACAGCTCCTCAAGAAATTCAAAGAATATAGGATTGCCCAGATCCCCAGGGAGGAGAATGAAAAGGCAGACGCTTTGTCCAAACTAGCATCAACAACAACCATAATCAGGCTAAAAACTATTTCGATCGCACATCTTCTCAAACCGAGCACAGTTGAACCAAAAAACTTTGAGATTTTAGAAATCCGAACACCGCTAGACAGTTGGATGACTCAGCTGAGAAGCTTCCTGGAAGAAGGCGTGCTCCCGGAAGATCCCTTACAAGTAAAACGTATCAGGTATCGATCAGTAAGGTACATGTTAGTTGGAGGAGAACTATACAGAAGGGGGTTTTCCTGAACACTCTAAAGATGTGTATCAGAGGAGGATGCATGTCGGATATTACAGGAAATCCATGGAGAAGTTTGCGAATACCGTACTGGGGGTAAAAGTTTAGCACACAAAGTACTCAGGCAAGGATATTATTGGCCTACTTTATTCTCAGATGCACAGCGATGTTCAAAGAGCTGCAATACTTGCCAAAAGAATCTTTACAATGAAATTTCTACAAAATAAATCAAGGTTAGGAGGATTTAGAACTCTTGCTGATGCTTGGGTCGGGCACCATTTCGTATTCGCAGAGGAGACTTTCATTGGAAGGCCAAGCAATCATATCTACCGAATCATCTATCCATTTTCTGTAATCTTCTCCCGGGATCGGTCCGACATCAGGAACCAAACCTTCCACGCCCGACTCTTGATTGTCATAAAAGGTTGAGAGGGAGTGCTCTGATGGAACCTCCAAATGCATGGGATAGGGTTCTCTGCCTCGACTATGGCAATAAGCTCTCCACTCCTTCATTTGAGTCTGAAGAGATTCCAGGGACCGATCCACATGATTCTTGATCGATAGCTCCCAGTTGATTCGGGTTTTTTCAGTTGCCCGATTCTTGACCTTAAAAAATTCACCAGTTGAAACTAGCCCTCGCTGAATTTCTAGAAGGAGAAGGGCATCATAAGTAGGGGATCTTTTAAAACGGTCAACCCCTTGGACTTCGAGTTCCAACATGGCCTCTTTGGATAGGGATTCGACTGTCAAAGTTTGGCGTTCCAAGTCTTCAATCTTCTTTTTATACGCCAACTTGGACTATTCTGCTTCCTGTTTGGCTTTAAGCATTGATTCCAGGGCAAAAGACAACAAGTTTTGAAGTGACATAGCCTTATCCTTTACCGAAGATGCTCTTTCCTCGGCCGCCACTTGCTTCGCCAAATAGTGGTCAGCAAACATTTGGGCGGACCCAACTTCCTTTTGATAAGCCGATTCAACTCGAGCCCGTCTATCCTCACTCTCTTTTAATTGAGCTTCAAGATGCCTTATTCGATCAGCTTGATATTACTACGTCTGAACCAGCTCAGCAAACTCGGCCACCGTCTATAAGGAAACAAAATTAAAAATCTAGCAAGTAAGCAAGAAGATTGAAGTGTTGGGAATAACTTACATAAGTTGCGCCGTTAAAAATATTCTGAAGTCGACTCGTCAAAGAAGCGTCCCTAAGGTGGCTCCAATGATCATCCCCGATGAAAGCCTGACCGAATGACATCGCCCTAAGCATATCCTGTGGAGAAGGATAGGAAGGACCTCTCAAAGATTCAGTACTTAGATCTTCAACCTCAGGGGGGAAAGAGCCCCTGTTTGGGCCAGAAGTCTCTGCACCGGCGAACGCTTCAACATCAATGCTCGGGGGAATCTCGGCCCCGATGTCTTCATCACTGGAGTCAATGAACGAAACCACCCGTGGAACCTTATTCGGCCCGAGAGCGATGAAAGTCGAGATCAGTTGAGGGATCTTCATGAGCATCATCCTAGAAGGGTTCAAAAAAGTCAGGATTTGTATTTACCTGTTCCCCAGAGGTTTGACCTCTATTATCGATGTCCGTCCGCTCGGTAGGGACCATAACCGGGGAGCTCGATTCACCAGGCCCTTCACCAAGACCATCGCTCTGCCTCCCCCCGTCTTCAGGCAATTCCTAAGTATGGCCACTCGGACCACTAGACTCCTCTACAGTCGACCAGATAAATTCCTCAAGGACATACTCTGTAATCTGCTCGTCAGCCTCATCAGGGTCCTCATCTGACTCATGTGAGGCAATGCCCTCTTTACTCTGACGAGAAGCTTCTTTTTGGCTCGCTTGGAGGAATGACTTTACCTGACGAGCTTGAATGTCGCAGACGATGTATGAGTCATACATTTAAAAAAAAAAATGGCGTCAGTGTAAAAAGTAACACGTAAAAAAAGGGGGAAAATGGAAAGAATCACTCACATCGCCTGTGATAGCCTGAGATTTGGCTGAAGAAACCAAGATCTATCATCTTATTCTCATTAAAAAGATAAATCCTGCTCCTTTTTTCTAGAGTGCGAACTGCTGCCAGAGCAAATCTGGTCAGCTCATCATCGCTAAATTAAAGTTTTTTCTTGTTCCAAACCTCAGGGGAAAAGAAAAAACGGGGAATTTTCAGCATCGTTCGAGTTTCCCCAGCCGAAAGAGTAACTTCCAGTCCAAGGTTCCCTCCGGCGAAAAACCAACAGTTCATCCAATACTTGTTGGACGAAGGGAATCCCCATACAAAGCCCCTATTTTTGGCATCATCGGGGGTATCAACTCCCCGATTCACTTTTGTCCCCTCAGGGACCCAGCAATCTGGCGGGTTAGACATGAGAAAATAAGTCTCTATCCGACCAGACTGCCTTAGCGTGTAAAAGTGCCTGACTTTGTAAAAGTGCCTGACTTCAATATGGGAAGGCGGCGACAGATTCATTCGGCTCCACATGTGCCACATGCACATCAAGATCTTGTAGCTGTTTGGGGCCAATTGAGCTAGAGCGATCCCTGCTTCAGCTAGAAACCAGACAATAAATGGCTGAAGAGGAAGAGTAACGCCGTAATAAAGTATGGACCTATAGATTGCCACTATGCTCGGGGGAGAGTTCCACGTGGCTCTATCACCAGCAGGAATCAGAATGACTAAATCGTCCAAGTCGAATCGAGCAAGATATTTCCCGATCTCATCCTCCTCAACCACATTGGCTCGGTATCATACCCACCCGGGCGATCGATAGAAAAAGAGAGATGATATTTCCCGAGTTGTGCTTATGGACTTCACTTTTACTTTGATGCTTTCCCATCCTAGATCGAAGAGGTACCTTGTGATCAGAAACAACTGATTCATAACTAGATGATTCAGAACTAAAATGGACGTTAGGGTAAAGCCCAGAAATGTCGATTTCTAAAAAAGGAGGTTCGTTAGGGGGAATTTCCCACAATAATCTACGAGCGCAAGAAACCAGTTGAAAATCCCCACGATTAAGCGCTTCGAGAGCTATAGTACAGAGTCGACTACGGGAAGTCGGATTCATTAAAACTAACCTTGAATGAAGAAGCCTGATGCAAAATCAACGGAGAATAGGGATTTTCTGCATAAAGAATCTGGGCTGGAAAATTTCTGGCTTTAGTCTCTAAGAATGAACCAACGCAACTCCTTTCAGTGGGGAATTTAAAGGGGTAATATCATGAAACCCAAGGATCTCAAGGCCGGAAAAATCAAAGACAGATTTGATGACATATGTGGCGCATTAGGAGACTCGTAGGTCCTTTCTCATAAATGGTATCAAAATATGAAGCGGTAGAGGACACGTGTTAAGAGAAGAACTGGCCAAGGCCGTCATAACACCAAAACGTCACAACTCCAAAATGTCACAATCATTGAGATCTCGCGTGAGGAGGCACATCGAATTTATATGGTCACCATTAAGACACGTCATTATGACAAGACATTTACTCTGTCATTAAAGAGATGTAAAAATTGAAGGATTGATTAAAATACTTTTGCCCGGAACGAAACCTTGTTTGGTAAAAATATTTTAAGGGGGTATTGTCGTATGTAAATTTTATCAGACGTACACGTCATCTACAAAGGATGAAATTGTCAGGTCGACATCCAAATAGGCATTCAGAAATATCTCATAAGATTTCCAAAGAGGAACCCGAGTAAACAAATATTGAACAAAACCTACTCGGGGTCAACTGACGTCATATACTACTCGGGATCATATGACGTCATTCGGGACCAGCTAACATCATGTTCTACTCGGGACAAACATGAAGAAACCCGAATAAAAAAGCCCAGCGCATAACTCGCACACAAGTAAAGGGACATCAAAATTTACAAAGATATCCATATCAAAGAAGAATACCAAGAAGAATAGAATACCAAACAGAAAGGGTTCCAAATAAGGCAACAATTTTATTTCTTCAAAAAAAAACTACGCATTTATAAGGAAATAAGTCCTAACCGGACTATATCACTAGAGTCCGATCTTTATACAAGTCTCCGAAATAGGAAAGAAGATAAACTACTTCGAACAAGTAACCAATCATAATTAAATGCAAAGATATTTTATTGCTTGTACAAAAAGGATTAGGGTTTTATGCACATATAAATAGACCCATAATCTCATCACAAAGAGATAAAAAAAAAGAAATAGATAGAAAAATACAGAGAGAAAAAAAAGAGATCGAGAGTTGTAAATCTTTTTCAATAGTGGATTTTTGCTCGGTTGTTCATTCAACCACCCGTGGACGTTTCTCCAGTCATCGGAGTTCTACCATGTAAAACTTGTGTCCAGTCAATTTCTTCTTCTCTTTCTTTTTGAAATCACAGCTAAAATCCAGTCTTGTTGAATTTTCTCACGCATCCAGAAAATGACGTCAACACTCACCATTTCCATCAGGGTTCTATTTCTCCTCTCCTCTACACCATTTTGCTGAGGTGTACTGGGAGCTGTGAGTTAGGAAACTATCCTATGCTCAACCATGAAGTCTTGAAACTCTTGGTCAAGGTACTCACCTCCACGATCCGATCGTAGTGACTTGATAGTCCTACTTAATTGATTCTCACCATCAGCTCGGAATTCTTTGAACTTTTCAAAAGTTTCCGACTTTCACCAGGTAGATGTATTCGTATCTTGATTAGTCATCTATAAAGGTGACATAATACTCATAACTACCCCTAGCTTTAACATTCATCGGTCCACAAACATCTGTATGTATAAGCTCTAGCGGTTCTTTAGCTCTAAGCCCTTTTCCAGTAAAAGGTCTCTTAGTCATCTTACCTTCTAGACAAGATTTGTAGACAGATAAGATGCCAACCTTTAACTCACTCAAAGGTCCGCTTTTTACTAGTCTATCTATTTGGTCAAGGTTGATATGACCAAGCCTTAGATGCCAGTGATACATGTCATTATCAGGAGAAATCTTATGTCGTTTATTTTTTTGGTTTTTCAACCTTAAACATTTCGGTGTTGAGCAGTGTATTATGTATTAACGGTCTTAACACATACAAATTGTTTTCATTAGTTCCTGAATAAATATTCAGACCATTCTTTCCAATAATAATAGATTTATTAGTAAAAGAATCAGAATATTTTTGTTCTAACAACTTAGAAACAGAAATCAAATTTCATGTAAATCTAGGAATATAAAATACATTGTTCAACAATATATAATTATTACAAAAACGTAATCTAATTACGCCCACTGCTCGTGCTGACACGACATCCTCTGACCCCACACGTATTGAGAGGGCTCCCTCCTTTAGCTATGTCTAAGAATCAGTCCATTGCAAATAAGAACAAACATGGTTAATAGCCTCCAAATCAACTATTCAGGGTGAAGAATCATCTTCCATTAAACAATACTCAAGAACAGTAAATCATATTTACTTGTCTTGAACTTCTTCTTGTTTTGGGATTTCTTAGGTTTGGGCTTACCCTTTCGCTTTCCCAGTAGACCTCTTCCTCTTCTTATTATTAGCGGAAGATGGTTCTTCAACATTTGCCTCACCGATTTTACCCTTGTAGTCCTTAGTCAATGACTCAAAGGAAGTGAGATTATTGAGCAACTGTGTGAGACTGAACCTTAATTTGTTCATCTCGTAGTTACTTTTAAACTGATCGAAACTCTTCGAAAGAGTCGTCGATATGATGCTCACTTGACTGGGTTCATCAATGGCCCCACCATTGACTTCTGCCATGCTAAAGTAGGACACCATGCTCAGGACATGTTCCCGAACTGACGTACCTTCATTCATGCGAGCGAGCATAACAGAATGAATAACTTTGTGTTGCTTTTGCTCGGAGGCCTGCCCGAACATAGCTTGTAACGACTCCATGATTTCGAATGCTGAAGTCATTGCTTCTTGCTTTGTGACAAGCATGTCTGTCATTTAAGCCAACAGATATGTTCGGGCATTCTCATCAGACGAGACCTATCGCTGGTATGCCTCATGAACAGTTCGTGTGGCATTGGCAGTAGGCGCTGGAGGAAATTCCTCCGTAAACACAAACTTGAGGTCAATGGTGACCAATATTGTATTAATGTAAGGTTTTCACTTATTGTAGTTATCACCAGTTAATTTGTCATTTAAGAGAATTTGAAGTAATGCAGAAGACATTATTGCTGAAAAAAATAAAACATTCATTCATTCATTTATTTAAAACAAGTGCGAGTGCTTTGGCATAAGTTTAAACATGATGCATGAACATGTTTAACGAACTAGAACTACCCTAAAACTAGTTATTATACCATGACAATCCAACATACCATAAAGAAGTGCCGCCTTAGGGTCGGTCAAGTCTTTGCATGTTGGACCGAGACATTCTCAATCAAATGATATTCTAGAATAACTCTTATTCCATATTATTCAATCATCGTTTATTCAGTCAGGTTTTTAATTAACAAACTTAATCAAAACCTTCGTGAGTGTAACCCACCATTTTAGATCTCATGAGCTTAACTCGTGAATTGCCGCCTTAGGGTCGGTCAATACCGAAATACCCTCAGAAATCCTATCCGTTAGGAAGTTAACCTTGGTATTGACCTTTGTGGAAAACCTCCTTAGGGAGGACGAAAGCAAAGCCATCACGAGGCCTCACTAGGATTTCACGGTGTTGAACTAATGATGAAGACCGCGTGATATATATGTCATATATCCCTCTCTCACTCGCTATTTTAAAATTAGGGTTTTCTAATAACCGTTAATGCATCTAGATTCTACAGGATTAAACGACTAAGTTTAATCAAGTTATCTAGCGTATTAACTAATTAGAAACAAATTCGAATTAACTAATAAATTATTAATGATTTTTAACAATTAAAAATCTAAGCTGTTAGTGAATAATCTAAGCTTTTGTAAACTATTTACTAAGGTCAGATTATTAAGTTAGTGTTTACCAAGTTTTAACTATTAAAACTCTAACACTTTATTCGGTTAATTTATTATTAGGTTATTAATCATATTAATCCCTATTAATCTAACTTATTAAACTCTTTAATAACTAGATTAATATTAATGAGAATTACCAAGTTTTATAACCATTAAAAAACTAATCTCATTATTCATAGCCATTTATGTGTATTGCCTGTTTTAATCACATTAAAAATACATAAAATATCAGGCTATGATGCATGTGTGACATATCAAATGTGTAGGCACATCTAATCTAAATGACATACTTATGCATGACAATGCTTTTATCATCACATAATATAAAACATACGTAAAATGACCGTGTACTGTGGATTATTTAACCTAAAAAATTGAATCTAAAATTACAAAAAATTTCCTAAGGCATTCCTTGGTCTTCTAGTAATTTAAGATATCTTCCAGTATCTTCAGGTCACTCCGATTCATCCCTTGAATCCGAAACGGGAAATCTGCAAGGATCACACTAGGCAACACTTGCCAATGGAACCGTGCATGAACAGTACCGCGTGAACAGTACCGCGGTAAACAGTGTCAGTGAACAGTGTTCGACGTCGCGCATTTTCAGTTCTTCATTTACACGTTACAATTATATTTATTTACAATACAATAACAATAAAAATAAATAAAATAAAAATTATATAGCCCATAAACCCTAAATCCACAGTACCATAAAAATTTACGATCAACCATGTTTAAATTAAACAATTTAATTATAAACATTCATACAATCATAAAGATGGTGCCTACACTTTCATGCATACAGGAGCATCGAAAATAATTTATTGTTCCGGAAAATAATTGGCTCTAATACCAATTGTTGGAATCCGGTTCATCGGTTACACAGCGGAACTAGGTTTTAAAATTTGTATACAGATCATAATCTGTATCTGGGACCAGTGAACTTGGGATCATAATTAATTTTCGGAACTAATACATACAATATGTAAACACATGAATTGAAATCGATATAATCAGAAGAAGAAAATCTAACCAACGTTTGAGGCTCCTTCACTTTACGATGTGCTCCTATCTGAACCACTCGATCTTCCTCGCTATCTCCCGGGACTGGTAACTGCGTGTGGGCGCGTCACGGTCTCAGAAACTTGAATGGAGGATGTAGAGAAAAGACTTGAAGAAACTCTTTCTTCAATTTCAGTACACAACACCTGTACAATATCACACATATGCGTCTCACGCATACGAAGCTAAAATCAATTAGTTGATGTGTGTATCCGTGTTTCTTTTTATCAACAAATGAATCCAAATTGCATCTCATACAATCTTCGCCTCACCGAGCAAAAACAAGTTTTTTTTATGTGCACCACGTGTTTGCATCATATGCAAACACATATACATGTGTGTTGTGTTACTCTTGATACATGCACAATGAATTTGTATCTAAAACAAATTGTAGTGAACGTTTTTTTTTGTCATTTTTTTAAGACATATATATCATATATATATATATATATTTATATTTTAATAAAACTAATCAATTTAAATATTTTAAGATATCTTATATCTTTAAATATATTAATCAATTTGTTTTGAATTCAAACTCTTTAAATTCAAAATTAAAAATATCTAATTTAATAAAAATAAAATAATCAAATTATTTTATCTTTAAAAAATTAAATATCAATCAACACCTTCCAACTAATGATTATTTACACAAGTAAATAATCAAATTATTTAATTTACATAATCATTAATATTCGTTAATTAAATAATATCATTATTCAATTAATTCCCAAATAAATACGTGTCACTTTCGTAACACAATTAATTGGACAATCTAATTAATTAACCGCGACCCTTGTTACCTAAATCGATCGGGCTAGCAAGGGGACCTAATGGACCCACAGTATTTTGAGCTACAATAATACTCGAAATCATTAATTAAACTCTTTAATTAATATTTCCTGATTATTAACTCTGGTGTTATTCCACTAAAAACCTGAATCTGTACTCTCTCTACTGTAGACGTTTTTACACAGATCGATACAACTCGGTGTCCATCGATATAGCTATTACATATGGTGTGATCTTCTACCGTAGTTCATAATTAGAGTTGGGTCATAATGTCCGTTATACCCCTCTAATTACATATATCTTTTAAGTACCATTGATTCTCTAATGGACAATAAATCCTATTTCCTCTCGGAATTAGGAGAGTGCTCATATTGTCCAAGCCCCGAATCAACCCTTAAGGGTACTACCATCTACTTCTCACAAGAAGGAGTGGATTCCACTATTGTGTAAAAACCTTCCCAGTCACAAGCCAAACCTCAATCCTAACATACGAAGCACATTGATTAGGAAATGCATCTGACCTCACCCATGGTATATCAAAGACTACGATTTAACCTGAAGGAGTCGATAAGACACTCAGGATTAAGATCACCCACATATTGCCATCATTGGTTGATATATATGAATCTTATCAGTAAACGGATCTTGGTGAGTGATTCATATAGATCATGGCCCAGTCCTATAGGATCACATCATACAAGGTGCCTCCATTTCCATATCTCATATGAATAATTCAGAATAGAATCACCGTACATTATAAAATGGACCGCAGCTATAGATTAACCACAAATAAAGTACCCAACTTTATTTGCTATCTATGGACTCTTTAGATTGCACGCCTCTTACTGTATCCATCCGTATATGACATTCATATACACAGTTCGAGATTACATCCGGCAATCCAGGATGTTAATATGTGCACAAGTTTATAAAATAAATAACATTACAAGAATGAATTGAACCTTTCTTTTTTATTTACTTCATAAATCAATTTACAAATTACATGCTTAGGGCATAATCCCCAACATGATCAGATTTTGGCATATATGAAAGATGATCGAGGCTAATCATCCCCGACCGCCAAAGAGATTCACAATATTTATACTCTTGATCGCTCGGATGCTGGAGGCACTTTTTACTTGCAGTAGACTTCATCGTGTCATTGGATTCCTCATGGTTTTTAGGAGTAACTCGTCCCACCCTCTAGCAAAGACAACATGGGATTTATCTGGGGTTTCCTTTCCTCAAATAATTATCGAAATAACAATTAGTTTTTGGTTAGAGGTGATTGGGGCAAGACTGTGGTGGCTGATTCCAGTCAACGGCTAAATAGAAATAGTGTCCTTAGACACTTGGGTAGCCCCAAATTGTGGAACAAAATTACGCCTGAGATGACTCGGAGCCAGGCTACTTTAGTTGTTAAGATGGCCTAGACTTCTTGGGAGGTCAAGGATGGTCGTAATCTTTATGTTGAGAAAGACTTGATCGACTTGGGGCTTTTTTCCAGCCATCTCCACCAAGCGCAAGGGCTATAAGTCTCGACTCTTTTATCATACGACTTTTTGTTGTTTGTATCTTTCCTTACTACTTTTGCTAAATTTTTCTTTCAGTGTATGAGATGGATGTTGTTACTTGTGAACAAGCTGAAAAGGCTATGAACCTTGACCGGGTTAGCAAGAAAGAGGCCACGGGTCAAAAGGCTAAGGGGATTGCGCCTCCTCAACATGAGGGCCATATATAGTGAATGAGGGCCATATCCACTTAGGAGTGGTCCACCCAAGAGAGGTTTGACAGGGATAGGTCCAGCGGGGAAAGACATAGCAGGGATAGGCCAAGTAAAGAGAAGTTTGACATAAAGGGATCTGACGGAGAGGCACCCAATGGAAAAGTAGCCGAAACTGTAGAGGGGTCATCTGGCCTCAAGGCCATCCATAAGCAAATAGAAGCCCTGTTTGTTTCTGATCTAGTGGATCCCTAGTTGGAGGTTGACCCTATCATCCTTAAGGAAAATGATGATGATGATGATCTGGAGACCCTGACTGACCTAATTTTACTGGAGCAGCGGTCGAAGAGAAGTGATGACCGTGTATCTATAACATCAGCACCCTTTTCTTCCACCATGACTTGGATAGTTGGCCCCACAAAGGCTAGAACTGGTGATACGGCTGCACTGTAACAAGCAGTACCTTATTCTCACCTTGAGCAATCTCAGGCCAAAGCTAACTGTCCCGTCAATTGGTCTTATTAACCCGTCTGTACATCTTCCTAGCAAAGCCCCTATACAATTTTCTATCGAACTACAGATAGTCTTCACCAACTTAGATTCTGATGATGGTAAGCCCAATTAGAGGAACTTTTATTTGATTAAGATGTGCTCGATGTTACTGAAGAACATGTTGATAAAGTATCTCTACGGTTGGATAGACCATCCAGAGTTTTGCCAAACAATGTAGTTGCCAGTTTAGTTAGTGATGCTAAGACCAGCCAACCAAGGAGCATATCCACTAGTGTACATCATATGCCTCTTCATCATGATGGTGTCAGTGAAGGTGAAGCTTCTGAAGAGCAGGAATTTAGGGACTCTACAACTATCCTCTAGGCTGGAAAGGGTGGTGGACTTTCAAGAGCATCAGATGTCATAGATCTGACCTATTCAGTAACTTTCTCGACCATCTCTACACCTGGTCGTGAGGGGTCCATCCCATCAGCACTAGTGACTGTGTCTACATCCAGGCCTTCACTGCCTCCCAGTTCGAGTACTTCTCGTACCCCCTTTCCATGCTTCGCTCCATGTCAGTTGGTGAAAGGTACATCGGTGATGGATATTGGAGGCAAGATTTAGCCGTAAGTAGTTCTAAGCGAATCCGTATGATCTTTAATAATAGAGTTTTTGTAAATTTCCTATACTTTTGGCTTTCACTTATGTGTATCATTATTCTTACTTTTCCTTCTTTTTTTGTTAGACGGAGGAAGATTTGGCTCGGGTTCTAACTGATCAGAAGAACCAGGTTATGGAGATATCTCGGTTAACAAAGGACCTTGCTGAAAAAGATGAAGCCCTCAAGTCCTCCTCAGCCAGTGAGTCCAAAGTCAGACAATATGAAAAGAAATTAAAGAATCATGATGCAACTGAGGTTGCCTTGAGAAGGACTATAGCTAATGTTCAGAGTAAGGCCTCCACTGATAGAGTGACTGCCAAAGAGCTCACCACGAAGAATGTTGAGTCGGATGGAAGGGTTGTGAGGGCAGAGTCATAGAGTGCTGAGCTCAAGTCAAGGGCCACCTTAGTTGAATCAGAGGTAACCAAACTTAAGGAAGAAGCCCAAACAGGTAGGGACACCCTAACCTCTACTCAATAGGCCTTGCTCAAGTCGCAAGCATCTGAAGAGGCTCACTTCCATTATGAGTGGCTGGCTCAATATCTAGACCAACAACAAGTCAGCATGGAAGTGCTCTCCCATGAGGCCAGACTATTCCTTGAAGTTCATCTTTGGCTTTTAAGACTATCATGTCGAGGGAGCTTGAGTGAGGACTAGCTACCACTTGAATGTTCTTTATTACTTCGGGAGAGGCTCATCAAAACTGGGATAGGAAAATTCGAAAGCACATGACTGAGTCCCTAGAGGCTATAAAGAACAAGTGGATCAGGTGGAGAGCTTATTGTAAATAGACCGGGGAAAGATCCCCACATCCTGCATCAAGAACTCTCTTTCAAATCCTCCCTGGTGACCTTCCATGCTGGAGAAGAGAGTGGTACTCTGATGAAGGGGAATAATGATATCCCCTTACCTTATACAGATTACTTTCCCTTCAAGACCAATGATCCAGAAGATGACATCAAATGGCCAGATTTTGAGGGCATGGCTAAGGAGTATGGAGCCGATAATGTTCCTCCTGGTGGGTCCAGGCCTGGAGGTCCCTCGAGCACGTCGGATGTTTGATCCTGCTGTAGGAAAAAAAAACACGGTGGAAACAAAAATGTTTTATTGGTATATTTTAAAAAATATCTTTTTAAAGGGTAGATCTTAACCCTTGATTAATTAACATATTATTAAAAGCTAATGTCCTTTTTTCACGTGACGATTGATATTACGTCTACAAGAAAACCGTAAGATTTTCCAATCCAATCACGAATGTGAATCACTTAGGAGTGTGGGCTTCCTTTCTTTTAATTGTGTACCTAAGGATAGAAAACAAAAACTTTTTTCTTTTGTTAGTCACAATAATCCTCTAAGATATAAACAAAGAACGTTCAATCACTTTTGAATTCTCAATCTTTTGATCTTAAACTCGCATGAACCCAAATCGATATTGTTCTCAAAAGCTTTTTGATATAAATGCTACTAGTGCACTATCAAAAATAAAACGTTGTTTCTCTCTCTTTCTCTTGGACGAATTCTCACACACCTTTCTTAAAGTTAAATGATTTTTTTAAGCAAAATAAAAAGCTCTCTCTCAAGACTAGAGTCTTGGCCGAATTCTCTCTCAATAATTTAATCTTGGCCAAATTCTCTCTCTAGTCTACTAGGGTTGGCCGAATTGCATGATAAGTGTATATATAGGTGACCAAAATCCTCACGCAAGGAGGATTCTTGTGTTATGGCCAAAAATCCTCCCACAAAGAGGATTTGTGTGTTGGCCAAGAATCCTCCCACAAGGAGGATTTGTTTTACACAACTCCTATCAACTTTCAGAATTCTACCATATTCCAACTCATTAGTGTATTATCCAATAATAAATTATTGAATAAAAATTAATTGTGACTTTATCAAAAACTTCATAATTTGACCAATTGTCAATCAAAGTTGTGATAGATATCAAATACTTCATAATTTGACTAGTTAAATAAATTTCTTTCATTTATTTACTTATCAAATAAAGTATTTGATACTTATCATACTACCAACAATAGTATGACACTAGGAGACCTTCTCTTACTTAGAAAAAGATTTTGACTTTTAAATAAATAAGTATTTAATTAATTTCCATTTAATTAAATAGTAAAATAAAATAATATTTTAGGCTAATAATTTAAAACTTGCCGCCCAAGCCTATACCATGGGCTTGATATTGCTTTTCCATTTTATTAAAACCATTGGACTTTAATAAAAAGTCCACATGTAAACTAGACTCATTTTTACTTAAAAAGAAACAAGTCCACATGCCAATACATTAATATAATTAAACAACCCATTTAATTAAAATTGGAAAATTTTATTCTTAAGGTATTAATGGAATGCTAATCACACCCTATCAGGCCCGCTCAAGGATTACAACACCCTTAGCCTCCCATACCAGGTATTTGAAGAGTTTTCGTGTGTCTTGATCATACATGACCGCACCTCTACAAAACTTTTGGATTCCAAAATCCAAAAACAATTCTAGATGGACCCATAAATTAGTCTGATAGAATACATCAAGTGATCAATGCAAGTTCGTGTGGATTGGTGATCTGGGCAGACTATCTAAATTTAACCTCCAATAGACATAATCTAATCATAATCAACAAATGATTCACTTAGGCCCGATCTGTTAAATTTAGTTCATTCCACTAAAGAACTAAAATTGAACTCTTAAATAAAGATAGATTAAGTTAATGTTCCTCATCCGTACCCTAGAAAATCTTATTAAAGATAGTGTATCCACGTGAAGAATACCAGTAATCGCCAAGAGCTCATAGACCACATATAGCTTTCCTAGTTACCATATTTACTCATATGACCATATTTTAAACTTGGATATTTAGACTTGTCTAGAAGCCATATTTCAATATGCACTATTGAAAACTTAACGTTAATATTTAATATCCAATACCTCAAATAATCCATATGATGATATTCTACTCACACTTAATAAATTGAGCCACGATGTCCATATCTATAAATGAAGTCATCTATCGATTAACAAATGAATACCATCAATCCATTGAGGATAGACTATGCTATATAATCATACTCATTGATGGCCTAACCTTTATCTTAAGTTGTGAATATTATTCAGGACTAACTAAAGAACTGTGTCTACCTCATACATATCTAGATGTATGAAAATTCTTCTTTTCTCATAGTCTTTTGACCTTATGATTATTTACTATTGACAATTATAATAATTAGACTATGAATGCTATAAGATTTGTTAAACTAGAAAACACTTTATTAATATGAAAATATTGTCAAATATATTATTACACTCTTGCTATTGAGCATAATCCCAACACATGCTGCCATATCTCATGCTTGGTTTTCCTATGTAACCTCTCCTCATCTTTTTTGTAACCCATTTTTTTGAAATAATACTATTCTTTTTCGTTACGCTTGTTGTTTTCGCTTATGTTAAACAATTTAGCAAGAACCAAAAAATTTACTATGTGGGTTGGATTGCTTGATAACTTAAACTATATGCCCTCTGTAGCATCAAAAAGAGTAGTCAACCTCTAACCGAGCAATCTATGAGTGGTTAGAGCCATTCATTGACTTAAACTATGTGAATTTATTTACACCAAGTCGAATGACTTAACTATAATCAACTCTTTGCATGTGGTCAGGGTCATTTAACAGTTCAACTAGTTGTTATTTTTTTTATATGCTGAATTTGAATAAAACCTACCTTTGACCAGGTAATTTATATTTGGTCGGGACTATTTGTTAACTCAAACTATATGCATTTTATTGCATGGAGTTAATCACCTTAACTTTGACCAAACATCTGTATGTGGTCGGGTTTATTTAGTGACATAGATTATTTGTCTAACAGTGTTGAGCGACACTGATTCTAACCTGACTGGTTGTTTTGTTCCCTGACCGCTTCATTTTTTTATCATCAAGTAGTTTTTTTTTACAAGCCATTTGTATGGTATCTAACTTATAGATGCTTTTCTTTTATCTGTCAACTAAGTCACTGAGATGTCTCCCAATAGTCTATTGATCAAGATTCGTTGCAAGGGGGTAGCTTATATTATACTAACTTTACAGAATATGCTCAAGTTTTATTGGAAACAATTTTAAGTATAAATATTTTATTCCCCATTCAACTCCTAGCGCATCCCATCAGGCACCTATGGATTTAAAATGCCCTAATTGTGTTTCAATACACCTAGTTCATTTCGGTGGGTGTATATTACGATTGCGGGATATTTTTTTGGCTCCCTCACTAGGCATCCCGGGTGCCCCTATCGGCGTTGAGCGATTTATAGGTGCCCTGGGATTGCTTTGTAAATGAAAGTAAAATTCAGAACATTTTTCTTGACTTCTTGAAATTGTTCCCTTAAGGGGACTTTTATTGATTGCTAAAAAATAAACATCAATGAATTTGCTAATCTTGAAAATAAAAGCAAATTAGTTTCTAACTAAAGAGAATTACCTAAGGGTGGGAAATCTTCAAGGGTAGAAAATCTTTAAGTATTGGGCGTTGCACAACCCGGGCTGTTCACCCCCTTCTGGTCGGGTAAGGCAGTATGCTCCATGGTCGGCTAACCTGACCACTTGGTATGGTCCTTCCCACTTGTCCACCACTGACCCCGCTGATTTTTCCTTGGTGTTGAGCGACACCCCCCTAAGAACTATATCCCCGAATTGGAATCTCCTTATCTGAACATGGGAATTGTAGTATCTGGCTACCCTTTGTTGATAGGCAGCTTTTCTTATCCTTGACAAGTCCCTCTTTTCGTCTAGCTCATCTCGGTTTTGTTCCAACATCTTTACTTTTGTGTCAGGGTGAAAAAGTTATACCCTTGGTGAATTATAATTACTTTGACTAGGATCACTGCTTTTGTACTGAACGCTAGTGAATATGGAGTCTCTCCTGTTGAAGTTCTTTCCATGGTTTGGTAGGCCCATAATACTTCATGCAACTTGTCCGCCCAATTTTATTTCTTAACATCAAGTTTTGCCTTCAGTGTGTTTGATTATTTTGTTCACTGCCTCTGTCTGGATTTTTGTCTAAGGATGAGCTAGTGTGTCAAAGTAATTCTTTATACGAAAATCCTAGCACATTTCCCTGAAGTTGTCACTATCAAACTGGGTTTATCGGTGATTATGGTGTTCGAGATGCCAAATCGGTAGATAATGTTCTTCTTCAGAAAAGCGGTTGTGTTCGCTTAAATTATATGCACTAGTGCCTCTATTTCAGCCCATTTTATGAAGTAATCTAAGACCACAATGGCGTACTTTGCTCCTCCCTTAGTTGCTATTAGCATTGGACCGATCAGGTCTAGCCCCCAAATGGCAAACGACCAAGGTAAAGTTAAGTTCTTCAACTGCTCAAGTGGCTTTTTGATGTCATTAGCTATTCTTTAGCAATTGCCACACTATTCTATGACTGTCTTGCGTTCTGGAATAGGGTTGGCCAGAATAAGCCTTATCAGAGGGTCTTATATGCCAGACTTTTACCCCAAAGTGATCCTCACACACTTCTCTGTAGATGCTTTCTAATATTTGTCTTCCTTCTGTCAGGCAGGCACATCTCTATAAAGCCTTCAAAAATCCTCTCCTGTACAACTCTCCTCTGACAATCGAGTACCTGGTGGCTCAATACTTAAGGCGCTTTACTTCAGTCACCTTTGCTGAGACTGTTCCATATTCTAGGTACTTCATAATTGGGGTCATCTAGGTGGCTTGCCCTTCCTCGATTATCCCCACTTCAGGTACCTCCTAATTATCTTCAATACTAGGTCAATCCGTGTAAACATTAATTTTGTGAGCCGGAAAGTAAGGTCTCAATTTTCTTGTTACAGTTACCAGTGCCAATGTCATCTGCTCGGCAGCTGAATATCTAGTTTTTATCGGTAAAAAAACCCTGTTGGTGTAATACACCGGCTTCTGTACCCCATCGTCCAACCTGACCAACACTAATCCTGTTGCCATAATCAAGACCGATCGGTACAAGTAGAGCACTTCTCTATCCAGAGGTTTGGATAGGATTAGTGCTTTACCTAGGTAATCCTTGATCTTCTGAAAGGCCTGCTCATATTCATCATGTTAGGATTATGCTCGATAACAAGAGTATAATAATGTATTTGACAATCTTTTCATATTAATAAAGTGATTTCTAGTTTAACAAATCTTATAGCATTTATAGTTTAATTATTGTAATTGTCAAAAGTAAATAATCATAAGGTCAAAAAACTATGAGAAAAGAAGAATTGTTCATACATTTATATACGTATGAGGTAGACACAATTCTTTAGTTAGTCTTGAATAATACTTACAACTTAAGATAAAAGGTTGGGCTCCTTTATCTTGTCAAAGTTGTAGATTCTTTTGCTAGAATTTGAGTGTGATCAAATGTGTTATGATGGGTCTAAAATCATCAAAGTGTGGTGTCTTTGGGCAAAAGAATCTAGTGCACTGGGTGCATTGAATAGGATCACAATGAAATACTTTATCTAGAACCGTCAATAGATAAAAGTTTTTCATTTGAAGACAATTGGAGAGTCTATCTCAATCCTGAGATAAATGATGGACTTATGGTTGCAAGTGTTATCATTTGAGCTATCAATGATTATGATTATATAGCATAGTCTATCCTCGATAGTTTGGTGGTATTCATTTGTTAATCGATAGAGGACTTTATTTATAGATATAGACATTGTGGTTCCATTTATTTAATGAGAGTAGAATATCATCATTTGGATGTTTTGAGTATTGGATATTAAATCTTAACGTTAAGTTTTCAATAATGTTTATTGAAACATGGCTTCTGGACAAGTCATAATATCCAAATTCAAAATGTGGTCATATGAGTAAATATGGTAACTTGGAAAGCTATAGACGGTCTATGAGCTCTTGGCGATTACTGGTATTCTTCACGACTATACACTTTCTCCAATAAGGTTGTTTAGGGTATGAATGAGTAACATCAACTTATTCTATCTTTATTTAAGAGTTCAATTTTAGTTCTTTAGTGGAATGAACTAAAATTAAATAGATCGGACCTAAGTGAATCATTTGTTGACTGTGATTGGGTTGTGTCTATTAGAGCTTAAATTTAAATAGCCTATCATGATCCCCAATCCACACGAACTTGCATGGATCACTTGATATATTCTACCGGACCAATTTAGGGGTCCATCTAGAATTGTATTAAAGCATGTGAACTTTTTTCTTTTTGTAAGAATAGGTCTAGTTCACATATGGACTTTTTATAACGGTCCAATAAATTTTATTATAATAAGAAAAATAATATATGACCCATGTACATGTGTTAGGTGGCAAGGCTATTGAGAATAGCTTAATTATATTATTTTTATTTTATTATTTAATTAAATGGAAATTAATTAATTTGTTGCTTAATTAATTATTTAATTACAAGTCAAAATCTTTTTCCTAGTAGGAGTTGGTCTCCTAAAATTATACCATTGTTGGTAGTATAATTAATATTAAAGACTATATTAGATAAGTCGATAAATAAAAGGAATCATTTATCTAATCAAATTAGGAAGTCTTTAATATGGTTACAAATACACTATTGAGTTGGATTAGGAGTCTTGGTTGAGGATAGAATTCCTTTTTGAAAAGGATTCTTAACCACCAAGTAAATCTACCTAAGGAAAGGATTCTTAACTACCAAGTAAATCATTCTTAGGAAATGATTTGTGATCCTAATCTATATCCTATGAAATTTGGCCAGCCCATGTATATATACAAAAGGATAGAATTCCTTTTAGACAAGAATTCTTAACTACCAAATAAATTCCACCTAAGGAAATGATTCTTACCAACCAAGCAAATCCTTCTTAGGAAAGGATTTATGATCCTATATATATGTGTGTGTGATTTTCGGCCAGACATATGATTCTTGGAGTAAAAATTTCGGCCAACCTAAGGTTTTTATAGGAGAAACTTTTGCTTGGCAAGAGAGAATTTTGAGAGAGAAAAATTTAGTATTTTACTCTAGACAAAATTCAATCAACTCTAAGATATAGGGTATGGAATTCGGCCAAGGAGAAAAGAGAAAAAGAGAATGTTTTCTTTTTTGATAGTACACTAGTATCCTTTACATCAAAAGTGTTTTGTGTACAACATCGAATCAAGGTTCACGCGAGTTTCAATCAAATTGATTGATAATTCACAAGTCGCCGAACGTTCTTGATTTTTCTCTTGGAGGATATTTGTAACTAACAAAAAAATAGATTTTTTTTGTTTCCATCCTCAGGTATACAATTTGAAGAAAGGGAGCCCACACTCCTAGGTGATTCACGTTAGTGATTGGATTAGAAGATCTTGCGGAATCAATTCGGCGCTTTTTCAATAGTCACGAGAAAAAGGTACGACACTTTTTATATATATCAATTATTCTAGGGTTAAGGTTCTTGTTAGTCAAAGGGAAGTTTTTTATTTATACGCAAACCCTAATTTTATTAATATTTCTCACGCTTCCACTGCACGTGGTTTTTTCCCTACACATCATTCCACTCTACCCTTTCCTCTTTTTTATTCACTTGAAAAAGGGCAAGCATTTGTCTGTTGACTTGTTGATGAATCGATTCAGGGTTGCTAAGCAGCCCGTTAGTCTTTGAATTTTCTTCTGTGTGCTTGGTGATCTCATATTCTCTAACGCCTTTATCTTTTTCAGGTTTACTTCGATTCCCCTTTGTTGGATTTGAAAACCAAGGAATCTTCCCAAGGGCATCCCAAATATGCACTTCTTTAGATTCAACTTCATATCAAACTTTCTTAGTACCTCGAACCTTTCCTTGAGGTCCGCACGTTAGCTTCTCGGCTGTTGTACTCTTGGTTAGCAGGTCATCCACATACACTTCCATATTCTTACTAATCTGTCATGCAAACATCTTATTTACCAATCTCTGGTAGGTTGCCCCGGCCTTTTTGAGAACAAAGAGCATTACCTTATAACTGTATAGTCCTTAGTCAGTTGTGAAAGAGGTTTTTTCTTCACCCAGTTCAAACATCCAGATCTAGCTGTATCCCGAATAGGAATCCGTGAATCTCAGTAGTTCATGACCCACTGTTGCATCAACCGGTTGATCAATCCAGGGTAGAGAGAAGCTATCTTTTGGGCATGCTTTGTTAACATATCTTCCACTGTCTGTTCTTCTATTTTACTAGTACAACATTGGCGACCAACTCGGGGTACTGTACCTCCCTTATTAACCTTGCTACCAGTAACTTCTCTACTTCTTCTTTGATTGCTTGGCTTATTTTAGAATTAAACCATCTTCTTTTCTATATGACTAGTTTTTAATCAGGATCGATCGCTAGATAATGGGAAACTACTTTCACGTCGATTCCCGGCATGTCCTCTTGTATCCATGTGAATACGTCCTTATACTATATCAATAGGCAGACAATCTCATTCTGAACTTTCTTGTCAACTAGGCCCCAAGCTTTATTGTTCATTCGGGGTTATTGCCATCTACCATAACTTTCATGGTTGGTTCATTTTCCTGGCTTTTTCATCTTTTGGAGGTGTCTCACTTGGATCCAGGTCGAACCAGGTTAGTGTTTCTACACCAGTTTCTCCCTCATATATCTTCAGGTCACTCTTCTCTTCAAGGAGGTGTATCGACATCACTTATGGTTATGCTTTTTCCTTATACACGGCTAAATTAGCCTTTCTCACCCATTCTTGAGAGATTTTTATGACACCCACCCCAGCTTTCGTTGGAAACATCACTGTCAGGGCATAGGTTGAGGTTACAGCTCTTGACTTGTTTAAGAACAATCTTCCCAGTAAGTGTTGTAAGGCTAGTTTTCCACTTCTATAACCACAAAGTCGAATAATACCGTCTTTATACATGGGTAATTCCCGATCTCCAGCAGTAATTTTACCATTCCCAGTGACATCACTTTCGTTCCTCTAAAGCCTCTGAGCGGAACCCTGAGCGGAACCCTGAGCGGTTGTACGTTCATTCTCTGTAGCCCAGTTGATCAAACACCTATACACTTAAGATATATGATGGGTTTCCATTATTGATCAACACTCTTCTCACTTCCCTGTGGCCCACGCGAAATGATATAGTGATCTTATCATTCGGCCTTATTCTGGCCTATACGTGTCTGACTCGGAGGATACTATCAGGTCCCGTCCTTGTTTGAATTTTTTCTAGTCGGGACCCATCAAGTTTACTTCCAGATTCCTTTGACCATCTATGGCTTCTCTTACTTCGGTCATTCTTTCCTAACTATTGCCCCCAGTGTGTGGCCTGCCAAAGATAGTGTTGATCACTCCATCATCCGAGCCTCTTCTATCATGCTCTCATTTTGGGGGGTCTTTATGTTGGTTACCCCCATTTTTCAGGATCATATCCTTAGGGTGCCCTTCTTTAATAAGATTTTCAATATAATCCCTTAATTGATAGCATTTGGAGGTTTCATGACCTTTTTCCTGGTGAAACCGATAGTATTTTGTTGTCTCTTCTCATGAAGCTGGACTGTCTTGGGGTCTTTTGTACAAGTTCTTGTCTTCTATTACGTTCAAGATCTCTTTTTATCGCTTGACTAACGTGGTGTCATTGGTGTACTGCTTTTTGAAATGTTTGCCACCCTTCTGATCATCATCTTTGCGTCCATCCTTACTCTTTCCCCTATTGCATATCTGGTCCCCCTTACTGCTACTCTTCGAGCTGCAATATTTGGGTTTTTAACTGCTCTCGGGCCGGCCTCAGTGTATGAGCTCTCCTCCATGGGCTATTTTCTCTTCCTCTACCATGGCATATCCCCTAACATCATCTATCATGCTTGCATAAGTGGTCGGCCCCTTTTACCTTAGGCTTAGGGACAAGTGGTTGTGCAGTAGACTATTAATGAATGTAGATACTACCTCGTCGTCATTGGGGTCTTGTACTTCTAAAACCTCTTGTGAGAACCTAGTAAGGTATTGTTTCAGCTTTATTTTTTCCTCTACTTCAAAGTTAACAAGCCTGATATAGATTTTCTTCATTGGATATTACCCATGAACTGATTGGTAAAAGTTTGTATGAGTTCCTGAAAATTCCTAACGGACCTTGTTGTAAGTCCTCCAAAACATCTAGAACCCTGATCCCCCCAGGGTCTGGGGAAAATTCTACACATAAGAGCATCATTTTAATCATACTGCGCCATTACACTTTGGTATTCCCTAACATGCTCTTGCGGCTCAGTATTGGCCTTGAATTGATTTGGGGTTTATTCCTTATGCCATAAAGATGTAATTTGTAAATTGATTTATGAAATAAAAAAAGAAGTTCAATTCAATCTTGTTGCGTTGTTTATTTTATAACTTATGTATATTAACATCCTAGATTGCCGGATGTAATCTCGAGCTGTGTATATGAGTGTCATATATGGATAAATACAATAAGAGACGTGCAATCTAATGAGTCCATAGAAAGCAAATAAAGCTAGGTACTTTAATTGTGGTTAATCTATAGCTTCGGTCCATTCCAAAATGTACGGTGATTCTATCCTGAATCATTCATAAGAAGATTTAGGAATAGAGGCAACTTGTATCATATGATCATATAGGATTGGGCCATGATCTATATGAATCTCCCACCAAGATCCGTTTACCGATGAGATTCATGTATATCAACTAATGATGGCTATATATGGGTGTTAACAGGAAATATGTTTAGGATGAGAAATCCCCATTAATGCTCTCGAGACCACTACCGTGAAAATGGTGGTCAAGGTCGGTACCGTTGATACCTGACCTGATCTTGTATGAATGTGAAGGAGGATGAAATCGGAGGTACGAGACAAGCCTTCAAGCCCGTCGGGCTTCGTACTTATGTAATAGATCTGGGGAGCTCGAGGAGACAAGCTATCCCGCCCGTCGGGCTTCGTGCTTATGAAGTAAATCTGGGAAGCTTGAGGTTCTCTTGTTGGTGTGAAGGGGTTGATCTTGGTCCTGGTCCTAGTCCTCGGTCGAGGTTTGAGCCCGTCATGGTACCTGGAGCTCAATTTTGGAGCCCGATTCCTTCCCGTAATTTCCCGACCTAGATAGCAAGTAAGGAGGGGGCTTATCTAGCTCCAGTGTCGGAGAGCTCAATTTCCGCCATAGAGATGATGCATGAGAGCCCATCGACTTCTTTCAAGCCGGTCTGGGTGATTTCTCCTCATATTGATATGCCACTTTAGCATGTAGATGGGAAGATAAGAGCGCTAGGTCCAGCAAGGTAGGAAACTAGCTCGTAGTCATATACGCATGCATTACACAAGACATAAGTAAGAGAAACACAAATCTTTTGTAGAGGGAGGCAGACTGACCAAGGGGGAAAAAGCATCACGAATTATCACATGCTGAAAAAACCCAAGGCAGTATCCGTATGAAGGAGGAATACCCTTCCTTATATGTATACCAAAGAATGCTCCGGGGAGCTTACAAGAATGGTGAATGTAATACAAAGTAGTCGCTCCGGAGAGCTTATAATGGTGGTCGAATGTAGACCGATACCAGAATATTCTGGCTAAAGGTAACACATACATTGATGATGTCGAGAGATCTTTTTAGCGAAGCATGTCTGTCTTCTGTCATTCATCGGATCCTTTTACTATGCCTTTTACAGGCATATTTATAAATGGTGACTACCTTGGCGTGCAAGTCCAGGATTCTTCAATCTCCCTCTCCTTATTGAGTACGATTCTTCCTTTAATGTAGTTGATTAGATCGTGGCTAATATCTCGGAGGGGATGTGTTTGTTTCCTCTTCGGACTCTTATTTCCTTGATAAGCGGGATTCTTTGTTATAGTTGACCGCAAAGAATAGGTTGTGGAGGATATCTTAGAGGAAAAAGGTGTTTGTTTCCTCTTAGGACTCTTTCACTAATGACGGCCATTAAAGAGTTGAATATTCTCTTTATAAATGGTGTTGATCATGTCATTAATTGGGTTGACTGCCTCCATTAATACAGTTGACATCATTAATGGTACTTTAAATTTCATGGAAGTCAATCTTCTCTTCCTACGTTGCCGAGATGAGAGCTCTAGTTCTGCTTGTCACTTTGGAGAGGTACTTCATGGAGGTTACCCGAGGTGACATTTGATATTTCTTGAGGGTGAGGTACCCTAGGATCTACTACACTGGCAGGGTCCCCTGGGGACCTCTCGATTGTCACGGAGCTAAATGCTGGTCTTCCCATGGAGCTTGTGCTAACCATTTTAGGGGTGAAATATCCTATAGGATTCCAACCTTGTAGATGAGAGCTTGGTTTAGCTACGCCGAGCTTCATCATGGAGCTTGACCAAATTATGCAGGCTTCCTAGCGGGGTAGCAGACATGGCTAGCAGGCCCTGGTAAGGTATTTGCCATAAACAGGTGACCTTGGCTCGCTTCTGGAAGGGTGGAAAGGTATGCTCGAGTACTGCTATTGCTACTTGATTTAACCATGCCAGGATCTACAGTGCATCTTGGCGCTTTTTGGTGACGATGAGGCTTTACGGGCTCCTTCCTTTAATGCTCTGACAGGTCGAGATTATACCTCGACGAGGCAGGAGGGCCTTTGCAAGACAAGTTCGGCACCTTGAAGGTTTCGTAGTGAAAGTAGAGATAGTAGCAAGCTCTATGAGAGTGTCATGAGATACCTTGATGTCGGCGGACCCAGGTCCTTTCACGTCGACCTAGCTTCAAGCTTTATCCTGGCATAAGGAGTTTAACGCGGTCTCGTCGAGCTTTATTTTGTAAGCCTGGACACGTGCGAGATGCTCAGATGGTATGGGCGGCCTCACCTTGCTTCCTGTAGAATCACGTGGTAGCTTGACCTCGGAGACCTTGATACCCCGTCATATAAGCCTGAATTTGGACCCTTGCGGGAAGGTTGGAAACTGAAAAATTCTTCTTTGGTCCCTAGCCAAATTTTGCTATTAACAGAAGTCTCCTCTGACTTGAACACCGGTAAATATTTAGAGTTGGAGTCTGAATCTTATACTACATGAAGAATTTTGCTTGTCGCTTCTTACATGTAGCCAAAATAGCTCCCAGGCTTAGAGAACCGGGGTACTATTCATTACTGTAAAATAAATGAGCGTATTGCTCGATCATGTCGGATGAAACTTCTGTGGTTAACATGGGTACCAAAAATTCCTTTTTCAGAAATCACAGTATTTAGACGAGCTGGCGAAACGATCCCGGTAGGCATCTGTGCCATCTAGATCCTTTCTCGCAGGGTTGGCCCAGCCAAGGTAGCAGGATGACCTTTTTTTTTATGATCTCATGATCTAGTAGGCAACTATGCTCTTATGCTCAGATCCTTCTTAGGGGAAGTCACCCGACCAAGGCATCATGAGTGCTAGCTACCCTGTTCTTGGGATCCGGATGGCAACTATGCACTTATATTTAGATCCCTCTTGGGCGTGGTAGCCCGACTAAGGCATCAGGAACGCTAGCGAGCTGTCTTGGTCTCGAGGTTATCACTGTCGAAATACCATGGCGTTCCTCCTAGAGGGATTTATCCAGTCCAGGGCATCATGAGGGCTATGTAGCTATATCTTGGTATTTTAATCCGGATGACAACTATGCACTTATACTCGGATCCTTGTTAGGGGAGGTCACCCGACCAAGGCATCAGGGGTGATGAGGGGGCTTCCCAGATCAATCCCTGGTCTTGAGATCTAGATGGAAACTATGTTCTTACACTTAGAACCTTCTTGGCGGGGGGTAGTGCCCGGCCGAGGCATCAGGAGCACTATCTAGCTATTTCCTGGTCTCGAGGCGATCATTGTCGAAATACCATGGCGTTTCTCCTGGAGGGATTTATCTAGTCCAGGGCATCAAGAGGGCTATGTAGCTATATCCTGGTATTTTGATCCGGATGGAAACTATGCACTTGTACTCGGATCCTTCTTGGGGGAGGTCACCCGACCAAGGCATCAGGTTGATGAGGGGGCTTCCCCGATCAATCCCTGGTCTCGAGATCTGGATGGCAACTATGCTCTTACACTCAGACCCTTCTTAGCGTGGGGTGGTGCCCGACCGAGGCATCAGGAGTGTTATCTAGCTATTTCCTAGTCTCTAGGTGATCATTGTCAAAATACCATGGCGTTCCTCCTGGAGGGATTTATCCAGTCCAGGGCATCAGGAGGGCTATGTAGCTATATCTTGGTATTTTCATCCGAATGGCAACTATGCAATTATACTCGGATCATTATGAAGGGATTTGATCCGGTCTAAGGTATTTCGATTGTGAGCGAATGGTGATCATAGGAGAACTATGACGAAGATCGAAATCGAAGGAGATGCAAACTCATGGTGAGCCGATACAGAGTTGTATTAATGTAAGGTGGTATTTGTTGATAACCAGACTCGCTCTAAGAGCATTTTCACGAGTAGAATCTCTTGAGATGATCTGCGTTATGGGTGCAGATTGTAGACTGACTTTCCGTAAAAGATGCTTTTTATTGTAAACCAATCACTGGGAGTGATCGCCCCACGTTTGGGTCACTCCCCCTTCCATATGGTTACTGGAGAGAATAACGAGCTTCAAGTCTTTAAGTGATGTAACTATTTTGGAAGCCCGCTTTGGGTAGATGAGAGCCTTCAACAATCGTAATGGAGCTCGGGACTATATTTTGAACAAATCGGGACCTTTGGGTGCTCCCCGAATTGATCGAGACCTCGATGGCTCACTAGAGCATTGGAAAGCCCAGTACAAATGGAGATGAGCCATCGGTATGATAATCTTCGAGAGCAAGCTGGTGTTTGCTAAGGTCGAGCTCGTGCCAGCCAAGGAGGATGGTTACTTCTTCACAACCTTCCAAATAGAGCTGGCTCTACTTCCCCTATTTGACTTAAGAGTCATTGATGGACGAAAAAGGGAAGGGATTAAGAGGAAAGTTGCTGAGATGGTTGTGTATGTTCCCATCATAGTTGGCAAGTCTTGGGTTACTGAAGCAGATCTGACTCGAAATCCCATGGTGCAGTAGATGATCAATCCGAAGAGGGAGCTTCTTCTTCAAATAAAGGCCACAACTGAGGTGGTTATTTATATGGAAGGTGAGCCCCGGTTGATCCAGAAGTAGATGTTTCGGATGGAGAAAACTTCACTTACTGGGGACGTCAAACCAAAAAGAGGAAGAGCTGACCACCGTAGTGAGGGGCACAGTTGTTCTGAATGAAGACATGACCAGAATTGAGGCAACCATGGCTAATGTGCTGGTAACCCGAGAGTGGATCCAACATGCATATGATGTGGAGAGACTCAGGTCCATGCGTCGTGCCATGCATGGATTGCCCCGAAAAAGAGGTAAACTCTTGATGGAGTGGTTTAAACTCTGCTTGGCAACGTGGCTACCTTGGGAGCCAATGTGGGTGCTTCATTTGCTGAAGAACGCTTCTATGTTGCTTGCTAGGCAGCTCGAGCTCTTCTTCTTTCTAACATGATCATCATTGGAGGATGGATACCTTGGTCGATCATAGAGAAAGTTGAGAGTTACCTTGGTCCGCTCCGACTGAAGTCGGACCTTATTGAGATGATGGATGCACAGATGATGAGGAGGACTTGGTTCCCATTTCTGCATTCATGTCTAGTCGTGTTGGGGTAGGAACTACCTTGAAGTCCTCTGTTGTTGTAGATGCATGGGGGGCTTCAAGTCTGCCTACCTCTCAATCTGAATCTGTCGAAGTAGAGGTCCAGATTGGTGTTACAAAGTAGAAGAGGTAAGAGAGGTAGGAGAGATCTCGATTGATCCAACTGAGGAGATGGAGGTCAAGGCTGATTAAAGTTGATCCAAACAAGGTGGTGGAAGTTGGCTCTGAAGTAGCTGTGTTAAGGGATGATGACCCGTCCTTCAACCAAGTAATGAGACTAGGGAGGAATGAGATGCTACTGTTGAGGAAACTAACCAGGGAGGTAGATCAGAACCATGGTAGCTTGCTAGGGCGATGAATGGCCCCATAGAAGTGGAGAAGAGACACCAGCCTAGTAACTGTTTGGATACATGCTCGGGATTCTAGAAGTTTTTGACGACTGAACGAAGACTTTGGACGCCTCCTGGATGAGTGGTGACGTACTTGAGCATTAGATGACCCTATATCAATGGAGATGGGAAACCTGTCTGGTACTAGTCCATGGGCATACTTGGGATTTCAATGAGCCCCCAACAATTGAGAGAAAACTCTGAACCATGCTGGAACAAAACAGGAGCTTAGTGGCTCAATTGGGCGTTGATCGGCCCTGTATAAGAAGTGAGGAGCCACTTGGCCTTACAGTGAGGCTGATGCTCCAGAGGTTAGCTTAGGCATGTAGGAGGCCTTACCAAGAGTGGGAAACCTTCGGGCTCTCCTCGAGCAGTTCGCGCTTCGGTGGCTTGCTAGGGCGATGAATGACCCGGTAATTATAGAGAGAAGCCATCGATCTTGTAGCGATGTTACAACTCTAGAAGTTTGCTTAGGCACGTAGGTGGCCTTACCAAATGTGGGAAGCTTCTGAGAGCTTCTCGATGGGATCGGGCTTCGGTGGCTTACTAGGGCGGTGAATGGCCCGGTAAACATGGAGCGAAGCCACCGGAGGTACTGGTCCAGATACATGCTCGGGATCCTAGAAGTCCCCAGCAACTGAAAGAGGGCCCTGGACCCTACTGGAATGAATCGAGAGTTCAGTGGCTCGCTTGGGTGTTGACTGACCTTGTATAAGAAGTGAGGAGCCACTTGGCCTTACAGTGAGGTTGCTGCTCCAGAGGTTTGCTTAGGCATGTATGAGGCCTTACCAAGAATGGGAAACCTCTAGGCTCTCCTGGATCAGATTGGGCTTCGGTGGCTTGCTAGGGCGATGAATGACCCGGTACATATAGAGCGAAGCCACCAGTCTTGTAGCGATGCTACCGCTCTAGAAGCTTGCTTAGGCGTGTAGGTGGCCTTACCAAATGTGGGAAGCTTCTGAGACCTCATAGATCGGATCGGGCTTCGGTGGCTTGCTAAGGCAGTGAATGTCCCGATAAACATGAAGCGAAGCCACCGGAGGTACTCGTCCAAATGGATGCTCGGGATCCTAGAAGTCCCCATCAACTGAGAGAGGGCTCTGGATCCTGCTGAAATGAATCGAGAGTTGAGTGGCTCACTTGGGCGTTGACTGGCCCCGTATATAAGAAGTGAGGAGCCACTTGGCCTTACAGTGAGGCTGCTGCTCTAGAGGTTTGCTTAGGCATGTATGAGGCCTTACCAAGAGTGGGAAACCTCTGAGCTTTCATCGATCGAATCAGGCTTCGGTGGCTTGCTAGGTCAATGAATGACCCGGTACATATAGAGCGAAGCCACCAGTCTTGTAACGATGCTACTGCTCTAGAAGATTGCTTAGGCACTTAGGTGGCCTTAACAAATATGGAAAGCTTCTGAGACATCCTCAATCGGGTCGGGTTTCTGTGGCTTGCTAGGGTGGTGAATGGTCCGGTAAACATGAAGAGAAGCCACTGGAGGTACGGGTCTAGATAGATGCTCGAGATCCTAGAAGTCCTCAGCAACTGAGAGAGGGCTCTAGACCCTGCTGGAATGAATCGAGAGTTCAGTGGCTCACTTAGGCGTTGACAGGCCTTGTATAAGAAGTGAGCAGCCACTTGGCCGTACAGTGAGGCTGCTGGTCCAGAGGTTTACTTAGGCATGTAGGAGGCCTTACCAAGAATGGGAAACCTCTGGGCTCTCCTCGATCAGATCGGGCTTCGGTGGCTTGCTAGGGCGATGAATGACCCGGTATATATAGAATGAAGCCACCGGTCTTGTAGCGATGCTATCGCTCTAGAAGCTTGCTTAGGCGCGTAGGTGGCCTTACCAAATATGGGAAGCTTCTGCGAGCTCCTCGATCGGATTGGGCTTTGGTGGCTTGCTAGGGATGTGAATGGCCTAGTAAACATGGAGCGAAGCCACCAGAGGTACTGGTCCAGATGCATGCTCGGGATCCTAGAAGTCCCTAACAACTGAGAGAGGGCTCTGAACCATGCTGGAACGAATCAGGAGCTCAGTGGCTCACTTGGGCGTTGACCGGCCTGGTACACGAAGTGAGGAGCCACTAAGCCTCTACTTGTGATGTTGCTCTAAAGGCTACACAACTGAGTTGGCTTCTTAGATTCATGGGTCGACCTGCTACCTCTACCTAGGAGCTTACGAAGGGCGGACTTTGAGGCATGAGGGGATCCATATGAACAGATCAAGACCCAGTGGATCTACTAGATAGGTGATACACTGGTGGCAGAGCGAATCTGCTGTAGAAGAGCATGAGAGGTGTAGTACTATTATGTAAGAGCTCTTGATGTATCAAAATGGTTCAGCTATATAAGAGATCTTCAAGCAGGGAGCTACTGTATTGGAGCCCCACGATTATCTGAGCAGGTTCACTTCATAGGAGTAGCATAATGAACTGGTTCCATTAGGAATCCCACGTACCATATTTGTTCCACAATTAACGAAACTCGTTAAATGATAAAATGAGCACCACATGCGATACATAGGCGATGTAAACAAGTATGGAGAAAAGACATCGTATATAGTAAATGATATTCATGAATAATGAATCTGTTACCTCGATAGTATAATGATACTCTTGTAGAGACATAGAAGCTTTCAAAAGGGGTGTGGAAATTTCCCACAGACGGTGCCAGAAAGTGTTAACGGGAAATTTGTTTAGGATGAGAAATCCTCATTAACGCCCTCGAGACCATTACGGCGAAAGTGGTGGCCGGGGTCGGTACCGTTGATATCTGATCTGATTTTGTATGAATTTGAAGGAGGTTGAAATAGGAGGTAGGAGACAAGCCTTCTCGCCCGTCGGGCTTCGCGCTTATGTAGTAGATCTGGGGAGCTCGAGGAGACAAGCCATCCCGCCCGTCGGGTTTCGTGCTTATGAAGTAAATCTGGGGAGCTTGAGGTTCTCTTGTTGGTGTGAAGGGGTTGATCTTAATCCTGGTCCGGGTAAGGTGTTTGCCAAAAACAGGTGACCTTAGCTCGCTTCTGGAAGGGTGGAGAGGTACGCTCGAGTACTGCTCTTTCTACTTGATTTAACCATGCCAGGATCTACAGTGGATCTTGGCTCTTTTTGGTGACGATGAGGCTTTACGGGCACCTTTCTTTAATGCTCGGACATGTCGAAAGTATACCTTGACGAGGAAGGAGGGCCTTTGCAAGACAATTTCATCACCTTGAAGGTTTCATAGTGAAAGTAGAGATAGTAGCAAGCTCTAGGAGAGTGTCATGAGATACCTTGATGTCGGCGGACCCAGGTCCTTTCACATCGACCTAGCTTCGGGCTTTATCCTGGCATAAGGAGCTTGACACGGTCTCGTCGGGCTTTATTTGGTAAGCCTGGACACGTGCGAGATGCTCAGATGGTATGAGAGTCCTCACCTTGCTTCCTGTAGGATCACGTGGTAGCTCGACCTCGGGGACCTTGATACCCCATCATATAAGCCCGAATTTGGACCCTTGCGGGAAGACTGGGAAGTAAAAAATTCTTCTTTGGTCCCTAGCCAATATTTGTTATTAACAATGGGTGATCTTAATCATGGGTGTCATATCGACTCCTTCAGGTTAGATCATGGTCTTTGATATACCATGGATGAGGTTAGATGTAGTTCCTGATCAATATGCTCCATATGTTGGGACTATGGTTTGGCTTGTGGCTGGGAAGGTTTGTACACAATAATGGAATCCACTCTTTTATGTGAGAAGTAGATAGTAGTTCTCTTAAGGGTTTATTCGGGACTTCGACAATATATGCGCTCTCATAATTCCGTGAGGAAATATGATTTATTGTCTATTAGAGAATAAACAGTACTTAAAGGATTTATGTAATTAGAGGGGTATAATGAACATTATGATCCAGCTCCAATTATGAACTACTGTAGAGGATCACACCATGTGTAATAGCTATATCAATGGACACCGAGTTGTATCGGTTTGTGTAAAGGCATCTACAGTTGAAAGAATGCAGCTTCAGATTTTTAGTGGAATAACACCAGAGTTAATAATCAAGGAATATTAATTAAAGAGTTTAGTCAATGATTATGAGGATTACTGGAGCTCAAAATACTATGGGTCCATTAGGTCCCCTTGCTAGTCCGATCGATTTAGGTAACAAGGTTCACGGTTAATTAATTGGATTGTCCAATTAATTGTGTTACGAAAGTGACACTATTTATTCTGTAATTAATAGAATAATGAGATTATTTGATTAATGAATAATGGTGATAATATAAATTAAATAATATGATTATTTAATTATGTTATTAATCACTAAGTGGTGGATGCATGTTGATATTTATTTTTGAATAAAATAAGATAATATGATTATTTTATTTAATTTTATTAAATTAAATATTTAATTTTTAAATTTAAATAGTTTGAATTCAAATCAAATCAAATAAACAAGATATTTATCAATATCTTTAAAGATATTTGATATCTTAAAAGATTTGATTGATTGGTTTTAATTAAATATTGATATTGAATTTTTTTAAAGTCAACACAACATCAATATTAAAAAGAGAAAAATGCACCACTGCTTGCGAATTAAGTGAGCAATTGGTGTGAGTGATATTAACTAGAGAAAGTTGAGACAATTTTTTTTTTGAACAATTAGAATTGTTCTAGGTATTTTCTCTTGGAAGAAAAAGTTTCTTCAAACCTTCTCTACATCATTCTAAGTTCCTGAGTACATGACACGTCCACACAAAGTTACCAGTTTCAGGAATAGTTAGGAAGATTATTGGTACGGACTAGGAGTATATCATAAAGTGAATGAGCCTCCTACCAAGGTATGAAGAATTGATTTCTTCCCTTCTACTAAATATTGATTTCAATTTTTTTGTGTATATATATATTTTATTGTTGTAATAATATTGTTTGTATAAGTTTCGAAAAATTACGATCCCAAGTTCACTTGTCCCAAAACGTTTACGATCGATATAAAAAAATATTTAAAACCTATTTCTGCTGCATTACCAGTGATCGGGGTTCCAACAATTGATGTCAGAGCCAGGTTTTTCGGAACATGAAATTATTTTTGATGCTCCTGTATGTAAGATTGTGTAGACACTGTTTAAATTGACTGTATGTTATTTTTGTATGTATGTTAAATTTGATAATTTACAACAACATGATTGATCATTAATTATATGGTACTGTGGATTTAGGGTTCATGGGTTATAATATATATATATATATATATATATATATATATATATATATATTCTTTTATTCTATTGTAAATAAAAAAATTGTAACCTATATTGAAGATCTGGAAAAATCGCGAAGAAGGATTCACGAGATGAATTAGAGTGACCTGAAGAGACTATAAGATTTTTGAAGTTACAAGAAGACCAAGGAATGCCTTGGGGGTATTTTTATAATTTTAGATAATATTTTTTTTAGGTTAAATAATCCACAGTACTCGGTCAATTCATGTATGTTTTATATTATGTGATGAGAAAAACATTGTCATTCATACGTATGTCATTTAGATAAGATGTGCCTACACAAATATATTTGATATATCATACATGCATCATAGCGTAATATTTTATGTATTTTTTTAATATGATTAAAATCAGTAAATACATTATTGACTACGAAAATGAGATCAGTTTTTTTAATGTTAGAAAACTTGGTAATTCTCATTAATATTAATCTAGGTTATTAAAGAGTTTAATAAGTTAGATAAATAGGGTCATTTATTGTAATTAGGATTAATATGATAAATAACCTAATAATAAATGAACCGAATAAAGTGTTAGAGTTTTAATAGTTAAAACTTGGTAAACACTATCATAATAATTTGGGTTTAGTAAATAGATTACTAAAGCTGGGATTATTCACTAATAGATTAGATTTTTAATAGTTAAAAATCAATAATAATTTATTAGTTAATTAGAATTTGTTAATGCATTAGATAACTTGATTAAAGTTAGCCGTTTGATCCTGTAGAGTCTAAGTGCATTAACGGATAATAGAAAACCTTAGTTTTAAAATAGTGAGTGGGAAAGGGATTTATGACATATATATCCCGCAGTCTCCATCATTAGTTCAACACCGTGAGATCCGAGTGGGCCTTGTGACAGCTTTGCTTTCGTCCTCTCTAAGGAAGGTTTCTACAAAGATCAATACTAAGGTTGACTAGTTAATGGATAGGATTTCTAAGAGAATTTTGGGATTGACCTGCCCTAAGACGGCAATTCTCGAGTTAAGCTCGTGAGATCTGAAATGGTGGGTTACACTCATGAAGGTTTTGATTAAGTTTGTTAATTAAAAACCTGACTGAACACTATTTAGGTATAGGTGAGGGATAAAGTGTTGTCTCTACTGATAGTATGGATGATCCATTGACATTTAAGAATGCAATGGAAGATCCTGATAAAGAGGATTGGCTTAAAGTTATGAATCTCGAGGTGGAGTCTATGCACTCTAACTTAGTCTGGGATCTTATAGACTTAACAGATAGGGTTAAACCCATTGGGTGTAAGTTGATCTACAAGACAACGAGAGGAATAGACGGTTATGTAGAGACCTTCAAAGCAAGGCTTAAGGCTAAAGGTTTTACCCAGAAATAGAGGGTCTATTATGAAGAGACCTTCTAGCCAGTAGCCACGTTTAAGTCTATTCAGATTCTCTTATCCATTGTTGCCTATTTCGATTATGAAATTTGGTAAATGGGCGTCAGGATTGCATTCTTGATTGACAATCTTGATGAGAGCATCTATAGGATGCAACCAGAGGGATTCGTGTTCCCAGATTAAGAGTAAAATGTTTACAAATTGCAAAGGTCCATTTATGGACTTAAGCAAGCACCTAGATCTTGGAACATCTGGCTTAATGATGTGATCAAAACCTATGGCTTTGAGTAGAACGTCGATGAGCCTTGTGTTTACAAGCGCATTATTGACAAAAAGGTAGTTTTCTTAGTCCTATATGTGGACGACATCCTACTCATTATGAATGATGTGTGAGTGTTATCTAATGTAAGGGGCTGCTTGTCTAGATAATTCCAAATGAAATATTTGGGAAAGTCAAATTATGTTCTAGGGATCCAACTTATAAGCGATTGTAAGAACAAACTCATAGTACTGTATCGAACATCGTATATCGACAAGATTCTTGTAAGGTTTTCGATGCAAGACTCCAAGAAAGGTAATTTACCTTCTAGACCTAGAGTTCATTTGTCTAAGGAACAATGTCTTAAGACACCTCAAGAAGTTGAGGATATGAGATGTGCACGCTATCCATCAGTGGTAGGTAGTCTCATGTATGCTATGTTATACACGAGATCGGACATCTATTATGCAGTGAGAGTAGTTAGTAGGTACCATTCCAACCCAGGATTGGATCATTGGGTTGCTATCAAAACAATTCTTAAGTATCTTCGGAGAATGAGAAACTATATGCTAGTGTATTCCGAACAGAATTTGATCCTGTTAGCTACACAAATTCTGATTTTCAGTCAGACATGGATTTTAGGAAATCCATGTCTGGATCAGTTTTCACCCTAGGTGGTGAAGCCATTATATGGAGAAGTATCAAGCAATCTTGCATTGCTGACTCAACCATGGAAGCCAAATATGTAGCCGTTTGTGAAGCTTTTAAAGAGGTTGTTTGGTTCTGCAAGTTCTTGAGTGATCTGGAAGTTATTCGAGAACTAGATAAGTCAATCACACTTTATTGCGATAACAGTGATGTTGTGGCTCATTCCAAAAAACCAAGAAGCCACAAGAGAGAGAAGCATATAGAGAGAAAGTATCATCTCATTAGAGAGATAATTCAGAGAGAAGATGTGATCATCACAAAGATAGCCTCACACGACAATCATGCTAATCCATTTATGAAGACTTTACCTGCTAAAGTGTTTTCCGGTCACCTAGATGGTCTGGGGGTAGGAAATAAGCCTCAAATATTTTAGTGCAAGTAGGAGATTATTGGGGTTTATGCCCAAAATATGTAATTTGTAAATGGATTTATGAAATAAATAAAAAGAGAAGTTCAATTCATTTTTATTGTATTGTTTATTTTATAACTTGTGCATATTAACATTCTAAATTGTCGGATGCAATCTTGAATTGTGTTTATGAGTGTCATATACGAATGGATACAGTAAGAGACGTGCAATCTAAAGAGTCCATAGATAGTAAATAAAGCCGGGTACTTTATTTGTGGTAAATCTATACATGTGGTTCATTCCGTAATGTACGATGATTCTAACCTTGTATGATGTGATCATATAGGACTGGGCCATGATCTGTATGAATCTCTCACAAAGATCTGTTTACCGATGAGATTCATATATATCAACTAATGATGGCTATATGTGGGTAATATTAATCCCGAGTGTCATATTGACTCCTTCAGGTTAGATCGTGGTCTTTGATATACCATGGGTGAGGACGGATGCAATTCCTGATCAATATGCTCCGTATGTTAGGATTGCGGTTTGTCTTATGGCTAGGAAGGTTTGTACACAATAGTGGAATCCACTTCTTCTTGTGAGAAGTAGATGGTAGTTCCCTTAAGGGATTATTCAGGGCTTGGACAAAATGAGTGCTCTCCTAATTCTGTGAGAAAATAGGATTTACTGCCCATTAGAAAATCAATAGTACTTAAAGGATATTTCTAATTAGTGTAAGGAAAAATCGATTCAAAAACGCAGCGGAAGCATAAAATTAGGGTTTGGTATATTTTGAAAATTTTTCCTTTGAAAGAAAGAACCTTAATCCTAGATTAATTGACGTATATTAAAAGTATCGTACCATTTTTCTCGTCATGATTGAACTAACATCGAATTGAAACCGTAAGATCTTCCTATCCAATCATAAACATGAATCACCTAGGAGTGTGGGCTCCCTTTCTTTTAATTGTATACCTGAGGATGGAAACAAACAAAATCTTCATCATTATTAGTCACAATAATCCTCCAAGAGAAAACCCAAGAACGTCCGGTCACTTGTGAATTATCAATCTATTTGATTGAAACTTGCGTGAACCTGATTTGATTTTTGTACACAAAACCGTTTTGATGCAAAGGATACTAGTGTATTGTTGAAAATAAAAACGTTTTCTCTTTTCTCTATGCTTGGTCGAATTCTTCACACAATGAGTTGGACGATTTTTTTTTATAACTATAAAAAACAACTTCTCACACTAAAAATTAGGTCTTGGTCGAAATTCTATATAGGAGTATATATAGGTGACCGAAAATCCACCTAAAAAGAGGATTTCGACTTCACCAAGACTTCCGTCAAAATTACGATTACCAATTATCTTAAAATGAGGATTTCTTTTACACACCAAGACTCCTAATCCAACTCAGTAGTGTATTTATTCAATAACCAATTAAATTGTGACTAAATCAAAAACTTCCTAATTTGACCAATTGTCAATTAGAGTCGGAATAGAAATCAAATACTTCATAATTTGACTAGATAAATAAATTCCTTTTATTTATATACTTATCAAATATAGTATTTCATACTTATCATATTACCAACAATAATATGACACTAGGAGATCTTCTCCTACTAGGAAAAAGATTTTGACTTTTAATTAAATAAATAATTAATTAACAAATTAATTAATTTCTATTTAATTAATTTGTAAAATAAAAAACAATATAATAAGCTATTATATATAGCCTTAGCCACCCAAGCCAATATATATGGGCCAATATTGTTGTTTCTATTTTACTAAATACATTAGACCTTAATAAAAAGTCCATATGTGAACTAGACTCATTCTTACAAAAACAAACAAGTTGACATGACTTAATACAATTCTAGATGGACCTATAAATTGATCCGGTAGAATATATCAAGTGATCCATGCAAGTTCCTATCTGAATTTAAGCTCCAATAGACATAACCTAATGGCAATCAACAAACGATTCACTTAGGCCCGACCTATTAATTTTAGTTCATTCCACTAAAGAACTAAAATTGAACTCTTAAATAAAGATAGAATAAGTTAATGTTGCTCATTCATGCCCTAGACAATCTTAATGGAGATAGTGTATCCTCGTGAAGAATACTAGTAATCGCCAAGAGCACATAGACCGCCTATAGCTCTCCAAGTTACCATATTTACTCATATGACCACATTTTGAACTTGGATATTTTGTCTTGTCCAGAAGCCATGTTTCAATAGACACTATTAAAAACATAATGTTAAGATTTAATATCCAATACCTCAAAACATCCATATGATGATATTCTACTCTCATTTAAAAACTGGAGCCTCGATGTCCATATCTATAAATGAAGTCCTCTATCGATTAACAAATGAATACCACCAAACTATCGAGGACAAACTACGATATATAATCGTACTCATTGATAGCTCAAATGATAACACTTGCAACCATAAGTCCATCATTTATCTCAAGATTGAGATAGACACTCCGATTGTCTTCAAGTGAAAACTTTTATCCATTGACGGTTTTGGATAAAGTATTTCACTGTGATCCTATTCAATACACCTGGTGCATAGATTCTTTTGCCCAAAGACACCACACTTGGATGATTTTAGACTCATCATAACACATTTTATCCCACTCAAATCCTAGCAAAAGAATCTACAACTTTGACAAGATAAAGGCGCTCAACCTTTATCTTAAGTTGTGAATATTATTCAAGACTAACTAAAAAATTGTGTATACCTCATACATATCTAGATGTATGAACAATTCTTATTTTCTCACAGTCTTTTTACCTTATGATTATCTACTTTTGACAATTATAATAATTAAACTATAAATACTATAAGATTTGTTAAACTAGAACTTACTTGAATGATATGAAAAGATTGTCAATACATTATTACACTCTTGCTATTGAGCATAATCCCAACAATTAGAGGGGTATAACAGACATTATGCCCTAGATTTAATTATGAACTACTGTGGAGGATCACACCATGTATAATAGCTATATCGATGGATAACGAGTGTTATCGATCTATGTAAAAGTGTCTGCAGTTGAGAGAGTGTAGCTTCGGGCTTTTAGTGGTATAACACCGAAGTTAATAATTAAGGAATATTAAATAAAGAGTTTAATTAATGATTTCGAGGATTATGGAAGCTCAAAATACTGTGGGTCCATTAGGTCCCCTTGTTAGCCCGATCGACTTAGGTAACAAGCGTCATAGTTAATTAATTGGATTTTTCAATTAATTATGTTTCCAAAGTGATACGTATTTATTCGGGAATCAATTGAATAATGAGATTATTTGATTAATGAATATTGGTGATTAAATTAATTAAATAATAAGATTCTTTAATTGTGTTATTAATCACTAAATGGAGGATGTTTGTTGATATTTGTTTTTGAATAAAATAAGATAATACGATTATTTTATTTTATTAAGCTAAATATTTAATTTTTGATTTTAAATAGTTTGAATTCAAATCAAATCAAATAAACAAAATATTAATCAATATATTTAAAGATATTTGATATCTTAAAAGATTAGATTGATTGGTTTAATTGATTTGTTTTAATTAAATATTGAATTTTTTTTTTGTTTTTAAAAAGTCAACACAAAATCAATATTAAAGAGAAAAACGCATCAGTGCTTGCGAATTAAGTGAGCAATTAGTGTGTGAAATTAAAGAGAGAAAAAGAAATTGTTGCAGTCGTGCACAGTTGAAACAAAAGAATATATATTAAACAACTACAATTGTTCTAGGTATTTTCTCTTAAAAGAAAAAGTTTCTTCAAACCTTCTCTACATCCTCCTAAGTTCCTGAGTACGTTACACACCCACACATGGTTACCAGTTTCAGAAATAGATAAAAAGATCGACGGTACAGACCAGGAGCATATCATAAAGTGAAGGAGCCTTCTATCAAGGTATGAAGAATTGATTTCTTCCCTTCTTCTGAATATTGATTTCTTCCCTTCTTCTGATTATTGATTTCAATTTCTTGCGTATACATAATGTTAGGGGTGGGCATTAAGTTACGATTCGAACCAAAAATAGGGTATTCGATTCGATTCGTAAGGGTAATTCGGTTTAAAAATTGAAAATCGATTTTTTTTTTCGGTTCAAACCGGTTTGATTTTCTTAAAACCGGATTGAACCGAATAAACCGAGTATATAAGTAAAATAAAAACCTAATATATTTAATATATTTAAGGGTAATATGTTTTTAACTGATTTAATGTTTTTATATATATATTAAAGTTAGGTTTGATTTGGGTTTTTTGGCTTTGTTAATGTCCAAAATTAGTATCCAACAATCCATTAATGTTAAAAAAAAAATTCAAAACCTATTAAACTAGCCGGCCCATTAGCCCCAAAACCAAATTGAATCGAACCGTATCGAATTGATTAAAATAGGTTCAATTCAATTTGGTTTCCATTTCTTATTAGGTTTAAACCAGTTCAATTTTGGATGAATCGAAATATTTTAGGTTCAATTGGGTTTGACCTAAAATCGAATCGAATCGAACCATGCCCACCCCTACATATTTTTAATAGCCATATCTCGCTAGAGACCAAAGATAAATTTTCCACTCCCCTGGCCAGGGTCCAAATCCGGGATTACACAGCAGGGTATGGAGGATCATGGGGTCGAGCAACCGTACAACCCCGCAGAAGCAAGGTGAGGTCATCACACCCCAGGTGAAGCCTGACGTGATCAAATCAAGCTCCTTACATTGAAATAAGAACCTGAAGTAAGATGAATAGGGGAAGACCTGAACTCCCCATGGTCGAGATATCTCGCAACCTCCCTAGAAACATGTTACCACTTTAACTTATACAAAAAGACCCCCGGGACGTCAAATTAGTCCTACAATGACTCTCCGTTTCACCCAGGGAAAAGCCGAATCTATCCAAGAAGGTAGGAGGAAGCTCGTAAAGCTCTATTACCACTAAAGAGTGCCAATGTAACCATGTCAAGCTCCAAGAAGGTCAGATCAAGCTCATGTCGCCCAGACCGGTACATAGATGTACCATGCCATTCAATATAGCAAACGCCATATTTGATGACCTCCATGATGCATCTGACCAGGCAGTATACATGATCGCTTTCACTCCCTAACTTATATTAAAATGCTACGTACATGCAGGGCAAGTGATTGAGTCCAAAGAGGAAACAAGTTTAACCTTGTTAGACTGTGTATAAATACGCTCAAGCATACACGAGTAAAAGAGGGGACATGCAGAGGACATAGAAAAAAGAGAGAGCTTTGCCTTGACTAAATTCTACTCACAGAACACGACCACCGTTGTTATCTACATCTCGATAGGACAAAGCTGCAACACCCTTTGTACCCAAGAGAGATTGTGAGTTTTCGAGTGATTTCTGTAAAAGACACGTGATTCATTTAGCAGTAATAGAGTAATGCCCTTTTTCTTTACGTGTCTTTAATACATCGTATTATCGCTAACCTTTATATCCGTCATCACACGCATAAACCAGGTTCCGATGGTACCAACCTCAACCTCGATTGAGACCGTGACCGTGACCGTGACCGTGACTGTGGCCGTGACTGTGACCTCCTAGGTAGTGTCTCAAGGGTTCTAGTTGAAATTCCTCACCCCGAGTGAATTTTCGGTTAACACTTTCTGGTGCCATCTGTGGGAACACCCACACCCAATTATTACAAAGTTTACGTGTTTGATGTTTTACAGGAATTATGAGGTTTCACTCTTCCCAGGGATAGTCTGAAGTTTTGGTACAACCGTCTGTTGCTTCAACACGAAAGGCCTTAAATGAGGGTATAAAATCCAGGCACCATAACCAGGCTATAATGCAACCAACAGTTGTACTGGCTTCTAACCCCTCTATGATAAGCCAGGCAGTGCTTGATCAATACGCAGTGGCCATTATGGAGAATGTCTGCATTCGCTTGCTCGTTGAGAGCATTACAACCCAGCCGACGAATCCCAATAACTAGGGAGAAACGAGTAGACTCAGAGCTAGACAGCCAGCCTTCGACCGGTTGAGACCTCCCCTGCCAGAACCAACCTATAATAGGGTTGGGCCTCAACCCTTGATCTGATATAGGCTAGGGCCCATGCCCCTAGTTCCTTACAGGCCATCTTGTTATCAACCTAGACGGGTTAAATCTGCAGCAGATGCCTTGTCGTTGGAACAGCATGAAGCCCCTCACCTGGTAGCCTCTAGGAGGGAAACCCTGAGCAAGAGAAGAAGGTAGCCAACAATACCCTCGTGCAGATCCTTCTTAACAAGAGGACAAAGATGAGGTTTCCATTTTATCAGAGGGATCTGCTAGCGAGGGATCTAAGGTCAACTTAAAGAAGCATGGGAACAAGCGTCTGAGGGATCAATTGGCAAAGCTACAGAGAGGGATCCAATAGATAAAGATTGGAAAACATAAGGAAGCTAAGAAGGATCCCTTGAGTGAAATGAATTCTCCCTTCACCAGAAAGATCAGGGAAGCTGAACTCTTTCCAAAATTCAAGATACTGGCAGACAAGCTCTCTAAAATAGAGGACCCTCTGAGCCATCTAGAGAGCTTCGTCCACTAAATGGAAGTCCAGAATACCACTAAGGCTTCCATGTACAGAATGTTCCCTACCATCCTAACTGACTATGTAAAGACTTGGTCTAGGAAGCTTCCCGCTGGAAGCGTGGATTTTTTCACAAAGCTATCAACCGACTTTTACTCACAGTTCCAGAGGGTCAAAACACACCCAAAGGATCCCATACACCTTCAATATGTGGTCCAAGAACGAGAGGAAACTCTCCGATCTTACATGGAACGTTTTCATAAGGAAGTCATCTAGATGAGGGCTTTTACTGAGAATGAGACCCTCACCAACTTCCAACGGAACCTGTGGGTGGGCAAACTAGTTCGAATGGCAATGTAACAATATATTGTTATATTGTCATTTACCTCAAGAGACCTATAAATAGTCCTATAATCGGGCTCTGGAGCAAGTCGAGATAACATCTAGACTGGTAGGGAGGTACTAGCAAAGATCCGTGATCATGCTGAGAAGAAAAATAAAGAACAAAAGGATTTGATGTAGCAAATCTAGGTTATACATACCATCAGTGGAGGCCTACCTTGTCTGGCACCTCCAACAATTCTAGAAACAAGCAAGGAAGATTCCCTGCGTGGATAAAGGTCGGGGTATCTTCAAGGTCGACCAGAGCCCGGCTGGCCCATCCCAGTTTGCCTAGATTATCTTTACCGAGGCAAACGTCTACAACATTGTACAACCTCACGATGATTCCATGGTAATTACAGTGCAGATTGCCAACTGCATGGTCCACCGCCTGCTCGTCCACACAGGCAGCAGTGTAGACATTCTCTTTAAAGACACCTTGGAGAAACTCAACTTGAAGCATTGGTGCTACAATAGCGGTACCACCCCGCTGTACGGCTTCACTGAGGACTCGATCATACCGGTGGGGTCAAAGATCCTTCCAATAATCATGGGAACCGTACCTCTCCAACAAAATATCATGACGGACTTCATTGTGGTTAACAACCAATCGGCCTATAATACGATACTAGGAAGATCATTCCTATCATCCTTGAAGGGGGTATTGTCCATCTACCATAATGTCTTCAAGTTTTCGGTAGGGATAAGGTGGGTGAGGTATGCAGGGACCAGCTAGCGGCCAGAAACTGCTATGCAGTGTCTACCAATCTGACAGCTTTGGCAAAACAGTTCACGTAAGTCGCAACGATCCAGCATCTGGAAGCATCTAGAGTGAACATGAAAGATGCAGAGCTTGTAGATTATCCAGAGAATGACCCCCTAGTACTGGATAAGGAAGAGCAAAACAGAGAATGGGCTAGTGGGTACTCTGTGGATGAGTTAGAGGACATACCCATCAAAAGTTACGATCTTTCTAAGGTTGTTAAGGTCGGAGCTACCCTTGAGCCAAGAGTGAAGGAATGTTTGATCGAGCTTCTCTGAGAATTCAACGACATCTTTGCTTGGAGCCATGATCAGATGCCAGGGATCCCGATATCTTTGGCAGCTCACCGACTAGCAGTAGATCCAACCTTCAAGCCTATCAAGCAGAAGAAGCATCACTTTAATACTAAGAGGAACGTTGCGGTTCAAGCAGAGGTAGACAAGCTGATCAAAGCAAGTTTCATCAGAGAAAAATGGTACCCCAAATGGATTACAAACGTGGTCATGGTCATAAAGGTCAATGGAAAGTGGCGTATGTGTATCGATTACACCAACCTCAACCAGGCGTGCCTAAAATACAGCTTTTCTCTACCAAAAATTGACCAGCTGGTGGATTCCACGGTCGGAAACAAGCTCTTTAGCTTCATGGACACGTTCTCAGGGTACAACAAGATTATCATGCAACCCGCTGATCAAGATAAGACCAGCTTCATCATGAGGCAAGGTCTATATTGTTACAAGGTGATGCCTTTTGGCCTCAAGAACATGGGCGTTATCTACCACTGATTGTTAAACTTGCTATTCAAGTTGAAGATATGAAAGAAAATAGAGGCGTATATAGATGATATGATCACCAAATCTCGGAAAGCAGAAGAATATCAAGATCATCTCCGTAGGACTTTTCTGATAGTGAGGGAAAACCAAATACGGCTAAACCATGCCAAATTCACCTTTGGGATGACTGGGGGAAAGTTCTTGAGTTTCATGATGAATGAGAGGGGAATTGAGGCAAACCGGGAAAAGATCCAAGCTATCATGAACCAAGATTCTCCAACTACTCTCAAACAAGTCCAAGTGTTGACAGGGTGCATAACAACGCTCAACAAGTTCATTTCGCGTTTCGGGGATAAATGCCTTCCCTTCGTCAAAGCCATCAAGTAGGGGAAGAACATGAAATAGGACCAAGATTGTGAGCGAGCTTTCCATGACCTAAAAGAGTACCTCGCCAGCCCGCCGCTGCTAGTTAAGCCTATACCAAGAGAGAAGTTACAAATGTACCTGGCTATGTCAAAAACGATAATAAGTGGGGCTTTGGTCAAGGAGTGTGGGGATGGGGTCCAACGACCTATCCACAATGTCAGTCACGTGCTATCCAAGCCCGAGAAGAACTACCTCCTCATCAAGAATCTCACTCTTGCCTTAGTTACCTCGACTAGAAAGCTTCGTCCCTATTTTCGATCCCATATAGTAGCGGTGGTGACGGATAATTCGCCAGTTCTTATAGAGGCCGGATGTATCCGAAAGATTAGTCTTATGGGCTTTGGAGCTCACCCATTTTGAACTGAATTACAAATCTTGAACAACCATCAAAGATCAAGTCCTAGTAAACTTTATAGCTGAGTTCTCAGCCCTATCAAGTGAAGAGACCCCGGTAGCACAGGGTCCAGCTCCCAGGAAGCTTTCAAAGGACAACAATTGGTTGAAAGGCTGCAAGGCATGGATTCTTTACATTTTTGGAGCATCTGGACAGATAGGAGGATCTGGTACAGTCTTGATCGACCCTGAAATGATGGAATGCTGCCACTGTTTTAGGTTTGAATTCAAAGTAACCAATAATGAAGCAGAGTATGAAGCTCTCAGAGCCGGAATGAAGGTTTCCATTGAGCTTAGGGCCGATTATTTACACGTCATGAGTGTCTCATTCCTCATAGTTAACCAGGTTATAGGACTTTACTAAGCCAACGGAAACAATATGGTTGCCTACCTGAAGCTAGTCCAACAACTAAGGGAAAGGTTCAAAAGGTTTTGGATTTAGCAAATACTTCGACAACAACACCATCGGGCGGACATCTTAATAAAGATAGTGTTCAGGTTTATGCCTTAAAGATGTAATTTGTAAATGGATTTATGAAATAAATAAAAGGAAAAGTTCAATTCATTCTTGTCGTGTTGTTTATTTTATAACTTATGCATATATTTAACATCCAAGATTGTCAGATGTAATCTCGAACTGTGTATATGAGTGTCATATATGGATGGATACAGTAAGAGACGTGCAATCTAAAGAGTCCATAGTTAGCAAATAAAGCTGGGTACTTTATTTATGGTTAATCTATATCTGCGATCCATTCAGTAATGTATGATGATTCTATCCTGAATCATTCATATGAGATATGGGAATGGAGGCACATTGTATAATGTGATCATATAGGACTAGGTCATGATCTATATGAATCTCTCACCAAGATCCGTTTACTGATGAGATTCATATATATCAACTAATGATGGCTATATGTGGGTGATCTTAATCCTAAGTGTTTTATCGACTCCTTCAAGTTAGATCGTGGTCTTTGATATACCATGGGTGAGGTCGGATGCAGTTCCCAATCAATATGCTCCGTATGTTAGGATTACGGTTTGGCTTGTGGCTAGGAAGGTTTGTACACAATAATGGTTGATTCGAGGCTTGGACAATATGAGCGCTCTGCTAATTCCGTAAGGAAATAGGATTTATTGTTCATTATAATATCAATGGTACTTAAATGATATATGTAAATAGAGGGGCATAACGGACATTATGACCAAGCTCTAATTATGAACTACTGTAGAGGATCACACCATGTGTAATAGCTATATCGATGGACACCGAGTTGTATCGGTATGTGTAAAAGAGTTTGCAATTGAGAGAATGCAGCTTCGGGTTTTTAGTGGAATAACACCGGAGTTAATAATCAAGGAATATTAATTAAAGAGTTTAATTAATGATTCCGAGGATTATTGGAGCTCAAAATACTGTTGGTCCATTAGGTCCCCTTGCTAGCCCGATCGATTTACGTAACAAGAGTCGCGGTAAATTAATTGGATTGTCCAATTAATTGTGTTACAAAAGTGACATGTATATATACAAGAATTAATTGAATCATGAGATTATTTAATTAATGAATATTAATAGTTAAATTAATTAAATAATTACATTATTTAATTATATTGATAATTATTAATTATTAATTAACTATTAATTGTAGGGTGTTAGTTGATATATGGATTTAGGTAAAGATAAAATAATAGGATTAATTTATTTTACTAAATCATTTATCTAAGTATTTGAATTTAAGTTTAAATTTAAAATATTTATTATCACTTTATAATATATTAGATATATTTGAAAAAGATAATTAAAAGATATATATCAATTTTAACACAAGAGATTGCATAGGATGCAAATTGGTGTATGCACATATATAAGTGTTTGTATAGGATACAAACAAACATATATATATATAAATATATATAAAAGAAAAAAAAAAGACATTGACTTTGATCAAAGAAAAAAAGGGTTGTTTTTTTTTTTGGTTTGGTACCTGATACAAGTGAAACAAAAAAAATAGGTTGTTTTTTTTGTTTTGGTTTTTGGTACATGATAGGCGTGAAACAAAAAAAAAAGGGTTGATTTTGTTTTGTTTTTGGTGTGTATATAATATACACGAATCAATATATATATATATATATAAGTTTTGCATGAGATGCAATTTATGTGTGCGTGAAATCAATACACCAAATTGAGAAGAAAGAGTTTCTTCAAGTATTTCTTTACATCCTCCATTCATGTTCATGAGACCGTGACCCGCCCACACACATTTATCAGTTCCGGGAGATAGCGAGGAAGATCGAGTGGTTTAGACAGGAGAACATCGTAAAGTGAAGGAGTCTCCAAACGTTGGTGAGAGTGGTTCAGACAGGAGCATATTGTAAAGTAAAGAAGCCTTCAAACGTTGGTAAGTATGTTATTCTTCTGATTATATCAATTTCAATTTCCTGTGTTTACATATTGTATGTATTAGTTTCGAATAATAAATACGATCCCAAGTTCATTGGTCCCAGATACATATTATGCTCTGTATAAAATTTTTAAAACCTAGTTCCTCTACGTAACCGGTGAATGGGGTTCCAACAATTGGTATCGAAGCCAGGTTATTTTTCGGAACAGGAAATTGTTTTCGATGCTCCTGTATGTATGAATGTGTAGGCACCATCTTTATGATTGTATGAATGTTTATAATTAAATTGTTTAATTTAAACATGGTTGATCGTAAATTTTTATGGTACTGTGGATTTAGGGTTTATGGGTTGTATATTTTTTTTTCTTTTATTATTATTATTATTATTATTATTATTATTATATATATATATATATATATATATATAAATATTTACTGTTATCGTGTTGTAAAAAAAAATGTAACCTATATTGAAGACTTGGAAAAATCACGAAGAAAGATTCATGAGATGAATCGGAGTGACCTGAAGAGACTGGAAGACTCGGAAATTACAAGAAGACCAAGGAATGCCTTGAGAATTTTTTTGTAATTTTAGATTCCAATTTTTTTAGGTTAAATAATCCACAGTACTCGGTCAATTCATGTATGCCTTATATTATGTGATGAAAAAAGTATTGCCATGCATACGTATGTCATTTAGATTAGATGTGCCTACACAAATATATTGATATGTCATGCATGCATCATAGCCTGATATTTTATGTATGTTTTTAAATGTGATTAAAATGGGTAATATACATAATTGGCTATGAATAATGAGATTAGTTTTTAATGGTTAGAAAACTTGTTAATTCTCATTAATATTAATATAGTTATTAAAGAGTTTAATAAGTTAGATTAATAGGGTCATTTATTATAATTAGGATTAATATGATTAATTACCTAATAATAAATGATCCAAATAAAGTGTTAGGGTTTTAATAGTTAAAACTTGGTAAACACTAACATAATAATCTAACCCTAGTAAATAGTTTACAAAGGCATAGATTATTCACTAATAGATTAGATTTTTAATTGTTAAAAATCATTAATAATTTATTAGTTAATTAGAATTTGGTTCTAATTAGTTAATGCGCTAGATAACTTGATTAAAGTTAGTTGTTTAATCTTGTAGAGTCTAGGTGCATTAACGGTTAATAGAAAACCCTAATTTTAAAATAGTGAGTGGGAGAGGGATATATGACATATATATCCTGCGGTCTCCATCATTAGTTCAACACCGTGAGATTTGAGTGGGGCCTCGTGACGGCTTTGCTTTCGTCCTCTCTAAGGAGGGTTTCCACAAAGGTCAATACCAAGGTTGACTTCCTAACATATAGGATTTCTGAGGGTATTTAGAGATTGACCGACCCTAAGGCGGCAATTCTTGAGTTAAGCTCATGAGATCTGAAATGGTGGGTTACACTCACAGAGGTTTTGATTAATTTTGTTAATTAAAAACCTGGCTGAATGAACGATGGTTGAATGATATGGAATAAGAGTTATTCTAGAATATCATTTGATTGAGAATGTCTCGGTCCAACATGCAAAGACTTGACCGACCTTAAGGCGGCACTTCTGTATGGTATGTTTGATTGTCGTGGTATAGTAACTAGTTTTAGGGTAGTTCTAGTTTGTTAAACATGTTCATGCATCATGTTTAAATTTATGCCAAAACACTCACACTTGTTTTAAATAAATAACTGAATGGATGTTTTATTTATTTCAAAAATAATGTCTTCTGCATTACTTCAAATTCTTGCAAACGACAAATTAACCGGTGATAACTACACTAAGTGGAAACTTAACATTTATGCAATATTGGTCACCAAAGACCTCAAGTTTGTGCTAACAGAGGAATGTCCTCCAGCGCCTACTACCAATGCCACACGAATTCTTCGTGAGACATACGAGCGATGGGTCTCATCTGATGAGAAGGCCCAAACATATTTGTTCGCTTCTGTAACAGACGTGCTTGTCACAAAGCATAAGCAATGACTTCAACATTCGAAATCATGGAGTCATTGCATGCTATGTTCGGGCAGCCCTCCGAGAAAAAGTGACATGAAGTTGTTCGTTCAGCTATGACCACTCGCATGAAGGAAGGTACATCAGCTCGGGAACATGTTCTGAGCATGATGTCCTACTTCAACAAGGCAGAAGTCAATAGCATGGCCATTGATTAACCCAGTCAAGTGAACATCATACTGATGAATCTTTCAAAGAGTTTCGATCAGTTCAAGAGTAACTATGAGATGAACAAGTTAAGGTTCAATCTCATACAGTTGCTCTATGAGCTTGCTACCTTTGAGTCTTTAATTAAGGATAATAAGGGTAAGACTGGTAAAGCAAATGTTGCCAAACCATCTTCCTCCTCAAATAATAAAAAAAGGAAGAGGTTTGCTGGGAAGGCGAATGGTAAGCCCAAACCCAACAAAGCCCAAACCCAAGAAAGTCCAAAGAAAGAAGAAGTCCAAGAAAGGTAAATATGATTTACTTGTTCTTGAGTCATTTTTAGTGGAAGATGATTCTTCACCCTGGATAGTTGATTCAGGGGCCACTAACCATGTTTGTTCTTCTTTACAATGGACTGATTCTTGGACACAGCTAGAGGATGGAGCCTTCTCAATGCATGTGGGGTTAGGGGATGTCGTGTCAGCACGAGCAGTGGGCGTAATTAGATTACGTTTTTGTAATAATTATATATTGTTGGACAATGTATTTTATATTCCTAGATTTACATGGAATTTGATTTATGTTTCTAAGTTGTTAGAACAAAAATATTCTGTTTCTTTTAATAATAAGTCTGTTATTATTGGAAAGAATGGTCTGAATATTTGTTCAAGAATTAATGAAAACAATTTGTATGTGTTAAGACCGTTAATACATACTACACTGCTCAACACCGAAATGTTTAAGGTTGAAAAACCAAAAACTAAAAGACATAAGATTTTCCAGATAATGACACATAGCTCTGGCATCTAAGGCTTGGTCATATCAACCTTGACTGGATAGACAGACTAGTAAAAAGCGGACCTTTAAGTGAGTTAAATGTTGGCACCTTATCTGTCTACGAATCTTGTCTGGAAGGTAAGATGACTAAGAGACCTTTTACTGGAAAAGGGCTTAGAACTAAAGAACTGCTAGAGCTTATACATATAGATGTCTACAGACTGATGAATGTTAAAGTTAGAAGTGGTAATGAGTATTATGTCACCTTTATAGATGACTACTCAAGATACGGATATGTCTACCTAATGCAACAGAAGTCGGAAACATTTGAAATGTTTAAAGAATTTTGAGCTAAAGTTGAGAATCAATTAGGTAGGACTATCAAGTCACTGCGGTCAGATCGTGGAGGTGAGTACTTGACCAAGAGTTTAACGACTTTATGGTCTAGCATGGGATAGTTTCCCAACTCACAGCTCCCGGTACACCTCAACAAACGGTGTATCGGAGAGGAGAAATAGAACCCTAATGAAAATGGTTAGATCTATGATTAATTTCTCATAATTACCAAATTCCTTCTGGGATATACGTTACAAACAGCGGCATACATTTTGAATTTGGTGCCATCCAAATCTGGTCCTGAGACTCCCCTAGAGTTGTGGAATGGTCGTAAAGCTAGTTTGCGACATTTTCACATATAGGGGTTTCCAGCACACGAGCTGAAGAACAGAACTGGAAAGCTAGACTCCAAGTCTATGGTCTGCCTTTTTGTAGGATACTCCAAGGAGACCAGAGATGGACACTTCTATAGTCCTGAAAATAACAAAGTATTTGTATGTACAAATGCAACGTTTCTTGAGGACAGTTATATTAGTGACCATAAACCTCGTTCTGAGATTATATTGGATGAGTTGGAGCCTGATAATACTAGTGCGAGTTCTTGATCCAAAAACATCTGAGAGTCAGATGGTTCCTGATCAGGATACACTACCACTTAGACATAATGAGAGGGTTGAGAGACAACCTGAACGCTATTTAGGTATAGGTGAGGGACAATGTGTTGTCTCTGCTGATAGTGTTGATGATCCATTGACATTTAAGAATGCAATGGAAGATCCTGATAAAGAGGAATGGCTTAAAGCCATGAATCTCGAGATGGAGTCCATGTACTCTAACTCAGTCTGGGATCTTGTAGACTTACCGGATGGGGTAAAACCCTTAGGGTGTAAGTGGATCTACAAGAGAAAGAGAGGAGTAGATGGGAAGGTAGAGACCTTTAAGGCAAGGCTAGTGGCCAAGGGTTATACCCATAAAGAGGGGGTTGATTATAAAGAGACCTTCTCGCCAGTAGCCATGTTTAAGTCTATTAGGATTCTCTTTTCCATTGCAGCCTATATCGATTATGAAATTTGGAAAATGGATGTCAAGACTGAATTCTTGAATGGTAATCTTAATGAGAGCATCTTTATGATGCAACCAGAGGGATTTGTGTCTCTAGATCAAGAGTAAAAGGTTTGCAAGCTGTAAAGGTCCATCTATGGACTTAAGCACGTATCTAGATCTTGGAACATTAGGTTTGATGATGTGATCAAAACCTATGGCTTCGAGCAGAACGTCGATGAGCCTTGTGTCTACAAGTGCATCATTGATAAGAAAGTAGTTTTCTTGTTCCTATACGTAGATGATATCCTATTGAATGGGAATGATGTGGGAGTGTTGTCTGATTTAAAGGGCCGGCTGGCTAGCCAATTCCAAATGAAAGATTTAAGAGAGGCAAGTTATGTTCTTGGGATCCAGCTTATAAGAGATCGTAAGAACAAACTCATAGCACTGTCTCAGGCATCATATATTGACAAGATTCTTGTGCGATTTTTGTTGCAAAACTCCAAGAAAGGTAATTTACCTTCTAGGCATGAAGTTCACTTGTCTAAGGAACAGTGTCCTAAGATACCTCAAGAAGTTAAGAATATGAGACGTGTACCCTATGCATCGGTAGTAGGTAGTCTCATGTATGTTATGTTATGCACTAGACCGGACATCTGCTATGCAATGGGAGTAGTCAGCAGATACCAGTCCAACCCAGGATTGGATCATTGGGTTGCTATCAAGACAATTCTCAAGTATCTTCAGAGAACGAGAGACTATATGCTAGTGTCTTCCGGGCTGGATTTGATCCCGTTAGGATACACAGATTCTGATTTTCAGTCAGACAAGGATTCTAGGAAATCCACGTCTGGATCAGTATTCACCCTGGGTGGTGGAGCCATTGTGTGGAGAAGTATCAAGCAATCTTGCATTACTGACTCCACCATGGAAGCCGAATATGTAGCTGCTAAAGAGGTTGTTTGGCTCCGTAAGTTCTTGAGTGATCTAGAAGTTATTCCAGATCTGGATAGGCCCATCACACTTTATTATGATAACAGTGGTGCTGTGGCTAATTCCAAATAACCAAGAAGCCACAAGAGAGGGAAGCATATAGAGAGAAAGTATCATCTCATTAGAGAGATAGTGCAGAAAAGAGATGTGATCGTCACCAAGATAGCCTCACAAGACAATCATGCTGATCCATTTATGAAAACCTTACCGGCAAAAGTGTTTTTGGGTCACCTAGATGGTCTAGACATGCCTCACATGCTTAAGTGCAAGTGGGAGATTGTTGGGGTTTATGCCTTAAAGATGTAATTTGTAAATGGATTTATGAAATAAATAAAAGGAAAAGTTCAATTCATTCTTGTCGTGTTGTTTATTTTATAACTTGTGCATATATTTAACATCCAAGATTGTCGGATGTAATCTCGAACTGTTTATATGAGTGTCATATACGGATGGATACAGTAAGACACGTGCAATCTAAAGAGTCCATAGATAGCAAATAAAGTTGGGTACTTTATTTGTGGTTAATCTATAGCTGCGGTCCATTCCGTAATGTACGATGATTCTATCCTGAATCATTCATATGAGATATGGGAATGGAGGCACCTTGTATGATGTGATCATATAGGACTAAGCCATGATCTATATGAATCTCTCACCAAGATCCGTTTGCCGATGACATTCATATATATCAACTAATTATGGCTATATATGGGTGATCTTAATCCTGAGTGTCTTATTGACTCCTTCAGGTTAGATCGTGGTCTTTGATATACCATGGGTGAGGTCGGATGCAGTTCCCGATCAATATGCTCTGTATGTTGGGATTACGGTCTGGCTTGTGGCTGGGTAGGTTTGTACACAATATTGGAATCCACTCATTCATGTGAGAAGTAGACGGTAGTTCCTTTAAGGGTTGATTCGGGGCTTGGACAATATGATCGCTCTGCTAATTCCATAAGGAAATAGGATTTATTGTTCATTATAGAATAACCGGTACTTAAAGGATATATGTAATTAGAGAGGTATAACGGACATTATGACCCATCTCTAGCTATGAACTACTGTGGAGGATCACACCATTTGTAATAGCTATATCGATGAACACCGAGTTGTATCGGTCTGTGTAAAAGCGTCTGCAGTTGAGAGAGTGCAGCTTCGGGTTTTTAGTGGAATAACACCGGAGTTATTAATCAAGGAATATTAATTAAAGAGTTTAGTTAATGATTCTGATGATTATTGGAGCTCAAAATACTTTTAGTCCATTAGGTCCCTTTGCTAGCCCGATCGATTAAGGTAACAAGGGTCGCGGTAAATTAATTGGATTGTCCAATTAATTGTGTTATAAAAGTGACACGTATATATACGGGGCATTAATTGAATAATGAGATTATTTAATTAATGAATGTTAATAGTTAAATTAATTAAATAATTACATTATTTAATTATATTGAAAATTATTAATTATTAATTAACTATTAATTGGAGGGTGTTAGTTGATATATGGATTTAGGTAAAGATAAAATAATGAGATTATTTTATTTTACTATATCATTTATCTAAGTATTTGAATTTAAGTTTAAATTTAAAATACTTATTATCACTTTATAATATATTAGATATATTTGAAAAGGATAATTAAAAGATATATAACAATTATAATACAAGAGATTGCATAGGATGCAAATTGGGGTGTGCGCATATATAAGTATTTGTATAGTCTACAAACAAGGATATATATATATATAAAAGAAAAAAAAAAGACGTTGACTTTGATCAAAGAAAAAAAGGGTTTTTTGGTTTTGGTTTTGGTTTGGTACCTGATACATGTGAATCAAAAGGAAAAAAAGGGGTTTTTTTTTTTTTTGGTTTGGTACGTGATACAAGTGAAACAAAAAAAGAGGTTTGGTACCTGATACAAGTGAAACAAAAAAAAAGGTTGTTTTTTTTTTGGTTTTATGGTACCTGATAAGGGTGAAACAAAGAAAAAAAAAGGGTTGATTTTGTTTTGTTTTTGGTGTGTATCTGATATACACGAATCAAAGAATAAAAAATATATATAAGTTTTGCATGAGATGCAATTTATGTGTGCGTGAAATCAATACACCAAATTGAGAAGAAAGAGTTTCTTCAAGTATTTCTCTACATCCTCCATTCATGTTCCTGAGACCGTGACGGGCCCACACGCAGTTATCAGTTCCGGGAGATAGCGAGGAAGATTGAGTGGCTCAGACAGGAGCACATCGTAAAGTGAAGGAGTCTCTGAACGTTGGTAAGAGTGATTCAGGCAGGAGCATATCGTAAAGTGTAGAAGCCTCCAAACGTTGGTAAGTATGTTCTTCTTCTGATTATATCGATTTCAATTTCTCTTGTTTAAATATTGTATGTATTAGTTTCTAATAATAAATACGAACCCAAGTTCATTGGTCCTAGATACAAATTATGATCTGTATAAAAATTTTAAAACCTAGTTCTGCTGTGTAATCGGTGAACGGGGTTCCAATAGATAGTTGTGAGTCGGGGCCAAGCCCACCTAAAGGAGTACCCCTCTAGATGAACTCCCGGATATCATAACAGCGGGTAAGGAAATTTGCCCCGTTGAACAACTACCATGTTGGATGGACCCAATAGCTGTTTATCTCCAGGAAGAAAAGCTTCCCGAAGATCCCGATCAAGCCCATAAATTCAAGAGGTTGTCCGTCCGGTATTGCCTGATAGATGGATGCCTCTATAGAAGGGGAAAATCCCTTTTTTTACTTCAACGTCTACATCCGAATGATGCTAGTTGGACATTAAGAGAAGTCCATTCTGGGGACTGCGGGAATCACATTGGTGAGGATGCCATATCAAGTACTTCGCAAAGGGTATTACTGGCCAACTATTTACCAAGATGAGAAGATGTTTGTGCAATCCTATGAATAGTGCCAGAGGACCTCAAATGTGAGCCACCTACCACCAGAGCGGCTATTATCAATCAGTTCACCCTACCCATTCGCCATGTTGGGGTCGACCTGATCGGTCCTCTTCCTACCGCTCCCGGATAGGCTAATCACACTATCGTTGCAATCAATTATTTCATAAGTTGGGTCCAGATTTCAGAAGAGAATACAACCAAGTTCATCAAAACCAACGTGGTTTGTAAGTTCGGAGCTCTACTAATCATAATAGCCGACCTAGGCAAACAATTTGACAATGACCGATTCATAAAATTCTACGAAGGCTTGGGAATCAACATCGGGCTCGCTTCAGTAGCTCACCCTCAGACTAATAGGCTGGTCGAATATACCAACAAGACCATCAAGAAGTTGTTAAAGAAGAAGTTGCAGTAGAAGAAAGGCAAATGGGTCGAGGAGCTTCCTGAGGTTCTCTGGGTATATCGGACCACGAAGAGAACAGCTACCGGAGAAACACCCAACTCTCTAGCCTTCGGGGTCGAAGCAATCCTTCTCATTGAGCATAAACTGACCTCGTTCAAGGTACAACACTATCAACTAGAGAGCAACGAGATCAAGCTCCGAGCCAGTCTAGACCTCCTAGAAGAGAAGCAAGACCGCGTAGCTGAGAAAGTAGCAATTTACCAAAGCAAGGTCGTTAGGTATTTCAACAGAAAGGTCAGAGCCAGGAACTTTAAAGAAGGGGACTTGGTTCTCAGGAAAGTGACCAGAGTACCCGGATAAGGATGGATGAGGTCCTAGACTCTAATTGGGAGGGGCCATACTTGATAAAGATAGTGGTCCGTAATGGGTTATACAAGCTTGAAGACATGGATGGTCGATCCATCGACCACACCTGGAGCGCTGAGCATTTAAGGAAGTTTTATCCCTAAGTAGGGGACTCATTAGTAGACAACCTCTATTTAGGTTTTAATTAATAACAATGTACTCCATCTTAATCATCAATAAAGTCTTTCATTAATTTCTCCATCTCCGATTGTATTCTCCACGATTAAATTCGCCATGATCACCATGAACCAAGGAAAGCTAGATAGCTTCCTTGATGCCTTGGTTAGGCACCACCCCTTACCAAAAATGGTCTGAGTGTAAGAGCATAATTGCCTTTCATATCTTAAAACAAGGATAGCTAGGTAGCCTTTTTGGATGCCTTGGTTGGGCTACCACCCCCAAGAAGAGTCTGAGTGTAAGAGCATAGTTTTCATCCTGATCTCGAGACCAGGATAGCTGATGCCTTGGTCTATTTACCAGTCTGAGTGTAAGGGCATAGTTGCCATACAGATCTCGAGACCAGGATAGCTAGATAGTCTTCTTAATGCCTTAGTGCGGCTACCACCCCCAAAAAGGGTCTGAGTGTAAGAGCATAGTTGCCATCCAGATCTCGAGACCAGGATAGCTAGATAGCCTTCCTAAAGCCTTGGTTGGGCAATCACCCATCATACGAGAATCAAAACCTAGATACACACAAGCCCGCTAAACCAAGGTCTCTGTAGAAAGGTCCCTCCAATCCACGATACAAGGTAGAAAGACACCCAAAAAATTATAGTATGAATTTTGCCTAGAGCATCAAAGCTAGACATCTGACAAAGAAAGATCCTTGTGTTTAACATATACCACAGTGGAATACCATTAATCTACTTTTTCTCCATTTTTATTTTTCAATTTTGCAGGGACTCAATTACGAGAGCCTGTTGTGAAAGCTAGGTTGAAACACATCCAGTTTAAGGTGCTGTTGTCAGCCTAGACTCAACAGATTGAAGGTCATTAATTGCTAGGCTTAACTAAGTCAGGATTACGTTGATGGCTGCGTTTTAGGTCAAGGTCAGAATTAAAGCGAGGAGAACCCAACCTTGGTATAAATTCATGATCAACAATCAATCAAATCACGCAAGAAAAAAAAGGGAGCCAATTCAAATAGATGATGAGGGAGCCAATCCCCCCCTCATCGGGCTACATCAGATAGCTAAGGGAGCCTATCCCCTCACAAGGTGTTAACGGAGAATTTACTCGAGGTGAGAAATTTTGGTTAATACCCTCGAGACCACTACCACGTAGGTGGTGGCCGGGGTTGGTACGTTGGTACGTTAGGTACCTAACCTGATTGAATAAGGGTGGATTTGTAAATACAAATGCAAAGAAGACGGGAATATAGCTCTTAATTATAAATCTAGTATATCATACGGAAAGCTCTCATATACAATCTCTCAATTTCACTGGGATACAGTAGAGTGGTAACCTCGTGTATGTCGAATAGTAGAATACAACGACGGCCGTGTTCCGATTATGGAATTTAGGAAAAGAATCCTTTCTTACTCACTCTATTTTTTTTTCTCCTTTTCCTCGTGCATCCTTAGGCTTATTTATACACAATCCAAATAGGTTAAATTGGTGATTCTCCCGCCATGATTCTCTAAATTCAATCCCTCCTTATCAGGCGGGATATCTTATTTTGAATGTGATTGATTTTTATCTAATGATGGAGTTGAGAATATCTTTTAGAGATAAGTTTGATTCCTCTTTGGACTCAAACACTTGTCTTACACATACGCAGAGTTTTAATGTTCATTGAAGTGTAGATATGATCTTGTGTGTATTCATGGCATGATTCTTTATGGGGGGTCGTCGAGTTAGGTGTTCATTGTTTCGTAGAGCGAGGTAGACCCATGCCTTAGTTCTGGTCCCAGAAGCTTGGCCTGATCTTTTCTGATCTTTTACAGCTTGAGAAGGCCTTGTGGGTAGCATGGATTAGGTGAGCTTCCTCTTTCTCATCCAGATATGTTCGAATCTTTCTTCAGAGAGACGAAGCAGTACTGTAGTCCAAGATAGGCACTTAATGTTAGGATTATACTCGATAGCAAGAGTATAATAATGTATTTGACAATCTTTTCATATTAATAAAGTGATTTATAGTTTAACAAATCTTATAGCATTTATAGTTTAATTATTATAATTGTCAAAAGTAAATAATCATAAGGTCAAAAGACTATGAGAAAAGAATAATTGTTCATACATCTAGATATGTATGAGGTAGACACAATTCTTTAGTTAGTCTTGAATAATATTCACAACTTTAGATAAAGGTTGGGCTCCTTTATCTTGTTAAAGTTGTAGATTCTTTTGCTAGCATTTGAATGGGATCAAATGTGTTATGATGAGTCTAAAAGCATCAAAGTGTGGTGTCTTTAGGCAAAAGAATCTAGTGAACTAGGTTCCTTAAATTGGATCACAATGAAATACTTTATCTAGAACCGTCAATAGATAAAAAAATTTCAACTGAAGACAATCAGAGAGTCTATTTCAACCCTGAGATAAATGATGGACTTATGGTTGCAAGTGTTATCATTTGAGCTATCAATGAGTACAATTATATATCATAGTCTATTCTCGATAGTTTGGTGGTATTCATTTCTTAATCGATAGAGGACTTCATTTATTGTTACGGACATCGTGGCTCCATTTATTAAATAAGAGTAGAATATCATCACATAGATGTTTTGAGGTATTGGATATTAAATCTTAAGGTTAAGTTTTCAATAGTGTCTATTGAAACATGGCTTCTGGACAAGTCAAAATATCCAAGTTGAAAATGTGGTCATATGAGTAAATATGGTAACTTGGAGAGCTATAGGTGGTTTATGAGCTCTTGGCGATTACTGGTATTTTTCACAAGGATACACTTTCTTCAATAAGGTTGTCTAGGGTATGAATGAGTAACATCAACTTATTCTATCTTTATTTAAGAGTTCAATTTTAGTTCTTTAGTGGAATGAACTAAAATTAAATAGATTGGACCTAAGTGAATCATTTGTTGATTGTGATTGGGTTGTGTCTATTGGAGCTTAAATTTAGATAGCCAGCCAAGATCCCCAATCCACATGAACTTGCATGGATCACTTGATATATTATATATATATATAGGATCACAAATCCTTTCCTAAGAAGGATTTACTTGGTTGGCAAGAATCCTTTCCTTAGGTGGATTTATCTGGTAGTTAAGAATCCTTTTTCTTAAAGGAATTCTATCCTCTTATATATATATATATATATATATATATATATATATATAAGCTGGCCGAAATTTACAAGAATATATAGTAGGATCACAATCCATTCCTAAGAAGGATTTACTTGGTTGTTAAGAATCCTTTCCTTAGGTGGATTTACTTGGTGGTTAAAAATCCTTTTTCTAAATGAATTCTATCCTACACCAAGACTCCTAATCCAACTCAATAATGTATTTGTAACCATATTAAAAACTTCATAATTTGATTAGATAAATAATTCCTTTTATTTATCTACTTATCATATATAGTCTTTAATATTAATTATACTACCATCAATAGTATAATTTTAGGAGATCATCTCCTACTAAGAAAAAGATTTTGATTTTAAATTAAATAATTAATTAATCAACAAAATAAATAATTTCCATTTAATAAAATAATAAAATAATAAATAATATAATTAAGATATTCTAAATAGCCTTGCCGCCCATACCATATATATAGGCCATATATTATTTTTCATATTTTATTAAATCCATTGGACCTTAATAAAAAGTCTACATATGAACTAGACATATTCTGACAAAAAGAAACAAGTTCACATGCTTTAATACAATTCTAGATGGACCCCTAAATTGGTCTGGTCGTATATATCAAGTGATCCATGCAAGTTCTTGTGGATTGGGGATCTTGGCGGGCTATCTAAATTTAAGCTTCAATAGACACAACCCAATCACAATCAACAAATGATTTACTTAGATCTGATCCATTTAATTTTAGTTCATTCCACTAAAGAACTAAATTTGAACTTTCAAATAAAGATAGAATAATTTAATGTTTACTCATTCATACCCTAAACAACCTTATTGGAGAAAGTGTATCCTCGTGAAGAATACCAGTAATTGCCAAGAGTTCATAGACCGCCTATAGCTCTCCAAGTTACCATATTTACTCATATGACCACATTTTGAACATGGATATTTTGACTTGTCTAGAAGCCATGTTTCAATAGACACTATTGAAAACTTAACGTTAAGATTTAATATCAAATACCTCAAATAATCCATATGATAATATTCTACTCTCATTTAATAAATGGAGCCACGATGTCCATATCTATAAATGAAGTCCTCTATCGATTACCAAATGAATACCACCAAACTATCGAGGATAGACTATGCAATATAATCGTACTCATTGATAGCTCAAATGATAACACTTGCAACCATAAGTCCATCATTTATCTCATCATTGAAATAGACTCTCCGATTGTCTTCAAATGAAAAACTTTTATCTATTAACGGTTCTAGATAAAGTATTTCATTATGATTCTATTCAATGCCCCCAGTGCACTAGATTCTTTTGCCCAAAGACACCACACTTTGATGATTTTAGACTCATCATAACACATTTGATCCCACTCAAATGCTAGCAAAAGAATCTACAACATTGACAAGATAAATGCGCCCAGCCTTTTATCTTAAGTTGTGAATATTATTAAAGAGTAACTAAAGAATTGTGTCTACCTCATACATATCTAGATGTATGAACAATTCTTCTTTTCTCATAGTCTTTTGACTTTATGATTATTTACTTTTGATAATTATAATAATTAAACTATAAATGCTATAAGATTTTTTAAACTAGAAATCACTTTATTAATATGAAAAGATTGTCAAATACAATATCATACTCTTGCTATCGAGCACAATCCGAACAATCTCCCACTTTCTCTATAGCAAATGTGACATATCTGTCATCCCCATGTTCTCTAGATACCCATCTAAACTCTTTTATGGAGGAGCCTTTGTAAAGGGATCCACTAGATTTTCTGCTGACGTGATCTTGGTAATTGTCAGGTAACCCCTATGCACAATTTCCCTTAGAATGTGATACTTTCTTTTAATATGTTTCCCTCTCTTATGACTTCTTGGTTCTCTCGAATTAGCCACTGCTCCACCATTGAAACAATATATAGTGATCTGCTTATTCACTTCAAGAACCACTTCCAAGTCATTCAGAATTGGCAGAGCTAGACAACCTCTTTAGCAGTCTAGCATGCGGCTACATACTCGGCTTGCATGGTGGAATCAACAGTATGAGATTGCTTGATACTCCTCCATATGACTGCCCCTCCTCCAATAGTAAACACAGATCCTAATGTTGATCTCCTAGAGTCAAAATCTGACTGAAAATCAAAATTAGTATACCCAACAGGAATTAAATCCCCTCCAGAGTATACAAGCATATAATCTCTCGTTCTCATAAGATACTTGAAAATATGCTTGACTGCCATCCAGTGATCAGGACCAGGCTTCGACTGAAACTTGCTAACTATGCCCACATCAAAACAAATATCTGGTTTAGTACTGAGCATTGCATACATAAGACTTCTAACTTTCAATGCATATGGAACCCTACTCATGAATTGCTCTTCATGATCATTCTTAGGAACTTGTTTCTTAGAAAGTTTGATTCCATGTCCGAAAGGTAACATACCTTTCTTGGAATCTTGAATGGAAAACCTAGACAAGATTTTATCTAAGTATGAAGCTTGGGATAATGCAATCGTTCTACTCTTTCTATCCCTTATGACTTGGATACAAAGAATATAACTTGCTTCTCCTAAGTTTTCATATCAAATTATTTTGCTAACCATTCTTTTATTGATGTCAATACACCTACATCGTTTCTGATGAGTAGTATATCATCAAAGTAAAGAACCAGAAAAACCAACCTGTCGCCATTAATCCTTTTGTATACACAAGGTTCATCAAGGTTTTGAATAAATCCAAAACTTTTTATGGTTTGATAGAACCTTATGTTCCAGGATCTAGATGCTTGCTTCAATCCATATATGGATCTTTGCAACTTGCATACCCTTTCCTCTTGGCCCTTTTCAATGAATCCTTCTGGTTGTATCATATAGATGCTTTCGCCAAGACTTCCATTAAGGAAAGTTGTCTTAACGTCCATTTTCCAAATCTCTAGGTCTAGAGATACGGCAATGGATAAGAGTATCCTAATGGATTTAAGCATGGCCACAGGAGAGAAGGTTTCTTCATAATCAATACCTTCCTTCTGTGTATAACCTTTAGCTACCAATCTAGCTTTAAAGGTTTCCACCTTTTCATCCATTCCTCTTTTCCTCTTGTATACCCACTTGCACCCAATGGGTTTTATTCCTTTAGGCAAGTCTACAAGAGACCAGACTTTGTTTTTGAACATAGATTCAATTTCGGATTTCATTGCATTTTTCCAATGTCGACAATAACCATATTCCATTGCTTCCTTGTACGTATAGGGGTCATCGTCGTCCGAAAGATTCTCTATAGATTCTCCTAGACCGATGTATCTCTCGTGTTGTCTTACAACCCTCCTACTACAACGAGGTATGGTAGATTGTTGATCTTGTGTTGGTATGGAACTTACAATTGGGCTTGGTTGCGAAACCTTTTATGGAATTGTATCTCCTAAAAGCTCATTCAGGACAATTCTACTCTCAGGCACAAAATTATTCATATAGTCATTTTCTAGAAATTTAGCATTTATCGAAACAAATACTTTAAGACCTGAAGGACTATAAAAATAATATATTTTTGTTCCTTTTGGATAACCTACAAATATGCATGTTTCTGAACGGGACTCTATCTTTTCTGTCTTTCCTTTTAACACGTGCGTAGGACATCCAAATATCCTTAAGTGTTGTAAACTAGGCTTTCGCACGGTCCACAACTCATGCGGTGTTTTAGGAACCGACTTAGATGGTATATCGTTTAGAATGTACATTGCTGTTTGTAAAGCATATCCCTAAAAAGAATTAAGGAGTGTTGAAGAACTCAACTTAGACCTAACCATATCCAAAAGAGTTCTATTTCACCTTTCTGTCAGCCCATTTTGTTGAGGTGTACCTGGTGCAGAAAACTGAGAAATTATCCCATTATCAATAAGATATTGCTGAAACTTACCAGATAGATATTCTCCATCACGATCAGACCTCAAGATTTTTATGCGTTTCTCAAACTGATTTTCAACTTCAGCTTTAAACATTTTGAACATGTCAAAAGCATCCGACTTATGTCTTATGAGATACACATAGCCAAATCTTGAATGATCATCCGTGAAAGTGATGAAGTACTCATATCCACCTCTAGCTTGAATGCTCATAGGTCCACACACATCAGTGAGTATCAAATCTAAACATTCAATGGCTCTTGTGCCTTTGCTCGTAAACGACCTTTTGTTCATTTTACCTTCCAAACAAGATTCACAAGTTAGTAGGTCATCAACCTTTAAGTCACTTAGAGGCCCGTCACTTACCAATCTTTTAATCCTATTAAGGTTAATATGACCTAAGTGCAAATTCCATATGTAGGTTTCATCTTTTGATAATTTTACTCTTTTATGATTAGGTTCTGTTGATTCCGTGTCTAACAAGTGAGAGATATTTCCTATACAAAAGAAATAAACCGTTTTCCAATGTACCTTTGCAAATAATTTTGTCATTCTTACTAATTATAAAACCTTTATTAAAAGTAATCGAACATCCAAATTTATTTATACAAGAGACCAAAATTAAATTTCTCTTGAATTGTGGTACATAATAAACGTTTATTAAAACTAAATGCCTATAAGAATCTAAATTGATTCTAATATCTCCCACTACAATAGTATACACCAATGCTCCATTGCCTAAATGTAAAAATACAAACACGGTTAAATGATCAAGGCTAACCTAGAGGGGGGGGGGGGGGGGGGGGGGGGTGAATAGGTTAGACACCGTTTTTGACTCCCTTAGAAACAAACAAAAGTTTGTCCCTCTAGATTGCTTGTATCACAATATATATATTAATTAAAGACACTTAATCAATATATAAAGACAAGTAAAGTGTGATACAAACAAGTAATGATAACAAATACACAATCTATATTATAGAAAGGAAGTCAACTTACATAAAGAGTATTATCCATAGTATTCAAATAACAAATACAAATACTAGATGTAACACAGACACAATCTATATTATAGAAAGGAAATCAACTTATATAAAGAGTTCTATCAATAGTATTCAAATAACAAATACAAATACTAGAGAGATAGGGATAGAGAGAAGTTGACACAATATATAACGTGGTAAACCTCCAAAGAGGAAACATCCACGGGCTAGCAGCCACTGGCAAACAAAATCCACTAGTAGATAAGACAAATACAATCTCTCAAGTGACCCCTTCACCTAGAAACTACCCTCTTATCCTACTCATAAAGATGTTGCCCTCATGCTCAACAATCCGAGGCCTCACACCTCTTGTCAAGACTTCCTCGCTTACCTTACCGGATCCTTACGACCCAAGGCAAGACTTCTTGCTCAACTATCCTAGTCCTCCCGACTCTAGTCAAGACTTCCTCGCTCACCTATCCGGATCCTAACAACCCTAGGCAAGACTTCTTGCTCGACTGTCCAAGTCCTCCCGACTCTAGCCAAGAATTCATTGCTTGACAATCCAAGGTCTCACACCTCTTACCAAGACTTTTTGCTCAACAACATAGGTCTCACACCTATTGTCAAGACTTTCTTTTCACAAGGCATCTAGCTGATCATGAATGCAAAACGCAAACAAGCACGCAACAGAGAATGCTATGATCAACACATCCTATGGAAAATACTAGACATGAACATGAATGCACAAATCAAATGTAGTCTAGTCAATCATGCATGTATAATCAATCTAGATCATGTAAGATATGTTCAACATTAATCACAACCTAGATACATGCATAGATCTAAACTTGAATAACAAGATATATTCAATAAATCACAAAATCAAGTTTAAATCACATAAACCAAAAACATGCTAAAATCATATGACAAAGTCATTTAGATTTAAGCTAAAGTTCTAGAGCATATTCCTAATTATAGATTCAACAAAACACATGAATAGCTCAAAAGAACATAAGCACATGTATTATGTGAGAATTCGGCCAAGAGAGCCTAATACATGTGAGGAACTATTTTTTCACAAAATCAATCAATCAAAGATCATCAAATAGTCCTAGAATCAAAGTTAGCACAATACAATCCCAAACATGTGAAAACATAGGCAAAATCAAAACCTAACTCAACATGTAAGATTTTAATTGAAACTCAACCTATCTTTAAAAGAGTTCAAAACTCAAATCAAAACACTCACAATACACATATATATGTTAAAGAAGAAAACCCAAGGCAATTGACCAAGTTTTACTAGAAAACTTTGAGAGAAAATCAATACCTTAGTTGATTTAGGTGCAGTCCCGTTTTTGTGTGTTTAGACTCAAAACACAGCAATAAAACTCACTCAATTCTTCAGAGAAAAGATGGAGGATGAATAGACAAACACTCTCAACATCGAATCACTCAAATCGGAGTTCAAATGAAGAAGTTATGGTGTTTGGAAGGTGAGAAAATGTAGAGAGAAAATTTCTACACACAAGTTTGAATTTCTACTTCTTAGAATGAAATGTGGGAGGGAAAGAGAATATAAAGGAGAGGGAAAGAAAGAATGAAATTCCCTTTATCTTTTTAGTGTGAATATGTCTAGAGAGGGGGGTGAATAGGTAAATGCTCCAATTTTTTATCTTCTTTTAAAACAATGCAATTCTAACAATGCTATATGAAAATTGCAAACAAAGACACACAATATTTACGTGGTAAAACCGCCAAAAAGGAAACATCCACGGGTTGATTCCACAACCACCGGCTAAAGCAAATCCACTATTTCAAATAGATTTACACACTCAAGCAATCACACATGCTCTACAAGCTTTCACTCTCACTCTATCTTGAACCTAGTGATCTACTAAGCCGACTTCCTATCCAAGACCCCCTGTCTCTAGGAAGATTCCTTACTCACCTATCCGGATCCTCCCGACCCTAGGCAAGACTTCTTGCTTGACTATCCGAGTCCTCCTGACTCTACTCAAGACTTCCTTGCTCAACAATCCGAGGTTTCACACCTCTTGTTAAGACTTCCTCTTACTTAGCTATCCAAGTCCTCCCGACTCTAGCTAAGACTTACAATTGCTCAAATAAAAGAATCACTCTAAGATATGAGACTTTCAACCTCTTCACAAGACATCTAAGTGATCATGAATGCAAAAAGCAAACAAGCACTCAACATAGAAAATTATGATAAACAAATTCTATGGATATGCAACTAGATGACTAGATTATGCTTTCAAAGATCAATCGCAAATACATCTAGACAACTTAAGCATGTTATCAACTAAGAGCATAGATATGAAAATATAGACATCAATTGAAACAAAACCTAGTTGTTAGAAAATGAAATTAGATCTAGAAACAATCAATCAAGCATAAGAACAAAGGATTTCTAGAAACAATTTCATTTTTATCAAGTTTAGCACAAATCATTCAATATATCACAAATCTAGCTAAACTTGTAAATCAAATCAACAAACCATAAAATGATATCAAAATCATCCTAGTCATGATTCTTTATCAAATAACATCAATCAATAAGAAGATCTAAGAAGAAAACTAAGAAGAAGATGATTTTACCAACAAGGATGCAAATCACGAACTGAAGATCAGATCACAACGACAAATGTAGACATCCTTTGGTTCTGGAATGCTTGGGGTTTGTAGAACTCTTCAAGACTCTCGAAATCGGTTTTTGAATCAAGTGATTCGGAGTAGAAATGAAGAAGTTATCACAAAAACAAAAATCAAAATGTTGAGAGAAAATTTCTGCACTTGTTCTTCAATTTCTCAACTTGTTCTTATCTTTTGAAATAAGAGGGAATGAGAGGTTTTAAAGAGAGAAAACCCAAAAGACACTTTTGCCCTTCTTCCTTAGTGTCTCCCCAAGATGGATCATGGGCATCTCGGGGCAGAGCACTCTTGTGGCCGAGATGGCCACACACCATCTCGGGATGGTGCTTGGTGATGGCTTAAGCCATCGCACCTCACCCCTTGTGCTCTCCTCGCGTTCTTCGACCGTTCTTTAGCCTCCAAACTCCGAATTCAAATCCGTTTGAAGATTACAAACCGGGACTCCCTCACGGACATGGAAATATAAGATACTCAACCCAGAAGATAAGAATTTGACTCGATACATGAAGATGAAGACAATATATGCAACATGAGTTGAAAGTGTAGTATCTTTTGACATAGAACTTGAAATCAATAGAATGAGTAATCGAAATGACCGGAACTTAATCATGAACAATCTAAGACTAAAATCAAGTTCAAGATCCATGTTATACAAACATATAAACAAACAAACACATTTCACACAAGAATGCAAACTACATAGAGATAGTCTCAAATCATGCATTTTCCAAACCATGCTACTTTCATACCAATGCATGAGCATTCAACTTCAAGTGTGTGAATGTGTTATACCAAATGATGCACTACGATGCAAGGACACCAATGTATGAATTGTGTGTGTGTGTTCCTACGCTTTACAAGAGGAAGAAGGATCTCGATACCTTAGCATCCAAGAATAGTACCAATCCTCTTAAAGACGAACTTTGCATCATGAGAAATTGCTTTTATTCCTTGAAGCTCTTATCATCATGAACCACTTAAGCAACTAAGCATTACAAAGAAATGAAGTTTTGTTATGGAATCAAGCCAACACAAATCTAGAACCTAACAAAGAAGCCAAAAGACAATTTTTTCCTTCTTTGTTATTGCTTCCACGAGATGGCGCGTGGGCATCTCGGGGCAGCAAGGTGTTGCAGCTGAGATGGCCACGTGCCATCTCGGGCATGCACCAATCCATGGCCTTCGGCCATGGTGCAATCCCCTTGCGCTTCCCTCACGTTCTTTGACCGTTTTCTGGCCTCCAAACTCATAATTCAAATCAATTTGTAGATTACGAACCGTAACTGTCACACGGACATGGACATATAAGATACTCAACCCAGAAAGTAATAATTTGACTCGATATATGAATACAAAGACAATGTATGCAACATGAGTTGAAAGTGTAGTATATTTTGACTTAGAACTTGAAATCAGTAGTATGAGTAACCGAAATGACCGAAACTCAATCCAGAATGATTTAAGACTAAATTCAAGTTCAATATCCATGTTATACAAACATATACACACACAAACACAATTCACACAAGAATGCAAACTACATAGAGATAGTCTCCAATCATGCATTTTCCAAAACATGTTATTTCCATTCTAATGCATGAGCATTCATCTTCAAGTGTGTGAATGTGTTATACATGGTGCACAACGATGCATGGACACATATGAATGAACTGTATGTGTGTGCCTATAATTGTGCACAACGATACAGGGACACAAATGTATGAATTGTGTGTGTGTGCCTAAGCCTTGTAAGAGAAAGATAAGGTCTTAGTATACCTTTGTAGAACCATATTGCACCCTTTCTCTTCGAAGACTTAGAACTTGCTTTGACTTGTTGTTCATCCTTCTTTTAAGCTTGACTCATCATGAATCTAAAAAACTGAATCATTACAAGTAAACATCATTTTGATATGGAATTAATGCCAACACAAACTAAAACCTAACAATCTCCCCCTTTGGCAAATTCCATGTCAAAACACCTATACATTTACTACAAATATAAAAATAAAGATAGGTCTCAAAATCACTCCTTCATATTATAATGAGTAAGATTCCTATAACTAATCTTCACCGACTCTTGAACTTCATCTTGATCTTCTCTTGAAGCAACCTACAAATCATTTCAAAGCACAATGCATATACAAGAGAAAAACAACAAATGGCAACATATAATATGGAGAAGAATATACAATTAAGTCCACAAATACATGTATCTCCCCCCAATACATGCCAAAATACAAGAATTCTTAACCAAACCTTAAAACTAATTATTACATGCCATTGAAAGTTCAAAAGTTCACAAAAACAATATAAAAAGAAACTAAGTAACTAGCAACTCTTTCTCCCCTTTTTTGACAGGTTGATAAGCTTAGTGTTATAGTTGATAAACAAGATGCTAGAATAAAAGAGTTAGAGGAGTGTATTGCCTCAAGTTCAAGACCACCTCTCAAGCATTATGTTAGATCACCACACGCACATCTTTCTTTGGTTGACCAACTAACTAATATTTGAGTCTTATGATATGTTTCTTACTTTTTGACATGAAATGATGCCAAAAGGTAAGAAACATATCATAAGACTCAAATACTAGTTACTTGGTCCACTAAAGAAAGATGTGCGTGTGGTTGATCTAACATAATGCTTGAGAGGTGGTCTTGAACTTGAGGCAATACACTCTTCCAACTCTTTTATTCTAGCATCTTGTTTATCAACTATAGCACTAAGCTCATCAACCTTCAAATGTAAAGTCCAATCCGGAAGAATTTTTATGCTATTCTTTTGACAAACAACTTGAGAACTACTAAATAGTCCAAAAGTATCACATGTCTTACCCTTATCCTTATAGACATGTATGATACACGTTTATCACTATACTTTTCCAAGGGTTGTACCAACACATCATCTCCTCTACTCTTAACACCACGAGCTATACACAAAGAAGTTATAAACCCCGGTAATGCAAGCTTTTAATCTCTTATAGTAGAGAAAGTTGCAATATCAATATAAAGCATAAGTAAATCCCCAAGGTTTATAGGTTGATTAGTCACCAAGGCATACACTATTTTGATCTTGTCTTTATTCAACTCGTCGGAATTCGAAGATCCAATAATGTTAGTGCAAATGAATAGATGCCAAAATGCACTAGCCTTAGTTAACTCATGTTGACTAATATATGCTCTACCTTTCCACTCAAAAGAAGCATTGTCACGAAGAGTTCTACCCATGATATTAAGATTCTCAATGACATTTACATCTAGAAAGTTTGAATCTATATCATTAGATAGCCCAAGAAACTTGTTAATGTTTTCTGGGTTAACTCTAAACACAACACCCCTAATCTCCATCAAAGCATCCAATAAGGTGACATTCTCTCTATATTCAAGATAAAACTCTCTAACAAGAGTATCATTCACTATTCCTAACATGCTCACCCAAGATTCCCAATTTCTATCCTTAATGCACTTAAGAACATAATAATCTTTACACTTACATAAGTCATTGTCTCTCTCTTGAAATATCTTCTTAGTTCCAAATATCCCTAAATCCTTTGACCTTGAAGCTTTGGATTCTTTTGAGGTAGACTTGGCTTTCACAATAGGATTCGATTGATTTCCACTTCCGGTAACCTTAGTTCTTCCCATTTGTTCTTGTGATATAAGATGCTATATACATAAAACAAAAGTGAGTGAAAGACAAAACAAGCATATTAGTCACAAATATATAAATACAAAGACATATGACTTAAGAATGAATCATCATGCAAGACAAAAATAGTGAGTAATATCTTACAAGTATCATTAAGTCAAAATATGCCAACATGTAACAAAATGAAGCATGCGAACATATCATAAAAGAGAACAATGTCTAGCATACAATGCTCCCCCTTGATAAATGCTATAACTAAAATCTATAATAGCATAGAGTTCACAAAGATGTTCACACAAACACACATTCAAGCAATTTGAAGAAATATCAACAAAATACGCTTCATATGCTAAGACAGATAACAAAGATTTTTCAAGTTCTCTCATAATTCTTCAACAATTGCTAAAATATCATCATACTCATAAACAAAGTGTGTGTGTGAGAGATATGTTTCAAATATATTTCAAGAAGTAGTTTGATAATCAACATACAAACAATTTCCAATAACTATTCATCTTAAGCTTTTTCCATAAAAAGTCAAACCGATTTCCATAAAAAGTCAAACAGTTCGAACGTTCGTGCGAAGAGCACGCAACCACGTTTGGTGTGGCATGGGCTGCGAACCGCAGCCCTATGGAAGCCATGGGCTGCGCATGGCAGCCCTTTATGGGTTTGTGGCATGCGCACGCCCATGGGTAAGGGCTAAGGGTGCGCAAGCCCATTGGAGGCAGCCGAGGGAGTCCAAACGACGAAGGTCGCGTGAAGACTTGTTTGCCAAGAAAGGAGTTTTTTGTATTCCAAGACATATGTAATTTACTTGTTTTTCTAGGATGGACCAAAATTGTAGCTATTTATATTTTTGTAAATATTGCAATGTTTGTCATTGTTTGATAACATGTCATAGAATAGGAGTGCCACTCATATATCTCTTTTGGTAAGAGCACACATTGAATGGTTTAAGTATCTAAAGTGGCATCTAGATAACTCGGTAAATCATTATTTGGAATTCGATCACACGCCTTAAACAATTGAGTGGGAGAAGGTGTTTTGGAACACCTATGGCCTCCAAATTTAGTTGAGATTTATGTTTCGCGAATAACCCCCCAAGGGGTATTCATGAACGGAATTTATCAAGATACTTTCTTACAAGGATATACTAGACAATAAGCCCAAACGATATCTACTCCCAAATGAGGGATATTCGTGAGGAATTATATTGAAGGTCGATAACTTGGTATTACACTCAATATAATTTTACTAATATCCTCCCAAGAGTTCTTGTTAATAAAAATTATAAGGCTAAAATTGAAAACGTTGGTTGTTATGTTAACAATTAGGTGGGACCTAGTCCAACTAGTAAATGTTGTGAACTCCCAAATGAGGCGTGACAATTATGGGTGTTAGATCGCCGTTGAATTTTTACGATTGAATTATTTTATTTTATTCAAGATAAATATTCAAAAGTGATTTATCATGATTATTTACTTATATAATTTTTGTTATAAAAATGAAATCATAACCCCATCCCTAATTAACATCCTAAAATATAGTACTTTAACTGCTGATAATTATGTCACATGGAAAAGGAAAATTGGGTTGTTATTGCAAAACATAAACTCGTTACATCTATTCCTTAACCACTAAACTAATGAATCTACTCAAGAGCAAAGAGATGAGTATCAGTAGTGGAAGTCTTCAGATGAGATGGCTAAATGTACGTTACATTATGGCCACTATCTCTGACGTGTTGCAACAGCAACATGAAGGAATGGAGATTGCTGTCGATATAATGATGTCTCTAAAGGAGATGTTTGCTATGAGGTCTAGGATGACTTAAAGAGAGGTAGTGACTGCTTTCATGAATCTTAGGATGAAACGTGGACAGGCTGTTAAAGATCACATGATGAAAGTCATAGCACATCTCAACATTGCTTAACTGAATGGTGCTGAGATAGATGATGAGACAAAAATTGACATGATCGTCAACTCACTGTCAGATTCCTTTGATCAATTTAAATTGGAATACACCTTAAACAATAAGGAATACACCTTGCAAGGCTTGCTGCAAGATGTTCAAAGTACCAAGCAAATCATTGTAAAAGGTAAAAGTTAAGAGATTCATATGCTTAGTAAATTGCTTTTGTTAAAGACCCGTAAGAAGGTCAAGAGACAATAGAAGAAAAAGAAACTTGGGTTTTCTTAGAAGGAGACCAAGAAAGTAACCAAGATCAAAGGGAAGTGTTTCCTTTGTGGTGAAAATGGTCAAAGGAATAGACTGAATAAGAATGAATTCAACTTTCATTTAGGCAATGGAGTGTTGGTGTCTACTAGTGTAGTGGGAGATATTATAATTAATTTAGATTCTTATAGGCATTTAGTTTTAATAAACGTTTATTATGTACCACAATTCAAGAGGAATTTAATTTCGGTCTCTTGTCTAAAGAAATTTGGATATTTGGTTACTTTTAATAAAGCTTTTATTATTAGTAAGAATGACAAAATTATTTACAATGGTACATTGGAAAATAGTTTATTCTATTTGTATGGAAATATCTCTCACTTGTTAGACACGGAATCAACGAAACCTAATCATAAAAAAAGTAAAATTATCAAAAAATGAAACCTACCTATGGCATTTGCACCTAGGTCATATTAACATAAATAGGATTAAAAGATTTGTTAGTGACGGACCTCTAAGTGACTAAAAGGTTGATGATCTACCAACTTGTGAATCTTTTTGGAAGGTAAAATGACCAAAGGCACAAGAGCCATCGAATGTATAGGATTGATACACATTGATGTGTGTGGATCTATGAGCATTCAAGCTAGAGGCGGATATGAGTACTTCATCACTTTCATGGATGATCACTCAAGATTTGGCTATGTGTATCTCATGAGACTTAAGTCGGATGCTTTTAGTATGTTCAAATCATTTAAAGCTCAAGTAGAAAATCAGTTTGAGAAACGCATAAAAATCTTGAGGTCTGATCATGGTGGAGAATATCTATCTGGTGAGTTTCAGCAATATCTTATTGATAATGGGATAATTTCTCAGTTTTCTACACCAGGCACACCTTAACAAAATGGGGTGGTAAAAAGGAGAAATAGAACTCTTTTGGATATGGTTAGGTCTATGTTGAGTTATTCAAGGCTCCCTAATTCTTTTTGAGGATATGTTTTACAAACCGCAATGTACATTCTAAACGATGTACCATCTAAGTCGGTTCCTAAAACACTACATGAGTTGTGGACCAGGCGAAAGCCTAGTTTACAACACTTAAGGATATCTGGATGTCCTGCGCACTTGTTAAAAGGAAAGACAGAAAAGATGGAGTCTCGTTCCGAAACATGCATATTTGTAGGGTATCCAAAAGGAATAAAAGGATATTATTTTTGTAGTCCTTCAGATCTTAAAGTATTTGTTTCGATAAATGCTAAATTTTTGGAAAAGGACTATATGGATAATTTTGTGCCTAAAAGTAGAATTATCCTGAATGAGCTTTTAGGAGATACAATTCCACAAAAGGTTTTGCAACCAAGCCCAATTGTAAGTTCCATACCAACACAAGATCAATAATCTACCATACCTCTTCGTAGTGGAAGAGTTGTTAGACAACCCAAGAGATACATCGGTCTACGAGAATCTGTAGAGATTCTTCCGGACGACGATGACCCCCACGCGTACAAGGAAGCGATGGAAGATGTTGATTGTCACCATTGGAAAAAGGCAATGCAATCTTAAATTTAATCTATGTTCAAAAATAAAATCTGGTTTCTTGTAGACTTGTGTAAAGGGATAAAACCCATCGGGTGCAAGTGGGCATACAAGTGGAAAAGAGGAATGGATGGAAAGGTTGAAACCTTTAAAGATAGATCGGTAGCTAAAGGTTATACACAAAAGGAAGGTATCGATTATGAAGAAACCTTCTCTCCTGTGGCCATGCTTAAATCCATTAGGATACTCTTATCCATTGTGGCATTTTTAGACCTAGAGATTTGGCAAATTGACGTCAAGACAACTTTCGTTAATAAAAGTCTTGACGAAAGCATCTATATGATACAGCCAGAAGGATTCATTGAAAAGGGCCATAAGGAAAGGGTATGCAAGTTTCAATGATCCATATATGGATTGAAGCAGGCATCCCGATCCTGGAACATAAAGTTCGATCAAGTCGTGAAAAGTTTTGGATTTAAGCTCCAATAGACACAACCCTATCACAATCAACAAATGATACACTTTGGTACGATCTATTTAATTTTATTTCATTACACTAAAGAACTAAAATTGAACTCTTACATAAAGATAGAATAAGTTGATGTTACTCATTCATACCCTAAAAAACCTTATTGGAGAAAGTGTATCCTCGTGAAGAATACCAGTAACCGCCAAGAGCTCATAGACCACACATAGCTCTCCAAGTTACCATATTTACTCATATGACCACATTTTGAACTTGGATATTTTGACTTGTCCAGAAGCCATGTTTCAATAGACACTACTGAAAACTTAACGTTAAGATTTAATTTCCAATACCTCAAAATATCCATATGATGATATTCTACTCTCATTTAATAAATGGAGCCACGATGTTCATATCTATAAATGAAGTCCTCTATCGATTAACAAATTAATACCACCAAACTATCGAGGATAGTCTATGCTATATAATCGTACCCATTGATAGCTCAAATGATAACACTTGCAACCATAAGTCCATCATTTATCTCAGGATTGAGATAGACTCTCCGATTATCTTCAAATGAAATTTTTTATCCATTGATGATTCTAGATAAAGTATTTCATTGTGATCCAATTCAATGCACCCAGTGCAATAGATTCGTTTACCCAAAGACACCACACTTTGATGATTTTAGACTCGTCATAACACATTTGATCTCACTTAAATGCTAGCAAAATAATCTACAACTTTGACAAGATAAAGGCGCCCAACCTTTTATCTTAAGTTATGAATATTATTCAAGACTAACTAAAGAATTGTGTCTATCTCACACATATCTAAATGTATGAACAATTCTTCTTTTCTCACAGTCTTTTGACCTTATGATTATTTATTTTTGACAATTATAATATTTAAACTATAAATGCTATAAGATTTGTTTAACTAGAAATCTTTATTAATATGAAAATATTGTCAAATACATTATTACACTTTTGCTATCGAACATAATCCCAACATGAAACTGGTCTTATCTTGGTCGTCTGGATGCATCTTAATCTGGTTGTACCCTGATAATGCATCTATGAAGCTCAGGAGCTTATTTTCATACGTGGAGTTGACCAACTGATCGATCTTTGGTAAAGGAAAACTGTATTTTGGACATGACTGGTTGAGGTCGGTGTAGTCAACACACATACGCCACTTCCCATTTGAATTTGTGACCATGACCACGTTGGCGATCCATTCGGGGTAGCACGTCTTTTTGATGAAGCCCACTGTGATTAATTTGTCTACTTCTTCCTAAACTGCGTTATTTCTTTCGACGGTAAAGTGATGCCTTTTCTGCTTGACTGGTTTGAAGGTTGGATCCACTGCTAATCAGTGAGCAACCAATGTCATTGGGATCCCAGGCATCTCATCGTGACTCCAGGTGAAGATGTTGTTAAATTCTTTAAGGAGCCTGATCAGACCCTCCTTCACTTCCGGCTCTAAGGAAGCTCTGACCTTGATGACCTTTGAAGGATTATCCATCTGGATGGGTATCTCTTCAAGCTTGTCAACAGGATGCTTGCTGGCCCATTCCCTGGTCCATTTTTCTTCATCTGGGATCACGGGGTTATCCTCTAGGTGAGCTGTAAGCTGTATATTCTCCATGGCCATCCAAGGTGTTTCCTCATCCTGGATTATTACAACCTGTACGAACTGTTTTTCTAGAGCTGTTGGGTTAGCAAATACTGCGTATCACTTCCTGCCTGCTTGCTGGTTACCACGCACCTCCCCTACCTTGTATTCTACTGGAAACTTTAGGAAGTTATGGTAAATGGACATGACCCCCTTCAAGGATGATAGAAAGGGTCTTCCTAGTATCACATTATAAGTTGATGGGGTGTCTACCACCACGAAGTCTTTCATAACATTTTACTGGAGAGGTGTTGTTCTAGCGATCACCGGAAGGATCCTCGACCCCACAGGTATGATCAAGTCTTAGTGAATCCATACGGTGAGGTTGTGCAGCTATTGTAACACCACTATTTTAAATTTAGCATCTCCAAGGTATCTCTAAAGAGGATGTCGACGCTGTTGCCAGTGCTGATGAGCACACGGTGGACCATGCAGTTGGCAATCTGTACCATGATCACCATGGGATCGTTAAGAGGTTGTACAGTGTTGTAGACATCTGCCTCGGTAAAAATAATCTGCACAGACTAAGAAAGGGTCAGCTCGGCTCTGGTCGACCTTGAAGATACCTCACCATTCCTCTACACGATGGACCTTCATCGCATGGTTTTTTTCTAAAATTATTAGAGATACCAGCCAATGTGGGTCCTCTGCTAATTGTATGTTTCACCTGGATTTGCTGCATCAGATCCGTATGCTCCTTTTCTCTCTTCTCGGTGTGCTCGCGGATCTTAGCTTGTACTTCCCTCCAGTCTGAATGGTGTCCCTAACTTGTTGCAAGAACTCTATCAAGCATTATCCTCGTATCAGAGCCTCGATTTGGTTACACAGGTTATAGCACTCTAAAGGGTTGTGACCCACGTCTTCATGAAAGTCATAGTACTTGTACTGGTTCCTCCTATCGAAGAGGGGTTTTCATGGGTGCGGGCTTTTGTAGTAGCCCTTTATCCCTGATGATGAGGTAGATCGTTTCAAGGGATGCATTTAAGGGGGTGTAGTGATCGTATCCTTTCTCATCTCGCGGTATAGAGGCTACTGCCAGGGGATGAGGCGAAGCCCGCTGAGGGGTTCGCCTTACTGGGTACCTTTCTTGCTTGGGTTGAAACACATGGAAGCTGAAGGTCGACCTATTGGGAGGTTGGTTCTGATTTTTCTAAACGGGTTCAGGTCGGGGAGTTTCCTTATTCTGTCATTTTGCCATTCTCATATCATCATGCTCCATCTTGATCTTGAGCTACTCATCGACTTTGACTTGCTCTAGAGCCTGATCACAAGCCTCTTGGTAGGTCTCCGGAGGTTGCTGGGCAAAGGATTAGAAAAACTTACCCGCCTACAGGTTCATCCTGAAATTGGCAAAGGTCTCTTTCTCGGTGAAGACCCCCATCTGGATGAGTTCCTTATGGAACCGCTCCACATAAGCCCAGAGGGTTTCCCCTCTCACTTGGATCACGTCATATAAATGGATGTGATCCTTCGTCCGAGGTTTGATTCCATGGATTGTAAGCAGAAATCAGTTGACAGTTTGTGATTGAGTCCACACTGCTAGCGGGTAGCTTTCTGCACTAGGTCTTGGCACAATTTATTAGCGTAGTAGGGAACTTCTGAAACATAGTGGCTCTGGTTGTGTTCTAGACTTCACTCTGTTGGAGAAAGCTCTCTAAATAGCTCAAAGGATCATCAGTACCGGAGAACTTGTCTGATGACATTATAAATTACGGTGGGAGCTCCGCTTCTCAGATTCTTCTGGTAAAGGGGGCATTCATCTGGCTCAAGGGGTCTTTTTTAACCTCCTTGCCCTTCCCTATTTTCAACTGCTGGATCTCTTTCTGCATCTTAACCAACTGGTCCCTCAGGCCTTTATTTTCGTGCTTCTTAGAATCGACCTTGGAGCTCTCGTTGTCAGATTACCCCGATGAGCTGGATACTTCCACTTTATAATCTTCAGTAGTGAGCTCTGCTTACATAATTTATCGGCTACCTCCGGCTTCAGCTCGTGGTTCCCTTCTAGAAGTTACCGATCGAGAGGGACTATGAGGTGCCCTTGGTGGAACGTCGGCTGCCGACTTAACCTGCCTAGGTTGATAGTTGGTTGGCCTATCCGGGACTAGGGGCATGGGCCCTAGCCTGTCCCGAATGGAAATTATAGACCCTATTCTATGGTCGGCAAGGATCGGTGGGGGGCTGTCCCAGCCGATCAAAGGCAGGTTGCCTAGCAGCAGGTCGGCTCGACTCTTCTTAGTTTCCCAAATCTTCCAGTTAAGGATCAATTCCTTCAGCACCTAAACGGAGGCGAACATTTTACACAATGGCAGCTGCATGCTGATTGATCACAGCTTGGTTCACTGCTAGAAGGGTTAGAGCCTGCTCTGTGCCTGGCTGAGGCAAGGTTGGCTTATGGTGCTTGGATTTCTTTCCTTTTTACTGCTCTTTCTGGGTTTAGGGGGAAGATGGATGTCCTAAGGTTTTGGGCTATCCTTGAGAGGAGCGAAGCCTCATGTTACTGCAAAAAACAACAAACTTGTAAGTGTAAAAATTATGGTGTGGGTTCGTTTCCCATAGATGGCACTAGGAAGTGTTAACGGAGAATTTACTCAAGGTGAGAAATTTCGGTTAACACCCTCGAGACCACTACCATGTAGGTGGTGGCCGGGGTTGGTACCTTAGGTTCCTAACCTGATTGAATAAAGGTGGATATGTTAATATAAAGGCAATGAAGACGGGAATATAGCTCTTTATTATAAATCTAGTATATCATACGAAAAGCTCTCATATACAATCTCTCAATTGCGCTGGGATACAGTTGAGTGGCAACCTCGTGCATGTCGAATAGTAGAATATAACCACGGCCGTGTTCCGATTACGGAATTTAGGCCAAGAATCCTTTCTTACTCACCATTTTTTTTCTCCTTTTCCTCGTACATCCTTAGGCGTATTTATACATAGTCCAAATAGGTTAAATTGGTGATTCTCCCACCATGATTCTCTGAATCTAATCCCTCCTTATCGGGTGGGATATCTTATTTTGAATGTGATTGATTTTGATCTAATGACGTAGTTGAGGATATCTTTTAGAGATAAGTTTGTTTTCTTTTTGGACTCAAAGACTTGCCTTACACGTACGCAAAGTTTAAATGTTTGTTTGAGTGTAGATATGAACTTGTGTGTGTTCATGGCATGATTATAGAGGTCATCGAGTTAGGTGTTCATTGTTTCGTAGAGCGAGGTAGGCCCATGCCTTAGTTCTTGTCCCAGACGCATGGCTTGATCTTTCTTGATCTTTTAGAGCTTGAGACGGCCTTGTGAGTACTCATTGGGGGTAGCGTGACTTAGGCGAGCTTCTTTTTTCTCATCCAGATGGGTTCAAATCTTCCATCGGAGAGACGAAGCAGTACTGTAGTGCAAGATGGGCACTTAATGGGCTCTCTCTATGCCTAGGGAGGATGGCTAGCTTCTGGAGAGACTACAAGGTAGTTTCAACCTCGGGGAGCCTTGATTTGGTGGAAAGAGCTCAATTCGTTTATGTCGGGCTTCACCATAGATGTTTCATGAGCTCGGTGACCTTTCCTTGCTTTTACAGGGTGATTTTGAAATTAGACCCCAGGAACAGGGGTTTCAGGATAGGTGATCTCGGGTTTGGATTCAGGCTGGGAGAGTGGAAAATTTATCTATGGTCCCTAGCCAAAATTGTCTATTAACACAAGGGTTACATCAAGTAGGGTGTATAACCTCTGGTTCCGGGCAATAACTAAAAAAAATAATGACAAAGAAAATTGATGAAACTGGTAATGAGTAAAGCAGAGTGGCCACCCATTTTCTAGGCAATCGAGATAGATAGTTAAAGGGTCCACGTCAAACTCCGGCCTTCTCCTGGTTATCTCTTACCCTCCCCTGTTCTGCTGATCTCTACTTGCCTCCCCTTCTTCAGGCGGTTGATCAACTTGATTGTTCCCTCTGGCTGCTCCCTCTTCCTGAGGCTATTCATCTGCATACTGCTCGGCCAGGTCTTTCTTTAAGACTTCACTTACCACAACCATAACTTCAGGAGGAATGGCCATATCCTAGGTGGTGGTAGTTGCCTCCGTTCCCATCTGTTCAACCCCTGTCTCTGCTCTAGCAAGCTCTCTAGAGCAATCTCCAACTTTCTCCCATGCTTCAGGATGACCTCCTTTGGGATCAACAGGCTGGACCTCACCAGAATACTCCCCTGGTACAGAGTGTGGAAATACTAGAGGAGGGAGAGGAAGATCTGCTTCATCAATTTGTTTCCTGGCTCCAACCATGCTCGAATGACATGCTCCATCATCGAGAAGAATAGACATCTCTGCAACCTTAGCCATAATCCCATCTCTATCCCAGTTGGCAATGATAGACAGATTAAAGGGAAGAGGGAGAGCTTCTACGGCCTGGTAGGATGCATAAAAGTGCCCATCATTAAAGGCATCCACCTCGGCCTACAGCTTAGCCACCTGAACATGCAGATTTTGGTTCTCGATATCCAACATCTTTGCCTCTACTTTCCAGGAATCCCTTAACTTAGCCTGTCATTTAGATTTGAGGGCCTATTAGTCGATGGACCGCTTCAGCCTCTCGTAGTCACACTGAAGCTCGACCAGCTCCTTCTTCATCTTTTTCTTATCTCCTGCACCATAATTTGAGCCAGTGCAAGTAATCTCATATCCCTCTCAGCTTCAACCTCAGCCTTTGCCGCACGGTCATGAAGAGAAGCCACATGGTGGCCCATAGCCATATTGAATTTGAAAGCCTACAAGATGCGAAGCTTAAGTTTGAAACCGATCAAGCTAGCAACCACAGGTAAAGTTAAAAGAAGATAGTTACCTCAGCCAAGAGAGTAGATCCCTTAGTAAGCAGAATGTCGACGGGCATCGAAGCCATCCTAGAAAGGCCATAACCTGAGCAAGATGCAACAAACTGCTCCAATACATCGTCTTGCCCAGCAGAGCTCGGCTGATGTTGAAAGCCAGCGGGAATAACCTCCGTAATATCAGCCTCATGGTTCTTCATAGCTCAAGGAATCGAGGATACAGATAGAGGAGCAGAAACATCGGGGAAGCTGACCACTGGAGTAACAGAAGTAGCAACAACAATAGAACAGGAAACCAAAAAAGGAGCAATAACAACTGTAGTAGCTGCAAGAGGACCAGAGGTCCCCTTATCTCGCACTTAAGAAGCCCGCGATACGAGGATCACTATCTTGGACCTAGGCTGGGAAAGGGACGGAACAATAGTAGGTGAAATCACAGCTGGAACAATTGGCCCCTCTTTCTCTAAGGCAACAGAGGAGAATCCACGGGTTGGTTTGACAGGAGGGTCAGAAGTGCGAGCTCACTGGACTTCATGGGAAGTTGGAGCAAAAACAGAAACTGTTAAAAAAAAAGAGTCAGAATCAAGTTAACCAGGGTAAAGAAATCAAGCTAGTTCAAATTTCTTTGCTTACTAACAGAAGCAGCAGAGATGTGCAAGTATAGATTTACCCTGATGGGATCAAAGGAATCAGTAGTGGGAAACTTCAGGTTTAGATAGTTGAGAGAGATGATAGTCCTCAAAATTGTCTCAGACTCAGCTGGCAGAGAATCTGTATCCCACGAGGGCTTATCGTTGAAAGCAGTAGGGATCCTGAATTCTTGTCTATCGATTTAGATCGAGCATCCCCAATCACTCCCCAACAAAGTCCATTCTTTCTTCCAGGTGGGGTCTCTATTGGAAGCTCAAGGAATGATGAAGTTGAGCTTATTCTTGGCTTTCGTGTAGAACTGACCTCTTGGGCCGCCAAATAGGTTGCCAATCTGAAAGAGGTAAGCCAGTTCCTCCATTTTAGGCTCCCTAGCGACCATGCTTAACTCGCACTGCTCCCTCCACAGCATGAGGAAGCCGATTTAATATTTCTATAAGCCAGGTGTTAACTGGACAGGAGCTAGCTACATGGCGTTATTAGCTCTTCGGAGGGTGGGGTGAAAAGGAAGCTTGAGCCCGTTCTCGAAAGTTGTGATATGGATCAGAAGCATGCCTTTATAAGAGGAGTAAACATTATAATTCTTGGGAGGTACGGATACGAAAATGCTGTCAGGAATGTCGTACTTGACCTTTAAGGGATTAATCGACATCGGGTCAGTGGTAGAGTCTAGGATGACCTTGAAATCATAGGGAAGAATTTCCTCTAGAAGGGTACCAATGACCATAGCTTGATTTTCTTGAGTCGTGGCATGCCCGGATTCTTCAGCCGATCCTCATCGACCAAGTTCAGAGGTTCGACCGGTCTGTTCGAGAAATCGGTCCTGATTGAAACGTTTCTAATCGAGCGACGATGTTATGGGTTTGTAGGGGAATCCTCACTATCAAATTATTTTTATGCTTGTTTCCCATGAGCAAGACTAGAGACCTCTTCACCCTTTACCATGAGGTCAACTGTATCACGACTTGATTTCGACATAGTGATGAGAAATTTTGAGCTTGATGAAAGAAAGATATAGGAGTTGCTGGTGAAGGAGAAGAAAGAAAGGATTTTTAGTAGGGATGAATGGCACAATAACCAGTAACTTTGATGACAGAAGCAAGCGAGAATGCGAGATATTCGGTGAAGATTACCTCTATTCTATGGGACTAACGTAATGCAACCAGATTATTTTAAAAAATACACCAGTCCTTGCTCGTTACGTTTCACTTGCATTTAATGAGAGGAGTATAAAATGGTTAACATGTTTCAAACAAGTCCAAATCCCGAAGACAAGAGTCCAGCCTTGTTAGAATGAAGTATTCTAGCCTATCTTGAAGAATAAAAGGCCATTCGGCCATGTTGGGTTTTGTGGGCCTATTTTATAATTAGTTTGGGTTTAATTATGTTGGGTTTTGTGAGCTTATTTTCTTATTAGTTTGGGTTTAATTGTGTTGGGTTTTGTGGGCTTATTTTATGAATAGTTTGGGTTTTTGTGTTGGGTGAGTTTATGTGTTCTTTGAGTAGGAATAAGGAGTTACAAAGGCTGAATACTTTATGGCCATTATTCATGGTCTAAATGTCATTTAGTGGGAGGTTACATATTTAGTGGGAGGTTACACATTTAATGGGCAGTTATATTTGTGTTGTATTGTCCTTGGCCATTGTTCTATATAAACAAGGCTGCTTTTTCTATGTAAGGCAGAGATTTGAGTAATATAAACTTATTTGAGCACTTTGTGAGTGTTTTGTTCTTAAGTTCTTGCATGAACTTTGGAACTTATCAAGCTTATTCGGCTTGTGGCGTTCAACAACCTCAAAATCTTTGTTTTGCATTTAAACTTATCAAACTTCATAGTTTGTGGCGTTTTGGGGAAATCAAAGTGCTCTTCTAATTAGCTTTTATCATCATTTCATTGATAAAGTGATTAGAATAGTTTCTCTTACTTCAATCTTGAACGATCGGGTTTGTTTTTAATTAGTTGGAGGGGGTTAAATTGCATTCCATATGTATCATAGCTCTTTAGCTATTGGGGTGTATGGTTGCTAAGCTAATGATTTCCATCAATACCCTTCAAGACATCATAAAGGAATAAGAACCCGAGTAAGTTTGAACACGGGTATTCGGCTTGTTTTGTCCTACTCGGGACAGAGTACTTAGCATGTTATGTTCTACTCAGGACAATACGAGAAATCTAAATAAAGAAATCCAGCACATGATTCACACGTGGGAAAACCAAGAATCATGCTCAAATACGCAAGACATCAGTATCAAAATGAGTTTCTAGAAGAATAAAACGTCAAACAGGAAACATATTCCAAATCAAGTAATAACTCAGTTATTCTAGAAGATTGCATGTCGACTAGGAATGTAAATCCTAAATCAAATTGTATAATTAAAGTCTCATGAAGATTTAGATTCAACTAAAAGGATCTCCGAAACAGGAAAGAAGATAAATACGATTCTAACGAACAACCAATCGGAATTAAATAAAAATTCTTCTCCTTACTTGTACAACAAGGATTAGGGTTCTGCATGTATAGATCTATAATCTCATAGTTGAGGGATATATAGAATGTATAAACAGAAAAAATTAGTACAAGAGAGAGGCAAAAGAGATCGAGTGATGTAATTCTTCATTAAAATAGTGGATTTGGCTTGGTTGTGTATTCAGCCACCTGTGGACGTTTCTCCGATCACAGGAGTTTTACCACGTAAACTCGTGTCATTATTACTCACATTACATTCTCTTTCTCTTTCTCTTTTTGACAGGTCAAAACGAAATCTAACGTTGTTGAGTTTCTCACCCCTCGAGAAATCGACGTCAACAATTTACGCTAGAAGAAGAGCTTTAAACCTTCGATCTGATTAAGCAATGGCTGGTAGCGGAAACAAAGATTCCATCAGGGATATCTAGAAATCTCCAGATTATACACATACAGGCGAGGTCACTCAGGATCCCACAACAACCGACAGGAATCAACCGATAATCCCTGGCTGGTATCCAACAAATCCCTCCTATAAGGGAGAATATATTATGTCGTTTTCATGATGCACTGCAATAGTTATTGACAGATGCAGCGCGAGAAGGAATAGATATTTTAGTTGCGGGAGAGGCACATGTCCCAAACCCTCCACCTACAAGGCTCCATTCGATTATGGTTAGGCCGGAACCAGATCTACCGTCGTTGGGAACTCAGATCAAATCAATCAAGCTGGGGGTATAACATGCAACCCGGATAAGGATCTTGAAACTCCTGAAGAATAACTGCCACACCAAAGGCAGAGTCACGGTTAGGCGGATAGACACCGTAATTATGACCGACGCAGACATCGATCATTGCCATCAGAGGATAGCAATCGGTACCATTGCAAACATCGTCATGGAACTATACGCCTGTAAGTATTAGCCCATGAGACTCGAGAACAGAATGAAGAGGAGATGGTGACAGATATGACAGTCACGTGACAGGTTGACCATCAAGGAGAACCGGTGGGCGATAGAGTTATCAAAATTAGGAGCTTGGCCCACAAAGTAGAGAATAACAGATGCCAAATGGATTGGTCGAAGCCTCAAGGGGTCGAAATTCGACCAAATGACATTCTCGTTATAAGTGCCCGAATTGGCCTTAGAGAAGTCAGGAAAATTTTAGTAGACAATGGCACTTCGGCTGACATTCTCAATGTGGCTGTTTATGATTATCTTAGGTTGGATCAAAAGGATTTGCAACCTTTCCACACCCCACTCAGAGGATTTGAGGGAGTTGAGGTCAGGTCTCTCGGGACAACGAAGCTACCCGTAAAAATCGGAGTAGCTCCTTGTCAAAAAACAGTTACTCGATTTCGTAGTGGTAGACCTAGGCAACTGGCCTTATAATGCCCTATTAGGTCGACCTTTACTGAACAAAACCAAAGAGGTAATGGCTACCTACGCTCTAATGATCATATTCCCAACTGAATGGGGGGTAGGAGTAATCAAGGGGTCCTAGGAGATGGACAGAAGAGCTAATCTTTCGGTTTACAAAGACAGTGACAGTAGTGAGCAAGTATGCACCATAACACAACCAAATCAGATCGAGCAGGAACCATTGTTGTTCGAGTTCGATCCAAGGAAAGAACCAAAGGTATCTAAAAGTGAACCGATAGAAGAGGTAGTCTTAAAGGAAGATGAACCAGATAAGAAGATCAAAATTGGGGCCAATTTGGAAGGAAAGGCAAAGCATGACCTTATTAATTTGCTAAGAGAATACAAATATGTGTTCGCTTGGAGTCATGAAGACATGATAGGGATAGATGCCTAAATAATATCACATTATTTGGCGGTGGATCCAAATTCAAAGCCAGTCATATAAAAGAGAAGGTCATTTAACCTATAAAGAAGTCAACCAATTAAGCAGGAAGTGGAGAAATCGCTCGCTATAGGGTCGATTAGAGATATCAACTACCCTCAGTGGGTAGCAAATGTGGTCCTGGTCCAGAAGAAAAATGGCCAGTGGAGAATGTGTCTGGACTTCACGGACCTGAACAAGGCCTGCCCAAACGACAGTTTTCCACTTCCGAGAATAGACCAACTGGTCGTTGCTACATCAGTCCATGATTTACTTAGTTTCATGGACGCTGACTCGGGATACAATCAAATCCGAATGAATAAGGCTGATGAAGAAAAAATAGAACTCACTGTCGATTAAGGCTTATATTGTTATACAGTAATGCCTTTTGGGTTAAAAAACGCTGGAGCAACATACCAAAGATTGGTCAATAGGATCTTTGCTTGTCAAATAGGAAGAAACATGGAAGTTTACATAGATGACATGTTAACCAAAAGTGTCTCGGCAAACGAACATGCTTCGGACTTACGAGAAACATTCAATGTCTTAAGGAAATATCAGATGAAGCTAAATCCGAACAAGTGCCTATTTGGGGTTCTTTCAGGAAGGTTCCTTGGCTTCCAAGTTCATCAGAGGGGGATTGAAGTGAACCCTGAGAAGATCCCGGTCCTTCAAAAAATGACTTCGCCAAGAATGCTAAAAGAAGTGCAACGCTTAACAGGATGCTTAGCTTCCCTGGACAGATTTATTTCAAAGGACACAAATAGATGTGCTCCCTTTTTCAAAGTGATCAAAAGGGGAAAGGACTCGAATGGAATGAAGAGTGGGAACAGGCATTCTAGAAAATCAAAGAGTACTTAGGGCAGGCTCTCATCCTCTCAAAACCTAAAATGGGAGAAATACTCTACTTGTACTTATCCATTACAGAATTAGTAGCAAGCTCGGTTCTAGTCCGGACAGAAGACGGAGTACAAAGGCCAGTGTACTACACCAGCAAGGCTCTTCTTCTAGTTGAAACAAGGTATTCACAGGTAGAAAAAATGGCTCTAGCATTGGTTTCGGCAACAAGAAAGCTGAGGCCATACTTTCAGGCTCATATGATCCAAGTACTCACCAATTGCCCACTTAAGAAAATCTTACAGAAGCTAGAAATTTTGGGAAGATTAACCAAATGGGCAATCAAGCTGAAGAAATTCGATATTCGGTACATCTCTAGGACATCACTCAAAGGCCAAGCAGTGGTAAATTTTGTAGCAGAATTCATAGAGCCAAACCTGGAAGAAAAAAGGATGTTGGGCAAGAGTTTTTCATGGAATTTATATGTTAATGGTTCCTCGAACACTCATGACAGCGGGGCAGGGATCGTGGTATGCACCCTAGAAGGATATGATATTGAATGTGCCATGAGATTCGACTTCAAAGTAACAAATAACCAAGCTGAATGTGAGGCATTGCTAGCAGGACTTAGAGTTTGCATAGCTTTCGGAGCAGATGAGGTTGAGATATTCAGTGACTCACAGATAGTCGTCAACCAGGTTTCAGACGAGTATCAGGCCAGAGATGAAGGTATGATGGCTTATTAGAGTAGAACAAAACAACTCCTCCAAAAATTCAAGGAATACAGAATTGTTCAGATCTCTAGAGAAGAAAATGATAAGGCAGACGTTTTGTCCAAACTAGCATCAGCAACAACCACAATAAGGCAAAAATATTTCAGTTACACATCTTCTCAGACCAAGTATAGTTAAGCCAAAAGACTTTGAAGTCTCAGAAATCTGAACATCGTTAGACGGTTGGATGACTCATCTAAAAAGATACCTGGAAGAAGGTGTACTCCCTGAAGATCCCTTAGAAGCCAAACGCATCAGGTATTGGTCAGTAAGATACACATTGATTGGAGGTGAACTGTACAGAAGAGGGTTTTCCTGAACACTCCAGAGATGTGTATCAGAGGAAGATGCATATAAGATATTGTAGGAAATCCATGGTGGGGTATGCTGAAATCATACTGGGGCAGAAGTTTAGCACACAAGGTACTCAGGTAAGGTTATTATTGGCCCTTTTTGTTCTCAGATGTCCAACGATGCTAAGAAAGCTGTAGTGCCTGCTAAAGGATCGCTAATGATATTCGGCAGCCTCATGAACAACTTAGAAGCTTTACATCCCTATGGCCATTCGCCATGTTGGGACTAGACTTAATTGGTCCAATGCCGACAGTAACATGGGGTAGAGCTAAGAACACAATTGTGGCAGTTGATTATTTCACAAAGTGGGTAGAAGCTAAAGCGTTGGTACATTTCACTAAAGCAAATACCATGAACTTTGTGAAGAAAAATATACTCTATAGATTTGGAGTCCAGAGTACTATTATCACTGACATCGGAACCCAGTTCGATAATAAAAAATTCAGACAGTTGTGCAGCGAGTACCAAATTGTAAATCATTATGCCACACATGCCCACCCTCAAACGAATGGGCAACCTGAAGTAGTAAACAAAATCATCAAGCACACACTCAAATGGGCAAGCTGAAAAACTTCATGAAGTATTATGGGCATATCGGACAGCAATCTTCTCTTATGGCCTTCACCTCCTGCCCGACCAGGAAATAGAACCCAACCCCTTTATGATACATTCATTTATGCAAGCAGGGGGGATCCAAAGCTAAGCCTCCTTTCTATTGCATAACCTAAATATAAGAGAGGAAGATGCCGGTGGGACAGGTGCAAAAGAATCTGTTTATGGTTCCGGTTCGACTTGAGTCCAGATGTTGAGGGAGAGGACTATAAGACATTTAGTCACAATAATAACTTCTACAGTAGAGGCTCAATTCTCTTTGGCATTCGGAACTGAAGTCGTCATCCTGGTAGAAACATTGTATATATCGCCAAGAGTCGGGCTATATGATGAAGACCAGAATGTTGATATATTGTTACAAAGCTTAGATGAGCTGGAAGAGAAAAGGGAGAAATCCCGAGTATGAAATGTGGCATATCAGCAAAGAGTGGCTCAGCACTATAACTCCAATGTTCGGATCAGAAAAGTCTAGCTAGGAGACCTGGTGCTCAGGAAAGTATAGTTGAACACAAAGAACAAAGTTGCAGGCTCGTTGGCTGACAAATGGGAAAGCTTGTACAAGATTGAAGAAATAGCTAGTCATGGAGCATACTGGATTGTCCAACCAGATGGAAGGGTTTTACCCCGACCATGCAATGCCTAATATTTAAAGATTTTTTATCCTTAAAATTTGTTTCCTTTTTAGTCAGGACAATTTTGTTAGTCAGGATATTTTTTAGCTTTGAGATTTTATAATATTGTTAGTTTTGCAGTTATGAATAAAGGCCCAACATGGGATTTCAGAAATTGGATTTCAGAAATCGGATTTCAGAAATCTGAGCACATGATAATAAGAACATACGAAAAAAAGCATATCATAAGCACATATAAAAAAAGAATAGATAAAATGCTCGAGACCATTAATTTGGAAAAATTCCCAAATGGGCGGAGAAGCAAGAAGGAGCATGCCAGCCGAGCAAGGTCAGTCGACCTTAGCCAAAAGGCAAACCCGTTGCACCAGATTTTGGAAAACAGCACGGTGCACCGTCGGGAAAAATCCCGGTGAGATGCACAACTGTGTTAAGCAATTCAAAAGCTTAACGATTTAGCAAACACTTGGGCTGACAAAACTATGAGACGTCCTCAGTGACTTGCGTAAGGACTCGAACGTATGATCGTGGTGAACCTTGATGTAACATTTTGGTAGCAACTGAGTATGAAGCACAAGTATAAATCTACTTGCCTGTTTCAAGATGACTCGGTTAATAATATTAGCCAGTTTAATAAGATACTTGGCACTTAAAACTAATGCCAGTTTAATAATATACTTGGAGCATGAAATCGAGTTTAATAAGATACTCGGCATTTAAAGAGTCACTCAGACTAGTAGCCGGTTTAATAAGATACTCGGCTTTTAAAGAGTCGCTCAGACTATTTGCCAGTTAAATATGATAAAGACATCCAAAGACATAACAAAGCAGTCAACAAAAAAATGGAGTTTTATTAATTAAAATGAATCTTTACAAATACGACTAAGGTGGGGCTGGAGATTTGGAAACCTTCCCAATACTCGGATCAGGCACTATCTCATACTCATGGAGGAGACTCTCATTCGAAGGCCAGGCGATTGTGTCGACCAGTCATCTATCCACTCATTGTAATCCATTCCAGAGACGGATCCAACGTCAGGCTTTGACCAATCCACACATGCCTCCTAACTAGCAGAAAAGGTCGAAAGAGAATGCTCCGACGGGACCTCCAAATGCATAGGATGGGGTTCTTTACCTTGGCTACGACAGTATGCTCTCTACTCCTTCATCTGAGTCTAAAGAGATTCCAAGGACTGGTCTTCATGGTTTATGATTGATAGCTCCCAGTTGGCTCGATCCTTGCCAGTCACTGGATTTTTGACTTTGTAAAATTCCCCAGTCGAGACTAGCCCTCGCTAAAACTCTGTAAAAAGTAGGGCATCATAGGCTGGGGACCTCTTAAATAGATCAACCCCTTGAACTTCAAGTTCCAGCCTATCCTTCTTCGAAAGGGATTCAAGGTCAGGGCTTGGCGCTTAAGGTCTTTAATTTTTTACTCGTAAGACGATCTGGCCTGCTCAGCCTCTTGTTCAGCTTTGAGCGTCGACACCTGGGAGGCAAATAGTAAATCTTGGAAGGATACAACCTTTCTTCTGCAACAGAAGCTCTCTCCTTGACCACCATTTGTTTAGCCAAGCAATGGCCGATAAATTCTTGGGCAGACCTCACCTCCCTTTTGTAGGGAAAAAAAAAACCCGCGCAACGGAAATGTGAGAAAATTTATTAAAAATTAGGGTTTGCGTACAAATGAAAATTTTCCCTTAGACTAACAAGAACCTTAACACTAGATTAATTGATGTATATAAAAAGTGTCGTACTATTTTCTCGTGACGATTGAACAAGCGCCGAATTAAATCCGTAAGATTTTCTAATCCAATCACGAACGTGAATCACCTAAGAGTGTGGGCTCCCTTTCTTTTAATCGTATACCTAAGGGTGGAAATAAACAAAATCTTCTTCTTTGTTAGTTACAATAATCCTCCAAGAAGAAAACAAAGAGCGTTAGATCACTTGTGAATTATCAATCAATTTGATTGAAACTCTCGTGAACCTTGATTCGATGTTGTACACAAAACCTTTTGATGTGAAGGCTACTAGTGTACTATCAAAAACTAAAAGTTCTTTCTTCCTATTTCTTCTTTCCCGAATCACACACTATTTCTTAGAGTTGATCGAATTTTGACTAGAGTAAAATTAGATTTTTCTCCCTCAAAATTCCTATGATGGCCGAATTCTTCTCTTAGAAAAATAGGGTTGGCCGAAATCTCTCTATGAAATTGCTTAGGCTGGCCGAAATTCACTCATATAAAACCTTAGGGTTGGCCGAATTTCTAAACATATAAATATAGGATGATAAATCCTCTCCTAAGAAGGATTTACTAGGTTGACAAAAATCCTTTCCTTAGGTGGATTTATTTGGTAGTTAAGAATCCTTTTTTAAAAAAGAAATCTATCCTCCTCTTATACATACATAGCTGGCCAAAATTTCTATAGAATACAATTAGGAGACTTTAATCTTTTCCTAAGAAGGATTTACTTGGTAGTTAAGAATCCTTTCCTTAGGTGAATTTACTTGGTGGTTAAGAATCCTTTTTAAAAAGGAATTATATCCTACACCAAGACTTCTAATACAACTCAATAATGTATTTGTAACCATATTAAAGACTTCCTAACTTGATTAGATAAATAATTCCTTTTATTTATCTACTTATCAAATATAGTGTTTAATATTAATTAAATTACCAACAATTGTATAATTTTAAGAAACCATCTCCTACTAGGAAAAATATTTTGACTTTTAATAAAATAGTTAATTAATCATCAAATTAATTAATTTCCATTTAACTAAATAATAAAATAATATAACATAATTAAGCTATTCTAAATAGCCTTGCCACCCAAACCATATATATGGTCCAATATATTATTTTCTTATTTTATTAAATCCATTTGACCTTTATAAAAAGTCCACATGTGAACTAGACCCATTCTTACAAAAAGAAACAAGTCCACATGCCTCAATACAATTATAGATGGACCCCTAAATTGGTCCGGTAGAATATATCAAGTGATCCATGCAAGTTCGTGTGGATCGGGGATCTTGGTCGGCAATCTAGATTTATGCTCCAATAGACACAACCCAATCACAATCGACAAATGATTCACTTAGGTCCGATCTATTTAATTTTAATTCATTTCACTAAAGAACTAAAATTGAACTCTTAAATAAACATAGAATAAGTTGATGTTACTCATTCATACCATATACAACCTTATTGGAGAAAGTGTATCCTCGTGAAGAATACCAGTAATCGCCAAGAGCTCATAGACCGTCTATAGCTCTCCAAGTTACCATATTTACTCATATGACCACATTTTTAACTTGGATATTTTGACTTGTCCAGAAGCCATGTTTCAATAGACACTATTGAAAACTTAACGTTAAGATTTAATATCCAATACCTCAAAACATCCATATGATGGTATTCTACTGTCATTTAATAAATGGAGCCATGAGGTCCATATCTATAAATGAAGTCCTCTATCGATTAACAAATGAATACCACCAAACTATCGAGGATAGACTATGCTATACAATGGTACTCATTGATAGCTCAAATGATAACACTTGTAACCATAAGCCCATTATTTATCTCAAGATTGAGATAGACTCTCCGATTGTCTTCAAATGAAAACTTTTATCCATTGACGGTTCTAGATAAAGTATTTCATTGTGATCCTATTCAATGCACCCAGTGCACTAGATTCTTTTGCCCAATGACACCTCAATTTGATCATTTTAGACTTGTCATAACACATTTGATCCCATTCAATGCTAGCAAAAGAATCTACAACTTTGACAAGATAAAGACGCCCTACCTTTTATCTTAAGTTGTGAATATTATTCAAGACTAACTAAAAAATTATGTCTACCTCATACATATCTAGATGTATGAACAATTCTTCTTTTCTCATAGTCTTTTGACCTTATGATTATTTACTTTAGAAAATTATAATAATTAAACTATAAATGCTATAAGATTTGTTAAACTAGAAATCACTTTATTAATATGAAAGGATTGTCAATTACATTATCACACTCTTGCTATCGAGCATAATCCCAACACCTTTGGTAGGCCTTTTCAATTCGAGCATGGCTATCCTCACTCTCCTTCAACTGAGCTTTAAGACATCTTTTCCGATCGGCTTGATATTGTTGTGTTTGAACAAACTCAGCAAACTCAGCAACCACCTAAAGGGAAGAGTGAGTTAAAAAATCTAAGACAAGCACTGAGCAAGGGTCGGGATAGAAGACTTTACGTTAGAAGCACTATTGAAAATGTTTTTCAAACGATTAGTCAGGAACTATTCCTAAAACGGCTCTAGTGGTTATCCCCAATAAAATCCCGACCAGACGACATCATTCTCAACATATCTTGGGCGGTAGGACACGTGGGATTACCCGAGGATCCTACTCATGCATCCGCAACTTTAGTGGGTAAAGAATCCTTATTCAGATTATCCGAAGTGTCCACTCCTCCCAAATGCGCCTCAGCATGGACACTCGTGGAAACTCTAGCATCGGCGTCATCATCATTTGATTCAACAAATGACACCACCCGAGGAATCTTTTAAGGACGAGCAGTAGAGTCAGCTGCCTTCCTTTTCTCAACCCGAGTACGGTAGAAGCCGAGGTCAGCCACAGGATCTTCTTGATCTTCAATAATATATTGAAAGGATTCAAAAAGATTAGGATGGAAGTTAGCTTGCTCATCAGGGGCTACCCTAAATCCTTCCTCATCCCCAAACTGCCTGGTGGGAACTTCATCGACTAGGGAGCTAGGTTCACCTGACGTTGCACCATTAGGATTCCCTCTCTGTCTGTCTTCATCCTCAGACACCCTCTGGGCATTATCGGTTCCAAAAAGGCCACTCAGACAGCTTGACTCCCCCACGGCCGACAGAATGACTTCAGGAATGTACTTAGGAATTTGCTCATCAACTTCATTGAAATCCTCATCCGACTCGTCATCTGGTGGAGCAACCCCTTCCTTATTTTGACGAGAAGCTTCTTTATGACTCGCTTGAACAATCGATTTCACTTGGCGAGCCTGGACATCGCAGACGATGTCTACATCATACACTGAATACAAACAAGTTAGAAAAGAGAACAATATTAGAAAAATGAGAACGGAATAAATTCTACTTAAGTCGCCTACGATAATCTGAAATCTAAGTAAAAAAGTCAAGTTCTATCATTTTCTTCTCAATAAAAAGATAGAACATGCTTATCTTTTCCACAGTACGCACGGCCGCCCGAGCAAGGTTGGTCAACTCGGCATCAGTATAAGTAAGTTTAGATTTGTTCCAACGGTCAGGAGGGAAAAAGAAATTAGGAAACCTTAACACTTCCAGATTTTCCCCAACTGAGAGCTCGATCCTAAGTCCTAAGTTCCCTCCGGTAAAAAACCAGTTATTTTTCCAATACCTGTTTGAGGTAGGAAAACCCCACACAGAGCCTTTCTTCTTGGTATTCGAATTAATATCAACTCTCTGGCTCATCTTCTTCCTTTTAGGGATCCAGTTATCTGGCTGACTAGACATAAGAAAATAAGTTCCAGACCGACCAGACTGCTTTAGTGTATAAAAGTGCCTAATTTCATGGGGAGTTCATCCAACTCCACATATGCAACATACACATTAGAATTCTGTAGCTGTTCGGGGCAAGTTGGGCTGGAACAATCCCCGCCTCAGCTAGAAACCAAGCAATGAACGGTTGGAGGGGAAGAGTCACACCACAACAGAGCATGGACCCATAAATCGCTACCATGCCCAGAGGAGGGTTCCATGCGGCTTTATGACCAGCAGGAGCCATCATAACTGAATCATCTAGATCAAACTGAGTGTGGTAATTTTCAATTTCAGCTTCCCCGACCACATTCAGCTCAGCATCATACGCACTCAGGAAATCTTGCAAGAAGTGAATTTGAGATGTACTGTATTCCTCTTCAACATCCTTCTCGTCAACTACTTACTTCCCGATTTGAATCCCACCTAAACCATGTATGTGAACCATACGGTTACTCTGATGCTTTCCCATCCTAGATCGAAGAGGAACCTTGTGATCAGAAATGAGAGACTTAAAACTGGAAGAAGATTCAGAACTAAAACTTAAAAGAACGTCGGGATAAAGCCTGGAAACACCAACGTCTAAAAAACCAGGCTCGTCAGGAGGGATTTCCCACATTAACCTACGAACACAAGAAACCAATCAAAAATCTCCACGCTCAAGTGCTTCAAAAGCTATAACTAAAGGACACTGTCGTGAAACGGGATCCATTTAAACTGACCTTTAAAGTAGATGCGAAGAAATTAGGAAAAACTTCGATGAAGAATCCTCTGTGTGCAAGAAAAGCCTGGGTTATTTGCTTCTATCTACGAAAATAAACCAGAACAACCTCTCTCCATTTAAATTAGGCTATTCAAAAAGTCGAAGACATGAAACCCTAGAGTCTCAAAAAGTGGAAAAAATCAAAAGAAGGATTTTATGACGTAGGCAACGTATCGGATTTCATGGCGTAGGCGACGTATCAGATAATCCAAAAGTCGTGTCTCATAAATGCTATCAGAGAAATCGAGCGGTTAAAGGACACGTGTCATGGAAAGAACTGACCAAGCCCTTAGGATTTCAAAATGTCATAATCATTGGAATCTCGCGTGAAGGGAAAAATTGCACATGTGTGGTAACTTTTAAAACATGTCATGTGAAACGTCGTTTACGGATTATTCCTATATTAATAAGGCATAAAAGGTTATAAGGTCGATTAAAATACTTTTGCCAATAACAAAATCCTACTCGGTAAAAATATTTTAAGGGGGTATTGTTATATGTGTATGTTGCTGAATGTACATGTCGTTGACGGGTAGGATAATCCTTTAAAAAATTGCCAGATGGACATCCGAGTTGGCATCTAGAAGATACCCTTCAAGACATCATAAAGGAATAAGAACCCGAGTAAGTCTGAATATGGGTATTCGGCACAATGTGTCATACTTGGGACAGAGTACTTAGCACGTTATGTTCCACTCGCGATAATACGGGAAATCCGAATAAAGAAATCTAGCACACGATTCACGCGTGGGAAAACCAAAAATCATGGTCAAATACGCAAGACATCCGTATCAAAAAGAGTTTCTAGAAGAATAAAAAGCCGAACAGGAAACTGATTACAAATCAAGCAATAATTCAGTTATTCTAGAAGATTGCATGTCGATTAGGAATGTAAATCCTAAATCAAATTGTACAATTAGAGTGTCACGAAGATTTAGATTCAACTCAAAGGATCTCCGAAATAGGAAATATGATAAAGAGGATTCCAACGAGCAACCAATGGTAATTAAATACAAATTCTTTCCTTGCTTTTACAACAAGGATTAGAGTTCTATGCATGTATAAATAGATCCATAATCCCATTGTTGAGGGATATTAAGATCGCATATATAGAAAAAATTACTACAAGAGAGAGGCAAAAGAGATCGAGTGGTGAAATTCTTCATTAAAATAGTGGATTTGGCTTGGTTGTGTATTCAGCCACCCGTGGACATTTCTCCGATCACCGGAGTTTTTCGACAAAAACTTGTATCATTATTACTCACATTACATTCTCTTTCTCTTTCTCTTTTTGACAGGTCATAATGAAATACTACGTTGTTGACTTTCTCACCCCTCTAGAAATCGACGTCAATAGATTGATAATTCACAAGTGATTGAACATTCTTGGGTTTTCTCTTGGAGGATTATTACGACTAACAAAAGAAAGAGATTTTGTTTATTTCCATCCTCAGGCGTACAATTTAAAGAAAGGGAGCACACACTCTTAGGTTATTCATGTTTGTGATTGGATTGGAAGATCTTGCCGATTCAATTCGGCACTAGTTCAATCGTCATGAGAATAAGGTACGATACTTTTAATATACGTTAATTAATCTAGGGTTAAGGTTTTTTCTTTAAAAGGGAAAATTTTTAAAATATACCAAACCCTAATTTTACGCTTCCGTCACATTTTTAAATCAATTTTTCACTACACCCCAACCGCGACCTCCAAGATAGTGGTCTCGAGGGTGCTAGCTGAAATTCCTCACCCCGAGTGAAATTTCGGTTAACATATATTTTATTATTGTAATGATATTACCTGTTTAAGTTTCGAAAAAATTGCAATTCCAAGTTCACTGGTCCCAGATCCTTTATGATCGGTATAAAAAAAATTAAAACCTATTTCCGTTGTATTACCAGTGATCGGGATTCTAACAAGTTGCTTTACGTGTGACATCCTGAATTTTTCTAAAAAACAGGTATGCCTCATTGAATCAACAAACGAGCTGCCGGAGTTACCGATTAACAGGTTTCCTCAGCTTTGCCTTCATTCTAGGGCCTCTATTCTTTTGAGAATGACCTCCCGCTCTCCGTCCGGTTCTCCATGTTCGTCAAATCTTTAGCGGACGGTGAGCTCGTATGGATCTCTTAGGATTTGTCCTATGATCTGAGCATCATGTAGGTTATGCCTGAATATAGGGGTTGGCTCCCTACGCCTCATGGGTTCATTTTCGTCATCAGTTGAAACTAAGCGAGATCTGTTCCTTCGGTTGTCATGCCTATCTGCCTGCTCAGACCAAGTCTCTCCCCCATCATACATTCCCACATCTTCCCACGAACCGGACCTCTTATGCTCCCTTGTTCCCCAGCCTTCTTCACGGTCATTGCTTATTTATGAATGTTCTCTTTTTTTGTTACACTTCGTCGTATCGCTTCCCCATTTTTTGGGTGCTCCTGGTATTGTTGCTGCTATTTCAGAATGTATGCATGGATCCTATGTTGGGATTATCCTCGATAGTAAGAGTGAAATAATGTAATTGACAATCTTTTCATATTAATAAAGTGATTTCTAGTTTAACAAATCTTATAGCATTTATAGATTAATTATTATAATTGTCAAAAGTAAATAATCATAAGGTCAAACAACTATGAGAAAAGAAGAATTGTTCATACATCTAGATATGTATGAGGTAGACACAATTTCTTAGTTACTCTTGAATAATATTCACAACTTAAGATAAAAGGTTGGGCGTCTTTATCTTGTCAAAGTTGTAGATTCTTTTGATAGCATTTGAATGGGATCAAATGTGTTATGAAGAGTCTAAAACCATCAAAGTGAGGTGTCTTTGGACAAAAGAATCTAGTGCACTAGGTGCATTGAATAGGATCACAATGAAATACTTTATCTAGAACTGTCAATGGATAAAAGTTTTCATTTAAAAACAATCGGAGAGTATATCTCAATCTTGAGATAAATGGTAGACTTATGGTTACAAGTGTTATCATTTGAGCTATCAATGCGTACGATTATATAGCATAGTCTATCCTCGATAGTTTGGTGGTATTGATTTGTTTATCAATAATGGACTTCATTTATAGATATGGACATCGTGGCTCCATTTATTAAATGAAAGTAGAATACCATCATATGAATGTTTTGAGGTATTGGATATTAAATCTTAACGTTAAGTTTTCAATAGTGTCTATTAAAACATGGCTTCTGGACAAGTCAAAATATCCAAGTTAAAAATGTGGTCATATGAGTAAATATGGTAACTTGGAGAACTATAGACGTTCTATGAGCTCTTGGCGATTACTGGTATTCTTCACGAAGATACACTTTCTTCAATAAAGTTGTCTAGGGTATGAATGAGTAACATCAACTTATTCTATCTTTATTTAAGAGTTCAATTTTAGTTCTTTAGTGGAATGGACTAAAATTAAATAGATCGGACCTAAGTGAATCATTTGTTGATTGTGATTGGGTTGTGTTTATTGGAGCTTAAATCTAGATAGCCCGCCAAGATCACCAATCTACACGAACTTGCATGGATCACTTGATATATTCTACCGGACCAACTTAGGGGTCCATCAAGAATTGTATTGTGGCATGTGGACTTGTTTCTTTTTGTAATAATGGGTCTAGTTCACATGTGGACTTTTTATAAAAGTCAAATGGATTTAATAAAATAAGAAAATAATATATTGACCCATATATATGTGTTGGGCGGCAAGGTTATTTAGAATAGCTTAATTATATTATTTTATTATATTATTTAATTAAATGGAAATTAATTAATTTGGTGATTAATTAATTGTTTAATTAAAAGTCAAAATCTTTTTCCTAGTAGGACATGGTCTCCTAAAATTATACTATTGTTGGTAGTATAATTAATGTTAAAGACTATATTTGATAAGTAGATAAATAAAATGAATTATTTATCTAATCAAATTAGGAAGTCTTTAATATGGTTACAAATACAATATTGAGTTGGATTAGGAGTCTTGGTGTAGGATAGAATTCCTTTTTGAAAAGGATTCTTAACCACCAAGTAAATCTACCTAAGGAAAGGATTCTTAACTACCAAGTAAATCCTTCTTAGGAAAAGAATTAAGTCACCTGATTATATTCTATGAAATTTCACCCAGCTATGTATATATAATAGGAGGATAGAATTCCTTTTAGATAAGGATTCTTAACTACCAAATAAATCCACCTAAGGAAAGGATTCTTGCCAACCAAGTAAATCCTTCTTAGGAGAGAACTTATGATCATATATATATATATATATATATATATATATATATATATATATAGGTTTGGAAATTTCGGCTAGCTCTAATTAATTGCAAGAATTAATTTTGGCCAAGCTTGGGATTTTCTAAAGAGAGAATTCGGCCAAGCAAGAGAGAATTTTGAGGGAGAAAAAAATTGGTTTTTACTCTGGACAAAATTCGACCAACTCATAGAGATAGTGTGAATTCGGCCAAGAAGAGAAAAAGGGGAACGTTTTTGTTTTCGATAGTACACTAGTATCCTTTACATCAAAAGGGTTTTGTGTACAACATCGAATCAAGGTTCACGCGAGTTTCAATCAAATTGATTGATAATTCACAAGTGGCAGGATGTTCTTGATTTTTCTCTTGGAGGATTATTGTGACTTACAAGGAACAAGATTTTGTTTGTTCCATCATCAGGTATACAAGATAAAGAAAAGGAGCCCACACTCCTAGGTGATTCACGTTCGTGATTGGACTGGAAGATCTTGCGGAATCAATTCGGCCCTAATTCAATCGTCACGAGAAAAAGGTATGGCACTTTTTATATACATCAATTAATCTAGGGTTAAGGTTCTTGTTATTATAAATGGAAAATTTTTATTTATATGCAAACCCTAATTTTAATTTAATAAATTTTCTCACGTTTCCGTTGCACGTGTATTTTCCCTACATCCTGGGCTACCACCGGCATAGAGAGCTGATATGGTCTCAGATTGGCAGTAGCCGTTATACTGATTCTCTGTCTAGCAGCGTCGTCAATGACTCTCTGTAGGGATTCCTAGATCTATTAGAATGCATCTAGGAAGATGCAAGTGGTTACATTCGTGGATGTTATTATGTCAGGTCTGGTGGATGGTGTAGTCCTTAATGGTGAGTCTTCCCCAGCAACATTAGCATCTGTTGTATTAAGGATGTTCGGACAATGCGAAGCATCGATGTTGTGTAGAGATTGGCTCCAATCTCTACTGGTTGACATGATGTCGTCTTTCACAAGCTTTTCCTGGAATTAACTGTTCATGTTTAATATTACAGAGATTCATCCCCTTCTTCTAGCGTCGGTTGCTAACAGTGATTTTTGGATTGGTTCTGATTAACCATGCTTCACACAAGTAATTGCAAATAAAGACGAGCATCAAATTACAAGAGAGAAAAATTAAAACAAGGAAGGATCTTTACGTGGTAAAACCACAAGGCGGGGAAACATCCATGGTTGCCAGCGACAGCGAAAAAGATTCACCATGATAAGAAGGATTACACACTTAATCTCTCTTGTGCTCTCGTAAACTTATTTTTTTTGTTAACCCTCAAGGGTGCTATTTAGGGTCTATGTATACGTGCATAGAACCCTGATTCTTGGTGTATATGGAAGGAAAGCCATTGTTTAAAGTCCTCATTTGTTGATTGGCTTATTTCGTGATTAAATCACATTTTTGGGGTATTATGTAAGGGTAGCTTAGGTTCTCAAGACCTAAAGAAGAAAAGCACCAAAGGTAAAATTCTTGTGCTTACTTACTTTGAAGAGATAGTTGTACACACTCATAAATTCATGCATAACTTTAATTCCTATATGTTAAGTGTTTTCTTGTGTGCATTTTGATGACTCTTATTGATTTATTTGCATCTTGTAATTAAATGTTTTATGTCATGTTTGGCATTAGAATAAGATGCATGTTTCATCACTCTTGAACTTGTTGAAATTGTATGTTTGAGTGTTGAAATCAGGTTATGAGCTGGTGGTGCGCTACTCGACCAGCGCACCTCACCGGCGTAACATTCTAGTGGAACGCCGCCAGTCATACACCACTGAGCTCCGCCATTGCACCCCTGCACAGTTGAAAAAAGTGGGTGTGCGTTGGTGGTGCGCTACTCATCCAGTGCACCTCACCAGAGCAAATATTCCAGAGGATCTGCGCTTATTTATGCCACTGGTATGCGCCACTCGTCCAGTGCCTGTTGTAAAAATAGGTTGTGCGCTGGTGGTGCGCTACTCGACCAGCACACGTCACCAGCACACAAAAAGAAAGCTGGAACGTTTTTTTCCAAAACGACCTCACTTTGTTTGGATCTTCTATATATATATATATATATATATATAACTGAGTGCTTTAAGGTCGTGTAAGAGTTCAGAACATCAAATATTTTTCCTTAGAAGACATTTCAAAGGAAAAACACTTTCAAGAACTCATTTTGAATCACTCAAAGCATTCCCATGTGCATCAAAACTTCATCTTGCATCATCTAAGTTCATTTAGAGTGCATCAACGGATAGGGTTGCTTCATCACATCTTGTTTGTTAAGTTCTTCACTATCTTCTTACAAGTTAAGTGTTTTACTTGCTAAACCTTCTCCTTAATTATTTGCATGCTCTTAGAACATTTTCTAGATACAAATTAGAGATTGTTGTGATGCCATGATTGAGTGTTGTATTGTGATAGCTTCATAGGATTGTTTGATCTATGTTTAGCAAAGCTTCTTGAACATGTCATTTAGCTCTTGATATCTAGGAGTGCATTAATTGTCATCTCATTATCCTAGATAAGCATATAGGGTTTCCTAGCCTTGTTTGTTCATTGAATATCATCATATATTCACTTAGGACATTTTATCTCTTCATTGAGAAGTAAGACTTGTGTTGCTTCCGGGAGTAGGTTGCTTAAATCACAAGCAAGATGGACTAGGTTCACTTATACCAAGATTAGGTAGTGGTAGTGGATTAAACCGGGATTAGGTTGTAATTCCTTTGCCATTAGTGGATTCGAGGTTCTAGTGTGGCGCACTCATCAGCCCGTGGTTTTTTCCATTTGGAGGGTTTCCACGTATATCTCAAGTGTCGTTTATATTTCCGCATTTTTACACTTGTGATTTTATTGTAACTAGCTAGGGGCATTTTTGTAGTCTTGGCCTTTAACGAAAATTGGGTAAATTTGTTTAAAATCTATTCAACCCCCCTCTAGATTAATATTATATACACTATAATATTTGTTTCAATTGGTATCAGAACAGGTTCCTAGACATACATAGGTGATCCTTGCTCATTTTGGTGTGTGTTGCATTTTGTGTGTGTATTGATCATTCATACATTTGCATTCATAACATTCATTCATTAAACATAAAGAGTGGAAACGGTGGCAACGAGGGAGCTTCCAACACTTGACCTCCACTTCTCACCGGGTTGAATTATGCCTCATTGAAAGGCAAGATGAAGTCATATATTTGCCAAATTCATGACAGGGCATGGATGACAGTTGAAGATGGCTACACTCCACCCATGATGTACTCAAACCAAAGGCACAGTGGAATGCATAAGAGTTTGATGCATCAAAATGGAATAGGAAGGCAATGCATGCCATCCTATTTGCAATGGATGAGAACCAATACAAGTTGGTTCAAAATACTAGGATAGCTAAGGAAGCATGGGATATCCTAGAAGTTGCACATGAGGGAACCGATGTGGTTAAGGAGTCGAAGCTTCAAGTTCTCCAAACGCAATTTGAATTGCTCAAGATGGATGAGAACGAGTGCTTCAATGAGTTTGAAGTAAGGTTGATGGACATTGTGAACCAAAGTCATCAACTTGGTGATCCTTATTTGGATAGGAAGATCAAGCAGAAGATTATGAGATCTCTACCCGATAGATTTGAGTCTAAGGTGACAGCTTTGGAAGAGAATAGTGGTTACAAGGACATAAAGCCGAGTGAAGTGATTGGAAGGCTTCTAGCTTATGAATCTAGGAAATGTCCTAACCCCACACCATCAAAAAAGCAAAAAGATATTGCTTTGAAAGCCTCCAAAGCTGTGAAGGAGGAGAGTGATGACTCGAATGAAGAAATGGCCTTGTTAATGAGGAAGTTCAAGAAATTCTACAAGTCTGAGAAGAAAGGTTTTGGATCCAAGGGTCAAGACTTGAAGAAAAAGGCTCCCTTCAAAAGGTTTGAACCTAGGCAAGAGAAGACCGAGAAGAAAAGAGTCCAATGCTATAAATGTGGTGGAATAGCTCACTTTGCCCCGGAATGTGCAAATCACAAGGTCAAGAAGAAGGGAAAAGTGATGGCTGCCACATGGAGTGAAAGTGATAACTCTAATGAAGGAGATGAGTCTTCGGATAATGAAGAACTCATGGCTAACTTCATAGCATTTACGTCCTCTCTTAATAGCAAATATGCTAGTGAAGAAGAGAATGAAAGTCAACAGGAAGACTACTCAAGTGATGATAGATCTTCATCACAATCCACAAATGGAAGTGTGGACAGGATGGATCTCAAGGACTATATGGCTAAGTTTGAGAGCTCAAGGTTAAAGCACAAGAATGAGATAAAGAGATTAAAAGAAGAAAACCTATACCTCTCAACTCAAGTTGACCAACTAAATGAAGAGTTGGTGAGATCTAAGAGGAGTGAAGAAGGGTTGAAGAAAAAGCTTCAAGATGCTAGAGAGTTGTTGGCCAAAATGAACTCTAGCATAAAAAACCTTGACCATATGCTAGATGTTAGAAAGATGCCTTTGAAAATGACAAGGTGTCCTCCACTCCAAGCAAGACCATCTTTGTAAGAAGCATGAACTTCAATGGGTCCTCTTCTCATCAATCACCTAGGAAGAAACTTGACCTAGGAGAGTGTTCAAGTAGTGCTCAAGTGAAGGTGGCACCAAAAAGCCTACCTCAAGCCCATCCTACAAGGGCTCCTCAAGCTAACTTCCCTCAACCGAAAGCTCATAAAGGGAAGATATCTATCATGCAAGCTCAATCAAGGAACAATCAAGTCTTGCTCAACAACAAAGAAGGAACGCTTCTTATCAATAATCAAGACAACCACAAACACATGGGAAGACTCCAATGCATCCTTAAGGATATGGTATGATTCCTAACTTTATTCCCATATGTCATTTTTGCGGTATTGATGGTCATATTAGACCAAATTGCTTTAGATATATCAAATTTTGTAGAATTGAAAGCATGATAGAGAAGAAAAAGGCTAGAGCCATGATGCATGTCACTAGGAAAAATGGAACACTTTTGCATGTTCCTAGGACATCTAGAGCCATAATGCATGTCACTAGGAACAATGAAACAACTTTGCATGATCCTAGGACACTTAGAGCCAAAGTACCATTGACCACTAGGAAGAAAAATATTGCACCTAGGTGGATTAGAAAGGATGAACACCTTTGCCATGTTGCACAATTTGCCTTGAATGCTCATTCTTGTGATTTTTGGTATTTGGATAGTGGGTGCTCTAGGCACATGACTGGAAATAAGAGTTTCTTTGAGACTCTTGTGATGGAGGAGGGAGGAAATGTCACCTTTGGTGATGGATCCAAAAAAAATGTTAAAGAAAAGGGAACCATTTCCATTCCCGGATTACCCTCCTTGTCCAATGCTTTATATGTTGATGGTTTAAAAGCCAATTTGATAAGCATTTCACATCATAGTGATGAAGGAATTTCCGTCTTGTTTAGGAAAAATGATTGTTCTATCCTATTGCCAAATGGACAAACCATGTTAAAAGGTATGAGATCTAGTGACAATTGTTATTGTCTTGAGGCTAGGGGTATCTCTTGCAATGTGTCCAAGGATGAACAAATTGAGTTGTGGCACGAAAGACATGGTGACATGAACTTTAGGGATTTAAGAATCTTAGATAAGTTTAATGTTGTCTGAGGCCTTCCCAAGCTTGGGAAAAAGGTTAATTGTGTTTGTGGACCTTGCCAACAAGGGAAGCAAACCAAAAGTATACACAAAAAAGGCAAGTATATAACCACCAAGGAACCTCTATAGCTTCTCCACATGGATCTTATGGGTCTTATGCAAACTAAGAGTTTAGGTGGAAAGAGATACATTTTTATGTGTGTAGATTACTTCTCTAGGTACACTTGGACCTATTTCCATAGAGAAAAATCTGAAACTTTGACAAGTTTAAAATGCTTTGTTCTAAAATTCAAAATGAAATGAACTCCAAGATTAAAAGCATTAAGAGAATTAGGAGTGACCATGGGAAGGAATTTGAGAATGTCCATTTTGAAAACTTTTGCAATAGTCTAGGCATTTCTCATGTGTTTTCGGCTCCTAGGACACCTCAACAAAATGGAGTTGTTGAGAGGAAAAATAGGGTTCTTCAAGAAATGGCCCGTGTGATGTTGCTTAACAACAATATCCCTAGGAATTTTTTGGCCGAGGCCATCAGTACAGCTTGCTACATAGGAAATAGAGTATTCCTTAGGCCCCACACTAGGCAAACCACCTATGAGTTATGGAAAGGTAAGAAGCCAAATGTTAGCTACTTCCACACCTTTGGAAGCAAATGCTACATTTTGAATGACCGTGATCAACTTGGCAAGTTTGATGCTAAGAGTGATGAGGGTATCTTCATTGGCTATGCCTTGAATAGTAGAGCCTATAGAGTTTTTAATCTAAGAACTAGAACCATAATGGAATCATCTAATGTTGTCATTGATGATACTAGGCTTAAAACTAATGACCATGAGGAGGAGGTAGATTTAGTTGATGACTCACCTTTGGAGAAGGTTGTTGATGTCTCTAATGTTGAAAAGACTAACCTTAATGATGACATAACACAACCTATTGATAGGATTACTCCCTTAAACTCAAAAGAACCTGCTCCATGGGTTAGAAAACTCCATGACAAAGATGACATTATTAGAGAGGTTAGTGAGGGTGTTAGGACTAGGCATCAAATGGCTAATCTAATTAGCTACACTTCTTACACCTCTCAAATAGAGCCCAAGAAAATTGATAAAGTTTTAAAAGATGAATTTTAAGTTCTTGCCATGCAAGAAGAGCTTAACCAATTTGAAAGGAATAAGGTTTGGACTCTAATTCCTAGGCCCTAGAACACCAATATGATAGGCACCAAATGGGTATATAAGAACAAATCCGATGAGGATGGCAACATTGTGCGAAATAAGGCTAGGCTTGTAGCACAAGGGTACTCTCAAATTGAGGGTATTGACTTTGAGGAGACATTTGCTCCCGTTGCTAGGATTGAGTCCATTAGGCTACTTTTATCCATTTCTTGTTTGCAGAATTTCAAATTATATCTAATGGATGTTAAGAGTGCCTTTCTCAATGGCTTCTTGCAAGAGGAAGTGTTTGTTGAGCAACCCAAATGGTTTGTGGATCCTCACCAACCTAATCATGTCTATAACCTTAACAAAGCTTTATATGGGTTGAAACAAGCACCAAGGGCTTGGTATGAGTGTCTCACCTAATATCTCATAGACAATGGCTACACTAGGGGTAGTGTTGGCAAGACTTTATTCATCAAGAAAAACAAAGATGAGCTCTTTATAGCTCAAATCTATGTTGATGATATAGTCTTTGGTTTCATAAATGACACCAAAGTCTAACAATTTGTTAAGGTCAAGTCTCATGAGTTTGAGATGAGTTTAGTTGGTGAGCTAAGTAATTTTCTAGGTTTACAAATTAAGCAAATAAATGATGGGATTTTCATATCTCAAGCTAAGTATGCCAAAAACCTAGTGAAGAAATTTGACCTTGAAAGTGCCAAACATTGTGATACACCCATGAGTATCACTTTGAAGCTAAGCAAGGATGCTAGTGGGAAAAGTGTGGACCAAACTTTATATCATGGCATGATTGGTAGCTTGCTCTATTTGACCGCAAGTAGGCCGGATATCTCTTTTAGTGTGGGTGTTTGTGCTAGGTACCAATCGGATCCAAAGGAATCCCATCTCTCTTCCATTATGAGAATCATTCGATATGTGAATGAGACATCCAACTATGGGATTTGGTACTCTTTTGACACTAATGCTAGTCTTGTAGGCTTTAGTGATGCAGATTGGGCAGAAAATTGTGATGATAGGAAAAGTACATCGGAAGGTTGCTTTTTCCTTGGGAACAACCTTGTCTCTTAGTTTTGCAAGAAGCAAAATTCAATTTCCTTGTCCACGGCTGAGGCCCAACAGAGGCCGAATACATTGCTGTTGGGAGTGGATGCACACAACACCTTTGGATGAAGCAAATGCTAGTCGACTATGGATTCAATCAAGGTACTCTTACTCTCTTTTGTGATAACATGAGTGCAATTAATATTTCAAAGAATTCGGTTCAACATTCTAGGACTAAGCATATTGACATCCATCATCATTTCATTAGAGAACTAGTTGAGTGCGAATGCATTATACTTGAGCATGTAGATACAAATGATCAACTAGCGGATCTATTTACTAAACCCTTAGATGTTACTCGATTCAAGACTCTTAGTAGATCTATTGGGATTTGTTTAATGGAGTGATGTGTTATGGTCTTTGAACCCATAAGGGGAACTCAAGCGAATAGAGCTATTGTATACTTGTTGCATCCCATTTTTCTTTAAAATGTTTATGCTCATTTATTGATTGCTTGAGTAGCTTGGTTGCACTTATTATAGTATATTGTATTTACTTCAATAATGCTTTGATTATAATCGATGTCATATTTTTGTTCAAACATGCATTTTTGGACTAGGAGATCTACATAGGAAGTACATATTGAATGACCTATAATTATCTCCATGACATGATGATTCTTTAATGATATGCTATAATGAAAAATGATAAAGCATGAATTGATAAATGCAATTGTTAAATGCAAAACATTGTGTGAAAATGCTAGTGAGGCTAAAATGTTTAATCAATGTCTCTCTTTCTTTATTAGTTGAACATGGCTATTATCATATGGGTATGCTCCCGGAAAAAACAAATAGGGTGCAAAATTGCTCATGCCATGTTTAGCTTTAAAGTTGGATATAGTGCCTTTAAAACTTGATATCTATAAGAACTCTACATCCTTGCTTCTCTCATGACAAATGGTGAAATTGGTTTGAATTATATTGGAAACCTCTGTCATTTGCTTTGCCAAATACCATTGTTTTTTGACTTGAATGCAACATGTCTTGTATTCAAAGCATTTTGATTCACACATTTTCTTCAAATAAATCTCCTTGTTTCTCTCCTATTAATAAAGTTGAATAAATATGGCTTATTTAATTATGCAACAATCTTGTATGCTCTTTTCTTTCTTTGCCTTGAGTGACCCGGTTGGGGACCTCACCTTTGCCTATATCATGACAAAAAGGAGGAGTAGCATTGACCTAGCATTGTGATGTTAGGGGAGTAGCATATGTTGGCTTTGAGGGGGAGCATTGCATGAGTGTACTTGTTTGAGGGAGAGATTACATGAAAGGGGAGTAACCCGTTGAGGGGGAACATTGCATGAGCATTTCACGATGTCGTACTCATATTTTTGAATGCAATTGTTTTTGTTTTATATTCACTTGATCATCTCACATGCACTTGGTTGGAAAGTTTATTTGTGCTTGCTTTGTGTGTAGGGTTGATAGTTCTACAAGAGATTGAAGATTTTAAGCTTTTTTTTTATGTTTATCTCTTTGTAATGTAGAATATCTTCCCGGTGTTTTGTTTTGTTTTGTGAGGATCAATGTGAGCGGTGGTTTTGTCACGAAATAGCCAAGGGGGAGATTGTAAAGTCCTCATTTGTTGATTGGCTTATTTCGTGAACAAATCACATTTTTGGGGTATTATGTAAGGGTAGCTCAGGCTCTCAAGACCTCAAGGGGAGAAGCGCCGAAGGTAAAATTCTTGTGCTTACTTACTTTGAAGAGATAGTTGCACACACTCACAAATTCATGCATAACTTTAATTCTTATATGTTGAGTGTTTTCTTGTGTGCATTTTGATGACTTATTGATTTATTTGCATCTTGTAATTAACTGTTTTATATCATGTTTGGCATTAGAATAGGATGCATGTTTCATCACTCTTGAACTTGTTGAAATTGTATGTTTAAATGTTAAAATCAGGTTGTGCGCTGGTGGTGCGCTACTCGACCTGTGCACCTCACCAGTGTAACATTCCAGTGGAACGCCGCTAGTCATGCGCCACTGAGCTGCTCCATTGCACCAGCTCACAGTTGAAAAAAGTGGGCGTGCGTTGGTAGTGCGCTACTCGTCCAGTGCAAACATTCCAGAGGATTTGCATTTGTGTTACGCCACTGGTATGCGCCACTCGTCCAGCGCCTGTTGTAAAAATAGGTTGTGCGCTGGTGGTGCGCTAATCGACCATCACATGTCACCAGTGCACACAGAGGAAGCTGGAACGTTTTTTTTTTTCCAAAATGACTTCACTTTCTTTGGATCTTATATATATATATAACTTAGTTCTTTAAGGTCGTGTAAGAGTTCAGAACATCAAATATTTTTCCTTAGAACACATTTCAAAAGAAAAACACTTTCAAGAACTCATTTTTAATCACTCAAAGCATTCCCATGTCCATTAAAACTTAATATTGCATCATCTAAGTTCATTTAGAGTGCATCAATGGATAGGGTTGCTTCATCACATCTTGTTTGGTAAGTTCTTCACTATCTTCTTACAAGTTAAGTGTTTTACTTGCTAAACCTTCTCTTTAATTATTTGTATGCTCTTAGAAGATTTTCTAGATACAAATTAGAGATTGTTGTGATGCCATGATTGAGTGTTGTATTGTGACAGCTTCATAGGATTGTTTGATCTATGTTTAGCTAAGCTTCTTGAACATGTCATTTAGCTCTTGATATTTAGGAGTACATTAATTGTCATCTCATTATCCTAGATAAGCATATAGGGTTTCCTAGCATTGTTTGTTCATTGAATATCATCATATATTCACTTAGGACATTTTATCTCTTCATTGAGAAGTAAGACTTGTGTTGCTTCCGGGAGTAGGTTGCTTAAATCACATGCAAGATGGACTAGGTTCACTTATACCGGGATTAGGTAGTGGTAGTGTATTAAACCGGGATTAGGTTGTAATTCCTTTACCATTAGTGGATTCGAGATTCTAGTGCGGCGCACTCATCAGCCCATGGTTTTTTTCATTTGGAGGGTTTCCACGTATATCTCAAGTGTCGTTTATATTTCCACATTTTTACACTTGTGATTTCATTGTAACTAGCTAGGGGAATTTTCGTAATCTTGACCTTTAATGAAAATTGGGTAAATTTGTTTAAAAATCTATTCACCCCCCCCCCCCCTCTAGATTAATATCATACACACCATAATATTTGTTTCACATTGTAATTAAATGAAACTCTGACTTATTGGTCTCACGTTATTCTGCTTCCTTGTTTTGCATTGATTGTGTTTTGACTGTATTAGATCTCTTGCCCAATATGGCCTTTGATATCTTTGAGGAAATTTACTTCCTCAACAAAGTATGCTTCTAGACACTTTATTCGAGTAAGATTCACCCTATACGTATTTGAGTCATTACCACATTAAATTTATGGTTGTCCACTTGTCATTCGACTAGCCATCCATCATTCCTAACCAAGTTCTCTATTCCCCCGACTGGTGGTTATATCCCAAGTGTTAGTTTTATCCTAACCATCTGAGCAATTCCAATCGATTTTATTGTTAAATTAAAAATTCAATCATCTTAATGGGACTATCTATACCCGATAGCTCAGGTAACCCTGATTAGACGTTAAGAGATTATCTTTGGTCAACTAGGGTCGGCTTGATATGGTTGACTTTTGGTGACATGGCACCCCCCACTCTTGATTATTGATGATGTGTCACACTCTCCGAATTATACCACCATATCCTTTTTTGATGAAGGACCAAAGAAGAATTTTCCATCCACCTGATATCTGGTAGGATCTGAATAGGACTAGTTCATAGGTACCAGGAAATGTTATTACCACAATATGAGGAAAGTCAATGCCACATCATGCCTTTATCTATGGTTGGGAGGAATCGACAACGTGATACCTCCTACCTGGTGTCTTGGTACCGGGATACCTCCTACTTGGTATCTAGGTACTGCGACACCTATCTGGAGCATAAGTACTGTGATATCAGTCCCAAACCAATCCAGTTTGTATGCCTTATCCTTCCGGTAAGAAGAATGGTACCAAGAAGGTGTTAGCATGCTAGAACAAGTGCCACAACAGCAAGAGTAAACTAGTACATCAGAGTACCGCACCCTCAAAGGTACAAAATCTGTGTTTTAACCTCTAACAACATGGAATAAAAGAGTTGACCCCTTCGTCATTTAAAGCGTCATAAATGAGACCAAATAGGTCAACTGATTCATAATTCAAATATAACGGAAACCATTACATAATCAAGGGGAGTAATTCTCACGTTAATTTACCTCTCAGTCAATACCAATCAAACTATGATAAATTGCAGATCAATTATCCAGATTTAGGGGGACTGATTGGAAAAATCATAGACCATAAATATAGCGAGAGAATTCCAAGTAAAGGATCCAAAATCCATCCAAAAAATCAGGAGCAAAGAGAATTCGTCATCACCCAAGGAGAATTTTTACCATTATACAAACATATATCCACTCATTGATTTGTACGAGATCATCATCACCAACTGTTTATGTGATGGAGAGAAAGGAGAAAATGACCATTACTGTACCAACGAGTGTTATATTCAATAAAACAGTCCTTCTCTTTACACACATAATACCTTCATATTATTTATTTTATTTTATTTGCTTTGTTTAAATCATGGTACGAGGTACCTACCTTGCTGTTATAGGAAAATTGCGCAACGGAAGCGTAAAAAAAAATTAAAATTAAGGTTTGGTATAATTAAAAAATTTCCCCTTTATAATAACAAGAACCTTAACCCTAGATTAATTGATGTATATTAAAAGTATCGTACCTTTTTCTATTGATGATTGAACAAGCGCCGAATTGAATCGCAAGATCTTCCAATCCAATCACGAACATGAATCACCTAGAAGTGTGGGTTCCCTTTCTTTAATTGTATACCTAAGGATAGAAACAAACAAAATCTTCTTCTTCGTTAGTCACAATAATCCTCCAAGAAGAAAAACAAAGAACGTTAGGTCATTTGTGAATTATCAATCAATTTGATTGAAACTCGCGTGAACCTAGATTCGATGTTGTATACAAAACCTTTTAATGTAAAGACTATTAGTGTACTATCAAATACAAAATGTTCTTTCTTCGTTTTCCTCTTTGCCGAATTTTCACACATCAATCTTTAGAGTTTGATGAATTTATCTAGAGCGAGAACCGATTCTCTATACTCAAAATTCTATGGTGGCCGAAAACTCTTTCATAAAAATTAGGGCTTGGCCGAATATTTTTTCTTAGAATTATCTAATGAGTGAATCTTTCCTCTCTCTAAATTTTCTTTGGCTTGCACAAAATTTGGAGCTTCAAATCCTCTCTTGGCCGAAATTTAGAGTAAGTATAAATAGGCATACAAATCCTTTCCTAAGAAGGATTTACTTGGTGGGTAAGAATCATGTCCTCAGGTAGGTTTACTTGTTGACCAAAAATCCCCTTCCAAAAAGAATTCTTTCTTACACCAAGACTCCTAATCCAACTCAAATAGTATATATGTGACCATATTAAAGATTTCCTGATTTGACTAGATAAATAATTTCTTTTATTTATGTACTTATCAAATATAATCTTTAATATTAATTATATTACCAACAATAGTATAATATTAGGAGACCTACTCCTATTAGGAAAAGATTTTGACTTTTAATTAAATAATTGATTAATCACCAAATTAATTAATTTCCATTTAGTTAAATAATAAAATAAAAAAACAATATATTAAGCTATTCTAAATAGCCTTGCCACCCAAACCATATATATGTGCCAATATATTATTTTCTTATTTTATTAAATCCATTTGACCTTTATAAAAAGTCCACATGTGAACTAGACCCATTCTTACAAAAAGAAACAAGTCCACATGCCTCAATACAATTATAGATGGACCCCTAAATTGGTCCGGTAGAATATATCAAGTGATCCATGTAAGTTCGTGTGGATCGGGGATTTTGGTCGGCTATCTAGATTTATGCTCCAATAGACACAACCCAATCACAATCGAAAAATGATTCACTTAGGTCCGATCTATTTAATTTTAGTTCATTTCACTAAAGAACTAAAATTGAACTCTTAAATAAACATAGAATAAGTTGATGTTACTCATTCATACCCTAGACAACCTTATTGGAGAAAGTGTATCCTCGTGAAGAATACCAGTAATCGCCAAGAGCTCATAGACCGTCTATAGCTCTCCAAGTTACCATATTTACTCATATGACCACATTTTTAACTTGGATATTTTGACTTGTCCAGGAGCCATGTTTCAATAGACACTATTGAAAACTGAACGTTAAGATTTAATATCCAATACCTCAAAACATCCATATGATGGTATTCTACTCTCATTTAATAAATGGAGCCATGATGTCCATATCTATAAATGAAGTCCTCTATCGATTAACAGATGAATACTACCAAACTATCGATGATAGACTATGCTATATAATCATACTTATTGATAGCTCAAATGATAACATTTGCAACCATAAGTTCATCATTTATTTCAGGATAGAGATAGACTCTCTAATTGTCTTCAAGTGAAAACTTTTATCCATTGACGGTTCTAGATAAAGTATTTCGTTGTGATCCAATTCATTGCACCCAGTGCACTAGATTCTTTTACCCAAAGACACCACACTTTGATGATTTTAGACTCATCATAACACATTTGATTCCACTCAAATGGTTGCAAAAGAATCTACAACTTTAACAAGATAGCGCCCAACCTTTATCTTAAGTTGTGAATATTTTTCAAGACTAATTAAAGAATTGTATCTACTTCATACATATCTAGATGTATGAACAATTCTTCTTTTCTCATAGTCTTTTGACCTTATGATTATTTACTTTTGACAATTATAATAGTTAAACAATAAATGCTATAAGATTTGTTCAACTAGAAATCACTATATTAATATGAAAAGATTGTCAAATACATTATTATACTCTTGCTATCGAGCATAATCCCAACAGCTATGACCTACCAGGTAGCAGGTTGAGGGTGTTGATCGAAATTTTCCACCCCAGTGAATTTTTCAGATAACATTAGACAATATTAATCACAATTAACCCAATACAAACGTACAACAATAAAAATCTAGAATAAGGTAAGGGGTATAAAGAACACTTGATTTTTATGTGGAAACCCTTCAATAAGGAACAAACCACGGATTAGCTAAGCTAGCCACCTAAGTCACCAAATCCACTATATGAATAGAAAGTCACACCCTCAAGTGATACACGAACTCTCACCCTAGATAACCTCAGACTATGAATACTACCACTCACCACTCTTGGTTCAATCCCTACTGATATTCCCGGGTCCACTACTATTGATGTGAGCACCTCCTAATCTACCCCACGGGCCTTTTATAATGGATTCCCGACACAATGCTTTCCAACCAAACCCTTGGTTGCAAGGCTTCTCTTTCTTGTGCAACTACCAACCATAGCCACAAGACTTTGACTCAATGAAGAGAATTATTGTCTAAGTGTGAACATGTAAATATGCTCAAATGTAATCCAGTGCTAGACTCCACAAATTGACCAACTAGGAGTTTAATGATATAATCAATAAAGCCAAGTTGTCAATGTCTAGATGCAAAGCATAAAGACTTTGCTAGATGTTATCAATAACAACCAATCCTAGTTACCACAAACAATGACAATGAATCAATAAGATGCTCACAATGTATTCAACATATACTAGCATATATTCATGTGATTAAGACAATACATTTGATCATACAAAAAATGCAAGTCTTAGACAATGTCTATCAATAACTGTCGTATGTGAATTTTACCAAGCATACGTGTCATTGACAGGAAGGAGAAAATTGCCAGGTGGACACCCAAATAGGCACTCAGAAAATATCCTACGAGGCATCATTAAAGAGAAGGAAACCCGAGTAAACCAATAGCATGGCAAGACCTACTCGGGATCAACTAAATTACTCCAAATCAATTAAAAGTACTCGGGGTAGACAAAAAAACATCTTCTACTCGGGCTTAAAAGGTGATACTCGGAACCAACAAGTGTTATTCTTACTCGGGGTAAATGCGACCCAAGTAAGAAACTTAGTGCTTAGTTTATACGGACTGAGTCATTAAATACACGAAGATAGCCATCAGGAAGGAATCCCAAGGAGAACAGAATACTGAGCTAGAAGAATCCTCAATCAAGAAACAACTTGATTTCGCTACAAATACTACATTCTTATAAGGAAACAAGTCCAAATAAAACTGCACTACTAGAATTTCACTCGATTTCCATAAGAGACTCTGAAACAGGAATGAAGACAAATCAACCTCAAGCAAGTGACCGAATCACAATTAAATACAAAGATCTTGTATTACTTGTACAAAGCAGATTAGGGTTCTAGAAACATATAAATAGACCCATAATCTCGTTCCAGAAAAGATATAGGCAATATAACATACATAACAAGCAACGAAAAAAGATAGAGAGAAGAAAGAGAGATCGAGAGCTTGTAAACATCATATTTTCATAGTGGATTTTGGCTTGGTTGATTCTTCAACCACTCGTGGACGTTTCTCAGGTCATCGAAGTTTTACCACTTAAAACTTGTCTTCGTTACTCTCTCTGAATCTCTTTCTCTTTGAATTAATATCCGAAATCCATTCCTTGTTGGCTTTTCTGATACAATCCAGAAATCGACGTCAACAGTTGGCGCTAGAAGGAGGGGTGAACCTCTGACCTTGTTAAAAGCAATGGCAGGAAGCAGAAGAAGTTCAGGGAATGGCCAAAAATCACCAGGCAATTTCCATGTTGGCAACACGTCATGAGATCCTGCAGCAAACACAGAAAACCAGGCTGCACACCTGGCGGGAATCCAGCAAGTTCCTCCAACCAACAGAGATCTTAAGTTACGTTTTCAAGAGGCCTTACAGCAATTGGTGAAAGACACAGCAAGGGAAGGGATTGATCTACTGGCAGCAGGAGCACATACTCCCAATCCTCCACCCGTAAGGCTCCGTTCGGTGGTATTTGGGCCAGGAATAACTATGCTAGAAACCAGAAGGAACTCTTTCCCAATCAACCCGGCTGGACAAGAAACACTTGAAGAGGAACAACATCACCAGAGGCTGGACCACTATCAAACAGTACGCACTAGATAACGTAAATATGATCGGCACAGGGATCGGTCGTCATCAGAAGATAGCAATCGACCTCATCGCAAAAGTCATTACGGAGTCATGCGAGAAACTCGGCATCAAAGTGAAGAGCCAGAAAGAATGACAGTTACCCAACGGTTCAACCGTTGAGGAAGACCAGTGGGGGATAAAGATGTCATGATCCAGAGCCTAAATCAAAAAGTCGAGAACAATAGGCGTCAGATGGATGCATTAGTCAGACGTTATGGCTATAACGATTTATCTGACGACGACTCAGACAACCCATTTACCAAGGAAATCTTGTGAACCCCTTTCCCAAAAAGGTCCAGGATGCTGCACGTGGAGCAGTTTAAGAAAGACACTGACCCAAAAGAGCACGTGAGACGCTATAAAAGCGCCATGGCCTAGTATGCCCACAGCGATCCCTTATTATGTCTCAACTTCCCACAAACTCTGGGAGACATGGGGTCGAGGTGGTTCGGAAGGTTACCTTCAGCAAGCATCAAGAGTTTCAGTGAACTAAGCAGGAGCTTCTCAAGGCAATTCCTGAGTAACGTTCACGGGAAAAAGTCAGTGGATCACATTGCCCAAATAAAACAAGAGAAAGATGAGTCACTGAAGAAATATCTAGAGAGATTCAGCCAAGGGGTATCAGAGATTGGCAGTGCAAACGATGAAGCCATAATCGCTGCATTCATCAATAATTTACAGAAAAGACGGCTATCCTTTGATTTGAGAAGAGCACGGCTGACTAGGTATGCAGACATGATGGATATGGCAGGAGGATACGCACTAGACGAAGAAAAAGAGTTAGCTACAGGAGGGAGCTATATGCACGGAGGAAAGCCTGAACAGAAGGATGATTAATCCAAGAGGCAGAATCAAAAAGAAAAGCTAAAAGGGAACGGCGAGGAGAAAAACAAGGATGGGGGTAATGGGCGTAATGCCGAACAGTCCACAGATAAATACCGAGGCAGATACACCAATTACACCCCTCTTCGGAAAAAACAAGAAGAAATTCTAGCCATCCTAGAAGAGAAGAATATGGTGCAAGAACCACAGCGACAGTCTCAGTTTGCCCAGAAAGATACAACCAAGTATTGCAGGTTTCACAAGGAAACCGGGCATGAGACTTCAAAGTGTTTCCAGCTCAGAGATTACATAGAGACTCTTATTCAGGAAGGGCACCTGCGGGATGTAATCTTGAAAAAAGATGAGAGATCAAAAACTAAGAGAGAAGTTAAGGTTGATCACGACCCTAGTCGAAATCAAATAACCAGCCCCGAAGCCAATCAAGTAATACATACAATTTTCGGAGGACCCTCTACTGGGAGAAGCAACCTAGAACGAACTTAGGAAATCAGAGAAGCAATAGTAGCAAGGGATAACTTCGACGTAAATTCGGTTGAGCCAGACCCAAAAAGGGTAAAGGAAAGATGGGACCCAATAGTCTTTACAGAGGCAGATTCCCATGGCGTTGATGTTTGGCCTAATGACGCTTTGGTTATAAGTACCCGGCTTGGCCATAGGGAAGTCCGGAGAATTTTAATAGATAATGAGAGTTCAGCAGATATCCTAAACATGGCCGTATACGACCAGCTAAGACTAGACCGAAAAGATTTACAGTCTTTCCATACTCCATTAAGAGGGTTTTGAGGGATAGAGGTCAGGTCACTCGGGACGGTAAAACTACCCGTAAAGATTGGAACGGCACCATGCCAGAGGACTGTCCTGCTAGACTTCGTGGTAGTTGACTTAGACAATTGGCCGTATAATACATTATTGGGTCGGCCATTCCTGAATAAAATAAGGGCTGTAACCGCCATTTATGCATTAATGATCAAGTTCCCGACAGACCAGGGGGTCGGGATAGTCAAGGGATTCCAAGAGATGGCCAGAAGAGCAAACTTGTCAGTATACAAAGGCAAGAATGACGCTGAACAGGTGTGCACCATAATGCAGCCAAATCAGTGCAAAGAATACTTATCGTTCGAGTTGGATCCAAGGGAGGACTCATATGAATCCAGAGCAGAACCGGTTGAAGTGATTAAAAGAACCATATAAGGTGGTCAAGATCAGGGCTAACTGGGAGAAAAAATCAAGCAAGACCTCACCAATCCATTTAAAGAATACAAGATCTTGGAAATAGTCGGCCATGGAGCTCATTGGATTGCTCGACCCAATGGAGGGGTTTTACCCCGACCATGCAATGCCCAATATCCGAAGATTTTCTATCCTTAAAATATATATATTTATATCAAATATTTTATTCTTTTTTCTAGACAGGACAATATTAGTCAGGATAAATATTAAACCGTAATTTAAATCTTTGTTGATTTTTTGCAGTAATAAATAAAACTACTCGGAATTTCTGAAAGGAAAGCATCTAGCTTGGGATTTCCAAAAGAAAGCATATGATAATAAGAACATATGGAAGAAGAGCATGATATAAGAACATGCAAATAGAATTCCCGGGACAATCAAACCCCGAATGGACGGAGAAGCTCGTAGGAGCATGCCAGCCGAGCAGGGTCAAAATGACCTTCCAGACTCAGGAAAAATGCTCAGGACGCTATCAGGAGAAATTTCGGTGAAATGCGTAGCTGTATTGAAGCAATTTTTTTTAAAAAAAGAGCCCAACGATTCGGCAAACCCTTGCGCATAAAAGCTGGGGAGACATCCTTAGTATTGCGTAAGGACTCGAACGTATGATCATGGTGAGCCTTGATGTAATGTTCGGGTAGCAACCGGGTATGAAACACAAGTGTAAACTTGCCTGTTTCAAGATGACTCGGTTAATAATAAAGAGCCAGTTTAATAAGATACTTGTCAATTGAAGTCATTCAAGTAAAACCGGTTTAATAAGATACTTGGTTAAGTTACCCGAAAATCGAAGAAGCCAGTTTATTAAGATACTTGGCAATTGAACTCATTCGGGTAACAACCGGTTTAATAAGATACTCGGTTAAGTTACCCAAACATCGAAGAAGCCAGTTTAATAAGATACTTGGCAATTAAAGTCATTCGGGTAACAACCGGTTTAATAAGATACTCGGTTAAGTTACCCGAACATCGAAGAAGCCAGTTTAATAAGATACTTGGCAATTGAAGTCATTCGGGTAACAACCGGTTTAATAAGATACTCGGTTAAGTTACCCGAACATCGAAAAAGCCAGTTTAATAAGATACTAGGCAATTGAAGTCATTCGGGTAACAACCGGTTTAATAAGATACTCGGTTAAGTTATCCAAACATCGAAGAAGCCAGTTTAATAAGATACTTGGCAATTGAAGTCATTCGGGTAACAACCGGTTTAATAAGATACTCGGTTAAGTTACCCGAACATCGAAGAAGCCAGTTTAATAAGATACTTGGCAATTGAAGTCATTCGGGTAACAACCGGTTTAATAAGATACTCGGTTAAGTTACATGAACATCGAAGAAGCCAGTTTAATAAGATACTTGGCAATTGAAGTCATTCGGGTAACAACCAGTTTAATAAGATACTCGGTTAAGTTACCCGAACATCGAAGAAGCCAGTTTAATAAGATACTTGGCAATTGAAGTCATTCGGGTAACAACCGGTTTAATAAGGTACTCGGTTAAGTTACCCGAACATCGAAGAAGCCAGTTTAATAAGATACTTGGCAATTGAAGTCATTCAGGTAACAACCGGTTTAATAAGATACTCGGTTAAGTTACCCGAACATCGAAGAAGCCTTTTTAATAAGATACTTGGCAATTAAAGTCATTCGGGTAACAACCGGTTTAATAAGACACTCGGTTAAGTTACCCTAACCTCAAAGAAACCAGTTTAATAAGACACTTGGCAATTGAAGTCATTCGGTTAATAACCGGTTTAATAAGATACTTGGTTAAGTTACCCGAACATCAGCCAGTTTAATACAGCACTCGGCAACAATCAGCAATAAACAGATCAAGACCATTCAGTTCAAAATAAAATAAATTTTTATTGCTCCTAAAAGAATGGTTACAGATCAAAGAGTGTTTCTTTACAAGTAAAAAATAAATCAGAATTTTCTACAGTTCTACAAAATTAAGGTTGCGAGGATTTCGAGCCTTTTCTAATACTCGGATCTGGCACCATCTCATGAAGCAGGCTCTCATTAGACGGCCAAGCGATATTGTCGATAATATCATCCCTCTACTGGCTGTAATCTTCACCCTGGACTGGCCCGACATCTGGGACTACACCCTCAACCGACTCTTGACTTGCATAAAAGGTCTAGAGAGAATGCTCGGATGGAATCTCTAAATGCATGGGATGAGGCTCTTTGCCTTGACTACGACAGTAGGCTCTCCATTCCTTCATCTGAATTCGAAGAGACTCCAAGGACCGGTCCATGTGATGTTTGATTTGCAGCTCCCAATTAGCTCGAGCTTTCTCGGTCTCCCTATTCTTAACTTTGAAGAACTTGCCAGCCGAAACTAATCCGTGTTGAAACTCTTGAAGAAGTAGGGCATCGTAAGCAAGGGATCTTTTAAAACGATCCGTCCCTTGGACTTCAGTTCCAACCAGGCCTCTCTGTATAGGGATTCAACTGTCAACACTTGGCGCTCCAGATCTTCGATTTTTTGGTCATATGCTGACCTTGACTGCTCTGCCTCCTGCTCGAACTTAAGCACGGATTCTTCAGCAGAAGATAGGATATGTTGAAGTGATGTAACCTTCTCTTCTGCCAAAGATGCCTTCTCATCGGTTTCAATCTGCTTTGCCAGACAATGGTCGGTGAAGATCTGTACAGAACCGACCTCCTAATGATAAGCTTCTTAAGCTCGATCACGACCTTCATCACTCGCCTTCAACTGAGCCTCCAGATGCCTTATTCGATCAGCCTGATATTGCTGCGTCTGAACTAACTCAGCGAATTCGACCACCATCTGCAAAGAGGTATATTCAGAAATCTGACAGAAGCAAAACAATAGAGGAGTCGAATTTAACTTACATAAGATGCGCCGTTGAAAATATTTTGAAGATGTTCGGTCAGGGAACCATCCTGAAAGCCGCTTAAGAGGTCTTCCCCGATAAAATCCCGACCGGATGACATCTCACGTAGCATATCCTGTGGAGAAAGGAATAAAGGAACCCCCGAGAATTCAGCTCCATATTTCCAAACTTAGGGGCAGAAGAAGCCCTGTTCGGTTCTAAGGATGGAGAAAGATTTGAAGGAACCCCTAAAGGATTAACCCACATATCTCCAACCTCAGGGGTAGAAGAAGCCCTACTCGGTCCTAAAGCGGCCGCATCTACTGATGCTCCAGCTCTAACACTCGGGGCAATCTCATCCACAACATCTTCATCACTAGAGTCAATAAATGAGACTACCCGAGGAAATTTGAGAGGACAAGACGGCGAACTAACTGCCTTTCGCTTCTCACCTTGAGAGAAAGGTGGAAATTAAGGTCAGCAGCAGGATCTTCCTACTGATCATCCCGGAAAGACTCAAAGAATTCGGCACCTGCAAGCACTTGATCCGTCAAGACATCACCAGCGTTGTTGGCTACAAACCATCCAACAGGCTCTTCACCTGGGCCTTCACATTGCCTGGCCCTACTATCAGGCAGTTGGGGGTCAGTTGGCTCACTTTGGCCACTCGGACTAGCATAATCATGAGTAGAAGGCTTAGCACCCTGATGAACGTACTCGGGGATCTGCTCCTCAGCAATGTCGGTTTCCTCATAAGACTCGGGTGGAGCAATACCTTCATCGCCCTGACGGGAAGCTTCCTTTCTACTCACTTGCAGAATCGCCTTCCCCTGGCGAGCCTGAAGATCGCTGACGACATCCGTATCGAACACTAGTAAAAAAAAAGAAGACTCATGTCAGAAAAGAAAATAAAAAGCAGAAAAATACAATAGAAAGGGCGCCGGGTCACTTACATCGCCTACGATGGCCAGAAATTTGTCTAAAGAAGTCGAGCTTTATCAAATCCTCCTCTTTAAAAAGGTAGCTTTTGCTCCTCTTCTCTAAAGTACGAACAGCCGCCCGAGTCAGCCTCTTCAGCTCAGAATCATTATAATCAATTATTTTTCTGTTCCACACTTTGGGGGAGCAGAAGAAACGGGGAACACTCAACACCGTTAGGGAATCCCCAGATCCAACAGTGACGTTGAGCCCGAGAGCCCCTCAAGTGAAAAACCAATTGTTCTTCCAAAAATTGTTGGATGTAGGGAATCCCCATACGAAACCCTTCTTTTTTGGGTCATCAGAGGTGTCGACCTCCCGATTCACCTTTGCTCCTTTGGGGACCCAGCCATCCGATGGAGTAGATGCAAGAAAAAATGTCCCCGTCTTGCTAACCTGCCTCAGTGTAAAGAAATGACTAATTTCATTTGGGGAAGGCGGCGAAAGGTTCATTCTACCTAACATATGCCACATGCACATCAAGACTTTATAACTATTCGGGGCCAACTGAGCTGAGGCTATCCCTACTTCAGCCAAAAACCAGGCAATAAATGGTTGAAAGGGAAGTGTGACACCACATCATAGCATTGATCCATAAATCGTGACCATACCCTCGGGAGGATTCCACACGGCTCTATCCCCCGTAGGAACCAAAGTGACCGAGTCGGGCAAGTCGAATCGGGAGCGGTATTTTTCTATTTCAGCTGGCCTGACCACATTCGGCTCAGTATCAAAGCCACTCGGGCGAGTATCAAAAAATGAAAGACGAGACGCCCTGGACACCTCATCAACATCATTCTCGTTAACAGTCTGTTACCTGATCTGAACATTGCTCAAGCCGTGCTTGTGTACCTCACTTCGGCTCTGATGTTTACCCATCCTTTGAAGAGATACCCTGTGATCAGAAATATCAAAATCAGAACTAGATGAAGAACTCGATACAGGGCTGAAAGTGACATCAGGGTGAAGCCCAGAAACATCAACCTCTAAAAATGGAGGTTCATCTATTGGGATATCCCCCCCCAGTAATCGTCTAATACAAGAAAATAACTGGAAATCCCCACGTTCTAACGCATCAAAAGCGACTTTAAAGAGACGAAGACGGGAAGATGGCCCCATTAAAACTAACCTTGAATTGAGATTGATGCAAGATCTTCAACGGAGAATCTCGAACTTCTGGGTAAAGAAATCTGGGTTTAAAGAAATTTCTACTGAAAATTGTTGAGAATAAACCAACGATGTCTCTCAGTGAAGAATTTAAAAAGGAGACGACACGAAACCTTAGGATTTCAAGTCGGGAAAAAACTTATGATGAAACTCGATGACCTATGCGGCGTTTGGGGAGACATAAAAATCATTTCTCATAAATGATATTGAAAAACGAAAAGACGAGGGACACGTGTCAAAACAGGAAGTAGCCATCGACCGTCAGAACTTCAAAACGTCGCCATCATTTAAGATCTCGTGTGATGAAAGGAATCGAAGTTACAGGGTCACCATTAGGACACGCCATCATGACAAGACGGCTATTCTGACGAGTAAAAATTGAGATGATTAAAATACTCTTGCCCGAAATGAAATTTACTCGGCAAAAATATTTTAAGGGGGTATTGTCGTACGTGAATTTTACCAAGCATACGTGTCATTGACAGGAAGGAGAAAATTGCCAGGTGGACACCCAAATAGGCACTCAGGAAATATCCTATGAGGCATCATTAAAGAGAAGAAAACCCGAGTAAACCAATAGCATGGCAAGACCTACTCAGGATCAACTAAATTACTCCAAATCAATTAAAAGTACTCGGGGTAGACAAAAAAGCATCTTCTACTCGGGCTTAAACGGCGATACTCGGAACCAACAAATGTTATTCTTGCTCGGGATAAATACGACCCGAGTAAGAAACTTAGTGCTTAGTTTATACGGACTGAGTCATTAAATACAAGAAGATAGCCATCAAGAAGGAATCCTAAAGAGAACAGAATACTGAGCTAGAAGAATCCTCAATCATGAAACAACTTGATTTCGCTACAAAGACTACATTCTTATAAGGAAACAAGTCCAAATAAAACTGCACTACTAGAATCTCACTCGATTTCCATAAGAGACTCTGAAACAGGAATGAAGACAAATCAACCTCAAGGAAGTAACCGAATCATAATTAAATACAAAGATCTTTTATTACTTGTACAAAGCAGATTAGGGTTCTATAAACATATAAATAGACCCATAATCTCGTTCCAGAAAAGATATAGGCAATATAACATACATAACAAGCAACGGAAAAAGACGGAGAGAAGAAAGAGAGATCGAGAGCTTGTAAACATCATATTTTCATAGTGGATTTTGGCTTGGTTGATCCTTCAACCACCCGTGGACGTTTCTCCGGTCATCAGAGTTTTACCACGTAAAACTTGTCTTCGTTACTCTCTCTGGATCTCTTTCTCTTTAAAATAATAGCCGAAATCCAATCCTTGTTGGCTTTTCTGATACAATCCAGAAATCGACGTCAACAGTTACAAACTCAGTTAGTTGTCTAGAGATTTTCTGACAACCTAATTGTCACGCAAACATCACATAAACATTCAAAAGCTTAACAAGTTGATTAATGAATAATCTATCAACCTAATTAACAATAAATCACACAAGAAAGTTTATGACCTAGCTTTTTAGGAAAAAATGACCTAATCAATTAAGCTATCAAAATACAAACCCAATCGTGTCATCATTCAACAATAATATGCATTAAAAAATGATTCCTACAAATCCTATGCAACAAAAACGAATTCTTGGACTTTAAGAGCAATAGTTAAATATAAAAGTTTGTTCTTACTTACCAAGTCATGAATGATGAAGACCCATGGATGATTGATGCAATGGATGCTTGGGTTTTAGGTTTGAAAAGTGAATTAAGCTTCAATGGAGCTTTCCCTCTCTAGACTCTCTTTATCTCTCTCTAGGGTTTCTTCAATTTCAGAGAAGTGAGTGAAGAAGAATAGATAAGGGGCTTTATATAGTTGGAGGCACGAGCTGATGGGAAAAGCTAATTTTGCCCCAAAATTAGCGCAGTGCATAAGTAGAAAGACCCACACACACACACCGGCGCACAATACTAGTGAAATCTGCGATACACTTCGACGACACAAGACAGTGCAGCAACTCAAGATTCGAGTGTCGCGAAACATGACCAAACGACATCAAAATCTTCCTTATAATATACAGATGGAAAGGTATGGAAGTATACTTTCAACTCTAATTAATAAAACAAGATTTGGATCACTATAGAAATATTTATGGTCGAACAAATTACCAAAGATCAGAATTGTTCAAAAACAATAAATCCCCAAACTCATGGTGTATGACCATGTAACCAAATACCAATCCAAGAGAGGAAAAAAGGAACCTCTCTATGGTCATAATTCATGCTAAAAATTCAAGCACACCATCGTGCGAGTACGGACGTTTCTGAACACACAACGTGCAAGCGCGGACACAACAACCACACGTAAATACAAACAAAGAAGTGCTCGTGTGAGTTGAGACATAAATGCACACAGTTATGGAAGCACAAGTGCAAAGTTATATGAGAATGCATGTAAGTGTGTGTGAGTGTGTGTATGTGTGTGTGTGTGTGTGTGTGTGTGCATCTAATCTCTTCAAGAATCAAGTCAAGTGAATTACCTTTTGCTCTTGCACTTATTCTTGAAGTCGTGGAGATGCTTGGAAGCTTGCCAATGGAATCAAAGCTACCTATTATAAAAACATCCTCAATGTGGTATGTCATGAAATAAGCCAATCACAAAAATAGATGTTCTTACACTAGCTTTAGCAATTTAATTACCCTTTCCCTATAGATGATACCTGACTTGCCATTATACTAGTTTTATAAAAAATTTAAGGGATTGTTGCTGTTTTATAAATATTATTTTATGGACCTTTTCTAACGATAAAATTGTACACGTCAATCATGTGTGCATAACATCAAAGATTATCGAATGTAATCTCAAACTTAGTATATGAATGTCATATACAAAGGAATTCAGTTTAAGAAGAGCAATCTAAAGAGTTCGTAGAGAGCAAATAAAGTTGGCTACTTTATTTGAGTTTAATCTACAGCTACATATCATTCTATAATGTACGGTGGTCTTATCCTAGACTATTCATATGGTAATATGAGAATGGAGGCACCTTGTATGAAGTGATCATATAGGACATGACCACTATCTATATGAATCTTTAACAAGATCCGTTAAACAATAGATTCATATATATCGAGAAATGATGGCTATATATGGGTGATCTTAATCCTATGTGTCTTACTAACTCTTTCAGGTTAGATCGTGGTTTTTAACATACCATGGATGAGATCATAGTAGCATTCTCGATCAATAATTCCATATATTGGAATCAGGATTTGGCTTGTGGCCGAGAAGGTCTGTACACAATAGAGGAATCCACTTCTTCTTGTGAAAAGTTAATGCTGTAAAATCAGGCCGGCCTGACCCATTTTAGCATGGCCTGCCTTCCAAAACATGTCAGGCCTGGCCTGACACTCCTAAATCAGTGTGCCATGCCAGGACTGGCACATTTTGAAAAATATTGGTCTGACACGGCACATAGGCACACTATAGGTGTACCATGTCGTGCTGAGACGTAGGCCGAGACCAGCAGGATACACGGGTCTAGCCTTTGATTTTTTTTTCTGTTAAAATTTTAATTATTTCAATGTAATGTAAATTATATAATTGTGTCAAGTTATAACTATAATATTGCTATTTAATGTTGGTAATAGATTTATTATTTTTGTTAATAAAGTAATTCAAAGAATGAATAAAGATAAAGTATTAAAGAAACTAAAAAATAGATGAAGTAATGAAAATATAAAATGAGGAATTATTTATTTATTTGTGCCTTCCAAAATTCGGTATTACATATTTACATGATTTCCTCATCAAAAAACTTACCAAGAAAACCAAGTGGGATAAAAACTTAGTAAGGGAAAAAGAGTGTAATCGTTTTACAAGTAAATGTACATGTATAAGTATAGTATAGTTCTTGACCTGGTTACTGCCGGAACTCCCATCAACATATGATCGTTCCAAAATTGTCATATATTTTGGGCCTCAATTCTATTTCCTTTGTCTCGTTTTCATATGTTTTTACATGTCTTATGGCTCATTTGTTATGTTTGCAGGCGATTAGGTACAATTTGGAATAATGGATGGAAAATGCGGTGTTGGGTAGAAAACAGGCCAGAATCAATGATGTGCAAAAGTGTCAGTGCACAACTTAATACGCGAGTCCTTACTCGGGCACTACCTCGTGTACCATGAAGAGGAACCCAAATGATGGCAACTGTGCGGGTCTCAACCCGTTCACCAATAGCTCACAACCCGTGTATCTGAGAAAACTAGGGAGCAGAGCATAGCCAATCAGGTCATTGCACGGGTCCCTATCCGTGCATAACCCGTATATTTCAACAAGACCTGAAAGCATATTTGAGGTAATCAGTTCATAGTGCAGGTCAGGAAATGAGTCAAAAAGAGCAAAGGTTATATTCCTTATCGATAGTGTTTAAGCTTAAAGTAAGTTTGGGTGGCAAAAAATTAGCAAAGAGAGTTTTGGAGGCAAAAGGATTTGAAATTGTAAAAAATTCATGCAAGTCATCCAAAATTGGAGGTTCATTTCTCCCTTTTTAGATCAAACCATATTTTTAATCACATATATTCGGAAAGCCCCAAAATTCTAGTTTCCATCAGTTTTTACGGATTGTGATTTTGAGTCTTCTAGAGGAAGTTATGCCTATCTTACTGACTATTGTGCAGAACTGTGCTGGTCAACACCAGCTCATAACCTGTGCACCAGAAGTTGTGAATTTGATGGGATCAGCTTTTGGGATGAAAATTAGCCATTTTTAGAGGGGAAATTGTGTTTTTTCATGCCCATATCATGCCCTAGCCTCCCAAGCATATATATACACCATTTTCTTATTGAAAGCCCACTCTTCCACTCTCTTCCCTTTTCTTCCAACACTCCCTCCTCTCTCTCTTTAAACCCTTACATCACTAAACATTAACATTAGACCTAGGAATCATTCCTCATAAGATCTAACCATCAACTTCATCATCTACTCAAGAAGGCTACTAGGAGATTGGATTGATGCTAGAAGGAAAGAGAATCTCTACATGGGTCTTCTCTATCTTTCATCTCTTAGCTTTTATTTTATATCTAGCATGTGTAGATAAACCCCTTTGTGGGAGTTGATGTAATAATTCATGGATTGCGGGGGTTTTGTACTATATTCTTTGTATTTGATTATATAGTTTCATTCAATGGTTTTTTAATGCAATAGATTGTCTCTTGAATTAGATATGCCCTCTATTGGTTCTTGTTGATTATCAATATATTTGAGATTTTAAATTAGAATATATATCTTCTTGGATTGGGTAGATATGCCCTCTCTCAAGCCAAGTTAGATACACACTTTTTGGAGATTAAAACTAGCTAAATTGAATAGAATGGAAATGTAGTGAATATGCCCTTTCTATGCATTTAGGCTTCAATGGAAAGAGGTGGATTGTGAATATGCCCTTCCAAGTCATCCCAAACCATTAGAATCTATCTGTGCTCAAAGAGTGATTCTCTTATAAACCAACCAATTAGTTATGTAGTAAAGAATTTATGTGATAAGGGTCTCTATCTTTCCAAATCCGGTCAAGTAGTCGCGAGCAAGAGTTATTGACTTTAAGTCACCCATAAAGATAGATTAGCCCTTAATAATCAAATCAGTTTTTAAAAGAATGGATTGCCTACTATTCGTGTATGAATTGCATTGAGTCCCGCATTCACATCCCATATTTTATCTTACCATTCGGCATTCTTATTAACACTAATTGCATGTTAGATTAACTAGACTGATTGTAGTTGCATTTTAGTTATTAACTTTTCAAAACAACCATTGATCTTTACTTTTTCATGTATTGTTTTAGTTTGATAGTAGTTAACTAGTTTTAGCCATTTGAATTCCCTTTCTCTATAGACGACACCCAACATGCCATTGTATTAGTTTTATTTTAATACACGCGAGGCATTGTTGTGGTTTTATAATTTTTGTTTTGACGTATAATTTCTAATGACAAAAACGTATCTCGTCAACATACAAATTGGAGAAATTTAGAATAAGTTCTTCATTCACTGTCGCATTTTGCAACTTGTGTCGAGCATGCTCCCAATCCCGAAGACGTTAATATCCATACCATCTCCGGAGTCAAACAACTTTTTCATGGTTCAATAATTCTTCCACTCGTGTTGAATGCTTGTTCAGAAGACATAGTGGACACGAGGATAACCATTACATCACGAGTTAGATATGACAGAACCAGATACCTGTAGTTATAGGTCTTCCACCATAACAACAAATCAAATTTTTCTGTATCTTCATATGCATCAAACTGTGTTTCAAGGTACTTATTCAGTTTAGCTCTATAAGATGCAGGTGATTGTTGTGCTGAAGAAGAACTTGATGATTTGTCTCTTTTCGTTGTTTTAGAATGCTTCAACTTGTCTGCATCGGCTGTTACTCCGGTTCTGCTAATGGTTACGTGTTAACACCGCCAAACCTACACTCATAAATACAAAAAACTTTGAACAACTTGTTTCGAATGTCAGTAATATGTTCTGAATAATCTACTGTCAAATTAGTACCAATAAACTCAAGCAAATATTCTAAACTAGATAATTTAACCCTAAGATCTACTATAACACCTAATGCATAAAGTAAAGGAATCGTAAACCAATATTTTTTCAACTTTGTCCCCATGGCAACAACTGCATTGCCTAAGATATTATCTTCCCTATAAGTGTTTAACACTTAAGACATTTCCACTATCTGATGAATTACCTGGGAAGATGTGGGGTAATAGACCCTAAAAAGAGTTACAATGGTATTGTAAAAAATATTTAAAAATTCAACAAAAACCCTTGCTACATACAAATCGTTTGAGTTGAGTGCTTATGCTGGTGGATGACCGATTTTGGCCATTTTCATGTTATAAAAAGTTGTAATAGTTGTATCACAATCAAAACAATTTTGCGGCATTAAGTAAGTAGAGTTCCACCTTACCAGCATATCAGTTTGGAATTGTCGGGGTCATAGACCGTTTAATGTACAGTTTCTATCGAATTCTTCGAATTCTTGGAATCTTGGATTAGAGTTGCCGATCCAAGAAATGACATCTCTGATGCAATCTATATGATCGCTTACTTCCTTCAAACCAGGTTGTACAATTAAATTTATGATATGACATGCACACCATTGATGGAAGAAATAACCTCCATCATGCAGGATTTTTCTTTGAACAAATAATGCAATAGAGCTAGTATTTGCAGATACATTATCTGATGTGATACAAAGGATGCGATGCATTATTGCATAAGTTTCTAAAACAGAAAGAATGACATTAAAAACATTTTCTACGGTATGTGCAAAATCCATAGGATGAAAACCAAGATTTGTTTTTTGTTAAACTCCAATTAGAATCTAAATAGTGTCATGTGACACATAAATAGTCATGTTTGGAATATGTGTTCCAAATATCATAAGTTAATGCAATAAAGACATTTAGATGCTGTAATTCAGCAGTCAAGTCATCTTGTTGGGTTGTAAACAATATTATCTATGATGGGGTTTATGCCCTAAAGATGTAATTTGTAAATAGATTTAAGAAACAAATAAAAAAGAAAAGTTCAATTCATTATTGTTCTGTTGTTTATTTTATAACTTGTGCATATACTTAACATCCAAGATTGCTAGATGTAATATCGAACTGAGTATATGAGTGTCATATACGGATGGATACAGTAAGAGACGTGCAATCTAAAAAGTCCATAGAAAGCAAATAAAGCTGGGTACATTATCTGTGGTTAATCTATAGCTGCAGTCCATTCCGTAATATACGGTGATTCTATCCTAAATCATTCATATGGAGATATGATAATGGAGGCACCTTGTATGATGTGATCATATAGGACTGGGCCATGATCTATATGAATCTCTCAGCAAGATCCCTTTACCGATGAGATTCATATATATATCAACAAATGATGGCTATATGTGGGTGATCTTAATCCTGAGTGTCTTATCGACTCCTTCAAGTTAGATCGTGGTCTTTGATAAACCATGGGTGAGGCCGGATGAAGTTCCCGATCAATATGCTCCGTATGTTGGGATTGCGGTTTGGCTTATGGCTGGAAAGGTTTGTACACAATAGTGGATTCCACTCCTTCTTATGAGAAGTAGACAGTAGTTCCCTTAAGGGTTGATTCAGGGCTTGGACAATATGAGCGCTCTCCTAATTTCGTAAGGAAATAGGATTTATTGTCCATTAGAGAATCAATGGTACTTAAAGGATATATGTAATTAGAGGGGTATAACGGACATTATGACCCAGCTCTAATTATGAACTATTGTGGAGGATCACACCTTGTGTAATAGCTATATCGATGGACACCGAGTTGTATCGGTCTGCGTAAAAGCGTCTGCAGTTGAGAGAGTACAGCTTCTGGTTTTTAGTGGAATAACACCAGAGTTAATAATCAAGGAATATTAATTAAAGAGTTTAATTAATGATTTCGAGGATTATTGGAGCTCAAAATACTATGGGTTGATTAGGTCCCCTTACTACCCCAATCGATAGGTAACAAGGGTCACGGTTAATTAATTGGATTGCCCAATTAATTAGGTTACAAAATTGACACGTGTTTATTCGGGAATTAATTGAATAATGAGATTATTTAATTAATGAATGTTAATAGTTAAATTAATTAAATAATTAGATTATTTAATTATATTGATAATTAATAATTATTAATTAACTATTAATTGGAGGGTGTCAGTTGATATATGGACTTAGGTGAAGATAAAATAATAGGATTAATTTATTTTTACTAAATCATTTATCTAAGTATTTGAATTAAAGTTTAAATTTAAAATACTTATTATCACTTTTAATATATTGGATATATTTGAAAAGGATAATTAAAATATATATATCAATTAATAACACAAGAGATTGCATAGATGCAAATTGGTGTGTACACATATATAATTGTTTGTATAGGATACAAACAAGGATATATATATATATATAAGAAAGAAAAATTAATAATAAAAAAGAAACGCCAGTGGAGCGGGTGGAAGAAATATATATATATATGTATATTTTGTGTAAAAGTGCAACACGCATCAGTTGAAGAAAAAAAAAGGGTTTTTTGTTTTTTTGTTTTTACTTTGAAAACTCACACGCAGCTGTTGGCGGAAAAAAAAGAATTTTTTGTGTGCATTTGTGTACATTAAAATACCACCAAATATTGAAGAAAGAGTTTTTTTCAAATTCTCTTTACATCCTCCATTTAAGTTATTAAGATCATGACGCGCCCACACGCAATTACCAGTTCCGGGAGATAGCGAGGAAGATCGAGTGGTTCAGACAATAGCACATCATAAAGTGAAGAAGTCTCCAAACATTGGTAAGAGTGGTTCAGACAGGAGCATATCATAAAGTGAAGGAGCCTCCAAACGTTGGTAAGATTTCTTCTACTGATTATATCGATTTCAATTTCCTGTATTTTCATAATGTATGTATTAGTTCCGAAAAATAATTACGATCCCAAGTTCACTTGTCCCAGATATAGATTATGATCTGTATTAAAAAATTTAAAATCTACTTTCGCTGCGTGACCAGTGAACGGGGTTCCAACAATTGGTATCAGAGTCAATTTTATTTTCGAAATAGGAAATTGTTTTCGATGCTCCTGTATATGATTGTGTAGGCACGATTTAAATTGATTGTATGTTGTTTTTGTATATATATTAATTATTATTTTTAAATTTCAAAAACATGATTCTTTTTAAAAAATTTGGATCGTTAATTATATGGTACTGTGGATTTAGGGTTTATAGGTTGTATTATTATTTTTTGTTTATATATTTTTTTTACTGTTATTGTATTGTAAAAGAAAAAAAAAATGTAACCTATATTAAAGACCTGGAAAAATTGTGAAGAAGGATTCATGAGATGAATCGGAGTGACCTGAAGAGACTGAAAGACTCGGAAATTATAAGAAGACCAAGGAATACCTTGGGAATTTTTAGTAATTTTATATTCCAATTTTTTAGGTTAGATAATCCACAGTACTCGGTCAATTCATGTATGTTTTATATTATGTGATGATAAAAGCATTGACATGCATACGTATGTCATTTAGATTAGATGTGTCTACAAAAATATATTTGATATGTCATACATGCATCATAGCCTGATATTTTATGTAATTTTTTTAATGTGATTAACATGGGCAATATACATAATTGGCTATGAATAATGAGATTAGTTTTTTAATGGTTAGAAAACTTGGTAATTCTCATTAATATTAATTTGGTTATTAAAGAGTTTAATAAGTTAGATTAATAGGGTCATTTATTGTAATTAGGATTAATATGATTAATAACCTAATAATAAATGAACCGAATAAAGTGTTAGAGTTTTAATAGTTAAAACTTGGTAAACACTATCATAATAATATGACCTTAGTAAAAAGTTTATAAAGGCTTAGATTATTCACTAATAAATTAGAGTTTTAATTGTTAAAAATCATTAATAATTTATTATTTAATTAGAATTTTTTTTCTAATTAGTTAATGCGCTAGATAACTAGATTAAAGTTAGTCGTTTAATCCTGTAGATTCTAGGTGCATTAACTGTTAATAGATAACCCTAGTTTTAAAATATTGAGTGGGAGAGGGATATATGACATATATATCTCGCGGTCTCCATCATTAGTTCAACACCGTGTGATCCGAGTAGGGCCTTGTGACAGCTTTGCTTTTGTCCTCCCTAAGTAGGGTTTCCACAAAGGTCAATAACAAGGTTAACTTCCTAACAGATAGGATTTCTGAGGGTATTTTGGGATTGACCAAACCTAAGGCGGCAATTCACAAGTTAAGCTCGTGAGATCTGAAATTGTGGGTTACACTCACGAAGGTTTTGATTAAGTTTGTTAATTAAAAATATGACTGAATAAACGATGGTTGAATGATATGGAATAAGAGTTATTCTAAAATATCATTTGATTGAGAATGTCTCGGTCAAACATGCAAAGACTTGACCGACCCTAAGGCGGCACTTCTATGTGGTATGTTGGATTGTCGTGGTATAGTAACTAGTTTTAGGATAGTTCTAGGTCGTTAAATATGTTCATGCATTATGTTTAAATTTATACCAAAACACTCGCACTTGTTTTAAATAAATGACTGAATTAATGTTTTATTTATTTCAACAATAATGTCTTTTGTATTACTTTAAATTCTCGCAAACGACATATTAACTGGTGACAACTACATTAAGTGGAAACTTAACATTAATGCAATTTTAGTCACCAAAGGCCTCAAGTTTAAGCTTACGGAAGAATGTCCTCCAGTGCCTACTACCAATGCCATATGAACTATTCATGAGGCATACAAGCGATGAGTCTCATCTAATGGGAAGACCCGAACGTATCTGTTGGCTTCAATGATAAACGTGCTTGTCACAAAGCATGAAGCAATGACTTTAGCATTCGAATTCATGGAGTCATTGCAAGCTATGTTCGGGCAGCCCTCCGACCAAAAGCGACATAAAGTTGTTCGTTCAGCTATGCTCGATCACATGAAGGAAGGTATGTCAATTCGGGAACAGGTCCTGAGCATGATGTCCTACTTCAACAAGGCAAAAGTCAATGGTGGTGCCATTGACGAACCCAGTCAAGTGAGCAACATACCGACGACTCCTTCAAAGAGTTTCAATCGGTTTAAGAGTAACTACGAGATGAACAAGTTAAGGTTCAATCTCACACAGTTGCTCAATTAGCTCACTACCTTTGAGTCCCTGACTAAGGACAACAAAGACAAGATCGGTGAGGCAAATGTTGTCGAACCATTTTCCTTTAATAATAAAAAGAGAAAGAGGTCTGCTGGGAAGGCGAAGGGTAAGCCCAAAGCCAAGAAATCCCAAAGAAAAAAGAAGTCTAAGAAAGGTAAATATGATTTACTTGTTCTTGAGTCATGTTTAGTGGAAGATGATTCTTCGTCCTGGATAGTTGATTCAGGGGCCACTAACCATGTTTATTCTTTTTTACAATGGACTGATTCTTGGCCTTAGCTAGAGGAGAAAGCCTTCTCAATGCGTGTGGGGTCAGGAGATGTCGTGTCAGCACGAGCAGTGGATGTAATTAGATTTAGTTTTTTTTGTAATAATTATATTGTTGGACAATGTATTTTATATTCCTGGATTTACACGAAATTTGATTTCCGTTTCTAAGTTGTTAGAGTAAAAATATTCTGTTTCTTTTAATAATAAGTCTGTTATTATTGAAAAGAATGGTCTGAATATTTGTTCAGGAATTAATAAAAACAGTTTGTATGTGTTAAGACCGTTAATACAGACTACATTGCTCAACACCAAAATGTTTAAGGTTGAAAAACCTAAAACTAAACGACATAAGATTTCTTCAGATAATGACACGTATCTCTGGCATCTAAGGCTTAGTCATATCAACCTTGACCGGATAGACAGATTAGTTAAAAGTGGATCTTTAAGTAAGTTAAAGGTTAGCACCTTACTTGTCTACGAATCTTGTCTGGAAGGTAAGATGACTAAGAGACCTTTTACTGGAAAAGAGCTTAGAGTTAAAAAACCGTTAGAGCTTGTACATATAGACATCTGCAGATCGATGAATGTTAAAGCAAGGGGTGGTTATGAATATTATGTCACCTTTATAGATGACTACTCAAGATACGGATACGTCTACCTGATGCAATGAAAGTCGGAAACATTTGAAAAGTTCAAAGAATTTTGAGCTGAAGTTGAGAATCAATAAGGTGGGACTATCAAGTCACTACGATCAGATCGTCGAGGTGAGTACCTTGACCAAGAGTTTGAAAACTACATGGTTGAGCATGGGATAGTTTCCTAACTCACAGCTCCTGGTACACCTTAGCAAAATGGTGTAACGGAGAGGAGAAATAAAACCCTGATGGAAATGGTGAGATCCATGATTAGTTTCTCATCATTACCAAATTCCTTTTGGGGATACGCGTTACAAACAGCGGCATACATTTTTAATGTAGTGCCATCCAAATCTGTTCTTAAGACTCCCCTAGAGTTGTGGAATGGTCGTAAAGCTATTTTGCGGCATTTTCGCATATGAGGGTGTCTAGAACACGTGCTTAAGAACAAAAGTGGAAAGCTAGACTCCAGGTTTGTGGTCTGTTTGTTTGTAGGATACTCCAAAGAGACCAGAGGCGGACACTTCTATAGTCCCGAAGATAACAAAGTATTTGTATCGACAAATGCAACGTTTCTTGAGGAAAATTATATTAGTGATCATAAACCTCATTCTAAGATTCTATTGAATTAGTTGGAGCCTGGTGAGACTAGTGCTTCATCAACAAGAGTTGTTGATCCATAAACATCTGAGAGTCAGATGGTTCCTGATCAGGATACACTACCATCTAGACGTAGTGAGAGGGTTGTAAGACAACCTGAACGCTATTAGGTATAAGTGAGGTATAAGTGAGGGATAAGGTGTTGTCTCTGTTGATAGTGTGGATGATCCATTGACATTTAAGAATGCAATGGAAGATCCTGATAAAGAGGAATGACTTAAAGCCATGAATCTGAAGATGGAGTCCATGTACTCTAACTTAGTCTGGGATCTTGTAGACTTATCGGATGGGGTAAAATCCATAGAGTGTAAGTGGATCTACAAGAGAGAGAGATGAGTATACAGGAAGGTAGAGACCTTCAAGGAAAGGCTAGTGGCCAAGGGTTATACCCAAAAAGAAGGGGTCCATTATGACGAGACCTTCTCACAGTAGCCATGTTTAAGTCTATAATGATTCTCTTATTCATTGTTGCCTATTTTGATTACGAAATTTGGCAAATGGACGTCAAGACTGCATTCTTGAATGACAATCTTGATGAGAGCATCTATATGATACAACCAGAGGAATTCGTGTCTCCAGATCAAGAGCAAAAGGTTTACAAGCTGTAAAGGTCCACTAAGCAAACATCTAGATCTTGGAACATTAGGTTTGATGATGTGATCAAAACCTATGGCTTCGAGCAGAACGTCGATGAGCCTTGTGTCAACAAGCGTATCATTGATAAGAAAGTAGTTTTCTTGGTCCTATACGTAGATGATATCCTACTCTTTGGGAATGATGTGGGAGTGTTGTCTGATGTAAAGGGCTGGCTGACTAGCCAATTCTAAATGAAAGTTTTGGGAGAGGCGAGTTATGTTCTAGGGATCCAACTTATAAGAGATTTTAAGAACAAACTCATAGCATTGTCTCAGGCATCATATATCGATAAGATTCTTGTGCAATTTTCAATGCAGAACTCCAAGAAAGGTAATTTACCTTCCAAGCATGGAGTTCACTTGTCTAAGGAACTGTGTCCTAAGACACCTCAACAAGTTGAGGATATGAGACGTGTACATATGCATCGGCAGTAGGTAGTCTCATGTATTCTATGTTATTAACGAGACCGGACATCTGCTATGCAGTGGGAGTAGTCAGCAGATACCAGTCCAACCCAAGATTGGATCACTGGTTTGCTGTCAAGACAATTCTCAAGTATCTTCGGAGAACGGGAGACTATATGCTAGTGTATTTCGAGCAGGATTTGATCCCGATAGGATACATGGATTTTGATTTTCAGTCAGACAGGGATTCTAGGAAATCCACGTTTGGATCAGTTTTACCCTAGGTGGTGGAGCCATTGTATGGAGAAGTATCAAGCAATCCTGCATTGTTGACACCACCATGGAAGCAGAATATGTAGCCGATTGTGAAGCTGCTAAAGAGGTTGTTTGGCTCCGTAAGTTCTTAAGTGATCTGAAAGTTGTTCCGGATCTGGATAGGCCCATCACACTTTTTTGTGATAACAGTGGTGCTGTGGCTAATTCTAAAGAACCAAGAAGCCACAAGAGAGGGAAGCATATAGAGAGAATGTATCATCTAATTAAAGAGAGTGCATAGAGAAGATGTGATCTTCACAAAGATAGCCTCACAAGACAATCTTGTTGATCCATTTATGAAGACCTTACCGGCTAAAGTGTTTTCGGGTCACCTAGATGATCTAGGGTTACGAGACATGCCTCACATGCTTTAGTTCAAGTGGGAGATTATTGGGGTTTATGCCCTAAAGATGTAATTTTTAAATGGATTTATGAAATAAATAAAAAGAAAAGTTCAATTCATTCTTGTTGTGTTGTTTATTTTATAACTTGTGCATACACTTAACATCCAAGATTGCCAGATGTAATCTCGAACTGAGTATATGAGTGTCATATACGGATGGATACAGTAAGAGACGTGCAATCTAAAGAGTGCATAGATAGCAAATAAAACTGGATACTTAATTTGTGGTTAATTTATAGTTATGGTCCATTCCGTAATGTACGGTGATCATATCTTGAATCATTCATATGGAGATATGAGAATGGAGGAAACTTGTATGATGTGATCATATAGGACTGAGCCATGATCTATATGAATATCTCAACAAGATTCGTTTACCGATGAGATTCATATATATCAACTAATGATGGCTATATGTGGGTGACCTTAATCGTGAGTGTCTTATCGACTCCTTCGGGTTGGATCGTGGTCTTTGATATACCATGGGTGAGGTCGGATGAAGTTCCTGATCAATATGCTCCGTATATTGGGATTGCGGTTTGGCTTGTGGCTGGGAAGGTTTGTATACAAAAGTGGAATCCACTCCTTCTTGTGAGAAGTAGACAATAGTTCCCTTAAGGGTTGATTCGGGGCTTGGACAATATGAGCGCTCTCTTAATTCCTTAAGAAAATAGGATTTATTATCCATTAAAGAATCAATGGTACTTAAAAGATATATGTAATTAGAAGGGTATAACGAAAATTATGACCCAACTCTAATAATGAACTATTGTGGAGGATCACACCATGTGTAATAGCTATATCGATGGACACCGAGTTGTATCGGTCTGTGTAAAAGGGTCTGCAGTTGAAAGAGTGCAGCTTCGGGTTTTTAGTGGAATAACACCAGAGTTAATAATCAAGGAATATTAATTAAAGAGTTTCATTAATGATTCCGATGATTATTTGAGCTCAAAATACTATGGGTCCATTAGGTCCCCTTGCTAGCCCGATCGATTTAGATAACAAGGGTCACGGTTAATTAATTGGATTGCCCAATTAATTGTGTTACAAAAGTGACACGTGTTTATTCGGAAATTAATTGAGTAATGAGATTATTTAATTAGTGAATGTTAATAGTTAAATTAATTAAATAATTAGATTATTAAATGATATTGATAATTGTGAATTATTAATTAACTATTAACTGGAGGGTGTTAGTTGATATATTGATTTAGGTTAAAGATAAAATAATAGGATTATTTTATTTTTACTAAATAATTTATCTAAGTATTTGAATTTAAGTTTAAATTGAAATACTTATCATCACTTTTAATATATTAGATATATTTGAAATGGATAATTAAAAGATATATATCAATTAATAACACAAGAGATTGCATTGGATGTAAATTGGTGTATACACATATATAAATGTTTATATAGGATACAAACAAGGATATATATATATGTATGTATATTTTGTGTAAAATTGCAGCACGCATCAGCTGAAGAAAAAAAAAGGGTTTTTTTTTTTTGAAAACTCACACGCAACTGTTGACAGGAAAAAAAAAAAAAAATTTGTGCAATTGTGTACGTTAAAATAACACCAAATATTGAAGAAAGAGTTTTTTCAAATTCTCTCTACATCCTCCATTCAAGTTCCTAAGATCGTGACGCGCCCACATGCAGTTAGCAGTTCCGGGAGATAGCGAGGAAGATCGAGTGGTTCAGGCAAGAGCACATCGTAAAATGAAGGAGTCTCCAAACATTGGTAAGAGTGGTTCATACATGAGCATATCATAAAGTGAAGGGGCCTCCAAACGTTGGTAAGATTTTCTTCTACCGATTATATCGATTTCAATTTCCTGTGTTTACATATTGTATGTATTAGTTTTGAAAAATAATTACGATCTCAAGTTCACTGGTCCCATATATAGATTATGATCTGCATTAAAAAATTTAAAACCTACTTCCGCTGCGTGACCGGTAAACGGGGTTCCAACAATCTAATCATTCCTAATGATGGTTCTAGAAACAGTTTCAAATTGGGGGTTGAATGTTGACGTGACCAATTCCTAAAAAAAAAAAACTATCAGCAAAATAAATGGGTGGTGATTAACACTGAAAAGTGTATGTTTACTAAGGGATAATATCATCATTTTACACTTCCAATATGATTAATTCCCCAATTTAGACATAATTTCGTTCGTTCGCTTAAATAAATGTGTTGTGTAGTAATCAGTATATTTTTCTTTATATTTCAGAGGTAAATCAATCAATTCAGAATCATGGAGAAGTCAGATGGCAAAACAAACATTGTTTTCAAGTGTAGAACGTCAAAAAACCTTAGGAAGACCACGAAGGGCATTTTCATAATTTTGATTATTCACACGCTCACAGTTGACTTTCATTGCTCACTCACGGATGCATTACTATTCATTATCACTGTTCACTATTCACTTCACGGATAGGTTACTGTTCACTGATAACGTGACAAAATCTGGACGCTCCATTCTAAATTCATCTGATGTTCAATTTTCATCCGTATTTTGTATAAATGGGGGGCCTCTCCCCCCTAATTTTGAGATTCTGAATCCAAATATGATATTAGATTTGTGAAATTCTCACTCTTTTGTTCTCAAATTCTCAGTTTAAATAAAATAGCTATTTTCTAGTTAAATTATGTCTGAATAATTTTATATAGCTGGGGCCAAAGGTGATACTGTTGGTATGGAAAATATGATCCAATTTTGGTAATTTTGTTATTTTTATGTTTTATCCCCTCTAATCTTTATGGAGTTTTTGACTCACTGTAGATAGACAGATATTGTCTAGCATAGTGCCTACTTTTACCCATATTCATCAGAGAGTGGTTTATCCTCTCTAATCTTTGTGGAGTTTTGACTCACTGTAGACAGACAGATATTGTCTAGCACAGTGAGTACTTTTACCCACATCTATCAGAGAGTGGTCAGTGGAGTGGAATACCATCCCATTAATCTGAACTAAATATTAATAATTGGATCATATTCGAATTACCAACAGTAGATCCCTTTGCCTCAGTTTTAATTTTAATTGATTTACAATTTATAACAAGCTTAGTAATTAATCTAAATTGAAAAGTCCTCATTTGTTGATTGGCTTATTTCGTAAACAACCACATTGTTGGGTTTCATGTAAAGGTAGCTTAGGCTCTCAAGACCTCAAGAGGAGAAGCACCAAAGGTAAAATTCTTGTGCTTACTTACTTTGAAGAGATAGTTGCACACACTCACATATTTATGCATAACTCTTGATCATATGTGTTGAGTGTTTTTTTTTGTGCATTTTAGTTTAAATGACTCTTGTTGACCTATATGCATCTTGCTATGAAAGTCTTATATCATGCTAGGCATTAAAATAGGATGCAATTTCATCACACTTAAACTTATTGTTTTTATGCATTTGAGTGTTGAAAAAATAGGCATTGCACTGATGATACGCTACTCGACCAACACACCTCACCATCGCAACATTCACAGTTTGCGCCACTGGGTTACGCTGCTGCATCCACGTAAATATGCAAAAAGTGGGCTTGTGCTGGTGTTGCGCTACTCGACTAGCGCAACCCCACCAGCACAAACATTCCAGTGGTTTTACGCTTGTGTTGTGCCACTGACGTGCGCCACTCAACTAGCGCCTATTGAAATTTGTAGGCAGTGCGTTGGTGGTGCGCTACTCGACAAGCTCACCTCACCAATGCACAATGACGAAGCTAGAACGTTTTTTCCAAAACGACATCACTTTGTTTGGATCTTATATATATATATATATATCTCACTGTCTTAAGGTCGTGCAAGAGTTCAAAATATCATATATTTTCCTTATAACACATTTCAAAGGAAAAACACTTCTAAGAACTCATTTTTAATCACTCAAAGCATTCCCATGTGCATCAAATCTTCATCTTGCATCATCTAAGTTCATCAAGAGTGCATCTATGGATAGGGTTGCTTCATCACATCTTGTTTGGTAAGCTCTTCACTATCTTCTTACAAGTTAAGTGTTTTTGCTTGCTAAACCATCTCTTTAATTAATTGTATTCACTTAGAATATTTCTAGATACAAATTAGAGATTGTTGTGATGACATGATTGAGTGTTGTATTGTGATAGCTTCATAGAATTGATTGATCTATGTTTAGCTAAGCAATTTGAACATGTCATTTAGCACATGATATCTAGGATTGCATTAATTGTCATCTCATTATCCTAGATAAGCATATAGGGTTTCCTAGCCTTGTTTGTTCATTGAATATCATCATATATTCACTTAGGACACTTTATCTCTTCATTGAGGAGTAAGACTTGTGTTGCTTCCGGGAGTAGGTAGCTTAAAGCACAAGCAAGATGAACTAGGTTCACTTATACCAGGATTAGGTAGTGGTGGTGGATTAAACCGGGATTAGGTTGTAATTCCTTGCCATTAGTGGATTCGAGGTTCTAATGTGGCACACTCATCAGCCCGTGGTTTTTCCCATTTGGAGGGTTTCCACGTATATCTCAAGTGTCGTTTATATTTCTGTATTTTTACACTTGTGATTTTATTGTAACTAGCTGGGGGAATTTTCGTCAATTTGACTCTTAACGAAAATTGGGTAAAGGTGAATTAAAATCTATTCACCCCCCCCCCCCTCTAGATTAACATTACATACCATAATATTTGTTTCAATTTGTATCAAAGCAGGTTCCTTGATATACATAGGTGATCCTTGCTCATTTTGGTATGTGTTGCATTTTGTGGTTTGTGTTGACCATTCATACACTTGCTTTCATATCATTCATTCATAAACACAGTGAGTGGAAACGGTGGCAATGAGGGAGCTTCCAGCACTAGACCTCCACTCCTCACAGGATTGAATTATGCCTCTTAGAAAGGTAAGATGGAGTCGTACATATGCCAAATTAATGACAGGGCATGGATGGCAGTTGAAGATGGCTAGACTCCACCAATGATGACTCCTGCAGATGGAGGAGATGATGTACTCAAACCAAAGACTCAATGGAATGCACAAGAGTTTGAGGCTTCAAAATGGAATAGAAAGGCAATGCATGCCATCCTATGTGCAATGGATGATAACCAATACAAGTTGGTTTAAAATACTAGGATAGCTAAGGAGGCATGGGACATCCTAGAAGTTGCACATGAGGGAACCAAGGTGGTTAAGGAATCGAAGCTTCAAGTTTTCCAAATGCAATTTGAATTGCTCAAGATGGATGAGAATGAGTGCTTCAACGACTTTGAAGTGAGGTTGATAGACATTGTGAACCAAAGTCATCAACTTGGTGATCCTTATTCGGATAGGAAGATCAAGCAGAAGATTATGAGATCTCTACTAGATAGATTTGAGTCTAAGGTGACAGCTTTGGAAGAGAATAGTGGGTATAAGGACATGAAGCATAGTAAAATGATTTGGAGGCTTCTAGCTTATGAATATAGGAAATGTCCTAGCCCCACACCATCAAAGAAGCAAAAAAATATTGCTTTGAAAGCCTCCAAAGTTGAGAAGGAGGAAGGTGATGACTCGGATGAAGAGATGGCCTTGCTAATGAGGAAGTTCAAGAAATTCTACAAGTCCGAGAAGAAAGGCTTTAGATCTAAGGGTCTAGACTATAAGAAAAAGGCTCCCTTCAAAAAGTTTGAGCCTAGGCAAGAGAATACCGAGAAGAAAGGAGTCCAATGCTATAAATGTGGAGGAATAGGTCACTTTGCCCCGGAATGTGCAAATCACAAGAACAAGAAGAAGGGAAAAATGATGGCTGCCACATGGAGTGAAAGTGATAACTCTAATAAAGGAAATGAGTCTTCGGATGATGAAGAACTCATGGCTAACTTCATAGCATTTACATCCTATCTTAGGAGCAAATATGCTAGTGAAAAAGAGAATGAAAGTCAAGAGGAAAACTACTCAAGTGATGATGAATCTTCATCATAATCCACAAATGGAAGTATGGATAGGATGGATCTCAAAGACTACATGGCTAAGTTTGAGAGCTCAAGGTTAAAGAACAAGAATGAGATCAAGATATTGAAAGAAGAAAACCTAGACCTCTCAACTCAAGTTGACCAACTAAATGAAGAGTTGGAGAGATCTAAAAGAAGTGAAGAAGGATTGAAGAAAGAGCTTGAAGATTCTAGAGAGTTGTTGGCCAAGATGAACTCTAGCACCAAAAAACTTGACCACATGCTAGATGTTAGAAAGAGGCCAAGTGACAAGAAGGGGCTTGGGTTTGAAGATGACAAGATGTCCTCCACTCCAAGCAAGACCACTTTTGTAAGAAACATGAACTTCAATGGGTCCCCTTCTCATCAAACTCCTAGGAAGAATCTTGATCTAGGAGAGTGTTCAAGTAGTGCTCAAGTGAAGGTGGCACCAAGAAGCCCACCTCAAGCTCATCCTACAAGGGCTCCTCAAGTTAACTTCCCTCAACCAATAGCTCACAAAGGGAAGACACCTATCATGCAAGCTCAACCAAGGAAGCAATCAAGTATTGCTCAATAACAAAGAAGGAAAGCTCATCAACAACAAGCAAGACAACCACAAAGACATGGGAAGGCTCCAATGCATCCTCAAGGATATGGTATAATTCCTAACTTTTTACCTGCATGTCATTTTTGTGGTATTGATGGTCATATTAGACCAAATTGCTTTAGGTATATCAAATTGTGTAGGATTGAAAGCATGATAGAAAAAAAAAGTTCTAAAGCCATGAAACATGATCCTAGGACATCTAGAGCCATGATGCATGATCCTAGGACACCTAGAGCCATGATGCATGTCACTAGGAAAAGTGGAACACCTTTGCATGATCCTAGGACATTTAGAGCCAATGTACTATTGACCACTAGAAAGGAAAATATTGCACCTAGGTGGATTAGAAATGATGAACACCTCTGCCATGTTGTACAAATTGCTTTGAAAGCTCATTTTTATGATTTTTGGTATTTTGATAGTGGGTGCTCTAGGCACATGACTGGAAATAAGAGTTTATTTGAGACTCTTGTGATTGAGGAGGGAGGAAATGTCACCTTTGGTGATGGATCCAAAAAGAAGATCAAAGGAAAGGGAACCATTTCCATTCCCGGATTAACTTCCTTGTCCAATGCCTTGTATGTTGATGGCCTAAAAGCTAATTTGATAAGCATTTCACATCTTAGTGATGATGGACTCTCCGTTTTGTTTAGGAAAAATGATTGTTCTATCTTATTGCCTAATGGACAAACCTTGTTAAAAGGTATGAGTTCTAGTGACAATTGTTATTGTCTTGAGACTAGAAGTGTGTCTTACAATGTGTCCAAGGATGAACAAATAGAGTTGTGGCATGAAAGACTTGGTCACATGAACTTTAGGGATCTAAAAATCTTAGCTAAGTTCAATGTTGTTCGAGGCCTTCCCAAGCTTAGGAAAAAGGTTAATAATGTTTGTGGACCTTGCCAACAATGGAAGCAAACCAAAAGTATGCACAAAAAGGGCAAGTATATAACCACCAAAGAACCTCTAGAGCTTATCCACATGGATCTTATGGGTCCTATGCAAACCAAGAGTTTAGGTGGAAAAATATACATTTTTGTGTGTGTAGATGACTTCTCTAGGTACACATGGACTTATTTCCTTAGAGAAAAATCTGAAACTTTTGACAAGTTTAAAATGCTTTGCTCTAAAATTCAAAATAAAATGAACTCCAAGATTAAAAGCATTAAGAGAATTAGGAGTGATCGTGGGAAGGAATTTGAGAATGCCCACTTTGAAAACTTTTGCAATAGTCTAGGCATTTCTCATGAGTTTTCGGCTCCTAGGACACCTCAACAAAATGGAGTTGTTGAGAGGAAAAATAAGGTTCTTCAAGAAATGGCCCTTGTGATGTTGCTTAGCAACAATGTCCCTAGGAATCTTTGGGCCGAGGCCGTCAATACGGCTTGCTAAATAGGAAATAGAGTCTTCCTTAGGCCCCACACTAGGCAAACCTCCTATGAGTTATGGAAAGGTAGAAAGCCAAATGTTAGCTACTTCCACATATTTGGAAGCAAATGCTACATTTTGAATGACCGTGATCAACTTGGCAAATTTGATGCTAAGAGTGATGAGGGTATCTTCATTGGCTATGCCTTGAATAGTAGAGCATATAGAGTTTTTAATCTAAGAATTAGGACCGTAATGGAATCATCTAATGTTGTCATTGATGATGCTAGGCTCAAAACTAATGACCATGAGGAGGAGGTAGATTTAGTTGATGACTCCCCTTTGGAGAAAGTAGTTGATATCTCTAATGTTAAAAAGGCTAATCTTGATGATGATACCTCACTTGGACTCAAAAGAACCTGCTCTATGGGTTAGGAAACTTCACGACAAAGATGACATTATTGGTGAGGTTAGTGAGGGTGTTAAGAATAGGCGTCAAATGGATAATCTTATTAGCTACACTTGCTACACCTCTCAAATAGAACCCAAGAAAATTGATGAAGCCTTAAAAGATTAATTTTGGGTTCTTGCTATACAAGAAGAGCTTAACCAATTTGAAAAGGAATGAGGTTTGGACTCTAGTTCCTAGGCCCAAGAACACCAATGTGATAGGTACCAAGTGGGTATATAGGAACAAATCAGATGAGGATGGCAACATTGTGAGAAACAAGGCTAGGCTTGTAGCACAAGGATACTCTCAAATTGAGGGTATCGACTTTGAGGAGACATTTGCTCCCGTTGCTAGGATTGAGTTCATTAGGCTTCTTTTATCCATTTCTTGTTTTCACAAGTTCAAGTAATATCAAATGGATGTTAAGAGTGCCTTCCTCAATGGCTTCTAGCAAGAGGAAGTGTTTGTTGAGCAACCCAAAGGGTTTGTGGATCCTCACCACCCTTATCATGTCTATCACCTCAACAAAGCTTTATATGGGTTGAAACAAGCACCAAGGGCTTGGTATGAGCGTCTCACCCAATATCTCATAGACAATGGCTACACTAAGGGTAGTGTTGACAAGACTCTATTCATCAAGAAAAACAAAGATGAGCTCTTTATAGCTCAAATCTATGTTGATGATATAGTCTTTGGCTCCACCAATGACACCAAAGTCCAACAATTTGTTGATGTCATGTCTCATGAATTTGAGATGAGTCTTGTTGGTGAGTTAAGTTACTTTCTAGGTTTACAAATTAAGCAAATGGATGATGGGATTTTCATATCTCAAGCTAATTATGCCAAAAACCTAGTTAAAAAATTTGGCCTTAAAAGTGCCAAACATTGTGATACACCCATGAGTACCACTTTGAAGCTAAGCAAGGATGCTAGTGGTAAAAGTGTGGACCAAACTTTATAGCATGGCATAATTGGTAGCTTGCTCTATTTGACCTCAAGTAGGCCCGATATCTCTTTTAGTGTGGGTGTATGTACTAGGTACCAAGCGGATCCTAAGGAGTCTCATCTCTCTTCTGTTAAGAGAATCATTCGTTATGTGAATGGGACATCCAACTATGGGATTTGGTACTCTTTTGACACTAATGCTAGTCTTGTAGGCTTTACTGATGCAGATTGGGCAGGAAATTGTGATGATAGGAAAAGTACATCGGGCGGTTGCTTTTTCTTTGGGAACAACCTTGTCTTTTGGTTTTGCAAGAAGCAAAGTTCGATTTCCTTGTCCATGGCTAAGGCCGAATACATTGCTACTGGGAGTGGATGCACACAACTCCTTTGGATGAAGCAAATGCTAGTCGACTATGGATTCAATCAAGGTACTCTTACTCTCTTTTGTGATAACATGAGTGCAATTAATATTTCAAAGAATCTAGTTCAGCATTCTAGGACTAAACATATTGACATCCGTCAACATTTCATTAGAGAACTAGTTGAAAGCAAATGCATTGTACTTGAGCATGTAGGTACCAATGATCAACTAGCGGATCTATTTACTAAACCCTTATATGTTACTAGATTCAAGACTCTTAGTAGATCTATTGGGATTTGTTTAATGGAGTGATGTGTTGCGGTCTTTGACCCCATATGGGGAACTCAAGCAAAGAGAGCTATTGTATACTTGTTGCATGCAATTTTTCTTAAATATGTTTATGCCTCTTTATTGATTGCTTGAGTAGTTTGGTTGCACTTATAGTATATTGTGTTTTCTTAAATAAGTGTGAACTTTGCTTTGATTACAATCCATGTCATATTTATTTTCAAACATGCATTTTTGGGTTAGGAGATATACATTGGAAGTACATGTTGAATGACCTTTAATTGTCTCCATGACATGATGATTCTTAAATGACATGCTAATAAAAAATGATAAAGCATGATTTGTTGATTGCAATTGTTAAATTTAACACATTGTGTGAAACATACTAGTGAAACTAAAATGTTTAATCAATGTCTCTCTTTCTTTATTAGTTGAACATGGCTATTATCATACAGGTATCCTCCCGAAAAAATCAAATAGGGTGTAAAGTTGCTCATGCCATGTTTAGTTTTTAAAGTTGGATATAGTGCCTTTAAAACTTGATATCTATAAGAACTCTATATCCCTGCTTCTCTCATGACAAATGGTGAAATTGGTTTGAACTATATCGGAAACCTTTGTCATTTGCTTTGCCAAATACCATTGTTTTTGTACTTGAATGCAACATGTCTTGTATGCAAATCACTTTTTGATTCACACATTGTCTTCAAATAAATCTCCTTGTGTCTCTCCTATCAATTGAGATTGCATAAATGTGGCTTATATAATTATGCAACAATCTTGTATGCTCTTTTCTTTCTTTGCCTTGAGTGACCCGGTTGGGGACTTCTCCTTTGCCTATATCATGACAAAAAGGGGGAGTAGCATTGACCTAGCATTGTGATGTTAGGGGAGTAGCATGTGTTAGCTTTGAGGGAGGCATTGCATGAGTGTACTTGTTTGAAAAGGGAGATTACATGTAGGGGGAGTAACCCGTTGAGGGGGAGTAACCCGTTGAGGGGGAGCATTGCATGAGCATTTCATGATATCATACTCATATTTCTAATGGCAAATGCTTTTGTTTTATATTCACTTGATCATCTCACATGCATTTGGTTTGGAAAGCGTATTCGTGCTTGCCTTGTGTGTAGGGTTGATAGTTCTACAAGAGATTGAAGACTTGAAGTTTTTTTTTTATGTTTATCTCCTTGTAATGTAGAATATCTTCCCGGTGTTTTTCTGTTTTGTTTTTTGAGGATCAATGTGAGTGGTGGTTTTGTCAAAAGGGGGAGATTAAAAAATCCTCATTTGTTGATTGGCTTATTTCGTGAACAACCACATTGTTGGGGTTCATGTAAGGGTAGCTTAGGCTCTCAAGACCTCAAGAGGAGAAACACCAAAGGTAAAAGTCTTGTGCTTACTTACTTTTGAAGAGATAGTTGCACACACTCACATATTTATGCATAACTCTTGATCATATGTGTTTAGTGTTTTTTGTGTGTGCATTTTAGTTTAAATGACTCTTGTTGACCTATGTGCATCTTGCTATGAAAGTCTTATGTCATGCTAGGCATTAAAATAGGATTCAATTTCATCACTCTTGAATTTATTGTTTTTATGCATTTGAGTGTTGAAAAAGTAGGCCTTGCGTTGGTGGTGCGCTACTCGACCAGCGCACCTCACCAGCGTTACATTCACAGTGGACTGTCGCTAGTGTTGCGCCACTGGGTTGCGCTGTTGCAACCGCGCAAAGATGCAAAAAGTGGGTTTGCACTGGTGGTGCGCTACTCGACTAGCGCAGCCCCACCAGCGCAAACATTCCAGTGGTTTTGGGCTTGTGTTGCGCCACTGACGTGCGCCACTCGACCAACGCCTATTGAAATTTTTAGGCAGTGCGTTGGTGGTGTGCTACTCGACCAGCGCACAATGAACAAGCTGAAACGTTTTTTTCCAAAACGATATCACTTTGTTTGGATCTTATATATATATATATATATCTCATTGTCTTAAGGTCGTGTAAGAGTTCAAAATATCATATATTTTTCTTAGAACACATTTCAAAGGAAAAATACTTCCAAGAACTCATTTTTAATCACTCAAAGCATTCCCATGTGCATCAAATCTTCATCTTGCATCATCTAAGTTCATCTAGAGTGCATCTATGGATAGGGTTGCTTCATCACATCTTGTTTGGTAAGCTCTTCACTATCTTCTTACAAGTTAAGTGTTTTTGCTTGCTAAACCATCTCTTTAATTAATTGTATTCTCTTAGAATATTTCTAGATACAAATTAGAGATTATTGTGATGACATGATTGAGTGTTGTATTGTGATAGCTTCATATGATTGATTGATCTATGTTTAGCTAAGCTATTTGAACATGTCATTTAGCACTTGATATCTAGGATCACATTAATTGTCATCTCATTATCCTAGATAAGCATATAAGGTTTCCTAGCCTTGTTTGTTCATTGAATATCATCATATATTCACTTAGGACACTTTATCTCTTCATTGAGAAGTAAGACTTGTGTTGCTTCCGCGAGTAGGTAGCTTAAAGTACAAGCAAGATGAACTAGGTTCACTTATACCGGGATTAGGTAGTGGTGGTGGATTAAACCGGGATTAGGTTGTAATTCCTTGCCATTAGTGGATTCGAGGTTCTAGTGTGGCGCACTCATTAGCCTGTGGTTTTTCCCAATTGGAGAGTTTCCACGTATATCTCAAGTGTCGTTTATATTTCCGTATTTTTACACTTGTGATTTTATTTTAACTAGCCAGGGGCATTTTCGTCAATTTGACTCTTAACATTACACACCATAATATTTGTTTCAATAATTAATTCTACAAGGACAAGTGAACAACCTCGTTGTGGTTCGACCCGGTCTTACCGGTTAATTTATTACTTTGACGTTGTTATACTTGAGAGTATGAACACTTCTTTAGGACGTGTCAAGTTTTTGGCACCGCTGCTAGGGAGGTAAGTCCGCATTTTCTTTGTAGAAGTAATTTCTTTTTAATTTTATTTTAGTTTTGCTGTTTTTGTTTTGTTCTTATTTTGTATTTTATTTTGCATCACTAATCTCAATCATAAACTTCATCCATTTAAAAAAAAAAAGCACTTGTTATTTTTAATCACATTTTTACATTTTAGTCCTCTAACTTTTTATTTGCATTTTAGCTTAGATCTAGTTTGTATTTGCATATAGGTCATTTTATTTTTCATTTTTGCATATCAGTCCCTGTAATTATCATATTTTCACTTTAGTCCCTATATTTATAATTATTTACATTTTTACCCCAACACTTGTACATATTTGTATTTACACCCCTAGAATTTTGCATCTTGTTATTTTCATTTTTTTTTCTTTTATTTTCTTCATTTTTGTGTATTTCACCTCCATGAACCCTCATTAAATTTGCATGAGACGTTGGTCTCGAACATCTAGTGGTAGATTAGTTAGGAGATCCCAATCACCCTCATTCAATAACAACATGGCTGAAAACCCACTTAGACATCCAGCAGGAAACCAAGCCAAAAACATGCATAATATAGTCTTGGGAATCTGACTTTAAAAGACCTTGTTTGTCAATTTATAAGAAAATTGGATGGGAAGCATATCCCCGACCCATAGAAGGCGTTAAAGCCGTTTCGGGACGTAAAACCAGAGGAAGATGTGAGTCACAATCACAACTACAAGTAAATATCCTTTTTATTATATTTTTCCTTCCACATTTAATATCTTTTGTAATTATTGTTGTTTACTTTTGATTTTTGAAGAGAACAAGTAATGCATAATTGATCTGAATCTCAGTTTGTGATTGTCTCATGGTTTTTATGCATTTTATTTTCCTATATTTTGTATTTATTTTATTGTTTTGTAGGATTTTGTTGTCTTTCAAGTTGTTCAGGTGATATCTTCTAAACCTTACCTCTTTCTAAAGACATTGGGGACAATGTCTCGTTCTGGTTGGGGGAAGGGGATAGTTGATTCAATAACTTTTGTTTTTCAAAAAAAAAAAAACTAACTTTTGACGATTTTTTTTTGTAAAGATGGTCGAGTAAGGAGATCTTTTAGATACTTCTGAGAAGCATCTTTGTAGTTCTGATAAATTTTTTTTCCTCTCTTCTGACTATTCAAATTTATAAACTCTCCATTGTGATATCATTGACTAATCCTTTTGTTCCTTAAGTCATCTTGAGAAATTTTTCGAACTATTCTAGACACACGCGTACATTGACACGTGATTATGTGCAGTAAGTTGAGATTTTGTGATATTTAGTTCTGAAACATCATTCAAGGGTAACAACCTGAAGGCAGTGGTCTTGTTTAAAAATATAGTTAGTAATAATAATAATAATAATAATTTTGTGTGTTGTGACCAAAACTCTTACTTAGTAGCCAGACCTCATGTCTCAATAAGTATAGAGTGTTCACGTAAAACGATGGAGTCTGGATAAGAATAAAGTGCAGTTTTGTAGCCTCTTTAACTCGAGCAATTAAGTCCGAGGGGTGCTTCAACACCTAATGCCCTAAGGCCAATTGGTTTAGGAGTCATTGATCCAAAGCTCGTTACACGGGTTAAAGAGAAAGCTTAAGGTAATTGTACTAAAAAAAACATCTGTAATTCGAGTAATTAAGCCCGTAGGAGTGTTTTAACACTTAATGCCCTGAAGCCAACTGATTTGGGAGTCATTGGCCTAAAGCTCGCTACATGGATTAAAGAAGGAATGTTTGTTTCCAATTTTGTTATATTAAAAAAAAAATGAATAAAACTGCTGCCAAGGAAAAAGCCCTGGTGAGATTTCGGAATGAAAATGTTGTTTGATTTCAATTGAATCTCATAGTTATCGTGTTGATCTTTATTGAGCACAAGAAAGTTTGATTGAATTTGGTGGTCAAATGGTGAGAAAAGAGGTATGGGAGAGTTTGTCTATTTGGTAGTTTAGAGATTTGAATTTGAGTTTTTATTATTTTTGCTTTAATTGCTAGGAACTAGCAATAAGCTGGTTGGGGGGTGTGATTAACATTGAAAAGTGTATGTTTACTAAGGGGTAATATTATCATTTTACACTTCCAATATGATTAATTCCTCAATTTAGACATAATTTCGTTCGTTCGCTTAAATAAATGTGTTGTGTAGTAATCCGTGTATTTTTCTTTGTATTTCAGAGGTAATTCAATCAATTCAGAATCATGGAGAAGTCAGATAGAAAAACAAACATCGTTTTCAAGTTTAGAACGTCAAAAAACCTTAGGAAGACCACGAAGGACATTTTCATAATTTTGACTATTCACTATTCATAGTTGACGTCACTGTTCACAGTTGACTTTCACTGTTCACTATTCACTCACGGATGGGTTACTGTTCATTGATGACGTGACGAAATCTGGACGTTCCATTCTAAATTCATCCGATGGTCAATTTTCATCCTTATTTTGTATAAATAGGGGGCCTCTCCCCTCTAATTTTGAGATTCTGAATCCAAATATGATATTATATTTGTGAAATTCTCGCTTTTTTGTTCTCAAATTCTCAGTTTAAATAAAATAGCTATTTTCTAATTAAATTATGTCTGACTGATTTTATATAGCTGGGGCCAAAGGTGATACTATTGGTATGAAAAATATGATCCAATTTTTGTAAGTTTATTATTTTTATGTTTTCTCCCCTCTGATCTTTGTGGAGTTTTTGATTCACTGTAGATAGACAGATATTGTCTAGCACAGTGGGTACTTTTACCCATATTCATCAGAGAGTGGTTTATCCCCCATAATCTTTATGGAGTTTTGACTCACTGTAGATAGACAGATATTGTCTAGCACAGTGAGTACTTTTACCCACATCTATCAGAGAGTGGTCAGTGGAGTGGAATACCATCCTATTAATCTGAACTAAATATTAATAATTGGATCATATTCGAATTACCAACAGTGGATCCCTTAGCCCCAGTTTTAATTTTAATTGATTTACAATTTATAACAAGCTTAGTAATTAATCTAAATAATTAATTCTACAAGGACAAGTGAACAACCTCCCTGTTGTTCGACCCGGTCTTACCGGTTAATTTATTACTTTGACACTCTTATACTTGAGAGTAAGAACACTTCTTTAGGACGTGTCAGGCTGATCAGTTTATGCAATGTATAGTGCCAAGCAATCTCTAGCATGCATAGGGTCGTAACGCAAAGCCGTAAAAGACCCGTTTGGGAGCCGTTGTAGTTGTGTATGGGTTATAGTGTCTACATATCCTTGTGCAGGCATGCATTTGAGCATATGCCTTCTCATATGACATGTTCCATGCCTACTAGTGGTAAAGTCTTTAGGACAAACTTGCATTTAGCTTTAGGGTCTGTCATCCCATCTGGGAGTGTCATTTGTACTATGTCATAACACTGCCAGACATTTGATGTAAACGTTTTGGGACATGATTTCAGTGTAGCGACGGAACTGGAAGCTCCTACTTGGGTTTCCGTCAGTCTGGAAAGATCTAAATCATCGTTGAACATGTTAAAGTCGTCCGGAAAATAAGCATGGTTTGGATCCGTTTCCTTAAATACAAATATTAACTCATTAAATAAAATATATTTTAAAAAATTAACAAAAAATTGATTAAATTACTAACTAAAATATATTTAAATTCACTACTACTCATAAAAATCTCAATTTACTAACAAAACATATTTACATTGACTACTACAAATAAAATTGATTAAATTACTAACTAAAATATATTTAAATTCACTACTACACAAAAAAATCTAAATTTACTAACAACAAATATTTAAATTGACTACTACAAATAAAATTGATTAAATTACTAACTATAATATATTTAAATTCAATACTACACATAAAATGATTACTTTACTAACACAATATATTTAAATTAACTACTACACAATAAACATAAAAAAGATTACTTCACTACTAAAAAAATTAAAAATAAATACCAAGTATAAACATAAAATGATAAATATAATAACTAAAAAAAAATATTAAAATTAATAACTAAAGTCTGAACATAAAATTATAAATTAATAGCTAAATGAAAATATTAAAATTAATAACTAAAGTCTAAACATAATATTATAAATTTACTAGCTAAAAAAATATATTAAAATTAATAAATAAAGTCTAAACATAAAGTTATAAATTTACTAACTAAACAAAAATATTAAAATTAATAAATAAAGTCTAAACATAATTATTAATGTGCTAACTAAACAAAAATATTAAATTTAATAACTAAAGTCTAAACATAAAATTATAAATTTACAAACTAAACAAAAATATTAAAATTTATAACTCGTATAAACATAAAATGATAAATTTGATACCTAAATAAAAATATTAAAATTCTTAACTAAAGTCTAAACATAAAATAATAAATTTACTAACCAAAATTAAATAATTAAAATATAAAATCAAATAATAACATTTAAAGAAAAATGTACATTTAAAATTTGGTGTGAGAGTATTATAAATACAGTATTAGAAATTATGTAGGGAATTAGAGAATGGAGAATTGGAGAGAATGAGAGAAAGTGAATGAAAATAGGAATAGGTAGGAGTATTTATAGGAAAATTTGAATTGTGGGTAAAAACATATGAAAGAAGACTTGAGCGGGTAATTTGTAATTTTTTTTGTCACCAATGGTTGAGGTTGAATTCAAATTCAACCGTTGGTTTTTCATTTTTTCTTTTTTAAACATTTGGCCGGGTCCAACGGTCTGACCACCGGGCGCGTCGGGTTGCCATACCTTGGCAGGCTGGCACGATAGGCCTTTTACCTGTGGCCCGGCACATGGAAAACATGTGGTCCGGGCCTGGCACAGTCTGCCTTCCTTGGCAGGCCGGTCGGGCAGTGCTATTTGTGTTGCTACAAATTCTTTAATGTAAATAGTTGTTAGGAAGTTTTTCATATATATATATATATATATATATATATAATTTTTCTGAAAATTGTTTTGAAAAAATATTTCAAATAGCACTAAATATAATTAGAATGGAAAAACCTGGAAAGTGGCTGAGTCGCGGACAATGTCGCTCTCTTTAAGACGTTTCACGGCTCTGCCTTGATTGTGCAAGCAGTTCCGAAGTTGCCACGTCGTCCCCAGGATAAAACAACCCAAAATCATCTCTGTTTCGGAGCTTCTTTGCATGAAGAAGAACCGGAATACTCAAGCTCATTCAAAAATTGCTCGAAAATCTAACAGAATAATACTTAAGAATTTCTTAAAGTTGTAAAGAGCTTTTTTTTTTCTCAAAAAATTCTTGTGTTCTTGTGAATGAACAAAGCCTCTATTTATAGGATTAGAAAATAAAAACTGAAAAATAAAATTAACACCAACCATTAAAAGAAATAAAAACTGAAAATCCAATTTTAAAAAAAAAACGTTTTAAAAATTATTGCACATTTAAAACAATAATAATGTTGTACGGTTATACAAAATTTTAAAATCAATTTTTATTGATTTTAAATACACTTTTAATAATTTGTGTCTGGTCCACTTTTATATAATTACAATAAATAGATAGTAGTTCCCTTAACAATAAGAGTGCTATCCTTCTGCCGTAAAGGAATTATTGCTTGAATCGAGCCAAATTGCGCCATTTGATTGGTTGGTTCTCATGGGAAGAAAAATAAAATAAAATAAAATAATGTTTATTTCCATATGGCTAAAGGAGCAGGTCGTTGAGAACTCAAATTGCTGATAGTGGTGGGGAGATGAGATATTGTATAATGTGCCAAATATCGTAACACCACGTGCTATATAAAAAAAAAAAAAACAAGATATTAAATAACAACCTTAAACGAAATTCTTGCATCATGCATTACACCTTGAAAACCGATTGTATGCATCATGAATGAATGAGTACTTGACAGACAATGTAACCCAATGCGATTATGCAACTTGGAAATAACTTAATTTTTCTTTTTTATAAAAAAAGTGTGCACAAAAACTTAAAAATATAAGAAAAATAATTAAATTTCTGACTTATTTCTTAAATCCCTGGATCGTAATTACAATGTTTATATTTTCAACAATATCATCTTAAATATAATATATTTCCAATCATATATCCTACAAATTCTCCATCTTTTAATTAAGTATTTTCTTATGGATTGAAAATATCATATTTGTAATTTTAAATTACATGGACTTGATATATCTTTAAATATTATTAAGCAAATAATCATTAATTTAATATTTTCAGCAAAATGAATTAATTTATAAATTATTATCAATATTTAGATAATTTTGGTAGTGAATTTATTAAATGATTTGATTTTAGCTATTTGTAGAATTTAAAATAAAAGTACATAACAATTAGTAGTGATAAGGTTATATACGTAAAATTAGTTGTCGTCTAAAAACAATTAAACACATGTTCAGATCTTAAAAGAAGAAAAAATAACATATCATCCGGTTTATGGTTTTATTCATTATTCGGTTTTCAATAAAATATAAGTCTATTATTATGGGACGTTTTTTTTTCTTTTTATCACTTACTGGGGGAAGATATTAAGTTTTTTTTTTAATGACCAAACAAATTAGAAATGCTAAAAAAATAACTTATAATAAAATTTTAGAATTCCTGACTTATCACCTAACACTAAATCACTAATCAATTGTATTTAAACATTTTCATCTAATACTGTTCTCTAAAATTTAATATATTTTCAAATTTTTTCTTAATTATAAAACCTACTAATTTTAACAATTGTTTATATATGAAAAGGAATATATTTAATTTTGAATTATGCGGAATTAATATTTTGCTAAAATATTATTAAAAAATTGTTACTCATTATTATAAATCAAAAATTTTAATTATTGAAATATTGTCGATAGTTAGACAATTTTGATTTAGAATTTAAGAAATATTTATTTTTAATTGTTTGCATTAAACAATATTTAGTAACTAGTTAAACGGTATAAACCTCATCATTTGTTTTTAAATGTTTTTATATTTTAAAAAAGTAATACTAGAAGTTCCATTATTATTTTCAAATTCTACCTCAAATGATGTGGCACGTGTGGTGTGAAGAATTTAAATAAGAATTTGTGAAAAAAAAAAGTTGGGACGTCATTTTAAAAACAAAAAACATGACTTATGAGGAGACAAGAATACTGACATTGATGATGATATAGGTATATAACTTATAAATTCTCAAAATGTTGTTCAAATTTAGGGTGAGTAAATGTGAATATCAACATATGATTAGGACAGAAAAATTGAATATTAGACGAATTGTAAATTCATGTACATATCCATTAAAGATGCATGATTTACGGAGGGTGGGAGAGAGAGAATGCTTGAACTTCTAACACTTGGGACTTTAGCAGATACAAGGAACATTTAGAGAATGCAAGTGTCACTGCGTTCAGAGAGAAATGTGACTAACAAATTGAGGTAAGACTTAAGAGTCCCCACAATGTGAGATTGTTGGTCCCCACAAGCTCATCATCATATATATATATTCAAAATCAGAATGTAACCCATGCTGTCAATGATGTAAGCAGTAGCATATCACAGGCCAGTGTGCACATTTTTTTAACAAAATAAGATCAGTTAGCCACCAACTGAATCTCGTTCTCATATGATGACAAACCTAATTTGACATTAAGAAGGTATAGTTTCTTACAAATACACATATAATAATAATAATAATAATACATGATTTCGATTTCTTTCAATACTAGATCATTAAGATATAGAAAATCTATATTCTATACACACACAGACCCACACCATCATTTAATTTATGGTCAATAATTCCAAAAACAATCAAGATCCACTGGTCCTGGTGCTGAAGTGGAACGCCCCTCTTGATCATCAAATGAAGAGATTTCATTTGTATTCATAATTTCCTTGTCTGTTTTGAAACTCTGCAGGCTTATGTTCGATATTCCTTGGTTTTTTTCTATCAAGGCCCTCAGAACAGAAGCAGGGAACGATGGAATTGGGAGAGTAGATGAATTTGCAAGTGGGAAAAAATTGTTGGATAAGATCAAAGGATCAATTGGAATTGGAATTGGAATTGGAATTGGATTGGAGAAGCAGGGCACGTAAGCAGCATATTTGGTAGTAGCAGGAGAAGATGAATCCATTAATGGGGGTAGAGCACAATTTGGACCCAACTGATCATCACCAAAAGAGCCAATTCTCAGGAGACTAGAGATGGGAGTTTTCTTGCCACCACAACTCTTCTGAAACACCCTACAAATAACCCATTCAATCTGCAAAATAAAAAAAAAGGATCAATTATTAAGATAGCAACTTTTTCCTCGGCAAACCTTCAAAATGGTTACCTTGGCAGTTTTGGGTAGGTTATGGAGAGAGAATTTGCCCTCTAATCGAAATTCGTGCATGACCCAATTGGTTTTCTCTCCTTTAGGGGCTCTACCCTTGTAGAAAACAAGGGTCTTCTTCATGCCAACAAGAGATTTAGCTCTGTAAATATCTTTATCTTTTCCAGTGGCCTTCCAATACCCAGCTACAGTGGCTCTGTTAGTCCTCAAACCAGTTGGGTACTTCCTGTCCCTCATACAGAAAAAATACCACTCTTTCTCTCCCATCTTCGCTTTCCCTACAAAATCATAGTACCAATAACGTTAATATATTGTACCAATACTACTAATAATTCGTTATTAGACACAACAAATACTTACAAGGCAATTCCCAGGGCTCAGACTTGTTCAAATCCACATCTCCAATGGCTCTAGCAGAAAACGAAACATCAAAAACCTTCTTGTACAAGTAGTGAGTGATGAGCTCTTCATCGGTTGGATGAAATCGGAACCCGGGAGGCAAATCCATCTCATGATCAGCTTCCTTACAAATCTTTTCCATCGATCCCTTCAATTGAAAATTCAAAACCCTTTCGGCAAAGGATGAATATAATACAGCTAGAGAAACAACGTTACGAAGAAATTAAGAGGAACAAAAGCCTCATAAATACTGGATTTTGACAAGAGAGAGAAACGTGCTTTGCAAACCAACTTGTTCTTTTTCCCCTTCTTGTTTTTAACTTTTCTCTAATAATTTTATACCATACCCACAAACTGAACAATTAATTAGTATTTTGTTTTTATCATGTGCATGGATGGTTCTGACAAAATCCATCAGTATTTACCTTTGTATTTTTTATTATAAAAATTGTGTATTTTAATTTTATCGATAATTTGATGTGAGAGAAGGGATTTCCTAGAACGAATCTCCTTTTATCCTAATAAGTGATATCAGCTGTGTGAAATCATGGAAGATTACAGAAGCTCACATCCTAGCTTTCGAAAATTAGCTAAACTTCTTTATTCAAGTCAATAGACCCATATACCCCTATAAAGTAAAAATAAATTAATCAAAAAGAAAGTATTGAAAATATTTGCAAACAGTTGCTTTTTTAATGCTATAAACATCAAATTCGAACCTAGCATCATGATGTTCAAAATCATATCATGTGTGGTCATTAAAAACATTTTTTAATAAAAAAATTTATGAAAGACATTTGTGAAAGTTTTCGGTACTTGTAAGGCTAGATGATAAGTGGTGCTATTAGTAGAGCTTGCTAGTTTATTTATATTCCACTTTTTTAATTATACACTATTTTTTTTTTCCTCTATTAAAATTACTTAAAAAGATATAATTTAAGAAGAAAAAAAATCTTCCACAAAATAAATATATTAAAACCCCACATTCCTTTAAAAAAAAAACCACTTTCTTGTAATCTATTTCTTAACAAAATAAAAATAAAAATCTTAATTTTTAAACTCTAAATTTGTCTCTTGCACACATACAAAATAGTATGAAAAAATCTTACAAAGATCTTAAGCATATAGAAGAAACGAAATAAATATCTAGAAAAATTGTCTGAGAATATTAAAAACCATTTGCAACAATTGTTATATCAAACATGAAGGAAGTTCACAGTATACCTTTTTTTTTTCTTTATCGAAGAAATTAAAAATGGCCAATTTCCAACAACAAGTAAAGGTGAGAGTGATAGGGCCGAAGATATTGTTGAAGAAAGGTGTCAAGATTGTTGGAGACTCCTGTAAAAAAGGGTGGTATAAAGTGAAGCATATCAAGAAATAAATATAGAGATTGAGACTTTTATATTTATATGTCATGATTTTTATATTTTTAATATTCATTGAAGATTTGGTTTTTTTTTGGGTACTTTTCTTCTATTCTTTTTGGTTCGTGTTATGGTTCTTTGCTTAACCTTATGAAGGAACCCTGCTATTTTTTTTTCTTTTCCACCGTGAAATAATAAGAAGAAAAATTCAACAAAAAAAAAATAAGAAGAAGAAATAAATCATTCAACAAAGGTGAGAGAGACGTATACGGATATCAGAGATGGAGAGATAAGAGAAAATGTGTATTAAGTTTGAAAAATTAGTAAAAAGGGTAATTTTGGAAAAGAGTCAAAAATTTAATAAAACCATTTAATTTTATTTAAATAAATCAAAATTTTAATAACTAGGCATAAATAACTGATAAGGATGTGCTAATAGAACAACTCCTAGATGATTTTTTTAAAAGAAATAAAGACTAAAATAACAAGGCAAATAAGGTTACGAGGCAAAAATTAATTCTCTACACTTCCTTTAATTAGGGTTTAACTCGTCTCGGTTTTGCCCAAAATCAAATTGATCCGATGAATTAGTCGTATTATAGAGAGAAATCGGAGCAATTGCTAACTTGCTGGTGAAATTGAGAATGGTGACTGGGGTTGCTAGGGTTGTGTTTTGAAATGGTTAAATGAGATTTTAGGGTTTTGGTTTTGGTTATATATATCGGGTTTTGTTCAGGTCTCAAATTTGAAGACCTAAACTAAAAGCAAACTAGATATATTTGATTATCGAAATGATATAATAGTGAAACCGAACTAAACATGTAAATTTGGTTCCAATCAAGTTGATTGTTGTTATATGTCAAATTCACCAAAGAAGACACGTCCTCAAAAAAGGTGGACCGGCATAGCCGCATAAGCTGAAAATCAAAAGGACAAGCCAAAAGGAGATACATTGACACTTCACATGGACAAACTACTTGACATCAACAGTAAATTTCAGACTAGCAATCCCGAGTAAAAATTCGAGTAGAGCCAGGACGAGACGAACAGAAGAGCAAAACCTATTCATCCCTACTTAGCACGAACATGAGGCAATTACGTGAAATTCTATCCACTGCCCATAAGGTAAACAACCAACGACAATCAATCACAAGTCAATTATAATACAAGAGTTCAACAAACCAATATATCCACTCTTACACTTTAGGTGATCATAGATAGAAACGGGATATTATTCAACAACATTTAAAATGCGGTAATATCGAATATGAAAGATATCTCTAAATCAACTCTGTAATCTTTTACTTGTGCACAACGATAAAAAACCCTGTCAACACCTTGTATAAATACCCCTGCAAAGACACAGCAAAAGGGGCAAGCAATTAGAGAGAGAGAGAGGGAGATCAAAGTGTGTACTATTTAAACATTTATAGTGGATTTGACTAAGTTGCTAAGGCAACAACTCGTGAAAGTTTCTCCGGTCACCAGAGTTTACCATGTATTTCATTTTGCATAATTTCGTTATTTCCATTGCAACCTTTATTTCATTCATATTTACAGGTTTACACCGATTTAAATCGTTGACTGGTTGACTGTCGAAAAACTACCATCAACAATTGGAGCTAGAAGGAAGAGGAATCACCATATTGTAAGCATCAACTTCAGAATCCCCTTATAAAACAATAGAGGTGATGACGATGCTAAAAATGATTCTAAGAATTCTCAGAGACTACTAAACGACACGTTGGGAGTTGACACCACACCCAGCATCACCAGGCCTACGGGTGCTGACATAACGATTGATGACCAACCATCAATCTTGGCTGGACCTCAAAGGGTCCCATTGACCAGATGGGAGATCGCTCAATGATTCTAGGAGTCCCTGCAACAACTTGTAGCCGATGCAGCAAGACATGGGGTTTTACTTTTCGTCTTAGAGAATTTAACCTCACCCTACGACCTACATACCCTGGACCTGCTGCTAGGCAGGCTGCGCTCTGTAGTGGTTGGCCTGATATCATATGCACCACTGAGAATAAATCAAAACCTAACAGAACCTGGGATCCAATTGGAAAGACAGGCTCGGACCTGTGAGAGGTACCATTCTGACCAAGCAGGAAAGGTCTAACACCGACCTAATAGGCGTACGCGCATGAGGGATCGGTCATATTCATCCGAATAGGAAGACAGGTACCATCGCTGAAGGCTCCAAGGAGGGATAGTCCAGTTACGTGGGCTAACTCGAGGAGGCCATGAATGGAATGAGGAGGAATAAAGTCCAGGCTTAACCATCAGACAATTTTTTTATCCTAGTGGGGAGCCGTACGGTGAGAGGGATATACTCATATAGAGTTTGACCCGTTAGGTCCAAAAAATAATAGGTGGCAGATGAAGGCCCCAGTCAGGCATTGCGGGCAATCAGATGATAAGTCAGACAATCCCTTCACCAACGATGTCCTCTGTACCCCATTTCTAGACATATTCAGGATGCCACATGTGGGTTAATTCAAGGAAGATATAGACCCGAAAGAGCATGTCAAGTGCTATAGGATCACTTTAGCTCAATACGCCCAAAATGTTGCACTCTTATGCCTCAACTTTCCCCAAACCCTCTGGGATTTAGGATCTCGATGGTTTGGAAGATTGCCCAAAGCAAGTATAGGAACCTTTAGCGATTTAACCAAGGAATTCTCAAGGATGGCCGAAGAAGAGGAAATCGTAACAAGTGGAAATTTTATACATGGTGGATATCAAAAGGAAAAGCCAAAGATAGTGGATCCAAGTCTCAAAACTAGGAAGGAGATGGACGTAAAGGTAAGGCTCGGGATGGTCGAGATAAAAATTGAAATCCCCACCATGGAAGAGAAAAGTTTCAGGAGAAGTACACTAACTGCACCTCATTAAAAAGGAAACAAGAAGAAATCCTCACTATTTTGAAAGAAAAGAATTACCCCCCGAGGCAATCGTGGTTTGCTCTCAAGGACAACACAAAGTACTGCCATTTCCAAAAGGAAAACAAGCATGAAATTTCCAAGTGTTTCTAGCTTAAAGACCATATTGATACTCTTATCCAGGAATGGCACCTGAAGGATCTTGTCCTAAAGAAGACTGAGAAAATGGACGGGCACGGAGACAACCGATAAGAAAGCTGAGGAAGAAAAATAAGCCCAAAGCCCGAAGAGGAGATGGCAATAAAAACCATCTTTGGCGGGCCGTCGATGGGTAAGAGTAATAGAGAGAGGGCATAGGAAATTCGAGAAGCAATGAAAGCTAGAAGAGATCTCGATGTGAACTCTATAGAACCTAATCCAAAAAGAATCAAAGAGGGTTGAGACCCGGTGTTATTTACGAAGCCAGACTCGTATTAAGTAGATGTTAAACCCAATGATGCGATAGTTATAAATGCTCAGATCGGTCATAGAGAGGTTTATCGAGTACTGATCGATAATGGGAGCTCGACAAACATTCTAAGCATAGATATCTACGATCGGCTGAGGCTAGATAGAAAAGACTTGCTACCTTTCCACACTCTACTCAGAGGATTCGAGGGAGCCGAGGAAAGCTGCCAGTCAAGGTCGGAGAAGCCTCTTCCAAGAAAAAGGCATTGCTCAAATTTTTAGTGGTAGATATAGAGAATTGGCCTTACAATGCCCTGTTAGGCCGACCATTCCTGAAGAAAACAAAAGCAGTCATGACCACTTATGCCCTAATGATGAAGTTCCCAACAGAATATAGAGTAGGTGTGGTCAAAGGATCACAATAAAGGGCTCGAAGGGAAAATCTTTTGGTTTATAAGAACAGAAAAGACAGGGAATGTTGGAGTTTATGCTTTAAAGATGTAATTAGTAAATGGTATATGAGTGCTCTTCTGATTCCGTGAGGAAATAGGATTTATTGTCCATTAGAGAATCAACGGTACTTAAAATATATATGTAATTAGAGGGGTATAATGGACATTAAGACCCATATCTAATTATGAACTACTGTGGAGGATCGCACCATGTATAATAGCTGTATCGATGGACACCGAGTTGTAACGGTCTGTGTAAAAGCGTCTGCAGTTGAGAGAGTGCAATTTCGGGTTTTTAGTGGAATAACACTAGAGTTAATAATCAATGAATATTAATTAAAGAGTTTAATTAATGTTTCCGAGGATTATTGGAGCTCAAAATATTGTGGGTTCAATAGGTCTCCTTAATTGCCCGATCGATTTAGGTAACAAGGGTCACAATTATTTAATTGGATTGTCTAATTAATTATGTTATGAAAGTAACACGTATTTATTCGGGAATTAATTGAATAATAAGATTACTTGATTAATGAATAATGGTGATTAAATAAATTAAATAATAAGATTATTTAATTGTGTTATTAATCACTAAACGGAGGGTATTTATTGATATTTGTTTTGTTGAATAAAATAAGATAATATGATTATTTTATTTTATTAAATTATTTAATTTTGAATTTAATTGTTAAATTCAAATTAGATGGTATCTTTTAATAAAATAAAAAAAGATTTTATTTTAAATAAAAAGATATCATGAGGATTTTAAAAAGGAAATATATATATATATATATATATATATATATATATATATATATATATATATTATTTGAAAACCGATCAAAACAAGATATAAGTTAAAAAAAACGATTATGTTTTAAATAAAAAGATATTATGAGGTTTTTAAAAGAGAAAATATATATCGGATATTGTCGTATGTGAATTTTACCAAGCATACACGTCATTGACAGGAAGGAGAAAATAGCCAGGTAGACGCCCAAATGGGCACTCAGGAAATATCCTACGAGACATCATTAAAGAGAAGAAAGCCCGAGTAAGCATATATTGAATGAAACCTACTCGGGATCAGTTAACAACACTCTGGACTGGTTAAACAACGCTTCCACTCGAACTCAAATGACGCTACTCGGGACCATCGGGTATTACTCTTACTCGGGAATAAATACGACTCGAGTAAGAACTTGGTGCTTATTTCACACGGATTAAGTCATTAAATACGCGAAGATATCCATCAGAAAGGAATCCCAAATAAAATGGAACATTAAGTTAGAAGAGTCCCCAATCAGGAAATAACTTGATTTCTTTACGAAGACTACATTCTTATAAGGAAACAAGTCCAAATTGAACAGTACTACTATAATCCCACTCGATTTCCATAAGAGACTCCGAAACAGGGAAGAAGACAAATCAACCTCAAGCAAGTAACCGAATCACAATTAAATACAAAGATCTTGTATTACTTGTACAAAGCAGATTAGAGTTCTATAAGCATATAAATAGACCCATAATCTGGCTCCAAAATATATAGGCAATATAGCATATAGCAATCATAGCAAATACAGAGAGAAAAAAGAGAGATCGAGAGCTTGTAAACATCATATTTTCATAGTGGATTTTGGCTTGGTTGATCCTTCAACCACCCATGGAGGTTTCTCTGGTCATCGGAGTTTTACCACGTAAAACTTGTCTTCGTTACTCTCTTTGAATCTCTTTCTCTTTGAATCAATAGCCGAAATCCAATCCTTGTTGGCTTTTCTGACATAATCTAGAAATACACGTCAACAATTGGCGCTAAAAGAAGGGCCGAACCTCCGAACTAGTTAAAAGCAATGACAGGAAGTAGAAGCAGTTTAGGGAATGGCCAAAAATCACCAGGCGATTTCCATGTTGGCAACACGACACAAGATCCTGTAGCAAACACAGAAAACTAGCCTGCACACCTGGCAGGGATCCAGCAAGTTACTCCAACCAACAGAGATCTTACGCTGCGTTTCCAAGAGGCCTTGTAGCAATTGGTGACAGACGCAGCGAGGGAAGGGATTGATTTACTGGCTGCAGGAGCACATACTCCCAATTCTCCACCCGTAAGGCTCCGTTCGGTGGTGGTTGGGCCAGGAATAACTATGCCAGAAACCAGAAAGAACTCTTCCCCAATCAACCCAGCTAAACAGGAAACACTTGAAGAGGAACATCATCACCAGAGGTTGGACCACAATCAAACAGTTCGCACTAGACACCATAAATATGACCGGCATAGGGATCGGTCGTCATCAGAAGATAGCGATCGACCTCATCGAAAACGTCATTACGGAGTCATGCAAGAATCTCGACATCAAAGTGAAAAGCCAAAAAAAATAACAGTTACCCAACGGTTTAACAGTCGAGGAAGCCCGGTGGGGGACAGAAATGCCATGATCCAGAGCCTAACTCAAGAAGTCGAGAACAATAGGCGTCAGATGGATGCCTTGGTCAGACGTTATGGCTATAACGATTTATCTGACGACGACTCAGACAACCTATTTACCAAGGAAATCTTGCAAACTCTTTTCCTAGAAAGGTTCAGGATGCCGCACGTGGAGCTGTTTAAGAAAGACACGGACCCGAAAGAGCACGTGAGACGCTATAAAAGTGCCATGGCCCAGTATGCCCACAGCGATCCCTTATTATGTCTCAATTTCCCACAAACTCTGGGAGACATGAGGTCTAGGTGGTTCGGAAGGTTACCTTCAGCAAGCATTAAGAGTTTCAGTGAACTAAGCAGGAGCTTCTCAAGGCAATTCCTGAGTAACATTCACAGGAAAAAGTCAGTGGCTCATCTTGCTCAAATAAAACAAGGGAAAGACGAGTCACTGAAAAAATATCTAGGGAGATTCGGCCAAGGGGTATCAGAGATTGGCAGTGCAAAAGATGAAGCCATAATCGTTGCATTCATCAATAATTTGCAGAATGGACGGCTATACTTTGATTTGAGAAGAGCACGACTGACTAGATATGCTGACATGATGGATATGGCAGGAGGATACACACTGGCCGAAGAAGAAGAATTAGTTACAGAGGGGAGCTATATGCACGGAGGAAAGCCCGAACAGAAGGATGTTGAAACCAAAGGGCATAATCAAAAAGGAAAGCTAAAAGGGAACGACAAATAGAAAATAAGGATAGGGGTAATGGGCTCAATGCCGAAGGGTCCACAGAGAAATATCGAGGCAGATATACCAATTACACCCCTCTACAGAAAAAACAAGAAGAAATTTTAGCCATATTGGAAGAAAATAATATGGTGCAAGAACCGTAGCGACAAAGTGTTTTCAGCTCAGAGATTACATAGAGACTCTTATTTCGGGAAGGGCACTTGCGGGATGTAATCTTAAAAAAAGATGAGAAATCAGAAACTAAGAAAGAAGTTAAGGCGGATCACTCTAGACAAAATCAATGGCTTAGTCCAGAGGTCAATCAGGTAATACATACGATATACGGAAGACCCTCTACTGGGAAAAGCAACCGAGAACGAACTCAGGAAGTCAGAGAAGCAATAGAAGTAAGGAATAACTTTGACGTAAACTCTATTGAGCCAGACCCGAAAAGGGTGAAGGAAGGATGGGACCCGATAGTCTTTACATAAGCAGATTCCCATGGCGTCGATGTTCTGCCTAATGACGCCTTGGTTATAAAGGCCCGGATTGACCATTGGGAAGTCTAGAGAATTTTAATAGATAATGGGAGTTCAGCAGACAGCCTCAATGTGGCCGTCTATGACCAGCTAAGGCTAGAACGAAAAGATTTACAACCTTTCCATACTCCATTAAGGGGGTTTGGAGGGATAGAAATCAGGTCTCTCGGGACGGTAAAACTGCCTGTGAAGATTGGAACAGCACCTTGCCAGAGGACTATCCTGCTCGACTTCGTGGTAGTTGACTTAGACAATTGGATGTATAATGCATTATTGGGTCGGCCATTCCTGAATAAAACAAGGGCTGTAACCGCCATTTATGCATTAATGATCAAGTTCCCCGACAGACCAAGGGGTCGGGATAGTCAAGGGATCCCAAGAGATGGCCTGAAGAGCAAACCTGTCAGTATACAAAGGCAAGAATGACGCTGAACAGGTGTGCACCATTTGACGACATTTTCACATATGGGGTTGTCCAATACACATGCTGAAGAACAGAAGTGGAAAGCTAGACTCTAAGTCTGTAGTTTGGTTATTTGTAGGATACTCTAAAGAGACTAGAGGTGGACACTTCTATAGTCCCGAAGATAACAAAGTATTTGTATCGACAAATGCAATGTTTCTTGAGGACACTTATGTTATTGACCATAAACCTCATTTTAATATTGTATTGAATGAGTTGGAGCCTGGTGAGACTAGTGCTTTTTTAGCAAGAGTTATTGATCCATAAACATCTGAGAGTCAGATGGTTCCAGATCAGGATACACTACTATCTAGATGTAGTGAGAGGGTTGTAAGACAACCTGAACGCTATTTAGCTATATGTGAGGGACAAGGTGTTGTCTATGCTGATAGTGTGGATGATTCATTGACATTTAAGAATGCAATGGAAGATCCTGATAAAGAGAAATGGCTTAAAGCCATGAATCTCGAGATGGAATCCATGTACTCGAACTCAGCCTGGGATCTTATAGACTTATCGGATGTGGTAAAACCCATAGGGTGTAAGTGGATCTACAAGAGAAAGAGATGAGTAGAAGGGAAGGTAGAGACTTTCAAAGTAAGGCTAGTGGTTAAGGGTTATACCTAGAAAGAGGGAGTCGATTATGAAGAGATCTTCTCGCCAGTAGCCATGTTTAAGTCTATTCAGATTTTTTTATCCATTGTTGCCTATTTCGATTATGAAGTTTAGCAAATGGATGCCAAGACTGTATTCTTGGATGTCAATCTAGATGAGAGCATCTATAAGATGTAACTAGATGGATTCGTGTCTCCAGATCAAGAGCAAAAGGTTTACAAGTTGTAAAGGTCCATCTATGGACTCAAGCAAGCATATAGATATTGGAACATCAGGTTTGATGATATGATCAAAACCTATGGCTTTAAGAAAAATATCGATGAGTCTTGTGTCCACAAGTGGATCAATGACAAGAAAGTTGTTTTCTTGGTCATATACGTAGATGACATCTAACTCATTAGGAATAATGTGGGGGTGATGTCTAATGTAAACGGCTGGCTGGCTAGCCAATTCCAAATTAAAGATTTAGGATAGGCGAGTTATGTTCTTAGGATTTAAGTTATATGGGATCGTAAGAACAAACTCTTAGCACTGTCTTTGGCATCATATATCGACAAGATTCTTGTACGGTTTTCGATACAAAACTCCAAGAAAGGTAATTTACCTTCCAGGCATGGAGTTCACTTGTCTAAGGATCAATGTCCTAAGACACCTCAAGAAGTTGAGGATATAAGATGTGTACCATATGCATCAACAGTAGGCAGTCTCATGTATGTTATGTTATTCACGAGACCGAACAATTGCTATATAGTAGGAGTAGTCAGCATATACCAGTCCAAACCAGGATTGAATCAATGGGTTGTTGTCAAGACTATTCTCAAGTATCTTTAGAGAACAAGAAATGACATGTTAGTGTATTCCGGACAGGATTTGATCCCGTTAGGATACACGGATTCTAACTTTCAATCAGACTGGGATTCTAGGAAATCCACATCTAGATTAGTATTCACCCTGGGTGGTAGTGCCATTGTGTGGAGATGTATCAAGCAACCTTGTATTGCTGACTCCACCATGAAAGCCGAATATGTAACCGCTTGTGAAGCTGCTAAGGAGGTTGTTTGCTCCGTAAGTTCTTCAGTGACCTAGAAGTTGTTCCAAATCTGGATAAGCCCATCACACTTTAATATGATAATAGTGGTACTGTGGCTAATTCCAAATAACCAAGAAGCCACAAGATAGGGAAGCATATAGAGAGTAAATGTCATCTAATCAAAGAGATAGTGTAGAAAGGAGATGTGATCATCACCAAGATAACCTCAAAAGACAATCATGCTAATCCAATTACGAATACCTTACTGGCTAAAGTGTTTTCGGGTCACCTAAATGGTCTAGGGTTACGAAACATGCCTCACATGCTTCAGTGCAAGTGGGAGATTGTTGAGGTTTATGCCCTAAAGATGTAAGTGAAAATACAAACACGGTTAAATGCTCAAGGCTAACCTAGAGGGGGGGTGAATAGGTTAGACACCTTTTTTGACTCCCTTAGAAACAAACAAAAATTAATCCCTCTAGATTGCTTGTATCACAATATATATATCTGTCGTATGTAAATTTTATCACACATACACGTCATTAACAAAGAGGATAAATTTTCCAGGTGGACGTCTGAATAGGCATCCTACAAGGCATTACCAAAGAAGAGAAGCTTGAAGAAACAAGTATTGAATAAGACCTGCTCGGGATTAACTGGCGCCATATACTATTCGGGGTCAGTTAAACATAATCGGGGCTAATTGATGACATTGTCTACTCGGGATCAGATAACGTGTCACTCGGGACCAGTAGATATCGTTTTCTACTAGGGACAAACATGAAGAAAATCGAGTAGAAAAGTCCAGCACGTAGCTCACACGAATCCAGTCATTAAAATACACGAAGATATCCATATCAAAGAGGAATTCCTAGAAGAGAAGAATTATCAAGCAGGAAGGGTTCTTAATCAGGCAACAATTTTATTTCTTCAAAATGACTACAATCTCATAAGGAAATAAGTCATATTTGGATTACATTACTAGAGTCCCATTCGATCTCAATACAAGTCGCCGAAACAGGAAAGAAGACAAACTACTTTGAACAAGCAAACAATTGTAATTAAACACAAAGATCTTTCATTACTTGTACAAAGAAGATTAGGGTTCTATAAACATATAAATAGACCCATAATCTCATCACACAGATATTTACAGAAATCATAGAAAAATACAGAGAGAAGAAAGAGAGATCGAGAATTAAATTAATATTTTTCATAGTGGATTTTGGCTTGGTTGTTCATTCAACCACTTATGGATGTTTCTCCGGTCATCGGAGTTTTACCACGTAAAAACTTACGTCCGATTACTTTCTCATTCTCTTTCTTTTTGAAATCACAGCAAAAATCCAATCCTTGTTGGCTTTTCTCATACAACTAGAAATCGACGCCAACAATTGGCGCTAGAAGGAGGGGCGGTCTGAACCTCCGATTTAATTAAAGGTATGGCAGGAAGCAGAAGCAGAAGCAGTTATGGAGATGTCCAAAATCTCCAGATAACTTTCATGTTGGCAGTAGCTCGCGAAATCTCCCTACAACCATAGAGAACCAATCTACATTCCTGGCGAGAATCCAGCAAGTTCCTCATACCAGCAGAGACCCGACACAATGCTTTCGAGAGGCATTGCAACAATTGGTGGCAGACGCGGCCAAGGAAGGAGTTGATCTACTGGCTGCAGAAGAAGCAGAAACTCCTAACCTCCCACCTGTGAGGCTTCGTTCAGTTGTAGTCGGGCCAGAACTAAATGCACAAGAAACTGGAAGGAACTCTGCTCCAATCAATCAGACTGAACGTGGAACACCTGAAGAGGAACTACCACGCCATAAGCAGAGCCAGGCTCAGACATTTCGTGCTAGACACCGTAAACATGACCGTCATAGGGATCGGTCGTCATCAGAAGATATCAATCGGCACCATGGCAAGGGTTATCACGGAATCATACGTGAAACCCGGCATCAAAGTGAAGAGTCAGAAAGAGGAATGACAATCACCCAGAGGTTCAATCATTAGGAAAGTCTGGTGGGAGACAAAAATGTCGTAATCCAGAGCCTAACTCGAGAAGTCAAGAGCAATAGGGGTCAAATGGACGCACTGGTCAGACGTGTTGGGTACAACGATTTATCTGACGAGGATTCTAACAGCCCGTTCACTAGGGACATCCTGCAGACTTCATTCCCAGAAAGATTCAGGATGCCACACGTGGAGCAGTTCAAGAAGGATACAGACCCAAGTGAACATGTCAGACTCTATAAAAGTGCTATGGCCCAGTATGCCCATAACGATCCTTTTCTATGCCTCAACTTTCCACAAACTCTGGGAGACATGGGCTCAAGATGGTTCGGGAGATTGCCCCCAGCAAGCATCGGGAGTTTCAGTGAACTGAGCAGGAGTTTCTCAAGGAAATTTTTGAGCAATGTTCACAGGAACAAATCAGTAGCTTACCTTTCTCAAATAAAACAAGGGAAATATGAGTCGCTAAAGAAATACCTGGAAAAATTCGGCCAAGCAGTATCAGAAATTGGCTGTGCAAATGATGAAGCGATAATTGTTGTATTCATCAACAACCTATAGAATGGACGGTTGTCTTTTGACCTGAGAAGAGCCCGCCTGACCAGATACGCAGATATGATGGATGTGGCATGAGGATATGCACTAGCCGATGAAGAAGAGTTATCCACTAGAGGATGCTACATGTATGGAGGAAAACCCGAAAAGGACGATGAGTCCAATGTGCATAACCAAAAGGGGAAACAGAAAGGAAACAATAAAGAAAAGAGCAGGGAAGGAGGAAACAAACGTAATGCCGAACATACCACGGAGAAATACCGAGGTAGGTACACCAACTACACCTCTCTTCAGAAAAAGCAAGAGGAAATCCTGGCCATTATGGAAGCAAAGAATATGGTATAAGAGCCACGATGACAGTTTCAGGTCGCCCGCGAGATACAACCAAATACTGCAGATTCTATAAAGAAACCGGTCATGAGACATCCAAGTGTTACCAGCTCAGAGATTACATAGAAACCTCATTCGGGAAGGACATCTACAGGATGTAATCTTGAAAAGGGATGAGAAATCAGAAACAAAGAAAGAGATCATGGACGATCACAGCTCTGGTCAAAATCAAAAGGTCAGTCCAGAGGCCAATCAAGTAATACATACGATCTTTGGAGGACCATCCACTGGGAGAAGTAACCTAGAATGAACATAGAAAATCAGAGAAACAGTAGAAGCGAGACATAACTTTGACTTAAACTCTGTGGAGCTAGACCCAAAAAGGGTGAAGGGAGGATGGGACCCAATAATATTCACATAAGCAAACTCACATGGCGTTGATGTTCGGCCAAATGACGCTCTGGTCATAAGTGCTCGGATTGGTCACCGGAAAGTCAGGAGAATCTTGACAGATAATGGAAGTTCAACAGACATTCTTAATGTAGCCGTTTATGATCAACTCAGATTGGACCAAAAGGATCTACAGTCTTTCCATACCCCACTCAGAGGATTCAGAGGAATTGAGGTCAGGTCACTCGTGACGGTAAAACTACCTATGAAGATCGGAGTGGCACCTTGTCAGAGAACTGTATTGCTCGACTTTGTGGTAGTAGCCTTAGACAATTGGCCATATAATGCGTTGTTGGGTCAGCCATTCTTAAATAAAACTAAGGCCGTAATAACCACTTACGCCTTAATAATCAAGTTCCCGACCAAACATGGATTTGGTATAGTAAAGGGATCCCAAGAAATGGCCCGAAGAGCTAACCTGTCAGCATACAAAGACAAGAACGATGAACAAGTTTGCACTATAACACATCCAAGTCATAATAAAGAGCCTCTGTCATTCTAATTCGATTCAAGGGAAGGGCCGAATGAATCCAAAACTGAGCCGGTAGAAGAAATTATCTTGAAAGAAGATGAACCAGATAAAAGGATCAAGATCGGGGCCAACTTGGAAGGAAAATTCAAACAAAGCATCATTGATATACTCAAAGAATACAGGGATGTGTTTGCTTGGAGTCATGAAGATATGGTCGGGATAGATGCCCGAATAATATCTCACAATCTCACAGTAGACCCGAATGCAAAACCGGTGATACAAAAGAGAAGATCATTCAATCTCGAGAGAAGTCAGGCAATCAAACAGGAAGTAGAGAAGCTACTCCCTATAGGGTCGATTAGAGAGGTCAACTACCCTCAATAGGTAGCTAATGCAGTCCTCGTCTAAAAGAAGAATGGACAATGGAGAATGTGCGTAGATTTCACAGATCTGAACAAGGCATGCCCAAAAGACAGTTTTCCACTTCCTAGGATAGATCAGTTGGTGGACGCTACATCAGGCCATGAGTTGCTCAGTTTCATAGACGCCTACTCGGGATATAACAAAATCCGGATGAACAAGGCTGACGAAGAAAAAACAGCATTCACAACTGATCAGGGTTTGTACTGTTACACAGTAATGCTCTTCGGGTTAAAAAATGCTGGGGCAACATATCAAAGGCTGGTCAACAGAATCTTCGCACGGTAAATAGGAAGGAACATGGAAGTATACATTGATGACATGCTGACCAAGAGCATCACGACAGACAAGCATACTTCAGACCTGCAAGAGACATTTGATGTCTTGAGGAGATACCAAATGAAGCTAAATCCAAACACGTGTTTATTCGGAGTTCCTTCAGAAAGACTCCTGGGTTTTTAAGTTCACCAAAGAGGAATCGAAGTCAACCCTGAGAAGATCCAGGCCCTGTAGAAAATGACTTCACCAAGGACACTAAAAGAAGTACAGCGCCTAACAGGATGCTTAGCTTCCTTGGGTAGATTCATCTCAAAGTCCACGGACAGATGCACACCCTTTTTCAAAGTAATTATAAAAGGAAAAAGGACTCGAATGGAACGAAGAGTGCAAACAAGCTTTTTTAAAAATCAAGGAATACCTAGGGCAGGCTCCCATCCTTTCAAAACCACAGATGGGAGAGACACACCATTTGTACTTATCAATTACAGAACCAGCAGTAAGCTCAGTTCTAGTTAGAACAGAAGATGGAGTACAAAAACCAGTGTACTACACTAGTGATGAGAACAAGGCAGCTGCATCAAATGATCCATTGCATGTTCCGGTTGGGCCAATAACAAGGGCAAGAGCTAAGAGATTCAAAGAAGCACTAAATGGCCTAATTCAAGACACTTGGGCTGATTTTGAATTGTTGAAGTTCAAGATAAGCCCACATGAAGACCAAGGCATAATTAATGTCATCAAGGCAATTGATTGGGCCGAATAAGGAAGACTTGGGTGTGTGGCACAAACTAGGAGAAGAGTCAACTTTGGCTGATTTATTCCCTTTTAATTTCCAAAGAATAATAGTTGATTTGTTTCCCAAATTAAGGGGCTGATTTGTTTCCAGATTTAACTTTCTAATTAGGGAGCAAGTCAATAGTTTCTCAAATTAGTTTTTTTCTGATTATAAGGCCTTAATGGCCGAATTATCTTGTTTCCTTTTAGGATGGCTTATAGCCTTTCTTTTCGTTTAGGGTTTTAGTATATAAAGGAACGAATTGGATGTAATTCGACGGACTTGAATTGAATAAAAATTGTGATGATTATGAAGATGATTATGGGAATGACCTAGAGGAGGGTGATCACATGTCCAATATGGGTACAGGTAGATTGAAGCGTGAAATGGGAGGTAGAGGAGTTAGGTATGGGAATAAAGAAGATAGGTATGGGTATAGAGGAGATAGGTATGGAGAGAGGGCTGATAATAATTTGGGTAGTATAAAGGTGAAAATCCCAACGTTCCAAGGTAAAACTGATCCCGAAGCTTATTTCGAGTGGGAGAAAAGAATAGAATTGGTATTTGACTGCCATGACTATTCTGAATTAAAGAAGGTAAAGTTGGCTGCCGAATTTACTGATTATGCTATCGTTTGGTGGGATCAATTGATTGTGAGTAGAAGACGAAATGGAGAAAGACCTATTGAGACTTGGGAGGAAATGAAAGCTGTCATGAGGAAGCGTTTCATTCCGAGTCACTATTATAGGGGTTTGTTTCAAAAATTACAAACCCTTACTCAAGGGTCTAAGTGTGTTGAAGATTACTACAAGGAGATGAAGATAGCCATGATTCGAGCTGATGTAGAGGAAGACCGAGAGGCTACTATGGCTAGGTTTTTAAGTGGACTAAACCGAGACATAGCAAATGTGGTGGAGTAGCAACATTATGTTGAATTGAGTGACATGGTACACATGGCAATTAATGTGGAAAAACAGTTGAAGAGAAAGAGTTCCACACGGGTTGGGCAAAATTCGGGTTCTTCATTATCATGGAACTGAATTGGAGCAAGAGGGATGACCAACCTAGTTTCAAGGCCAAGACCGAACCTTCCAGAGATCATAAAGTCGGAGGCACATTAAAACAAGGTACATCAGATTCTCAACATTCTAGAAATCGTGACATTAAGTGCTTTAAGTGTCTGGGAGCAAGTCATATTGCATCTCAATGCCCAAACAAGAGAGTAATGGTTTTGAAGGATGATGGTGAGATCGAATCTGAGGGTGAATCTGATGATGAGTCCATGCCACCTTTGGAGGATGCAAGTGATATTGAATATCCGGTGGACAGAGAGCTTTTTGGTGGCGAGAACAGCTCCTAGTGCTCAAGCCAAGGAAGATGATGAGGTACAACGTGACAACATTTTTCATACCCGCTGCCATGTTAATGATAAGGTATGTAGCATGATCATTGATGGGGGGATTTGTACTAATGTGGCTAGCACTAATTTTGTGGAGAAATTGAATTTAGCCACTTTTAGGCATCCAAAACCATATAAGTTACAGTGGTTAAATGATAGTGGGGAAATCAAGGTGACTAAACAAGTGTTGGTGTCGTTTTCAATTGGAAAGTACAAAGATGAAGTCCTTTGTGATGTGGTACCAATGAATGCGGGCCATATCCTTTTGGGGACACCATGGCAGTTCGATAGGCATGTGACCCATGATGGGTATACCAATAGATACTCCTTTGTACTCAATAAAAAATCAATCACTCTTGTACCTTTAACCCCAAAACAAGTGTATGAAGATCAAGTAAGGTTAAGAAAAGAGTGAGATGTCAAAAAAAAGAGTGAGAGTGAGAGTTCAAAAGAAAGAGAGAGAAAAGAAAAAGATTCTGAAATAGCAAAAAAAGAAAAAAAAAGATGAAAAAGAAAAAGTGGTTGTTAAGAAAAAGAGAGAGAGAAAACAAGTAAGCTTTTATGCAAGGGAGAGTGAGGTCAAAAAGACTCTATTTTCAAATCAGCCAATGATTGTACTTTTGTACAAAGAGGCTTGCTTTAGTACTAATGAACTTAACCCTTCCTTGCCTAGTGTTGTTGTTTCTCTATTGCAGGACTTTGATGAAGTGTTTCCCGAAGAGATGCCTATTGGTTTGCCACCAATAAGGGGGATTGAGCACCAAATTGACTTTGTACCCGGAGCACCCATCCCAAATAGACCAGCATATAGAAGTAATCCTGAGGACACAAAGGAACTTCAAAGGCAGGTTAGTGAGCTCATGGAAAAGGGGTATGTACGTGAGAGCATGAGTCCTTGTGCGGTTCCCTTATTGCTTGTTCCAAAGAAGGATGGAACATGGAGGATGTGCATTGATTGTCATGCCATCAACAATATCACTGTAAAGTATCGACATCCTATTCCTAGATTAGATGATATGCTTGATGAATTACATGGTTCTATTGTTTTTACTAAAATTGATCTTAAAAGTGGATATCATCAAATTAGGATGAAGGAAGGTGATGAGTGGAAAACTGCTTTCAAAACAAAATATGGATTATATGAGTGGTTAGTTATGCCTTTTGGATTAACTAATGCACCAAGTACTTTCATGAGATTAATGAACCATGTTTTGCGTGCTTTTATTGGAAAGTTTGTGGTTGTTTATTTTGATGACATTCTGATTTATAGTAAAAACTTGGATGAGCATGTTGAACATTTAAAACTTGTTTTAGGAGTTTTAAGAACAGAAAAGTTGTTTGCTAATCTCAAAAAGTGCACCTTTTGCACCGATAAACTTGTATTTCTGGGCTTTGTTGTTAGTGCTAAGGGAATTGGGGTTGATGAATAAAAGGTTAAGGCAATTAAGGAGTGGCCGAAACTTACCAATGTGGGACAAGTGAGAAGTTTTCTTGGGTTGGCTAGTTTTTATAGGAGGTTTGTGAAAGATTTTAGTAGTGTAGCTGCACCTTTAACCGAAGTTATCAAAAAGAATGTGGGTTTTAGGTGGGGTAATGAACAAGAAAAGGCATTTAACTTGATTAAGGAAAAATTAACTAATGCACCTTTGCTTGTTTTGCCTGACTTTGCTAAACTTTTGAGATTGAGTGTGATGCTTCAGGAATAGGTATTGGAGCTGTTCTAATGCAAGAAGGTCCTCCCATTGCATATTTTAGTGAGAAGATAAGTGGAGCAGCCTTGAATTATCCTACCTATGACAAGAAGATGTATGCTTTGATTAGAGCATTGGAAACTTGGCAACACTACCTTTGGCCAAAAGAATTTGTGATTCACACGGATCATGAGTCCTTGAAGCATATAAAGGGGCAACACAAGCTAAATAAGCGGCATGCCAAGTGGGTGGAGTTCATTGAAACATTTCCATATGTGATCAGGTATAAAAAGGGTAAGGAAAACGTGGTCGTCGATGCTCTGTCAAGAAGGTACGTTCTACTTTCTACTTTGGATGCTAAATTGTTTGGTTTTGAATACATTAAACAGTTGTATGTGGAAGATTCTGATTTTGCTAATGTGTTCAATGCATGTGAAAAGGCTGCATTTGGTAAATTTTATAGGCATGATGGATTTTTTGTTTAGAAAAACTAAATTATGTGTGCCTAAGAGTTCTTTGTGTGAATTTCTTGTTAGAGAAGCTCATGAGGGAGGTTTGATGGGGCATTTTGGTGTAGCTAAGACGCTAGATACTTTGCATGAACATTTTTTTTGGCCTCATATGAAACGTGATGTAGAAAGAATCTGTGAGAAATGCATTACTTGTAGACAAGCCAAGTCTAGGATTAAGCCTCATGGATTGTATACTCCTTTGCCTATACCTAGTGGACCTTGGATTGATATTTCTATGGATTTTGTGTTGGGTTTGCCTAGGTCAAAAAGGGGTAGGGACTCTATATATGTGGTTGTTGATAGGTTTTCTAAAATGGCACATTTCATTCCTTGTCATAAAACCGATGATGCATCACATATTGCTGATTTGTTTTTCAAAGAAATTGTAAGATTGCATGGCATGCCTAAGACCATTTTTTCGGATAGAGATGCTAAGTTCTTAAGCTACTTTTGGAAGACTTTGTGGGGTAAGTTAGGCACTAAACTTTTATTTTCTACTACTTGTCATCCATAAACTGATGGTCAAACTGAAGTAGTTAATATGACTTTATCTACCTTGTTGCGTGCTATAATACAAAAGAACTTGAAAACATGGGAGGATTGTCTGCCGCATGTAGAGTTTGCTTATAATAGGAGCGTGCATTCTGCAACTCATTTTTTGCCTTTTGAAATTATGTATGGTTTTAACCCATTGACTCCGTTGGATTTAATTCCTTTACCTGTAAATGAGCATGTTAACTTGGATGGAAAGAAAAAGGCAGATTTTGTTAAGCAAATCCATGAAAAGACTCGGGAAAATGTAGAGAGACAAACTAAGCAATATGCCAATCAAGCAAATAAAGGGCGTAAGAAGGTTGTGTTTGAGCCCGGTGATTGGGTGTGGTTGCATATGAGGAAGGAACGATTGCCAGCCCAGCGGAGTTCTAAACTACTTCCAAGGGGAGATGGCCCATTTCAAGTGATTGAAAGAATTAATGACAATGCATACAAGTTGGATCTTCCAGGTGAGTACAATGTTAGTGCAAGCTTCAATGTTTCTGATTTGTCTCCTTTTGATGTAGGTGACGATTTGAGGACAAATCCTTTTCAAGAGGGAGGGAATGATGAGAACAAGGCAGCTGTATCAAATGATCCATTGCATGTTCCGGTTGGGCCAATAACAATTGCAAGAGCTAAGAGATTCAAAGAAGCACTAAATGGCCTAATTCAAGACACTTGGGCTGATTTTGAATTGTTGAAGTTCAAGATAAGCCCACATGAAGACCAAGGCATAATTAATGTCATCAAGGCAATTGATTGGGCCGAATAAAGAAGACTTGGGTGTGTGGCACAAGCTAGGAGAAGAGTCAACTTTGGCTGATTTATTCCCTTTTAATTTCCAAAGAATAATAGTTGATTTGTTTCCCAAATTAAGGGGCTGATTTGTTTCCAGATTTAGCTTTCCAATTAGGGAGCAAGTCAATAGTTTCTCAAATTAGTTTTCTTCTGATTATAAGGCCTTAATGGCCGAATTATCTTGTTTCCTTTTAGGATGGCTTATAGCCTTTCTTTTCGTTTAGGGTTTTAGTATATAAAGGAACAAATTGGATGTAATTCGACGGACTTGAATTGAATAAAAATTGTGAGAGTTCATCTTTTTTTTTGTTCTGAAAACTTGACTTATCACTCACATCTTCTTCTTGTTCTTGAGTGTGGCGTCTTCAACTTCTTGATATCGTTGGTTCTTACCTCTTTATAGGTAACGGGTCACGGTCCGATAACGTTCTTGTTTATAAACTTGGTTAGAAAACGATCCTTCATTACCATATATTGGTTCCGGGTCTCACTGCTCTTGGTGAGGTTCATATCAACTAGCAAGGCACTTCTACCAGCCGAGACTAGGTATTCACAGGCAGAGAAAATGGCACTAGCATTGGTTTCAGCAGCAAGGAAGGTAAGGCCATATTTTCAGGCTCATACAATCCAGGTTCTCACCGACTGCCCATTAAAGCAAATTCTACAGAAACTAGAGATTTCGGGAAGACTGACCAAATGGGCTATCGATCTAAGCGAATTCAATATCCACTACGTCCTCAGAACATCCCTCAAAGAACAAGCAATGAAAGATTTTATAGCAGAGTTCACAGAGCCAAACATGGAAGCAAAAAGAATGTTGGGATAAAAATTCCCCATGGAAATTGTATGTTGATGGCTTTTCAAACACTCATGGCAACGGGGCAGGGATCGTAGTATGCACTCCAGAAGGAGATGATATCAAATGTGCCATAAGGTTTTACTTCAAAGTAACCAACAATCAAGCCGAGTATGAGACGCTACTAGCTGGACTCAGAGTCTACATAGCTCTCGGGGCAGATGAAGTCGAGATATTCAGTGATTCACATGTAGTTTTCAACCAAGTCCTGGACAAATACCAAGCAAAGGATGAAGGTATGATAGCCTGCCGTGACATTGCAAAACAGCTCCTCCAAAAATTCAAAGAATATAAGATTGCCCAGATCCCCAGAGAGGAGAATGAAAAGGGAGACGCATTATCCAAACTAGCGTCAGCAACAACCACAATCAGGCCAAAGACTATTTCGGTTGCACATCTCCTCAAGCCGAGCACAGCTGAACCAAGAAACCTAGAAATTTTAGATATCCAGACACCACCAGACAGTTGGATGACTCAGCTAAAAAGGTTCCTGGAAGAAGACGTGCTCCCGGAAGATCCCTTACAAGCAAAACGTATATAGTATAGATCAATAAGGTACACATTGATTGTAGGAGAACTATACAGAAGGGGGTATTCCCGAACACTCCAAATATGTGTGTCAGAGGAGGATGCATATCGGATATTACAGGAAATCCATGGAGGAGTTTGCGGAAATCACACTAGGTTTAAAAGTTTAGCACACAAAGTACTCAGGCAAGGTTATTATTGGCCTACTCTATTCTCATATGCACAATGATGTTCGAAAAGTTGCAATACATGCCAAAGGATTGCTAATGATATCCTACCCCCTGAACAGCTCAGAAACCTCACATCCCTATGGCCATTTGCCATGTGGGGGTTGGATTTAATAGGGCAAAAGCTGAAGCATTGGGGCATATCACAGAAAAAAACACCATAAATTTTGTGAAAAAGAATATACTTTATAGGTTTGGAGTCCCAAAAACTTTAATCACTGACAACGGCACCCAGTTCGATAACCCGAAATTCAGATAGCTGTGCAAAAAGTACCAGATTGCCAATTACTATGCCACACCTGCCCACCCTCAAACAAATGGACAGGTCGAAGCAGTGAACAAAATCATCAAGCACACAATCAAAGCAAAGCTAGATGCCAAGAAAGGAAGTTGGGTTGAAAATCTTCCCGAAGTATTATGGGCATACCGGACAACAGCAAGAACGTCAATAGGAGAGACTCCGTTCACTTTAGCATTTTGAACAGAAGCTATTATCCCTATAGAAACGTCATATGCATCACCCCGGGTCAGGCTATATGATGGAGAACAAAATGTTGATATGCTATTACAAAGTTTAGATGAGCTAGAAGAGAAAAGGGAGAAGTCCCGAATACGAAATATGGCATATCAGTAAAGAGTAGCTCGCCACTACAACTCTCATGTTCGGGGTCTGGACATTCCAGCTAGGAGACCTGGTACTCAGGAAGGTGTCATTGAACACAAAAAATAAAGTTGCAGGTTCCCTGGCTGACAAATGGGAAGGCCCGTACAAAGTCAAAGGAATAGCTGGCCATAGAGCATATTGGATTGCACGACCCAATGGAGGGGTTTTACCCCGACCATTCAATGCACAATATCTGAAGATTTTCTATCCTTAAATAATTTTTTGTTCTTTTTTCTAGTCAGGACAATTTTAGTTAGGTTAGATATTAGCTGTGGAATTTAAAACTTTGTTAATTTTATAGTTATGAATAAAAATCAAACTCGGGATTTCCGAAAGATAAAAGCATCAAACTCAGGATTTTCGAAAGAGCATATGATAATAAGAACATATGGAAGACAAGCAAGATAATAAGAACATGCAAATAGAATACCTGGGACCATTGATTCTCGAATGGGCGGAGAAGCTGGAAGGCGCATGCCAGCCAATGGACCAGTACAAAGGCAAACCCAATGCACCAGCTCGGGACGCTATCGAAAAAAATTCGTTGAAATGTGTAGCTGTGTTAAGCGATTCAAAAAGCTTAACGATTCGACAAACCCTTGTGCATAAAAACTAGGGAGACATCCTCGGTAATGCATAAGGACTCGAACATATGATTATGGTGAGCCTTGATGTAAGGTTCGGGTAGCAACCGTGTATGAAACACAAGTATAAATCTACTTGTCTGTTTTAAGATGACTCGGTTAATAATACTAGCCAGTTTTAATAAGATACTTGGCATAAAGATTGCAAGAGCCAGTTTAATAAGATACTTGGCATTAAAATTATTCGGGTGACAACCGGTTTAATAAGATACTCAGTGAAGTTACCCAAACATCAGAGTTAGCCAGTTTAATAAGATACTTGGCATGAAGATTGCAACAGCTAGTTTAATAAGATACTTGGCATTAAAAATTATTTAGGGAACAAAACCAGTTTAATAAGATACTCGGTTAACTTACCCGAACTGAAATAACTGTTTTAATAAGATACTCGGTAACAATAGAGTCAAGTTAAAGAAATCCCTTGAAGCAATAAATCAGATCAAGACCATCCGGTTCAGAAAAGTTACTCGGGATTTTATTAATCTCCAAAGAATCGTTACAAAAAATTATTACAAATTCTTTACAAAAGAATGTTACAAAGAATTATTTACAAAAGTATGTTACAAAGAATTACAAAGAAAGTTCTACAAAAAACTTATGAAAATTCTACAAAAATCAAGGCTGTGAGGATTTGCCAATACTCGGGTCGGGCACTATCTCGTACTCACGGAGCAGACTTTCATTGGAAGGCCAAGCAATCGTGTCAACCGAGTCGTCCATCCACTAGTTGTAATCTTCTCCTGGGATCGGTCCGACATCAGGGACCACACCCTCCACGACCTCCTGATTGGCGTAAAAAGTACAGAGGGAGTGCTCGGATGGAACCTTAAAATGCATAGGATAGGGCTCTTTGCCTCAACTGAACAGTATGCTCTCCACTCCTTCATCTGAGTCCGAAGAGATTCCAAGGATCGATTCACATGATTTTTGATCGACAACTCCCAGTTGGCTTGGGCTTTCTCAATTGCCCGATTTTTAACCATGAAGAACTCGTCAGCTGAAACCAACCCACACTGAAACTCCCGAAGGAGAAGGGCATCGTAGGTAAGGGATCTCTTGAAATGAGCTACTCCTTGCACTTCAAGTTCCAGCCTGGCCTCCTTGGATAGGGAATCGATCGTCAGAGCCTGGCATTCCAAATCTTCAATTTTCTGCTTATACGCCGACTTAGACTGCTCCGCTTCTTGTTCGACTTTAAGCATTGATTCTTGGGCAGAGAACAATAAATTTTAAAGTGAAGTTAGCTTCTCCCCTGCCAAAGAAGCTCTCTTCTCGGCCTCAACCTGCTTCGCCAAACAGTGGTAGCGAACACTTGGGCAAAGCCCACTTCCTTTTCATAAGCCGCTTCAACCCGAGCACTACTATCCTCACTTTCCTTCAGCTGATCCTCGAGACGCCTTATTCTATCAGCTTGATGTTGCTGCGTCTGAACCAGCTCAGCGAACTCAGCCACCATCTGCAAAGAAGTTTAATTTAAAATCTAGCAGGCAAAAATCGAGCAAAAAAATTGAGGTTAAGGATAACTTACATAAGATGCACCGTTAAAAACGTTCTGAAGGCGGTCTGTTAGGGAGCCATCGCGAAAACAACTCCAGCGGTCGTCCCTGATGAAAGCCTGACAGGATGACATCTCCCGCAGCATATCCTGAGGAGGATATGAAGAAACCCCCGAGGGTTCAACCCCTTGATCTTCAACCTCGGGGGGAGGGGAACCTTTGTTTGGCTCTGAAGTCTTCGCATCCACCGATGCTCCCATATCAACACTCGGAGGAATATCAACCATAGTATCTTCATCATTGGAGTCGATAAATGAGGCCACCCGAGGGACCTTGAGAGGGCGAGTTGGAGAGTTGACTACTTTTCGCTTCTCAGCCTGAGAACGGTGGAAGCTGAGATCAGCTGCGGGATCTTCCTGAGCATCATCCCGGAAAGACAAAAAAAATTAGGCCCTGAAGGTACTTATCCCGTGGAGGTATTACCTCCATCACCGATGTCTGACCACACAACAGGTCCTTCAACAAGACCCTCACTCTGCCTCTCCCCATCATCAGGCAGTTAAGTATCTGTCGGGCCACTCAGACCACTAGTCTTCCCGGCGGCCGACCAAACAACGTCCTTAGGGACATATTCAGGGACTTGCTCCTGGGCTACATCGGTTTCCTTGTCAGACTCAGATGGGGCAATACCATCACCGCGCTGACGAGAAGCTTCTTTTCAGCTCGCCTGAAGAATCGACTTCACTTGGCGAGCTTGAAGGTCGCAGATGATGTCCGTGTCGTACACTTAGAAAACAAAAGGGGGACCGCGTCAGAATAAGAAAAACAAAAAAATAATAATAAAAAAGAGGGTTACAAAGATCACTTACATCGCTTGCAGTAAGCCAAAATTTGGCTGAAGAAGCCGAGCTCTATCATTTTCGCCTCGTTAAAAAGGTAAGACCTGCTCATCTTTTTCAGCGTGCGAACTGCTGCCCAAGCAAGTCTGGTCAGCTCAACGTTGCTAAAATTAAGCTTCTTCTTATTCCAAACCTTGGGAGAACATAAGAAAGGGGGAAATTTCAGTGCCCTCTGAGTTTCCCCAGCCTAGAGGGTGACTTCAAGACCCAGATTCCCTCCAGTAAAAAACCAACTGTTCTTCCAGAACTTGTTGGATGAAGGGAATCCCCATACAAACTCCCTCTTTTTGGGGTCATCAGAGGTGTCGATATCCCGATTCACCTTTGTCCATTCGGGGACCAGCAGTCCGATGGATAAGACATAAGGAAATAGGTCCTTGTCTTGCCAGACTGCCTCAGCGTGAAGAAATGCATGATTCACTCTGACAAATTCATCCAGCTGTACATGTGCCACATGCACATCAGGATCTTGTAGCTATTCGGGGCCAGTTGGGTCAGGGAGATCCCTGCTTCAGCTAAGAACCAGGCATTGAAAGGCTGAAGAGGAAGTGTGACGTCGCAGCAGAGCATGGATCCATAGATTGCCACCATGCTTGGGGTAGGATTCCACGCAACTCTATCTCCAACGGGAACCAAAATAACCGAGTCATCCAAATCGAATCGGGCATGATACTTCTCGATCTCATTCGCCCCGACCACATTTGGCTAGGCGTCAAACCCACTCGGGTGATCAGCAGAGAAAGTGAGACGAGATACTCTGGACGCCTCTTCAACGTCGTTCTCGTTAACAGTCTGCTCTCTGATCTGAACGCCGCCCGAGCCATTCTTATGGACTTCACTTCTACTTTGATGTTTTCCCATCCTTCGCAGAGGTACCCTATGATTAGAAACATCAGATTCAGAACTAGATGAAGAACTAGATACAGAAAATTGGATATCATGGTGAAGCCTAGAAACATCAACTTCTAAAAATAGAAGTTCATCAGTGGGAATTTCCCCCAATAATCTTTGAACGCAAGAAACCAGCTGAAAATCCCCACGATCAAGCGTTTCTAAAGCGATAATAAAAAGTCATTGATGAGAGGATGGATTCATTGGAACTAACCTTGAATAAAAACTGATGCAAAATCTTCAACAGAGAAATGACGATTTGCTGTAAAGAAATATGGGCTGGCAAAAAATTTCTGGTTTTCAATTTTTTTTAGAATGAACCAACGCAACCCCAGTGAAGAATTTTAAGGGGTGATAGCACTAGACCCTAGGGTCTCGAGGCGGGAAAAATCTATGATGAGATTTGATGACGTAGGCGGCGCACGGGGAGAAGCAAAGGTCATTTCTAATAAATGGAATCAAAAAACGAAGCGGCATATGACACATGTCAAGAAGAGAACAGACTTTCGCTGTTAGAATTCCAAAACGTCGCCATCATTGAAGATCCCACGTGAGGGGGCAAATTGGATTTACAGGGTCACCATTAAGACACGCCATTATGATAAGACATTTACTCTAGCACAGAAATAAACATTGAATTAATTAAAATACTTTTGCCCGAAACGAAATTCTATTCGGCAAAAATATTTTATGGGGTATTCTCGTATGTAAATTTTGTCAGACATACACGTCATTAACAAAGAGGATAAATTTGCTAGGTGGACGTCTGAATAGGCATTCTGCAAGGCATTACCAAAGAAGAGAAGCCTGAATAAGCAAGTATTGAATAAGACCTGATCAGGATTAACTAGCGCCATATACTACTCGGGGTCAGATAAACATACTCGGGGCTAATTCATGACATTGTCTACTCGGGATCAGATAACGTCACTCGGGATCAAATAATGTCATTCTGGACTAGCATGTATCGTTTTCTACTCGGGACTAGCATGTATCGTTTTCTACTCGGGACAAACATGAAGAAAACCGAGTAGAAAAGCCCAGCGCGTAGCTCACACAAATCAAGTTATTAAAACACACAAAGATATCCATATGAAAGAGAAATTCCTAGAAGAGTAGAATTATCAAGCATGAAGGGTTCCTAATCAGGCAACAAATTTATTTCTTCAAATAGACTACAATCTCATAAGGAAATAAGTCTTAATTGGATTACATTACTAGAGTCCCATTCGATCTCAATACAAGTCGTCGAAACAGGAAAGAAGACAAACTACTTTGAACAAGCAAACAATTGTAATTAAATACAAAGTTCTTTCATTACTTGTACAAAAAAGATTAGGGTTCTATAAACATATAAATAGACCCATAATCTCATCACACAGATATATACAGAAATAATAGAAAAATACAAAGAGAAGAAAGAGAGATCGAGAATTGTATTAATATTTTTCATAGTGGATTTTGACTTGGTTGTTCATTCAACCACTTATGGACGTTTCTCCGGTCATCGGAGTTTTAACACGTAAAAACTTGCATCCGATTACTTTCTCCTTCTCTTTCTCTTTGAAATCACAGCAAAAATCCAATCCTTGTTGGCTTTTCTCATACAACTAGAAATTGACGCCAACACTAGACATCTAAAGCTTTCCAAGCATATATGGTTCACAGCCCAGTTCAATCTGAAAAAAAATTAATGGCTCCCGTAATATTGAAGAAAGAGAGATCGAGAATTGTATTAATATTTTTCATAGTAGATTTTGGCTGGGTTGTTCATTCAACCACCCATGGATGTTTCTCCGGTCATCAGAGTTTTACCACGTAAAAACTTACGTCCGGTTACTTTCTCCTTCTCTTTCTCTTTGAAATCACAGCAAAAATCCAATCCTTGTTCGCTTTTCTTATACAACTAGAAATCGACGCCAACCATATCAATTAAAGACACTTAATCAATATATAAAACAAGTAAAGTGTGATACAAACAAGTAATTGTAACACATACACAATCTATATTATAGAAAGGAAGTCAACTTACATAAAGAGCTCTATCCATAGTATTCAAATAACAAATACAAATACAAGAGAGATAGGGATAGAGAAAAGTTGATAAAAGATATAACGTGGTAAACCTCCGAAGAGGAAACATCCACGAGTTAGCAACCACCGGAAAACAAAATCCACTAGTAGATAAGACAAGTACAATCTCTCAAGTGACCCCTTCACCTAGAAACTACCCTCATATCCTACTCATGAAGATGTCGCCCTCTTGCTCAACAATCCGAGGCCTCACACCTCTTGTCAAGACTTCCTCGCTCACCCTTCTGGATCCTCACGACCCTAGGCAAGACTTCTTGCTCAACTATCCGAGTCCTCCTGACTCTAGTCAAGACTTCCTCTCTCACCCTTTCGGATCCTCATGACCCAGGGCAAGACTTTTTGCTCGACTATCCGAGTCCTCCCGACTCTAGTCAAGTCTTCCTTGCTTGACAATCCGAGGTCTCACACCTCTTGCCAAGACTTCCTTGCTCAACAATATAGGTCTCACACCTATTGTCAAGACTTCCTTCTCAAAATGCATCTAGATGATCATGAATGCAAAACGTAAACAAGCACGCAACATAGAATGTTATGATCAACACATCCTATGGTAAATACTAGACATGAGTATGAATGCACAAATCAAATGTAGTCTATGAAATATAAACACGGTTAAATGCACAAGGCTAACCTAGAGAGAAGGGGGGTAAAAAGGTTAGACACCTTTTTCGACTCCCACAGAAACAAACAAAAGTTTATCCCTCTAGATTGCTTGTATCACAATATATATATTAATTAAAGACACTTAATCAATATATAAAACAAGTAAAGTGTGATACAAACAAGTAATTGTAACACATACACAATCTATATTATAGAAAGGAAGTCAACTTACATAAAGAGCTCTATCCATAGTATTCAAATAACAAATACAAATACAAGAGAGATAAGGATAGAGAAAAGTTGATACAAGATATAACGTGGTAAACCTCCGAAGAGGAAACATCCACGAGTTAGCAACCACCGGAAAACAAAATCCACTAGTAGATAAGACAAGTACAATCTCTCAAGTGACCCCTTCACCTTGAAACTACCCTCATATCCTACTCATGAAGATGTCGCCCTCTTGCTCAACAATCTGAGGCCTCACACCTCTTGTCAAGACTTCCTCGCTCACCCTTCCGGATCCTCACGACCCTAGGCAAGACTTCTTGCTCAACTATCCGAGTCCTCCTGACTCTAGTCAAGACTTCCTCTCTCACCCTTTCGGATCCTCATGACCCAGGGCAAGACTTTTTGCTCGACTATCCGAGTCCTCCCGACTCTAGTCAAGTCTTCCATGCTTGACAATCGGAGGTCTCACACCTCTTGCCAAGACTTCTTTGCTCAACAATATAGGTCTCACACCTATTGTCAAGACTTCCTTCTCAAAATGCATCTAGATGATCATGAATGCAAAACGTAAACAAGCACGCAACATAGAATGTTATGATCAACACATCCTATGGTAAATACTAGACATGAGCATGAATGCACAAATCAAATGTAGTCTATGAAATACAAACACGGTTAAATGCACAAGGCTAACCTAGAGAGAAGGGGGGTAAAAAGGTTAGACACCTTTTTCGACTCCCACAGAAACAAACAAAAGTTTATCCCTCTAGATTGCTTGTATCACAATATATATATTAATTAAAGACACTTAATCAATATATAAAACAAGTAAAGTGTGATACAAACAAGTAATTGTAACACATACAAAATCTATATTATAGAAAAGAAGTCAATTTACATAAAGAGTTCTATCCATAGTATTCAAATAAGAAATACAAATACAAAAGAGATAAGGATAGAGAAAAGTTGACACAAGATATAACGTGGTAAACCTCTGAAGAGGAAACATCCACGGGTTAGCAACCACCGGCAAACAAAATCCACTAGTAGATAAGACAAGTACAATCTCTCAAGTGACCCCTTCACCTAGAAACTACCCTCATATCCTACTCATGAAGATGTCGTCCTCATGCTAAACAATCCGAGGCCTCACGCCTCTTGTCAAGACTTCATCGCTCACCTTACCGGATCCTCACGACCCAAGGTAAGACTTCTTGCTCAACTATCCGAGTCCTCCCGACTCTAGTCAAGACTTTCTCGCTCACCCTTCCGGATCCTCATGACCCTAGGCAAGACTTCCTGCTCGACTATCCGAGTCCTCATGACTTTAGCCAAGACTTCCTTACTTGACAATCCAAGGTCTCAAACCTCTTGCCAAGACTTACTTGCTCAACAACATAGGTCTCACACCTATTGTCAAGACTTCCTTCTCACAAGGCATCTAGGTGATCATGAATGCAAAACGCAAACAAGCACGCAACATAGAATGCTATGATTAACACATCCTATGGAAAATACTAGACATGAACATGAATGCACAAAAAAAATGTAGCTAGTCAATCATGCATGTTTAAATCATCTAGATCATGTAAGATTTGTTAAACATTAATCACAACCTAGATACATGCATAGATCTAAACTTGAATCTCAAGATATGTTCAATTAATCACATAATCAAGTTTAAAATCATATAAACCACAAACATGCTAAAATCATATGACAAAGTCATTTAGATTAAAGCTAAAGTTCTAGAGCATATTCCTATTCATAGATTCAACAAAACACATGAATAGCTCAAAAGAACATAAGCACATGTATTAATGTGAGAATTCGGCCAAGAGAGCCTAATACATGTGAGGAACTTTATTTCACAAAATCAATCAATCAAAGATCATCAAATAGTCCTAGAATCAAAGCTAGCACAATACAATCCCAAACATGTGAAAACATAGGCAAAATCAAAACTTAACTCAACATGTAAGATTTCAATTGAAATTCAACCTAGATTTAAAAGAGTTCAAAACACAAATCAAAACACTCACAATAAACATAGATAAGTTGAAGAAGAAAACCTAAGGCAATTGACCAAGTTTTAAAAGAAAACTTTGAGAGAAAATCAATACCTTAGTTGATTTAGGTGCAGTTCTGTTTTTATGTGTTTAGACTCCAAAAACAGCAATAAAACTCACTAAAACCTTCAGAGAAAAGATGGAGGATGAATAGGCAAACACTCTTAATTTCAAATCACTCAAATCGGAGTTCAAATGAAGAAGTTATGGTGTTTGGAAGGTGAGAAAATGTAGAGAGAAAAGTTTATGCACACAAGTTTAAATTTCTTCTTCGAAATGTATTTGAATGAATTGTATATGTATGCCTATAATGGTGCACAACGATACAGGGACACAAATGTATGAATTGTGTGTGTGTGCCTAAGCCTTGTAAGAGAAAGATAAGGTCTTAGTATAACTTTGTAGAACCATATTGCATCTTTTCTCTTTAAAGACTTTGAACTTGCTTTGATTTGTTGTTCATTCTTCTTTGAAGCTTGAATCATCATGAATCTAAACAACTAAATCATTACAAATAAACATCATTTTGATATGGAAGTAATGCCAACACAAACTAAAACCTAACAGTCTAGTCAATCATGCATGTTTAATCCTTTTAGATCATATAAGATATGTTCAACATTAATTACAACCTAGATACATGCATAGATCTAAAACTTGAATCACAAGATATGTTCAATTAACACATAATCAAGTTTAAATCTCATATACAAAAAATATGCTAAAATCATATGACAAAGTCAATTAGATTAAAGCTAAAGTTCTAGAGCATATTCCTATTCATAGATTCAATAAAACACATGAATAGCTCAAAAGAACATAATCACATGTAGCATCGTGAGAAATCAGCCACAGAGAGCCTAATACATGTGAGGAATTATTTTTCACAAAATCAATCAATCAAAGATCATCAAATAGTCCTAGAATCAAAGTTAGCACAATACAATCCCAATCATGTGAAAACATAGGCAAAATCAAAACCTAACTCAACATGAGAGATTTCAATTGAAACTCAACCTAGCTTTAAATGAGTTCAAAACATAAATCAAAACAATCACAAGACACATATATATGTTGAAGAATAAAACCCAAGGCAATTGACCAAGTTTTAAAAGAAAACTTTGAGAGAAAATCAATACCTTAGTTGATTTTGGTGCAGTCCCATTTTTGTGAGTTTAGTCTCTGAAAATAGCAATAAAACTCACTCAAACCTTCAGAGAAACGATGGAGGATGAATAGAAAAACACTCTCAACTTTGAATCACGCAAATCAGAGTTCAAATGAAGAAGTTATGGTTTTTGGAAGGTGAGAAAATGTAGAGAGAAAATTCTGCACTCAAGTTTTTAAATTTCTTCTTAGAATGAAATGTGAGAGGGAAGGAAAATATAAAGGAGAGGGAAAGAATAGAAGTAAAAAGACCAAAATGCCCTTAAGTGTACCAATCATGCTTGCTACCCAAGATGACATGTGGGCATCTTGGGGCAGCAAGCATTCTGTCCCGAGATGGCCACTCGCCATCTCGAGAAAGAGTGCTTGGTTGCACTTCTTTTCCTCGCTCTCTCCCCTCACGATCTTTGACCGTTCTCCGGCCTCCAAACTCGAAATTTGAATCCATTTGCGGATTACAAACCATAACTCTCTCACGGACATGGACATATAAGATACTAAACCCAAAAAAATAAAAATTCGACTCTATATACGAATACGAAGACAATGTATGCAACATGAGTTGATAGTGTAGTATCTTTTGACTTAGAACTTGAAATCAATAGTATGAGTAACCGAAATGACCGGAACTCAATCAAGAATGATTTAAGACTAAATTCATGTTTAATATCCATGTTATACAAACATATACATGTACAAACACAATTCACACTAGAATGCAAACTATATAGAGATAGTCTCCAATCATGCATTTTCCAAAACATGTTATTTCCATACCAATGCATGAGCATTCATCTTCAAGTGTGTGAATGTGTTATACATGGTGCACAACGATGTAGGGACACATATGAATGAATTGTATGTGTGTGCCTATAATGGTGCACAACGATGCAGGGACACAAATGTATGAATTGTGTATGTGTGCCTAAGCCTTGTAAGAGAACTATAAGGTCTTAGTATACCTTTGTAGAACCATATTGCATTCTTTCTCTTTGAAGACATTGAACTTGCTTTGACTAGTTGTTCCTTCTTCTTTAAAGCTTGAATCATCATGAATCTAATCAACTAAATCATTACAAGTAAACATCATTTTGATATGGAATTAATGCCAACAAAATCTAAAACCTAACAATCTCCCCCTTTGGCAAATTCCATGTCAAAACACCTATACATTTACTACAAATATAAAAATGAAGATAGGTCACAAAATCACTCCTTCCTATTACAATGAGTAAGATTCCTATAACTAATCTTCATCAACTCTTGAACTTCATCTTGATCTTCTCTTGAAGCAACCTACAAATCATCTCAAAGCACAATGCATATACAAGAGAAAAACAACAAATGGCAACATATAATATGGATAAGAATATACAATTAAGTCCACAAATACATTTATCTCCCCCTCAATACATGCCAAAACACAAGAATTCTTAACCAAATCTTAAGACTAAAAATTACATGCCATTGAAAGTTCAAAGTTCGCAAAAACAACATAAAAAGAAACTAAGCAACTAGCATCTCTTTCTCCCTCTTTTTGACATGAAATGATGCCAAAAGCAAAGAAATATATCTCAAGACTCAAATACTAGCTACTTGTTCTACCAAAGAAAGTCGTGCGAGTAGTTGATCTAACATAATGCTTGAGAGGTGGTCTTGAACTTGAAGCAATACACTCCTCCAACTCTTTTATCCTAGCATCTTGTTGAACAACTATATCACTAAGTTCATCAACCTTCTCCATCAATTGTATAGCCCAATCCGAAAGAATATTTGTGCTAATCACATGATTATCAACTTGAGAACTACTAAATAGTCCAAAAGTATCACAAGTCTTACCATTATTCTTATGAGACATGTATGACACGCGTTTATCACAATACTTTTCCAAAGGTTGAACTAACACATCATCTTCTCTACTCTTAACCCCACGAGCTAAACATAATGAAGTTATAAACCCCGGTAATGCAAGCTTTTTATCACCTCTAGTAGAGAAAGCCGCACTATCAATATAATACATGAGAAGATCTCCAAGGTTTATAGGTTGATTAGTCACCAAGGAATACACTATTTTGATCTTGTCCTTATTCAACTCGGTTGAATTCGAAGATCCAATAATGTTAGTGCAAATGAATAGATGCCAAAATACACTAGCCTTAGTTAACTCATGTTGACTAATATATGCTCTACCTTTCCACTCAAAATAAGCATTGTCACAAAGAGTTCTACCCATGATATTAAGATTCTCAATGACATCCACATCTAGAAAACTAGAATCTATATCATTAGATAGCCCAAGAAACTTGTTAATGTTTTCCGGGTTAACTCTAAACACAACACCCCTAATCTCCATCAAAGCATCCAATTAGGTGGCACTTTCTTTATATTCAAGATAAAACTCTCTAACAAGAGTATCATTTACAACTCCTAACATGCTCACCCAAGATTCCCAAATTCTATCCTTTAAGCACTTAAGAACATTTGAATCTTTACACTTACCTAAGTCAATGTCTCTCTCTTGAAATATCTTCTTTGTTCCAAAGATCCCTAAATCTTTTGTCCTTGAAGCTTTGGATCCTTTTGAGGTTGACTTGGCTTTCACAACGAGATTCAATTGATTTCTACTTCCGGTAATCTTAGTTCTTCCCATTTGTTCTTGTGTTATAAGATGCTATATACATACAACAAAAGTGAGTGAAAGACAAAACAAACATATTAGTCACAAAGATATAAAAACAAAGACATATGACTTAAGAATGAATCATCATGCAAGAAAAAGATAGTGAGTAATATCTTACAAGTATCATTAAGTCAAAATATGCCAACATGTAACAAAATGAAGCATGTGAACATATCATAAAAGAGAACAATGTCTAGCATACAATGCTTCCCCTTGATAAATGCTATAACTGAAATCAATGATAGCATAAAGTTCACAAAGATCTTCACACAATCACACATTCAAGCAATTTGAAGAAATATCAACAAAATAAGCTTCATATGCTAAGAGAGATACACAAAGATTTTTCAAGTTCTCTCATAATTCTTCAACAATTGCTAAAATATCATCATACTCATAAACAAAGTTTGTGTGTGAGAGATATGCTTCAAATATATATCAAGAAGTAGTTTGATAATCAACATGCAAACAATTTCCAACAACTATTCATCTTAAGCTTTTTCCATAAAAAGTCAAACCAATTATCATCCGGAATTTTTGCTTTTAAGAGAATAGATTTCAACATATGAGCGTGTGTGTGCATGTGGCTCTTCATCCCATTTATGTTTTTCAACCCGAGCTCATTTGATTTTCAACTATACTCCTTTTTAAGCCTTCCTCCTTTTATTTTTAGGCTTTGAATCAAAGATTTTTTTTTTATGATTCCATTTCAACACTTCTTTGATTTTTTTTAAACATAAACAAAATTCACTTCATGACGGCTTTCACTCATCACAATGGTGTAGCTCTTTCCAATATTGAGTAGCTTTTACAACCAATATGTGTAACCCTTTTCACAAAGGTGCTCGTTGAGTTCTATGTATTTGCCGAAGCAAAATGGATACTAACAATAGGTCATTTTAAATGTACTTAAGTATAAAAACTTCAAGGTGTATCCAAAGCTTACATATTAGTAAACTCAACCTACTAGCAAAACATATAAGAGAAGCAAGGTGCAACTAGCTCTGTGTTGGTTCGATTAGAGGAGGGAATCTAGAAACCAGTGTATTACACAAGCAAAGCCTTGTTATCATTGTAGATAAGATACTCACCAAATAGAAAAATTGCTCTTGCACTGATCACTGTAGCAAGAAAACTGAGACCGTATTTTCAACTACACAAGGTGGATGTATACATTGACTGCCCGCTTAGACAAATCCTATAGGAGCCAGAAGTGTCAAGGCGACTGACTAAGTGGGCAATAGAGCTAAGTGACTTTGACATCAAACATACACCCAATACGTTAATCAAAGAGCAGGCTGTGGCAGATTTCGTAGCTGAATTCATTGAGCCAAATGTGGAGGTGGAAAGAATGATGAGAGAAGAGCAAGAGAATACTTTCCAGTAGAGGCTGCACGTGGATGGTTCGTCAAACATACATAGCAGCGGGGTGGGGATAGTAATATCTACCCCAGAAAAGGTTGTTATGGAATATGCCATGAGATTTAACTTTAAGACGACCAATAACAACGATGAGTACAAGGCTTTAATATTTGGTTTAAGAGTATGTATTGCATTAGGAGCTGATGAAGTATTAATCTTCAGTGACTCGTAAGTTATGGTCAATCAGGTCTTGCATGAGTATCAGGCAAGAGATAGGTGCATGATGACTTACTTGGATGTGGCAAAAAGATTATTCAGACATTTTAAAGAATTCAAGATCACTCATATTCAAAGAGAAGAAAATAAGATGGCAGATCCTTTATCCAACCTAGCATCAGTAACTCACATTAAAGTAAGAACAATCCCAGTTGCACACTTAACTAGGCTAAGTATATCGGAACCGGAAGTGCTAATAGCAAAAATTTGAGAAATTCAAGTGTAGACAAATAGCTGGATGACTCAGCTCAGGAAATACTTGGAAGAAGGAACCTTCCGGAGGACACTGTAGAATCAAAGCAAATCAGATAAAGATCAACCCGGTACACCATTATCAGATGAGAAATGTACAGAAAGAGATTCTCGAAGGCATTACAAAGTTACGTTATAGAAGAAGAAGCTGAGCAAATCTTGAGAGATGTCCACAGTGGTGTGTACGAAAATCACACAGGGTGTAAGAGTCTGACACACAAAATACTCATGCAAGAATTTTATTGTCCTACCCCCTATTGCAGATGCTCAGCTATTCACGAAAAGTTTTGAAATATGTCGAAAAATTGCAAATGAAATTTGACAACCCCGCGAGTTGCTTAGGAGTCTTACCTCCCCTTGGCCTTTCGCCATGTCATCTTGACATTATTGGGCCAATGCCAATAGGAATAAAGGGATAAGCAAATCATGCAATCATAACAGTGGACTACTTCACCAAGTGGGCCAGGACATAGGCCCTTGTAGACATTACAGAGGCAAATACCACCAACTTTGTCAAAAATAATGTACTCTACAGGTTTAGGGTTCTGAATACCATCATCACAAACAATGACACCCAGTTTGACAACCAGAAATTTAAGAAATTGTATAGGGACCACAAGATCTCGATTTACTATGCATCGCCTGCTTACCCTCAAACCAATAGGCATGCTGAGGCGGTGAACAAAGTAATTAATCACACATTGAAAGAAAAGATGGATGCAAAGAAAGAGAATTAAGTGGATAAGCTTTACGAGGTACTATGGGCATACCAAACAACAGCTAGAACTACAACGAGAGAGATACACTTTTCCTTGGCATAAGTAACTGAGGCTTTCATTTTGATAGAATCATTCTACATATCTCTCAGAGTTCAGTTGTATGACCTAGATCACAATGTTGATATGCTACTTCAGAATCTAGATGAGCTGGAAGAAGCAAGGGATAGGTCCCAAGTAAGAAATGTTGCATACTCGCAAAAGGTGGTAAGGTACTACAACTTAAATGTTCGTGTGCATAAGTTCCAGATTGGGGATCTCGTACTTAGGAGAGTGTCCCTGAACACTCGAGATCGAGTAATAGGATATTTTGCCCATAACTGGGAATGAGCATACATTATAGATGGTATAGGAGGGCATGGAGCATACATGATAGCCCGACATGGTGGGGGTGTTTTACCCCGACCATGCAATGCACAATATCTGAAAATGTTCTATACTTAAAGGACCCCCCCCCTCCCCCTCGATCATTTTATGCTTAAACTTTCAGTATTATTTAGTTCTTAACAATCATTTTGGTTTTTAGTCTGTCATGTTTTTTATTTTTCAGACAATGTAGCGAAATTGCTGACATTTGTATGCTCGGATCAAGAAATAAAACGGGACCTTATGGGACTAAAGTTAGTCATAGAAGAAAAGAGCATTTGATAATAAGAACATGTGGCAAAAAATGTACGAATATAGGATAGTAAGAATGTGACTCCGGCACCGTGAAACCATGAAGAACGAGTGGGAAGTTTACGAGGGACAGAGAAGTTGAAATAGCATGCCCGCCTAGCAGAGATGAAACGAACATATCTCTTTGTGAAAAGTTAATCTGAGGCACCAGTAGTACTTGGAAAACTACTCAGGGTGCCACTTGGGTAAACCCGATGAGATCACAATTATGTTGGCCTATATACGATACCCCAACGATTCGACAAACCACTGTGATAGACAAAACCAGGAGACGTCCTTGGTGATATGTCCAGAGACCTAAGTGTATGGTCATGGTGAGCCTCGACGTAACACTTGGGTAAGAAGAAAATGGAGTACAAAAACCTAATTGCTAGTTAATAAGATACTTGGCCTAACGTTGGATTATTCAGTTCAAACAAAAATTACCATTTAATAAGATACTTGGTTCAAACACAAGAAGGATGTCCAAAAGCCACTGTTTGTAAAATAACCAAGCAAGAGTGAAATATAGCATTGGAAATATATATATTGATCAAATAGAGGTACAAGAAGTACTCATAATCGTTACGAAAAATTGCAAATGACAGTATTAAGGAGGTGCTTGTGGTTGAGAGCTGCTGCCTCTGTGACTCATATCAGGTTCCATCACATACTCACTCAATAGGTTTTCATCTGAGATCCATGTGATCTTATCTTTTTCCTCATCCATCCAAGCACTATAATCTCTCCCGGGAATGGGTCCGACATCAGGCTCCTCACCGTCGATCCCTATTTTTTGATAGACATGAAAAGTAAGGAAAACACTCTCGGTAGAAACCAATAAATGGATAGGATGTGGCACTTTTCCTTTGTTACGACAATATGCAATCCATAGATGTTTTCACATGCTTCTTGATAGAAAGGCTCTAGTTGGGCCGAGCCCGATCAATCGCCAGATTCTTCATCTTGAAAAACTCGCCTATTGAGACCATCCCCTGCTGAAACTCTCTAAGAAGCAGGGCATCATATGCTGGGGACCACTTGAAGTGGTTGACCCCCTGAATTTCCAGTTCCAGCCTAGCTTCTTTTGATAAAGACTAAATAGTTAAGGCCTGGCACTATAAGTCTTTAATTAGGCGCTCGTAGGATGACTTGACCTTCTCAGCTTTTTGCTCAGTCTAGAGCATCTTTTCTTGAGTAGAAGATATCAAATTCTTCAAAAATTTAACTTTATCAGCAGCAAGAGAAGCCATTTGCTCAACCTCCATCTGACTTTCCAGGCAATGATCCATGAATTCCTGGTATGATTTTATCTTATCCAGACAAGCCATCTTAGTTCAAGCACGATTCTCCTCACTCTCTTTTAGTTGGGCTTCTAAGCGCCTTATTCTGTCTGCCTAAACATTGTTGACCAGAAAAGCCCAGACATCTCAGCGACCATCTGCATCAAAAATATTAAAATGAAGCCTAAATAAAAAGCATATAAAGACTTGGCACCACGAAGAAAGAAAACTCACATAGGAGGCACTGTTGAAAAAGTTATGGAGCCATTTTGAGCCAACCCTAAAGCGGCTCCAATGGTTATCCTACGGCCCTAGCACATAACCTTCAATAGGTATTGAGAGAAGGGATCCCTAGATTGACCCGACGGTCCTGCACCCCCCCCCACATTAGCGTTGGGATCAACTAGAGGATCCGCAATGTTTGAATCCTCAATTAGGTTCCCCAAGGGAGATAAATTGGCAAAGTTTTCAACAGTTCTTCCCGTTTGAACTCCCGAAGAAACCCCTACTCCCACTTCCTCAGCACTAAGACTAATCTCCTCATCTCCTGAGGAAGAATCAACATAAGCGATGACCCGTCAAATTTTAGTAGGCTGGCCAGGTGAAAAAAAGGCTTTCCTCTTTCCAGACTGCTTTCCTGAGTACTAAGGTTAGCAGTGAGGTCTTCTGTTTCAGCCTCATCTTCAACAATGGTCGGGGAAGGCTCAAAAGCAAGCATAGTAGAACAAGAAGGTACTTCGACATGTTTTTCCTTAACAGCAAAATTTTGCTCGACAGTTGCCTCAACTACAGTAAAATCCCTCTACCTACTCAGATCACTGTGCTCCATTTGATAGTTGGGATTATCCGATGTGGGGCTATTCGGACTTCTCGAATCCCTTTGCCTACTCGACTCACCCATGAGGTTAGGAATCTCCTCAGAAATATACTCGGGTGCACTCCCGTTAGCTTCAACGTTCTCAGATCCCCCATCCGACTCACCTTCTAACGGGGTAATCTCGATCGCCCTTTGACGAGCAGCTTTCTTACTACTCACCTCCATAATAGGCTTCACCTGGCATGCCTAAGCTTTACAGACAATATCCATATCAAACACTAAGGAAATTAACCAAGTTAGCCTAAGAATGAATAAAAAAAACATAGGAAGAAGACTCACAACGTCTACGGTGAGCTAAAATTTGATGGAAAATACCAACTTTTATCATCTTCTCATAAAAAGGTAAGGCCTGCCCTGCTTCTCCAAACGATGTACGGTAGCCCTGGCAAGATTGGTCAGCCCATCAGTCGTAAGAACGGTGGGTGTTTGGTTCCAAGCCTCAGATGAGCAAAAACAGCGACCCTCGAGTCACACGAACGCTATCAAGGTCAAAATCGATCAAACATCCATAGCCACCTCCAACAATGAACCAACTGTTCTTCCAGATTTTTTCGAGGTAGGAAGGCCCTTGATGAAACCTTTCCTTTTACAATCTGTGGCCCCCTTAACTGCCCTATCAATTTCAACCCCATCCGGAATCCAACTGTCAGGCTGGCTTGAAAGAAAAAATTAAGTTCCAGTCTGACCCAACTGCCTCAGGGTGTAAAAATGTCTAATCTCGTGAGGAGTAGGTGGGGGTAAGCTCATCTTTTCCATATATGCCACTTGTTCATCAGAATCCTATAACTGTTCGAAGTAAGATAGGAAGGAGCAATCCTGACTTCCGTAAAAAACAAAGTGATAAAAGGCTAGAGAGGGAGCATAATGCCACAACTAAATTGCCACCATCCCAAGCAGGGGATTCCACGCGGCCTTGTCTATAGTCGGTTTCAACCCAAAAAAATCGCTATCTAATTCAAATCGGTGAATATATTTTTCAATCTCGTCAGCACCGACTATGTTCGGTTCAACATCATAAGTGCACAATAGCTCAGTGAAAAAACTAATACGGCTTGCTCAATGTTCTTCCTCCACATCACTCTCATTTAGCACTTAGAAGAGTCAAATTAGGCCTTAAATTGGGAAAACTCAGAACTGGGGGTAGGGGGAACTTCAAGGGAAAGCTCCAAAACATTGGCATTTAAAAATTAAGGTTGATTAAGGGGTTTGTATCCAACAATTTATAGATACACGAAGCCATGAAAGTGTCATCGTGTTCAAGGGCACTCATCCTAATAACGTAAAGACGGTGCCTAGCTATAGGATCTATAGAAAATAACCTTGAGATACTAGAAGTGGGGCAGGTCAATGAACAACAAGAGAATCTCCGAAGTGAAATCTAGAGATGGAGAGTTTCAGGTTTGTGAAAAAAGGAATGACAAGGCAAATAAATGAGGATCGAGGCAAGAATGACTTGAATAATCAGAAAATCTTGGTTACTAGAATTCTTATGGAGAAAACTAAGAAAAAACTAGGAGATCTAAGGTTCTTTCTCAGATAAAGCAATGAAAGAGCATTGGCAACGATGAATATGAAAGAAGTAGCAAAAACGTGATCAAAAATACCTCCCATACTAGTTTAAATAGTCAAGGCACCGGTTTAAAAATTTGAAACCACGAGTCAAGGTCATAGAAAAGCGGGAAATGAAAAGGTATGACAGGTGAAGTGGGTGACGTATCAGATGGCCAAAAGGTCGTGTCCTATAAATGCCATCAGGCATACCAAATCCCAATAGGACAGGTGGCAAATGTAGAATGTGTCGAGCCGTCAAACCCTCTAAATGTCACCATTAAAGCAATTTCGCTTTAATGATGAATCATGTGTATATGATGTAATTAAGACATGTCATTAAAGCTTCAGATTAATAAGGGATGGTAATTCCTATATTTATTAGGCATTTATGAGGAAAATGATAAAAATTGAGTAGAGCTAGTGTGATCGGATAAAAACTGAAAAAAGGTTAATTAATTTCACCGAGTAATAAAAAAAAATAGCTTGGCTCTATTATTTAAGGAGGTATTGTTATATGTCAAATTCACCAAAAAAGACACGTCATCAAAATGGGTGGACCGGCATAGCCACGTAAACCGAAAATCAAAAGAACCAGCCAAAAGGAGATACATTGACACTCCATGTGGACACACAACTCAACATCAACAGTAAATATCAAACCAGCGATCCCGAGTAAAAAATCGAGTAGAGCCAGGACGAGACAAACAGAAGAGCAAAACATGTTCATCCCTACTCAGCACGAACATGAGGCAACTATGTGAAATTCTATCCACTGCCGAAAAGGTAAACAACCAATTACAAGCAACCACAAGTCAACTATAATACAAGAGTCCAGCTAGGAAAAAAAAACAGACCCACTCCTACTCTTTAGGCGATCAGAGACAGAAACGGGGATACGATTCAACAACATTTAAAACGAGATAATATAGAATAGGAAAGATATCCCTAAATCAACTCTATAATCTATTACTTGTGCGCCACGATAAAAAACCCTAGCAACACCATGTATAAATACCCCTACAAAGACACATCAAAAGGGGCAAGCAATTAGAGAGATAGAGAGGGAAATAAAAGTGCGTACTATTTAAACATTTATAGTGGATTTGACTAAGTTGCTAAGGCAACAACCAGTGGTTGTTTCTCCGGTCACCGGAATTTTACCACGTATTCCATTTTGCATAATTTTGTTATTTCCATTGCAACTTTTATTTTATTCATATTTGCAGGTTTACACCGATCTAAATCGTTGATTGACTGATTATCGAAAGACCACTATCAACAATTGTATTTGTTTTTTTGCCGATCCTAACTTTAACCATTATATATCTTTTAGATCCTCACTAACTTCTTCATTCAAGTTTGGCCTCGTCGCGAAAGGATGTACTAGGAAATTTAACAAGTCAACTGTTTGGTAAATACAAGATTGTAGCAATAAGAGAACAATGATAGAATATTGACAATTGTTCTGAAAATTGTTCTTAATTGACAATTTTTCAATTAACCGTTGAATGCTAGGGTGTGTTAGAATAGAATTCTTTAAACTTCGACACACAATAACATTTTATTTATCGAAAAACAGATGCATATATATTTCTAAATAAAAAGATCAACCAAAAAAAGAACATCATTCTTACTTTTTTTTTTAAATAATAATGATATATATATATATGTTTTCTTTGAATTATGACTTATATAAAAATAAAATATAAAATAAAGTAAAAAAAAGACGCCAAAAGATGTTAAAAAAGATATGTAGTTAAATTTCTATCCTTAATGTTGCACTTAATTTTTTTTTCATTACTTTGAAATTAAATTAATCCTAAAACTTTTAAATAACAAATATTGAAATTCAAATAATTTACAAAAATATACCTAATTTTAAAACCAAATTTTTATTTTGACAAAAAAATTGAACTAAATTTTAATAAAGAATGTTTTCAATATTAAGACAGGTCGTCACCGATTAATCTAACAAGTACTCTATTACAAGTATTATTTTGAAAATACATAGGGATATTTTTTAATTTTGTTTATTATAAAATTCAAGATTGGTTAGGGTAGGCTAGTCCATCCTACCCCATGAAGGGGCACGTCTCGGACTAATAGAGACATTGAGGAGAGAATTCAAATTTCGTTTCACTAACATTAGTGGCAATTTATAGGTGTGCAATTCGGTTTGGTTTGGGTTCAAGCTCGATGTAAAACCAAACTAATGTTAGTCGGTTTGACTATATTTTAACACAAACCAAACCAATATGATTTGCCAATTCGATTCGAACCAAAGAAAAAAAAGTCAGATAGATTTAGGTAGATTTATCGGTTTATGATTGAATCCAACAATTTTTTGGTATTCATATAAAAAACATGTTTAAGTATATAAAATAAAGGTGTTAATCAATTATTTTCAAAATGAAGAAAAATATTATATAATTATCAATAACAAGTATCATAAAGGAAAAATAAAAAAGAAAACATAATTCGACTAAAAATAAAAATAAGATAGTGGCAAAAATAGAAAAAAAAAAGCTTAAATCATAAAAATCATTTTCTAAAAAGCATCAAATGATAGTAGTAATTATATTTTATTTATTTATAAAAATATAAAATATAAAAGAAAGAGGAGTTGTACAATACCTAATGGTTGATGACAATGGATGAGACGATTTATTTATTTATTTATATGAAAGTAAGAAAGTACAAGGGCCAGTTTGCTATTTCTTTTGAAAAGTTGAAATCAGTTTATTTTATAAATTTTGAAAAGAAATTATTTTTGGTAAAACTTCCAAAGGTGATTAATTGATAATCTGGTAAGTTTTGACAATGATTTTGAGAAGTATGTGGAGGTTACTTTTTGAAAGTGATTATGAAATAATCTATTTCAGTATTTAATAAATATTTTATAACATCATTATTATTGTTGACGTCGATTTCTGGATTGTATCAGAAAAGCCAACAAGGATTGGTTTTCGGCTATTAATTCAAAGAGAAAGAGATTCAGAGATTCAGAGAGAGTAACGAAGACAAGTTTTACGTGGTAAAACTCCGATGACCGTAGAAACGTCCACGGGTGGTTGAAGGATCAACCAAGCCAAAATCCACTATGAAAATATGATGTTTACAAGCTCTCGATCTCCCTTTTTTCTCTCTGTATTTGTTATGATTGTTGTATGCTATATTGCCTATATCTTTTCTTGACGAGATTATGGATCTATTTATATGTTTATAGAACCCTAATCTGCTTTGTACAAGTAATATAGGATCTTTGTATTTAATTGTGATTCGGTTACTTGCTTGAGGTTGATTTGTCTTCTTTCCTGTTTCGGAGTCTCTTATGGAAATCGAGTGAGATTCTAGTAGTGCAGTTTTATTTGGACTTGTTTCCTTATAAGAATGTAGTCTTTGTAGCGAAATCAAGTTGTTTCCTTATCGAGGATTCTTCTAGCTCAGTATTCTATTCTCTTTGGGATTCTTCCTGATGGATATCTTCGCATATTTAATTACTTAATCCGTGTGAATTAAGCACCAAGTTTCTTGTTCGGGTTGAATTTATTCCGGGTAAGAATAACACTGGTTGGTCCCGAGTAGATCCGTTTGAGCCCGAGTAGAAGATGCTTTTTGGTTAATCCCGAGTACTTTTAATCGATTCAGAGTAATTTAGTTGATCCTGAGTAGGTCTTGCCGTGCTACTTGTTTACTCGGGTTTTCTTCTCTTTAACGATGCCTCGTAGGAAATTTCTTGAGTGCCCATTTGGGCGTCCACCTATCTATTTTCTCCTTTCTGTCAATGACGTGTATGCTTGGTAAAATTCACATACGAAAATACCCCCTGAAAATATTTTTGCCGAGTAAATTTCATTTCGGCAAGAGTATTTTAATCATCTTAATTTTTACTCATCAGAATAGCTGTCTTGTCATAATGGCGTGTCTTAATGGTGACCCTGTAATTTCGATTCGCTTCATCACGCGAGATCTTAAATGATGGTGACTTTTTGAAGTTCTGACGGTCGAGGGCTACTTCCTGTTTTGACACGTGTCCCTTGTCTCTTCGTTTTTCAATATCATTTATGAGAAATGATTTTTACGTCTCCCCAAATGTCGCCTACGTCATCGAGTTTCGTCATAAGTTTTTTCCCGCCTTGAAATCCTAGGGTTTCGTGCCATCTCTTCTTTAAATTCTTTGCTGAGAGACATCGTTGGTTTATTCTCAACAATTTTCAACAGAAATTTCTTTAAACTCAGATTTCTTTATCCAGAAGTTCACGATTCTCCGTTTGAAGATCTTGCATCAATCTCAATTCAAGGTTAGTTTTAATGGGGCCATCTTCCCATCATCGTCTCTTTAAAATCACTTTTGATGCATTAGAACGTGGGGATTTCCAGTTAGTTTCTTGCATTAAACGATTACTAGGGGATATCCCAACAGATGAACCTCCATTTTTAGAGGTTGATGTTTCTGGGCTTCACCCTGATGTCACTTTCAGCTCTGTATCGAGTTCTCCATCTAGTTCTGATTCTGATATTTCTGATCATAGGGTATCTTTTCGAAAGATCGGTAAACATCAGAGCAGAAGTGACGTACGCTAGCACGGCTCGAGCAGCGTTCAGATCAGGGAACAGATTGTTAACGAGGGTGATGTTGATGAGGTGTACAGTGCGTCTTGTCTTTCATTTTCTGATACTCGCCCGAATGGCTTTGATACTGAGCCGAATGTGGTCGGGCCAGCTGAAATAGAAAAATATCCCTCCCGATTCAACTTGCCCGACTCGGTCACTTTGGTTCCTGTGGGGGATAGAGCCGTATGGAATCCTCCTGAGGGTATGGTAGCGATATATGGATCGATGCTATGTTGTGGCGTCACACTTCCCTTTCAGCCTTTTATTGCCTGGTTTTTTACTGAAGCAGGGATAGCCTCAGCTCAATTGGCCCCGAATAGTTATAAAATCTTGATGTTTATGTGGCATATGTTCAGTCGAATAAACCTTTCGCCGCCTTCCTCGAATGAAATCAGGCATTTCTTTACGCTGAGGCAGGTTAGCAAGACGGGGACATATTTTCTTGTATCTACTCCATCGAACGGTTGGGTCCCCAAAGAAGCAAAGGTGAATCGGGAGGTAAATACCTCTGATGACCCCAAAAAAAAGGGTTTTGTATGGGGATTCCCTACATCTAACAAGTTCTGGAAGAACAGTTGGTTTTTTACTAGAGAGGCTCTCGGGCTCAATGTCACTATTGGATCTAAGGATTCCTGAAAGGTGTTGAGTGTTCCCCGTTTCTTATGTTCCCTTGAAGTATGGAACAAGAAAATAATTGATTACAGTGATTCTGAGCTGAAGAGGCTGACTCGGGTAGCTGTTCGTACTCTGGAGAAGAGGAGCAAGAGCTACCTTTTTAAAGAGGAGGATTCGATAAAGCTCGGCTTCTTCAGACAGATTTCGGGCCATCGCAGGCGATGTAAGTAACCCGGTGCCCTTTCTATTGTATTTTTCTGCTTTGCATTTTCTGACATTTTTTTTTTATAGTGTTCGATACGGACGTCGTCAGTGATCTTCAGGCTCGCCAGGTGAAGTTGATTCTGAATAAGAGTAGAAAAGAAGCTTTCTGTCAGGGCGATGAGGGTATTGCTCCACCCAAGCCTGATGAGGAAACCGACACTGCTAAGGAACAAATTCTTGAGTGCGTTGATCAGGGTGCTCATCCTCCTACTCAGGATTCTGCTGGTCCAAGTGGCCAGAGTGAGCCAGCTGACACCCAACTGCCTGATAATAGGGAGAGGTAATGTGAAGGCCCATGTGAAGAGCTTGTTGGACTGTTTAAAGCCGGCGACGGTGGTAACATCTTGACTGATCAAGTGCCTGCAGGTGCTAAATTCTTTGAGTCTTTTCGGGACGATCCGGAGGAAGATTCTGCTGCTGATCTTAACTTCCATATTTCTCAGGGTGAGAAGCGAAAGGCAGTTAGTTCACTGTCTCGTCATCTCAAAGTTCCTCGAGTAGTCTCATTTATTGACTCCAGTGATAAAGATGTTACGGATGAGATTTCCCCGAGTGTTGGTGCTGGAGCATCAGTAGGTGCGGACGCTTCAGAACCGAGTAGGGCTTCTCCAAGGTTAGAGATATAGGGCTGAAACCTCGGGGGTTCCTTTATCCCTTTCTCCCTAGGATACGCTATGGGAGATGTCCTCTAATAGGGCTTTTATCGGGGAAGACCGCTGGAGCAACTTTCTGGATGGTTCCCTGACCGAATGTCTCCAAAATGTTTTCAACGGTGCATCTTATGTAAGTTAAATATGACTCCTTTATTGTTTTGGTTCTACCAGATTTCTAAGTATATTCCTTTGCAGATAGTGGCCGAATTTGTTGAGCTTATTCATGCGCAACAACATCAAGCCGATCGAATATTGCGTCTAGAGGCTCAGTTGAAGGCGAGTGATGAGGGCCGTGCTCTAGCCGAGAAAGCTTACCAGCAGGAGGTCTGTTCTGTACAGATATTCACCGACCATTGTCTGGCGAAACAGGTTGAAGCCAAGGAGAAGATATCTTTGGCAGAGGAGAAGGTTGCATCACTTCAACATCTCATATCTTCTGCTGAAGAATCCGTGCTTAAGTTCGAGCAGGAGGCGGAGCAGTCGAGGTCGGCATATGACCAAAAAATCAAAGATCTGGAGCGCCAGGTGTTGACAGTTGAATCCCTATCCTGAGAGGCCAGGTTGGAACTTGAAGTCCAAGGGATGGATTGTTTTAAAAGATCCCCTACTTACGATGCCCTACTTCTTCGGGAGTTTCAACGCAGGTTAGTTTCGGCTGACGAGTTCTTCAAAGTTAAGAATAGGGCGACCGAGAAAGCTCGAGCTAATTGGGAGCTGTCAATCAAACATCATGTGGACCAGTCCTTAGAGTCTCTTCGGATTCAGATGAAGGAATGGAGAGCCTACTATCGTAGTCAAGGCAAAGAGCCCCATCCCATGCATTTAGAGATTCCGTCCGAGCATTCTTTCTCCACCATTTATGCAAGTCAATAGTCGGTTGATGGTGTAGTCCTACATGTCGGGCCAGTCCCGGGTGAAGATTACAGCCTGTGGAGGGATGATATTGTCGACAATATCGCTTGGCCGTCAAATGAGAGCATGCTTCGTAAGTACGAGATGGTGCCAGATCCGAGTATTGGCAAAGGCTCGAAATCCTCGCAACCTTAATTTTGTAGAACTGTAGAAAATTCTGATTTATTTTTCACTTGTAAAGAACCACTCTTTGATCTGCAACCATTCTTTTAGGAGCAATAAAATTTTATTTTATTTTGAATTGAATGGTCTTGATCTGTTCATTGCTGATTGTTGACGAGTGCTATATTAAACTGGCTAATGTTTGGATAACTTAACCGAGTATCTTATTAAACCGGTTATTACCCGAATGACTTCAATTGCCAATTGTCTTATTAAACTGGCTTCTTCGAGGTTCGGGTAACTTAACCGAGTGTCTTATTAAACCGGTTGTTGCCCGAATGACTTTAATTGCCAAGTATCTTATTAAACTGGCTTCTTCGATAGTCGGGTAACTTAACCGAGTATCTTTTTAAACAGGTTATTACCCGAATGACTTCAATTGCCAAGTATCTTATTGAACTGGCTTCTTCGATGTTCGGGTAACTTAACCGAGTATCTTATTAAACTGGTTGTTACTCGAATGACTTCAGTTGCCAAGTATCTTATTAAACTGGCTTCTTCGATGTTCGGGTAACTTAACAGAGTATCTTATTAAACCGGTTGTTACCCGAATGACTTTAATTGCCAAGTATCTTATTAAACTGGCTCTTTATTATTAACCGAGTCATCTTGAAACAGGCAAGTTTACACTTGTGTTTCATACCCGGTTGCTACCCGAACATTACATCAAGGCTCACCATGATCATACGTTCGAGTTCTTATGCAATACCAAGGACGTCTCCCCAGTTTTTATGCGCAAGGGTTTGCCGAATCATTGAGCTCTTTTAAAAAAAAAAAAAAATTGCTTCAACACAACTACGCATTTCACCGAAATTTCTCCTAATAGCGTCCCGAGCATTTTTCCAGAGTTTGGTGCATCGGGTTTGCCATTTTACGAATGTCATTTTGACCCTGCTCGGCTGGCATGCTCCTACGAGCTTCTCCGCCCATTCGGGATTTGATGATCCTGAGAATTCTATTTGCATGTTCTTATTATCATGCTCTGCTTCCATATGTCTTATTATCACATGCCTTCTTTCGGAAATCCCGAGCTAGATGCTATCCTTTCGAAAATTCAGAGTAGTTTTATTTATTACTACAAAAATTCAACAAAGATTTAAATTACAGTTTAATATTTATCCTGACTAATATCGTACTGGCTAGAAAAAAGAATAAAATATTTAATATAAATATATATATATATTTTAAGGATAGAATATCTTCAGATATTGGGCATTGTATGGTCGGGGTAAAACCCCTCCATTGGGTCGAGCAATCCAATGAGCTCCATGGCCGACTATTCCCAAGATCTTGAATTCTTTAAGCAGATTGGTGAGGTCTTGCTTGATTTTTCCTCCCAGTTAGCCCCGATCTTGGCCACCTTATTCTGTTCTTTTAATCACTTCAACTGGTTCTGCCTTGGATTTATTTAAGTCCTCCCTTGGGTCCAACTTGAATGATAAGGATTCTTTACACTGATTTGGCTGCATTATGGTGCACACCTGTTCAGCATCATTCTTGCCTTTGTATACTGACAAGTTTGCTCTTATGGCCATCTCTTGGGATCTCTTGACTATCCCAACCCCCTGGTCTGTCGGGAACTTGATCATTAATGCATAAATGGCGGTTACAGCCCTTGTTTTATTCAGAAATGGCCGACCCAATAATGCATTATACGGCCAATTGTCTAAGTCAACTACCACGAAGTCGAGCAGGATAGTCCTCTAGCAAGGTGCTGTTTCAATCTTCACAAGCAGTTTTACCTTCCTGAGTGACCTGACTTCTATCCCTCCAAACCCCTTTAATAGAGTATGGAAAGGCTGTAAATCTTTTCGTTCTAGCCTTAGCTGGTCATAGACGGCCACATTGAGGATGTCTACTGAACTCTCATTATCTATTAAAATTCTTCGAACTTCCCGATGGCTAATCCGGGCACTTATAACCAAGGCGTCATTAGGCCGAACATCGACGCCATGGGAATCTGCCTCTGTAAAGACTATCGGGTCCCATCCTTCCTTCACCCTTTTCGGGTTTGGCTCAACCGATTTTACGTTAAAGTTATTCCTTGCTTCTATTGCTTCTCTGATTTCCTGAGTTCGTTCTTGGTTTCTTTTCACGGTAGAAGGTCCTCAGTATATCGTATGTATTACCTGATTGGCCTCGGGACTGGGCCATTGATTTCGTCCAGAGTGATCTGCCTTAACTTCTTTATTAGTTTATGATTTCTCATCTTTTTTTAAGATTACATCCCGCAAGTGCCCTTCCCGAATAAGAGTCTCTATGTAATCTCTGAGCTGGAAACACTTTGAAGGCTCGTGCCCGGTTTCTTTATAAAATCTGCAATACTTGGTTGCATCTCTCCGGGGAAACTGAGATTGTCGTCGCGGTTCTTGCACCATATTCTTTTCTTCCAAGATGGCTAAAATTTCTTCTTGTTTTTTTCGTAGAGGGGTGTAATTGGTATATCTGCCTCGGTATTTCTCTGTGGACCGTTCGGCATTGAGCCCATTACCCTCATCCTTGTTTTTCTCCTTGTCGTTCCCTTTTAGCTTTCCCTTTTGATTATGCCTTTTGGTTTCAACATCTCTCACTTGTTAGACATGGAATCAATAGAACCTAATCATAAAAGAGTAAAATTAACAAAAGATGAAACCTACCTATGGCATTTGTGCCTAGGTCATATTAACCTTAATATGATTAAAAGGTTGGTATGTGACGGACCTCTAAATGACTTAAAGGTTGATGATCTACCATCTTGTGAATCTTGTTTGGAAGTAAAATGACCAAAAGGTCGTTTACGACTAAAGGCACAAAAGCCATTGAATGTTTAGGTTTGATACACAATGATGTGTGTGGACCTATGAACATTCAAGCTAGAGGTGGATATGAGTACTTTATCACTTTCATGGATGATCACTCAAGATTTGGCTATGTGTATCTCATGAGACATAAGACGAATGTTTTTGACATGTTCAAAACATTTAAAACTGAAGTTGAAAATCAGCTTGAGAAACGTATAAAAATCTTGAGGTCTGATCGTGGTGGAGAATATCTATCTGGTGAGTTTCAGCAATATCTTATTGATAATGGGATAATTTTTCCCTTTTCTGCACCAGGCACACGTCAACAAAATGAGGTGGCAGAAAGGAGAAATAGAACTCTTTTGGACATGGTTTGTTCTATGTTGAGTTATTCAATGCTCCCAAATTCTTTTTGGGGATATGCTTTACAAACTGCAATGTACATTCTAAACGATGTACCATCTAAGTCGGTTCCTAAAACACCGCATGAGTTGTGGACAGGTGAAATCCTAATTTACAACACTTAAGGATAATTGGATGTTCTACGCAAGTGTTAAAAGGAAAGACAAAAGATGGAGTCCGTTCAGAAACATGCATATTTGTAGGGTATCCAAAAGGAACAAAAGGATATTATTTTTATAGTCCTTCAGATCTTAAAGTATTTGTTTCGACAAATGCTAAATTTCTGGAAAAGGAATTTATGAATAATTTTGTGCCTAAAAGAAGAATTATCATGAATGAGCTTTTAGGAGATACAATTCCACAAAAGGTTTCGCAACCAAGCCAAATTGTAAGTTCTGTACCAACACAAGATCAATAATCTACCATACATCATCGTAATGGGAGGGTTGTTAGACAACCCGAGAGATACATCGGTCTAGGAGAATCTATAGAGAATCTTTCGGATGACGATGACCCCTATACGTACAATGAAGCAATGGAAGATATTGATTGTTGCCATTGGCAAAAGGCAATGCAATCTGAAATTGAATCTATGTTCAAAAACAAAGTCTGGTCTCTTATAGACTTTCCTAAAGGGATAAAACCCATTGGGTGCAAGTGGGTATACAAGAGGAAAAGAGGAATGGATGGGAAGGTGAAATCCTTTAAAGCTAGATTGGTAGCTAAAGGTTATACACAGAAGGAAGGTATCGATTATGAAGAAACCTTCTTTCCTGTGGCCATACTTAAATCCATTAGGATACTCTTATCTATTGTGGAATCTTTAGACCTAGAGATTTGGAAAATGGACGTCAAGACAACTTTTCTTAATAAAAGTCTTGACAAAAGCATCTATAAGATGCAACCAGAAGGATTCATTGAAAATGGCCAAGAGGAAAGGTTATGCAAGTTGCAAAGATCCATATAAGGATTGAAGCAAGCATTCAGATCCTGGAACATAAGGTTCGATCAAGCCGTAAAAAGTTTTGGATTTATTCAAAACCTTGATGAACCTTGTGTATACAAAAGGATTAAAGGTGATAAGTTGGTTTTCCTAGTTCTTTACGTTGATGATATACTACTCATCGAAATGATGTAGGTGTATTGACATCAATAAAAGAATGGTTAGCAAAACAATTTGATATAAAAGACTTAGGAGAAACAAGTTATATTCTTGGTATCCAAGTCATAAGGGATAGAAAGAATAGAATGATTGCATTATCCCAAGCTTCATATATGGATAAAATCATGTCTAGGTTTTCCATGGAAGATTCCAAGAAAGGTATGTTACCTTTCAGACATGGAATCAAACTTTCTAAGGAATAAGTTCCTAAGAATGAGCATGAAGAGCAATTCATGAGTAGGGTTCCATATGCATCGACGGTTGAAAGTCTCATGTATGCAAATGCTCTATACTAGACTAGATATTTGTTTTGTTGTGGGCATAGTTAGCAGGTTTCAATCGAAGCCTAGTTCTGATCACTGGATGGCAGGCAAGCATATTTTCAAGTATGTACAGAGAATGAGAGATTATATACTTGTATACTCTTGAGGGGATTTAATTCCCGTTGGGTATACTGATTCTGATTTTCAGTCTGATTCAAACTCTAGGAGATCAACATCAGGATCTGTGTTTACTATTGAAGGAGGGACAGTCATATGGAGGAGTATCAAGCAATCTTATATTGCTGATTCCACCATGGAAGCTGAGTATGTAGCCGCATGCAAGGCTGCTAAATAGGTTGTCTGGCTCCACCAATTCCCGATTGACTTGGAAGTGGTTCTTGATGCGAACAAGCAGATGTGACAATAGTGGAGCAATGGCTAATTCGAGAGAACCAAGAAGTTATAAGATAGGGAAACACATTGAAAGAAAGTATCACCTTTTGAGGGAAATTATGCATAGGGGTGATGTGACGATTACCAAGATCGCGTCAGTAGAAAATCTAGCGGATCCCTTTACAAAGGCTCTTTCACAAAAGAGTTTTGATGGGCATCTAGAGAACATGAGGATGAGAGATATGACACATTTGCTATAGAGCAAGTGGGAGATTGTTAGGATTACGCTCGATAGAAGAGTATAATAATGTATTTGACAATCTTTTCATATTAATAAAGTGATTTCTATTTTAACAAATCTTATAGCATTTATAGTTTAATTATTATAATTGTCAAAAGTAAATAATTATAAGATCAAAAGACTATGAGAAAATAAGAATTGTTCATACATCTAGATATGTATGAGGTAGACACAATTCTTTAGTTAGTCTTGAATAATATTCATAACTTAAGATAAAAGATTGGGCGCCTTTATCTTGTCAAAGTTGTAGATTTTTTTGCTAGCATTTGAATGGGAACAAATGTGTTATGATGAGTCTAAAATCATCAAAGTGTGGTGTCTTTGGGCAAAAGAATCTAGTGCACTAGGTGCATTGAATAGGATCATAATGAAATACTTTATCTAGAACCGTCAACTGATAAAAGTTTTTATTTGAAAACAATCAGATAGTTTATCTCAATCCTGAGATAAAATGATGGACTTATGGTTGCAAGTGTTATCATTTGAGCTATCAATGAGTACTATTATATAGCATAGTCTATCCTCGATAGTTTGGTGGTATTCATTTGTTAATCGATAGAGGACTTCATTTATAGATATGGACATTGTGGCTCCATTTATTAAATGAGAGTAGAATATCATCATATGGATGTTTTGAGGTATTGGATATTAAATCTTAACGTTAATTTTTTAATAGTGTCTATTGAAACATGGTTTCTGAACAAGTCAAAATATCCAAGTTCAAAATATGGTCATATGAGTAAATATGGTAACTTGGAGCGCTATAGACGGTCTATGAGCTCTTGGCGATTACTGGTATTCTTCACGAGGATACACTTTCTCCAATAAGGTCGTCTAGGGTACGAATGAGTAACATCAACTTATTCTATCTTTATTTAAGAGTTCAAGTTTAGTTCTTTAGTGGAATGAACTAAAATTAAATAGATCGGACCTAAGTGAATCATTTGTTGATTGTGATTGGGTTGTGTCTATTGGAGCTTAAATTTAGATAGCCCGCCAATATCCCCAATTCACACGAACTTGTATGGATCACTTGATATATTCTACCGGACAAATTTAAGGGTCCATCTAGAATTGTAATAAGGTATAAGAACTTGTTTCTTATTGTGAGAATAGGTCTAGTTCACATGTGGAATTTTTATTAAGGTCCAATGGATTTAATAAAATAAGAAAAATAATATATGGCCCAAATATATGTGTTGGGCGGCAAGACTATTATAGAATAGCTTAATTATATTATTTTTATTTTATTATTTAATTAAATGGAAATTAATTAATTTGTTGATTAATTAATTATTTAATTAAAAGTCAAAATCTTTTTCTATTAGGGGATGGTCTCCTAAATATTATACTATTGTTGGTAGTATAATTAATATTAAAAACTATATTTGATAAGTAGATAAATAAAAGGAATTATTTCTATAATCAAATTAGGAAGTCTTAAATATGATTACAAATACACTATTGAGTTGGATTAGGAGTCTTGGTGTAGGAAAGAATTCCTTTTGGAAAAGGATTCTTAACCACCAAGTAAATCCATCTAAGGATAGGATTCTTAACCACCAAGTAAATCCTTCGTAGAAGAGGATTTTTTCTCCTATATATATACTTGTAAATTTTGACAAAGTATGAGTTTTTTGTGTGAGAAGTTGTTTTTTATTTGTATTTTTATTGTTATATAAAAAAACTTTGTCCAACTCATTGTGTGAAGAATTCGGCCAAGCATAGAGAAAAGAGGGAATGTTTTTGTTTTCGATAGTACACTAGTATCTTTTGCATCAAAAGGGTTTTGTGTACAACATCGAAACGGACGTTCTTGGTTTTTTATTGGAGGATTATTGTGATTAACAAAGAAGAAGATTTTGTTTGTTTCTATCCTCATTTATACAATTTAAAGAAAGGAAGCCCACACTCCTAGGTGATTCACGTTCATGGTTGGATTGGAAGATCTTTGGAAGATCTTGCGTATTCAATTTGATGCTAGTCCAATCGTCACGAAAAAAAAAGGTACGATACTTTTTATATACATCAATTAATCTAGGGTTAAGGTTCTTGATATTAAAAGGGATTTTTTTTTATATACGTAAACCCTAATTTTTATAAATTTTCTCAAGCTTCCGCTGCGCTTGGTTTTTTCCCTACAATTCTCTACCACGCTGACTAACTACACCGACTGACTATGCCAAAATGTGGTTCAAAAAGTTGCCCACAGATAGTGTGGATAGCTTCTCCAAATTATCTAGTGATTTTTGCTCGTAGTTTTAGGGGATCAAACCGCGACCAAAGGATCCGATCTACCTGCAGTATGTTACTAAAGAGCGTGGGAAGACACTTCGGTCATACAGGGAGATGTTCTATAAGGTGGTGATTTAGATGGGTGTTTTCGCTAATAAAGAAACCCTAGCTAACTTTTGTAGGAACCCATGGGCGGGCAGACTATTTCGATCATTCACCAAGCGTCTGTTGGAAACCTACCATGAGGTCTATGATAGAGCCCTCGAGTAGGTGGAAATAGATGAGCAGCTCAGAGTCAAGACTGAGAATGATGACATGAGGACTACCAAGCTCCAGAAGAAGGAAGTGTCGCTGACCCAGAAGGCTCAGAACATATCCCCCCAATCGGTCCACATGCCTATATCTACCTTACCAACCTCAGCAAGACCGGTACCTAGCTAGGCGAACTTCTCATCGAGCCTCACCTCACCTCTTCCCAGCGTGGTGGCCCCCATAGCCTAGGATGAGAGAGGATATGACCACTATACTTTTCTAAATGCGTCCTGCGAGACGATCTACCTTGCCATCCGAGATAAAGGGCTGCTAAGAATACCTAATCCCATAAAGCCCCAGTAGATTTAAGAAATCGGCATAAGTATTGCAATTTCCATGAGGATGTGGGACATAACACCTTAGAGTGTTACAATCTCCATAACCATATCGAAGCCCTGGTAAGAGATGGTTGTTTGGTAGAATTTTTTCAGTAGGTTCGAGATAACATCCACACAGGCAAAGAGGTTCAAGCCAAGATCCGAGATCATCCAAAGAAAAGAAAATGGGAGCAGAAAGCCTGATGTAAAATTTTTGGTCATACATACCATCAGTGGAGGACCAACCCTAGCTAGTGCCTCCAACAATTCCAAAAAGAACCCCGCAAGGAAGTTTCCCCGGATTGAAGAGGGGTAAAGTATCTTCAAAGTAGATCAAGGCTTGGCGGAAACCTCTTAATCAGCCCATATCATTTTTACTGAAGCAGATGTGTACAATACCATGCAACTGCACAATGACCCTGTAGGGAAAAAAACGGTTCAAAAAGTAACGGAAGCGTGATAAAACGAAAATAAAATTAGGGTTTGCGTATAAATAAAAAAAAATCCCTTTTATGCAACGAGAACCTTAACCGTAGATTAATTGATGTATATAAAAAGTGTCATACCTTTTTCTCATGACGATTGAACAAGCGCCAAATTAATTCTGCAAGATCTTCCAATCCAATCACAAACGTGATCACCAAGGAGTGTGGGCTCCCTTTCTTTAAATTGTATACCTGAGGATAGAGACAAACAAAATCTTTTCTTTGTTAGTTACAAATATCCTCCAAGAGAAAAATCCAAGAATGTCTGGTCACTTGTGAATCATCAATCAATTTGATTGAAACTCGCGTGAACCTTGGTTCGATGTTGTACACAAAACCCTTTTCGTGTAAAGGATACTAGTGTACTATAAAAAAAATGATCTCTTTTTATCTTTTCTCTTCTTGGCCGAATTCACACACTATTGCTTAGAGTTGATCAAATTTTATCTAGAGTAAAATCAGATTTTTCTCCCTCAAAATTCCTATGATGGCCGAATTCGTCTTTCAGAAAAATAGGGTTGGCCGAAATTCTCTATCAATTGCCTTAGAGCTGGCCGAAAATCACACATATATATAGCATCAAAAGTCCTCTCTCCTAAGAAGGATTTACTTGGTTGTTAAGAATCCTTTCCTTAGGTGGACTGATTTGGTAGTTAAGAATCCTTATCTAAAAGGAATTCTATCCTTTTGTATATATACATGGGCTGGCCGAATTTCATAGGTTATAGATTAAGATCACAAATCCTTTCCTAAGAAGGATTTACTTGGAAGTTAAGAATCCTTTCCTTATGTGGATTTACTTGGTAGTTAAGAATCCTTTTTCAAAAAGGAATTCTATCCTCAACCAAGACTCCTAATCCAACTCAATAGTGTATTTGTAACCATATTAAAGACTTCCTAACTTGATTAGATAAATAACTCCATTTATTTATCTACTTATCAAATATAGTCTTTAATATTAATTATACTACTAACAATAGTATAATTTTAGGAGATCATCTCATTTTAGGAAAAAGATTTTGACTTTTACTTAAATAATTAATTAATCAACAAATTAATTAATTTCCATTTAATTAAATAATAAAATAAAAATAATATAATTTAAGCTATTCTTAATAGTCTTGCCACCCAACACATGTATATGGGCCATATATTATTTTTCTTATTTTATTAAATCCATTTGACCATAATAAAATGTCCACATGTGAACTAGACCTATTATTATAAAAAGAAACAAGTTCACATGCCTTAATACAATTCTAGATGAACCCTTAAATTGGTCCGGTAGAATATATCAAGTGATCTAAGAAAGTTTGTGTGGATTGGGGAACTTGACGGGCCATCTAAATTTAAACTCCAATAGACACAACCCAATCACAATCAACAAATGATTCACTCAGGTCCGATCTGTTTAATTTTAGTTCATTCCATTAAAGAACTAAAATTGAACTCTCAAATAAAGATAGACTAAGTTGATGCTACTCATTCATACCCTAGACACCCTTATTGGAGAAAGTATATCCTCGTGAAGAATACCAGTAATCGCCAAGAGCTCATAGACCGACTATAGCTCTCCAAGTTACCATATTTACTCATATGACCACATTTTGAACTTTGATATTCTGACTTGTCTAGAAGCCATGTTTCAGTAGACACTATTGAAAACTTAACGTTAAGATTTAATATCCAATACCTCAAAACATCCATATGATGATATTCTACTCTCATTTAATAAATAGAGCCACGATGTCCATTATCGATTAACAAATGAATACCACCAAACTATCAAGGATAGACTATGCTATATAATCGTACTCATTGATAGCTCAAATGATAACACTTGCAACCATAAGTCCATTATTTATCTCAGGATTGAGATAGACTCTCCGATTGTCTTCAAATAAAAAACTTTTATCTATTGATGGTTCTAGATATGGTATTTCATTATGATCCAATTCAATGCACCTAGTGCACTAGATTCTTTTGCCCAAAGACACCACACTCTGGTGATTTTAGACTCATCATAACACATTTGATCTCACTCAAATGCTCGCAAAAGAATCTACAATTTTAACAAGATAAAGGCGTCCAACCTTTATCTTAAGTTGTGAATATTATTCAAGACTAACTAAAGAATTGTGTCTACCTCATACATATCTAGATGTATGAACAATTCTTCTTTTCTCATAGTCTTTTGACCTTATGATTATTTACTTTTAACAATTATAATAATTAAACTATAAATGCTATAATATTTGTTTAAATAGAAATCACTTTATTAATATGAAATGATTGTCAAATACATTATTATACTCTTGCTATCGAGCATAATCCTAACAGACCCCATGGTGGTCACAGTACAAATTGCCAATTACTTGGTCCACCGCGTCCTGATTGACATAGGTAGCAGCATGGACATCCTTTTCATGGACACGCTGGAAAGGCTCAACTTGAATCAGTGGTGTTACAACAGTTGCATCATTCCTTTGTACGGTTTCATTGGGGACTCGATTATACCAGTGGGATCAAAAATTCTACTGGTTATCGTTGGGACTACGCCTCTACAATAGAACACCATGACAGACTTCGTTATGGTAGACACCTCATTGGCCTACAATGCCATTTTAGGGAAGCCTTTCCTATCAGCACTTAAAGGGGTGCTATCCATCTACCATAACGTCCTAAAGTTGCTGGTGGGGAACGAGGTTGGCGAGGTACGTGGAGATCAGCAGGCCGTTCATAAGTGATATGCAGTATCCACCAATCCCACAGTATTAATAAAGCAGTATGCATATGTAGTTGTGGTATAGGGACAAGAATCACTATAGATAGATTTCGAGTCCCAAGTGTTGCAAAAGAGTTTGCAAAATATCCGAAGAGGGACGTCTAAGTTGAGGACGAAGTAGAAAAAGACAAGGAGCGGGCCAGTGACCACTAGTGGCCACCCCGTTGATAAGTTAGAAGAAATTAAAGTCAAAGAAGATGACCCATCCAAGATAGTCAAGGTTGGGGCCACCTTGGAATAGAAAGTAAAAAAATGCATGATCAAGCTTCTCCAGGGATACAGTGACATATTCACCTGAAGCCATGACGAAATGCTGGGGATCCCGATCTTCTTGGCCACTTATAGGTTGGCATTCAACCTCACTTTCTAACCGGTCGAGCAGAAGAGGTAACACTTTAACGATGAATGGAACGCTGTCATACAGGAAGAGGTCGACAAATTGTAAAGGCCGGATTCATCAGGGAATCTCGATACCCCGATTGGATCATAAATGTGGTCATGATCACCAAAGCAAACGTAAAGTGATGCATGTACATTGATTACACAGATCTCAACTGTGCCTACCCAAAGGATAGTTTCCCCTACCCAAAATCGATCAACTAGTGGACTCCACTTTAGGAAATAAGCCCTTGAGCTTTATGGATGCATTTTTAGGGTATAACCAGATCATGATGCACCCCGATGACAAGGGTAAAACCAGATTCATCATTGGGCAAGGTCTCTATTGCTACAAGGTGATGTCATTCGGCCTCAATAATGTAGGTGTTATATATCATTGTTTGGTTAATCAGTTGTTCAAGCTAGAGATAGAAGGACTATAGAGGTGTACACTAATGACATGATCGCCAAATCCCAGGTAGCAGAGAAGCATCAGGACCATCTTCGCCGAACCTTCTAGATTGTAAGAAATAACCAAATGAGGTTGAACCCTGCCACATGTGAATTCGGGGAAACCACGGGAACATTTCTTGAGTTTATGGTTCACGAGAGAGGTATAGAGGCCAACCTAGAGAAGATCCAAGTTATTTTAGACCTGGAATCTCTGGAATCTCCTACCTCACTCAAACAAGTACAAGTGTTAGCTGGACGAGTGGCAGCGCTCAATTGTTTCATTTCACGATCGACTGACAAGTGCCTTCCCTTCTCCAAGGTGATCAAATAAGGAAGAAATATGAAGTGGGACAAAGACAATGAGCAGGCTTTCTAAACTCTAAAGAAATATCTCGCTAGCCTATCGTTGCTGGTCAAGCCAGTTCCTAGAGAGGAACTATTGATTTACCTAGCTGTGTCTGAAATGGTTTTTAGTGGAGCTTTGATCAAAAAGTATGAAGAAAAGGTTCAATAACTTATTTACTATGGGAGCCTTATGTTCACCAAGCCCGAAAAGAATTAGGTCCTTTTAGAGAAGCTCACCTTCGCCTTAGTGACCTCTGTTGGGATTATGCTCGATAGCAAGAGTATAATAATGTATTTGACAATCTTTTCATATTAATAAAGTGATTTCTAGTTTAACAAATCTTATAGCATTTATAGTTTAATTATTATAATTGTCAAAAGTAAATAATCATAAGGTCAAGAGACTATGAGAAAAGAAGAATTGTTCATACATATATAGATATGTATGAGGTAGACAATTTTTTAGTTAGTCTTGAATAATATTCACAACTTAAGATAAAAGGTTGGGCGTTTTTATCTTGTCAAAGTTGTAGATTCTTTTGCTAGCATTTGAGTGGGATCAAATGTGTTATGATGAGTCTAAAATCATCAAAGTGTGGTGTCTTTGGGCAAAAGAATCTAGTGCACCGGGTGCATTGAATAGGATCACAATGAAATACTTTATCTAGAACCGTCAATGGATAAAAGTTTTCACTTGAAGACAATCGATTAGTCTATCCTAATCCTGAGATAAATGATGGACTTAAGGTTACAAGTGTTGTCATTTATGCTATCAATGAGTACGATTATATAGCATAGTCTATCCTCGAAAGTTTGGTGGTATTCATTTGTTAATCAATAGAGGACTTCATTTATAGATATGGACATCGTGGCTCCATTTATTAAATGAGAGTAGAATGTCATCATATGGATGTTTTGAGGTATTGGATATTAAATCTTAACATTAAGTGTTCAATAGTGTCTACTGAAACATGGCTTCTAGACAAGTCAAAATATCCAAGTTCAAAATATGGTAATATGAGTAAATATGGTAACTTGGAGAGCTATAGGCGGTGTATGAGCTCTTGGCGATTACTGGTAGTCTTCACGAGGATACACTTTCTCCAATAAGGTTGTCTAGGATATGAATGAGTAACATCAACTTATTCTATCTTTATTCAAGAGTTCAATTTTATTTTTTTAGTGGAATGAACTAAATTAATAGATCGGACTTAAGTGAATCATTTGTTGATTGTGATTGGGTTGTGTCTATTGGAGCTTAAATTTAGATTACCCGCCAAGATCCCCAATCCACTCGAACTTGCATGGATCACTTGATATATTCTACCGGACCAATTTAGGGGTCCATCTAGAATTGTATCAAGCTATGTGGACTTGTTTCTTTTTGTAAGAATGAGCCTAGTTCACATGTGGACTTTTTATAAAAGTCCAATGGATTTAATAAAATAATAAAAATAATATATATGTCTATATATTTTCATGGGTGGAAAGGCTAATATATAAAAGCCTAAATATATTATTTTTTATTTTATTATTTAATTAAATGGAAATTAATTAAATTGGTAATTAATTAATTATTTAATTATTTAATTAAAATTCAAAATCTTTTTTCTATTAGGAGAAGGTCTCCTAATATTATACTATTGTTGGTAGTATAATTAATATTAAAGACTATATTTAATAAGTAGATAAATAAAAGGAATTAATTATCTAGTCAAATTAGGAAGTCTTTAATATGGTCGTAAATACACTAATGAGTTGGATTAGGAGTCTTGGTGTAGTAAAGAATTCTTTTTGGAAAAGGATTATTGGTCACTAAGTAAATCCACCTAAGGAAAGGATTCTTATCCACCAAGTAAATCCTTCTTAGGAGAGGATTTGACCTCCTATATATACTACCTATAAATTTCGTCCAAGCCTTAGTTTTTGGTGTGAGAAGTTGTTTTTTATTTGTTTTTTATTTGTTTTTTTATTGTTATTAAAAAAAAAACTTCGTCCAACTCATTGTGTGAAGAATTCTGCCAAGTAAAGAGAAAAGAGGGTACGTTTTTGTTTTCGATAGTACACTTGTATACTTTGCATCAAAAGAGTTTTGTGTACAACATCGAATCAAGGTTCACCCGATTTTCAGTCAAATTGATTGATAATTCAAAAATGACTGGACGTTCTTGTTTTTTCTCTTGGAGGATTATTGTGACTAACAAAGAAGAAGATTTTGTTTGTTTCCATCCTCAGGTATACAATTTAAAGAAATGGAGCCCACACTCCTAGGTGATTCACGTTCGTGATTGGATTGGAAGATCTTGGGGATTCAATTCGACGCTAGTTCAACCGTCACCAAAAAAAAAGGTATGATACTTTTTATATACATCAATCAATCTAGGGTTAAGATTCTTGTTATTATAAGGGAAAATTTTTTATTTATACGCAAACCCTAATTTTTAATAAATTTTCTCACGCTTCCGCTGCGCGTGGTTTTTTCCCTTCAATTGGTATCAAAGCCTTATTGTACCCTTAATTAATTGATGTATGTGTTCGTGAATCTTTTTCTTTTTATTGTATATATGCACTTTTTAGAAAGAGATGGCACTCTAGGTATTCGCATATATATTTACATTGGAATGTATGGATATATATATATATATATATATATATATATATATATATATATATATATATATATGTTTTTTATGTGGTTTGTTATTGCTCAATTTTTGTCATAGAATTTCAATGTGTTTTTATTTTGGAATTGTGACAAGAAGGGTGGTATATTATCGCCATAATTACCTTCTTGGTAGTTGCTAAGTTTTTTTTTATTTTGTTGTTGTAATTAAAAAAAACTGTACTTGTTGTAATAAAAAAAATGCATTTGTTGTAATAAAAAAAACTGCAGTAATAAAAAAAACTGCAGTATTTTTTTTATTTTAAATTCTTTAGTAATACATTCAAGTATCGAAGACTCGAAGGTTTGATGAATTGGGAGCAACCAGAACAAGTTTGGGATCATGCGAGCCATAGCAACAAACGTGTGTGCGAAGAGCATGCGGCCACATTTGTTGTGGCATGGGCTACGCATGGCAGCCCTATGGAAGCCATGGGCTGCGCATGGCAGCCCTTTATGAGGTTGTGGCATATTCACGCCCATGGGTAGGAGCCAAGGGTGTGCATGCCCATAGGAGGCGGCCGAGGGAGTCCAAACGAAGAAGGTCACGTGAAGACTTAATCGCCAAGAAAGGAGTTTTTTGTATTCCAAGACATGTAATTTACTTGCTTTTCTTGGATGGACCAAAATTTTAGCTATTTATATTTTTTGTAAAGATTGCAATGTTTGTCAATGTTTGATTACATGTCATATAGAATTGGAGTGACACTTATATATCTCTTTTGGTATGAACTTGCATAGAATGGTTTAGGTATCTAAATTGGCATCTAGATAACTTGGTAAATCATTCTTTGGAGATAGAGTGGGAGAAGGTGTTTTGGAACACTTACGGCCTCCAAGTTTAGTTGAGCTTTATGTTTCATCTAATAACCTCCCAAGAGGTATTCATGAATGGAATTTAGCAAGATACTTCCTTACAAGGATATACTAGACAATTAGCCCAAACGATATCTACTCACAAAGGAGGGATATTCGTGATGGATTATATTGAAGGTCGATAACTTGGTAACACACTCAATGTGAGTTTATTAATATCCTCCCAAGAGTTCTTGTTAATAAAATCACACGGCTAAAATTGAAAATGTTGGTTGTTATGTTAATAATTAGGTGGGACCTAGTCCAACTAATAAATGTTGCGAACTCCCAAAGGAGGGGTGACATTTATGGGTGTTGGATCACCGTTGAATTTTTACATTTGAATTATTTTATTTAATTCAAGATAAATATTCGAAAGTGCTTTATCATGATTATTTACTTATATAATTTTTGTTATTATAAAGAAATCATGACCCCATCCCTAATCAACATCCTAAAAGATAATACTTCAACTGATGATAATTATGTCACGTGGAAAATGAAAATTGGGTTGTTATTGCAAGCTGAAAAACATAAATTCGTTATGTATATTCATTAACCACCAAACTAATGAATCTACTAAGGAGCAAAGAGATGAGTATTAGTAGTGGAAGTCTTCAGATGAGATGGCTAAATGTACGTTACACTATGGCCACATCTCCGACGTGTTGCAACAGCAACATGAATGAATGGAGACCGCTGTCGATATAATGATGTCTCTAGAGGAAATGTTTGCTATGACGTCTAGTACGACTAAGAGAGAGGCAGTGACTGCTTTTATGAATCTCAGGTTGAAACCTGTACAGGGTGTGAAAGATCACATTATGAAAGTCATAGCACATCTCAACATTGCTGAACTAAATGGTGTTGAGATAGATGGTGAGACCAAAATTGACATGATTGTCAACTCACTGTCGGATTCCTTTGATCAATTTAAGTTGGACTACACCTTGAATAATAAGGAATACATCTTGCAAGGCCTGATGCAAGATGTTCAAAGCGCGGAAAAAATTCTTGTGAAAGGTGAGGGTCAAGAGATTCATATGCTTGGTAAGTTGCTACTGTTAAAGACCCGTAAGAAGGTCAAGAGATAACAGAAGAAAAAGCAACTTGAGCCTTCTTAGAAGGAGACCAAGATAGTAACCAAGATCAAAGGGAAGTGTTTCCTTTGTGGTGAAAAAGGTCAAAAGATTAGACTGAATAAGAATGAATTCAACTTGTATTTAGGCAATGGAGCATTGGTGTCTACTAGTGTAGTGGGAGATATTAGAATCAATTTAGATTCTTATAGGCATTTAAATTTAATAAACGTTTATTATGTACCACAATTCAAAAGGAATTTAATTTCAGTCTCTTGTCTAAATAAATATGGATATTCGGTTACTTTTAATAAAAGGTTTTATTATTAGTAAGAATAACAAAATTAATTACAAAAGTACATTGGAAAAAGGTTTATTCTATTTGCATAGAAATATCTATCACTTGTTAGACACGGAATCAACGGAACCTAATCATAAAAGAGTAAAATTATCAAAAGATGAAACCTACCTATGGCATTTGCGCCTAGGTCATATTAACCATAATAGGATTAAAATATTGGTAAGTGACAGACCTCTAAGTGACTTAAAGGTTGATGATCTACCAAATTGTGAAATCTTGTTAGGAAGGTAAAATAACCAACAGGTCGTTTATGACCAAAGGCACAAGAGCCATTGAATGTTTAGGATTGATACACACTGATGTGTGTGGACCTATAAGCATTCAAGCTAGAGGTGGATATGAGTACTTCATCATTTTCATGGATGATCACTCAAGATTTAGTTATGTGTATCTCATGAGACATAAGTCAGATGCTTTTGAAATGTTCAAAGCATTTAAAGCTGAAGTGGAAAATCAACTTGAGAAACGCATAAAAATCTTGAGGTCTGATCTTGGTGGAGAATATCTATTTGGTGAGTTTCAGTAATATCTTATTGATAATGAGATAATTTCTCTGTTTTCTGCACCAGGCACAACTCAACAAAATGGGGTGGCAGAAAGGAGAAATAGAACTCTTTTGGACATGGTTAGGTCTATGTTGAGTTTTTCAACGCTCGCTAATTCTTTTTGGGGATATGCTTTACAAACCGCAATGTAAGTTCTAAATGATGTACCATCTAGGTCGGTTCCTAAAACACTGCATGAGCTATAGACCGGGCATAATCCTAGTTTACAACACTTAAGGATATTTGGATGTCATGTTCACGTGTTAAAAGGAAAGACAGAAAAGATGGAGTCCCGTTCAGAAACATGCATATTTGTAGGGTAGCCAAAAGAAACAAAAGGATATTATTTTTATAGTCCTTAAGATCTTAAAGTATTTGTTTCAACAAATGTAAAATTTCTGGAAAAGGACTATATGAATGATTTTGTGCCTAAAAGTAGAATTGTCCTGAATAAGCTTTCAGGAGATACAATTCTACAAGAAGTTTCTCAAACAAGCCTGATTGTAAGTTCTGTAGCAGCACAAGATCAACAATCTACCATACCTCGTCGTAGTGGGAGGGTTAGTAGACAACCCGAGAGATACACCGGTCTAGGAGAATCTGTAGAGAATCTCCCAGACGATGATGATCCTTATAAGTACACGGAAGCAATGGAAGATGTTGATTGTCGCCATTGGTAAAAGGCAATGCAATCCGAAATTGAATCTATGTTCAAAAACAAAGTCTGGTCTCTTGTAGACTTGCCTAAAGGGATAAAACCCATTAGGTTTAAGTGGGTATACAAGAGGAAAAGAGGAATGGATGGAAAGGTGGAAACTTTTAAATCTAGATTGGTAGCTAAAGGTTATACACAGAAGGATGGTGGATACTCTTATCCATTGTGGCATCTCTAGTCCTAGAGATTTGGTAAATGGACGTCAAGACAACTTTCCTTAATGAAATTCTTGATGAAAGCATCTAAATGATGCAACCAGAAGGATTCATTGAAAAAGGCCAAGAGGAAAGGGTATGCAAGTTGTAAAGATCCATATATGTATTGAAGCAAGCATCCAGATCCCAGAACGTAAGGTTTGATCAAGCCGTGAAAAGTTTTGAATTTTTTCAAAACCTTGATGAACCTTGTGTATACAAAAGGATTAAAGGTTGTTAGGTTTATGAGTTATGTTGGCATTATTCTATATCAAAACAACATTTCCTTTGTATTTTTTAGTTGTCAAGGATTCGTGATGATTCAAGCTTCAAAGAAGAAATGACAACTATTCAAGCAAGTTCAAGTCTTCAAAGGGAAAAGTGTTTCATGATTCTACAAAGGTATATTAAGACCTTTCTTTTCTCTTTCAAGGCTAAGGAACACACATACAATTCATTCATATGTGTCCCTGCATCGTTGTGCACAATGTAAAACACATTCACACACTTGAAGATGAATGCTCATGCATTGGTATGGAAATAACATGTTTTGGAAAATGTATGATTGGAGACAATCTCTATGTAGTTTGCATTCTAGTGTGAATTGTGTTTGTATTTTTATATGTTTGTATAACATAGATATTGAACTTGATTTTAGTCCTAAATCATTCTTGATTGAGTTCTGGTCATTTTGATTACTCATACTATTGGTTTCAAGTTCCGAGTCAAAAGTTATGATACTTTCCAGTCATGTTGTGTACATTGTCTTTGTCTTCGTCTTCGTATATCGAGTCGAATTCTTATTTTATGGGTTGAGTATCTTTTGTACCCATGTTTGTGAGAGAGTTACAGTTCTTAATCTGCAAACGGATTCAAATTCCGAGTTCGAAGGCCAAAGAACGATCGAAGAACGCCAGAGGAGTGCAAGGGAGGTGCATCATGACCAAAGGCCATCAAATGGTGCATGCCTGAGATGGCGCGTGGCCATCTCGGCCACAACTCCTTGCTGCCCCGAGATGCCCATGTGCCATCTCGGGGAAGCATTCTAAAAGGGGTTATTTTGGTCCTTTCATGCTCTTTTGTTCCCTATTCTTTATATATCTCTTCTCTCTCTCATTTGAATCCAAGGAAGAAGAAAATATAATGACGAAAATTTCCAGGTTTTTTCTCTCAACTTTGAATCACCATATCTCTCTCATTTCTTATCCGATTTGAGTGATTCAAGTTGGAGAAGTTTCGTATTGAAGTATTCTATCATCTCTAAGCAACCTTGAAGTCATTTGTTCAAGTTTTCTGGTAGATCTAACCATTTTCGTGACTGTACTCTAAATTGTCAAGGTATTTGTTTATCTTTTGATTTTCTTGATTCTAATGTTCAAATACCTTGGGTCTTCTTCCTACCTGTGTGTATTTGACTTGAACATATGTTGATGAGTAATAGATCTTCAATTAAAAGCTAGTTGTGCTTAATTAGAAACTTGATTGTGAGTTAGGTTTCAATCAAACCTATGTTTTCACATTATTGTGAGTTGTATTGTGCTAGCATCTTATCTAGGACTATTTGTGCTTTGATTGACTTTATTTTCATGATTAATAGTCCTATCATATGCTAGAACTCATTTGTTGAATAGACCTAGGATTAGCACATTTGATTTCATATTTAGAGTTTATTAGAGTTTAATTGACTATTTTGTGAATATATGCTCTAAATGATTGCTAGAGATTTGATTGATCATATCTTGTGTTTCTAGCATTTTTTTGTGTTAGTACTAAAGTCTTGAATATGTACTTCATGAACATGTTTATTTCAAGCTTTAGTAACATGAATAAAATCTAGGTTTAAAGTGTGTGTTTGGAAATTTGGCATGCTCTAGATTTTTATTCATGCATAAGATCTAGACAATCTTGTTTTATGAACTTTATTGTCTATGTCTAGATCTTCATGGAGTGTACCTAATCCATACATTTCATATGCTCATGCATCATCTTGTGTGGTGTCACTTTTGGATTATAAACTAGAAAATATACTTTGTGTGCTCATTGATTAATTCTAGTTTCCATAGAATTTGTTGATCATCTTATTCTATGTTGCATGCTTGTTTGCGTTTTGCATTCATGATCACCTAGATGCCTTGTGAGAAGGAAGTCTTGACAATAGGTGTGAGACCTATAGTGTTAAGCATAGAAGTCTTGGCAAGAGGTGGGAGACCACGGATTGTCAAGAAAATAAGTCTTGCCTAGGGTCGTGAGGATCCGAAAGGGTGAGCGAGGAAGTCTTGACTAAAGTCAGGAGGACTCGGATAGTTGAGCAAGAAGTCTTGCCTAGGATTGTGAGGATCTGGAAGAGTGAGCGAAGAAGTCTTAACAAGAGGTGTGAGGCCTCATATTGTTGAGCATGAGGGCGACATCTTCATGAGTAGGATAGGAGGGTAGTTTCTAGGGGAAGGGGTCACTTGAGAAATTGTACTTTTCTTATCTACTAGTGGATTTTGTTTGCCGGTGGTTGCTAACCCGTGGATGTTTCCTCTTCGGAGGTTTACAATGTTATATCTTGTGTCAACTTTTCTCTATCCCTATCTCTCTTATATTGGTAATTGTTATTTGAATAATGTGGATAGAACTTTATATGTAAGTTGACTTCCTTACACAATATTGTTTGTGTATGTTTGATAACTTTGTATCTTGTGATATTCCATTCAAGTTGTAAAGTATCACATTGTAATACTCTAAGTACAACTTATGGAATTTTGTCTACATTGAATATATTTGTTCATAAGATACATTGATTCTTGTTGTATGTTTTGTAGACTAAGAGTGGAGATTTGAGCATACATGGATATATTTTTTTCTCATAACAATCATGTTAAATGTTAATTTGTAAGCTTATCAAGGTTTTGTCACTAGTCTCAAAAGATTTGTTCAAAGTGAGAGACAACCTATTCACCCCCCCCCCCCCCCTCTAGGTTGTTTAGTATAACCTTGTACACATTATTTCAAAGGTGACAAGTTGGATTTCCTAGTTCTTTACGTTGATGATATACTACTCATTGGAAACAATGTAGGTGTATTGACATCAGTAAAAGAATGGTTAGCAAAACAATTTGATGTGAAGGACTTAGGAGAAGCAAGTTATATTCCTGGTATCCAAGTCATAAGGGATAGAAAGAATAGAACGATTGCATTATCCCAATCCTCATACATAGATAAAATCTTGTCTAGGTTTTCCATGCAAGATTCCGAGAAAGGTATGTTACCTTTCAGACATGGAATCAAACTTTCTAAGGAACAAGTTCCTAAGAATGAGCATGAAGAGCAATTCATGAGTAGGGTTCCATATGCATCGGCAGTTGGAAGTCTCATGTATTTATTGCTCTGTACTAGACCAGATATTTGTTTTGCTAAGGGCAAAGTTAGCAGGTTTCAATCAAAACCTGGTCCTGATCACTGGACGGCAGTCAAGCATATTTTCAAGTATCTCAGGAGAACGAGAGATTACATGCTTGTATACTCTTGAGGGGATTTGATTCCCGTTGGGTATAAAGATTCAGATTTTCAGTCAGATTCTGACTTCAGGAGATCAACATCTGGATCTGTGTTTACTATTGAAGGAGGGGCATTCATATGGAGGAGTATCAAACAATCTTGTATTGCTGATTCCACCATGGAAGCCGAGTATGTTGCAGCATGCGAGGCTGTCTGGGTTTGCCAATTCTTGATTGACCGGAAGTGGTTCCTGATGCGAATAAGCAGATAACTATCTATTGTGACGATAGTGGAGTAGTGGCTAATTGAAGAGAGCCAAGAAGTCATAAGAGAGGGAAACACATTGAAAGAAAGCATCACCTTCTGAGGGAAATTGTGCATAGAGGTGACGTGACGATTACCAAGATCGCGTCAGCAGATAATCTAGTGGATCCCTTTACAAAGACTCTTCCACAAAAGAGTTTTGATAGACATCTAGAGAACATGGGGATGAGAGATATGACACATTTGCTATAAAGCAAGTGGGAGATTGTTGGGATTATGCTCGATAGCATGAGTATAATAATGTATTTGACAATCTTTTCATATTAACAAAGTGATTTCTAGTTTAACAAATCTTATAGCATTTATAGTTTAATTATTATAATTGTCAAAAGTAAATAATCATAAGGTCAAAATACTATGAGAAAAGAATAATGGTTCATACATCTAGATATGTATGAGGTAGACAATATTATTTAGTTAGTCTTGAATAATATTCATAACTTAAGATAAAAGGTTGGGCGCCTTTATCTTGTCAAAGTTGTAGATCCTTTTGCTAGCATTTGAGTGGGATCAAATGTGTTATGATGAGTCTAAAATCATCAAAGTGTGGTGTCTTTGGGTAAAAGAATCTAGTGCACTGGGTGCATTGAATAGAATCACAATGAAATACTTTATCTAGAACCGTTAATGGATAAAAGTTTTCATTTGAAGACAATCGGAGAGTCTATCTTAATCCTGAGATAAATGATGGACTTATGGTTACAAGTGTTATCATTTGACCTATTAATGAGTACGATTTTCCTCGATAGTTTGGTGGTATTCATTTGTTAATCGATAGAGGACTTCATTTATAGATATGGACATCGTGGCTCAATTTATTAAATGAGCATAGAATATAATCATATGGATGTTTTGAAGTACTGGATATTAAATCTTAACATTAAGTTTTCAATAGTGCCTACTGAAACATGGCTTCTAGACAAGTCAAAATATCCAAGTTCAAAATGCGGTAATATGAGTTAATATGGTAACTTGGAGAGCTATAGGCGGTCTATAAGCTCTTGGCGATTACTGATATTCTTGTCTAGGGTATGAATGAGTAACATCAATTTATTCTATCTTTTTTTTAGAGTTCAATTTTAGTTCTTTAGTGGAATGAACTAAAATTAATAGATCGGACCTAAGTGAATAATTTGTTGATTGTGACTGGGTTGTGTATATTGGAGCTTAAATTTAGTTAGCCCGCCAAGATCCCCAATCCACACGATCTTGCATGGATCACTTGATATATTCTACCGGACCAATTTAGAGGTTCATCTAGAATTGTATTAAAGTATGTGGACTTGTTTCTTTTTTTAAGAATGGGTCTAGTTCACACAGGAACTTTTTATAAAAGTCCAATGATTTAATAAAATAAGACAAATAATATATATTTCTATATATTGTCATGGGCGGAAAGGATAATATATAAAAGCCTAAATATATTATTTTTTATTTTATTATTTAATTAAATGGAAACTAATTAAATTGGTAATTAATTAATTATTTAATTAAAATTCAAAATCTTTTTCCTTTTAGGAGAAGGTCTCTTAATATTATACTATTGTTGGTAGTATAATTAATATTAAAGACTATATTTGATAAGTAGATAAATAAAAGGAATTATTTATCTAGTCAAATTTGGAAGTCTATAATATGGTTACAAATACACTAATGAGTTGGATTAGGAGTCTTGGTGTAGGAAATAATTATTTTTGGAAAAGGATTATTGGTCACTAAGTAAATCCATCTAAGGAAAGGATTCTTCCCCACCAAGTAAATCCTTCTTATGAGAGGATTTGACCTCCTACATATACTACCCATAAATTCCGACCAAGCCTTAGTTTTTGGTGTGAGAAGTTGTTTTTTATTTGTTTTTTTATTGTTATTAAAAAAAACTTTGTCCAACTCATTGTGTGAAGAATTCGGCCAAGCATAGAGAAAACAGGGAACGTTTTTGTTTTCGATAGTACAGTAGTATCATTTGCATTAAAAGGGTTTTGTGTACAACATCGAATCAAGGTTCACCCGATTTTCAATCAAATTGATTGATAATTCAAAAGAGACCGGACGTTCTTGGTTTTTCTCTTGGAGGATTATTGTGACTAACAAATAAGAATATTTTTTTTGTTTTCATAATCAGGTATACAATTAAAAAAAGGGAGCCCACACTCCTAGGTGATTCACGTTCGTGATTGGATTGGAAGATCTTACGGATTCAATTCGACGCTAGTTCAATCGTCAGAAAAAAAAGGTACGATACTTTTTTTATACATCAATTAATCTAGGGTTAAGGTTGTTATTATTAAAAGGGAAAAATTTTATTATACGCAAACCCTAATTTTTAATAAATTTTCTCACGTTTCCGCTGCTCGTTGTTTTTTCCCTTCAACCTCAACAAGAAAGCTCTGCCCTTACTTCCAAGCTCATACATTTGCTGCTGTGAGGGACCAGCCACTCCGACTATTTTTAAAGAGACCAGATGTTGCATGAAGGTTAGTTCTTTGGGCCTTTTTACTCACCTAGTTTAACATAAAATACAAGACAATGACGACCATAAAAGCTTAGGCGCTAGCACATTTCATGGTTGAATTCTCAGCTCTTTCCAATCCTGATACTTCAACAGAGCTATAAACAGTTCTCTAAAAGGATCTGGATATTGGAAACTGGCTAACCGACTGCAATCCTTAGATCTTCTACACTGATGGAGCATCCGGACAAGCAGGGGCAGGTGCTGGCATAATCTTGACAGACCCAGGAAAAGCGTAATGCTGCCACAACTTTAGGTTTGAGTTCAAGGCTACGAAAAATAAATCGGAGTACGAAGCCCTTCAAGCAGAAATAACTATAGCCATCGAGAAGATACCCTCGCCAAGATAGATGCCAATAGGATGAAACTCTACCTAAATGAGTACCCTCCAAGTGATCTCTCAATCTAGCATAACACTAGGCAAAGAGGTTGGCCCGGTTGATCGCCTCCCTTGCTGGTTGGACTCATTAGCAGCCTATCTCTAGGAGGGAAAGCTTTCAGAGGATCCAGAGTAAGCTCGGAAGCTCAAAAGGACTTCAATCTGATACTGCCTTATTGATGGGTACCTCTACCATAGGGAAAAGTCCATTCCCCTACTCCAGTGCTTACATTCAGATGAAGTTGATTGGGCACTAAAAGAAATCCACTTAGGCGAATGCGGGAACCATACTGGAGGAGAAGTATTGGCATACCAGGTGCTTCATAAGGGGTTACTATTGGCCGACCGTACATAAAGATGTAAAAACATTTGTACAATTAGGTGGACCTTGCCAAAGGACCTCGAACCAGAACCATCTGCCTCCGGAATGCTTATATTCAATAAGCTCACCATACCCCTTCGAAATCTAGGGAGAGTTGATTTGATCGGTCCCCTCACCACTTCTTCTGTCCAAGCTAAGCATGTTATTGTTGTGATTGACTACTTCACTGGGTGGGTGGAAGCAGGACCATAATCCCAGATCACACAGCGATAGATAATTAATAAGCTCTTGAAGAAGAAAATCTAGTAGAAAAAGGGCAAGTGTGCAGAGGAGCTACCCGAGGTACTTTGGACCTACTAGACTACAAAAAGATCAGCAGTCGGGGAAACGCCAAGTCCCCAATATCTCCGATGAATATTATTGTGGGAGGAGTTTCAAAATATTGCAGGTGAATGGAGTGGTCCGTGGATGGCGGTTTATTAGTATTTTCAAAATAGAATGCTGGGAATCGTAAGAATTGAGAAGTCCTCAATTGAATGGGGTGGGAAAGACAGGTTCTTGAGCTAGAAAGTAATAAGGCCAAGCTCAAGGCAAAACTGGACCTCTTGGAGGAAAAAGAAGACAGAGCGGCATAAAGGGCAGCGGTTTACCAAAGCCGGATTATGAGGTACTTTAACAAAAGGGTGATGACTTTGAGTTTCAAATAAGGGTACTTAGTAACTCAGAAAACCCGGGTCAAATTAGATGGGGTCCTATGACTAAACTGGGAAGGCCCTTACTTGATAAAGGTAGTGGTCCGTAACGGGGCTTACAAGCTCGAAGACATGGATGGACGACCCATCGACCATACATGGAACATTGATCATTTGAAGAGGTTTTACTCCTAGGCAAGGGACTCCGAGCAGATCAGTCCTACCCATATATCATCAATAGTAATCCTTAAACATTTCTATACATTTAGTTTGATCATCAATAAAGTCTCCAATTAGTTTCTCCATCTCCGATTGTGTTTTTCTTTTCGCTAAAAAAAATTTCGCCACGATCGTCGTGAACCAAGGATAGCTAGATAGCATTCTTGATGCCTTGGCCGGGTACCACCCCCCGCCAAGAAAGGTCTTAGTGTAAAATCATAGTTGTCAACTAGATCTTGAGACCATGATAGCTAGATAGCATTCCTGATACCCATGGTGGAGTGACCACCCCCCCTCCCCCTCCCCCTCCCCCTCCCGGGAAGGCTCTGAGCTTAAGAGCATAGTTGCTATGGGACTTGACAAAAAAGCAACGAGCACCTCGATCGGGGTACCAGCAGTGTTGCGGGGTTTTAGACATGTGAAAGATCCCTGATTTACATGCACTAACTATAAGTAATCTGTCTAGAATCGGGGTTTAGAAGTGGTACGAGCAAATTTTTGGCTAAGTCTTCATAGCCAAAGCTCATTACCTACTCTACTTGGTTTATTATACTTAACAGTTTTCAAGTTTCCCTTATTAAATCTAGTTAAGTCAGGAACTATTTTCAGAAGCTGGAATAAAATGAGATGCACTCGACTGGGACAGAAGTCAGCTAAGTATAGATATGAGAAATAACAAAATATTTTCCATTGATGCTAAAAAAAGGAGCCCATCCCCTTAGTTGAGCTATATAGAATCAAGTAGAGAGCGCTTTCCCCGTTTCCAAGCAACTTTAAAAATAAAAAAGTGAATGATACGTAACTGGTCATGATCTAGCAGGGTGCCCACCCCCTTTTCCAGGCAACAAAAACAAGCTTCTAGTAGTAAGTTCATGTGTCAGCATACTTCAGGTGTCTTCCTCTTGTAGCTCCATCTTCTGGTGGTTGCCCACCAGCCTGCTCTTCAATTAGCACTTGGGTAACCACGGCTAGGATCTTGGGAGGGACAGGCTCAGTCTGGGGAGGCATGGTGACACTCTCCCCAACTTGTTCCTCCATTGGCTTTGCCTCAGCTACTTCCTCCGCTCGAGCCAAACCAGTTTGGCTTTCCACCATTTTTTTAGAGGCAGGTTGGTCTTCCATCAATCCCTTAGCAACAGACATGTCTTATTCTACCTCCTTAGAAGTAGGTAAGACCTCAGCAATCCCATGCTACTGATCTTCATCATTTACACCTTCATCAACACCAGTAGTTCTAGAGGAACCTGCCCCGTCACCAGTTGGGGTAGACAATTTCTTCACCCTCTCCAGAATTTCCTCGTTGTCTCAGTCTGCAATGATGGATAAGTCGAAGGGAGGAGGTAATGTCTGGGCCGCTTGGAATGCCAAATAAAAATAACCATCACCAAAGGACTAGTAAAGTTTCACCTCCAAATTGGCCACTTGAGAGCGCAGAGTTCGATTATTCTCCAACTGTTCCATGGCTTTCTTCCTCTATGAGTTTCTCTCCATAGCTCTCTGCTTCTACATGAGGGTTTCCTGATCAATAGCACATTTTAACATCTCTAGGTCAAAGTGATTATCCTTCAACACCTTCTCGATCATGTTCATGTTGAGGTTCAATGCCTATACCGCGCCATGAGTTTGAGCAAGTTCCTCTCTGACTACCTCAACATTAGACTCAACCTTTTTAGCACGATTCCTCAGCGAAGTCATCTGATGGATCACTACGACATTATACTTGAAAGTCTACAAATCATAGCAAATAAGTTAGCCAAACACTAAGTACCAATTATGTAAATACCAAAACGATAGTAAAATGGGATACGATTGTAGGGAAAAATCAGTTCAAAACGCGGTAAAAGCGTAAAATTAGGGTTTGATATATTTAAAAGTTTTCCCTTTAATAGAAAGAACCTTAACCCTAAATTAATTTATGTATATTAAAAGTATCGTACCTTTTTCTCGTGACAATTGATCTAGCCCCGAATTGAATCCGTAAGATCTTCCAATCGAGTCACGAACCTGAATCACCTAGCAGTGTGTGCTATTTTTCTTTAAATTGTATACCTGAGGATAGAAACAAACAAAATCTTTTTCTTTGTTAGTCACAATAATACTCCAAGAAGAAAAACAAAGAACGTTAGATCACTTGTGAATTATCAATCAATTTGATTGAAACTCGCTTGAACCTTGATTCGATGTTGTACACAAAACCTTTTAATGTAAAGGCTACTAGTGCACTATCGAATACAAAATGTTCTTTCTTTCTTTTCCTCTTCGCCGATATTTTCACACACCAATCTTTAGAGTTGGAAGAATTAATCTAGAGCAAGAACCAGATTCTCTCCACTCAAAATTCCCATTTGGCTGAAATTTTTCTCAAAGAAAAATACCTTGGCCGAATTCTACTCTTATTAATTCTAGCTTGGCCGGATTTCACTCTTAGAAATACTAGGTTGGCCGAATCTCAACAAGAGTTAAATTTAGATTATCAAATCATTTCCTAAAGAGGATTTACTTGGTGGGTAAGAATCCTATCCTTATGTGGATTTGCTTGGTGACAAAGAATTCTTTTCTAAAAAAGATTTCTCTTCCACACCAAGAATCCTAATCCAACTCAAATAGTGTATTTATTCAATAACTAGTTATTGAATATAATTAAATTGTGACTAAATTAAAACTTCCTAATTTGACCAATTCTCAATTAGAGTTTTAGTAGCAATCAAATACCTCTTAATTTGACTAGATAAATAAATTCCTATTATTTATATATATAATCATACTCATTGATAGCTCAAATGATAACACTTGTAACCATAAATTCATCATTTATCTCAGGATTGAGATAGACTCTCCGATTGTCTTTAAGTGAAAACTTTTATCCATTGACGGTTTTAGATAAAGTATTTCACTGTGATCCTATTCAATACACCCAGTGCACTAGATTCTTTTACCCAAAGACACCACAATTTGATGATTTTAGACTCATCATAACCTCATAAGGCAGTGGGGTCATTAGAGCTAATCTCCTACCAGAACAGGAGAGGATGAACCAGTTAAAGACCTCGTCCTAACCGGTAATCCTCGGTTGGGGTCAGTACGCTCTCGAGGAGTCACTAAGGTTATGGAATCAGAAGTCTTAAGACCCCCCACTGCTCAGGAAGGTACTGAAGCAGACAGAGGGAGTAGCATGGTAGTAGCAGCAGTAGAAGTAGAGACGACAACAGTTGAGCTAGTAGTAGCAGTAAGAGCAACAAACCTCTCACCCTGGCTAGCCGGGATATGGGTCAAAAGGTGAGAGGTGCCTTGGGAATTACAACGGGTATACGCCTACCACCGTATCGGAGGAGGAGGAGACCTATTAGTTTGAGTAGCGGGGGAACCGGGCGGAAAAGGAGATCTTTGAAGGGTCTAACTATCAAACGGGCCAGGCTACCTTTGAGCCGGTAGTGGAACAATTAAAACTGTACAAATTAATAGAGAGTTAGAGTAAACAAGTGGCAAGCAAGAATTCTAAGTCAACATAAGTAGAAAGATCCAAAACACCTGGGAAAAAAGCGGAGATACGTTGATACCGGTTCACTCAGCTGGGATCATAAGCATCCGAGGTAAGATATTTCAGATTGACAAAGTTTCGCTCGATGATGGTCTCCAAAATTGTCCTAGATTCAACGGTGAGGGAAAATTTCCCCCAAGTTGGCTTACAACTGAACCGGGTGGGAACCTGGTATTCAGTGCCCCGATAAAGATCGAGCTCCCCCATTCTCCACTTGTCACAACTCATTCTTCCTTCCAAGGATTATCTTTCTTGGTGGCACTGGGGACTATAAATTTAGGCTATTTTTTCCTCAGAGATAAAACTACCCCTTCTGACTAGAGAAATTGGTAGTAACCTATAAAAGGAATCCCAACTCGTCGGTCTCGGTTCCCTGTCAACACCATTTTTCTTAAATTTCTCCTTCCATAACATAAGAAAACCCACTAGATGCCTCAAGAACTTGGGCGTCAGTTGAAGAGGGGTAAGCTATAGGGCATGAAGGGCCTTGCGAAAAGAGGGATGGAGAGGCAACCTAACCCCACTCTCAAAGGCGGCCATATAGATAAGAAGCACGCTGGATGGAGGGGTGAACACGTCATAACTCCTATAAGGGACGGTGATGGTGATGCTATCAGGAATCCCAAATCTTTCCTTTAGAAAATCAATGGACTCAACTGTAGTGGTGGAAGTAGGGATAATCCTAAAATCATACGGGAGGGCGAGTACCCCTTTTGTTACGATAGCGGTGGTCACGACCATACCTCCTTTAGCTTCGACCTCGCTTGATTCCCCTTCAGAATCTCCTTCAAATCTCCCCAGAGAAGCATCTGGGTTGTTTGAAAAACCAGACCCAACGGTAAGGTTCTGATTATAGTAGTGGTGTTGCAATTGAGAGACATCACTTTTTCCGTTATCGTCATCCCAAGCTCTTTTGCTATAAGCGAAAGTTAAAGAGTCATCTTCCACGAGACGGTTTACACTGTCATGATTAATGGGACATGGTAGCAGTAGAAAATCGGTTGGAAGAATACGAAGAGGTGAAGGAAACAGAGGAATCATAGGGATTCTTTTTGAATTTTGAAAGTACGTGTTTAAAATGGAGTGATAGATTAGTAACCGGTAACACCAGTGACAGAAGCATGATTAAGTGGGCAAGATTGTTGACCAGATATGCCTAGAAACTCACGCACCGTCGAAAATATTTAATTTTTTCAAACGGAAACACATCTCTCATTTGACACGTAAGCTCTACATTTAATGAGAGGATTTCTTCCCAGATTCTGGTAACCAAGTTGGAAATGAAATTTTTTCCAAAAGAAATAAAATATCTGACTCCAACCCCAACTCAGTCACCGGTGTTCAAGTCAAAGGGGACTTCTGTTAATAGCAAAATTTGACAAAGGTCCAAAGGGAAATTTTCCACCTATGCAAATACCCGGTAGAAGGTACCTCTCAATACCTTTAACAAGAGCAAGCTATAACTTGCCTCGAAAATGCCTAATCCCATATGATCGAGGCATCCAAACATCATTATCGGGGTAAGGTAAGACCCCACCACCTCCATAAAGTACCCAGCTAAGACTTAGGCACCTCAGAACTACCTCATTTGTCCATCAAGGCACTTAACCTACCTACCTAACAAAAAGAAGGAAGATCGTAGAGCTACGACAAGATCATTCAAACGCTACATCAATAGAGGGATCCATAGGATACCCTGCTAGTGGACAGACACAAGGTACCTCGCAACAAGAATAATCAAGCTCTATGCAACCAGATCGATACCTTAAGGTACCTCGCCTCCATATTGGTACCTAGAGATACCTCACTATCGAAAATAACACAACCAAGTAGCCTCCGTGCAATACCTCATTAAACGGTAAGTAGAATCAGAATTATTCTCCAACATGTATCAAACTTCCATGTGCATGCAAACCAAGTCGAAGGGTTCAAGAAGGAAACAAATACATCACTCTCTAAGAGATATTCAAAATAGCTAATTCTTTGGAGTCAATGACATTAAAACATAAAATCTCATCTAGAAAGGGGGAAGATATGTTCAACGATTCATGGCTTGTACACCACGACTCAACCCTAGAGGCTCATAATATAAATATATCGGTAACGGCACGTAGGAGGGATCGACCATTAGTGATCTAAATGCCCTATCCTCTAGTGAAAATAAGGTCCAAAAGGTTGTTGCTTAGTTTTACCCTTGGAATGAGGCAAATCCATCTCCATTGACTTTTTGTCCACTTGTCTATAGATACGAGTTCGCCACCTTCAAATAGTTAAGCAAAAAAGATAAAGAGAAAGTTTAACACTTGCGATGTTCATGTAATCAAATAGTATAAATTTAATAAAACAACACCATAATCTCCTATTATTATATTATCAGTCGATTGATTTTCTTCCACTCTCATTCTTCATGTTATAACCAGTACCGAAGGTACCTACCCCGACTGCAGCCTACCTAGGTAGAGATCTAAAGGATGTTAATTGAGATTCGTCACCTCGAGCAAATTTTTGGTTAACAGTTACCTTTCAGACATGGAATCAAACTTTCTAAAGAACAAGCCCCTAATAATGAGCATGAAGAGCAATTCATGAGTAGCGTTCCATATGCCTCGACAGTTGGGAGTCTCATGTATGCTCATGTTTGCAATACTCTACACTAGATAAGATATTTGTTTTGTTATTGGCATAGTTGGTAGGTTTCAATCGAAACCTGGCCCTGATCACTAAACGGCAGTCAAGCATATTTTCAAGTATCTCAAGAGAACGAGAGATTATATGCTTGTATACTCTTGAAGGGATTTAATTCATGTTGGGTGTATAGATTCTGGTGTCCAGTCAGATTCTGACCTCAAAAGATCAATATCAGGATCTGTGTTTACTTCTTTTTTTATTGATTCCACCATGGAAGCTGAGTATGTTGCCGTATATGAAGCTGCTAAAGAGGTTGTCTGGCTCCGCCAATTTTTGATTGACTTGGAAGTAGTTGCTGATGCGAATCAATAAATCATTATCTATTGTGAAAATAGCGAAGTAATGAATAATTCGAGAGAAACAAGAAGTCATAAGAGAGGGAAAACACATTAAAAGAAGTATTATCTTCTGAGGGAAATTGTGCATAGGGGAGATGTGACGATTACCAAGATTGCGACAGCAGAAAATCTAGCCGATCCCTTTATAAAGTCTTTACCATAAAAGAGCTTTTATGGGCACCTAGAGAACAGGGGGATAAGAGATATGATACATTTGCTATAGAGCAAGTGGGAGATTGTAAGGATTATTCTCAATGGCAAGAGTGTAATAATGTATTTGACAATCTTTTTCATATTAATAAAGTGAATTCTGTTTTAACAAATCTTATAGCATTTATAGTTTAATTATTATAGTTGTTAAAAGTAAATAATCATAAGGTCAAAAGACTATAAGAAAAAACATATTGTTCGTACATCTGGATATGTATGAGGTAGAAAAAATTCTTTAGTTTGTCTTGAAAAATATTCACAACTTAAGATAAAGGTTAGGTGCCTTTATCTTGTTAAAGTTGTAGATTCTTTTGCTAGCATTTGAATGGGATCAAATGTGTTAAGATGAGTCTAAAATCATCAAATTGTGGTGTCTTTGGGCAAAAGAATATATCACACTAGGGGCATTAAATAGGATCATAGTAAAATACTTTATCCAGAACTATCAATGGATAAAAGTTTTCACTTGAAGACAATCAAAGAGTCTATCTCAAGCCTGAGATAAATGATGGACTTATGATTATGAGAGTTATCATTTCAGCGATCAATAAGTAGGATTATATAACATAGTCTGTCATTGATGGTTTGGTGGTATTCATTTGTCAATCGTAAAAGGATTTAATTTATATATATTGACATCGTGGCTCCATTTATTCAATGTGAGTAGAATATCATCATGTGGATATTTTAAGGTATTGAATATTAAATCTTAACGTTAAGTTTGTAATAATGTCTATTGAAATATGGCTTCTGGACAAGTGAAAATATCCAAGTTCAAAATGTGGTCATATGAGTAAATATGGTAACCTGGAGAGCTATAGGCGGTCTATGAGCTCTTGGCTATTACTGGTATTCTTCACGAAGATATATAGTATCTCCATTAAGATTGTATAGGTTACGAAAGAGGAACATTAACTTATTCTATCTTTATTTAAGATTTCAATTTTAGTTCTTTAGTGGAATGAACTAAAATTAATATATCAGACCTAAGTGAATCTTTTATTGATTGTGATTAGGTTATGTCTATTGGAGCTTAAATTTAGATAGACCGCCAAGATCCCCAATTCACACGAACTTTCATGTATCACTAGATAGATTCTACCAGACCAATTGAATCCGCAAGATTATTATATGTTAATTAATCAGGGGTTAAGGTTCATTCTTTTAATGGAATTTTAAAAAAAATATACTAAACCTATTTTCCGCTTCCGGCACACAATTTTTCCTACAGTGTGTTGAATCCAAGAGATGAAGAACCTAACCTTGAGGCACAAAACTCATTCACAAAGGATAACATTCACAACACATATTGCAACCCATGTATCTCAAACAAATAAACCACTCTCCATGACTCTCAAAAACATCTATTATCCACCAAGAGTTATTAAGCTAGACTAACAACAACAATTATAAGCAAACTGATAGATTAAAGAGTTCAAATATAAACGTAAAAATATGTGGCAAGAATAGTTAAGGGTCAATCACTATCTACTAACTCTAATTTAATTCCTTCTACACTCTTGTTGACTTGGGGTCTCTTCATACGTTCTCTTCCTTAGAGCTTCAATGATTGTCTCAAAACATGCTCCAATTCTTGTGATTGTGGCTTGTCGATCTTGATTTTCTTGATGCCACTGTTGTTCTCTTTCCAAGGTCAACAACTCTATTGTTTCTGATACAAGGAAAAACAAGAATACCAAAAGATGTAAAAGGAAACAAAATAAAACTAAAAATAACTAAGATAACCATATATATAACTAAGATTAGCCACCTAATTAAGGTATTTCCTCAGCAGCGGTGCCATTTTTGACGTGTACATTTTTGTTGTTAGAAAATGTACGTCAAAGATATTTATAAAGATCCATAACAATGCCTCAAAAAACTTATAAAATTAATAAAATGGAAAGTCAAGTGTCGTCCATAGGAAAAGGGAAATCAAATGGCTAAAACTAATTAACTAATATTAAAATAAAACAAAACGCGAAAAGATAGAGATGGTAGAATGAAAGTTAATAAATATAATGCAAACTACAATTATATTAAATAATCTAACATGCAACTAATTTAGTTAGAATGCAAAGGGTGAGATATGATATGATATGTGAATGTGGGAGTTAATGCAATTCAGGCACGAATAATGGGCAATTCATTCTTTAAGACCGATTCCATCAATTAGGGCTAAAATCTATCATTAGATGTGATTCTAAAATCACTCAACTCTTACAATACACCAATGATTGGTATGCTCTATTATGTATGGAGATGGTTCCTCATGAAGCATCGATAGAATTAAGGTGGTCAGAATGGCTTGGATTGGAATGCTCACAATCCACCCCTTCCATACTTTTAGTCGGGGATATGTTGGATTGGAATGCTCCCAACATACCCTTTTTAATTCAAATGATCATGGTTAAACACCTTAGGTGTGGATGGTTAAAAGCATAAGTTGATACCTAATGAGAATCAAGAGTTGGAATACCTCTACAATGAATTGGGAGTTGGAATGCCTACCCAACCTCAAGTGAGTATTAAATGCATTAAAGACAAAAATCAACCACTAAGTGATATAGGAGTTGGAATGCCTACCCACTTCACAAAGATTTCAATTAAAAATCAATTACTCAAATAAGTTCAATTAATTAACAAGAATCAAGAGTTGGAATACCCACTTAATTCAAGAGACAATTAAACACAATTAGGCACAATGAATGGAACTAAATTAATCAAATCAAAGCATGGTGGAAACCCCACAATCCATGAATTTATTACATAACTCCCACTATTGGGTTTTAGTTAATCATGCTAGATAGAAAGTAAAAGCTAAGAGACAAGAGATAGAGAAGACCTATGTGAAACTCCTCCTTTCGTGAAGCTTGATTCCAATCTTCTTGTAGCCTTGAGTAAATAAGGATGTAAGATGGTTAGATTTTATAGGGAATGATGCCTAGGTGTAGGGTTAATGGTTAGTGATGTAAGGGTTTAGAGAGTGGTGGAAGAAAAGGATATAGAGTGGAAGAATTGGGGAAGAAAGTGTTTTCAATAAGAAAATGGTGTTTTTATAGGCTTGGGAGGCTAGGATATGATCTGGGCATGAAAAGACACATTTGCCCCACTAAAATGGGTTGATTTTTGTCCAAAGAGCTGATCCCGTCAGATTCACAACTTTTGGTGTACGGGTTGTGCACGGGTAGGGTTACCCGTGCACTTATACACACTAGTCAGTAAAATGGGCATAAATCCCTCTAGAAGACTCAAAATCACAATCCGTAAAAACTATTGCACACTAGACTTCTAGGGCTTTCCGAATATATGTGATTCAAAATGTCATTCATTCAGAAGAGAGAGGTATGACTCTATTAAGTTGGATGATCTGTATGAGCCTTTACAGCTTCAACACCTTACCTCCCTAACTTACTTTAAGCTTAAATACCATCGGTAGAGAATATGACTTTTGCTCATTTCATCTCATTTTGTGACCCACACCATGACCTGATTGCCTATGATACGCTTTTGGCTCTTGGTGTTTGCATAAGTTGTTTGTGAGTCCCGGCCTACGCAATGACCTGATGGCTAAGCTATGCTCCTTTGTCTGCTCATTGATTTCTTCAAATGCGTGGTTTGTGCATGGGTAAGGATCCATGCATGACCAACACATTTGACACTTTTGTGCTTCTTCAGTTTAGGCATTTTTTCTGCACAACACCATGGTATCCATTTATTCTTCCGTAACGTACCCAATTGCCTACAAACATACCAAAAGATCCATAAAATACGTAAAAACACATGAAAACGAGACAAGAGAAATGGAATTGAGTGCCAAAATATATAAATTTGTTGGCAAGATCAAATACCCCCAAACCAGACTTTTGCTCGTCCTCGAGCAAACCATAAAACATAACAAATAAGACTCAAATAAAACTGACTCAACCTAAGACTCACCTAGACTCAAAATAAATAATTCAAAAAGTTGCATGTCCAACTGGCAATGTGATGGACGGATGTATGATAGAGATGAAGGGAAAAACGGTTCAAAATGCAATGGAAGCGTGAGAAATCAAAATTTATAAAAATTAGGGTTCACAAATAAATAAAAATTTTCCCTTTGACTAATAAGAACCTTAACCCTAGATTAATTGATGTATATAAAAAGTGTCGTACATTTTTCTCGTGACGATTGAATAAGCACCGAGTTGATTCTGTAAGATCTTTCAATCCAATCACGAACGTGAATCACCTAGGAGTGTGGGCTCCCTCTCTTCAATCTGTATATCTGAGGATTGAAGCAAACAAAATCTTTTTCTTTGTTAGTTACAATTATCCTCCAAGAGAAAAATCCAAGAACGTCCGATCACTTGTGAATTATCAATCTAATTGATTGAAACTCGCGTGAACTCAATTTGATTTTGTACACAAAACCCTTTTGAAGTAAAGGATACTAGTGTACTATCAAAAACAAAAACGTTCTCTTTTTATCTTTTCTCCTTGGCCGAATTCTACACCCTATACCTATGAGTTAATCGAACTTTGTCTAGAGCAAAAACTAAATTTTTCTCCCTTAAAATGCTCTCTTGCTAGGCCAAATTCTCTTTTTGAAAATTGCTTAGCGTGGCCGAAATTCCTCGCATAGAAAACCTTAGGGCTGGCCGAATTTCCTAACATATATATATATATATGATCATAAATCCTCTCTCTATAAGGATTTACTTGGTTGCCAAGAATCCTTTCCTTATGTTGATTTATTTGGTAGTTAAGAATCCTTATCTAAAAGGAATTCTATCCTCTTATATATATATATATATATATATATATATATATATATATATATATATATATATATGGGATGGCCGAAATTTCTATAGAATTCAATTAGGAGACTTAATCTTTTCATAAGAAGGATTTACTTGGTAGTTAAGAATCATTTCCTTAGGTGGATTTACTTGGTGGTTAATAATTCTTTTCAAAAAGGAATTATATCCTACACCAAGACTCCTAATCCAACTCAATAGTGTATTTGTAACCATATTAAAGACTTCCTAATTTGATTAGATAAATAATTCCTTTTATTTATCTACTTATCAAATATAGTAATTAATATTAATTATACTACCAACAATAGTATAATTTTTGGAGACCATCTCCTACTAGGAAAAAGATTTTGACTTTTAATTAAATAATTAATTAATCACCAAATTAATTAATTTCCATTTAATTAAATAACAAAATAAAATAATATAATTAACCTATTCTAAATAGCCTTAATGCCCAACTCATATATATGGGTTAATATATTATTTTTCTTATTTTACTAAATCTATTTGACCTTTATAAAAAAAGTCCACTTGTGAACTAGACCCATTCTCACAAATAGAAACAAGTCCACATGCCTCAATACAATTCTAGATGGACCCCAAATTGGTCCAGTAGAATATATCAAGTGATCCATGCAAGTTCGTTTGGATTGGGGATCTTGGCAGACTATCAAGATTTAAGCTCCAATAGACACAACCCAATCACAATCAACAAATGATTCACTTATGTCCGATCTATTTAATTTTTGTTTATTCCACTAAAGAACTAAAATTGAATTCTTAAATAAAGATAGAATAAGTTGATGTTTCTCATTCATACAGTAGACAACCTTATTGGAGAAAGTGTATCCTCGTGAAGAATATCAGTAATCGCCAATAGCTCATAGACCGCCTATGCTCTTCAAGTTACCATATTTACTCATATGACCACATTTTGAACTTGGATATTTTGACTTGTTCAGAAGCAATGTTTCAATAGACACTATTGAAAACTTGACGTTAAGATTTAATATGCAATACCTCAAAACATCCATATGATGATATTCTACTCTCATTTAATAAATGGAGCTACGATTTCCATATCTATAAATGAAGATCTCTATCGATTCACAAATGAATACCGACAAACTATCGAGGATAGACTATGCTATATAATCGTACTCATTGATAGCTCAAATGATAACACTTGCAACCATAAGTCCATTTATCTCAGGATTGAGATAGACTCTTAGATTGTTTTCAAATGAATTTTTTTATCCATTGACGGTTCTAGATAAAGTATTTCATTCTGATCCAATTCAATGCACCCAGTGCACTAGATTCTTTTGTCCAAATACACCACACTTTGTTGATTTTAGACTCATCATAACACATTTGATCCCACTCAAATGCTAGCAAAAGAATCTACAACTTTGACAAGATAAAGGCGTCCAACCTTTTATCTTAAGTTGTGAATATTATTCAAGACTAACTAAAGAATTGCGTCTACCTCATACATATCTAGATGTATGATAAATTCTTCTTTCCTTATAGTCTTTTGACCTTATGATTATTTACTTTGGACAATTATAATAATTAAACTATAAATGCTACAAGATTTGTTAAACTAGAAATCACTCTATTAATATGAAAAGATTGTCACATATTACACTCTTGCTATCGAGTATAATCCCAACAGGAGAAAAGTAGACATATGCAAAGTAATCTAAAACAACTCGAATGCACTTGAGGGAAACTCACATTATCACGAATCCCATGTCTAAGAGCTTTCTCATATTGGGAACTTCTCACTCCCACACCTTGAACATAATTCGCTTCGATTCTAAACCTCACCCGATTTCATTCTCTTTTTATCACTTAGAGTCCTAAGTTCACACTCATTCAAGGTATATAATGACGAAATTTATACATAGACTTCTAATGCATTACATACAATGTACATTCAAAATTCGATAATGTCTATGAACTACCCTAGGAGTGATTCACTATGCCATGGATGTGGAAGATCAAGCTTCAGCAAACATTCCCAATCAAGACATACTATTGTTCAAATAAGACTTTCTCTTTGGTTGTAATGGGGCCATGGGGTTAGACGTGGTGAACAAAGAAATTAAAAAAAAATTGAATTCAAAGATCACCAACCATGCTTAGTTATACTCACACACCCCATACAAAGTTCTACTTTACAAACCATTTACATTTGCATCTAGGCATCATATTTAACTCACATTTTATGCTTTCAAATTGGTCCTTCACATTGTGTGTACTTTTACAATTAGTTTCAAGCCCCCTTTCTTTCTTTTTGATTTTTTTCTTTTCTTTTGCTTTTCTTTTTCTTTGCCTTTTTCTTTGCATTGATCTTTCTTTTCTTTTATTTTTGCACACATATATGAGACTCTTACAATTTGGCTCGAAGTGCAATTTTGACTGCAAACCTATAACACACACACCCTATACTTGCACATCACAAGATTGCCTAAGTACACATTTTCCTACATTTGAGAGCTACTTACCTATCAAACCTATAACACACACACCCTTACATGATTGGTAATAAAGGGTAGGCTTATGATTAGCTATGGTTATATGGTTCATTTTTGGTTCCAAGTGAAAAAGGTAAGTGTTTGGCTGCAACTTGGCTTTTTGAGCGCACATAAGGGAAATAGGAATGTGTTTGACCTGTTTGCCTATGATATGCGCTCAGGTCTTGATTTTTGCATGGGTTGTGCATGGGTTAGGACCCGTACAGTGACCTAATGGCTATGCTCTAGTCCTTGGTTTGCTCCCTTGTTTCATTAAATGTGCGGGTTATGCATGAGTAAGGACCCACACATGACCAACGCATTTGACACTTATATGCTTCTTCAGTTCAGACCTATTTTCTACACAACTCCACGATTTCTATTCATTATTTCAAAATGTACCTAATTGCCTACAAGCATACCAAAAGAGTCGTAAGATAGGTAAAAATACACGTGTCATATGTGAATTTTATCGTACGTACACGTCATCAACAAAGAGGATAAATTGTCAGGTGGACATCCGAATAGGCATTTAGAAAATATCCTACAAGACATTACCGAAGAAGAGAAAACCCTAGTAAGCAGATGTTGAACAAAACCTATCAAAGTCAATCGACATCATATACTACTCGGGATCAGTTAATGACACTCGGGACTAGTTAAATAACATTTCTACTCGAGATCAAATGATGTTATTCGGGTCCAGCGGGTATTGTCCTTACTCGGGACAAATATGAAGAAAATTGAATAAAAAGCCCATCGCTTAGCTCACACGGATTAGGTCATTAAATACACGAAGATATCCATATCAAAAAGGAATCCCATTGAGAACAGAATACTGAGCAATCAGGCAACAACTTTATTTCTTAAAAAAGACTACGCTCTTATAAGGAAACAAATCCTAATTTGACTACATTACTATAGTCCCATTCGATTTCAATACAAGACTCTGAAACATGAAAGAAGACAGTCCGCTTCAAGCAAGTAAATAATCACAATTAAATACAAAGATCTATTACTTGTTCAAAGCAGATAAGGGTTCTATAAACATATAAATAGACCCATAATCTCGCCAAAAAAAGGATACATACAACAATCATAGAAAAATAGAGAGAGAAGAAAGAGAGATCGAGAATTGTATTTTTATTATTTTATAGTGGATTTTAGCTTGGTTGATCATTCAACCACCCGTGGACGTTTCTCCGGTCATCGGAGTTTTACCATGTAAAAAACTTGTGTCCAATTACTTTCTCCTTCTCTTTTTCTTTGAAATCATAGCTGAAATCCAATCCTTAATGGCTATTTCTCACACATCCAGAAATCGATCAATGGAGACCTAACACAGCGTTTCTGAGAAGTGTTACAACAATTGGTGGCAGACGCAGCAAAGGAAGGAGTTGATCTACTGGTTGCGAGGCACAAACTCCTAACTTCCCGCCTGTGAGACTTCGTTCGGTTGTGGTAGGGCCAGAACTAAATGCACCGGAAGCCGGAAGGAACTCTGTTCCAATCAATCAAGCTGGACGAGAAACACTTGAAAAGGAACAACCACGCCAGAAGTAGAACCAGGATCAGACAGCCTGTGCTAGACACCGGCAAACTTGACCAGTACGAGGATCGGTCATCAACAGAAGATACGATCGGTACCATCGTAAGCGTCATCACCAAATCATGAGTGAAACCCAGTATCAAAGTGAAGAGCCAGAAAGATTAATGGCAATTACCCAGCGGTTCAACCATAAGGGAAGTCCTGTGGGAGACATAGATGTCATAATCCAGAGCCTAACTCGAGAAGTCGAGAACAATAGGCATCAAGTGGACGCGCTAGTAAGACGTTATGGGTATAACGATTTATTTGATGAGGATTCTGACAGCCCGTTCACCAGGGACATCTTTGGACTTCATTCCCGGAAAGATTCAGGATGCCACACCTGGAGCAGTTCAAGAAGGATACAGACCCAAAAGAATATGTCAGACGCTATAAAAGTGTTATGGCCCAGTATGCCCATAGTGATCCCTAACTATGCCTCAACTTTCCACAAACTCTAGGAGATATGGGCTCAAGATGGTTCGGGAGACTGCCTCCAGCAAGCATTGAAAGTTTTAGTGAACTGAGCAGGAGTTTCTCAAGGCAATTTTTGAGTAATGTTTACAGGAAAAAATCAGTGGCTTACCTTTCTCAAATAAAACAAGGGAAAGATGAGTCGCTGATGAAATATCTGGGAAGATTCGGCCAAGTGGTATCGGAAATCGGCAGTGCAAACGATGAAGCGATAATTGCTGCATTCATCAATAACTTACAAAATGGAAGGTAGTCTTCTGATCTAAGAAGAGCCCGACTGACCAGATATGTAGATATGATGGACATGGCAGGAGGATATGCACTAGCCGAAGAATAAGAGTTAGCCACTAGAGGATGCTACATGCATGGAATAAAACCTTAGAAGGACGTTGAGTCCAATGTATAGAACCAAAAGGGAAAACAGAAAGGAAACAACAAAGAAAAGAGCAAGGACGTGGGAAACAGGCGTAATGCCAAACAGACCACAGAAAAATACCGAGGCAAATACACCAACTACACCCCTTTTCAGAAAAAGCAGGAGGAAATCCTGGCCATTCTTGAAACAAAGAATATGGTATAAGAGCCTCGACGACAGTCTCTGTTTGCCCGACGAGATACCACAAAATACTGCCAATTCCATAAAGAAACCGGTCATCAGACATCCAAGTGTTACCAGCTTAGAGATTATATAGAAACCCTCATTCGGAAAGGACATCTACAGGATGTAATCTTAAAAAGGGATGAGAAATCAGAAACAAAGAAAGAGATCATGGCCGATCATAGCTCTGGTCGAAGCCAAAGGGCCATTCTAGAGGCCAATCAAGTAATACATACGATCTTTGATGGACCATCCACTGGGAGAAGTAACCGAGAGCGAACACAGGAAATCAGAGAAGCAATAGAAGCAAGATATAACTTTGATGTAAACTCGGTCGAGCCACACCCGAAAAGGGTAAATGAAGGATGAAACCCAATAACATTCACAGAAGCAGACTCACATGGGGTCAACGTTCGGCCAAATGATGCCTTAGTCATAAGTGCCCGGATTGGTCACCGAAAAGTTAGGAGAATCTTGATAGACAATGAAAGTTCGACAGACATTCTCAATGTAGCTATCTACGATCAACTCAGGTTGGACCGAAAGGACTTACAGTCTTTCCACACTCCACTCAGAGGATTCGGGGGAATTGAGGTCAGGTCACTCGGGACGGTAAAGCTACCTGTGAAGATCGGAGTAGCACCTTGTTAGAGAACTGTATTACTCGACTTCATGGTAGTAGACTTAGACAATTGGCCGTATAATGCGTTGTTAGGTTGGCTATTCTTAAATAAAACTAAGGCCGTAACAGCCACTTATGCCTTAATGATCAAGTTCCCAATCGAACAAGGGGTCAGGGTAGTCAAGGGATCCCAAGAGATGGCCCGAAAAGCTAACCTATCAGTATAGAATGACAAGAATGAACAGGTTCGCACTATAACACAGCCAAATCAAAGTAAAGAGCCACTGCCATTCGAATTCGATCCAAGGGAAGATCCGAATGAATCCAAAACTGAACCGGTAGAAGAAATCATCTTGAAAGAAGATAAACCAGATAAAAAGATCAAAGCGGGGCTAACCTGGAAGGAAAAGTCAAACAAAGCCTCATTGATCTACTTAAAGAATACAGAGATATGTTCGCTTGGAGTCATGAAGACATGGTCGGGATAAATGCCCGAATAATATCTCACCATCTCACAGTATACCCGAATGCAAAACCAGTGATACAAACGAGAAGATCATTCAATCTCGAGAGAAGTCAGGCAATCAAACAGGAAATAGAGAAGCTACTCGTTGTAGGATCGATTAGAGAGGTCAATTACCCTCAATGGGTAGCTAATGTAGTCCTTGTCCAAAAGAAGAATGGACAGTAGAGGATGTGTGTAGATTTCACAGATTTAAACAAGGCATGCCCAAAAGACAGTTTTCCACTTCCGAGGATAGATCAGTTGGTGGACGCTACATCAGACCATGAGCTGCTTAGTTTCATGGACGCCTATTTAGGATATAACCAAATCCGGATGAACAAGGCCGACGTAGAAAAAATAACATTCACCACTGATCAGGGTTTGTACTGTTACACAGTGATGCCCTTTGGGTTAAAAAATGCAAGGGCAACATATCAAAGGCAGGTCAACAGAATCTTCGCAAGACAAATAGGAAGAAACATGGAAGTATACATTGATGACATGTTGACCAAGAGCATCACGATAGGCAAGCATACTTCAGACCTACGATAGACATTTGATGTCTTGAGGAGATACCAAATGAAGCTAAATCCAAACAAGTGTTTATTTGGAGTTCCTTCGGGAAGATTCCTGGGGTTTCAAGTCCACCAAAGAGGAATCGAAGTTAACCCCGAGAAGATCCAGGCTCTGCAGAAAATGAATTCACCAAGGACCCTCAAAGAAGTAGAGCGCCTAACATGATGCTTAGCTTCCTTGGGTAGATTCATCTCAAAGAACACGGACAGATGCGCACCCTTTTCAAAGTAATTAAAAAAGGGAAGGGACTCGAATGGAATGAAGAGTGCGAGCAGGCATTCTTAAAAATTAAAGAATACATAGGGAAGGCTCTCATCCTTTCAAAACCTCGGATAGGAGAGACACTCCATCTGTACTTATCAATTACAGAACTAGCAGCCAGTTCAGTCCTAGTTAGAACAGAAGATGGAGTACAGAAGCCAGTATATTATACTAGCAAGGCACTTCTACCAGCCGAGTCCAAGTATTCACAGGCAAAGAAAATGGCCCTGGCATTAGTTTCAGCAGCAAGGAAGCTAAGACCATATTTTCAGGCTCATACAATCCAGGTATTCACTGACTGCCCATTAAAGCAAATTCTATAAAAGCTAGAGATTTCAGAAAGACTAACCAAATGGACTATCGAGCTAAGTGAATTCGATATCCACTACATCCCCAGGACATCCCTAAAAGAGCAAGCAGTTGCAAATTTTATAGCAGAGTTCACAGAGCCAATTCTGGAAGCAAAAAGGATGTTGGGAAAAAATTTCCCATGGAAATTATATGTTGATGGTTCTTCAAACACTCATGGCAGCGGGGTAGGGATCGTAATATGCATTCCAGAAGGAGATGATGTCGAATGTGCCATGAGATTTGACTTCAAAGCAACCAACAATCAAGCCGAGTACGAGGCGCTACTAGCTGGACTCAGAGTCTGCATAGCTCTCGGGGCAGATGAAATTGAGATATTCAGTGATTCACAGGTAGTTATCAACCAAGTCTTGAACGAGTACCAAGCCAAGGATGAAGGCATGATAGCCTACCGTGACATTGCAAAACAGCTCCTTCAGAAATTCAAAGAATATAAGATTGCCCAGATCCCTAGGGAGGAGAATGAAAAGGCAGACGCATTGTCCAAACTAGCGTCAGTAACAACCACAATCAGGCAGAAGACTATTCAGGTTGCACATCTCCTCAAACCGAGCACAGCTAAACCGAGAAACTTAGAAATTTTAGAAATCCGAACACCACCAGATGGTTGGATGACTCAGCTAAAAAGGTTCCTGGAAGAAGGCATGCTCCCGGAAGATCCCTTGCAAGCAAAACGTATCAGGTATAGATCAGCAAGGTACACATTGGTTGGAGGAGAACTATACAGAAGAAGGTATTCCCGAACACTCCAAAGATGTGTGTCAGAGGAGGATGCATATAAGATATTACAGGAAATCCATGGAGGAGTTTGCGAAAACTACACTGGGGGTAAAAGTTTGGCACACAAGGTACTCAGGTAAGGCTATTATTAGCCTACTCTATTCTCAGATGCACAGCAATGTTCGGATAGTTGCAATACTTGCCAAAGGATTGCTAATGACATCTGACAACCCCCTGAGCAGCTCAGAAACCTCACATCCCTATGGTCATTTTCCATGTGGGGTTTGGATTTAATCGGCCCAATACCAACTGAGACAAGGGGTGGAGCGAAGTACGCCATAGTAGCCGTTGACTATTTCACGAAGTGGGTAGAAGCTGAAGCATTGGTGCATATCACAAAAGTAAACACCATAAATTTCATGAAAAAGAACATACTTTATAGGTTTGGAGTCCCAAACACTATAATCACGGACAACGGCACCCAGTTCGATAACTTGAAATTTAGACAGTTGTGTAGAGAGTACCAGATTGCCAATTACTATGCCACACATGCCCACCCTCAAACAAATGGGCAGGTCGAAGCAGTGAACAAAATCATGAAGCACACAATCAAAGCAAAGCTAGATGTCAAGAAAGGAAGCTGAGTTGAAAAACTTCCCGAGGTATTGTGGGCATATCGGACAACAGCAAGAACGACAACCAAAGAGACTCTATTCACTTTAGCGTTTGAAACAAAAGTTGTTATCCCCATAGAAACGTTATATGCATCACCCCGGGTCAGGTTGATATGCTATTGCAAAGTCTAGATGAGCTAGATGAGAAAAAGGAGAAGTCTCGAATACGAAATATGGCATATCAATAAAGAGTAGCTTGCCACTACAACTCTCATGTTCGGGTCACGAAATTCCAGCTAAGAGACCTGGTACTCAGGAATGTGTCATTGAAGATAAAAAATAAAGCAGCAGGTTCCCTAGCTGACAAATGACAAGGCCCGTACAAAGTCAAAGGAATAGCTGGCCATAGAGAGTATTGGATTGCACGACCCAATGCAGGGGCTTTACCCCGACCATGCAATGTTCTATCCCTAAATTATTTTTTGTTCTTTTTTCAAGTCAGGACAATTTTAGTTAGATTAGATATTAGCTGTGGAATTTAAAACTTTGTTGATTTTGTAGTTATCAATAAAAATCAAACTCGGGATTTCTGAAAGATAAAGCATCAAACTCGGGATTTTCAAAAGAACATATGATAATAAGAACATATGGAAGACAATCATGATAATAAGAACATGCAAATAGAATACTCTGGACCATTGATTCCTGAATGGGCGGAGAAGATCGAAGGAGCATGTCAGCCGTGCAAGGTCAATTGACCTTAGCAAAAAGGCAAACCCGATGCACCAGCTCGGGATGCTATCAAAAAAAATTCTGGTGAAATGCGTAGCTGTGTTAAGCAATTCAAAAAACTTAACGATTCGGCAAACCCTTGCGTATAAAAACTGGGGAGACGTTCTCGGTAATACGTAAGGACTCGAACATATGATCATGGTGAGCCTTAATGTAATGTTCGGGTAGCAACCGTGTATGAAACACAAGTATAAACCTACTTGTATGTTTTTAAGATGACTCGGTTAACAATACTAGCTAGTTTATAAGATACTTGGCATAAAGATTGCAACGGTCAGTTAAATAAGATACTTGGCGTTAAAAATTATTCAGGGAACGAAATCGGTTTAATATGATACTCGGCTAAGTTACCCGAACAGAAATAGCTGGTTTAATAAGATACTCAACAACAAGAGTCAAAGAATAAATTTCATGAGCCATGGAATCAGATTAAAAACCACTAAGTTCAGAAGCTACTCGGAATTTTATTGATCTTTCAAAAGAATCGTTACAAAGTTCTTTTACAAAAGAATTATTACAAAGAATTCTTTACAAAGAATTGTTAGTCTACAAAAAATTCTATCACAAAAATCAGGATTGTGAGGATTTGGAACTCTTGCCAATACTCGATTCAGGCACCATCTCATATTCACGGAGCAGACTCTCATTAGAAGGCCAAGCAATCGTGTCGGCCGAATCATCCATCCATTGGCTCTAATCTTCTTCTAGGATCGGCCAGACATCAGGCACCACACCCTCTACGACCGACTCTTGACTGGCATAAAAAGTCGATAGGGAGTGCTCAGATGGAACCTCCAAATGCATGGGATGGGGCTCTTTGCCTCGGCTACGGTAGTAAGCTCTCCACTCCTATATCTGAATCCGAAGAGATTCCAAGAACCAATCCAGATGATGTTTGATTGATAGCTCCCAGTCAGTTTGGGCCTTTTCAGTCGCCCTATTCTTAACTTTGAAGAACTCGCCAGCTGAAACTAGCCATCGCTGAAACTCCCGAAGGAGAAAGGCATCGTAGGCAGGGGATCTTTTAAAACGATCAACCCCCTGGACTTCAAGTTCCAGCCTAGCTTCTTTAGATAGAGATTTGACTGTCAGAGCATGGCGTTCCAAGTCCTCGATCTTCTGTTCATATGCTGACTTGGACTACTCCGCTTCCTGCTCGGCCTTAAGCATTGATTCTTAAGCAGAAGATAATAAATTTTGAAGTAATTTAGCCTTCTCTTCTGCTGAAGAAGCCCTCTCCTCGGCCTCCATCTGCTTCGCCAGACAATGGTCGATAAAAACTTGGGCAGAATCAATCTCTTGTTGATTAGCCGTTTCGACCCAAGCACGACTATCCTCACTTTCCTTCAACTGAGCCTCAAGACGTCTTATTCTATCAGCTTGATGTTGCTGTGTCTGAACCAGCTCAGTGAACTCGCCCACCATCTACAAAGAAGTTAATTAAAAACCTAGCAAGCAAAAACGAGCAAAACAATTGAAGTTAAGGATAACTTACATAAGATACACCGTTAAAGACGTTTTGAAGACTGTCTGACAGGGAACAATCTTGAAAATAACTCCAGCGGTCTTCCCAGATGAAAGCCCGACCGGATGACATCCCCCATAGCATATTCTGTGGAGAAGGATATGAAGGAACCCCCAAGGGTTCAGCCCCTTGATCTTCAACCTCGAAGGGGAGGGGAACCCTTGTTCGGCTCCGAAGTCTCCTCATCCGCCGATGCAAGGGAACCCCTGTTCAGCTCCGAAGTCTCCACATCTGCCGACGCTCCAACATCAACGCTCGGGGGAATGTCAGCCACAATATCTTCATCACTGGAGTCGATGAAAGAGACCACCCGAGGAACCTTGAGAGGGCGAGTTGGAGAGCTAACTAGCTTCCGCTTCTCAGCCCGAGAATGGTGGAAGCTGAGATCAGTTGCGGGATCTTCCTAGCCTCATCCCAGAAAGACTCAAAAAACTCAGGACCTAAAGGTACTTATCCAGCTGAGGAATTACCTCCATCATCGGCGTCTGACCGCACAGCAGGTCCTTCACCAAGACCCTCACTCTGCCTCTCCCCATCATCAAGCAGTTGAGTATCTATCGGGCCGTTCGGACCACTAGTCTCCCCTGCGGTCAGTTGAACGACGTCCCCGGGGACATATTCGAGAACTTGCTCTTCGACCGCATCAGGTTCCTCGTCAGACTCATGCGGGGCAATACCGTCATTGCTCTGACGAGAAGCTTCTTTTCGACTCGCTTGAAGAATAGACTTCACTTGGCGAGCCTGAAGATTGCAGACAATGTCCGTATCGTACACTTAGAAGAAAAGAAGAACCGGGTCAGAATATAAAAGCAAAAAAAAATAATAGAAACAGGGCCACAAAGATCACTTACATCGCCTACGGTAGCCCAAAATCTGTTTGAAGAAGCCGAACTCTATCATCTTCGACTTAGTAAAAAGATAAGTCTTGCTCCTCTTTTCCAGAGTGCGAACTGCTGCCGGAGCAAGTCTGGTCAACTCAGTATCGCTGTAATCAATTTTCTTCTTGTTCCATATCTCGGGGGAACAGAAGAAGCAGAGGACTTTCAACACCATCCGAGTATCCCCAGTTGTAACGGTGACATCAAGCCCGAGACTCCCTCTTGTAAAAAACCAACTGTTCTTCCAGAACTTGTTGGATGTAGAGAATTCCCATACGAAACCCCATTTTTTAGGGTCATCAGAGATATCAGCTCCCCGATTCACCTTTGTCCCCTTAGGGACCCAACAGTCTAGCAGATTAGACATGAGGAAATAGGTTCCTATCTTGCCAGACTGCCTCAGCGTAAAGAAATGCCTGATTTCACTTGGGGATGATGGTGACAAATTAATCCGGTTGTACATGTGCCACATGCATATCAAGATTTTGTAGTTGTTCAGGGCCAGTTGGGCCTGAGCGATCCCTACTTCAGCCAGAAACCAGACAATGAATGGCTGAAGAGGGAAAGTGATGTCGTAGCAGAGCATGGATACATAGATCGCCACCATGCCTGGGGGAGGATTCCACGTAGCTCTATCACCCCGCTGGAGTCAGAGTGGCCGAACTGGGCAGATCGAATCGGGCGCGATACTTTTCTATCTTATCTCCCTCGACTACATTAGGCTCGACATCAAACCCACTTGGGCGAGTAGCAGAGAAAGAAAGGCGAGATATTCTGAACGACTCTTCGACATCGTTCTCGTCAACAGTCTGCTCACTGATCTGAATGTTGCCCGAGTTGTGCTTGTGGACTTCACTTCTGCTTTGATGTTTGCCCATCCTTTGTATATGTGCCATATGATTAGAAACATTAGAATCAGAACTAGATGAAGAATCAGAACTAGATATAGGACTAAAAGTGACGTCAGGGTGAAGCCCAGAAACATCGACTTCTAAAAACGGAGCTTCATCAGCAGGGATTTCCCCAGTAATCTTTGAATGCAGGAAACCAACTGAAAATCCCCATGATCTAATGCATCAACAGCAATATTAAAAAGTCGATGACGAGAAGACGGATCCATTAAAACTAACCTTGAATAAAGAACTGATGCAAAATCTTCTACGGAGAGGTGATGATTTTATGAGCAAAGAAATCGGGGTTTGAGAAATTTTTTCTGCTGATTTTTTTTTTAGAATGAACCAACATTGTCTCTCAGTGAAGAATTTAAAGAAATAATAACATGAAACCCTAAGATCTCAAGGCGGAAAAAAACGATGATGAGGTTTGATGACGAAGGCGGTGCACGAGGAAACAAGTAGATCGTTTCTCATAAATGATATCGAAAAACGAAGATGCAAGGGACACGTGTCAAAAAGAGAACTGGTTTTTGTCGTCAGAACTCCAAAACATCGTCGTCATTAAAGATCTCGTGTGGGGAAGCAAATCGAATTTACAGGGTCACCATTAAGACACGCCATTATGACAAGACATTTACTCGGGTACTAAAAAGATATTGAAAAACTGATTAAAATACTTTTGCCCGAAATAAAACCCCGTTCAACAAAAATATTTTAAAGGGGTATTGTCATATGTGAATTTTATCGTACGTACATGTCATCAACAAAGAGGATAAATTGCCAGATGGACATCCGAATAGGCATTCAGAAAATATCCTACAAGACATCACCGAATAAGAGAAAACCCAAGTAAGCATATGTTGAACAAAACCTACTCAGGGTCAATCAACATCATATACTACTCGGGATCAGTTAATGACACTCGGGACTGGTTAAATGACATTTCTACTCTGGATCAAATGATGTTACTCGGGACCAGCGGGTATTGTCCTTACTCGGGACAAATATGAAGAAAACTGAATAAAAATCCCACGCTTAGCTCACACGGATTAGGCCATTAAATACAAGAAGATATCCATATCAAAAAGGAATCCCAATGAGAATAGAATACTGAGCAGGAAGAGTTCCCAATCAGGCAACAACTTTATTTCTTTAAAAAAACTACGCTCTTATAAGGAAACAAGTCCTAATTGGACTACATTACTAGAGTCCCATTCGATTTCAATACAAGACTCCAAAATAGGAAAGAAGACAGTTCGCTTCAAGCAAGTAAATAATCATAATTAAATACAAAGATCTATTACTTATACAAACCAGATTAGGGTTTTATATATAATCTCGCCCAAAAAAAAGGATACATAAAACAATCATAGAAAAATAGAGAGAGAAGAAAGAGAGATCGAGAATTGTATTTTTATTATTTCATAGTGGATTTTGGCTTGGTTGATCATTCAACCACCAGTGGACGTTTCTCCTGTCAATGGAGTTTTACCACGTAAAAAACTTGCATCCAATTACTTTCTCCTTCTATTTCTCTTTGAAATCACAGCTGAAATTCAATCCTTGTTGGCTATTTCTTACACATCCAGAAATCGACGTCAACAATACGAAAACGAGACAAGGGAAATGGAATTGAGGGCCAAAATAAATGACAATTTTGGCACGATCACCAAACGGTATTTTGAAGTCATGTTGCATGTGGAATTTAATGTTTAACAACAGAATGTATTGCCTTAACTTGGTTGATATTTCCCATTCTTTTTTGTCACCAATCACCTTTGGCACATTACAACCATGTGGAAAATGCCTAGTTGATCTTAGGGGCAGTCTATCTTGGGAATATTAGTCGATGCATGCTATTTTTACGTTCATGACATTGATTTCTTTGTGATAATCATTCAATAAAATTACCATTTCCTCATCTCTTGGCCCGAATCCGAGTGAATTCTCATATTTAATAGCTATATTCTAGTCAATACAGGCGTTCAATGTATTTAAGACAATGGAGATCAAAATCGGGACTTTTGGTGTAGAAAAATTCAGATTTTAAAGAAGAGTGCCAAGTTTGCTAGTAGTACGTTGGTCTGTACCCGTGATATGCTACCTGTGAATTGGCACCAATGTTCTCCAAAGTTGACTTCATCAAGAAGCATTCACCAGTCCACACCAACGATGTGTTATCTACGAAGCCTCTTCAGATCGCTAGCCAGAAATTGATGGTCTATACCAGTGCAGTATTACCCATGAACTGGCAATAACTTTGACCAAACTGACTTCGCCAATAAGGATTCATAGATGCACACCCATGCAACAATAGTGGATCGAGAGCCATAATTGCCTCTATTTGACTTCGCTTGTCTACCTCATAGATGCACACTCGCGTAACAACTCGCTGACCAAGAGTCATAAATCCTCAAAGTGCAGTTTGTTGGTCTACTTCGTGGGTCCTTACCTGTGAACTATGGGTCGCGAAGTTGCCCAGATTTGATGACGTCAACAAACTCAGACCTATTTTTGGCAACATTATAAATACATAACTTCTTATTTTTACCCACACGCCGTCATAGGTCTTGACACAACCTCATAGCCCTTACATCACCTTCGATCTTAGAATCTCTCCCCCTAAATCCAAACCAATTCTACACCATTTCCTACCCAATTTCCTTAACAAATTCACTTTTCACCATTCCAACACATCTATTTCACTATAAACCAAAGACTCATTCAAGGAGCATGAATTCCACACATTGAAATAGGGGAGGTTGAAGACTTGGGGAAATATCAACATACTAATGAGTTTCTTCTTATCTATTGCTTCTTTAATTCTTCTTTGTATGCTTATTATAGGTAACTAAACCCTTGTGGGAGCTTATGTAATTTGACATGAGTTATGGGCAATCAACCATTTATCTTAGTATTTGATCTCTTAGTTCCATTCATCATTCTTAAAGTATTTGATATCTCTTTGGATTGAGTAAGCATATCGACTCTTGATTCATTGTTTTGATGTTAAATTGGTTAGATGTTTTTAAAATTGGATCAAATATCTCATCGGATTGAGTAGCCATACCAACTCTCAATTCAAGTTGAGATACCCACTTTATGTGATTAAAACAAGTTATTTTGAATAGAAGGGATGTGTTGTGAGCATCCCAATCCAACATATCCCGACTAAGAAATGGAACGGGTGGATTATGAGGATCCCAATCTAAGCCATCCCAACTATCTTGAATCTATCTATGCATAATGAGAAACCCTCTATACACTCAATCGAGCATACCAATCATTGTTGTGTAGTAAGAGTTGAGTGATTCTAAACTCACATCTAAAGGTAGATTTAGCTCTAAAAAAATGAATCAGTCCTTAAAATGATAAATGGATTGCCCATTATTTGTGTTGTGATTGCATTAACACCCACATCCACCTTATTTATTTTCACACCACATTCTTGCTAACTTAGTTTAATTTTAGTTTTAGCTTAATTGTTATTTGCATCTTAGTTATTAATTTCTAACAAATTCAACCATCACATTTTACTTTTAAGCACTACTAGTATTAGAATATTAATTTGATCATTAGTGCCATTCGATCCCTGTGGACCAATACCACACTTGCCATTTTACTTGTTTTTGAAAACATTTTGAGCACATTTCGGGTCCTTTACAAATATCTTTTTGACCTTGCATTAATGACAAGTGCAAATGTGTATATCCACTCTCTTCGTTTTTGTTTGGTATTGTAGAGGACTTCCATAGTAGATTATTAATGACGATGGTGAGTTCATCTTAGATTTTTCCGATTTCTTCCTAAAGGGTTTTTTTTTTGCTCCAACTTTTTTGCTCTATACAAATGATGTTCTAATCTTTTGCCGAGGCACTAAAAAGAATCTGAACAATATCATAGGTGCTTTTGAGGTTTATGGTGATAATTCAGGCCGGTTTCTTAACTAAGGTAAGTCCTCCAATTATTTTGGATCTTTTGTCCCCCTCGGATTGGTAGTTTGTAATCTCTGGTTGGTATGCAGATTATACATCTTCCATTTTCTTATTTGAGAGTCCCTTTGTTTCAGGGTAAGTCTTGAAAGGCGGTGTTAAGGCCTATTATGGATAAGATATTGTCTAAATTTGCTAAATGGAAAGTCGGTAGGTCCCTCCCTATAGCCAGTCGTGCTACTCTAATCAGGTTGGTCATCACTAGGTCATTTGTGCACTCTTTCATGATTTACAGATGGTATTCTTCTTTAATTTCGTTGATAGACTGGTTCTTGTGAGGAGACTAAGTTGGTTTGGGTAGCTTAGGATTGTTGTTGTAGGCCTTACTCTCAGCGTGTTCTTGGTCTGAAAGATCTTGGTTATTGAATGACTCTCTGTTGCGGAAATTCACTTGGAAGTTTATAATCTCTAATGGTTTTGCTTTCTCGTTTCTTCCGTAAAGGTATCTTAGGCAGTAGCAGAAGCCTTAGAGAGGGTATGGCACCACCTCGATTTGGTATTCTCATCTAACCAATTATAGTTCCCTTCTTAAGGAAGGTATTTGGCTGATTAGTGAGAACTCTCGGCGGGACTTTTTACGTGATAATTGGCTTAAAGTTCCCATTTTGGAGCTTTTAAGGATTCTAGATTATTTAGCTAATCCGTTTCGAACAAAGGTCTCATATTTTATTTCAAAGGGCAGATGGGTGTTGGACAATTGTATTCGAGCGCGCTTTTCAGATCTTTGTTTTTGAATTGATCTCTAACTCTTTGGGAGGCTGTTTTCTTGACTTTCCAGCAATGTGGCTCTACCGAAACTTGGCAGTCCTTCTTCTTTTATAGAATGTCAGTTTCTTTTAGTCAATGTGTGAGGATTTTATAGAAGGCAGCTATCTATGCAGTGATTTGAGGGGTGTCGACTGCCCAGTGGATCTTCGAAAGGAAGTCGGTGGACTTTAGATTCGTCCTTTCTCTAGTTTGGAGTGCGATTTCAAAGGCAAATCACTTAGAGATTAGTTGTATGTGTAATTGTATGGACGACCTTTTGATTCTTGATCGATTTGGTCTTCAAAGTCACCTTTCTAAAGCCCGGTGATCAAAAATGTGGTTTGGTGACCTCTGACTCCTTATTGGATCATAGTGAATACAAATAGTGTTGCTATGGGCTCTCTAGAGGCGTTGATGGTTGTGGTTGTATCTTTTGGAACCGTAAAGCCTTTGTGAAGGGTTGCTTTGCTATTCCCCTTGGTCATGTTTTCGTGTTTGAGGTCGAACTTCTGTCTGTCTCGTTTGCCATTAATTTTACATGGAAGTTTGGATGGCATCGAATCGGGCTTGAGAGCGATTCTTCTATATGGTTCAACTTCTTTCTTCTCCTTCTGAGATGGTTCCTTGGAGGGTTCGTCAAGCGTGGTAACGTTGCATCTTTCAGTTCTCGCAGATGGATTTTCAGGTTTTCTATATTTTCAGGGAGGGGAATCAGGTTGCAAATGTGCTTTTTAAGCATGCTTTTGAGCTTTAGGCAGATTTTTGGTGTTTCTCTGCCCCACCGTTATGTTATTCTTTAGTTGGCGATGACTCCATGGGCTAGAAGTCTTTTCGTGTTTCTTGATATTTTCTGTTTCTTTTTGGTGTGACCTACATGCCTCTTTTTGTTTGGGGTTGATTTTCTCCGGGTTCTTTGTGCTTTGTTGCTTTTTTGTCTCTATTTACTTTTCTTTTATTTTTTTATATATATGGATACCGACTAGGGGTTTTTCAACATATTATCGCTTGAGATGTTTTTTCTATTAGGTCAGTCCAATTCTATTTAAAAAAAAACTATAGATATGTGTGATTTGTAGATGTTGAGGTGTATCTATATATCAATTAGTGAATTTCATGATTAAGTGACCAATGAGATTTAGTCCGGTAGTTGTGTACTCTTTCGAGTTTTTCAGGTAAAAAATCATTGTCTCAGCTGTTATACCTTTCTTTTTTATTTTCGATTTATGGTTTTTGTGCTTAGCCGAAAAGACTGTAAGAAACATATTCAACCCCATCTAGGCTTGTTGTTAAATAATTTACTCTTTCAATTAGCAACATAACACTAATCGCAACTTCTAATAAATAAAACAATTGATCTCTATTTCCTCTCTCCAAATTCTTTCCTTTTTTTACTTGTTCTCCAAAAACCCACAAAACATGACATAAGAGAAAGGAAAAAAAGAAAGATCACATTGATAAACAAAAAGAAGAATAGCACATTCACATGAGGCTCACCACATTCTTTATCATGATCTCAAATGGAGTCGTGCTCCCTCTTTTGTGGCTTCTCCATGTCAAATGGAGTCGCGCTACATCTTTGAGATAGAGAAATTGACGAGATGTGGTTGGTAATTTAATTTTGTTTTCAATTTTTTTATTCTTTTATTATTTAAAAATTATATCCACATTTTCAATGCATTAGTTTTTTTTCCTTCAAAATATCTTTGCTTATTATTTCAAACCGACACATAAAAGGAATGGATTATTTTACCCTTCCTCAATTAAGATTTCATGGCCACCCACTAGTAACAAGGGATGTTTGTACAATTACTGGAAAAAATCTCATATGCGTGCAATTATAATAAATGTGTAAGATGTTTGTGCAATTCTTCATAATATTTAATATGCTTGTGGGTAGGGATGGCAATTTGACTTGCACCCGCGGGCACCCGCCCGAACCCAACCCTATAGGGTCGGGTGTGGCTGGTAAATTTACGACCCGTGGACCCGCGAACCAGCTTAATGAAAAACCCGGTGGATTCACAAGCGGGTGTGGGTTGGAAAAACGAACCAGCGGGTTGGACCCGCGGACACACATAAATAAAATACTTTTATATAAACATATATAGACATTTGAATTATTTTTGGTCATTTCATTTTTATTGTTATTATTGTTTTGTAATGTATCAAGTAGGGAATTAGAGATTGAAATTTAATTCAATTAAGTATCAAATAGGTGATTACATATGGAAATTTATAAATGACAAATCGCGGGTTCGTGGGTTGGGTGTTTGTGGGTATCCCGCGGGTGAAGCATCCACCCGTGAACCTGTATTGTTTCGTAGGTTGACGGGTGAGGGTATGGATGCAACCATAACCCGCCTGCTTACCTACGCGGGTTCGAGGGCGGGCGTGGGTGAGAAAATTTTTTATGGGTGAGGGTTTGGATTTTACATAACCCCCCGAACCCGACCTGCTACCATCCTTACTTGTAGGGATACCTATGTCAATAAAAGGAAAGATGGGGGACAGATCAGTAAAAGAGGACTTGCCTAGCAATCTCCTGTCTTCTTCCAACTATTCAAGCTCAATTCCTACTTCCCTCTTCCTCCTCTCTTCCCCCCCAAATTAGAAAAATAATAAAATAAAATAATAAAATAAAAAACTCAGAAAAAAAGTTTTTAAAACCCACAGTTCTTCTCTAAAATTCCATTTCCTTGTATTCCCTTCCATTCAACTTTCAACTCTGAGCTCTCATTTTCATTTAAGTTTAGCTCCGATTGTTTATACCAAATTCCTTTATTTTATTTTATTTATAATCTTACACTTTTTTTTTAACTTAGATTTTAATTTTTATCGATTACCTAGTCGATTTTAATAATGGTGGCCGTGTATGATGTAGTAAATTTTTGATTTGAATTTTGATGTATAAATCAAACGAATTTTACTGTCCACTTTGACGTGAATTTAGGGTTTTTGATGATTGATTTGATGGCTCGGTTGTTGTAAATAAGTTTTCAGTTTTCTTCTGAGAGGACTTGGGAGGGTTTTGATTGGATTTTGGTGATGGAGAACAGCGTAGGAGAAGCAGTAGAAGATCAGAGCTCCGGATGGCTTCAAGTGAAAAAGGTTTGTACTTGGTGTCAATTTATTTGAAATACGTCACCACATTTGTTTTACTTTGCTTATTTTGGAGATTCATGTTTACTTTATTTGGTTACTAAGAAAGCTGAACTGAAAAATAAAAATAAAAATTATGAGTTGCATTCCCTGCATTTTCCAAGGAAAGAGCCAATTCTGAATCCCTTAGCTGGCAAATTGAATTGTTATTAGGTGCAGATACCAAATGCAATTTTCTAATATATGTTGTTACAGTCCTTCATGTGCTGTGTGTTTATTTGGTATAAAGTAGATTGTCCTTGACTAAATGGGGAAATAGAATTGTTCTTGAACTAAAATATGACTTCAAATGTTTTTGAGATGTTTTACTGAGTGGGTTGTTATATTTCTTGAGGCTGCATCTTGTTTCAGAGTAAAAAAAATAAATTAAGGGAAGAAAGTGAAGTCATTATTGTAAAGAAATGCATATCCAAACGGTCATTGTACATCTGGAACTGGAATGGTCATTTTGGGCATGTTGCCCTTCATTGAATATTAATTCTAAAATTTGTTTATGGGAAGTTCTTGTCATGGCCAGGCTTGTTTGGTTGAGGTCTTGCTGTGGGTGGTTATGGCTTTACTGGACTTTGGTTTTTAATTTTATATCTCATTTAGTTTTTCAGGCAGGTGATGCATGTCCACAATTTAGTGAGTATTGTTAAGATTATTTTCTTGTTGACAAGTAAAACAGTTGCACTATATTTTTACTTTTGTTATGTTGATCAGTTGACTTTTAGATCTCATAGTCTCACATTGATTACATTACCGATTCTTTCCCTCCCCTCCAAACTGTGAAGAACTTTTGTTCTATTTCGTTCTTTCGTCAGTAAAGATTCTGATGTATTAACATATTCTTTTGAGTTATTATTATTACAATTTTATTTTTGAATCATTATGTTTTAGTGATTTATGACAGCATTTCATGACCGGTTGGTCACTTCATATCAGTTAGTATTAATGGCTTGCTTAGGCGCTTTCTGTTTTTTCATTTCTTGTCCAGAAAAATAGAAGTAGCTCAAAGTTTTCCCTACAAAGTTGGGTTGGAGGCTTTTCAGGAAAAAATGCTTCTAATTTTCAGCAGAGTCGATCATTATCAAATGACAGAAGTAGAAATTCGTATGGTAAGCGAAAATCCCAACTTCCAAAGGCAAGTGGAAGTTTTGTTGTACATGGTCAGGGTGGTCTTAAAAATTCTGCTCCCGTATCGAACGAAGATGTAAAGGTTGTGAATTACCTTGATAACTGTGCAGTTAAAGATGGTGAATGTTCTGAGAGTTCTGCATTGTTTGTTGCAAATTCCAATGGTGAAAATGGAGATACTCAGAAAATACCGCAGATTGATAAGCACGGTGTGGTTCAGAAAATCAAGTGGGGTGATCTGGGGGATGAATCTTTGGTACTGCATCATCAAAACAATGTAGGAGATGAAATCAAGTTTGGTGATATTGGACCTGATAATTTTGTGGCTTCTAGGAAGCATGAAAATGATCATGGTTTAGTTTCACGTATTTCACCTAGTGCAAATCTCCAAGAGAACAAATCAGAAGCAACACCAATAAATGTAGATAGTCATGTCCATAAGATGAATATGTTTACTTCTGAGGATCAAATAGTAGAAGAAAAATGTAAAGAAGCTATTAAAAAACCTTCAGAAGATGTAGGAGTATCGATTGCAAACAAGGATGTTGCGGATCGGGACGTTAATGCTTCGAATTGTAGCAAAGTAAGTAGTGAAAACAACAAACCGATTAATAGTGGTAATACTAGTCACAGCTTGCCATCAGACAAGGAGGCAAAGATAGTGCTTAATCATAATGTTCACGTTCAGAAATCTGTTGCTGGTGAGCCAAAGATATCACAAGTAGTCGTTGGAGATGAGGTTATAAGTGCCGGGGTAACAACCCAAGAAACAGAAGCACTTGGTCCTGTAAATAGTGGACCAGAAGTTTGTGGAAAGTCTTTTCCAACAGCTTCTATCGAAGAGTGTTGTAGTCCCTTGAGTACAACATGTGATGATCTGTCAAAGACCCAGAGTATGAGTGCTCTTGGTGAAGATGATTCAAGTGAAAGCAAGGAAAGGTTTAGGCAACGACTTTGGTGCTTTCTATTTGAGAATATGAATAGGGCTGTCGACGAACTTTACCTTCTTTGTGAAGTAGAATGTGATTTATATCAGATGAAAGAGGCTATTATTGTTCTTGAAGAGGCTGCATCTGATTTTAAAGAACTGACTTCCAGAGTGAAGGAGTTTGAGAACGTGAAAAGGTCCTCTTCACAATCATTTGATGGAGCACCAATCACTTTGAAGATTGATCATCGTAGGCCACATGCCCTTTCATGGGAGGTAATCATGCTTTCCTCTTTTACTAATACAAAAATTTGGTCTGTAAATGCTCAGATGTCAAATAGTTCGCACTGTTGTAGACAACACCTAGCACATGAATGTGTTGTTTGTTATTGTTCAGAAACATTTCTCAGAGGGTGTTGGTTGTGTGAAATACAGGCTATGACTCTATTGAGGTACACCTGGCATGGTTTATTTGGCCACCTTGTTGAATATATGTAGTGTTACTTATTTTGATTTTTTGCAAAGAAAATAATATAACATCTCTTATCTATGGCATGTAGTTTACGCTGCCATTTTCTGGTTTCGGCTGTGATTTTGATTCAAGGTGATGAATTGATTTATGCATGTATCTTATACATAATTCGTGGACTAAACTCAGTTATATGTATTAGTCTTTAAATACTATTGTTTTGGCCCACAAACAATCTTAATCTTTTGGGCATCTCAGCTACTTAACAAGTTGTCGAAGCCAGTTTTACAAGAAGTGCATTGAGTACCCCCTCCCCCCAACTTAAATGATTGAATCTCTGAAATGTGTCTGTTTTGAACTTGTGTTTGTGGCTTTGGTCACTTGAAAAAACCCGTTGGTCTTGACTCTTGCATGTCAGAGATGAGTTCAAGTGCCTTAATACTATTGATTGTGGTCTAGTGGTTACTTTAAGTATGTTTCCCTGCTCCTCCCTAATCTCGTTTCATATTTCGTTGTCCGGTAATGTGAAAAAGGTTAGTTATTTGTGTCTTGTACAGGTTCGAAGAATGACAAATTCAACTCACAAAGCAGAGATATTGTCTTCATCTCTGGAAGCTTTTAAGAAAATTCAACTAGAAAGAGCTAGCTTGGATGCTGCTAATAGCACAAATTCCCTGGGGCTCGAGTGTTCAAATTGTCATCATGTATCTGACAATAACTTGAAGAAGCCAGTTGTGGTAGGCGATGAAATACCCAATACTAAGGATTCGGTATTGAATTCAAAAAGGCTGTCAGAGGCCACTCTAGGTAAGTTCAATGGAGAGAAGCGGAGTTTGGAGGTATGCAAGTCCAGTAAAGTTAACTTGGTACAAAATGGTCGTAACTCTTCACAGAACCATACGTCCTCTGCTTTTAATTCATGTAGACTACCTCCTACGGACACTTTGGCTACTTCTGGGTCTGGAAAGAGCAAGAGAGAGCACCTTGGATCTGAAACAGAGAAGCTGCTTCTGAAGAAAGATAAAATGTTGACTGAAAGTGTCATTGATAAAAACCTCAAATCAACAGATCATCTTAAGAGGCAAATTCTTCTCACTGAAAAAGATAAAGAAAAGAGAAATGCAACTTTATGGAAATCTATGGATGCATGGAAGGAGAAGAGGAACTGGGAGGACATACTTTTCTCTCCTTTCGGTGCCTCTTCTCGTATATCATATTGGCCAGGCATGAGCAGGAAAAGTACTGAGCGTGCGCGCATTTTGCGTGATAAATTAATGTCTCCTGAGAAGAAAAAGAAAACTGCTTTGGATTTGAAAAAGGAAGCAGAGGAAAAGCATGCACGGGCTATGAGGATCAGAAGTGAGTTGGAGACTGAGAGAATTCAAAAGCTTCAACGTACTTCAGAAAAATTAAATCGCGTTAATGAATGGCAAGCTGTCCGCAATATGAAGTTACGTGAAGATATGTTTGCTCGTCACCATCGTAGTGAATTACGGCATGAAGCTTTTCTAGCACAGGTTGTGAGAAGAGCTGGTGATGAAAGCAGTAAAGTTAATGAAGTTCGTTTTATTACTTCCTTAAACGAAGAAAACAAGAAACTTATCTTGCGCCAGAAACTTCATGATTCAGAATTAAGGAGAGCTGAAAAACTTCAGGTGCTAAGAATCAAACAGAAAGAGGATATTGCTAGAGAGGAAGCTGTTTTAGAACGGAGAAAACTCATTGAAGCAGAAAAGTTACAGCGTCTTGCTGAGACACAGCGGAAAAAGGAAGAGGCTCAAGTTAGAAGAGAAGAGGAGCGGAAAGCATCCAGTGCAGCACGTGAGGCAAGGACCATTGAAAATCTTCGGAGGAAGGAGGAAAGAGCCAAAGCTCAACAAGAGGAAGCAGAACTTCTGGCTCAGAAATTAGCTGAGAAACTCAGTGAAAGTGAACAGCGTCGCAAGTTCTACCTGGAGCAAATACGGGAGAGAGCTTCTATGGATTTCAGGGATCAATCTTCTCCTTTACTGCGGCGATCGACTAATAAGGAGGGTCAAGGAAGAGCCACACCAATCAACAACAGTGATGATTATCAGGCAAACGTCGTTGCAGGAGCAGGGGGTTCTACTCTTGCAACAGGCAATGTTGCATTGCAACATTCACTCAAGCGGAGGATTAAAAGAATTCGGCAAAGGCTTATGGCTCTGAAATATGAATTTCCTGAGCCGCCCGTTGGTTCTGAAAATGTTGGTATTGGATATAGAACGGCAGTGGCAACTGCAAGGGCCAAAATTGGGAGGTGGCTTCAAGAACTTCAGAAACTTCGGCAAGCAAGAAAAGAAGGAGCTTCGAGTATAGGTTTAATAACTGCTGAAATGATCAAGGTATTTGTTTTAGACCTGCTTTACTGCATGGTTATACTTTGTTTTAAGAATAGGTGCAGTTTGGGTATGTTTGATTATAAAGCTCAGACTTTTGCTGTTGCGGACTTCTAAAAACTACGTTCTGATTACACATGTGCATGCCTCAATTTTTCATTTCTCAAGGAATCTTTTCTTTTCTTGTTCCACCTCTTGTCTGGCTTTAGTAATTTCTTACATTGTGATTACTTTTACTAATAGGGATAGGCTTCTTGTTTGTTTCCTTTGTTATTGAGATCTTGTAATGGAGGACTATAAAAACTGACTTCCCTGAAGGTAACCTATAAAAACTGACTCTGCAAATTTGCGAGAAATCTGGGCTAAAATTTATCTAGAACCTTCTTTAGATTTTTTTAGTTAGTCAGGAACCTTCATGAGAAAGGGAATAAAAACATTTTCATAAAAGTAGTTAAATTTTTTTATGTGCTAAACCTTTGGGGAGGTCCCTGAAATTTTGCAATTATTTAAATTATAAAAATAGTTAATAATATTTTTATGAGGCATATTCTTGGAGTGCTGCAACTTGCATTTGCAGTTACTCTCTTGGGGTTTAAGTTTTGAAATTAACTTTCAACCAGATTCATAAATCTAAGATTATGTCAACTGTTTTTCAGCTAGTGAGGATCTTGGGACTGGCATTAATTGCTATTTATTGCTTCTGTATTTCTTTATATATCTATTTATGTATATATTTCTTTATATTTAATTTTTTATGTATTTATTTAATAATTTAAGGAGGGGGGATGGTAATGGGGTGGGGCTTGGTGGGGAGTTGTGTGTTAAATTTCTAATTTATTGCTTCTGCAATATCTCTGTGAATCAGTTTTTGGAGGGAAAGGGCCTTGAACTGCAGGCTTCTCGCCAAGCTGGTCTGCTTGACTTTATTGCTTCTGCTGTGCCTGCTTCTCATACTTCAAAACCTGAAGCTTGTCAGGTCACAATTCACCTTCTAAAGCTTTTGAGGGTGGTGTTGTCTGTGCCTTCAAACAGGAGTTACTTTCTTGCACAAAATCTTTTACCCCCAATCATCCCCATGCTCTCAGCAGCACTTGAGAACTATATAAAAATTGCTGCATCATTAAATGCACCCGGAAGTGCCAACTTGTCATTGAGCAAAGTATCAGTTGAAAATTTTGAGTCAATATCTGAGGTACTGGATGGTTTTTTGTGGACTGTTGCTGCAATAATTGGTCACATAAGCTCTGATGAGCGGCAGCTCCAAATGCATGAAGGATTGCTAGAGCTATTGGTTGCTTACCAAGTTATTCAACGATTGCGAGATCTTTTTGCACTCTATGATAGGCCCCAGGTTGAAGGATCACCTTTTCCTTCCTCTATTCTCTTAAGTATTTCTCTGTTGGTGGTCTTAACATCGAGCTCTGGAATTATTAGTTCCATTGACTGGGAAACTTCTCCTCTAGTAACAGTGCCTGAAAATGGATGTCCAGAAGTTAAACTTGCAGCGTCTGCTGATTCTGGATTTAGCTATGCAAATAACACCTGTGGAGACAATAAAATTCTCTCATCTGTTGCAAAAGGTAGCACAATTGTACCTCTGGCAGATGTACCAGAACAGTGCTTGTTAGATGAGTCTTGTAAATTAAAAGAAAACGAGCCATTGTCCATGGGAAAAGATAGTGAAAAGAAGTTGGATTTTAGCTCAGTTGAGTTGAATGATGCTACCACAGAAAAGACAGATGCTCAAAATGAATTATGTAAACTTTTAAGTGAGAAAGATGAGCACTTGGTGGATTTTGTTGAACAACAAAAAAATGAAAATATGTCAATCTTGAAACCACCAGTGGCTTTTCTTCTTTCTGCCATATCTGAAACGGGACTAGTGAGTCTTCCTTCTCTATTGACATCTGTCTTACTACAGGCAAACAATAGACTGTCTTCTGAACAGGTAATTTTGCTTCAGCTGCAATCTATATGAGTTGATAATTCAATTCTGTAACATAATTTTTATTTCAAAATCTTACTCATTTTCTTTAATAGTGTAATGTTAACTATACTCCCTAGTCCTTTAATTCGGTCATGGTTTTGAAGATGTGGTTCATTTAATTTTTTGTATAAATTTCTGACCAGCTGCATCTTTTTTGCTCTTCCTTGCTCTTTTGCCTAGCCCATAAATTGAAAAGGGATGCAACAAGATGACTTTCACGGAGGCCTACTATGTCAGTAGCCAGTAGTACCATGACTTGTTACTTGTTTCTCGTACATTGTCACTTATGCACCGTGCACTAACTCTGCTTATGTCGTCGTTTTCAATTATCTTCTTTTTTCATAAGTGGTTTTAGGCTGTGGTAGGTAGACATGAAATGTAGCACATAGCATCTTCTTCTCCTCTTCAATTTGGCATTAGGCACTGTTAATCCGACAAGATATATGCATATGATGTGGTTAGTGTCTTATCTTTGGTGTGATGGGCCTTACTCACTAAAAAAATGCTTTTGATGTGAATGGCCAAACCTAATAGAAATGAATTTTTAGTTAAACTGCCCTTCTTACTATTAAGTGGCTATTAACTTTTGTGATTAGTCTGATATTTTGGTTACAATTTATGCTTCATTATTAATCAATTGTATTTGATAGTGTCTTCAAAAATCATTTAGCTGGTTTGTTATGAGGCTCTCTACTTCAACCCAACTAATGGAAATCTGTTATCCTATGGCAGTTTTCATATATGCTTCCATCTAATTTTGAGGAGGTTACTACTGGAGTGCTGAAGGTTTTGAACAATTTAGCTCTGTTGGATATTCTGTTCTTGCAAAAAATGCTAGTAAGTTAATTTTACATGTCTTGCTAGTTTTAGTTTCAAGGAGATAATTTTTCAGACTATAATGATTCTTTTAGCACATATGTCAACTTGCTATATGCATGTCTGGTACACTTTTCTAAAACCCCTTTTTTATCTTTTTAATCGCTCTCAGGCTAGGCCAGACTTGAAAATGGAGTTTTTCCACTTAATGAGTTTCCTTCTTTCTCATTGCACTTGCAAATGGAAAGTGGCTAGTGATCAGGTAAATTTATGCATGTCACTGTTTTCAAATGCCTGGATAATGCAACGAGATAAAAGCACACATGCTACTCTGTCCAAGACCATTTAAGAGCTGGATGTTTTGATTCATTTTACAATGTCCAATCTGTAACAAATATTATCTGCTTCTGGTTTAGGGCAAATCAATGCACAAGTGTAGTTGACATGTTTAAGCTTTAGACTGAAAGTCTTTTCAATTCTGAAACTTTTTAAATCAGAACAGGCAAATTAATCTGTTTTTATGGATGATCGATTGGACAAAGTTGTACACAGCCTAGAGATTCCCCTTAATGGAGGAGGTCATTGGTTTGAAGCTAAAATCTCATCACTGGAATGAAAAGTTGTTTTTCTTTATCACATGCTTAGAAGAATAGAAAATAATAAATTAACACTGTCCATAAAAAGTAAGAAAATTTTAGTTCTAGGAGCAGAATTTTAAATGTTACGTTTCATCTTGTTGAATTCATGTATCAATTTCACCAATTATATTAACTTAATAAAACTGTGTTCTTAAGTATTACTGGGGGTGCCTTGATTGGGTAAAAACTAAATACATCTTGAAATTTTAGTTTCATCATAGTATGGCAGTCAGTGTAAATATTGTATGGGATTATTTACAGCAGTAATATTTATCTACTTTCCTGCAATATGTTTTAGGTTGGTTTGCTTCTGCTCGAGTCTCTGTTGCTTCTTGGTTACTTTGCCTTGTTTCACGCTGGAAACCAAGCTGTCCTTCGATGGGGTAAAAGTCCTACAATACTTCACAAGGTAAGTGAATCTTTGACTAAGAAGATTTTTGTTACTTCTAGATTTAATTTGTAGAATCTAATTGTTGATATTGATCAATGCAGATATGCGACTTGCCATTTGTGTTCTTTAGTGATCCTGAGTTGATGCCAATCTTGGCTGGCACTCTAGTTGCTGCCTGCTATGGGTGTGAGCAGAACAAGGGTGTTGTTCAACAGGAACTCAGTATGGACATGCTACTTTCCTTGTTAAGATCCTGCAGATATGTCTTGCCAGCAGTGCGTTCGAATCCAAGCTTAGAGAATTTGACAATGGATGATTCTAGTGAGTCTAATCAACAGGGTTCTGAATTAAGAAAATCTCAAGGAGATATTCCTCTACGGTATAGCCGGTACAATGCTAGAAGCACACGGGTATCTCTGGGAAAGGGAGTTGCTTCAGGAAACAGTGTGAGAATTGGCAAGATGAGAAATCAAAAAGATGCAAAAGCATTAAAACTTAGTGAAGATACAAATCTGAAGAACAATCCACGAGCCATGGAAACTTCTTTAATGTTGCATTGTAGGTTCCCTAGCAACTTCATTGATAAAGCAGAGCATTTCTTCAGCCGAGATTACTAATGCGGATGATGAAGTATGAGTACACCATGGTGGAAGTATTGCGATCTCATCTTAACATTTAAAGTTGCTCCATGCTTTATCAGTTTTGTAGTTCTCATGGCAGCATATTGCTGCTAACAAAAGGTAGCTCCTATGCGACATGGTTAGTAACATGTAATAAATGAGTCCACAGAAAAAAGAAAAGAAATATTTCACATGCTCTTGTGAGACAACTACGAAACATGTAATAACAAGTCTACAGTCAAATACGTATTTATACCATAGTTGGATTCTCGTGTGTTTTGATGAGATGGCTGAGTTTCACATTATAGGAGATCAGGTCACTATATCTGTATCATTTAATTGTTGTATTCTTGTATCAATGTTGTTTAACATCACCCGGTGTTCGAAGGGCACTTTTGGAGCTACATGGATTACAATAATACAAAAAGCTATCTGCTACATTGCACTTTTTCTTTTTCTTGTTGAATTGTAACATGAACTGCTTGTTTCAGGCTTATTTCAGGTATCCTTTTCCATTTCATTCTCTGAGATTTGTATGTTGCATACATGCACATTTTATAGCATTTACAAGGTATGATTTTGAAAGACTGAAGGAATTTCATAAATTGCTAATTAGGACATGTCTTCATGGAAGGGGAAACATGCCAGCGAACTCATTGCCAGGTCAATTGTTCACAATCTGGTACATTTTAGTCGTAACAAGTACTGACTATGCAATACTGCAAATCTACATTTACTTGAGTCCCCATCTTTCAATTGTTTATGCCATTCAAGGCAGACATTTCTTCATCCATGATCAGGTTTGAGTAATCCAACCATTGGCTTCAAAATCAGGAAAGTAGATAAGCTTAATTGGATTGTATTGGATTGAACAGTATTATTCTTATATACCTTGTTTAGTGATATTTTATATCTCTACTATGTATTAACTAATGCGACATTCATTGTATAAGATCGGTTAAAATAGATTAGTTAATACAGTACAATGAACACTAAAACAAACCAAACACTGAATTATATTATTTTAATATATTTTCAACTCTTAGTACAATATGACATATCAAACGAGTCATTAGTTAGGGATGTAAAATGGATAGTACTAGGCTAGCAAGACCCACATTTGCAGAGCCCATGCAGGCTATAGGCCGTGCCAGAAATAGTGTCATGCAAGGCAAGGGCACGACAGTACAATTCTGAACATAGTCTAGCACAACTTGTGCACTGACAGGGCCCAATATATCATGCCTGTGTCATGCCGGTACGTGTACCACAAATATTTATACTTTTTATAAAACAAGAACTTAGAATATTAAATAAGCGGATGCATTTTAATTTTGAGTTTTAAGTTCTTAAATTTGTCTTGATTATTTAAAGGAAAAACGTTTCTTGTTAAAATTTAAAGTATTTAAATATTCCGCTTTCCAAATTCCATGTATCTTATCATTCAGGTCCCACCGTTAAAAAGGGGTCAAAAAATTATTGGTAATATTTGGGCGGTGTTGTGCAAATATCATCACTTTACTAATGTATGTTTAAAAGACACCATTTAACGTGTTCAGACGAAAATACCCCGAAATATTAAAACAGTGAGGAATTTGTCGTTTTCTAAGTCAGAGGAAAACAACAGTCAAACCGACAGGAAACTAATCGACGGTGAAGTGACCAGAACGAGAGTACACGAGAACAGCTGCGATTGACAAAGGTAAGATTAGTTTTTTTTCCTTGTTTTTGTGGTTAATAACTTGCATTACATGTTATAATTGAGTTTTGTTGATTGAAATTGTAGAAACCGGTTAAAATAGAGATCTGAGAATGGTTGCGGTTTAGGTTAGGGTTTGTAATTTGGTTGAATATCTGTTGAGGAAGATGAAATCTGGGTTATCGAGACTTTTTGCAAGAGAATCGAGCTTATTTGTAGTTGAGTCGAGCTTTTATTTTTGTGAAAATTAGGTTTTGGTAAGTCGAGTTTTTTCTGTAAGGTTTCGAGTTTTTTTTTAATGGGATCGAGCTTTTTTAAAAGGAATCGAGCTTTTTTCAATAGGCTCGAGCTTTTTTTATGTTTGATCGAGCTTTTTCATCATGAGATCGAGCTTTTTTTAAATAAGGTCCAGCTTTTCTTACATATGATCGAGCTTTTTTGTTATGGGATCGAATATTTTTTTCATAGGATCGAGTTTTTTTCTAAATGGTTGAGCTTTTTTGTAGATGAGTCGAGCTTTATTTTCGTGAAAATTAGGTTTTGATAAGTCGAGCTTTTCTTTTATAAGGGTTTGAGCTTTTTTTGAATAGAATCGAGCCTTTTTGAAAGAGATCGAGCTTTTTTTTAAAGGAATCGAGCTTTTTTTAAAGGGATTGAGCTTTTTTCTATAGGCTCGAGCTTTTTTTACATTGGATCGAGCTTTTTCATCATGTGATCGAGCTTTTTCCTTTACATAGGATCGAGCTATTTTGTTAAGGGATCGAGCATTTTTTCATAGGATCGAGCTTTTTTTTAAAGAGTCGAGCTTTTTTTCCTTGGATCGAGCTTATTTTTTATAGGACCGAGCTTTTTTATAATTGGACCAAGCTTTTTTATTATGGGATCGAGCTTTTTTATTATGGGATCGAGCTTTTTTGTCAAAGGATCGAGCTTTTTTGTCAAAGGATCGAGCTTATTTCTCCTGGGATCGAGCATATTTTTTTTAGGACCGACCTGTTTTTACATTGGATCGAGACTTATAATTTTGGTTACGAGATTTTTTATGTTTAATGATGTTGTATTTCTGTTACATTGCATATGAGAAATAGGTTGAGGGATTTGCTTAAAACTCCAGAAGGAGATTGGTATGAGGGAAAATTGACTCGACACAACCATTTTGATGCCCTTGTCCATATAGACGACGTGCTGAATCGAGTCCCTACAGAATTTGCAGATGAAGATAGGCGTCGGTTCATGGCGTCATGTTTCAGGCATTTCCTGACGATGCATCGGGAGATGAAGTTTTCGGGTGGTATTATCCATCGGTTGCTTTTGAGGGAGCTGCATCATAATGGCCTAACAGATGAGATGCAGTTCATGTTAGGGAATCGGTCGGTGAGGTTTTCGAAGGTGGAATTTTACCTGATCACCGGATTATGGTTTGGAGTTGTACCAGACACGACCAAGTATGCAGCAGCAGTGGAGAATGACATACATCAGCTGTACTTTTCTGGAGCCGATGAGGTCTCCATGGAAGAGATAAGGGGTGTTGTCATCGTCGTAGAGTTTGGAGAGGAGTACGATGTTGTCAAGCTCCGCCTTATATATATGCTGAACTGGATACTGATGGGGGTGGATGAGAGATTCAAGATTCCAGTTTGGCAGTTTTGGCTGGTTGAGGATCTCGATGCGTTCCCGTGGGGTGCCAACGTGTATAATAATTCTATTTACTCATTCAAGCATGCGCTTGACGAGCGACGAGACTGGTTCGATTGACGCCAGAATGAAAAGAGCACTGACATACATACGGTGGAGACCTACAACATATACGGTCTATCTCACGCCCTATTGGTAAGAACTTCGAATTACAAGTTGTACTTTATTGGTGTTGTCCTCAATGTTATGGTTAGTTATCGTACTTATCTTTGATGCAGATATTTGCTTTCGAGGTGATCCCTGATTTGGGCCAAGAGTTCGGTGCTCGGAGGGTTACGTTTCTATCTTCCCGTATTTTGAAGTGGGAGTTGACTAAACAACCAAGAGGGAAGAAGTTGGACAAGATTTTCAAAGCCAGGGTATGTATTTAATTTGTTAATGTTTATATTAGTTAGTATGTGTACAATTACATTATTCTAACTAATATTTCAGATGTTTGTCAGGAAGGAACTGGTGCCCACACTAGCTGAGAGACAAGCACCGTACTTTGCGGAGCTAAACGAGGGGGGGGAGCCTTTAATTAGAGGAGGACATGACTCATATTCTGCCTCCGGTCCCTGATCAGATTACCTTTAGCGGGAACAGTGGGACAGAGGGTGGGGGTTTGACAGACAGGACCAGTGACAGTGAGGGATCTGAGCTCGCTGCTGGGGGTTTAAGGCCCAGTGACAGTGAGGGATATGAGACAGACCCTCTGTAGGGAAAAACGGTTCAAAACGCAACAGAAGCGTGAGAAAATTAGAAAATTAGGGTTTGCGTATATATAAAAAAAATTCCCTTTTAAAACCAAGAACCTTAACCCTAGATTAACTGATGTATATAAAAAGTATCATACCTTTTTTTTTCGTGATGATTGAACTAGCGTCGAATTGAATCCGTAAGATTTTCCAATTCAATCACGAACGTGAATCACCTAGGAGTGTGGGCTCCCTTTCCTCAAATTGTATACCTGAGGATGGAAACAAACAAAAACTTCTTCTTTATTAGTCACAATAATCCTCCAAGAGAAAAACCAAGAACGTCCGGTCACTTTTGAATTATCAATCAATTTGATTGAAACTCATGTGAACCTTGATTCGACGTTGTACACAAAACCCTTTTGATGCAAAGGATACTAGTGTACTATCGAAAACAAAAACGTTCCCTCTTTTCTCTATGCTTGGCCGAATTCTTCACATAATGAGTTGGACGAAGTTTTTTTTTATAACAATAAAAAAAACAAATAAAAAACAACTTCTCACACCAAAAACTAAGGCTTGGTCGAAATTTACAAGTAGTATATATAGGAGACCAAATCCTCTCCTAAGAAGAATATACTTGGTGGTTAAGAATCATTTCCTTAGGTAGATTTACTTGGTGGTTAAGAATCCTTTTCTAAAAAGAATTCTATCATACACCAAGACTCTTAATCCAACTCAATAGTGTATTTGTAACTATATTAAAGACTTCCTAATTGATTAGATAAATAATTCATTTTATTTATCTACTTATCAAATATAGTCTTTAATATTAATTATATTACCAACAATAGTATAATATTAGGAGACCATCAACTAATATAATTTTTTTTTGACTTTTAATTAAATAATTAATTAATTTCCATTTAATTAAATAATAAAATAAAATAATATAATTAGGCTAATCTAAATAGCCTTTCCGCCCAACACATATATATGGGCCAATATATTATTTTCTTATTTTATTAAATCCATTTGACCTTTATAAAAATTCCACATTTGAACTAGACCCATTCTTAAAAAGAAACAAGTCCATATACCTCAATACAATTCTAGATTGACCCCTAAATTGGTCCGGTATAATATATCTAGTGATCCATACAAGTTCGTGTAGATTGGGGATCTTGACGGGCTATATAAATTTAAGCTCCAATAGACACAAACTAATTACAATCAACAAATGATTCACTTAGGTCCGATCTATTTAAATTTAGTTCATTCCACTAAAGAACTAAAAATTGAACTCTTAAATAAAGATAGAATAAGTTGATGTTACTCATTCGTACCCTAAACAACCTTATTGGAGAAAGTGTACCCTCGTGAAGAATACCAGTAATCGCCAAGAGCTCATAGACCGTCTATAGCTCTCCAAGTTACCATATTTACTCATATGACCACATTTTGAACTTGGATATTTTGACTTGTCCAGAAGCCATGTTTCAATTGACACTATTGAAAACTTAACGTTAAGATTTAATATCCAATACCTCAAAACATCCATATGATGATATTCTACTCTCATTCAAAAAATGGAGCCACGATGTCCATGTCTATAAATGAAGTCCTCTATCGATTAACAAATGAATACCACCAAACTATCAAGGATATACTATGCTATATAATCGTACTCATTGATAGCTCAAATGATAACACTTGTAACCATAAGTCCATCATTTATCTCAGGATTGAGATAGACTCTCCGATTGTCTTCAAATGAAAAACTTTTATCTATTGACGGTTTTAGATAAAGTATTTCATTGTGATCCTATTCAATGCACCCAGTGCACTAGATTCTTTTGCCCAAAGACACCACACTTTGATTATTTTAGACTCATCATAACACATTTGATCCCACTCAAATGCTAGCAAAAGAATCTACAACTTTGACAAGATAAAGACGTCCAACCTTCTATCTTAAGTTGTGAATGTTATTCAAGACTAACTAAAGAATTGTGTCTACCTCATACATATCTAGATGTATGAACAATTCTTCTTTTCTCATAGTCTTTTGACCTTATGATTATTTACTTTTGACAATTATAATAATTAAACTATAAATGCTATAAGATTCGCTGAACTAGAAATCACTTTATTAATATGAAAAGATTGTGAAATACAATATTATACTCTTGCTATCGAGCATAATCCTAATAATCTCCCACTTTCTCTATAGAAAATGTTTCATATCTTTCATCCCCTTGTTCTCTAGATGCCCATCAAAACTTTTTTATAGAAGAGCCTTTGTAACGGGATCCGCTAGATTTTCTGCTGACTCGATCTTGATAATCGTCGCGTCACCCCTATGCACAATTTCTCTTAGAAGGTGATACTTTCTTTCAATGTCTTTCTCTCTCTTATGACTTCTTGGTTCTCTCGAATTAGCCACCGCTCTACTATTGTCATAATAGATAATGATCTGCTTATTCGCATCAGGAACCACTTCCAAGTCAATCAAGAATTGGCGGAGCCAGACCGCTTCTTTAGCAGCCTCGCATGCGGCTACATACTCGGCTTCCATGGTGGAATCAGCAATACAAGATTGCTTGATACTCCTCCATATGACTGCCCCTCCTCCAATAGTAAACACAGATCCTGATGTTGATCTCCTGGAGTCAGAATCTGACTGGAAATCAGAATCTTTATACCCAACGAGAATTAAATCCCCTCTAGAGTATACAAGCATATAATCTCTTTTTCTCATAAGATACTTGAAAATATGCTTGACTGCCGTCCAGTGATCAGGACCAGGCTTTGATTGAAACCTGCTAACTATGCCCACAACAAAACAAATATCTTGTCTAGTATAGAGCATTGCATACATGAGACTTCCAACTATAAATGCATATGTAACCCTACTCATGAATTGCTCTTCATGCTCATTCTTAGGAACTTGTTCCTTAGAAAGTTTGATTCCATGTCTGAAAGGTAACATACCTTTCTTGGAATCTTGCATGGAAAACCTAGACTAGATTTTATCTATGTATAAGCTTGGGATAATGCAATCATTCTATTCTTTCTATTCCTTATGACTTGGATACCAAGAATATAACTTGCTTCTCATAAGTCCTTCTTATTAAATTATTTTGCTAACAACTCTTTTATTGATATCAATCCACCTACATCGTTTCCGATGAGTAGTATATCATCAACGTAAAGAACTAGAAAAATCAACTTGTCGCCTTTAATCCTTTTGTATACATAAGGTTCATCAAGGTTTTGAATAAATCAAAAACTTTTCACGGCTTGATCGAACCTTATGTTCCAGGATCTGGATGCTTGCTTCAATCCATATATGGATCTTTGCAACTTGCATACCCTTTCCTCTTAGCCCTTTTCAATGAATCTTTCTGGTTGCTTCATGTAGATGCTTTCGTTAAGATTTCCATTAAGGAAAGCTGTCTTGACGTCCATTTTCCAAATCTCTAGGTCTAGAGATGTCGCATTGGATAAGAGTATCCTAATGGATTTAAGCATGGCCATAGGAGAGAAGTTTTCTTCATAATCGATACCTTCCTTCTATGTATAACCTTTAGCTACCAATCTAGCTTTAAAGGTTTCCAAATTTCCATCCATTCCTCTTTTCCTCTTGTATACCCACTTGCACCCGATGAGTTTTATCCCTTTAGGCAAGTCTACAAGAGACCAGACTTTGTTTTTGAACATAGATTCAATTTCAGACTGCATTGCCTTTTTGCCAATGGCGACAATTAACATCTTCCATTGCTTCCTTGTACGTATATGGATCATCGTGGTCTGGAAGATTCTCTACAGATTTTCCTAGACCGATGTATCTCTCGGGTTGTCTAACAACCCTCCTACTACAATGAGGTATGGTAGATTGTTGATCTTGTGTTGGTACAGAACTTACAATTAGGCTTGGTTGCGAAACCTCTTTTGGAATTGTATCTCCTAAAAGTTCATTCAGGACAATTCTACTTTTAGGCACAAAATTATTCATATAGTCATTTTCCAGAAAATTTAGCATTTGTCGAAACAACTACTTTAAGATCTGAATGACTATAAAAATAATATCCTTTTGTTCCTTTTGGATACCCTACAAATATGCATGTTACTGAACGGGACTCCATCTTTTCTGTCTTTCCTTTTAACACGTGCGTAGGATATCCAAATATCCTTGAGTGTTGCTAACTAGGCTTTCACCCGACCCACAACTCATGCGGTGTTTTAGGAACCGACTTAGATGGTACATCGTTTAGAATGTATATTGCAGTTTGTAAAGCATATCCCTAAAAATAATTAGGAAGCGTTGAATAACTCAACATAGACCTAACCATATCCAAAAGAGTTCTATTTCTTCTTTCTGCCACCCCATTTTGTTGAGGTGTGCCTGGTGCAGAAAATTGAGAAATTATTCCATTATCAATAAGATATTGCTGAAACTCACCAGATAGATATTCTCCACCACGATCGGACATCAAGATTTTTATGAGTTTCTCAAGCTGATTTTCTACTTCAGCTTTAAATGATTTGAACATATCAAATGCATTCGACTTATGTCTCATGAGATACACATAGCCAAATCTTGAGTGATCATCCGTGAAAGTGATAAAGTACTCATTTCTACCTCTAGCTTGAATGCTCATAGGTCCACAGACATCAGTGTGTATCAATCCTAAACATTCGATGGCTCTTGCGCCTTTGGTCGTAAACGACCTTTTGGGTCATTTTACCTTCCAAACAAGATTCACAAGTTGGTAGATCATCAACCTTTAAGTTACTTATAGATGTTACTTGCCAATCTTTTAATCCTATTAAGGTTAATATGACCTAAGCGCAAATGCCATAGGTAGGTTTCATCTTTTGATGATTTTACTCTTTTATGATTAGGTTCCGTTGATTCCGTGTCTAACAAGTAAGTGATATTCCTTTGCAAATAGAATAAACCGTTTTCCAATGTACCTTTACTAACAAATTTTTTATTCTTACTAATAATAAAACCTTTATTAAAAGTAACCGAATATCCAAATTTATTTAGACAAGACACCGAAATTAAATTCCTCTTGAATTGTTATACATAATAAACGTTTATTAAAACTAAATGCCTATAAGAATCAAAATTGATTCTAATATCTCTCACTACACTAGTAGACACCAACGCTTCATTGCCTAAATGCAAGTTGAATTCATTCTTATTCAGTATATTCCTTTGACCCTTTTCACCACAAAAGAAACACTTTCCTTTGATCTTGGTTACTTTCTTGGTCTCCTTCTAAGAAGGCTCAATTTTCTTTTTCTTCTATTGTCTTTTGACCTTCTTACGGGTCTTTAACAATAGCAACTTACCAAGCATATGAATCTCTTGATCATTGCCTTTCACAAGGATTTTTTCCGCGCTTTGAACATCTTGCATCAGGTCTCGCAAGGTGTATTCCTTATTATTCAAGGTGTAGTCCAACTTGAATTGATCAAAGGAATCTGATAGTGAGTTGATAATCATGTCAATTTTGGTCTCACCATCTATCTTAGCACCATTCAGTTTAGCAATGTTGAGATGTGATCTTTCACACCCTGTCCAGGTTTCGTCATAAGATTCATAAAAGCAATCACTGCCTCTCTCTCTTAGTTATCCTAGACCTCATAGCAAACATCTTCTCTAGAGACATCATTATATCGGTATCAGTCTCCATTCCTTCATATTGCTATTGCAACACGTCGTAGATGATGACCATAATGTAACGTACATTTAGCCATCTCATATGAAGACTTGCACTACTTATACTCATCTCTTTGCTTCCTGAGTTAGATTCATTAGTTTGGTGGTTAAGGAATATACAGAATGAACTTATACTTTTTAGCTTGCAACAACAACCCAATATTCCTTTTCCATGTGACATAATTATCATCAGTTAAAGTATTATCTTTTAGGATATTGATTAGGGATGGGGTCATGATTTCTTTTTAATAACAAAAATTATATAAGTAAACAATCATGATATAGCACTTTTGAATATTTATCTTGAATTAAATAAAATAATTCAATCGTAAAAATTCAACGGTGATCCAACACCCATAAATGTCACGCCTTCTTTGGGAGTACGTACCATTTACTAGTTGGACTAGGTCCCATCTAATTGTTAACATAACAACCAACGTTTTCTATTTTAGCCTTGCAATTTTATTAACAAGAACTCTTGGGAGGATATTAATAAAATTACATTAAGTGGGTTACCCAAGTTATCGACCTTCAATATAATCCCTCACGAATATCCCTCATTTGGGAGTAGATATCGTTTGGGCTAATTGTCTAGTCTATCCTTGTAAGGAAGTATCGTGCTAATTTCCATTCATAAATACCTCTTGGGAGGTTATTCATGAAACATAAAGCTCAACTAAACTTAGGGGCCATAGGTATTCCAAAACACCTTCTCCCACTCAATTGTTTAATGAGTGTGATCGAATTCCAAAGAATGATTTTCCAAGTTATCTAGATGCCAATTTAGATACTTAAACCATTCAATGCATGTTCATACCAAAAGAGATATATGAGTGGCGCTTCTATTCTATATGACATGTTATCAAACAATGACAAATATTGCAATATTTGAAAAAATATAAATAGCTACAATTTTGGTCCATCCTAGAAAAACAAGTAAATTATATAAATCTTGGAATAAAAGAACTCCTTTCTTGGCGAACAAGTCTTCACGTGACCTTCGTCGTTCGGACTCCTTCGGCTACCTTCCATGGGCGTGCGCACCCTTCGCCCTTACCCATGGGCATGCACATACCACAAACCCATAAAGGGCTGCCATGCACAGCCCATGGCTACCAAAGGGCTGCCGTGTGCAGCCCATGCCACAACAAACGTGGCTGCGCGCTCTTCGCACGCAGGTTCGTTGCTACGGCTCGCACGGTCCCAAACTTGTTCCGGCTGCTTCCAATTCTTCAAACCTTCGAGTCTTTGATACTGGAATGTATTATAGAAGAATTATAAATAAAAAAATACTGCAGTTTTTTTTTATTACAATAGTGTAGTTTTTTTTTATTACAACAACAAAATAAAAAAAACTTAGCAACTACCAAGAAAGAAATTATAGCGATGATAGATCACCCTTCTTGTTACAATCCTAAAACAAAATACATTGAAATTCTAGGACCAAAATTGAGCAATAACAAACCACATATAAAACATATATATATATATATATATATATATATATATATATATATATATATATATCCATACATTCCAATGTAAATATATATGCGAATACCTAGAGTGTCATCTCATTCTAAAACATGCACATAGAAAAAAAAAAGATTCACGAACACATACATCAATTAATCAAGGGTACAACCAGGCTCTGATACCAATTGTAGGTAAAAAACCACGCGCAACGAAAGCGTGAGAAAATTAGAAAATTAGGGTTTGCGTATATATAAAAAAAATTCCCTTTTAATAACAAGAACCTTAACCTTAGATTAATTGATGTATATAAAAAGTATCGTACCTTTTTTTTGTGATGATTGAACTAGCGTCGAATTGAATCTGTAAGTTCTTCCAATCCAATCACGAACGTGAATCACCTAGGAGTGTGGGCTCCCATTCTTTAAATTGTATACCTGAGGATGGAAACAAACAAAATTTTCTTCTTTGTTAGTCACAATAATCCTTCAAGAGAAAAACCAAGAACGTCTGGTCACTTTTGAATTATCAATCAATTTGATTGAAACTCACATGAACCTTGATTCGATGTTGTACACAAAACCCTTTTGTTGCAAAGGATACTAGTGTACTATCGAAAACAAAAACGTTCCCTCTTTTCTCTTTGCTTGGCCGAATTCTTCACACAATGAGTTGGACGAAGTTTTTTTTTATAACAATTAAAATAACAAATAAAAAACAACTTCTCACACCAAAAACTAAGGCTTGGTCGAAATTTACAAGTAGTATATCCAAATCCTCAACTAAGAAGGATTTACTTGGTGGTTAAGAACCTTTTCCTTAGGTAGACTTACTTGGTGGTTAAGAATCTTTTTCTAAAAAGAATTCTATCCTACACCAAGACTCCTAATCCAACTCAATAGTGTATTTGTAACCATAATAAAGATTTCCTAATTTGATTAGATAAGTAATTCCTTTTATTTATCTACATATCAAATAAAGTCTTTAATATTAATTATATTACCAACAATAGTATAATTTTAGGAGACCATCTCCTTCTAGGAAAAATATTTTGACTTTTCATTAAATAATTAATTAATCACCAAATTACTTAATTTCCATTTAATTAAATAATAAAATAATATAATATAATTAAGCTATTCTAAATTGCCTTGCCTCCCAACACATATATTGTTAGGATTATGCTTGATAGCAAGAGTGTAATATTGTAATTAACAATCTTTTCATATGAATATAGTGATTTCTAGTTTAACAAATCTTATAGCATTTATAGTTTAATTATTTTAATTGTCAAAAGTAAATAATCATATGGTCAAAAGACTATGAGAAAAGAAGAATTGTTCATACATCTAGATATGTATGAGGTAGACACAATTCTTTAGTTAGTCTTGAATAATATTAACAACTTAAGATAGAAGGTTGGACGCCTTTATATTGTCAAAGTTGTAGATTCTTTTGCTAGCATTTGAGTGGGATCAAATGTACTAGACATTTGATGTACTAGACAATAGGTCATCTATAATGTACTAGACAATAAACTTCAAGATGCATCCATAATCTACATGCTTTCAAACTCAATTACTCAAACTTAAACATATAAGAGAAATATTTGTGCACTTTTAAAAACAAGATTTACGAAGACTTAAGTTTATGATCTAGAAGCAATAAAAGCTATTTTATCAAGATCATTACTTCTCACATGAGTAGCTCTCAAAGAAATAGATATACAATATAGTTTTGTTTATCAAGCCACTCTTAACCACACACAAGCATTAATCAACACAAATCATGCCAATGGATCTTCTAAGAGATACAAATATCTCTTTATCCAAGGGCTTTATGAACAAGTCCGCAAGTTGATTTTTAGTATGCGTATGTTCAAGAGTTACTATTGAATGTTCAACAAGTTCTCTAATGAAGTGATGCCTAATATCTATATGGTTTGTGCGTGAGTGTTGAGCCGGATTTTTAGATATATTAATGGCACTCATATTATCACAATAGAGAGGCATTTTACCTTGATCAATCTCATAATCCTTGAGAATTTGTTTCATCCATAGAAGTTGTGTGCAAGCACTTCCGGTCGCAATGTATTGGCTTCTGATGAAGAAAGAGAGACGGAATTTAGCTTCTTGCTTTGCCAAGCAACCAAATTATTCCCCAAGTAAAAGCAACCGCCCGATGTGCTTTTACGATCATCAATGTTTCCTGCCCAATCCGCATCACAATAGCCAACAAGAATATTATTAGTATTAAAAGAATAGAATAAACCAAGATTATATGTTCCTTTTATATATCTAATGATTCTTTTAACGAGATTCTTTTGGATTAGCTTAAAACCTAGCACACAAACCAACACTAAAACAATTATCCGACCTACTATCCATTAGGTAGAGAAGGCTACCTATCATGCTCCTATAGAGACTTTGATCAATATTTTTTCCTTTTTCATCTTTGCCAAGTTTTAAAGTAGTACTCATAGGTGTTTCAAATTCTTTTCCACTTTCAAGGCCAAATTTCTTAACAAGATTTCTAGCATATTTAGATTGAGACAACATGATACAATTGCTAGATTGTTTCACTTGCATGCCAAGAAAGTAATTGAGGTCACCTACCATACTCATTTCAAATTCTCTTGACATAGCATTCACAAAATCATCAACCTTGGTTTTACATGTAGACCCAAACACAATGTCATCAACATATATTTGTGCAACAAAAATGTCATTGTCATAATGCTTGACAAATAAAGTTCTATCAATACCACCTCTCCTATATTGGTTGTCAATAAGATATTGAGTCAACCTATCATACCAAGCTCTAGGAGCTTGCTTAAGGCCATAAAGAGCCTTTTTCAACTTAAACACATGATTAGGAAAGTATGGGTCTACAAAACCTTAGGTTGTTCAACATACACTTTTTCTTGAAGGTATCCATTGAGAAAAGCACTTTTGACATCCATTTGAAACAATTTGGATTTTTTAAGACTTGCAATGGACAACAAAAGTCGAATGGACTCAAGACGTGCAACAGGTGCAAAAGTCTCATCAAAGTCTACACCCTCAACTTGAGTGTATCCTTGAGCCACTTGTCTTGCTTTATTTCTCACTATCTTTCCACATTCATCGGTCTTATTCCTTAACACCCATTTTGTACCAATCACATTGACATCTTTTTGTCTAGGAACTAAGGACCATACTTCATTCCTCTTAAATTGATTTAGTTTATCTTGCATGGCATTAACCCAATATTCATCAATAATTGCTTCATTAATATTTTTGGGCTCAATTTGAGAAATGTAGCAAGCATGTGAAATTTGGTTAGCTAGTTGCCTTCTAGTTCTAACCCCTTCATTCAAATTGTTAGGATTATGCTCGATAGCAAGAGTGTAATATTGTAATTAACAATCTTTTCATAAGAATAAAGTGATTTCTAGTTTAACAAATCTTATAGCATTTATAGTTTAATTATTATAATTGTCAAAAGTAAATAATCATAAGGTCAAAAGACTATGAGAAAAGAAGAACTGTTCATACATCTAGATATGTATGAGGTAGACACAATTCTTTAGTTAGTCTTGAATAATATTCACAACTTAAGATAGAAGGTTGGACGCCTTTATCTTGTCAAAGTTGTAGATTCTTTTGCTAGCATTTGAGTGGGATAAAATGTGTTATGATGAGTCTAAAATCATCAAAGTATGGTGTCTTTGGGCAAAAGAATCTAGTGCACTGGGTGCATTGAATAGGATCAAAATGAAATACTTTATCTTGAACCGTCAATGGATAAAAGTTTTCATTTGAAGACAAATGGAGAGTCTATCTCAATCCTGAGTTAAATGATGGACTTATGGTTGCAAGTGATATCATTTGAGCTATCAATGAGTACTATTATTCATTTGTTAATCGATAGAGGACTTCATTTATAGACATGGACATCGTAGCTCCATTTATTGAATGAGAGTAGAATACCATCATATGGATGTTTTGAGGTATTGGATATTAAATCTTAACTTTAAGTTTTGAATAGTGTCTATTGAAACATGGCTTCTGGACAAGTCAAAATATCCAAGTTCAAAATGTGGTCATATGAGTAAATATGGTAACTTGGAGAGATATAGGCGGTCTATGAGTTCTTGGCGATTACTAGTATTCTTCACGAGGATACACTTTTCTCTAATAAGGTTGTCTAGGGTATGAGTGAGTAACATCAACTTATTCTATATTTATTTAAGAGTTCAATTTTGGTTCTTTAGTGGAATGAACTAAAATTAAATATATCGGACCTAAGTGAATCATTTGCTGATTGTGATTTGGTTGTGTCTATTGGAGCTTAAATTTAGATAGCCCCCCAAGATCCCCAATCCACACGAACATGCATAGATCACTTGATATATTCTACCAGACCAATTTAGGGGTCCATATAGAATTGTATTAAGGCATGAGAACTTGTTTCTTTTTGTAAGAAAAGGTCTAGTTCACATGTGGACTTTTTATTAAGGACCAATGGATTTAATAAAATAAGAAAAATATTATATGGCCCATATATATGGTATAGGCGGCAAGGCTATTAAGAATAGCTTAAATATATTATTTTTTATTTTATTATTTAATGAAATGAAATTAATTAATTTGTTGATTAATTAATTATTTAATTAAAAGTCAAAATCTTTTTCTTAATAGAAGATGGTCTCCTAAAACTATACTATTGTTGGTAGTATAGTTAATGTTAAAGACTATATTTGATAAGTAGATAAATAAAAAGAATTATTTATCTAATCAAATTAGGAAGTCTTTAATATGGTTACAAATACACTTTTGAGTTGGATTAGGAGTCTTGGTGTAAGGATAGAATTCCTTTTTGAAAAGGATTCTTAACCACCAAGTAAATCTACCTAAGGAAGGGATTCTTAACTACCAAGTAATCCTTCTTAGGAAAAGAATAAACTCTCCTAATCTATATCAATGAGAAATTCGACCAGCCCATATGGATATAGGAGAAGTTAGATTTCCTTTTAGATAAGGATTCTTAAATACAAAATAAATCCACCTAAGGAAAGGATTCTTGCCAACCAAGTAAATCCTTCTTAGGAAAGGATTTATGATCGTATATATATGTGTGTGTGATTTTCGGCCAGCCATAAGAATTCTATGATGAAATTTTTTGCCATGCCTAGGTAATTTTCAAGAGCGAATTTGGCATAGCAAGAGAGAATTTTGAGAGAAAAATTAGATTTTGCTCTAGACAAAATTCAATCAACTCATAGAAAAAGGGTGTGGAATTCGGCCAATGAGAAAAGAGAAAAAGAGAACGTTTTTGTTTTCAATAGTACACTAGTATCCTTTACATCAAAAGGGTTTTGTGTACAACATTGCATCAAGGTTCACGTGAGTTTCAATCAAATTGATTGATAATTCACAAGTGACCGGACGTTCTTGGATTTTTCTCTTGGAGGATATTTGTAAAGTTTTTTGCTTTGTCTCCATCCTCAGGAATACAATTTAAAGAAAGGGAGCCCACACTCCAAGGTGATTCACATTCGTGATTGGATTGGAAGATCTTGCGGAATCAATTCGGCACTCGTTCAATCGTCACGAGAAAAAGGTACGATACTTTTATATGCGTCAATTAATCTAGGGTTAAGGTTCTTGTTGCATAAAGGGAATTTTTTTTATTTATACACAAACCCTAATTTCATTTTTATCACGCTTCCATTGTGTTTTGAACCCGTTTTTCCATACAATTGGTATCAGAGCCTGGTTGTAACCTTGATTAATTGATGTATGTGTTCGTGAATCTTTTTCTTTTATTGTATTTATGCATGTTTTAGAAAGAGATGACACTCTAGGTATTCGCATATATATTTACATAGGAATGTATGGATATGTATATATATATATATGTTTTATATGTGATTTGTTATTGCTCAATTTTTGTCCTAGAATTTCAATGTATTTTGTTTTGGGATTGTAACAAGAAGGGTGGTCTATCATCGCCATAATTTCCTTCTTGGTAGTTGCTAAGTTTTTTTTATTTATTTGTTGTAATAAATAAAAAACTGCATTATTTTATTATTTCAATTCTTCTGTAATACATTCAAGTTTCGAAGACTCAAAGGTTTGAAAGATTAGGAGCAACCGGAACAAGTTTGGGACCTTGTGAGCCGTAACAACAAACGTGCGTGCGAAGAGCGTGCAACCACGTTTGTTATGGCATGGGCTGCGCACGGCAGCCATGGGCTGCGCATGGCAGCCCTTTATGGGTTTGTGGCATGCGCAAGCCCATGGGTAAGAGCGAGGGGTGCGCACTCCCATGGGAGGTAGCCGAGGGAGTCCGAACGACGAAGATCAGGTGAAGACTTGTTCGCCAAGAAAGGAGTTCTTGTATTCCAAGATATATGTAATTTACTTGTTTTTCTAGGATGGACCAAAATTGTAGCTATTTATATTTTTGTAAATATTGCAATGTTTGTCACTATTTGATAACATGTCATATAGAATAGGAGTGCCACTCATATATCTCTTTTGATATGGACATGCATTGAATGGTTTAAGTATCTAAATTGGCATCTAGATAACTTGGTAAGTCGTTCTTTGGAATTCAATCACACGCCTTAAACAATTGAGTGGGAGAAGGTGTTTTGGAACACCTACGGCCTCCAAGTTTAGTTGAGCTTTATGTTTCGTGAATAACCTCCCAAGAGGTATTCATGAATGGAATTTAGCAAGATACTTCCTTACAAGGATAGACTAGACAATTAGCCCAAACGATATCTACTCCCAAAGGAGGGATATTCGTGAGGGATTATATTGAAGGTCGATAGCTTGGTAACACACTCAATATGAGTTTATTAATGTCCTCCCAAGAGTTCTTGTTAATAAAATCACAAGGCTAAAATTGAAAACGTTGGTTGTTATGTTAACAATCAGGTGGGACCTAGTCCAACTAGTAAATGTTGCGAACTCCCAAAGGAGGCATGACATTTATGGGTGTTGGATCACCGTTGAATTTTTGCGATTGAATTATTTCATTTAATTCAAGATAAATATTTAAAAGTGCTTTATCATGATTATTTACTTATATAATTTTTGTTATTAAAAAGAAATCATAACCCCATCCCTAATCAACATCCTAAATAGATAATACTTTAAACTAATGATAATTATGTCACATGGAAAAGGAATATTGGGTTGTTGTTTCAAATTAAAAAGTATAAGTTCATTCTGTATATTCCTTAACCACCAAAACTAATAAATCTACTCAGGAGCAAAGAGATGAATATCAGTAGTGAAAGTCTTTAGATGAGATGGCTAAATGTACGTTACATTATGGCCATTATTTCCAACGTGTTGCAATAGCAACATGAAGGAATAGAGACTGGTGCCGATATTATGATGTCTCTAGACATGGATTCATATGTTTGGTAAAGTTGCTATTGATAAGACCTGTCAGAAGGTCAAGTAATAACAGAGGAAAAAGCAACTTGGGCCTTCTTAGAATGAGACCAAGAAAGTAACCAAGATCAAAGGGAAGTGTTTCCTTTGTGGTGAATTGGGTCAAAGAAAATAGACTGAATAAGAATGAATTCAACTTGCATTTAGGCAATGGAGCGTTGGTGTCTACTGGTGTAGTGGGAGATATTAGAATCAATTTAGATTCTTATCGGCATTTAGTTTTAATAAACGTTTATTATGTACCACAATTCATGAGGAATTTAATTTCAGTTTCTTGTTTAAATAAATTTGGTTATTCGGTTACTTTTAATAAAGCTTTTATTATTAGTAGGAATGATAAAATTATTTACAAAGGTACATTGGAAAATGGTTTATCCTATTTGCTTGGAAATATCTCTCACTTATTAAACACGAAATCAACGGAACCTAATCATAAAAGAGTAAAATTATCAAAAGATGAAACCTACCTATGGCATTTGCGTTTAGGTCATATTAACCTTAATAGGATTCAAAGATTGGTAAGTGACGGACCTCTAAGTGACTTAAAGGTTGATGATCTACCAACTTGTGAAATCTTGTTTGGAAGGTAAAATGACCAAAAGGTGGTTTACAACCAAAAAAGCAAGAGCCATCAAATGTTTAGGATTGATACACACATATGTGTGTGGACCTATGCACATTCAAGCTAGAGGTGAATATGAGTACTTCATCACTTTCACGGATGATCACTCAAGATTTGGCTATGTGTATCTCATGAGACATAAGTCGGATGCTTTTGATATATTCAAAGCATTTAAAGCTGAAGTAGAAAATCAGCTTGAGAAACGCATAAAAATCTTGAGGTCCGATCGTGGTGGAGAATATCTATCTGGTGAGTTTCAGCAATATCTTATTGATAATGGAATAATTTCTCAGTTTTCTGCACCAAGCACACCTCAACAAAATGGGGTGAATGAAAGAACAAATAGAACTCTTTTGGATATGGTTAGGTCTATGTTGAGTTATTCAACGCTCTGTAGTTCTTTTTGGGGATATGTTTTACAAACTGCCATGTATATTCTAAACGATGTACCATCTAAGTCGGTTCCTAAGACACCGCATGAGTTATGGACCAGGCAAAAGCCTAGTTTACAACACTTAAGGATATTTGGATGTCCTGCGCACATGTTAAAAGGAAAGACAAAAGATGGAGTCCCGTTCAGAAACATGCATATTTGTAGGGTATCCAAAAGGAACAAAAGGATGTTATTTTTATAGTCTTTCAGATCTTAAAGTATTTGTTTCGACAAATGCTAAATTTCAAGAAGAGGACTATATGAATAATTTTATACCTAAAAGTAGAATTGTCCTGAATGAGCTTTTAAGAGATACAATTCCACACAAGGTTTCGCAACCTAGCTCAATTGTAAGTTCCGTACCAACACAAGATCAACAATCTACCATACCTCATCGTAGTGGGAGGGTTGTTAGACAACCCGAGAGATACATCGGTTTAGGAGAATCTGTAGAGAATCTTTCGGACGACAAAGATCCCTATACGTATAAGGAAGCAATGGAAGATGTTGATTGTCTCCATTGGCAAAAGGCAATGCAATCCGAAATTGAATCTATGTTTAAAAACAAAGTTTGGTCTCTTGTAGACTTGCCTAAAGGGATAAAATCCATCGGGTGCAATTGGGTATACAATAGGTAAAAAGGAATGGATGGTAAGGTGGAAACCTTTAAAGCTAGATTGGTAGCTAAAGGTTATACACAGAAGGAAGGTATCGATTATGAAGAAACCTTATCTCCTGTGGCCATGCTTAAATCCATTAGGATACTCTTATCCATTGCGGCATCTCTAGACATAGAGATTTGGAAAATGGACGTCAAGACAGCTTTCCTTAATGGAAGTCTTGATGGAAGCATCTATATGATGCAACCAGAAGGATTCATTGAAAAGGGCCCAGAGGAAAGGGTATGCAAGTTGTAAAGATCCATATATTGATTGAAGCAAGCATCCAGATCCTGGAACATATGGTTCGATCAAGCTGTAAAAGATTTTGGATTTATTCAAAAACTTGATGAACCTTGTGTATACAAAAGGATTAAAGGCGACAAGTTGGTTTTCCTAGTTTTTTACGTTGATGATATACTACTCAGCGGAAATGATGTAGGTGTATTGACATCAATAAAAGAATGGTTAGCAAAACAAATTGATATGAAGGACTTAGAAGAAGCAAGTTATATTCTTGGTATCCAAGTCATAAGGGATAGAAAGAATAGAACGATTGCATTATCCCAAGCTTCATACATAGATAAAATCTTGTCTAGGTTTTCCATGCAAGATTCCACGAAAGGTATGTTACCTTTCAGACATTTAATCAAACTTTCTAAGGAACTAGTTCCTAAGAATGAGCATGAAGAGCAATTCATGAGAAGGATTCCATATGCTTCGGCAGTTGGAAGTCTCATGTATGCAATTGTCTGTACTAGACCAGATATTTGTTTTGTTGTGGGCATAGTTAGCAGGTTTCAATCGAAGCATGGTCCTGATCACTGGATGACAGTCAAGCATATTTTCAAGTATCTTATGAGAATAAGAGATTATATGCTTGTATACTCTGGAGGGGATTTAATTCCCGTTGGGTATAAAGATTCTGATTTCCAGTCAGATTCTGACTCCAGGAGATCAACATCAGGATCTGTGTTTACTGTTGGAGGATGGGCAGTTATATGGAGGAGTATCAAGCAATCTTGTATTAACGATTCTACCATGGAAGCTGAGTATGTTTCCGTATGCGAGGCTGCTAAAGAGGCTGTCTGGCTCCGCCCATTCCTGATTGACTTGGAAGTGGTTCCTGATGCGAATAAGCAAATCACTATCTATTGAGACAATAGTGGAACAGTGGGTAATTCGAGAGAACCAGGAAGTCATAAGAGAGGGAAACACATTGAAAGAAAGTATCACCTTTTAAGGGAAATTGTGTATAGGTGTGACGTGACGATTACCAAGATCGCGTCAGAATAAAATCTAGCGGATCCCTTTACAAAGGCTCTTCCTCAAAAGAGTTTTGATGGGCATCTAGAGAACATGGGGATGAGAGATATGACACATTTGCTATAGAGCAAGTGGGAGATTGTAAGGATTATGCTCGATAGCAAGAGTGTAATATTGTAATTAACAATCTTTTCATATGAATAAAGTGATTTCTAGTTTAACAAACCTTATAGCATTTATAGATTAATTATTATAATTGTCAAAAGTAAATAATCATAAGGTCAAAAGACTATGAGAAAAGAAGAACTGTTCATACATCTAGATATGTATGAGGTAGACACAATTCTTTAGTTAGTCTTGAATAATATTCACAACTTAAGATAGAAGGTTGGGCTCCTTTATCTTGTCAAAGTTGTAGATTCTTTTGCTAGCATTTGAGTGGGATAAAATGTGTTATGATGAGTCTAAAATCATCAAAGTATGGTGTCTTTGGGCAAAATAATCTAGTGCACTAGGTGCATTGAATAGGATCAAAATGAAATACTTTATCTAGAACCGTCAATGGATAAAATTTTTCATTTGAAGACAATTGGAGAGTCTATCTTAATCCTGAGATAAATGATGGACTTATTGTTGCAAGTGTTATCATTTGAGCTATCAATGAGTACGATTATATAGCATAGTCTATCCTCGATAGTTTGGTGGTACTCATTTGTTAATCGATAGAGGACTTCATTTATAGATATGGACATCGTGGCTCCATTTATTGAATGAGAGTAGAATACCATCATATAGTTTTTTTGAGGTATTGGATATTAAATCTTAACGTTAAGTTTTCAATATTGTCTATTGAAACATGGCTTCTAGACAAGTCAAAATATCCAAGTTCAAAATGTGGTCATACGAGTAAATATGGTAACTTGGAGAGCTATAGGCGGTCTATGAGCTCTTGGCGATTACTGGTATTCTTCATGGGGATACACTTTTCTCCAATAAGGTTGTCTAGTGTATGAATGAGTAACATCAACTTATTCTATCTTTATTTAAGAGTTCAATTTTAGTTCTTTAGTGGAATGAACCAATTTAGAGGTCCATCTAGAATTGTATTAAGGCATGAGAACTTGTTTCTTTTTGTAAGAATAGGTCTAGTTCATATGTAGACTTTTTTTTAAGGTCCAATGGATTTAATAAAATAAGAAAAATAATATATGGCCCATGTATATGGTATAGGCGGCAAGGCTATTTAGAATAGCTTAAATATTTTTATTTTATTTTATTATTTAATTAAATGAAATTAATTAATTTATTGATTAATTAATTATTTAATTAAAAGTTAAAATCTTTTTCCTAATAGAAGATGGTCTCTTAAAACTATACTATTGTTGGTGGTATAGTTAATGGTAAAGACTATATTTGATAAGTAGATAAATAAAAGGAATTATTTATCGAATCAAATTAGGAAGTCTTTAATATGGTTACAAATACACTTTTGAGTTGGATTAGGAGTCTTGGTGTTAGGATAGAATTCCTTTTTGAAAAGGATTCTTAACCACCAAGTAAATCTACCTAAGGAAAGGATTCTTAACTACCAAGTAATCCTTCTTAGGAAAAGAATAAACTCTCCTAATCTATATCAATGAGAAATTTGCCCAGCCAATATGGATATAGGAGAAGTTAGATTTCCTTTTAGATAAGGATTCTTAACTACCAAATAAATCCACCTAAGGAAAGGATTATTGCCAACAAAGTAAATCCTTCTTAGGAAAGGATTTATGATCCTATATATATGTGTGTGTGATTTTTGGCCAGCCCTAAGAATTCTATGATGAAAATTTCGGCCATGCCTAGGTAATTTTCAAGAGAGAATATGGCATAGCAAGAGAGAATTTTGAGGGAGGAAAATTAGTTTTTGCTCTAGACAAAATTCAATCAACTAATAGAAAAAGGGTATGGAATTCGGTCAAGGAGAAAAGAGAAAAAGAGAACTTTTTTGTTTTCTATAGTACACTAGTATCCTTTACATCAAAAGGGTTTTGTGTACAACATTGAATCAAGGTTCACGCGAGTTTCAATCAAATTGATTGATAATTCACAAGTGACTGGATGTTTTTGGATTTTTCTCTTGGAGGATATTTTTATCTAACAAAGAAAATATTTTTGCTTTGTCTCCATCCTCGGGAATACAATTTAAAGAAAGGGAGCTCACACTCCAAGATGATACAATCTTGGTGATTGGATTGGAAGATCTTGTGGAATCAATACGGCACTTGTTCAATTGTCACGAGAAAAAGGTACGATACTTTTATATACGTCAATTAATCTAGGGTTAAGGTTCTCGTTGCATAAAGGGATTTTTATTTATTTATATGCAAACCCTAATTTCGTTTTTATCACGCTTCTGTTACTTTTTGAACCCGTTTTTCCCTACACAAATCACCTATGATGTCTTGTTGGTAATGCATGTTCCTAAGTCTAGAATTAGAATTTTCAACATCTTGTTGGTCATCATTTAAACCGTTTTCTAACTACTGACTTTCTTTTCTCGCAACACGACCATTATCATCACTATGACTAGACTCACTTTCATCATAACTAGTCACATCAATAGGTGCTTTAGTGTCATTCAACAAATTTTCTTTAGGTTCATTGACACCATTATTATCACACAAATCAAACATGCTAAGATCATCTATTTTCACCTTAATAGATTCCATAATAGTCTTAGTTTTCAAATTGAACACTCTATATGCACCACCATTACTAGCATACCCAAGAAAGAGACCAATATCACTTTTAGGATCAAACTTTCCTAAGTGATCTCTATCATTCAAAATAAAACACTTACTCCCAAAAGTGTGGAAGTAACTCACATTGAGCTTCTTGCCCTTCCAAACTTCATAGGAGGTTTGTTTTGTGCTGGGCCTTCTAAAAACTCTATTAGTGACATAGCATGCGGTATTGACCGCTTCGGCCCAAAGATATCTAGGGACTTTCTAGCTATTGAGCATGACCCTAGCCATCTCTTGCAAGACACGATTCTTTCTCTCAACAATACCATTTTGTTGAGGAGTTCTAGAAGCCGAGAACTCATGTGAAATCCCATAATCATCACAAAACTCACTAAATCTAGCATTTTCAAATTCACTCCCATTATCACTCCTAATGCGACATATTTTCCTAATCCCAAGACCTTTTTCATTTTGAACTTGATTACAAAACTTCTTAAAGTAACCAAAAGTTTCGGTCTTGTCTCTAAGAAAATATACCAAAGCAAACCGAGAAAAATCATCAACACATACAAAAATGTATTTCTTGCCATTTATGCTTTCAGTTTGAATTGGTCCCATTAGGTCCATATGCAAAAGTTCTAAGGGCTTCTTGGTAGCAAAATTAGTGTTCTTTTTATGAGACACTTTGGTTTGTTTACCTAATTGACATGGTTCACAAACACCATCAAGCTTTTTACCAAGACTAGGAAGACCTCTAACAATATTATATTTCTCAAGCTTCTTTAAATCTTTATAATTCATGTGGCCCAATCTTTCATGCCATAATTCAAGCTTGTTCCACTCATGTGCCATATTACAAGTTAGTGGATCAACCTCTAAACAATTGCAATTGTCCGAAGACCTTTTGACTTTCAAAACAATTTTACCCTTTTTATCAATTATTGTGCACACATCCTTGTTAAAGCTAACTTCTTTAAAACTTTCACACAAGTGAGTGATGCTTATTAGATTAGCTTGTAGACCATCTATATACAAGGTGTCACGAAGTTTAGGCAATCCGGGGATATAAACTGTTCCCTTGCCTAGAACTTGCTTTTTAGTGCCATCACCAAATGTAACCCATCCACCATCATTCATAACAAGATTCTTAAAAAAAATCTTGTTACCGGTCATATTCCTAGAGCAACCGCTATCTAGGTACCAACAATAGGATGATTTAGCTCTTAAAGCATATTGTGCAACCAAACATTGTGTTTGTTTTTCTTAACCCAAACTTTCTTGACAAGTTTCTCATTCCTACTTTTATTAACATGCTCTGACTTTTTTTCAGGCACATTGACTCCATTTGTCACATTTTCAAACAAATCAAACAAAGCATTATCAACTTTCTTATGCATAGTAGAATGAGGCACAACACAAGATTTAACAAACAAATCATCAACACATTTATTCTCAACATGCTTTTCCAAGGTCTTCTTAGGTCTAATTCTAGATCTATACTTGGATGATTGCCTAGGACCATTCAAAGACATATCATGCAAATCATTGGCAATTCTACATTTACGAATGTATTCATAACATCTAGGTCTTATGTGTCCTACCATGTTGCAGTAATAACAAATAGGTATGAATTTAAGAAGTTTACCTTTTGCTTGAGCATTCAAATCATTTTGCTTTCTCACATTTTTACCTCTTTGGTGTGCAACACTAGATGTCTTGCCTTGCATTTGATGATGATATAGCTTGTCTTTGGCATTGTTGAGTCTTTTCCTTGACTTTCATTGTTGATGTTGAGGCACCTCCGGTAATATTCATGGCTTTACCGTTAAAGAGTGTACCTACATTTAAATTGCTACAAGCTTTGAAAAAAGTAGATTTGTTAGATGAAGGAGTTGATTTTTCTTTAACATATCCTAAACCTCTGTTGTCGCTTGAAGGCTTTTCAACCTTAATGAGAGCTTTCACTTTGTTAGAGCTAGATAACATCTTGTTAATCATCTCTTTAGCCTCATTAAGTTTGTCATTAAACACTTTCTCTTGATTCTCATGCTCATTAAGTTTTGCTTTAAGCACATTTTCAATTCTCCTAGCACGATCAAGAGATTCATCTCTTTTCTCAATTTCATTCTTCAAAATACTTAATCTATCATTGCTATCAATCAATTTTTTCTCAAGATTAAGAATTTTGTCAATAAGATCAATAACACATTTTGAGCTATAATCATGATATTCTAACTTCTTAGTGAGAGACTTATTGATCTTAGAGATCCTTTCATTTTCTTGAATAAGATCTTTGATCTTTTAATCATCTAAGTCAATAGACTCACCTTCAACAAGAGAAGCCACAAAAGAATACATTTCTTTAATCATGATGAAACAAAAGAAGATAAAAAACACTACAAAGAGGATCTATCTAAGTGCGTCAAGACACCTGCTTTGATACCGACTGAAACTCCCTTAATCTTTGTAGTGTAAATATACATAGAGGGGGGGAGGGGGGGAGGGGGGGAGTGAATAGGCATATGTTCCAATTTTTGTCTTCTTTTAAAACAATGCAAATTTAACAATGCTTGATAAAAATTGCAAACAATGACACACAATATTTATGTGGTAAACCTCCGAAGAGGAAACATCCATGGGTTGATGCCACAACAACCGGAAAAAGCAAATCCACTATTTCAAATAGAGTTGCACACTCAAGCAATCAACACATGCTTTCCAAGCTATCACTCTCACTCTATCCTTGAACCTAGTGATCTAATAAGCCAACTTCCTATCCAAGACCCCCTGTCTCTAGGAAGATTCCTTGCTCACATATCTGGATCCTCCCGACCCTAGGCAAGACTTTTTGCTCAACTATTCGAGTCCTCCCGACTCTAGTCAAGACTTCCTTGCTCAACAATCTGAGGTCTCACACCTCCTGTCGAGACTTCCACTTGCTTAGCTATCCAAGTCCTACCGACTCTAGCTAAGACTTTCAATTGCTCAAATCAATGAATCACTCTAAGATATGAGACTTTCTACCTCTTCACAAGGCATCTAAGTGATCATGAATGCAAAACGCAAACAAGCACTCAACATAGAAAATGATGATCAACAAATTCTATGGACATGCAACTAGATATCTAGATTATGCTTTCAAAGAACAATCACAAATATATCTAGGCAATCTAAGCATGTTATCAACTAAGAACATAGATATGAAGATATAGACACCAATTGAAACAAAACCTAGTTCTTAGAAAATGAAATTAGATCTAGAAATAATCAATCAAGCATAAGAACAAAAGATTTCTAGAAACAATTTCATGTTTATCAAGTTTAGCACAAATCATTCAATATATCACAAATCTAGCTAAACTTGAAAATCAAAATAAACAAACCACAAAATGATATCAAAATCATCCTAGTCATGCTTCTTAATCAAATAGCATCAATCAATAAGAAGATCTAAGAAGAAAACTAAGAAGAAGATGATTTTACCAACAAGGATGAAAATCACAAACTGAAGATCTGATCACAACGAAAAATCAAGACATCATTTGGTTCTGGAAATGCTTGGGGTTTGTAGAACTCTTCCATACACTCGAAATCGGTTTTTGAATCAAGTGATTCGGAGTAGAAATGAAGATGTTATCACAAAAACAAAAATCAAAATGTTGAGAGAAATATTTCTGCACTTGTTCTTCAAATTCAATTTCCTCAACTTATTAATGAATGGGAGGGAAGGAGAGGTTTTAAAGAGAGAACAACCAAATGACCAAATTGCCCCTATTCTTTAGTGCCTTCCTGAGATGGCGTGCGGGAATCTCAGGGCAGAGCACTTTTGGGGCCGAGATGGCCACGCGCCATCTCGGGATGGTGCAAGGTGATGGCTTGAGCCATCGCACCTCATCCTGTGCGCTCCTCTCACGTTCTTCGACCGTTCTTTGGCCTCCGAACTTCAAATTTGAATCTGTTTGAAGATTATGAACCAAAAATTCCTTACAGACATGCAAATATAAGATAATTAACCCATAAAATAATAATTTGACTCGATATACGAATATGAAGACAATGTATGCAACATGAGTTGAAAGTGTAGTATCTTTTGACTTAGAACTTGAAATCAATAGTATGAGTAACCGAAATGACTGGAAATCAATAATGAATAATCTAAGACTAAAATCAAGTTCAAGACCCATTTTATGCAAACATATAAACAAACAAACACATTTCACACAAGAATGCAAACTACATAGAGATAGTCTCCAATCATGCATTTTCCAAAACATGTTACTTTCATACCAATGCATGAGCATTCATCTTCAAGTGTGTGAAAGTGTTATACCCAATGATATGCTACAATGTAGGGATAAAAATATATAAATTATGTGCGTGCGCGCATTTGATGATGCACAACTAAGCAGGGACACATATGAATGAATTATTTGTGTGTGCGCTTACGCCTTGCAAGAGGATGAAGGTTCTCGATACCTTAGCATCCAAGAATAGTACCAATCCTCTTGAAGATGAACTTTACATCATGAAAAGTTGTTTTTCTTCCTTGAAGCTCTTATCATCACGAACCACTAAAGCAACTAAGCACTACAAAGAAATGAAGTTTTGTTATGGAATTAAGCCAACACAAATCTAAAACCTAACATATAGCATTTATCATGGGAGAGCATTGTATGCTAGAAATTGTTCTATTTTATGATATGTTCACATGCTTCATTTTGTTTCATGTTGGCATATTTTGACTTAATGATACTTGTAAGATATTACTCACTATCTTTGTCTTGCATGATGATTCATTCTTAAGTCATATGTCTTTGTTTTTATATATTTGTGACTAATATGCTTGTTTTGTCTTTCACTCACTTTTGTTGTATGTATATAGCATCTTATAACACAAGAAAAAATGGGAAGAACTAAGGTTACCGGAAGTGGAAATCAATTGAATCCCGTTGTCAAAGCCAAGTCTATCTTAAAAGGATTCAAAGCTTCAAGGACAAAAGATTTAGGGATCTTTGGAACTAAGAAGATATTTCAAGAGAGAGGCATTGACTTAGGTAAGTATAAAGATTCTTATGTCTTTAAGTGCATTAAGGATAGAAATTGGGAATCTTGGGTGAGCATGTTAGGAATTGTGAATGATACTCTTGTTAGAGAGTTTTATCTTGAATATAGAGAAAGTGCCACCTTATTGGATGCTTTGATGGAGATTAGGGGTGTTGTGTTTAGAGTTAACCTGAAAAACATTAACAAGTTTCTTGGGCTATCTAATGATATAGATTCTAGTTTTCTTGATGTTGATGTCATTGAGAATGTTAATATCTTGGGTAGAACTCTTTGTGACAATGCTTCTTTTGAGTGGAAAGGTAGAGCATATATTAGTCAACATGATTTAACTAAGGCTAGTGCATTTTGGCATCTATTCATTTGCACTAAGATTATTAGATCTTCGAATTCAACCGAGTTGAATAAGGACAAGATCAAAATAGTGTATGCCTTGGTGACTAATCAACCTATAAACCTTGGAGATCTTCTCATATATTATATTGATAGTGCGGCTTTCTCTACTAGATGTGATAAAAAGATTGCATCATCGGGGTTTATAACTTCAATGTGTTTAGCTCGTGGGGTTAAGAGTAGAGAAGATGATGTGTTAGTTTAACCCTTGAAAAAGTATAGTGATAAACGTGTGTCATACATGTCATACAAGGATAAGGGTAAGGGTAAGGGTAAGACATGTGATACTTTTGGACTATTTAGTAGTTCTCAAGTGGATTTTCATGTGATTAGCATAAACATTCTTCAATTGAACTTAGTGCTATAGTTGTTCAACAAGATGTTAGGATAAAAGAGTTGGAGGAATGTATTGCTTCAAGTTCAAGACCACCTCTCAAGCATTATGTTTGATCAACTACCCGCACATCTTTCTTTGGTGGATGAAGTAGCTAGTATTTGAGTCTTGTGGCATATTTCTTACCTTTTGGCATCATTTCATGTCAAAAAGGGGGAGAAAGAGATGCTAGTTACTTAGTTTCTTTTTATGTTGTTTCTGTGAACTTTTGAACTTTCAATGGCATGTAATAATTAGTCTTAAGATTTGGTTTAAGAATTCTTGTGTTTTGGCATGTATCGAAAGGGAGATACATGTATTAGTGGACTTAAATGTATATTCTTATCCATATTATATGTTGCCATTTGTTATTTTTCTCTTGTATATGCATTGTGCTTTGAGATGATTTGTAGGTTGCTTCAAGAGAAGATCAAGATGAAGTTCAAGAGTTGATGAAGATTAGTTATAGGAATCTTACTCATTGTAATGTGAGGGAGTGATTTTGTGACCTATCTTCATTTTTTTATTTGTAGTAAATGTATAGGTGTTTTGACATGGAATTTGCCAAAGGGGGAGATTGTTAGGTTTTAGTTTGTGTTGGCATTAATTCCATATCAAAATGATGTTTACTTGTAATGATTTAGTTGTTTATATTCATGATGATTCAAGCTTCAAAGAAGAATGAACCACAAGTCAAAGCAAGTTCAAAGTCTTCAAAGAGAAAGGATGCAATGTGGTTCTTTAAAGGTATACTAAGACCTTATCTTTCTCTTACAAGGCTTAGGCACACACACACATTTCATACATTTGTGTCCCTCCATCGTTGTGCACCATTATAGGCACACACATACAATTCATTCATATGTGTCCCAGCATCATTGTGCACCATGTATAACACATTCACACACTTTAAGATGAATGCTCATGCATTGGTATGGAAATAACATGTTTTGGAAAATGTATGATTGGAGACTATCTCTATGTAGTTTGCATTCTAGTGTGAATTGTGTTTGTATGTGTATATGTTTGTATAACATGGATATTGAACTTGAATTTAGTCTTAAATCATTCTTGATTGAGTTCCGGTCATTTCGGTTACTCATACTATTGATTTCAAGTTCTAAGTCAAAAGATACTACACTTTCAACTCATGTTGCATACATTATCTTTATATTCATATATTGAGTCGAATTATTATTTTCTGGGTTGAGTATCTTATATGTACATGTCTGTGAGAGAGTTATAGTTCATAATCCATAAATGGATTTGAATTCCAAGTTCAGAGGCTGGAGAACGGTCAAAGAACGCGAGACGAGTGCAAGGGAGTTGCACCTTGGCCAAAGGCGATCAAGAGGAGCAAGCCTGAGATGGCGCGTGGCCATCTCGGCTGCAACTCCTTGCTGCCCCAAGATGCCCATGTGACATCTTGGGGAAGCAATAACAAAGGAGGACATTTTTGGTCTTTTGCTTCATTCTTTCCCTCTTCTTTATATTCCTCTTCCATTTCACATTTCATTCTAAGAAGAAATTTAAAACTTGAGTGCAGAAATTTTATCTCTACATTTTCTCACCATAACTTCTTCATTTGAACTTTGATTTGAGTGATTCAAATTTGAGAGTGTTTGTCTATTCATCCTTCATCTTTTCTCTGAAGGTTTGAGTGAGTTTTATTGCTGTGTTTGGAGTCTAAACTCACAAAAAGTGGGACTGCACCAAAATCAACTAAGGTATTGATTTTCTCTCAAAGTTTTGTTTTAAAACTTGGTCAATTGCCTTGGGTTTTCTTCTTCAACATATATATGTGTATTGTGACTGTTTTGAATTGAGTTTTGAACTCATTTAAAGCTAGATTGAGTTTCAATTCAAATCTCACATGTTGAGTTAGGTTTTGATTTTGCCTATGTTTTCACATGTTTGGGATTGTATTGTGCTTGCTTTGATTCTAGGACTATTTGATGATCTTTGATTGATTGATTTTGTGAAAAATAGTTCCTCACATGTATTAGGCTCTCTTTGGCCGATTTCTCACAATGATACATGTACTTATGTTCTTTTGAGCTATTCATGTGTTTTTACTGAATCTATGTATAGGAATATGCTCTAGAACTTTAGCTTTAATCTAAATGACTTTGTCATATGATTTTAGCATGTTTTTGGTTTATGAGATTTAACCTTGATTATGTGTTAATTGAACATATCTTGTGATTCAAGTTTTAGATCTATGCATGTATCTAGGTTGTAATCAATGTTGAACATATCGTACATGATCTAGATTGATTAAACATGCATGATTGACTAAACATGCATGATTGACTAGACTACATTTGTTTTGTGCATTCATGCTCATGTCTAGTATTTTCCATAGGATGTGTTGATCATAACATTCTATGTTGCGTGTTTGTTTGCATTTTGCATTCATGATCACCTAGATGCCTTGTGAGAAGGAAGTCTTGACAATAGGTGTGAGATCTATGTTGTTGAGCAAGAAAGTCTTGGCAAGAGGTGTGAGACCTTGGATTGTCAAGCAAGGAAGTCTTCGCTAGAGTCTGGAGGATTGGAATAGTCAAGCAAGAAGTCTTGCCTAGGGTCATGAGGATCCGAAAGGGTGAGCGAGGAAGTCTTAACTAGAGTCGGAAGGACTCGAATAGTTGAGCAAGAAGTCTTGCCTAGGATCGTGAGGATCCAGAAAGGTGAGCGAAGAAGTCTTGACAAGAGGTGTGAGGCCTCAGATTGTTTAGCATGAGGGAGACATCTTCATGAGTAGGATAAGAGGGTAGTTTCTAGGTGAAGGGGTCATATGAGAGATTGTACTTGTCTTATCTACTAATGGATTTTGTTTGCCGGTGGTTGCTAACCCATGGATGTTTCCTCTTTGGAGGTTTACCACGTTTTATTTTGTGACAACTTTTCTCTATCCCTATCTCTCTTATATTTGTATTTGTTATTTGAATACTATGGATAGAACTTTTTATGTAAGTTAACTTCCTTTCTATAATATAGATTGTGTATGTGTTACAATTACTTGTTCGTATCACACTTTACTTATTTTATATATTGATTAAGTGTCTTTGTTTGATATATATTGTGATACAAGCAATCTAGAGGGACAAACTTTTGTTTGTTTCTAAGGAAGTCGAAAAAGGTGTCTAACCTATTTACCCCCCCCCCCCCCCCCCCCCCCCTTTAGGTTAGCCTTGAGCATTTAACCGTGTTTGTATTTTCACATGTGGTAAACTTTATTGCCTTTGCATCCTCCCTCAAGAATAAGGAAGAGAAATAAGGTGAAGATGACTCAAGTGATAAGATCTCTTCTTCTCACTCTACAAATGGAAATGTAGAAGGCATGAAACTTAAAGGGTTCATTGTGCACTTTCAAAGCCCAAGGTTAAAGATGAAGAAAAAGGTACGAAGACTCAAATAGGAGAATATCAATCTATCAACCGAAGTAACACACTTGAATGGAGAAGTGAAGGTAGAAATGAGGAATGAAGCAGTGATAGAAATGGTGATTGAAGAAGCAAGAGAAACTATTGCTATGTTGACATCAAGCACAAATAAACTTGACCATATGTTGGGAGTTGGAAATAAGCCAAATGACAAGAGATGTCTAGTAATTTAAGGTGACAAGAATACCTCATCTCCTAGTAAGACTGTGTTTGTCAAGAGCATGGACATCAAAGAGCCTCTTCCTCTACAACATCCTAGGAAGAAAATTAAATTAGGGGAATGCCTTAAAATTGTCAAAACTAAGGTGGCACCAAGGAGTCAAGCTCAAGCTCAACAATTGAGAACATATCAAACAAGCTTCCCTTGATCAAGTACCACCAAGCCAAGAATAAATCCATGCAAGTTCAGCCAAGGAAGTGGTCTTTTCCTACTCAACAACAAAAGAGGAGAGAACTAATACATCACTAAAGACAAGCTCAAAGACATTGGATAGTCGCTTTGTACTCACAAAGAAATGGTATGACCTCTTTCTTCATTCTTACATGTCATTTTTATGGTGTTGATGGTCATATTAGATCAAACTGCTTCAAGTTTATTACAATGTGTAGAACTAAAAGCATGATTGAAAGAAATAGGGCTAGAGCAAAAATGCATGTTCCTAGGAAAATTAGAGCCAATGATTTTATGACTACTAGGAAATAAAATATTTCACCTAGGTGGATTAGAAATAATGATTATGTTTGTCATGTGACTTAAATAGCGTTGAAGGCCAATACTTCTAACACTTGGTATTTGGATAATGGGTGCTCTAGGCATATGTCAGTAAACAAGAGTTTCTTTGAATCTCTCGTCATGGAGGATGGTTGATTTGTCACTTTTGGTGATGGATCTAAAAAGAAAGTCATAGGGAAGGAGTCATTTCCATTCCCGATTTACCCTCCTTGTCAAATACCTTGTTTATTGATTGCTTACAAGCCAATCTCATAAGCATTTCTCATCTCAATGATGATGGATTGTCGGTTTTGTTTATTAAGAATGATTGCTCTGTAGGGAAAATCACACAATGGAAGCATGAAAAATTAAAATCCAGGTTTGATATATTTAAAAAAACTTCTCTTTATAATAACAAGAACCTTAAACCTAGATTAATTGATGTATATAAAAGAATCGTACATTTTTCTCGTCATGATTGAACTAGCGCCGAATTGAATCCGTAAGATCTTCCAATCCAATCAGGAACGTGAATCACCTAAGAGTGTGGTCACCCTTTCGTTAAATTGTATACCTGAAGATGGAAACAAACAAAATCTTTTTCTTTGTTAGTCACAATAATCCTCCAAGAGAAAAATCCAAGAACGTCCAGTCACTTGTGAATTATAAATCTACTTGATTGAAACTCGCGTGAACCCGATTTGATTTTGTACACAAAACAAGTTTGATGTAAAGGATACTAGTTTACTATCAAATACAAGAACGTTCCATTTTTCTCTTCTCCTTGACCGAATTCTACACCCTATATTTTATGAGTTGACCGAATTTTGTCTAGAGTAAAAAACTAAAATTTTCTCCATCAAAATTCTCTCTTGCTTGGCCAAATTCTCTCTTAGAAAAAATAACCTTTCTTGGCCGAAATTTTACTCATAAAAAACTTGGGCTGGCCGAATTTATCAAGGTGGTATATATAGGATCATAAATCCTTTCCTAAGAAGGATTTACTTGGTTGACAAGAATACTTTCCTTAGGTGGATTTACTTGGTGATAAACAATCCTTTTTCAAAGATGAATTCTACTCTACACCAAGACTCCTAATCCAACTCATTAGAGTGTTTGTGACCATATTAAAGATTTATTCATTTGACTAGATAAATAACTCCTTTTATTTATCTACTTATCAAATATAATCTTTAATATTAATTATACTACCAACAATAGTACAATCTTAGGAGACCTTCTCCTATTTGTAATTTTTTTTTGACTTTTAATTAAATAATTAATTAATTACCAGATTAACTAATTTCCATTTGATTAAATAATAAAATAAAAAATAATATATTAGGCTTTTATATAATAGCCTTGCCGCCCATGACATTATATAGGCATATATATTATTTTTTCAATTTTATTTAATCCATTGGACCTTAGTAAAAAGTTCACATGTGAACTAGACCCATTCCTACAAAAAGAAACAAGTTCACATGCCTTAATACAATTCTAGATGGACCGCTAAATTGGTCCGGTAGAATATATCAACTGATCCTTGCAAGTTCGTGTGGATTGAAGATCTTGGCGGGCTATCTAAATTTAAGATCCAATAGACACAACCCAATCACAATCAACAAACGATTCACTTAGGGCCAATCTATTAATTTTAGTTCATTCCACTACAGAACTAAAATTGAACTCTTAAATAAAGACAGAATAAGTTAATATTTCTCATTCAAACCCTAGAAAATTTTAATGAAGAAAATGTATCCTCGTGAATAATACCAATAATCACCAAGAGCTCATAGACCGCATATAGCTCTCCAAGTTACCATATTTACTCATATGACCACACTTTGAATTTGGATATTTTGACTTTTCCAGAAGCCATGTTTCAATGGACACTACTGAAAACTTAACGTTAAGATTTAATATCCAATACCTCAAAACATCCATATGATGAATTTCTAATCTCATTTAATAAATGGAGTCATGATGTCTATATCAATAAATGAAGTCCTTTATCGATTAACAGATGAATACCACCAAAATATCGAGGATAGACTATGCTATATAATCGTACTCATTAATAAAAAGATTGTCAAATACATTATTATACTCTTGCTATCGAGTATAATCCCAAAAATCTCCCACTTGCTCTATAGCAAATGTGTCATTTCTTACATCCCCATGTTCTCTAGATGCCCATCAAAACTCTTTTGTGGAAGAGCCTTTGTAAAGGGATTCTCTAGATTATCTGCTAACGCGATCTTGGTAATCGTCACATCACCCCTATGCACAATTTCCCTCAGAAGGTGATACTATCTTTCAATGTGTTTCCATCTCTTATGACTTCTTGGTTCTCTCAAATTTTCCACTGCTCATTTTTTGTCACAGTTGATAGTGATCAGCTTGTTCACATCAGGAACCACTTCCAAGTCGATCAAGACTTGGCGAAGCCAGACAGCCTCTTTAGCAGCCTCGCATGCGGTAACATACTCGGCTTCCATGGTGGAATCAACAATAGAAGACTGCTTGATACTCCTCATATGACTGCCTCTCCTTCTATAGTAAACACAGATATTTATGTTGATCTCCTAAAGTCAGAATCTGACATAAAATCAAAATCTGACATAAAATCAAAATCTGTATACCGAACGGGAATTGAATCCCCTCCTAGAGTATACACTCATATAATCTCTCATTCTCCTAGGATACTTAAAAATATGCTTGAATGTCGTCCGGTGATCAAGACCAGACTTCGATTGAAACCTACTAACTATGCCCACAATAAAACAAATATCTGGTCTAGTACAGAGGATTGCCTACATGAGACTTCCAACTATCAAAGAATATGGAACCCTACTCATGAATTGCTCTTCATGCTCATTCTTAGGAACTTGTTCCTTAAAAAGTTTGATTCCATGTCTGAAAGGTAACATACCTTTCTTGGAATCTTGCATGGAAAACCTAGACAAGATTTTATCTATGTGTAAAGCTTGGGATAATGCAATCATTCTATTCTTTCTGTCCCTTATGACTTAGATACCAAGAATATAACTTGCTTCTCCTAAGTTTTTCATGTCAAATTATTTTGCTAACCATTTTTTTACTGATGTCAATACAACTACATCATTTTTGAATAGTAGTATATCATCAACGTATAGAACTAGGAAAACCAACATGTCGCCTTTAATCCTTTTGTATACACAAGGTCCGTAAAGGTTTTGAACAAATCCAAAAATTTTAACGGCTTGATCGAACCTTATGTTTCAGAATCTGGATGCTTGCTTGAATCCATATATGGATCTTTGCAACTTGCATACCTTTTCCTCTTGGTCTTTTTCAATGAATCCTTCTGGTTGCATCATATAGATGCTTTCGTCAAGACTTCCAATAATGAAAGTTGTCTTGATGTCCATTTGCCAAATCTCTAGGTCTAGAGATGCTGCAATGGATAAGAGTATACTACTGGATTTAAGCATAGCCACAGGAGAAAAGGTTTCTTCATAATCGATACCTTTCTTCTGTGTAAAACCTTTAGCTACCAATCTAGATTTAAAGATTTCCACATTTCCATCCATTCTTCTTTTCCTCTTGTATACTCACTTGCACCTGATGGGCTTTATCCCTTAAGGCAAGTCTATAAGAGACCAGACTTTGCTTTTGAACATAGATTCAATTACGGATTGCATTGTCGTTCGCCAGTGGAAACAATCAATATCTTCCATTGCTTCCTTATACGTATATGGATCATTGTCATCTGGGAGATTCTCTATAGATTCTCCTAAACTGATGTATCTCTCGGGTTGTCTACTAACCCTCCCACTACGATGAGGTATTGTAGATTGTTGATATTGTGTTGGTACAAAACTTTCAATTGGGCTAGGTTATGAAAACTCTTGTGGAACTGTATCTCTGAAAGCTCATTCAGAACAATTATACTTTTAGGCACAAAATTATCCATATTCTCCTCTTCCAGAAATTTAGCATTTGTTGAAACAAATACTTTAAGATCTGAAAGACTATAGAAGTAATATCCTTTTGATCCTTTTGGATTCCGATACAAATATTCATGTTTCTGAACAGGACATCATCTTTTTCGTTTTTCCTTGTAACACGTGCGCAGGACATCCAAATATCCTTAAGTGTTGTAAACGAGGCTTTCGCCCGGTCCATAACTCATGCGGTGTTTTAGGAACCGACTTAGATGGTACATCGTTTAGAATATACATAGCAGTTTGTAAAGCATATCCACAAAAAGAATTAGGAAGCGTTGAATAACTCAATATAGACCTAACCATGTCTAAAAGAGTTATATTTCTCCTTTCTGCCACCCAATTTTGTTAAGATGTACCTGGTGTAGAAAACTGAGAAATTATCCCATTATCAATAAGATATTGCTGAAACTCACCAGATAGATATTCTCCACCACGATCAGACCTTAAGATTTTAATGCGATTCTCAACCTGATTTTCTTCTTTAGCTTTAAAGGCTTTGAACATGTCAAAAGCATCTGACTTATGTCTCATGAGATACACATAGACATATCTTGAGTGATCATTCGTGAAAGTGATGAAGTACTCATATCCACCTCCAACTTGAATGCTCATAGGTCCACACACATCAGTGTGTATCAATCTTAAACATTCGATGGCTCTTGTGCCTTTGGCCGTAAACGATCTTTTTGTCATTTTACCTTCCAAACAAGATTCAGAAGTTGGTAGATCATCAACCTTTAAGTCTCTTAGAGGTCTGTCACTAACCAATCTTTTAATCCTATTAAGGTTAATATGACCTAGGCGCAAATGTCATAGGTAGGTTTCATCTTTTGATAATTTTACTCTTTTATGATTAGGTTCCGTTGATTCTAAAAAGTGAGAGATATTTCTATGCAAATAGAATAAACCGTTTTCCAATGTACCTTTGTAAATAACTTTGTCATTCATACTAATAATAAAAGCTTTATTTAAAGTAACCGAATAACCAAATTTATTTAAACAGGAAACTAAAATTAAATTCCTCTTGAATTGAGGTACATAATAAACGTCTATTAAACCTAAATGCCTATAAGAATCTAAACTAATTCTAATATCACCCACTGAACTAGCAAAAACCAACGCTTCATTTCCTAATCGCAAGTTGAATTTGTTCTCATTAAGCCTTCTCCTTTCCTTGAACCCCTATAAGGAAAAACAAACATGATTAGTGGCCCCAGAGTCTATGATCCAAGAATCCTTAGAATCCACAAAAAAAAAACATGTTTCAAGATAATTAATATTACCTTCTTCCTTCTTGTCCTGAGACTTTGGGAAATTTCTTTTCCAATGTTCTTTTTTCACCACAAAGGAAACACTTCCCTTTGATCTTGGTTACTATTTTTGTCTCCTTCTTAGCAGGGCCTAGTTGCCTTTTCTTCTGTTGTTTCTTGATCTTCTTACGGGTCCTAATAGTAGCAACCTTACCTACGATATGAATCTCTTGTACCTTGCCTTTCACAAGGATTTTCTCGGCGCTTTGAACATCTTGCATTAGGCCTTGCAAGGTGTATTCCTTATTATTCAGAGTGCAGTCCAACTTGAACTGATGAAAGGAATCCGATAGTGAGTTGACAATCATGTCAATTTTCATCTCACCATCTATCTCAGCACCATTCAGTTCAGCAATATTGAGATGTGCTATGACTTTCATCATGTGATCTTTCACAACCTGTCCAGGTTTCATCTTAAGATTCATAAAAGCAGTCATTGTCTCTCTCTTAGTCATCCTAGACCTCATATCAAACATCTCCTTTAGAGACATCATTATATCGGTAGCAGTCCTCATTCCTTCATGTTGCTGTTGCAACACGTTAGAGATGGTGACAATAATGTAACATTTAGCCATCACATCTGAAGACTCCCCATGTTGAGACTAATCTCTTTGCTCCTGAGTAGATTCATCAGTAGGAGTATGTGGTTTATGAGTGCACAGAATGAACTTATGCTTTTCGGAATGCAACAAACACCCAATTTTCCTTTTCCATGTGATATAATTATCATCAGTTAAAGTATTGTCTTTTAGGATATTGATTAGGGATAGGGTCATGATTTCTAAACAAGAACAAAAATGATATCTGTAAATAATTATGATAAAGCACTTTTGAATATTTATCTTGAATTATATATAAAATAATTCAATCGTAAAATTCAATGGTGATTCAATTCTCATAAATGTCACACCTCGTTTGGGAGTTCACACCATTTACTAGTTGGACTAGGTCCCACCTAATTGTTAACTTAACAACCAACGTTTTCAATTTTAGCCTTGCAAATTTATTAACAAGATCTCTTGGGAGGATATTAATAAAATTACATTGTGTGTGTTACCAAGTTATCGACATTCAATATATTCCCTCATGAATATCTCTCTTTTGGGAGTAGATATCGTTTGGGTTAATTGTTTAGTATATCCTTGTAAGGAAGTATCTTGCAAAATTCCATTCATGAATACCTCTTGGGAGGTTAATACACGAAACATAAAGGTCAACTAAACTTGGAGGCCGTAGGTGTTCCAAAACGCCTTCTCCCACTCAATTAATTCCAAAGAATGATTTACCAAGTTATCTAGATGCCAATTAGATACCTAAACCATTCAATGCATGTTCATACCAAAAGAGATATTTGAGTGACACTCCTATTCTATATGACATGTTATCAAATAATGACAAACATTGCAATATTTACGAAAATATAAATAGCTACAATTTTGGTCCATCCTAGAAAAACAAGTAAATTACATATGTCTTGGAATACAAAAACTCCTTTCTTGGCGAACAAGTCTTCACGAGACCTTCGTCGTTTGGACTCCCTCGGCGGCTTCCCATGGGCGAGCGCACCCTTGGCTCCCTCTTATGGGCGTACGCACGCCACAACCCCATAAAGGGCTGCCATGCGCAAGCCACGTATTTCATAGGGCTGCCGTGCACAGCCCATGTCACAACAAACATAGCCGTGTGCTTTTCGCACGAACATTTGTTGCTATGACTCGCATGGTCCCAAACTTTTTCCGGTTTCTCCCAATTCTTCAAACCTTCGAGTCCTCAAAACTTGAATTTATTACGAAGAATTTTAAATAAAAAAAAATAATGCAGTTTTTTTTGTAATACAATATAGTGCAGGTTTTTTTTATTATTATTTCAAAAAAAAAAAAGACTTAGCAACTACCAAGAAGGAAATTATGGCGATGATAGACCACCCTTCTTGTTACAATCCCAAAACAAAATACATTGAAATTCTAGGACTAAAATTGAGCAATAAAAACCCACATATATAACATGTATATATATACATATATCCATATAATCCAATGTAAATATATATGCGAATACCTAGAGTGTCATCTCTTTCTAAAACATGCATATATACAATAAAAAGAAAACGATTCACGAACACATACATCAATTAATAAAGGGCACAACTAGGCTCTAATACTAATTGTAGGGAAAATAGCACAACCGAAGTGTGGAAAAATAAAATTAGGGTTTCATATATTTCAAAAAAATTACCCCTTATAATAACAAAAACCTTAACCCTAGATTAATTGACGTATCTAAAAGTATCGTACCTTTTTCTCGTGACTTTTGAACTAGCACTGAATTGAGACCGCAAGATCTTCCAATCCAATCAGGAACATGAATCACCTAGGAGTGTGGGCTCCATTTCTTTAAATTGTATACCTGAGGATGGAAAAAAACAAAATCTTTTTCTTTGTTAGTCACAATAATCCTCCAAGAGAAAAATCCAAGAACGTCCAATCACTTGTGGTTGTCAATCTACTTGATTGAAACTCGCGTTAACCCGATTTGATTTTGTACACAAAACCCTTTTGATGTAAAGGATACTAGTGTACTATCAAATACAAAAACGTTCCATTTTTCTCTTTTCCTTGACCGAATTTTGTCTAGAGCAAAAAACTAAAATTTTCTCCATCAAAATTCTCTCTTGCTTGGACAAATTCTCTCTTAGAAAAAATAACCTTGTTTGGCCGAAATTTTACTTATAAAAAACTTGGGCTGGCCGAATTTATCAAGGTGGTATATATAGGATCACAAATCCTTTCCTAAGAAGGATTTACTTGGTTGGCAAGAATCCTTTTCCTTAGGTGGATTTACTTGGTGACAAAGAATCCTCTTTCAAAGATGAATTCTACTCTACACCAAGACTCCTAATCAAACTCATTCGAGTATTATTATTAAAAATTTCCTAATTTGACTAGATAAATAATTCATTTTATTTATCTACTTATCAAATATAATCATTAATAATAATTATACTACCGAAAATAGTATAATATTAGGGGACCTTCTCCTACTAGAAAAAAGATTTTGAATTTTACTTAAATAATTAATTAATTACCAAATTAATTAATTTCCATTCAATTAAATAAAAAAATAAAAAAATTATATTAGGCTTCTATATATTAGCCTTGCCGCCCATGACATTATATAGGCATATATATTATATTTCCCATTTTATTAAATCAATCGGACCTTAATAAAAAGTCCACATGTGAACTAGACCCGTTCCTACAAAAAGAAACAAGTCCACATGCCTTAATACAATTCTAGATGGACCCCTAAATAGGGGCGGTAGAATATATCGAGTGATCCATGCAAGTTCGTTTGGATTGAAGATCTTGGTGGACTATCTAAATTTAAGGTCCAATAGACACAACCCAATCACAGTCAACAACTGATTCACTTAGGTCCGATCTATTAATTTTAGTTCATTCCACTAAAAAACTAAAATTGAACTCATAAATAAAGATGGAATAAGTTAATATTTCTCATTCAAACCCTAGACAATTTAAATGGAGAAAATGTATCATTGTGAAGAATACTAATAATCGCCAAGAGCTCATAGACCGCTTATAGCTCTCCAAGTTACCATATTTACTCATATGACCACATTTTGAACTTGGATATTTTGACTTGTCCAGAAACTATGTTTCAATAGACACTATTGAAAACTTAACGTTAAGATTTAATATCCAATACCTCAAAACATTCATATGATGATATTCTACTCTCATTTAATAAATGTAGCCACGATGTCCATATCTATAAATGAAGTCCTCTATCGATTAACAAATGAATACCACCAAACTATCGAGGATAGACTATGCTATATAATCGTACTCATTGATAGCCCAAATGATAACACTTGCAACCATAAGTCCATCATTTATCTCAGGATTGAGATAGACTTTCCGATTGTCTTCAATTGAAAACTTATATCCATTGACGGTTCTAGATAAAGTATTTTACTGTGATCCAATTCAATGCACCGAGTGCACTAGATTCTTTTTCCCAAAGACACCATACTTTGATGATTTTAGACTCGTCATAACATATTTGATCCCACTCAAATGTTAGCATGAGAATCTACAACTTTAACAAGATAAAGGTGCCCAACCTTTATCTTAAGTTGTGAATATTATGCTAGACTAACTAAAGAATTTTGTCTACCTCATACATATCTAAATGTATGAACAATTCTTCTTTTCTCATAGTCTTTTGACCTTAAGATTTTTTACCTTTGACAATTATAATAATTAAACTATAAATGCTATAAGATTTGTTAAACTAGATATCACTTTATTAATATGAAAAGTCTGTCGAATATATTATTATACTTTTGCTATCGAGCATAATCCCAACATGCTCTATTTTAAATCTAATAGACAAACCTAGTTAAAATAACAGAGATCTGATGACAATTGTTATTATCTTGATGCTCGTGTCATCTAGACAAAATGGGGTTATAGAGAGGAAGAATAGGGTCCTTCAAGAGATGACCAATGTGATGTTGTTTAGCAATAATGTTCCTAGGAACCTTTGAACCAAGGCCGTCAATAAAGCTTGCCACATAGGAAATAGAGTTTTTCTAAGGCCTGGTACTAGGCAAACCTTCGATGAGTTATGGAAAGGTAGAAAGAAAAATGTTAGCTACTTCGACTCATTAGGAAGCAAATGTTACATTCTTCATGACTGAGATCAACTTGGCAATTTTGATGCCAAGAGTGATGAGGGAATTTTTATTGGCTATGCCCTAAATAGTAAGGCCTATAGAGTTTTCAATCTAACAATTAGAGTGTCATGGAATTATCTAATGTTGTCCTTGATGATTGTAGGCATAAGACTAGTGATCATGTTGCAGAAGTTAATGTGATTGATAATCTCCCTTGGGGAAGAGTAGTTAGACTTCAAGTGATGTGAAGTCAAACCTTTAAGAAGAGGTCATTTAACCTCTTGATATAGTTCTATCTTTGGACTCTAAAGAAGCCACTCCAAGGGCTAGACATCTCTACAACAAGAATGATATTCTTGGAGATTTAAATAAGGGTGTGAGGACTAGGCATCAATTAGTGAATCAAAATATATATAACTGTTAGACCTCTCAAATTGAACCCAAAAATAATGATAAAGCCTTCAATGATGGGTTTTAGTTTTTCGTTATGCAAGAATAGCTAAGCCAATTTGAAAGAAATGAGGTTTGGACTATAGTTCCTATACCCAAAAACACCAATGTCATTGGTATAAAATAGGCATATAGGAACAAGCAGGATGAGGATGGAAACATTATGCGCAATAAGACTAGACCTGTAGCATAAGGAAACTCTCAAATTGAGGGTTTCGATTTTGAGGAGTTTGTTGCTCTGGTTGCCCATATTGAGTCCATAAGGCTTCTATTGTCCATATCATGTGTGCACAAGTTCAAATTGCATAAATTGGACATTAAGAGTGTCGCCCTCAACTGGTTTTAGCAGGAGGAAATGTTTTTTGAGCAACCCAAGGGATTTGTGGATCCACACCACCCCAACCATGTCTATCACCTCAAGAATGATCTATATGGATAGAAACAAGCACCGAGGGCTCAGTATGAGCGCTTCACTCCCTATCTTGTTGACAATGGCTACACATAAGACAAGACCTAGTTTATCAAGGGCAATAAAGATGAGCTTTTCATAGCTCAAATATAAAAATACAAACACGGTTAATTTTCCTAAAGCAAACCCAAAGGGGGGGAAGGGGTGAATAGGTTTTTATACCTTTGTTCAACCCTTTGAAACAAACAAAATTTTGTCCCTCTAGATAGATTGTATCACAATTTATTAAGAAAATACAAGCACATATAGATCAATGAAGAATATGCTTAGTCAAGAAAAGTCAACATAGTCTACAATTTCCATGCGAAGAGATTTCACTTTATGCATAAACTATTAGGCACTAGCATTCACATATATAAAAATCTTGTTCATAAAAGAATATCAAACTCTAAAGTTCCAAACAGGATATTCAACAACACATATACCAATATCAATGGGACAAGAATAGGAAAATTCAACACATGATTTTTACCTGGTAAAACCTCCTAAGAGGAAACATCCATGGGTTTATACCACAACCACTGACAAAACAACTTTCACTAATTGGATAATAGTACACCGTCATAAGTGAACAATCTATATGATACACTTCCTATTGGATATTCTTTATGTCTTACCCTTTAGCCTTTTACTAATGAAAGCTTTGCCTACTCTCTAACCATATCACTTCACATGCCAATAGAGAGCAACTCCCTATCTAAGACAATCCACATGCCATTAGGAAGATTTCCTTGCTTTACTATATAGATCTTCACAATCCTAGCCAATATTTCCATGCTAAATTTGAAGCTTCACACAACAAATGAGACTTCCTTGCTCAAGTTAAAGATTCACAACTTAATAAGAGATGCCCTTGCTCAAATTGAAGCTACACACTGTAAATGAGACTTCTTACCTTTTGCAAGGCAAATGATCTAAGTTTAATGCAAATGATGCAAAAACATGCAACATAGAATAAGTGATCAATATATCCTATGAAAAGTTGAAATGAACATTGAGTACACAAAGCATGATTTTCTAATTTACAGTCCTAAAATAGTGCAATCTTACAAATGATGCATGTAAATATAAAATGCATAGATTAAGTATATTTCATGAAGAACTAGACTCAATCATCAAAATGCACAATATAAGTTTATCTAGATCTCATAACACGAACAAACAACGTAGAGTATGTGAAACACCTAACACACCACAAATCTAGATTTTGTTCATGCTACTAAATATGCTAGAATCAATTAATATATTCGATATAAATCTCTAACAAACATTTAGAGCATATGTTCATAAGATAATCAGTTAAACTCTATTAGGCAAATGTGCTATTCCTTCGAATGTTTAACCAAAAAGATCTAGCATATACACCTTGTAGAACAAGACAGTTGAACAAAGGTAGAAAGCATTGCGTGAAGTAACTGTAAGTTAAATCTCGCAGAAAGAGGTAGTAGCCAAACCATATATTTTTTTGTGAGTCCATACTATGAGTTACGTCTAATAGTTTAGTTTTAGAAAGGACTGCAAGTTCTTACACACAGAATCAGTCAACAGATCAGCCCTAGAAGTCATTTTGATGCGACATTTATGTCACAGAATAAAGTCGTAGAACAACGACAAACGAAGATCTGTGAGTTTCAACCAGTAGAATGTAGTGGCAGATACTGTACCAACTCAACTTCGGGATAAATCTATGAGGTCAAAGTCGCTGATCATGTTACATGTCACCCTACAAGTGGATTTCAGCCAAATCTTCTCCTCATTATATAAACACATTTTCTTCCCAAAAAAGAAGTTTAGTGTTGTGTCAGATTTTAGTCTTACGCTTTAGAATTAGAAACACCATCTCACTTTCACTTTGAATTTGTATCTTTAGGTTAAACACTTTAGATTTCATAACTTAGAATTATAATCTTCAACTAGTAGCTTCGTGTCGAGATTATGCTCGATAGCAAGAGTGTAATAATGTATTAAAAAATCTTTTCATATTTATAATGTGATTTATAGTTTAAAAAATCTTATAGCATTTATATTTTAATTATTATAATTGTCAAAAGTAAATAATCATAAGGTCAAAAGACTATGAGAAAAGAACAATTGTGTTGGGATTATGCTCTATAGCAAGAGTATAATAATGTATTTGACAATCTTTTCATATTAATAAAGTGATTTCTAGTTTAACAGATCTTATAGCATTTATAGTTTAATTATTATAATTGTCAAAAGTAAGTAATCATAAGTTCAAAAGACTATGAGAAAATAAGAACTATTCATACATCTAGATATGTATGAGGTAGACATAATTCTTTAGTTAGTCTTGAATAAAATTCACAACTTAAGATAAAAAGTTGGGCGCCTTTATCTTGTTAAAGTTGTAGGTTATTTTGCTAGTATTTGAGTGGGATCAATTGTTTTATTATGAGTCTAAAATCATGAAAGTGTGGTGTTTTTGGGCAAAAGAATTTAGTGCACTGGATACATCGAATAGGATCACAATGAAATACTTTATCTAGAACCATCAATGGATAACAGTTTTTCATTTAAAGACAATCGGAGAGTCTATCTCAATCCAGAGGTAAATGATGGACTTATGGTTGCAAGTATTATCATTTGAGCTATCAATTAGTACAATTATATGGCATAGTCTATCCTCGATAGTTTGGCGGTATTCATTTGTTAATCGATAGAGGACTTCATTTATAGATATGGACATCGTGGCTCCATTTATAAAATGAGAGTAGAATATCATCATATGGATGTTTTGAGGCATTGGATATTAAATGTTAACATAAGTTTTCAATAGCGTCTATTGAAACATGGCTTATGGACAAGTCAAATTATCCAAGATCAAAATATGGTCATATGAGTAAATATGGTAACTTGGAAAGCTATAGGCGGTCTATGTGCTCTTGGCGATTATTGATATTCTTCACGAGGATACATTTTCTTCAACAAGGTTGTCTATGGTATGAAAGAGTAACATCAACTTATTTTATCTTTATTTAAGAGTTCAATTTTAGTTCTTTTGTGGAATGAACTAAAATTTAATAGATCAGACCTAAGTGAATCATTTGTTTATTGTGATTGGGTTGTGTCTATTGGAGCTTAAATGTAGATAGCCTGCCAAGATCCCCAATCCACATGAACTTGCATGGATCACATGATATATTCTACCGGACCAATTTAAGGGTCCATTTAGAATTGTATTTAGGCATGTGGACTTGTTTCTTTTTTTAAGAATGGATCTAGTTCACATGTTTACTTTTTTATTAAGGTCCAATGGATTTAATTAAATAAGAAAAAAAAACATTGGTCCATACATATGTGTTGGGCGGCAAGACTATTTAAAATATCTTAATTATATTATTTTTATTTTATTTTTGGAAGATGTTGATCGTCGCCATTTGCAAAAGACAATGCAATCCGAAATTGAATCTATGTTCAAAAACAAAGTCTGGTCTCTTATAGACTTGCCTACATGGATAAAACCCATCGGGTTCAAGTGGGTATACAAGAGAAAAAAGGGAGAGGATGGAAAGGTGGAAATCTTTAAAGCTAGATTGGTAGCTAAAGGTTATACACAGAAGGAAGGTGTTGATTATGAAGAAACCTTCTCTCATGTGGCCATGCTTAAATCCATTAGGATACTCTTATCCATTGCCGCATCTCTAGACCTAGAGATTTGGCAAATAGACGTCAAGATAGCTGTCCTTAATGGAAGTCTTGACGAAAGCATCTACATGATACAACAAGAAGGATTCATTGTAAAATGCCAAGAGGAAAGGGTATGCAAGTTGTAAAGATCCATATATGGATTGAAGCAAGCATCTAGATCCTGGAACATAAGGTTCGATCAAGCCGTGAAAAGTTTTGGATTTATCAAAAACCTTGATGAACATTGTGTATACAAAAGGTTTAAAGGTGAAAAAGTTGGTTTTCCTAGTTCTTTACGTTGATGATATACTACTCATCGGAAACGATGTAGGTGTATTGACATCAATAAAAGAATGGTTAGTAAAACAATTTGATATGAATGACTTAGGAGAAGAAAGTTATATTCTTGGTATCCAAGTCATAAGGGATAGAAAGAATTGAACGATTGCATTATTTCAAGCGTCATACATAGATAAAATCTTGTCTAGGTTTTCCATGCAAGATTCCAAGAAATGTACGTTACCTTTCGGACATTGAATCAAACTTTGTAAGGAACAAGTTCCTAAGAATGAGCATGAAGTGAAATTCATTAGTAAGGTTCCATATGCAATGGCAGTTGGAAGTCTCATGTATGCAATGCTCTGCACTAGACCAGATATTTATTTTATTGTAGGCATAGTTAGTAGGTTTCAATCGAAACCTGGTCCTGATCACTGAACGCCAGTCAAGCATAATTTCAAGTATCTTAGGAGAACGATAGAATATATGTGTGTATACTCTGGAAGGGATTTAATTCCCGTTGGATATACAGATTCTGATTTTTAGTCAAACTCAGACTCCATGAGATCGACATCAGGATCTGTATTTACTATTAGAGGAGGGTCAGTCATATGAAGGAGTATCAAGCAATCTTGTATTACTGATTCCACCATGGAAGCCGAGTATGTTGCCACATGCAAGGCTACTAAAGAGGCTGTATGGATCCACCAATTCTTTATTGACTTGGATGTGGTTCCTGATGCGAATAAGCAGATCACGATCTATTGTGACAATAGTGGAGTGGTGGCTAATTCGAGAGAACCAAGAAGTCATAAGAGAGGGAAACACATTGAACGAAAGTATCACCTTTCGAGAGAAATTGTGAATAGGGGTGACGCGACTATTACCAATATCGCGTCAGCCGAAAATCTACTGGATCCTTTTACAAAGTCTCTTCCATAAAAGAGTTTTGATGGGCATCTAGAGAACATGGGGATGAGAGATATGACACATTTCCTATAGAGCAAGTGGGAGATTGATGGGATTACGCTCGATAGAAAGAGTATAATAATGTAAATAACAGTGTTTTCATATTAATAAAGTGATTTCTAGTTTAACAAATTTTATAGCATTTATAGTTTAATTATTATAATTGTCAAAAGTAAATAATCAAAAGGTCAAAAGACTATGAGAAAAGAAGAATTGCTCACACATCTAGATATGTATGAGGTAGACACAATTCTTTAGTTAGTCTTGCATAATATTCACAACTTAAGATAAAAGGTTGGGCACATTTATCTTTTCAAAGTTGTAGAATCTTTTGCTAGCATTTGAGTAGGATCAAATGTGTTACGATGAGTCTAAAATCATCAAAGTGTTGTGTCTTTGGGCCAAAGAATCTAGTACACTGGGTGCATTAAATAGGATCAAAGTGAAATACTTTATCTAGAACCGTCAATGGATAAAAGTTTTCACTCGAAGACAATAGGAGAGTCTTTCTCAATCCTGAGATAAATGATGGACTTATGGTAGCAAGTGTTATCATTTGAGCTATCAATAAGTACGATTATATAGCATAGTCTATCCTCGATAGTTTGGTGGTATTCAGTTGTAATAGATAGAGGACTTCATTTATAGATATGAACATCGTGGCTCCATTTATTGAATGAGAGTAGAATATCATCATACAGATGTTTTTAAGGTATTGGATATTAAATCTTAACGTTAAGTTTTCAATAGTGTCTATTGATATATGGCTTCTGGACAAGTCAAAATATCCAAGTTCAAAATTTGGCCATATGAGTAAATAAGGTTTGATTAAGCCGTAAAAGGTTTTGGATTTATTCAAAAACTTGATGAACCTTGTGTATACAAAAGGATTAAAGGCGACAAATTGGTTTTCCAAATTCTTTACGTTAATGATATACTACTCATCGGAAATGATGAAGGTGTATTGACATCAATAGAAGAATGGTTAGCAAAATAATTTGATATGATAGACTTATGAGACGCAAGTTATATTCTTGGTATCCAAGTCATAAGGGATAGAAAGAATAGAACGATTGCATATCCCAAGCTTCATACATAGATAAAATCTTGTCTAGGTTTTCCATGCAAGATTCCAAAAAAGGTATGTTATCTTTCAGACATGGAATCAAACTTTCTAAGCAACAAGTTCCTAAGAATGAGCATGAAGAGCAATTCATGAGTATGATTCCATATGCTTCGGCAGTAGGAAGTCTCATGTATGCAATGCTCTGTACTAGACCAAATATTTGTTTTGTTATTGGCATAGTTAGCAGGTTTCAATCGAAGAATGGTTCTGATCACTGGACGGCAGTGAAGAATATTTTCAAGTATCTTAGGAGAACGAGAGATTATATACTTCTATACTCTGGAGGGGATTTAATTCCCGTTGGGTATACAGATTTTGATTTTCAGTCAGATTCTGACACCAGGAGATCAACATCAGGATCTGTGTTTACTATTGGAGGAGTGGCAGTTATATGGAGGAGTATCAAGCAATCTTGAAATTCCCTAGAAAGTGTGTATCTATAACCTAGAGGGGGGGTGAATAGGTTTTAATTCGATGAATTACCAATTTTACGAATTAATCAATATTAGTAGTTCTACCCCATTCTAATTAAATGCTCAATTAAATGACAACAAACATACAACAATAACAACATGGAAAATATATGTGGAAACCCTCCAAATGGGAAAAACCACGGGCTATTTAGAGCGCCACCCTCGATCCTCAAAATCAACTATTGAGTAAAATTTTACAACCTAGGTTGACCTCTCATCTAACCCTCCAGTTACCAACCCTTTCACTCTACCCAACGGGCCTTAATAGCGATTTTGGATCACTAGCCTTGTGCACTAACCACTTAGCCACAAGCTGAAACAACAATGAAGAGATAATGGCAACCTAAGTGAATATGCAAGAATATTCAATATGCAAAAATGCTAGATCCATACATTCATGCTTATCTAGGACTAATAATGACCATTAGAGCAAATCCTAGATATCAATGTTCTAAATGCAAAGGTAAGAAGAATTAGCTAGAAGGGCAAAATCGTCCTAAATGCTAGCTATCACAAATTAATGCATCTGAACCAACAATCAAAACACAAGCATGTCATAAAAACAATTTAACACTCAAGCAAGCAATTAATGTGTAATAAAGACTAAAACCCTAGGCATAAATGTCTTTGTAATGAAAACATAATGCTTAGAACATGTAGAGAATACCTAGTCATGCACACATAAGATACCCATGCTTGGAAGATGCTTGATGATTTGGATTTTAAGGATGGTTGAGTAAAAATGGCTTCTTGGAGCTTCCCTCTCTAAAGAACCTTGTCTCTCTCTTAAAAATAGGTTTGGAAGCTCTCAAAAATGAGTTAGGAAGAGGATGATGTATATTTATGAAGCCTAAAGAGAAACTGTGTCATTTTGGGCGAAGAGCAACCAAAACGCGTCAGAACCGCTGGCTGTACCGCGGTCCAAGCAAGTGTCCTGACCGCGGAACAGAGAACGATGTATCGTCTGGACAACGTCGCTCTGTAGGCTGCTGTGTATACAGTGTGCACAGACCACGGTCTGGATAGCATGCATCCTCTATGAAACTTCGCTTGGGAAGCCACAACGTAGGCAACAAGCATAGTCCGGGGTAGATACAGTGTGCATCCTCTGCCAAACAACGTTGTGCCGGCCAAAGCGGGGGCACTGCACATAGAGCGGTCTAGACCGCGGTAAAGAGGAAAAAATCCTCTTTCTAAGCCACAAACATACATTCACACTCAAATAAAAAAATAGATACACAAGGCACTCAAAATGGCAAATAAGCATGCAAACAAGATAATTAAAATAAAATGCATAAGTGTGAGTGTGTGCACTAAATCTCTTCAATGAAGTTAAGCAATTGATTTTACCATTAATGCTTGAGCTTGGTCATAAACAATGAAGCCCTAAACTACCCTTACAATATTGATCCCAAAATATGGTTGTCAACGAAATAAGCTAATCAAAAACCGAGGAACTTACAATCACCCCCTTTAGCTATTTCGTGACAAAACCACTCACTCACAAAGTATCCTCACAACAAATAACAAGAAATAAACAAGAGGTCAACAAACAACCATTCTATGTTACAAGAGATACCTAAAGCTAAATCTTCAAATCTTTCATCTTTTGTAGCATGATCATCCCTACAAAACAAAGAACTGTAGGGAAAAAACGGTATAGAAACGCAGTGGAAGCTTGAGAAAAATGAGATTAGGGTTTGCGCATAAATAAAAAAAATTCCCTTTTTTGCAACGAGAACCTTAACCCTAGATTAATTGATGTATATAAAAGTATCGTACTTTTTCACGTGACAATTGAACAAGCACCGAATTGATTCTGCAAGATCTTCCAATCCAATCACGAACATGATTCACCTAGGAGTGTGGGCTCCCTTTCTTTAAATTGCATTCCTGAGGATGGAGACAAAGCAAATATATTTTTTTGTTAGTTACAAATATCTTCCAAGAGAAAAATCCAAGAACATCCGGTCACTTGTGAGTTATCAATCAATTTGACTGTAACTCGCGTGAACCTTGATTCAATATTGTACACAAAACCCTTTTGATGTAAAGGATAATAGTATACTATCGAATACAAAAACGTTCCCCATTTTTCTCTACTTGGCCGAATTCACACACTATTGATTAGAGATGATCGAATTTTGTCTAGAGTAAAATCAGATTTTTCTCCCTCAAAATTCCTATGATGGCCGAAACTTTTTCTTACTCAAATAAAGCTTGGCCGAAATTACCTCTAATTGCCTTGGGGCTGGTTGAATCTATCATCCACATATGTATAGGTTCATAAATCCTTTTCTAAGAAGGATTCACTTGGTTGGCAAGAATCCTTTCCTTAGGTGGATTTATTTGGTAGTTAGAATCCTTATCTAGAAGGAAATCTATCCTATCCTATATTATACATGTGATGAACGAAATTCCCTTGTTTGAAGTAGATTAGGAGTGTTTAATCTCTCCTAATAAAGATTACTTGATGGACAAGAATCCTATCCTTAGGTAGATTAACTTGGTGGTTATGAATCCTTTTCAAATAAGAATTCTACCACTAAGTAGTTTTACTTGGTGACCAAGAATCCTTTTCCAAAAAGAATTCTTTTTTACACCAAGACTCCTAATCCTACTAAATAGTGTGTTTGTAACCATATTAAAGACTTCCTAATTTGATTAGATAAATAACTCCTTTTATTTATCTACTTATCAAATATAGTCTTTAACATTAACTATACTACCAACAATATTTTAGTTTTAGGAGTCCATCTCCTAATAGGAAAAGATTTTGACTTTTAATTAAATAATTAATTAATCAACAAATTAATTAATTTCCATTTAATTAAATAGTAATAAAATAAAAATAATATATTAAAGCTATTGTCCATATCCATTGCCGCCCATACCTAGTATAAAGGCCATATATTATTTTTCTCATTTTATTAAATCCATTGGATCTAAATAAAAAGTCCACATGTGAACTAGACCTATTCTTACAAAAAGAAACAAGTTCACATGCCTTATTACAATTCTAGATGGACCCCTATTGGTCCGGTAGAATATATCAAGTGATCCATGCAAGTTCGTGTGGATTGGGGATCTTGGCGGGCTATCTAAATTTAAGCTCCAATAGACACAACCCAATCACAATCAACAAATAATTCACTTAGGTCCAATCTATTTAATTTTAGTTCATCCCACTGAAGAACTAAAATTGAACTCTTAAATAAAAATAGAATAAGTTGATGTTACTCATTCGTACCCTAGACAACCTTATTGGAGAAAGTGTATCCTCGTGAAGAATACCAGTAATCGCCAAGAACTCATAGACCGCCTATAGCTCTCCAAGTTACCATATTTACTCATATGACCACATTTTGAACTTGGATATTTTGACTTGTCCAGAAGCTATGTTTCAATAGACACTATTGAAAACTTAACGTTAAGATTTAATATCCAATACCTCAAAACATCCATATGATGGTATTCTACTCTCATTCAATAAATGGAGCCACGATGTCCATATCTATAAATGAAGTCCTCTATCGATTAACAAATGAATACCACCAAACTATCGAGGATAGACTATGCTATATAATCGTACTCATTGATAGCTCAAATGACAACACTTGTAACCATAAGTCCATCATTTATCTCAGGATTGAGATAGACTCTCCAATTGTCTTCAAATGAAAACTTTTATCCATTGACTGTTCTTGATAAAGTATTTCATTTTGATCCTATTCAATGCACCCAGTGCATTAGATTCTTTTGCCCAAAGACACCACACTTTGATGATTTTAGACTCATCATAACACATTTGATCCCACTTAAATGCTAGCAAAAGAATCTACAACTTTAACAAGATAAAGGCGCCCAACCTTCTATCTTAAGTTGTGAATATTATTCAAGACTAACTAAAGAATTGTGTCTACCTCATACATATCTAGATGTATGAACAATTCTTCTTTTCTCATAGTCTTTTAAGCTTATGATTATTTACTTTTGACAATTATAATAATGAAACTATAAATGCTATAAGATTTGTTAAACTAGAAATCACTTTATTCATATGAAAAAGATTGTTAATTACACTATTACACTTTTGCTATCGAGCATAATCCTAACAAGAACTACACTTTCCAAGACAAGTGTATGAGAGGGATCAAGAAAAATAAAAACAAGTGCAATTTGCATGAAATAGAAACAAGTAACATGAAATCAACAATGCATAAAGCAAATGCTCCCCGTAAATAGGTCAACTCCCTCATAATAAGTCAATCTGCCCTTAAAACATGCCAATATCAACTCCCCCTAGATCCAACACTACTCCCCCTTTTTGTCACAAGATAGGCAAATGAGTATTCCCCAACCGGGATGCTGTAGCAAAGAGGGATATTTGCAATGTAAATGCATAATCATATACAACAACTTTATGCAGGTTAGTTAAGAGAGAGAGAAAATCATGGAAGTTTTATTGATTTGAGTATGTGTGAAAGAAATGCCTTGAATGAAATACATGCAACATCAACGTCCAAAAGCATGGTATTTGGCAAAGGAAAATAGTACATGAGGTTCCAAGAGAAGTCAAACCAATTTTCACCAGATTGACAATGGAAAACAAGATATAGTTTAACTAAGAACATAAGAACAACTATCAAAATTTACAAGTTGAACAAGGCATGAGCGACTATTGTGCCCTATTAGATTTTTCCGAGTAAGATGCTTGTATGATAGTAGCCTTGTTCAATAAGTAAAGATAGAGAATATTGGATTGTGAAATCCTTGAAATGGATACAATATCCTTATTGAATAAAGTCTCAAAAGTCACTTGCACTCATATTTGCAATTATTTTGTAAGCTTTCAATAAATTCATCATGCATATCACTTTAAGCATGTCAAGATCAAGTTTTCACAATCATGGAGATAAACCTTGGGTCAATCAAATGTACTTCCCAAACAAATTTCCTAGTTCAAAAATACATGTTTGAACATAAATGAGACATGCATTTCAAATAAGGCAAAAACACACATATTGACTAAAAAGACATATAATAATATATGCATCCAAGATACTCAAGCAATTAATTAAAGAGCATAAAATTGAACAATTATTTGCTCATTAAGATACAAGTTCGCTCTCTTTGCTTGAGCTCCCCAAATGGGGTCAGCCACCAAAAACCCATCAATGCATATGACAAATCCCAAAAGACCTACTAAGAGATTTAAACCTAGTTGAATCTAATTGTTTTGTAAACAAATCCGCTAGTTGATCATTTGTGCCCACATGTTCAAGTGCAATGCATTTGCTCTCAACTAGCTCCCTTATGAAATGATGTCTAATGTCAATATGCTTTGTTCTAGAATGTTGGACAAGATTTTTTGAAATATTGATGGCACTCATGTTATCACGATAAAGGGTTAGAGTACCTTGCTCAAAGCCATAATCCACTAGCATTTGTTTCATCCAAAGAAGTTGTGTGCAAGCACTCCCAGCTGCTATATACTCGACCTCGGCTGTGGATAATGAGATGGAATTTGGCATCTTGCAAAACCAAGACACAAGATTGTTCCCTAGGAAGAAGCAACCGCCCGATGTACTCTTCCTATCATCACAATTACCTGCCCAAACTGTATCACTAAAGCCAACTAAACTAGCATTAGTGTCAAAAGAGTACCATATCCCATAGTTGGATGTCCCATTCACATATCGAATGATTCTCTTCACAGAGAAGAGATGGGATTCCTTAGGATTGGCTTGGTACCTATCACATACACCAACAATAAAAGCTATATCGGGTCTACTAGCAGTCAAGTATAGCAAGCTCCCTATCATGCCACGATATAGACTTTGATCCAAACTTTTTCCATTAGCATCCTTGCTAAGTTTCAAAGTGGTACTCATTGGTGTGTCACAATGTTTGGCATTCTCAAGGCCAAACTTCTGTTAGGATTATGCTCGATAGCAAGAGTGTAATATTGTAATTAACAATCTTTTCATATGAATAAAGTGATTTCTAGTTTAACAAATCTTATAGCATTTATAGTTTAATTATTATAATTGTCAAAAGTAAATAATCATAAGGTCAAAAGACTATAAGAAAAGAAGAATTGTTCATACATCTAGATATGTATGAGGTAGACACAATTATTTAGTTATTCTTGAATAGTATTCATAACTTAAGATAGACGGTTGGGCGCCTTTATCTTGTCAAAGTTGTAGATTCTTTTGCTAGCATTTGAGTGTGATCAAATGTGTTATGATGAGTCTAAAATCATCAAAGTGTTGTGTCCTTGGCCAAAAGAATCTAGTGCACTGGGTGCATTGAATAGGATCAAAATTAAATACTTTATCTAGAACCGTCAATGGATAAAAGTTTTCATTTGAAGACAATCGGAGAGTCTATCTTAATCCTGAGATAAATGATGGACTTATGGTTGCAAATGTTATCATTTGAGCTATCAATGAGTACGATTATATAGCATAGTCTATCCTTGATAGTTTGGTGGTATTCATTTGTTAATCGATAGAGGACTTCATTTATAGATATGGACATCGTGGCTCCATTTATTGAATGAGAGTAGAATACCATCATATGGATGTTATGAGGTATTGGATATTAAATCTTAACGTTAAGTTTTCAATAGTTTCTATTGAAACATGGCTTCTGGACAAGTCAAAATATCCAAGTTCAAAATGTGGTCATATGAGTAAATATGGTAACTTGGAGAGCTTTAGGCGGTCTATGAGCTCTTGGCGGTCTATGAGCTCTTGGCGATTACTGGTATTCTTCACGAGGATACACTTTCTTCAATAAGGTTGTCTAGGGTACGAATGAGTAACATCAACTTATTCTATCTTTATTTAAGAGTTCAATTTTAGTTGTTTAGTGGAATGAACTAAAATTAAATAGATTGGACCTAAGTGAATCATTTGTTGATTGTGATTTGGTTGTGTCTATTGGAGCTTAAATTTAGATAGCCCGCCAAGATCCCCAATCCTCACGAACTAGCATGGATCACTTAATATATTCTACCGGACCAATAGGGGTCCATCTAGAATTGTAATAAAGCATGTGAACTTGTTTCTTTTTGTAAGAATAGGTCTAGTTCACATATGGACTTTTTATTAAGGTCCAATGGATTTAATAAAATAAGAAAAATAATATATGGCCTTTATACTAGGTATTGGCGGCAATGGCTATTGTGAAGAGCTTAAATATATATTTTTTATTTTATTATTATTTAATTAAATGGAAATTAATTAATTTATTGATTTATTAATTATTTAATTAAAAGTCAAAATCTTTTCCTATTAGGAGATGGTCTCCTAAAACTATACTATTGTTGGTAGTATAGTTAATGTTAAAGACTATATTTGATAAGTAGATAAATAAAAGAAGTTATTTATTTAATCAAATTAGGAAGTCTTTAATATGGTTACAAATACACTTTTAAGTTGGATTAGGAGTCTTGGTGTTAGGATAGAATTCTTTTTTGAAAAGGATTCTTAACCACCAAGTAAATCTACCTAAGGAAAGGATTCTTAACTACAAGTAATCCTTCTTAGGAAAGGATTTGTGATCCTAATCTATATCATATAAAATTTGGCCAGCCCTTATATATATACAAAAGGATAGAATTTCTTTAAGATAAGGATTCTTAACTACCAAATAAATCCACCTAAGGAAAGGATTCTTGCCAACCAAGTAAATCCTTCTTAGGAAAGGATTTATGATCATATATATATGTGTGTGTGTGTGTGTGATTTTCGGCCAGCCCTACGAATTTTATGATGAAAATTTCGGCCATGACTAGGTAATTTTCAAGAGAGAATTTGGCATAGCAAGAGAGAATTTTGAGGGAGAAAAATTAGTTTTTGCTCTAGACAAAATTCGATCAACTCATAGATAAAGGGTGTGTGAATTCGGCCTTGAAGAGAAAAAAAAAGGGAACGTTTTTTTTTTCAATAGTATACTAGTATCCTTTACATCAAAAGGGTTTTGTGTACAACATCGAATCAAGGTTCACGCGAGTTTCAATTAAGTTGATTGCTAATTCACAAGTGACCGGATGTTCTTGCATTTTTCTCTTGGAGGATATTTGTAATTAACAAAGAAAAGATTTTTGCTTTGTCTCCATCATCTGGAATACAATTTAAAGAAAGAGAGCCCACACTCCTAGGTGCACGTTCGTGATTGGATTCGAAGATCTTACGGATTCAATTCGGTGCTTGTTCAATCGTCACATGAAAAAGGTACGATACTTTTATATACATCAATTAATCTAGGGTTAAGGTTCTCGTTGCATAAAAGGGAAATTTTTTTATTTACACGCAAACCCTAATTTTTTTCACGCTTCCGTTTCGTTTCTAAACCGTTTTTCCCTACAACTTTTTCACTAGGTTCTTGGCATACTTAGCTTTGGATATGAAGATCCCATCATGCATTTGCTTGATTTACAAGCCTAGGAAGTAATTGAGTTCACCAACCATGCTCATTTCAAACTCATGAGTCATGACATCAACAAATTGTTGAACTTTCAAGTTGTTGGTGGAACCAAAAATATTGTCATCAACATAAATTTGACCTATGAATAGCTCATATTTAGTGCACTTGATGAACAAAGTCTTGTCAACACTACCTCTAGAGTTGTCATTGTCAACAAGATAAAGAGTGAGTTGCTCATACCAAGCCCTCGGTGCTTGTTTCAACCCATATAGAGCCTTCTTGAGGCGATAAACATGATTGGGGTGGTGAAGATCCATAAACCCCTTAGGTTGCTCAACAAACACTTCCTCTTGGAAGAAGCCATTGAGGAAGGCACTCTTAACATCCATTTGATACAATTTAAATTTATGAACACACGATATGGATAAGAGAAGCCTAATGGACTCTAAACGGGCAACGGGAGCAAAAGTCTCCATAAAGTCGATACCCTCAATTTGAGAGTATCCTTGTGCAACAAGTCTAGCTTTGTTCCGCACAATGTTGCCATCCTTATCTGATTTGTTCCTATAGACCCACTTGGTGCCTATTATATTAGTGTTCTTAGGCCTAGGAACTAGAGTCCAAACCTAATTTCTTTCAAATTGATTTAACTCTTCTTGCATAGCAAGAACCCAAAACTCATTACTTAAAGCTTCATCTATCTTTTTGGGTTAAATTTGAGAGGTGTAGTAAGTGTAACTAATTTGATTTGTTAATTGATGTCTAGTCCTGACACCCCCATTCACATTTCCAAGAATGTCACTCTTGTTGTGGAGATGCCTAACCCAAGGAGCGGGTTCCTTAGAGTCCAAAGTAGGATCTTTATCAAGAGATTGAGTGATCTCTTTGTCAAGCTTAGATTTTTCATCACTAGAAATCTCATCAATCCTCACCAAGGGAATATAATTAATCACGCTAATCTCCTCATCATGGTTACTAACTTTAGGCCTACAATCATCTATGACTACATTAGATGATTCCATAACACTTATTGTCTTCAAATTAAAAACTCTATAGGCCTTACTATTTAGAGCATAGCCAGTGAAAATCCCCTAATCACTCTTAGCATCAAACTTGCCAAGTTGATCACGGTCATTTAGAATGTAACACTTGCTTCCAAAATGAGTGGAAATAGCTCACATTTGGCTTCCTACCCTTCCATAATTCATAGGAGGTTTGCCTAGTCCCGATCCTAAGAAACACCCTATTGCCTATATAACAAGCCGTATTGACAGCTTCAGCCCAAAGATTTCTGGGCACATTATTGCTATGCAACATCACACGGGCCATCTCTTGGAGGACTCTATTCTTCCTCTCTAATACCCCATTTTGTTAAGGAGTTCGAGGAGCTGAGAACTCATGGAAAATACCAAGACTATCACAAAAGTTTTCAAAGCTAACATTTTCAAATTCTCTCCTATGGTCACTCGTAATCCTCTTGATGCATTTTATGTGAGAATCCTTCTCATTTTGAATTTTAGCGCAAAGCATTTTAAAAGTTTCAAATTTTTCAGATTTCTCTCTAAGAAAGTAAGTCTAAGTAAATCTAGAAAAATCATCCACACACATAAAAATGTACCTCTTGCCACCGAGACTTTGGGTTTGCATGGGACCCATAAGGTCCATATGAAGAAGCTCTAATGGCTCCTTAGTGGCAATATACTTACCCTTCTTATGCACACTCTTAGTTTACTTTCCTTGTTGACAAGGTCCACAAGCTCTCTCAAATCTATTTCCAAACTTAGGAAGGCCTTTCACAACTTTTAACCTCTCAAGAACTTTCAAGTCTTTGAAATTCATATGACCTAACCTTTGATGCCATAATTCAACTTGATCACAACTAGACAAATTGCAAGAGATGCCATTAGAATCAAGACAATAACAATTGTCACTTGATCTCTTGCCTTTCGCTAGGACTTGTCCATCCACTCTCAAAATAGAACAATCAATTTTACCAAACATGATCGAAAGCCCTTCATCACTTAAATGTGATATGCTAATGAGATTAGCTTGCAAGTCATCTACATAGAGAGCATTAGGCAAGGAGGGCAAACCGGGGATGGAGATGTTTCCTTTTCCTAGAACCTTCTTACGTGAACTATCACCAAAGGTGACAAATCCACCATCCTCCATCACGATAGTTTTAAAGAAACTCTTGTTTCCGATCATATACCTAGATCAACCACCATCAAGGTACCAAGTGTTAGAGGTTTTCGCCTTAAACGCCACTTGGGCCTTATGGCAGACATACTCATTTGTTCTAGTCCATCTAGTAGCAACAATGTCATTTCTAGGAGCCTGGGGTTCATTGGCTCTAAAATTCCTAGGTGCATGCATTTTGGCTCTTCTAAGCATATTCTTCTCAATCATGCTTTCAAAATGACACAACTTAATAAATTTAAAACAATTCAGCCTTATGTGACCTTCAACACCACAATAATTACATATAAGAGTAAAGTAAGAATTCATACCATATCCTTGTGCAAACATGGAAGACTTTCCTCTTCTTTGAGTTGTCCTTTGGTGTTGAGCCGAATCTCTTCTTTGAAACATCTTTTGCGGTTGAGCCACATTAGCTTCTCTTCTTAGTTGTGGGTGAAAGCTTCTTTGTTGAATTTGAGAGCTCCTTGGAGGTTGTGGTCTTGTTTGATGAGCACTAGCTTTTGGTGAATTTGTTTTAGCTTAAGACTTTGTTTGTGCTTGCTTTGATGATTCACCAACCTCATTTGATCTCATTTTTTTTTGTGACTCTTGAATCTCTTTGTCCTTTAGACTCTTGACGAAGATGGTCTTCTTCAAGGAAGTGGCATCCTTGCCTTCCACATATCCTAGACCTGTTTTATCACTAGGACTCTTCCCACATGATAGCATCTTGTCAAGTCTCTCGGTTCCGGATGTCATCTTAGCAACCAATTCTTTCGCTTCCTTAATCTCAATCTTTAAGTTTTCTTCACTCTTCTTAGTGATCATAAGCTCCAACTTTAAACTCTCTTCTAACTCCTTTCCACTATTTACCTTCTCACTCAAGGTGGTAATTTTGAAGGTCAACTCTAGATTCTTCTTTTTCAACCTTTGAACCTCCTTTTTCTTTTTCAATCTAGACTTTTAAAAAAACTTCATGAAGTCTACATAGTCCATTTCCTCATCAATCTCAAACCTATAGTTAGAAGAGGTACTCTCATCACTAGAGTCATCTACTTCTTCCTTGTCACTCACAACTTCCTTGCCATTATGAGATGTTGTGAAGGCAATGAAGTTTTTAACTCGATCTTCATCATCTGAAGACTTTTCTTCCTCTTCTAAGTCTTCACTATCACTCCAAATAGCCACCATTGCCTTCCCCTTTTTCTTTTTCTTCAAATTTACACATTATGGAGCATGTCCAAAGCCACTGCATTCATAACATTGAATGCCCTTCTTGGACTCACTTTCTTGAAACTTTTCAATCTTCTTGAAAGAAGTTTTCCCTTTCACTTCCTTCCCCTTTGACCCAAAACCTTTCCTCTCAAACTTTATAAATTTTTTGAATCATTTAACCATGAGGGCCATTTCTTCATCTGAGTCCTCCTCTTCTTCTTCAACCTTAGTGGTCTTCAAGACAATAATCTTTTTCTTCTTTGTAGGTGTTCCATCTTGACTCGTAAGCTAGAAGTCTTCCAATGACTTCACTTGGCTTCATATTCTTGTACTCACTATTCTCTTCAAGTGCCGTCACCTTTGATTCGAACCATGACGGAAGTGACCTCATAATTTTTTGCTTGACTCTCCTATCTGAATAGGGGTCACCAAGTTGATGGCTTTGGTTGACAATATAAATCAACTTCACTTGAAAGTCATTGAAACATTCATCTTCCTCCATTCTAATCATCTCAAACTGTATTTAAAGGACTTGAAGCTTTTAGTCCTTGACTACCTCGGTTCCCTCATGTGCCGTTTAAAGAATGTCCCAAGCCACATTAGCAATCCTAGTGTTTTGGACCAGCTTGTACTGATTATCATCCACGGCACAAAGAATGGCATGCATAGCCTTGTTGTTCCACTTGGATGCTTTAAACTCTTGAGTACTTCAACTAGACTTGGGCTTAGAAGCTTCTTCACCATCATTAGTGGTCATTGTTGGAGTAGTATAACCGTCTTCAATAGCCATCCAAGCATGGTCATCTATTTGGCAAAGATAGGCTTCCATCTTGCCCTTCTAAGTAGCATAATTTACCCCATTGAGCAAAGAGGGTCTTCTGCTTGAGGCTCCCTCATGACTGTTCCCATTTCCACTCATAGTGTTTGGAGGTAATTAATGTTATGAAGATGCAAATGTAATGCAACACACAAAATGTAAACAACCAAAATGCACAAGGTAAGACACACACAATGCACGGATCACATAAGTATATCTAGGCACCGGCTCTGATACCAATTGAAATTCCCTAGAAAGTGTGTATCTATAACCTAGAAGGAGGGGGGGTGAATAGGTTTTAATTCGATGAATTGCCAATTTTATGAATTAATCAATATTAGCAGTTCTACCCCATTCTACTTAAATGCTCAATTAAATGACAACAAACATACAATAATAACAACACGGAAATATACGTGGAAACCCTCCAAATGGGAAAAACCACAGGCTATTTAGAGCGCCACCCTCGATCCTCAAAATCCACTATTGAGTAAAAGTTTACAGCCTAGGTTGACCTCCCGTATAACCCTCCAGTTACTAACCCTTTCACTCTACCTAACTGGCCTTAATATCGATTTTGGATCACTAGCCTTATGCACTAACCACTTAGCCACAAGCTAAAGTAACAATGAAGAGATAGTGGCAACCTAAGTGAATATGCAAGAATATTCCATATGCAAAAATGCTAGGTCCATACATTCATGCTTATCTAGGATTAATAATGACCATTAGAGAAAATCCTAGATATCAATGTTCTAAATGCAAAGGCAAGAAGAATTAGCTAGAAGGGCAAAATCGTCCTAAATGCTAGCTATCTCAAATTAATGCATCTCAACCAACAATCAAAGCACAAGCATGTCATAAAAACAATTTAACACTCAAGCAAGCAATTAATGTGCAATAAAGACTAAAACCCTAGGCATACATGTCTTTGTAATGAAAACATAAAGCTTAGAACATGTAGAGAATACATAGTCATGCACACACAAGAAACCCATGCTTTGAAGATGCTTGATAATTTGGAATTTAAGGATGGTTGAGTAAAAATGTCTTCTTGGAGCTTCTCTCTCTAAAGAACCTTATCTCTCTCTTAAAAATAGGTTTGGAAGCATTCAAAAATGAGTTGGTAAAAAGATGATGTATATATATGAAGCCTAAAGAGAAACTGCATCGTTTTGGGTGAAGGGCAACCAAAACGTGTCAGGACCGCTGGCTGTACCGCGGTCCAGGCAAGTGTCTAGACCGCGACATAGAGAGCGGTGTATCGTTTGGACAACGCCGCTCTATAGGCCGCTGTACATACAACGTGCATAGACCGCGGTTTGGACAACATGCATCCTCTGTGAAACTCTGCTTGAGAGGCTGCGACGTAGGCAACACGCACAGACCACGGTAGACACAGCGTACATCCTCTACCAAACACCGCTGTGCAGGCCGCGGCGGGGGCACTGCACATAGAGCGGTCTAGACCGCGGTAAAGAGGAAAAAATCCTCTTTCTAAGGCACAAACATACATTCACACTCAAAAAAAAAAAGTAGACACACAAGGCACTCAAAATGGCAAATAAGCATGCAAGCAAGATAATTAAAATAAAATGCATGAGTGTGTGCACTAAATCTCTTCAATGAAGTTAAGCAAGTGAATTTATCTTTGATGCTCGAGCTGGGTTACGAACAATGAAGCCCTAAACTACCCTTACAATATTGATCCCAAAATGTGGTTGTCCACGAAATAAGCCAATCAAAAACCGAGGAACTTACAATCTCCCCCTTTAGCTATTTCGTGACGAAACCACTCACTCACAAAGTATCCTCACAACTCAACAAACAACCATTCTATGTTACAAGAGATACCTAAAGCTAAATCTTCAAATCTTTCATCTCTTTTAGCATGATCATCCCTACAAAACAAAGAACTACACTTTCCAAGACAAGTGTATGAGAGGGATCAAGAAAAATAAAAACACAGAATTTAGGCCTTCCCCTATTCTTTTCTTTGCTTCTATTTGTCGTCCTTCTTCTATTTTTGTCGACTTCTACTTCTCTCTTTTTTTCATCTCTTCAGTGTGTCATGCTTGGCTCTATTTATATATGGTCTAAGTAGGTTTGAATTTGCTAATATCCCGCCACGATCCTACGAATCCGTTTCCTTCTTATCGGGCTGGATCCTTTATTTAAAAGTTGTTGACCCCGAGTAAATAGCGGAAACGATGATATTGTTAACAAAAATGAGTTTGTTTTCTTTTAGGAATAAAACTCTTGACTTACACGTATACGGAATTAATGCTGGTTATCACATAGATATGATCTTGTATGTTATCGCGGCATGGCTTTTCATAGAGGTTACCGAGCTAGCTGCCTGTCATCTCATAGAGCGAGGTAGATCCATGCTTCGACTCTGTTCTTAGAAGCTTGGTATGGATTTTCCCTGACCCTTGGGAGCTTGAGGTGTCCCTGTAGACATTCCTGGAAAGTAGTCGGGGTTGTGTAAATTTAGGCGTGATTCCTCTTTCATGCCCAAGAGGAACACCGGGCTTTAGGAGAGGTTGGTGGGCTTTAGTCTAAGACTACTGTTAAGTATGTCCTCTGAAAGTCTTAACCCGGAGGGGGCCTACTTTGCTTGTCGGGCTTCTATCTAAGACTACTATTAAGTTTGTCCTCTAAAAGTCTTAACCCGGAGGGGGCCTACTTTGCTTGTCGGCCTTCTTTCGAATGTCTCTTGAGCTTGGAGACCCCCCTGCTTTTATACGGGTGGAGGAGCTCGACCTTAGGAACCGAGGTTCCCCTATAGGTGACCTGGAGAAGCCCGAGTTCCAGTGTTCGTGTGGGGCTCATCCTGGTCGCGCTTAGCTTGCTTTCTGATAGTTTTGAAGCCAGGTTGACTTTCCCTTCTCCTGTGGGGTAGCTTTATGGTCTACCCGGGTTTCATGAACGTCGATTATGAGTTTTGACTTGTGGCGGGAAAATGAAAAATTTCTCTTTGACCCCTGGCAAAATTTTACTATTAACAAAATGGATTCATAACTACCAAGTAAATCCACCTAGGAAAAGGATTCTTACCAACCAGGTAAATCCTTCTTAGAAGAGGATTTTTGATCCTATATATATCACCGTGATGAATTCAGCCGGCCCTATGGTTCTTTGAGTGAAAATTTCAGTCAACCTAAGTATTTTCTAACAGAGAATTTTTCTTAGCAAGAGAGAATTTTGAGAGAGAAAAATTTAGTATTTTACTATAGATAAAATTCAATTAAATCTAAGATATAGGGTGTGAATTCGTCCAAGAAGAGGAAAAAGGGTTACGTTTTTTTTGATAGTACACTAGTATCCTTTACATCAAAAGGGTTTTGTATACAAAATCAAACCGGGTTAACGCGATTTTCAATCGAGTAGATTGATAATTCACAAGTGACCAGACGTTCTTAGATTTTATCTTGGAGGATAATTGTAACTAACAAAGAAAAATTATTTTGTTTGTTTCCATCCTCAGTTATACATTTTAAAGAAAGGGAGCCCACACTCCAAGGTGGTTCACGTTTCTGATTGGATGGGAAGATCTTGTGGATTCAATTCGGCGCTTGTTCAATCGTCATGAAAAAAAGGTACAGCACTTTTTATATACATCAATTAATCTAGGGTTAAGGTTCTTGTTATTTAAAAGGGAATTTTTTTTATTTATACCGAAACTCTAATTTCTAATTTTTCACGCTTCCAATGTGCTGGTTTTACCTACAAATTGTATCAGAGACTGGTTGCACCCTTTATTAATTGATGTATGTGTTCATGGGTCTTTTTCTTTTTATTGTATATATGCATGTTTTAGAAATAGATGACACTCTACGTATTCACATATATATTTACATTGGAATGTATGGATAATATATATATATATATATATATATATATATATATATATATATGTTTTATATGTGGATTGTTATTGCTCAATTTTGGTCATAGAATTTCAATGTATTTTGTTTTGGGATTGTAACAAGAAGGGTCATCTATCATCATCATAATTTCCTTCTTGGTAGTTGCTAAGTTTTTTATTTATTTTGTTGTTGTAATAAAAAAAAGTTGCAGTAATTCTTTTATTTATAATTCTTTTGTAATACATTCAAGTATCGAAGACTCGAAGGTTTGAAGAATTAGGGGCAACCGGAACAAGTTTGGGACCATGCGAGCCGTATCAACAAACGTGCATGCGAAGAGCACGTGGCCACGTTTGTTGTGCCATGGGCTGCACATGGCAGCCCTATGGAAGCCATGGCTGCATATGGCCGCCCTCACGGGGTTGTGGCACGCACATGCCCATGGAAAGGGGCCAAGGGTGTGCACGCTCATAGGAGGCAGCCGAGGGAGTCCAAACGACGAAGGTATTGTGAAGATTTGTTCACCTAGAAAGAAGTTTTTTGTATTCCAAGTCATGTAATTTACTTATTTTTCTAGGATGAACCAAAATCGTAGCTATTTATTTTTTTGTAAATATTGCAATCTTTAACATTGTTTGATAACATGTCATATAGAATTGGAGTGCCACTCATATATCTCTTTTGGCATGAACATGCATAGAATATTTTAGGTATCTAAATTGGCATCTAGATAACTTGGTAAATCATTCTTCGGATTTCAATCACACGCTTTAAATAGTTGAGTGGGAGAAGATGTTTTGGAACACCTATGGCCTCCAAGTTTAGCTGAGATTTATAATTCGTGTAATAACCTCCCAAGAGGTATTCATGAATGGAATTTAGCAAGATACTTCCCTACAAGGATAGACTAGACAGTTAGCCAAAACGATATATACTCCCAATGGAGGGATATTCGTGAGGGATTATAATGACGGTCGATAACTTGGTAACACACTCAATGTAATTTTATTAATATCCTCCCAAGAGTTCTTGTTAATAAAATTGCAAGGCTAAAATTGAAAACGTTGGTTGTTATGCTAACAATTATGTGGGACCTAGTCTAACTAGTAAATGTTGCAAACTCCCAAAGGAGGCATGACATTTATGGGTGTTGGATCACCGTTGAATTTTTACGATTGAATTATTTTATTTAATTCAAGGTAAACATTCGAAAGTGCTTTATCATGATTATTTACTTATATAATTTTTGTTATTGTTCAGAAATCATGACCCCATCCCTACTCAACATCCTAAAAGATAATACTTTGACTTGTGATAATTATGTCATATGAAAAAGGAAAATTGGGCTTTCATTGCAATCTAAAAAGCATAAGTTCAATCTGTACACTCCTAAACCACCTACTCCTACTAATAAATCTAATCAGGAGAAAAAAGATAAGTATCAACAGTAGGAGTGATGAGGACCAGCCAGTTGATCACAATTCGGCTAAGGTTAGAAAAGATCCAGATCCTTTAACCATTCATGGAGGACCAATGACAAGAGCTAAAGCTAAAAGGATGAAAGAAGCCTTAACTTGTTTAATGGGAAACATTTGAAAGGAGCAAGTTAGTCAAGATTTGGTCAAGGTTCTAAGGATGCAAGAAGTGTATAAAATGGTTAACATGTTTCAAACAAGTCCAAATCCCGAAGACAAGAGTCCAGCCTTGTTAGAATGAAGTATTCTAGCCTATCTTGAAGAATAAAAGGCCATTAGGCCATGTTGGGTTTTGTGGGCCTATTTTATAATTAGTTTGGGTTTAATTATGTTGGGTTTTGTGAGCTTATTTTCTTATTAGTTTAGGTTTAATTGTGTTGGGTTTTGTGGGCTTATTTTATAAATAGTTTGGATTTTTTGTGTTGGGTGAGTTCATGTGTTCTTTGATTAGGAATAAGGAGTTACAAAGGCTGAATACTTTATGGCCATTATTCATGGTCTAAATGTCATTTAGTGGAAGGTTACACATTTAGTGGGAGTTTACACATTTAATGGGAGGTTATATTTGTGTTGTATTGTCCTTGGCCTTTGTTCTATATAAACAAGGCTGCTTTTTCTATGTAAGGCAGATATTTGAGTAATATAAACTTATTTGAGCACTTTGTGAGTGTTTTATTTTTAAGTTCTTGCATGAAATTTGGAACTTATCAAGCTTATTCAGCTTGTGGCGTTCAACAACCTCAAAATATTTGTTTTGCCTTTAAACTTATCAAACTTCATAGTTTGTGGCGTTATGGGGAAATCAAAGTGCTGTTCTAATTAGCTTTTATCATCATTCCATTGATAAAGTGATTAGAATAGTTTCTCTTACTTCAATCTTGAACGATCGGGTTTGTTTCAATTAGTTGGAGGGTGTTAAATTGCATTCTATATGTATCATAGCTCTTTAGCTATTGGGGTGTATGGTTGCTAAGTTAATGATTTCCATCATTTTGGTATCAGAGCTTGGCTCAAGTTTGAGGTTTGCATATCCATTTATTTGTTGTTCTTTTAGTTTTTTTTTTCTCACTTTCTTTTCTTCTTCATCTTATAGCACCGTATTTATAATTCATCTTAATTGTTGTGCTTCTTGAGGTTATTATCATTCTTCTTTGTTTTCCGCAGAAAAAAAACGGAAAAAAATAACAAAAAAAAAAGTATTGCGGATTCAAGGAATTCTTGCAAAATTCCAAAAATCTTTCTTTGTTCATATCGTTCTTGTTTCGGTTTGGGAAATATTTAAATATTGTCTTCTTAACCAAAACAAACAGAATTCTATTTGGGAGAGAAATCGATATTTCAGTTGTAATCTTTGTTTACTTTAAGTGGTTTACCTTTTATTTGTTTTTTTAGACCTACCCAATTTCACTCCGTTGAATTTGCCATAATTTGAATTGTTTGTTTAAAAGGACCTTAGTTAATCTAAGAACCCCAAGAACAAAACAAGAGAGGTAAAAGGCAAGAGTGGTGAGATTAGCATTGAGAAGAGCCAAATAATTGTGTGAAACACGAGTGGTGTGAATCAATTCTTTGAGAGAAACACGTGAGGGAGTGATTGTGAGGCTGTTCTAACTTTTTTTTTCAGGTTTTAAACATGTCTAACAAAGATAAAGAAGTGAGTTCTACCTCAAATGATAAAGTGATTCAAGCAATGCAGCAACAATTTGAACGTATGTTCAAAGTGATGGGAGATGTAGGAGATCATTTAGAAAGACATGATGAAACAATTACCAGATTGCAAAGAGAACCACGACGTGGAAGACAACCAGCCTTTGTACATGATGTATATGACGGTGGAGAAGACACGGATGATGGCCAAGCTACCATCATTGGTCTAGACGTTAATCCTAGAATACAAGCTAGGAGAGGACGTTTTGATGGTGTGGACCGAAACATAGGCAGCATCAAAATGAAAATTCCTCCTTTTCAAGGGAAGAACAATCCGGATGCCTATTTGGAATGGGAACGAAAAGTGGAGCTGATATTTGAATGTCATAATTACACCGAAGAGAAAAAGGTAAAACTAGATGCTGTTGAATTTTGTGATTAGGCTATTGTTTGGTGGGATCAATTGAGTAAAGACAGGCGTAGAAATGGTGAAAGACCCGTAGAGACTTGGTTGGAGATGAAACAAATCATGAGGAGGAGATTTGTCCCTAGCCATTACTATAGGGATTTGCATCAACAGTTATAAACTTTGACACAAGGTCCCATGAGTGTAGAAGAATATCACAAAGAAATGGAGATAGCCATGATAAGAGCTAATGTGGAGGAGGACCGTGAGGCCACCATGGCTCGGTTTTTGAGTGGGTTAAACAAGAACATTGCTGATCTTGTGGAGTTACAACATTATATGGAGATTAAGGACATGGTTGGTGTGGCCATGAAGATTGAAAGGCAACTCAAAAGAAAAGGCATCAGGTTTGATTCAAAACCTTATTCAGGTTCTTCTTCTTCTTGGAAACCGAATTAGGGTAAAAAGGATGATAAACCCATTGTTAAGCCTAAAATTGATGAAACTAAAAGCAAAAATGAAATAGGCAGCAAGGGTAGAGGTGAGAATCAACCTAATCAAACTAGAGGCATTAAGTGTTTTAAGTGCCTTGGACATGGTCATGTGGCACGTGAATGTCCTAATAAAAGGGTAATTATCATGAGGGATGGGACAGTTGAATCAGAAAGTGAGATAGAGGATGAAGATGACATGCCACATTAAGAAGATGCTAGTGTTGTAGAGTATGCTAGTGGAGAAAATTTGGTTGTACAACGCACACTTAGTTTGCAAAGTAAAATTAATGAACATGGTGAGCAACGTGATTTTTTTTTTCATACTCATTGTTTGATTGCTAACAAGTTGTGTAATGTGATTGTGGATAGTGGAAGTTGTACAAATGTGGCAAGTACCTTGCTTGTGGAGAAACTGAAATTATCTACTATTAAACATCCAAAACCATTCAAGTTACAATGGTTGAATGATAGTGGTGTTGTGAAGGTAAATCGGCAAGTGTTAATTTCTTTTTCAATTGGTAGATATAAGGATGATGTTTGGTGTGATGTGGTACCTATGTATGATGTTCACATGTTATTGGGGAGACCATGGCAATATGATCGAAGGGTAATGTATGATGGGTTTAAGAACCGTTATTCTTTGATCATGGAGGGACAGAAATACCAACTTGGACCTTTGCCTCCAAAGACAATTTTTAAAGACCAAATGCGTATAAAACAGCAATATGAAGAGCTTGAATCTTCATTAGCTGAAACTTTAGGAAGGGAGCAAGAAAGAGAGAAAAAAAAAGGTGGATTGAGTGGTAAAAATGAGAGCAATGGGTAACACAAGGGGAGAGAAAACAAGGAAGGCTTGAGTGAAAGAAAAATGAGTGTTTTTGCAAAAATGTGTGATGTGAACATAGCATTAACCATGAGGCAGCCCTTACTTGTACTTATGTTATTGTTGATAGGTTCAGCAAGATGGCACATTTCATTCCTTGCCACAAAACAGATGATGCGACTTTTGTTGCGGGGCTGTTCTTCAGAGAAATTGTGAGGTTACACGGAATTCCAAGGACAATTGTGAGTGATAGAGATGTGAAGTTCCTTAGCCACTTTTGGAAAACGCTTTGGAGAAAGTTGGGTACAAAGCTGCTGTATTCAACCACTTGTCATCCACAAACAGATGGACAAACAGAGGTGGTAAACAGAACTTTATCAATGCTTTTGAGGGCCATAATTCAAAGAAATTTGAAGAATTAGGAGGAATGCTTGCCACATGTGGAGTTTGCTTATAATCGAAGTGTGCATGCTACAACAAACCATTCACCATTTGAAGTTGTGTACGGGTTCAATCCATTATCTCCTATGGATTTACTACCTTTACCTTTGGAAAGAGCTAATTTGGATGGTAAGCAAAAAGCTGATTTTGTCAAAGCCTTGCATGAAAAGGTGCGCACACAAATTGAAAAGAAAACTCTACAATATGAGAAGCAACATAACAAGGGCCGAAAGCAAGTAGTATTTGAACCTGGTGATTGGGTCAGGGTACACTTGAGGATGGAAAGATTTCGTAGCAAACGAAAGTCTAAACTCATGCCAAGAGGGGATGGACCATTTCTAGTCCTTTAAAGAATCAATGACAATGCATACAAGCTAGAACTACCAAGTGAGTATGGCAATGTTAGTGCAACTTTCAATATTTCTGATTTGTCTTTGTTTGATATAGGTGATGAAGGTGCTGATTCGAGGACAAATCCTTTCGAGGAAAGGGGGAATGATGAGGACCAGCTAGTTGATCACAATTCAGCTAAGGTTAGAAAAGATCTAGATCCTTTAACCATTCTTGGAGGACCAATGACAAGAGCTAAAGCTAAAAGGATGAAAGAAACCTTAACTTGTTTAATGGGAAGCATTTGGAAGGAGCAAGCTAGTAAAGATTTGGTTGAGGTTCTAAGGATGCAAGAAGAGTATAAAATGGTTAACATGTTTCAAACAAGTCCAAATCCCGAAGACAAGAGTCCAGCCTTGTTAGAATGAAGTATTCTAGCCTATCTTGAAGAATAAAAGGCTATTCGGCCATGTTGGGTTTTGTGGGCCTATTTTATAATTAGTTTGGGTTTAATTATGTTGGGTTTTGTGAGCTTATTTTCTTATTAGTTTGGGTTTAATTGTGTTGGGTTTTGTGGGCTTATTTTATGAATAGTTTGGGTTTTTTGTGTTGGGTGAGTTTATGTGTTCTTTGATTAGGAATAAGGAGTTACAAAGGCTGAATACTTTATGGCCATTATTCATGGTCTAAATTTCATTTAGTGGAAGGTTACACATTTAGTGGGAGGTTACACATTTAATGGGAGGTTATATTTGTGTTGTGTTGTCCTTGGCCTTTGTTCTATATAAACAAGGCTGCTTTTTCTATGTAAGGAAGATATTTGAGTAATATAAACTGATTTGAGCACTTTGTGAGTGTTTTGTTTTTAAGTTCTTGCATGAACTTTGGAACTTATCAAGATTATTAAGCTTGTGGCGTTCAACAACCTGAAAATCTTTGTTTTGCCTTTAAACTTATCAAACTTCATAGTTTGTGGCATTATGGGGAAATCAAAGTGCTGTTCTAATTAGCTTTTATCATCATTCCATTGATAAAGTGATTAGAATAGTTTCTCTTACTTCAATCTTGAACGATCGGGTTTGTTTCAATTAGTTGGAGGGTGTTAAATTGCATTCCATATGTATCATAGCTCTTTAGCTATTGGGGTGTATGGTTTCTAAGTTAATGATTTCCATCAGGGAGTCTTCTGATGAGATGGCTAAATGTTACATTATTGCCACCATCTCTGACGTGTTGCAGTGGCAACATTAAGGAATTGAGACTGCTGCTGATATAATGATGTCTCAAGGAAGATGTTTGCTATGAGGTCTAGGACAACTAAGAGAGATGCAGTGACTGCTTTTACGAATCTTAGGAAGAAACTTGGACAGGGTGTGAAAGATCACTTGATGAAAGTCATAACACATCTCAACATTGTTGAACTGAATGATGCTGAGATAGATGGTGAGACCAAAATTGACATGATTGTCAATTCATTGTCAGATTCCTTTGATCAATTCAAGTTGGATACACCTTGAATAATAAGGAATACACCTTGTAAAGCATGATGCAAGATTTTCAAAGCGCGGAAAAAATCCCGAAGAGTCTAGAGATTCATACCGTAGGTAAAGTTGCTACTGTTAAGACCCGTAAGAATGTCAAGAAACAACAGAAGAAAAAGCAGCTAGGACATACTACGAAGGAGACAAAGAAAGTAACTAAGATCAAAGGGAAGTGTTTCCTTTGTGGTGAAAAGGTACATTGGAAAAGAAATTGCCCAAAGTCTCAAGACAAATAGGAAGAAGGTAATATTAATTATCTTGAAACATGTTTTTTGGTGGATTCTATGGATTATTGGATCATAGACTCCGGAGCCAATAATCATGTTTGTTTTTCCTTATAGTGGTTCAAGGAAAGGAGAAGGCTTAGTGAGAACGAATTCAACTTGCATTTAGGCAATGGAGCATTTGTGTCTGCTAGTATAATGGGAGATATTAGAATTAGTTTAGATTCTTATAGGCATTTAGATTTAATAAACATTTATTATGTACCTCAATTTAAGAGGAATTTAATTTCAGTTTCTTGTTTAAATAAATTTGGTTATTCGGTTACTTTTAATAAATCTTTTATTATTAGTAAGAATGACAAAATTATTTGCAAAGGTACAATGGAAAATGGTTTATTCTATTTTCATGAAAATATCTCTCACTTGTTAGACACGGAATCAACGGAACTTAATCATAAAAGAATAAAATTATCAAAAGATGAAACCTACCTATGGCATTTGCTCCTAGGTTATATTAACCTTATTAGGATTAAAAGACTGGAAAGTGACGGACCTCTAAGTGACTTAAAGGTTGATGATCTACCAACTTGTGAATCTTGTTTGGAAGGTAAAATGACCAAAAGGTCATTTACGACCAAAGCCACAAGAGCCATCGAATGTTTAGGATTGATACACATTGATGTGTATGGACCTATGAGCATTCAAGCTAGAGGTGGGTATGAGTACTTCATCACTTTCACGGATGATCACTCAAGATTTGGCTAGGTGATTCACGTTCGTGATTGGATTGGAAGATCTTGCATATTCAATTCGGCGCTTGTTCAATCATCACGAGAAAAATGTACGACAGTTTTTATATACATCAATTAATCTAGGGTAAGTTTCTTGTTATTTAAAAGGGAATTTTTTTTATTTATACTGAAACCCTAGTTTGTCTTTCCACGCTTCCATTGTACGGGTTTTCCCTACACTTCGTATGTGGCAACATACTCAGCTTCCATGGTGGAATCAGTAATATAAGATTGCTTGATACTCCTCCATATGGCTGCCCTTCCTCCAAGAGTACCACTGATTCAGATGTTGATCTTCAGGAGTCAAAATCTGACTGGAAATCAAAACTTGTATATCCAACGGGAATTAAATCCCCTACAGAGTATAAAAGCATATAATCTTTAGTTCTCCCAAGATACTTGAAAATATGCTTGACTAGCGTCCAGTGATTAGGACCAGGTTTCAACTGAAAATTGCTAACTATACCAACAACAAATCAAATTTATGGTCTAGTGCAGAGCAATGAATACATGAGACTTCAAAATGCCGAGGCATATGGAACCATGTTAGGTTTTAGATTGTGTTGGCATTAATTCCATATCAAAATGATGTTTACTTGAAATGATTTAGTTGTTTAGAATCATGATGATTCAAGTTTCAAAGAAGAAGGGACAACTAGTCAAAGCAAGTTCAAAGTCTTGGCAAGAGGTGTGAGGCCTCGAAATTTTGAGCAATAGGGCGACATTTTCATGAGTAGGAAATGAGGGTAGTTTCTAGGTTAAAGGGTAACTTGAGAGATTGTACTTGTCTTATCTACTAGTGGATTTTGTTTGCTGGTTGTTTCTAACCCGTGGATGTTTTCTCTTCGGAGGTTTACCACGTTATATCTTGTGTCAACTTTTCTCTATCCCTATCTCTCTTATATTTGTATTTGTTATTTGAATACTATGGATAGAACTTTATATGTAAGTTGACTTCCTTACTATAATGTCAATTATGTATATGTGATGGTTGCTTGTTTGTATCACACTTTACATGTTTTATATATTGATTAAGTATCTATAATTGATATATATATATATATTGTGATACAAGTAATCTGGAGGGACAAACTTTTGTTTGTTTCTAAGGGAGTAAAAAATGATGTCCAACATATTCACCCCCCTCCTTCTAGGTTAGCCTTGAGCATTTAACCCTATTTGTATTTTCAATTGGTATCAGAGTAGAACACTAGATTGTACTTAGTGAGAGTCCAAGTGATACATTCACGGTTTTTCCATAGCTTTTGAAGTCATGGGTGTACAAGATGATGTAATGGCGGAATGAGCCTCAAATACTATACGACCATTACTTTAAGGCAATAACTATGGGTATTTGAGGATGAAAGCCTACATCTGCTCTATTGATGAAAGGGCGTTGATGGTAGTGGAAGAAGGTTATAGTCCTCCTACCAAGGTTTAAGAGGATGGAACCATGATACTCAAGCCAATGAGTGAATGGACAATGAATGAGTTTGAGGTTGCTAAATGGCACCATCGTGCTATGAATGCCATTTTTGGAGGAGTTGATGGGCATCAATTCTATTACATTCAAAATCTTGAATCTATAAAGGAGGGTTGGGAAACTCTCCAAGTTACTAATGAAGGAACCTTAGCGGTGAAGAGATCAAGGGTTCAAATGTTGGCATCACAATTTGAAGGTTTAAGTATGAGTGAAGAAGAAAAGTTTGAAGACTTCCAATTTCGGCTTCTTAACATTGCTAACCAGTGTTAAGCACTAGGAGTACCTATCTCAAAAGAGCGTTTAAATTGGAAAATCCTTAGGTCTCTTCCAAAGAGATTTAACTCAAAGGTGACGACCATTGAGGAAAGCAAGGATGTGGATAGCATGAACATCAATGAGTAAGGGAATCACTCTTAATGCTGAGGAGAAAAGTGATGATGAAAATAAAGAGATGGCTCTTTTGGTTAGAAAGTTCAAGAAGTTTCTAAAGAAGAATGCCAAGCCTAGAGGCAAGTATTCTAAGGAAAATAGAGTTAAGAAAACATCATCTCCAAGGAATGAGAAGAATAGTCAAGCCATGAACAAAAAAGGTGTTAAATGCTACAATTGTCATGGTTTTGGTCACTTTGCTAGTGAGTGCACCAAGAAGCCATCTAAGAAAGACAAGAAAGGCAAAGTGTTGGCGGTTACAAGGAGTGATGATAACTCTAGTGATGATAAGAGCTCTAGTAGTGAGTCTTCAACTGATAAAGAGTTGGTGAGCAACTTTGTAGCTTTAATGGCTTCTCATTCTCCACTAGATGTTGATGGAACAATATCTTTGAACAAGAACTTTGATGCAAATCATCATAAAAGCTCTAGTTCCATTCCTACTAATCTTGAGTTGTTGGCCAATATGGAAAAGATTGAAGAAGCTAGAGATAATGCTCTAAGAGAGGTAATTGAGAAGGATGATTTGATAGAGAAATACCTAGACTAGTTTGTAATTGTTACTCGTAGACTTCTTGGTGAGAAAGGTGATATTATAAATAAGTTTAGAGAACATAAAAAGATAAACCTTGGGAAGGATAATGTGATATCTTCTTTGAACAAGAGAGAACAAGAATTAATGGAAGAGATAGACACGGCTAAGGAGGCCATCAAGGACTTAGTGAATGATTCGGTAAGTGTGTCTAGTGTTAGGAATCTTGTTAACTCTCATAGTGATGAAGACTACTTGATAGTTGAAGAGGAGCCCTTGGAAGCACCACTTCCTACTCACTTGGATGAAGTCGTGATTGATAAGAAACCACACAAGAAGAGAAGATCAAAAGCCAAGAATAAGTTGGCAAATAAGGTATCTTTACAAACTCCTAGTGAAGCTAGTTCAACTCCAAAAGGTACAATCTCATCTTTTATTCCAATTTGTCATTATTGCAACACAATAGGTCACATTAAGCCTAGGTGTTATAAATATATTGAAAAATGCAAATAAGGAAACGAATATAGAGATAAGGAGATTAAACTTCAACTTGAACATGCTAAGGCTTTGAAAGTTGAGAAACATGATAATATTGCTAAGAATAAAAAGAAGTTATGGAGTAGAAAGAAAGCTAATCTTGTTCAACTTGACAAAGCTTGTGTTGAAAATGTTAAGGAAGAGTGTATTAATGAGATTCTTGTTAATTAAGTCATTGAAGGACTTACTCTAGATTTAACATTGTTGTGAAGGATGATATTGGAAATGTTTGTGTAGGTACACCCAAGAACAAGTGGTTCAAGGGTGAGTGCTATTATCACTAATGCAAGAAGCACATTTGAGGTAGCTTTGAGGCAATGTATCAATTGTGTTAAGAATTCTTGCTTTCTAGCTTTGAATACTCCATGTATTGATATGAACTTGGTTATCTTACATCAAGTTTGTTATGATGGTCGAAATTTGTTGGTTAGCTTTAGAGAAATTCTTTTGATATATGTGTTGATTGAGTTGATATATTATGCTTTTTATACACTTGTTTTGAAACATCGTCAACTTGGTGTCATGAGGACATTCAAGGCAAGAGTGCTCATAAAAAGGGCTGGAGTATGATATTTGGTGAATATAATGTGCAAAAGGTATCTCTATACTCTAATGCACGTTCTCTTAGATATTTATCTTTTGACTCAATTTTTGATATAAATCTCATAGCATGTCATATTAGAGAATTTTTGTATAGCATACATATAGTTCTCATTGACATTTGCTATTTTAGGATCTAATAATGATATTGTTCACATTGATCTTAACTTTGATGATTGTTTATGTATAGTTTATTGAGTGGAAATACTTTTGAAAATATGAGCGTCATATTCTTTTGAAGTTACTCAATAGAGAAGTAATGATCTTGAATAAGTCTATACTTATTGCTTTTAGATCATGTGCTTATGAGCCATAAAATCTTGTTTTTCTAAAAACTGCACCTTGCTTCTCTTATATGTTTTGCTAGTAGGTTGAGTTTACTAATATGTAAACTTTGGATACACCTTGAAGTTTTTGTGCTTAATTACATTTAAAATGACCTATGGTTAGTATCCATTTTGCTTCAGCAAATACAACGAACACAATGTGCACCTTCATGGAAAAGGCTACACGCATTGGTTGTGAAAGCTACCCAATGTTGGAAAGAGCTACATCATTGTGATGAGTGAAAGCTGCCATGAAGTGAATTTTGTTTATGTTTAAAAAAAATCAAAGAAGTGTTGAAATGGAATCATGAAAAGAAAAATTCTTTGATTCAAAGCCTAAAAAGAAAAGGAGGAAGGCTTAAAAAGGAGTATAGTTGAAAATCAAATGAGCTCATATTGAAAAATAGAAATGGGATGACGAGCCACATGCACGCACACACTCATATGTTGAAATCTATTCTCTTAAAAGCAAAAAATTCCAGATGATAATCGGTTTGACTTTTTATGGAAAAAGCTTAAGATGAATAATTGTTGGAAATTGTTTGCATGTTGATTATCAAACGACTTCTTGATATATATTTGAAGCATATCTCTCGCACACACACTTTGTTTATGAGTATGTTGATATTTTAGCAATTGTTGAAGAATTATGAGGGAACTTGAAAATCTTTATGTATCTCTCTTAGCATATGAAGCTTATTTTGTTGATATTTCTTTAAATTGCTTGAATGTGTGATTGTGTGAACATCTTTGTGAACTTTATGCTATCATTGATTTTAGTTATAGCATTTATCAAGGGGGAGCATTGTATGCTAGACATTGTTATCTTTTATGATATGTTCACATGCTTCATTTTGTTACATGCTGGCATATTTTGACTTAATGATAGCTGTAAGATATTATTCTTTATCTTTGTCTTGCATGATGATTCATTCTTAAGTCATATGTCTTTGTTCTTATATCTTTGTGACTAATATGCTTGTTTTGTCTTTCACTCACTTTTGTTATATGTATATAGCATCTTACAACACAAAAAAAATTGGGAAGAACTAAGATTACCGGAAGTGAAAATCAATTTAATCCCGTTGTGAAAGCCAAGACTACCTCAAAATGATCCAAAGCTTCAAGAACAAAAGATTTAGGGATCTTTGGAACAAAGAAGATATTTCAAGAGAGAGGCATTGACTTTGGTAAGCGTAAAGATTCTTATGTTATTAAGTGCTTAAAGGATAGAAAATAGGAATCTTGGGTGAGCATGTTAGGAGTTGTAAATGATACTCATGTTAGAGAATTTTATCTTGAATATAAGGAAAGTGCCACCTTGTTAGATGCTTTGATGGAAATTAGGGGTGTTGTGTTTAGAGTTAACCTAGAAAACATTAACAAGTTTCTTGGGCAATCTAATGATATAGATTCGAATTTTCTAGATGTGGATGTTATTGAGAATCTAAACATCATAAGTAGAACTCTTTGTGACAATGCTTCTTTTGAGTGGAAAAATAGGGCATATATTAGTCAACATGAGTTAACTAAGGCTAGTGAGTTTTGGCATCTATTCATTTGCACTAACATTATTGGATCTTCGAATTCAACCGAGTTGAATAAGGACAAGATCAAAATAGTGTATTCCTTGGTAACTAATCAACCGATAAAACTTAGAGATCTTCTCATGTATTACATTGATAGTACAGCTTTCTCTACTAGAGGTGATAAAAATCTTGCATTACTGTGGTTTACTACTTCATTATGTATAGCTCGTGGAATTAAGAGTAGAGAAGATGATGTGTTAGTTCAACCCTTGGAAAAGTATTGTGATAAACATGTGTCATACATGTCCTATAAGAATAAGGGTAAGACTTGTGATACTTTTGGACCATTTAGTAGTTCTCAAGTTGATAGTCATGTGATTAGCACAAATAGTCTTCCGGATTGAGCTATACAATTGAAGGAAAATGTTGATGAGTTGAGTGCAATAATTGTTCATTAAGATGCTAGGATAAAAGAGTTTGAGGAGTGCATTGCTTCAAGCTCTAGACCACCTCTCAAGCATTATCTAAGATCAGCTACTCGCACGACTTTCTTTGGTGGAACAAGTAGCTAGTATTTGAGCCTTGAGGTACAATTCTTAACTTTTTGGTGTCATATCATGTCAAAAAGGGGGAGAAAGAGATGCTATATGCTTAGTTTCTTTTTATGACGTTTTTGAACTTATGAACTTCCAATGGCATGTAATAATTAGTCTTAAGATTTGGTTAAGAATTCTGATGTTTTGGCATGTATTAAGGGGGAGATACATGTATTTGTGGACTTTATTGTATATTCTTATCCATATTATATGTTGCCATTTGTTGTTTTTCTGTTGTATATGCATTGTGCTTTGAGATGATTTGTAGGTTGCTTCAAGAGAAGATCAAGATCAAGTTCAAGAGTTGATGAAGATTAGTTTTAGGAATCTTACTCATTGTAATGTGAGGGAGTGATTTAGTGACCTATCTTCATTTTTATATTTGTAGTAAATGTATAGGTGTTTTGACATGGAATTTGCCAAACGGGGAGATTGTTAGGTTTCAGATTGTGTTGTCATTAATTCCATATCAAAATGATGTTTACTTGTAATGATTTAGTTGTTCAGATTCATGATGATTCAAGCTTCAAAGAAGAAGGAACAACTAGTCAAAGCAAGTTCAAAGTCTTCAAAGAGAAATGATACTATATGGTTCTATAAAGGTATATTAAGACCTTATCTTTCTCTTACAAGGCTTAGGCACACACACACAATTCATACATTTGTGTCCTTGCATCATTGTGCACCTTTTATAACACATTCACACACTTGAAGATGAATGCTCATGCATTGGTATGAAAATAACATGCTTTGGAAAATGCATGATTGGATACTATCTCTGTGTAGTTTGCATTCTAGTGTGAATTGTGTTTGTATGTGTATATGTTTGTATAACATGGATATTGAACTTGAATTTAGTCTTAAATCATTCTTGATTGAGTTCCGGTCATTTCGGTTACTCATACTATTGATTTCAAGTTCTATGTCAAAAGATACTACACTTTCAACTCATGTTGTATACATTGTCTTTGTCTTCATATATCGAGTCGAATTATTATTTTCTGGGTTGAGTATCTTATATTTTCATGTCCATGAGAGATTTGTTCATAATTTGCAAACAGATTTGAACTCTGAGTTCGGAGGCCGGAGAACGGTAGAAGAACGCAAGGGGAACGCGCGAGGAAAAGAAGACAGCTCCAAGCTCTTCTTTCCCGAGATGGCGCGTGAGCATCTCGAGCAAGAAGGCTTGCTGTCCAGAGATGCCCATGCACCATCTCAGGCAGCAAGTAAGCTTGGTTCCATCTTGTCCCTTTTGGTCATTTCACACTCATTCTTTCCCTCTCCTTTATATATCACTTCCCTCTCACATTTTATTCTAAGAAGAGATTCAAAATTTGAGTGCAGAATTTTAGCCCAAATTTTCTCACCTTCCAAACACCATAACTTCTCCATTTGAACTCCAATTTGAGTGATTCAAAGTTGAGAGTATTTTTCTATTCATCCTCCATCGTTTATATGAAGGTTTGAGTTAGTTTTATTGCTGTTTTTGGAGTCTAACTTCACAAAAACGGGACTGCACCAAATCAACTAAGGTATTGATTTTCTCTCAAAGTTTTCTTTTAAAACTTGGTCAATTGCCTTGGGTTTTATTCTTCAACATATATGTGTCTTGTGATTGTTTTTATTTGAGTTTTAAACTCATTTAAAGCTAGATTGAGTTTCAATTGAAATCTCACATGTTGAGTTAGGTTTTGATTTTGCCTATTTTTTCACATGTTTGGGATTTTATTGTGCTATCTTTGATTCTAGGACTATTTGATGATCTTTAATCGATTTTTTTTTGAAAAATAGTTCCTCGCATGTATTAGGCTCTCTTTGGCTGATATATCACTATAATACATGCGCTTGTGTTCTTTTGAGCTATTCATGTGCTTTGATGAATCTATGAATAAGAAATATGTTGTAGAACTCTTGCTTTAATCTAAATGACTTTGTCACATGATTTTAGCATGTTTTTGGTGTATGAGATTTAAACTTGATTATGTATTAATTGAACATATCTTGTGACTCAAGTTTTAGATGTATGCATGTATCTAGGTTGTAATTAATGTTGAACATATCTTACATGATCTAGATGAATTAAACATGCATGATTGAATAGACTACATTTGTTTTGTGCATTCATGCTCATGTCTAGTATTTTCCATAGGATGAGTGGATCATAACATTCTATGATGTGTGCCTATTTGCGTTTTGCATTCATGATCACCTAGATACCTTGTGAGAATGAAGTCTTGACAATAGGTGTGAGACCTATATTGTTAAGCATGGAAGTCTTGGCAAGAAGTGGGAGACCTCGGAATGTCAAGCAAGGAAGTCTTGCCTAGTGTCGGGAGGATCCGAAAGGATAAGCAAGGAAGTCTTGCCTAGGGTCATGATGATCCGGAAGAGTGAGCGAGGAAGTATTGACAAGAGGTGTGAGACCTCAGAATGTTGAGCAAGAGGGCGACATTTTCATGAGTAGGATAGGAGGGTAGTTTCTAGGTGAAGGGGTCACTTGAGAGATTGTACTTGTCTTATCTACTGCATAATTTTGTTTGCTGGTGGTTGCTAACCAGTAGATGTTTCCTCTTCGGAGGTTTACCACCTTATATATTGTGTCAACTTTTCTCTCTCTCTATCTCTCTTATATTTGTATTTGTCATTTGAATACTATGGATAGAATTTTATATGTAAGTTGACTTCCGTACTATAATATCAATTATGTATATGTGATGGTTGCATGTTTGTATCACACTTTACATGTTTTATATATTTATTTAGTATCTTTAATTGATATATATATTGTGATACAAGTAATCTAGAGGGACAAATTTTTGTTTGTTTATAAGGGAGTCGAAAAAGGTGTTGTTAGGTTTTAGATTTGTGTTTCCTTGATTCCATAACAAAACTTCATTCCTTTGTAATGCTTAGTTACTTAAGTGGTTCATGATGATAAGAGCTTCAAGGAAGAAAAGCAACTTCTCATGATGCAAAGTTCGTCTTCAAGAGGATTGGTACTATTCTTGGTACTATTCTTGGATGCTAAGGTATCGAGATTCTTCTTCCTCTTGCAAGGCGTAAGGCACACACATACAATTCATACATTTGTGTCCTTGCATCGTTGTGCAGCATTTTAGGCACACACATACAATTCATTCATATGTGTCCCTGCATCATTGTGCACCTTTTATAACACATTCACACACTTGAAGATGAATGCTCATGCATTGGTATGGAAATAACATGTTTTGGAAAATGCATGATTGGAGACTATCTCTATGTAGTTTGCATTCTAGTGTGAATTTTGTTTGTATGTGTATATGTTCATATTACATGGATATTGAACTTGAATTTAGTCTTAAATCATTCTTGGTTGAGTTCTGGTCATTTCAGTTACTCATACTATTGATTTCAAGTTCTAAGTCAAAAGATACTACACTTTCAACTCATGTTGCATACATTGTCTTCGTCTTTGTATATCGAGTCGAATTATTATTTTCTGAGTTTAGTATCTTATATTTCCATGTCTGTGAGGGATTCTTGGTTTGTAATCTACAAACAGATTCAAATTTAGAGTTCGGAGCCCAAAGAACGGTGGAAGAACGCGAGAGGAGCGCAAGGGAAGAGGTGCGATGGCACAAGCCATCACTTGGCACCTTCCCGAGATGGCGCGTGGCCATCTCGGCCCCAAAGCCTTGCTGCCCTGAGATGCCCATGCGCCATCTCAGAGGGGAACTAATGCATGAGGGCAAAATTTTCTTTTGGTTGTTCTTTCTTTAAAACCCCTCATTCCCTCTCATTCAACATAGGTTGAGAAAAACGAATTTGAAGAACAATTGCAGAATTTTTCTCTCAACATTTGATTTTTGTTTTTGTGATAACTTCTTCATTTCTACTCCGAATCACCTGTTTTAAAAACCGATTTCGAGTGTCTTGAATATTTATACAAACCCCAATCATTTCCAGAGCCAAAGAATGTTTAGAACTTTCGTTGTTATCAGATCTTCAGTTCGTGATTTTCATCCTTGTTGGTAAAATCATCTTCTTCTTAGTTTTCTTCTTAGGTCTTCTTATTGATTGATGATATTTGATTAAGACGAATGACTAGGATGACTTTGATATCATTTTGTGGTTTGTTGATTTGATTTTCAAGTTTAGCTAGATTTGTGATAAATTGAATGATTTGTGCTAAACTTGATAAACATGAAATTACTTCTAGAAATCTTTTGTTCTTATGCTTGATTAACTATTTCTAGATCTAATTTCATTTTCTAAGAACTAGATTGTGTTTCAATTAGTGTTGAAAAATAATATTATGGTGTGTATAGAAATAATCTAGAGGGGGGTGAATATATTTTAAACAAATTTACCCAATTTTCGTTAAAGGTCAAGATTACAAAAATGCCCCTAGCTAGTTACAATAAAATCACAAGTGTAAAATGCGAAAATTTAAACGACACTTGAGATATACGTGGAAACCCTCCAAATGGGAAAAACCACGGGCTGATGAGTGCGCCACACTAGAACCTCGAACCACTAATGGCAAGGAATTACAACCTAATCCCGATATAAGTGAACCTAGTTCATCTTGCTTGTGCTTTAAGCTACCAACTCCCGGAAGCAACACAGGTCTTACTTCTCAATGAGCAGATAAAGTGTCCTAAGTGAATATATGATGATATTCAATGAACAAACAAGGCTAGGAACCTATATGCTTATCTAGGATAATGAGATGACAATTAATGCAATCCTAGATATCAAGTGCTAAATGACATGTTCAAATAGCTTAGCTAAACATAGATCAATCAATCCTATGAAGCTATCACAATACAACACTCAATCATGTCATCACAACAATCTCTAATTTGTATCTAAAAATATTCTAAGAGAATACAATAAATTAAAGAGATGGTTTAGCAAGCAAAAACACTTAACTTGTAAGAAGATAGTGAAGAGCTTACTAAGCAAGATGTGATGAAGCAACACTATCCATAGATGCACTCTAGATGAACTTAGAAGATGAAAAATGAAGATTTGATGCACATGGGAACACTTTGAGTGATTAAAAATGAGTTCTTTGAAGTGTTTTTCCTTTGAAGTGTGTTCTAGGGAAAATATATGATATTTTGAACTCTTACACGACCTTAAGACAATGAGATATATATATATATATATAAGATCCAAACAAAGTGATGTCATTTTGGAAAAAATGTTCCAGCTTCTTCATTGTGCACTGGTGAGGTGCGCTGGCCGAGTAGCGCACAACCAACGTACTGCCTAAAAATTTCAATAGAAGCTGGTCGAGTGGCGCAACACAAGCACAAAACCACTGTAATGTTTGTGCTGGTGGGGCTGCGCTAGTCCAGTAGTGCACCACCAGCACACGTCCACTTTTTACATCTTTATGCAGGTGCAGCAGCGCAACCTAGTGGTGCAACACTAGCGACAGTCCACTGTGAATGTTGCACTGGTGGGGGGCGCTGGTCGAGTGGCGCACCACCAGCGCAAGGCCTATTTTTTCAACACTCAAATGCATAAAAACAATAAGTTCAAGAGTGATGAAATTGCATCCTATTTTAATGCCTAGCATGACATACAACTTTCATAGCAAGATGACTAAAATGCACACAAGAAAACACTTAACATATAAGATCAAGAGTTATGCATGAATATGTGAGTGTGTGCAACTATCTCTTCAAAGTAAGTGAGCACAAGAATTTTACCTTTGGTGCTTCTCTTCTTGGGGTCTTGAGAGCCTAAGCTACCCTTACATGAACCCCAACAATGTGGTTGTTCATGAAATAAGCCAATCAACAAATGAGGACTTTTCAATCTCCCCCTTTGGCTATTTCATGACAAAACCACCACTCACATTGATCCTCACAAAACAAACTAGAAAAACACCGGGAAGATATTCTACATTACAAAGAGATAAACATAAAAAAAACTTCAAGTCTTCAATCTCTTGTAGAATTATCAACCCTACATAGAAGGCAAGCACAAATACTCTTTCCAAACCAAGTGCATGTGAGATGATCAAGTGAATATAAAACAAAAGCATTTGCATTTAGAAATATGAGTATGATATCATGAAATGCTCATGCAATGCTCTCCCTTAACGGGTTACTCCCCCTATATGTAATCTCCCCCTCAAACAAGTACACTCATGCAATGCAATGCTCTCCCTCAAAACCAACACATGCTACTCCCCTAACATCACAATGCTAGGTCAATGCTACTCCCCCTTTTTGTCATGATATAGGCAAAGGAGAAGTTCCCAACCGGGTCAGTCAAGGCAAGGAAAGAAAAGAGCATACAAGATTGTCGAATAATTATATAAGCCACATTTATGCAATCTCAATTGATAGAAGAGACACAAGGAGATTTATTGAATGACAATGTGTGAATCAAAAAGTGCTTTGCATACAAGACATGTTGCATTCAAGTATAAAAACAATGGTATTTGGCAAAGCAAATGACAAAGGTTTCCAATATAATTCAAACCAATTTCACCATTTGTCATGAGAGAAGCAAGGATATAGAGTTCTTATAGATATCAAGTTTTAAAGGCACTATATCCAACTTTAAAAACTAAACATGGCATGAGAAACTTTGCACCATATTTGATTTTTCCAGGAGGATACCCGTATGATAATAGCCATGTTCAACTAATAAAGAAAGAGTGACAATGATTAAACATTTTAGTCTCACTAGTATGTTTCACACAATGTGTTGCATTTTACAATTGCAATCAACAAATCATGCTTTATCATTTTTCATTAGCATGTCATTTAAGAATCATCATGTCATGGAGATAATTAAAGGTCATTCAAACATGTACTTCCAATGTATATCTCCTAGTCCAAAAATGCATGTTTGAACATAAATATGACATGGAATGTAATCAAAACAATGTTCACACTTATTTAAGAAAATAAAATATACTATAAGTGCAACAAAGCTACTTAAGCAATCAATAAAGAGGCATAAACATATTTAAGAAAAATTGCATGCAACAAGTATACAATAGCTCTCTTTGCTTGAGTTCCCCATATGGGGTCAAAGACCACAAACATCACTCCATTAAACAAATCCCTATAGATCTACTAAGATTCTTGAATCTAGTATCATCTAAGGGTTTAGTAAATAGATCCGCAAGTTGATCATTTGTACCTACATGCTCAAGTACAATGCATTTTCTCTCAACTAGTTCTCTAATGAAATGATGACGGATGTCAATATGCTTAGTCCTAGAATGTTGAACCGGATTCTTTGAAATATTAATTGCACTCATGTTATCACAAAAGAGAGTAAGAGTACCTTGATTGAATCCATAGTCGACTAGCATTTGCTTCATCCAAAGAAGTTGTGTGCATCCACTCCCAGCAGCAATGTATTCGGCCTCAGCCGTGGACAAGGAAATTGAATTTTGCTTCTTGCAAAACCAAGAGACAATGTTGTTCCCAAGAAAAAAGCAACCGCCCGATATACTTTTCCTATCATCACAATTTCCTGCCCAATCTGCATCACTAAAGCCTACAAGACTAGCATTAGTGTCAAAGGAATACCAAATCCCATAGTTGGATGTCCCATTCACATACCGAATGATTCTCTTAACAGAAGAGAGATTGGACTTTTTAGGATCCGCTTGGTACCTAGCACATACACCCACACTAAAAGAGATATCGGGCCTACTTGCGGTCAAATAAAGCAAGCTACCAATCATGCCACGATATAAAGTTTGGTCCACACTTTTACCACTAGCATCCTTGCTTAGCTTCAAAGTGGTACTCATGGGTGTATCACAATGTTTGGCACTTTCAATGCCAAATTTCTTCACTAGGTTTTTGGCATATTTAGCTTGAGATATGAAAATCCCATCATCCATTTGCTTAATTTATAAACCTAGAAAGTAACTTAGCTCACCAACAAGACTCATCTCAAATTCATGTGACATGACATAAACAAATTGTTGGACTTTGGTGTCATTGGTGGAGCCAATGACTATATCATCAACATAGATTTGAGCTAAAAAGAGCTCATCTTTGTTTTTCTTGATGAATAGAGTCTTATCAACACTACCCCTAGTGTAACCATTGTCTAAGAGATATTGGGTGAGACGCTCATATCAAGCCTTTGGTGCCTGTTTCAACCTATATAAAGCTTTCTTGAGATGATAGACATGATTAGGGTGGTGAGGATCCACAAACCCTTTGGGTTGCTCAACAAATACTTCCTCTTGTAAGAAACCATTGAGGAAGGCACTCTTAACAACCATTTGATATAATTTGAACTTGTGCAAACAAGAAATGGATAAAAGAAGCCTAATGGACTCAATCCTAGCAACGGGAGCAATTTCTCCTCAAAGTCAATACCCTCAATTTGAGAGTATCCTTATGCTACAAGCCTAGCCTTGTTTCTCACAATGTTGCTATCCTCATCAGATTTGTTCCTTTATACCCACTTGGTGCCTATCACATTGGTGTTCTTAGGTCTAGGAACTAGAGTCAAAACCCCATTCCTTTCAAATTGGTTAAGCTCTTCTTGCATAGCAAGATCCCAAAATTCATCTTTTAAGGCTTTATCAATTTTCTTGGGTTCTATTTGAGAGGTGTAGAAAGTGTAGCTAATAAGACTAGCCATTTGACACCTAGTCCTAACACCCTCACTAACTTTACCAATAATGTCATCTTTGTCATGAAGTTTTCTAACCCATGGAGCAGGTTATTTTGAGTCCAAGTGAGGAATCCTATCACTAAGTTATGCTATGTCATCATCAAGATTAGCCTTTTCAACATTAGAGATATCAACTACTTTCTCCAAAGAGGAGTGAACAACTAAATCTACCTCCTCCTCATGGTCATTAGTTTTGTGCCTAGCATCATCAATGACAACATTAGATGATTCCAATACGGTCCTAGTTCTTAGATTAAAAACTCTATAGGATCTACTACATAAGGCATAGCCAATGAAGATACCCTCATCACTCTTAGCATCAAATTTTCCAAGTTGATCACGGTCATTCAAAATGTAGCATTTGCTTCCAAAAGTGTGGAAGTAGCTAATATTTGGCTTCCCACCTTTCCATAACTCATAGGAGGTTTGCCTAGTGTGAGGCCTAAGGAAGACTCTATTTCCTATGTAGCAAGCCGTATTGACAACCTCGGCCAAAAGATTCCTAGAGACATTGTTGCTAAGCAACAACACACAGGCCATTTCTTGAAGAACCCTATTTTTCCTCTCAACAACTCCATTTTGTTGAGGTGTCCTAGGAGCCGAAAACTCATGAGAAATGCCTAGACTATTCCAAAAGTTTTCAAAGTGGGCATTCTCAAATTCCTTCCCATGGTCACTCCTAATTCTCTTAATGCTTTTAATCTTGGAGTTCATTTCATTTTGAATTTTAGAGCAAAGCATTTTAAACTTGTCAAAAGTTTCAGATTTTTCTCTAAGGAAATAAGTCCATGTGTACCTAGAGAAGTCATCTACATACATAAAAATGTATCTCTTTCCACCTAAACTCTCGGTTTGTATAGGACCCATAAGATCCATTTGGAGAAGATCTAGAGGTTCTTTGGTGGTTATATACTTGCCCTTTTGTGCATACTTTTGGTTTGCTTCCCTTGTTGGCAAGGCCCACAAACACCATTAACCTTTTTCCCAAGCTTGGGAAGGCCTCGCACAACATTGAACTTATCTAATATTCTTAAATCCCTAAAGTTCATGTGACCAAGTCTTTCATGCCACAACTCTATTTGTTCATCCTTGGACACATTACAAGACACACATCTAGCCTCAAGACAATAGCAATTGTCACTATACCTCATACCTTTTAACAAGGTTTGTCCATTAGTCAATAGGATAGAACAATCATTTTTCCTAAACAAGACAGAGAGTCCATCATCACTAAGATGTGAAATGCTTATCAAATTGGCTTTAGACCATCAACATACAAAGCATTGGACAAGGAAGGTAATCCGGGAATGGAAATGGTTCCATTTCCTTTGACCTTCTTTTTGTATCAATCACCAAAGGTGACATTTCCCCCCTCCTCCATCACAAGAGTCTCAAAGAAACTCTTATTTCCAGTCATGTGCCTAGAGCACCCACTATCCAAATACCAAAAATCACAAGAATGAGCTTTCAAAGCAATTTGTGCAACACGGCAAAGGTGTTCATCCTTTCTAATCCATCTAAGTGCAGTATTTTCCTTCCTAGTGGTCAATGGTACAGTGGCTCTAAATGTCCTAGGATCATGCAAAAGTGTTCCACTTTTCCTAGTGACATGCATCATGGCTCTAGGTTTCTTAGGATCATGCATCATGGCTATAGATGTCCTAGGATCATACTTCAAGGCTCTAGCCTTTTTCTTTTCTATCATGCTTTCAATCCTACACAATTTGATATACCTAAAGCAATTTGGTCTAATATGACCATCAATACCAAAAAAATGACATATAGGTAAAAAGTTAGGAATTATACAATATCCTTGAGGATGCATTGGAGCCTTCCCATGTCTTTGCGGTTGTCTTGCTTGTTGTTGAGGAGCTTTCCTTCTTTGTGTGTTGAGCAAGACTTGATTGCTTCCTTGGTTGAGCTTGCATGATAGGTGTCTTCCCTTTGTGAGCTTTTGGTTTAGGGAAGTTAACTTGGGGAGCCCTTGTAGGATGAGCTTGAGGTGGGCTTCTTGGAGCCACATTTACTTGAGCACTATTTGAACACTCTCCTAGATCAAGCTTCTTCCTAGGAGTTTGATGAGGAGAGGACCCATTGAAGTTCATGCTTCTTACAAAAATGGTCTTGCTTGGAGTGGAGGACATCTTGTCATCTTCAAACCCAAGCCCTTTCTTATCACTTGGCCTCTTTCCAACATCTAACATGTTGTCAAATTTCTTGGTGCTAGAGTTCATCTTGGCCAACAACTCTCTAGCATCTTCAAGCTCTTTCTTCACTCCTCTTAGATCTTTCCAACTCTACTTTTAGTTTGTTAACTTGAGTTGAGAGGTCTAGGTTTTCTTCTTTTAATCTCTTGATCTCATTCTTGTTCTTTAATCTTGAGCTCTCAAACTGAACCATGTAGTCCTTGAGATTGATCCTATCCACACTTCCATTTATGGATTGTGATATAGATCTATCATCACTTGAGTAGTATTCCTCTTGAGTATCATTCTCTTCTTCAATAGCATATTTGCTCCTAAGAGAGGATGTAAATGCTATAAATTTAGCCACGAGTTCTTCATCATCCGAAGAATCATCTCCTTCATTAGAGTTATCACTTTCATTCCATGTGGCAGCCATCACTTTTCCCTTCTTCTTGTTCTTGAGATTTGCACATTCCGGGGAAAAGTGACATATTCCACCACATTCATAGCATTGGACTCCTTTCTTCTCGGTCTTTTCTTGCCTAGGCTCAAACTTTTTGAAGGGAGCCTTTTTCTTCAAGTCTTGACCCTTGGATCCAAAGCCTTTCTTCTCGGACTTGTAGAATTTCTTAAACTTCCTCATTAGCAAGGCCATCTCTTCATCTAAGTCATCACCTTCCTCTTTCTCAACTTTGGAGGCCTTTAAAGCAATATCTTTTTTCTTCTTTGATGGTGTGGGGTTAGGAAATTTCCTAGATTCATAAGCTAGAAGCCTCCTAATCACTTCACTAAGCTTCATGTCCTTATACCCACTATTCTCTTCCAAAGTTGTCACCTTAGACTCAAATCTATCGGGTAGAGATCTCATAATCTTCTGCTTAATCTTCCTATCTGAATAAGGATCACCAAGTTGATGACTTTGGTTCACAATGTCCATCAACCTCGCTTCGAAGTCATTGAAGCACTCGTTCTCATCCATCTTGAGCAAATCGAATTACGTTTGGAGAACTTGAAGCTTCGATTCTTTAACAATATCGGTTCCCTCATGTGAAACTTCTAGGATATCCTATGCTTCTTTAGATATTCTAGTATTTTGAACCAACTTGTATTGGTTATCATCCATTGCACATAGGATGGCATGTATAGCCTTCATATTCCACTTTGAAGCCTCAAACTCTTGTGCATTCCACTGTGCCTTTGGTTTGAGTACATCATCTCCTCCATCTACAGGAGTCATTATGGGTGGATTGTAGCCATCTTCAACTACCATCCATGCCCTGTCATGAATTTGGCATATGTATGACTCCATCTTGCCTTTCTAAGAGGCATAATTCAACCCGGTGAGAAGTGGAGGTCTAGTACTGGAAGCTCCCTCATTGCCACCGTTTCCACGCATTGTGTTTATGAATGAATGATATGAATACAAATGTATGGATGGTCAACACAAACACACAAAATGCAACACACACCAAAATGAGCAAGGATCACCTATGTATGTCTAGGAACCTGCTCTGATTCCAATTGAAAAAAATATTATGGTGTGTATAGAAATATTCTAGAGGGGGGGTGAATAGATTTTAAACAAATTTACCCAATTTTCGTTACACAAGTGTAAAGTGCTGAAATATAAACGACACTTGAGATATACGTGAAAACCCTCCAAAAGGGAAAAACCACGGGCTGATGAATGCGCCACACTAGAGCCTGGAATCCACTAATGGCAAGGAATTACAACCTAGTCCCGGTTTAATCCACCGCTCCTACCTAATCCCGGTATAAGTGAACCTAGTTCATCTTGCTTGTGCTTTAAGCTACCTACTCCCAAAAGCAACACAAGTCTTACTTCTTAATGAAGAGATAAAGTGTCCTAAGTGAATATATGATGATATTCAATGAACAAACAAGGCTAGGAAACCCTATATGCTTATCTAGGATAATGAGATGACAATTAATGCAATCCTAGATATCAAGTGCTAAATGACATGTTCAAATAGCTTAGCTAAACATAGATCAATCAATCCTATGAAGCTATCACAATACAATACTCAATCATGTCATCACAACAATATCTAATTTGTATCTAGAAATATTCTAAGAGAATACAATTAATTAAAGAGATGGTTTAGCAAGCAAAAACACTTAACTTGTAAGAAGATAGTGAAGAGCTTACCAAGCAAGATGTGATGAAGCAACACTATCCATAGATGCACTCTAGATGAACTTAGAAGATGCAAGATAAAGATTTGATGCACATGGGAATACTTTGAGTGATTAAAAATGAATTCTTGGAAGTGTTTTTCCTTTTAAATGTGTTCTAAGGAAAATATATAATATTTTGAACTCTTACACGACCTTAAGTCAATGAGATATATATATATATATAAGATCCAAATAAAGTGATGTCATTTTGGAAAAAATGTTCCAGCTTCTTCATTGTGCACTGGTGAGGTGCGCTGGTCAAGTAGCGCACTACCTAAAAATTTTAATAGGCACTGGTCGAGTGGCACAACACAAGCGTAAAACCACTGGAATGTTTGCGCTGGTAGGGCTGTGCTAGTCAAGTAGCGTACCACCAGCGCACGTCCACTTTTTGCATCTTTGCTCAGGTGCAACAGCGTAACCCAGTGGCCCAACACTAGCAACAGTCCACTGTGAATGTTGTGTTAGTGGGGTACACTGGTCAAGTAGCACATCACCAGCGCAAGGCCTATTTTTTCAACACTCAAATGCACAAAAACAATAAGTTCAAGAGTGATGAAATTGCATCCTATTTTAATGCCTAGCATGACATACAACTTTCATAGCAAGATGCAAATAGGTCAACAATAGTCATTTAAACTAAAATGCACACAATAAAACACTCAACATATAAGATCAATAGTTATGCATGAATATGTGAGTGTGTACAACTATCTCGTCAAAGTAAGTGAGCATAAGAATTTTACCTTTGGTACTTCTCCTCTTGAGGTTTTGAGAGCCTAAGCTACCCTTACATAAACCCCAACAATGTGGTTGTTCATGAAAAAAACCAATCAACAAATGAGGACTTTTCTGGTGTCTATATCTTCATATCTATGTTTTTAGTTGATAACATGCTTAGATTGTCTAGATACATTTGTGATTGCTCTTTGAAAGTATAATCTAGCTATCTAGTTGCATGTCCATAGAATTTGTTGATCATCTTTTTCTATGTTGAGTGCTTGTTTGCATTTTGCATTCATGATCACTTAGATGCCTTGTGAAGAAGTAGGAAGTCTCATATCTTAGAGTGATTATTTTATTTGAGCAATTGGAAGTCTTAGCTAGAGTCGGGAGGACTTGGATTGCTAAACAATTGGAAGTCTCGATACGAGGTGTAAGACCTCGGATTTTGGAGCAAGGAAGTCTTAACTAGAATCGGGAGGACTCGGATAGTTACGCAAGAAGTCTTACCTAGGGTCGGGAGGATCCGGATAGGTGGGCAAGGAATCTTCCTAGAGACAGGAGGTCTTGGATAGGAAGTCGGCTTAGTAGATCACTAGGTTCAAGGGTAGAGTAAGAGTGATAGCTTGGAGAGCATGTATTGATTGCTTGAGTGTGTAACTCTTATTTGAAATAGTGGATTTGCTTTCGCCGGTGGTTGTGGTATCAACCCGTGGATGTTTCCTCTTCGGAGGTTTACCACCTAAATATTGTGTATCACTGATTGCAATTTTTATTAAGCGTTATTAAAATTGCATTGTTTTAAAAGAAGACAAAAATTGGAGCATATACCTATTCACCCCCCCCCCCCCTCTAGGTTAGCCTTGAGCATTTAACCGTGTTTTTATTTTCATACCAACTTATGGATTGCTCTTCATACTCATTCGTAGAAGCTTACTCCTTAGAAAGTTTGTTTCCGTTTCTAAAAGGTAACATGCCTTTCTTGGAATCTTGCTTGGAGAATCTAGACAAGATTTTATATATATATAAAGCTTGGGATAATGCAATTGTTCTATTCTTTATATCCCGTATAACTTGGATACCAAGAATATAACTAAGTCCTTCATATCAAATAGTTTTGCGAACCATTCTTTTACTGATGTCAATACACCTACATTGTTTCCGATGAGTGGTATATCATTAACCCAAAGAAACATGAATCCCAACTTGTTGTCTTTGATGCATTTGTATACACATGGTTCATCGTCAAGGTTTTGAATAAATCCAAAAAATTTCACAGCTTGATCGAACTTTATGTTCCAAGATCTTGATGCCTGCTTCAATCCATATATAGATCTTTGTAACTTGTATACCTTTTCCTCTTGGCTCTTTTTAATGAATTATTCTGTTTACATTATATAGATGCTTTCTACAAGACTTCTATTAAAGAAAGCTGTCTTGATGTCCATTTGCCAAATCTCTAGGTCTAGAGATGCCACAATGGATAAGAGTATCCTAATGGATTTAATCATGGCCACAGGAGATAAGGTCTCCGCATAATCCATACCTTCCTTCTGTGTGTAACCTTTAGCTACCATTATAGCTTTAAAGGTTTCAACCTTTCCATCTATTACTCTCCCCCCTTTGTATACCCAATTGCACCTAATGGGTTTTATCCCTTTAAGCAAGTCTATAAGAGACCTGACTTTAATTTTAAACAGAGATTCAATTTCGGATTGCATTGCCTTTTGCTAATGGCAACAATGGCTTCCATGTACGTGTAGGGATCACCGTCGTTAGGAAGATTCTCTACTGATTCTCCTAGACTGATGTATCTCTCGGGTTGTCTACCAACCCTCCCACTATGACAAGGAATGGTAGGTTGTTGATCTTATGTCAGTACAGAACTTACAATTGGACTAGGTTGTTAAATCTCTCGTGGAATTGTATCTTTTGAAACCTCATTAAGGACAATTCTACTTTAAGGCATAAAATTATCCATATAGCCCTTTCCAGAAATTTAGCATTTGTAGAAACAAATACTTAAAGATCTAAAGGACTATAGAAATAATCTCCTTTGGTTCCTTTTTGATACCTTAAAAATATGCATGTTTCTGAACGGGACTCCATCTTTTCTGTCTTTCCTTTTTACACGTACGCAGGATATCCAAATATCCTTAAGTATTGATGACTTGGCTTTCGCCCAGCCCATAACTCATGTGGTATCTTAGGAACCGACTTAGACGGTACATCGTTGAGAATAAACATAGCAGTTTGTAAAGCATATCCCCAAAAAGAATTTGGAAGCGTTGAACATAGACCTAACCATGTCCTTTTTGCCACCCTATTTTGTTGAGGTGTACCTATCATAGAAAACTGAGAAGTTATCCTATTATCAATAAGATATTCCTAAAACTCACCAGATATATATTTTGCACCACTGTCAGACCTTAAGATTTTCATGTGTTTCTCAAGCTGATTTTCTACTTCAGCTTTAAATGCTTTGAATATGTCAAAAGCATCTGACTCATGTCTCATGAGATACACATAACCAAATCTTGAGTAATCATTCATGAAAGTGATAAAGTACTCATATCCACCTCTAGCATGAATGCTCATGGGAGCACACATATAAGTGTGTATTAATCCTAATCATTCAGTGGCTCTTGTGCCTTTAGTCTTGAACGACCTTTTGGTCATCTTACCTTCCAATCAAGGTTCACAAGTTGGTAGAACATCGACCTTTAAGGGTCACTTAAAGGACCATCACTAACCAATATTTTGATCATATTAAGGTTAATATGACCTAGGCTCAAATGCCATAGGTAGGTTTCATTTTATGTTAATTTTACTCGATTATGATTAGGTTTCGTTGATTCCGTACCCAACAAGGGAGAGATATTGTTACACAAATAGATTAAACCATTTTTCCAATGTTCCTTTTCATACAAATTTGTTATTCTTACTAATAATAAAACCTTTATTAAAAGTAGCCGAATATCCAAATATAATTAAACAAGGAAATGAAATTAAATTCCTCTTGAATTGAGGTACATAATGAACATTTATTAAATCTAATTGCTTATAAGAATCAAAATTAATTCTAACATCTCTCACTACACTGGCAGACACCAACGCTCTGTTGCTTAAACACAAGTTGAATTTATTCGCATTAAGCATTTTCTTTTCCTTGAACCTTTGTAAGGAATAACAAACATGATTAGTGGCTCCAGAGTCTACGATCCAAGAATCTATAAAATCTGTCATAAAACATGTTTCAAGATAATTAATATAAAATCTGCAAGAAAACATGTTTCAAGATAATTAATATTACATTCTTCCTTATTGTCCTGAGACTATGGGCAATTTCTTTTCTAATGTCCCTTTCACCATAAAGGAAATAATTCCCTTTGATCTTGGTTACTTTCTTAGTCTCTTTCTGGGTAGGTCCAAGTTACTTTTTCTTTAGTTTTTTCTTGACCTTCTTACGGATCTTAACACTAGCAACTTTACCTACTGTATGAGTCTCTTATCCCTTGCTTTTCACAAGGATTTTCTCAACGCTTTGTACATCTTGTATCATGCCTTGTAAGGTGTATTCCTTATTATTCAAGGTGTAGTCAGCTTGAACTAATCAAAGGAATCTAATAGTGATATGCATATCATGTAAATTTTAATCTCACCAACGATCTCAACACCATTGAGTTCAGCAATGTTGAGATGTGCTATGACTTTCATCATGTGATCTTTCACAGTCTGTCCAGGTTTCATCGTAAGATTCATAAAAGTAGTAACTGCCTCTCTCTTAGTCTTCCTGGACTTCAAAGAAAACGTCTTCTCCAGAGACATCATTATATCGGCAGCAGTCTCCATTCTATCATGTTGTTGTTACAACAAGTATGGTGGCCATAATGTAACATTTGGCCAGCTCATCCGAAGTCTTCCACTACTAATACTCGTCTCTTTGCTCCTCGGTAGATTCTTTAGTAGGAGTTGGTGGTTTAGGGGTACACAAAACAAACTTATGCTTTTCAGCTTGTAGCAACAACCTAATTTTCCATTTCCTCGTGAAATAATTATCACCGGTTAAAGTATTATCTTTTAGGATGCTGATTAGGAATGGGGTCATTTTCTTAATATTAACAAAATTTATATAAGTAAACAATCATGATAAAGCACTTTCTAATATTTATCTTGAATTAAATAAAACAATTCAATTGTAAAATTCAACGATGATCTAACACCCATAGATGTCACACCTCCTTTGGAAGTTTGTATTATCTACTAGTTGGACTAGGTCCCACCTAGTTATTAACATAACAACCAGCGTTTTCTATTTTTATCTTGCGATTTAATGACATGAACTCTTGGGAGGTTATTAGTAAAATCACATTGACTGTGTTACCAAGTTATCAATCTTCCTCTTACAAATATCCCTCTTTTGAGAGTCGATATCATTTGAGTCAATTGTCTAGTTTATCCTTATTAGGAAGTATCTTGCTAAATTCCATTAGAGTTTATTACATGAAACATAAAGCTTATTTAAACTTGGAGGCCATAGGCGTTCCAAACACCTTCTCCCACTCAATTGTTTAAGGCGTGTGATCGAATTCCATTGAATGATTTACCAAGTTATCTAGCTATCAATTAGATACCTAAACCATTCAATGCATGTTCTTACCAAAAGAGATATATGAGTGGCACTTCTATTCTATAGTGAAAATTTTGATTGGAAAGAAACAAAATCTTTTTCTTTTGTTAGTCACAATAATCATCCTAAAAAAAACCCAAGAATGTTAGGTCACTTGTGAATTATCAATCTATTTGATTGAAACTTGCGTGAACCTTGATTCAATGTTCTACACAAAACCTTTTGATGTAAAGGCTACTGATGCACTATCGAAAACACAATGTTCTTTAATCCTTTTTCTCTTAGCCGAATTTTAACACACCAATCTTTTGAGTTGGACGAATTTATCTAGAGCAAGAACCTGATATTCTTTTCTCAAAATTCTCTCTTGACCGAATTTTCTCTCTTAGAAAAATAGCTTGGTCGAAATTAGGAAGATTAGGACTTTGCCAAAATTTCTCTCCAAGAAAAACTTAATTCGCTGAATTTTACATAGGAGTATATATAGGTATCCAAATCCTCTCTTAAAGAGGATTTACTTGGTGGGCTATATTCCTCTTTCTAGGAGGGTTTTCTTGGTGACCAAGAATTTTGTCCCAATGAAAATTTATTTTCCAAACCAAGACTCCTAATCTAACTAAATAGTGCATCTATTCAATAACCAATTATTGAAATTAAATTGTGACTATATCAAAACTTTCTCATTTGACCAATTGTCAATTTAGAGTTTTAATAGAAATCAAATACTTCTAAATTTGTCTAGATAAATAAATTCCATTTATTGATGTACTTATCAAATATAGTATTTGATACTTATCATATTACCAACAATAATATGACACTTGGAGTCCTTCTCCAACTAGAAAAAAGATTTTGACTTTTAATTAAACAATTAATTAATTAACTTCCATATAATTAAACAAAAAAATAAAAAACAATTTAATAAGCTATTATATATAGTCTTGCTACCCAAGTCCATGCGTGGGCCTATTTATTGTTTTTCCTATTTTATTAAATCCATTGGTCCATAATAAAAGGTCCATATGTGAACTAGACTCATTCTTACTGGAAGAAACAAGTCCACATGCCTTAACACAATTCTAAATGGACCCATAAATTGGTCCGGTAGAATATATGAAGTGATCCATGCAAGTTCGTGTGGATTGGGGATCTTAGCGGGCTATCTAAATTTAAGCTCCAATGGACATAACCTAATCACAAAAAACAAATGATTCACTTAGGTCTAATCTATTAATTTTAGTTCCTTCCACTAAAGAACTAATATTGAACTCTTAAATTAAGACAGAGTAAGTTAATATTCCTCATTCATACCCTAGACAATCTAAATGGAGATAGTGTATCCTCGTGAAGAATACCAGTAATCGCCAAGAGCTCATATGCCGCCGTTAGCTCTCCTAGTTACCATATTTAATCATATGACCACATTTTGAACTTGGATATCTTGACTTGTCCAAAAGCCATATTTCAATAGACATTATTGAAAACTTAACATTAATATTTAATATCTAATACCTCATAACATCCATATGATGATATTCTACTCATATTTAATAAGTGGAGCCACGATATCCATATTTATAAATAAAGTCCTATATCGATTAACAAATGAATACCAGCAATCTATCAAGGATAGACTGCGTTATATAACCGTACTCATTCATAGCTCTAATGATAACACTTGCAACCTTTAGTCTATCATTTATATTAGGATTGAGATAGACTCTCCAATTATCTTCAAGTAAAAACTTTTATCCATTGACAATTCTAGATAATGGATCTCATTGTGATCCTATTCAATGTACCTAGTGCACTAGATTCTTTTGCTCAAAGACACCACACTTGGATGATTTTAGACTCATCATAGCACATTTGATCCCACTCAAATGCTAGAAAAAGAATCCACATATTTAACAAGGTAAAGGCGCCCAACCCTTATCTTAAATTGTGAATATTGTTCAAGACTAACTAAAGAATTGTGTCTACCTCATACATATCTAGATGTACGAATAGTTCTTCTTTTCTCATAGTCTTTTGACCTTTTGATTATTTACTTTTGACAATTATAATAATTAAAATATAAATGCTACAATATTTGTAAACTAGAAATTACTTTATTAATTTGAAATGATTGTCATATACATTATTACACACTTACTGCTGAGCATTATCCTAATAATCTTTAGTGCTTGCGGATTTATATTCAAGAAGTCCGAGGGTTATAAGTCTGTGGCTTCTATTGGGTCGACCGTTCATGGCTACAACACGGGTTGTGGTAAATATTGATGAAGGGTAGCCTAACAATTAAAGGTTTTAGATGAAACAGTTGCATTCAACAATTTTGACTATATACCTATCCAGTTGGATCAAATGACTACCACAGGGTCAACATGCTAGATGATAGGTTAGAAGAGGAAATTGAAAAAAGTGTTGGGGAATCTGAGAGTGATGAAGACATGGACATAGAAGGCAGGGATGAAGAATCATAGCATAAGATAGAAAATGTTAAGGTCAATTTGGATGACAAAAAGCACTAGATGAAAAACCCTAAAAGTTAGAATTGAAGCCACGCCCAACTGAGCTGAAATATGTTAATCTTGATAGAGAAATGAGGAACCCAGTGATTATTTTTGCAAGTTCAGATGAGTCTTAAGAGCAAAGGGTACTCCCAATGTGAGAGATCATAAGAAATCTATAGAGCGGACTATTGAGGACATAAAAGGAATTAGTCTTACTTTCAGCATACAGAAAATTCTTTTGGAAGAAGACACTAAACTGATTCGGGAAGCATAGGGAAGATTAAATCCTATAGTGAAAGAGGTTTTTAAGAAAGAAGTTTTGAAGCTATGGAATGTGAGGATAATATATCCAATCACAGATAGCCTGTGAGTGAGCCGAATCCATGTTGTGCCAAAGAAGTCGGGTATTACAATAGTGGAAAATGAGAAGAATAGCTAGTGGCTAAAAGGCTTCAGACTGGGTGGCATGTGTGCATAGATTATATGAAATCGAACACGGCAACCAAGAAAGATCACTTCCTATTATATTTAATCGATCATATGCTAGAATGGTTGGCATAGCATAACCTTTATTGCTTTTTGAATGGGTACTCGGGGCTATAATCAGAAAGCTATAGCTCTAGAGGATCAAGAGAATACAACCTTCACATGCCCATTTGGCCCTTTCACGTACAGAAGATAGCCTTTCAGACTTTGTAATGCTCCAGGGACTTTCTAGAGGTGCATGACTTCCATTTTTTTCATATATGATAGAAGAGATCATAGAAGTCGATGGATGACTTCTCATTTTATGGTGATTCCTTCAATTTATGCTTAGACAGCTTGTCTTCAGTCTTTAAGAGGTATAAAGAGAGCAATTTGGTTTTAAACTGGGAGAAGTGTCATTTTATGGTGCAACAATAGATTGTTTTATGACACATCATCTCTAGCAAGGGGATTGAGGTAGACAAAGCAAAATTTGAAGTTATCAAGAGTTTGCCTCCTCCTCAGTCACTCAAGGATATCAAGTCCTTTTTAGGTCATGCATGGTTCTACAAGAGATTCATCAGAGATTTCTCAAAGATTTCTAAACCTTTATGTGAGCTTCTTAAGAAAGGCAGAGAGTTTGTCTTTATTGATAAGTGTTTGGCAGCATTTGAGTAACTTAAATTGGTCTTGACCTCAGCACCAGTAATAGCACCACTTAATTGGGAACTACCATTTGAGTTGATGTGTGATGCATCAGGTTATACAGTGGGTGTTGTTCTAGGACAGCGGGTTGACAAGGTTCCCTTTGTGATTTACTACTCATCATGAACTTTGAATGACACCCAACTAAAATATCCAACAACAGAAAAAGAATTATTGGCAGTAATCTTCGCATTGGAGAGGTTCAGACTGCATCTAGTTGGTGTAAAGGCTATAGTGTATCCAGATCATACAACTATCAGGTATTTTCTACAAATGAAGGACTCAAAACCTAGGTGGATCAGATGGGTCTTGTTGCTACAGGAATTTGGCATAGAGATCAGAGATAAAAAAAAAGGTTGTGAAAATGTGGTAGAAAACCATCTTAGTAGATTGGTATGTGAAGGCTCATCTTAAGATGAGGAGATTCTATTGAAAGAAAATTTCACAAACGAGCAGTTGTAAGAGCTGTGGTATGCAGATTTGGCCAACTATTTGACCTACAGAATTCTTCCATCGGAGTTAGATTCGTAAGGGTGAAAACTGTTCATAGTAAGAGCATGACATTTCTTTTTGGACGAGTCGTATTTCTTTTGGCATAGACTCTGGTGATCTGGAGGTGTGCACTAGAGTCAGAAAAGAGGGATATTCTCAATTTCTATCATGGGATGCTGTAAATACCTTCAACCTAGAGGGGGGTGAATAGGTTGTCTTACACTTTTAACAATTCTCTCGAGACTAGTGATAAAACCTTGATAAGCATACAAATTAACATTCAACATGACTGTTATGAGAAAAACAATATATTCAAGTATGCTCAAATCGCCACTCTTAGTCTACAAAACAGACAACAATAATCAATGTATCTTATGAACAAATATATTCAATGTAGAACAAACTTTCATAAGTCGTACTTAGCGTGTTACAATATGGTACTTTACAACTTGAATGAAATATCACAAGATACAATGTAATCAAACATATACAAACAATAATGTGTAAGGACGTCAATTAAAAATATGACTATATGCAAAATATCAATTACATATATAACAATGAGAGATAGGGACAGAGAAAATTGACACAATGTTTTTTACGTGGTAAGCCTCTGAAGAGGAAACACCCACGGGTTAGCAACCACAGGCAAAAGAAAATCCACTAGTAGATAAAACAAGTACAATCTCTCAAGTGACCCCTTTGTTAGGATTATGCTCGATAGCAAGAGTATAATAATGTATTTGACAATCTTTTCATATTAATGAAGTGATTTCTAGTTTAACAAATCTTATGGCATTTATAATTTAATTATTATAATTGTCAAAAGTAAATAATCATAAGGACAAAAGACTATGAGAAAAGAAGAATTGTTCATACATCTAGATATATATGAGGTAGACACAATTCTTCAGTTAGTCTTGAATAATATTCACAACTTACGATAAAAGGTTGGGCACCTTTATCTTGTCAATGTTGTAGATTCTTTTGCTAGCATTTGAGTGGGATCAAATGTGTTATGATGAGTTTAAAATAATCAAAGTGTGGTGTCTTTGGGAAAAGGAATCTAGTGCACTGGGTGCATTGAATAGGATCAAAATGAAATACTTTATCTAGAACCGTCAATGGATTAAAGTTTTAATTTGAAGACAATCGGAGAGTCTATCTCAATCCCGAGATAAATGATGGACTTATGGTTGCAAGGGTTATCATTTGAGCTGTCAATGAGTACGATTATATGGCATAGTCTATCCTCGATAGTTTGGTACTGGATATTAAATATTAACGTTAAGTTTTCAATAGTGTCTATTGAAACATGGCTTCTAGACAAATCAAAATATCCAAGTTCAAAATGTGGTCATATGAGTAAATATGGTAACTTGGAGAGCTGTAGGCAGTCTATGAGCTCTTGGCGATTACTGGTATTCTTCACGAGGATACACTTTCTCCAATAAGGTTGTCTAGGGTATGAATGAGTAACATCAACTTATTATGTCTTTATTTAAGAGTTCAATTTTAGTTCTTTAGTGGAATGAACTAAAATTAAATAGATCGGACCTAAGTGAATCATTTGTTGATTGTGATTAGGTTATCTATTGGAGCTTAAATCTAGATAGCATGCCGAGATCCCCAATCCACAAGAACTTGCATGGATCACTTGATATAGTCTACAAGACCATTTTAGGGGTCCATCTAGAATTGTATTGAGGCATGTGGACTTGTTTCTTTTTGTAAGAATGGGTCTAGTTCACGTTTGGACTTTTTATAAAGGTCAAATGGATTTAATAAAATAAGAGAATAATATATTGGCCCATATATAAGTGTTAGGCGGCAAGGCTACTTAGAATAACTTAATTATATTATTTTATTTTATTATTTAATTAAATGGAAATTAATTAATTTGGTGATTAATTAATTATTTAATTAAAAGTCAAAATCTTTTTCCTAGTAGGAGATGATCTCCTAAAATTATACAATTGTTGGTAGTATAATTAATGTTAAATACTATATTTGATAATTAGATAAATAAAAGAAATTATTTATCTAATCAAATTAGGAAATATTTAATATGGTTACAAATACACTATTGAGTTGGATTAGGAGTCTTGGTGTAGGTTAGAATTCCTTTTTGAAAGGATTCTTAACCACCAAGTAAATCTACGTAAGGAAAGGATTCTTAACTACCAAGTAAATCATTCTTAGGAAAAGAATTAAGTCTCTTAATTATATTCTATGAAATTTCGGCCAACTATGTATATATAAGAGGAGGATATAGTTCCTTTTAGTTAAGGATTCTTAACTACCAAATCAATATACTTAGGTAAAGGATTCTTGCCAGAAGAAACAAAAGGATATTATTTTTATAGTCTTTCAGATCTTAAAGCATTTGTTTCGACAAATGCTAAAATTTTGGAAGAGGACAATATGAGTAATTTTGTGTCTAAAAGTAGAATTGTCCTAAATGAGCTTTTAGGAGATACAATTCCACTAGAGGTTTCGCAACCAAGCCCAATTATACGTTCCTTACCGACACAAGATCAACAATCTACCATACCTCGTCGTAGTTGGAGGGCTAGTAGACAACCCGAGAGATACATCGATCTAGGTGAATCTGTAGAGAATCTCCTGGACGATGATGATCCCTATACATACAAGGAAGCAATGTAAGATGTTGATTATGGCCATTGGCAAAAGGCAATGCAATCTAAAATTGAATCTATATGTTAAAAAACAAAGTCTGGTCTCTTGTAGACTTGCCTAATGGGATAAAACCCATCGGGTGCAAGTGGCTATACAAGAGGAAAAGAGAAATTGATGGAAAGGTGGAAACCTTTAAAGCTAGATTGGTAACTAAAGGTTATACACGTAAGGAATGTATCGATTATGAAGAAACCTTCTCTCCTATTGCCATGCATAAATCCATTAGGATACTCTTATCCATTGCGGCATCTCTAGACCTATGGATTTGGAAAATGAACGTCAAGATAGATTTTCTTAAAGGAAGTCTTGACAAAAGCATCTATATGATACAACCAGAAGGATTCATTGAAAATGGCAAAGAGGAAAGGGTATGCAACTTGTAAAGATCCATATATGGATTGAAGCAAGCATCCAGATCCTGGAACATAAAGTTAGATCAAGCCGTAAAAATTTTTGGATTTATTCAAAACCTTGATGAACCTTGTGTATACAAAAGGATTAAAGGCAACAAGTTTGTTTTCCTAGTTCTTTTTGTTGATGATATACTACTCATCGGAAACGATTTAGGTGTATTGACATCAATTAAAGAATGGTTAGCAAAACAATTAGATATGAAGGACTTAGGAGAAACAAGTTTTATTCTCGGTATCCAAGTCATAAGAAATAGAAAGAATAGAACGATTGCATTATCCCAAGCTTCATACATAGATAAAATCTTGTCTAGGTTTTCCATGCAAGATTCCAAGAAAGGTATGTTACCTTTCATACATGGAATCATATTTTCTAAGGAAGAAGTTCCTAAGAATGAGCATGAAAATCAATTCATGAGTAGGGTTTCAAATGCATCGACAGTTGGAAGTCTCATGTATGCAATACTCTACACTATACCAGATATTTGTTTTGTTGTGGTCAAAGTTAGCAGGTTTCAATCGAAACCTGGTCCTGATCACTGGACGGCAGTCAAGCATATTTTCAAGTATCTTAGGAGAACGAGAGATTATATGCTTCTATACTCTGTAGGGAATTTAATTCCCATTGGGTATATAGATTATGATTTTGAGTCACATTCTAACTCTAATAGATCAACATCAGGATATGTGTTTACTATTGGAGGAGGGGCAGTCGTATGGAGGAGTATCAAGCAATCTTGTATTACCGATTCAACCTTGGAAACCAAGTTTGTTACCGCATGCGAGGCTGCTAAAGATGTTTTCTGGCTCTGCCAGTTCTTGATTGACTTGGAAGTGGTTCCTGATGCGAATAAGCAAATCACTATCTATTGTGACAATAGTAGAGCTGTGGCTAATTCGAGAGAACCAAGAAGTCATAGGAGAGGGAAATACATTGAAAGAAAGTATCACCTTCTAAGGGAAATTTTGAATAGGGGTGACATGACGATTACCAAGATCGCGTCAGCAGAAAATCTAGTGGATCCCTTTACAAAGGCTCTTCCACAAAAAAGTTTAGATGGGCATCTAGAGAACATGGGGATGAGAGATATGACACATTTGCTATAGAGCAAGTGGGAGATTGTTAGGATTATGCTCGATAGCAAGAGTATAATATTGTATTTGACAATTTTTTCATATTAATAAAGTGATTTCTAGTTTAACAAATCTTATAGCATTTATAGTTTAATTATTATAATTGTCAAAAGTAAATAATCATAAGGTCAAAAGACTATAAGAAAAGAATAATTGTTCATACATCTAGATATGTATGAAGTAGACACAATTCTTTAGTTATTCTTGAATAATATTCACAACTTAAGATAAAAGGTTTCAATAATTAGTATCAAAGCCACGTTTTTAGAACAAAAAATTATTTTCGATGCTCTTGCATGTAGGAATGTGTAGGCACAATCAATATGATTTTATAAATTTTTATAATTAAATTGTTTAATTTAAATGTGGTTGATCGTAATTTTTTATGGTACTGTGGATTTATGGTTTATAGGTTGTTTATATATATATATATAGATATATTTGTTATTGTGTTGTAAATAACTTTAACTGTAACCTATAAACGATGAACAGGAAACGCACATGATGTGGTACTGTTCACTGGACACTACGACACCGTTCATGTCGTCTTGCACGATTCCATTGGCAAGTGTTGCCTAGTACGTTCCATGCGGACTTCCTGTTTCGGATTCACGAGATGAACTGGAAACTGAAAGAATCAGAAATTACAAGAAGACCAAGGAATGCCTTAAGAGTATTTTTATAATTTTAGATTCTAATTTTTTAGGTAAAATAATTCACAGTACTCGGTCAATTCATGTATGCTTTATATTATGTGATGATAAAAGCATTGTCAGACATACATATATTATTTAGATTAGATGTGCCTACACAAAAATATTTGATATGTCATACATACATTATACCCCAATTTTTTAGGTTTTTTATTTTTTGAAAAAGAGATTAGTTTTTTAACGGTTAAAAAACATGGTGAATCTCATTAATATTAATCTTGTTATAAAGATTTTAATAAAGTTATATTAATAGGGTTATTTATTGTAATTATGATTAGTATGATTAATTACCTAATAATAAATTAAACGAATAAAGTGTTAGAGTTTTAATAGTTAAAACTCGGTAAACACTAACATAATAATCTGACCTTAGTAAATAGTTTACAAATGCTTATATTATTTACTAATAAATTAGATTTTTAATAATTGAAAATCATAAATAATTTAATAGTTAATTAAAAATAGTTTATAATAGTGATTAGTTAATGCACTAGATAACTTGATTAAAGTTAGCCATTTGATCCTATAGTGTCTAGGTGCATTAACGGATAATAGAAAACCCTATTTATAAAATGGTGAATGGGAGAGGGATATAGGACATATATATCCAACAGTCTCCATCATTAGCTCAACACCATGAGATCCGAGTGGGGACTCGTGACGGCTTTGCTTTCGTCCTCCTTAAGGAGGGTTTCCACAAAGGTCAATATCAAGGTTGACTTCTTAATAGATAGGATTTTTTAGGGTGTTTCGGGATTGACCGACCTTAAGGCAACAATTCTCGAGTTAAGCTCGTGAGATCTGAAATGGTGGGTTACACTCACGAAAGTTTTGATTAAGTTTTTTTTTAATTAAAACTGGACCAAATAAACAAGGATTGAATGATATGGAATAAGAGTTATTCTAGAATATCATTTGATTGATAATGTCTCGGTCGAACATGCATAGACTTGATCGACTCTAAGGCGGCACTTCTTTGTGGTATGTTGGATTGTCGTCGTATAGTAACTGGTTTTAGGGTAGTTCTTTTTCGTTAAACATGTTCATGCATCATGTTTAAATTTATGCCAATGCACTCACACATGTTTTAAATAAATGAGTGAATGAATGTTTTATTTATATCAGCAATTATGTCTTCTGCATTACTACAAACTCTCACAAGCGACGAATTAACCGGTGATAACTACACTAAGTGGAAGCTTAATATTAATGAAATATTGGTCACCAAAGACCTCAAATTTATGCTTACGGAGGAATGTCCTCCAGTGCCTGCTGCCAATGCTTCATAAAGAGTTTATGAGGCATACGAGCAATGGGTCTCATCTGATGAGAAGGCCCAAACATATCTATGGTTTCCATGATAAATGTGCTTGTCATAAAGCATGAATCAATGACTTTAACATTCGATAACATGGAGTCATTACAAGCTATGTTTAGGTAGCCCTTTGAGCAAAAGCGACATGAAGCTATTCGTTTCGCTATGCTCACTCATATGAAAAAAGGTTCATAAGTTCGAGAACATGTCCTCAGCATGATGTCCTACTTCAACAAGGTAAAAGTCAATGGTGGGGCCATTGACAAACCTAGTCAAGTGAGCATCATATTGACGACTCTTCCAAAGTGTTTCGATTAGTTTAAAAATAACTATAGGAGGAACAAATTACGGTTCAGTCTCACACAGTTGCTCAATGAGCTCGCTACCTTCGAGTCCATAACTAAGGACAACAAGGGTACGACCGGTGAGGCAAATGTTACCGACCCATCTTCCTCCTCTAATAATAAGAAGTGAAAAAGGTATTTTCGGAAGGCGAAGGGTAAGCCTAAACTCAAGAAAGCACAAAAGAAGATGAAGTCCAAGAAAATTAAATATGATTTATTTGTTCTTGAGTCATGTTTACTGGAAGATGATTCTTCACCCTAGATAGTTGATTTGGAGGTCACTAACCATGTTTGTTCTTCTTTGCAATGGACTGATTCTTGGACACGGCTAGATGAGGGAGCCTTCTCTTTACGTGTGGAGTCAGGGGATGTCGTGTCGGCTTGAGTAATAGGCGTAATTAGATTAAGTTTTTGTAATAATTATATATTGTTGGTCAATGTATTTCATATTCCTAGATTTACACGGGAATTTGATTTTCGTTTCTAACTTGTTAGAACAAAAATATTCTATTTCTTTTAATAATAAGTATGTTATTGTTGGAAAGAATGGGCTGAATATCTGTTCAAGAATTTATGAAAACAATTTGAATGTAATAAAGCCGTTAATAAATACTACAATGCTCAACACCGAAATTTATAAGGTTGAAAAATAAAAAACTAAACGACATAAGATTTCTCCAGATAATGACAAGTATCTCAGGCATCTAAGGCATGGTCCTATAAACCTTGACCGAATAGACTGACTAGTAAAAAATGGACCTTTAAGTGAGTTAATGGTTGGCATCTTACCTTTCAGCGAATCCTGTTTAGAAGATAAGATGACTAAGAGACCTTTTACTGAAAAAGAGCTTAGAGTTATAGAGCCACTGGAGCTCATACATTCAGATGGCTACAGACCGATGATTGTTAGAGCTAGGGGCAACTATGAGTATTATGTCACCTTTGTAGATCACTACTCGAGATACAGATATGTCTACCTGATGTAACAAAAATTGAAAACATTTGAAAATTTTAAAGAATTTCGAGGTGAAGTTGAGAATCAATGAGGTAAGACTATCAAGTCATTACGATCAGATCATAGAGATGAGTACCTTGACCAAGAGTTGGAAGACTTCATGGTCGAGCATGGGATATTTTCTCAACACACAGCTTATGGTACACCTCAGCAAAATGGTGTAACGGAGAGAAGGAATAAAACCTTAATGGAAATGGTGAGATATATGATTAGCTTCTCATTGTTACCAAAATCCTTTTGGGGATATATGTTACAAACTATGATGAGGACCAGCCAGTTGATCACAATTCGGCTAAGGTTGGAAAAGATCCAGATCCTTTAAAAATTCATGGAGGACCAATGACAAGAGCTAAAGCTAAAAGGATGAAAGAAGCCTTAACTTGTTTAATGGGAAGCATTTGGAAGGAGCAAGCTAGTCAAGATTTGGTCAAGGTTCTAAGGATGCAAGAAGAGTATAAAATGGTTAACATGTTTCAAACAAGTCCAAATCCCGAAGACAAGAGTCCAGCCTTGTTAGAATGAAGTATTCTAGCCTATCTTGAAGAATAAAAGGCCATTCGGCCATGTTGGGTTTTGTGGGCCTATTTTATAATTAGTTTGGGTTTAATTGTGTTGGGTTTTGTTGGCTTATTTTATGAATAGTTTGAGTTTTTGTGTTAGGTGAGTTCATGTGTTTGTTTTATTAGGAATAAGGAGTTACAAAGGCTGAATACTTTATGGCCATTATTCATGGTCTAAATGTCATTTAGTGGGAGGTTACACATTTAGTGGGAGGTTACACATTTAATGGGCAGCTATATTTGTGTTGTATTGTCCTTGGCTTATGTTCTATATAAACAAGGCTACTTTTTCTATGTAAGAGCAGAGTTTTGAGTAATATAAACTTATTTGAGCACTTTGTGAGTGTTTTGTTCTTAAGTTCTTGCATGAACTTTGGAACTTATCAAGCTTATTCGGCTTGTGGCGTTCAACAAACTCAAAATCTTCGTTTTTCCTTTAAACTTATCAAACTTCATAGTTTGTGGCGTTTTGGGGAAATCAAACTGCTGTTCTAATTAGCTTTTATCATCATTTCATTGATAAAGTGATTAGAATAGTTTCTTTTACTTCAATCTTGAATGATCGGGTTTGTTTTCAATTAGTTGGAGGGTGTTAAATTGCATTCCATATGTATCATAGCTCTTTAGCTATTAGGGTCTCTGGTTGCTAAGTTAATGATTTCCATCATTTTGGTATCAGAGCTTGGCTCAAATTCGATGTTTGCATATCCATTTATTTGTTGTTCTTTTAGTTTTTTTTTTCTCACTATCTTTTCTTCTTCATCTTATAGCACCGTATCTATAATTCATCTTAATTGTTGTGCTTCTTGAGGTTATTATCATTCTTCTTTGTTTTTCGCAGAAAAAAAAGGAAAAAAAAAAGATAAAAAAAAGTATTGCGGATTCAAGGAATTCTTGCAAAATTTCAAAAAAATCTTTCTTTGTTCATATCGTTCTTGTTTCGGTTTGGGATATATTTAAATATTATATTCTTAACCAAAACAAACAGAATTCTATTTGGGAGAGAAATTGATATTTCAGTTTTAATCTTTGTTTACTTTAAGTGGCCTAGCCTTTGTTTGTTTTTTTTAGACCTACCCAATTTCACTCCGTTGAATTTTCCATAATCTGAATTGTTTATTTAAAAGGACCTTAGTTAATCTAAGAACCTAAAGAACAAAACAGGAGAGGTAAAAGGCAAGAGTGGAGAGATTAGCATCGAGAAAAGCCAAATAATTGTGTGAAACATGAGTGGTGTGAATCAATTCTTTGAGAGAAACACGTGAGGGAGTGATTGTGAGGCTGTTCTTACTTTTTTTTTTCATGTTTAAACATGTCTAACAAAGATAAAGAAGTGAGTTCTTCCTCAAATGATCAAGTGATTCAAGCAATGCAGCAACAATTTGAACGTATGTTCAAAGTGATGGGAGATGTAGGAGATCGTCTAGAAAGACATGATGAAGCAATTACCAGATTGCAAAGAGAACCACGACGTGGAAGACAACCAGCCTTTGTCAGTGATGTATATGATGGTGGAGAAGACACGGATGATGGCCAAGCTACCATCAATGGTCTAGACGTTAATCCTAGAAGACAAGCTAGGAGAGGACGTTTTGATGGTGTGGACCGAAACATAGGCAGCATCAAAATGAAAATTCCTTCTTTTCAAGGGAAGAACATTCCAGATGCCTATTTGGAATGGGAACAAAAAGTGGAGTTGATATTTGAATGTCATAATTACTCCGAAGAGAAAAAGGTAAAACTAGCTGCTGTTGAATTTTGTGGTTATGCTATTGTTTGGTGGGATCAATTGTGTAAAGACAGGCGTAGAAATGGTGAAAGACCCGTAGAGACTTGGTTGGAGATGAAACAAATCATGAGGAGGAGATTTGTCCCTAGCCATTACTATAGGGATTTGCATCAACGGTTACAAACTTTGACACAAGGTTCCATTTGTGTAGAAGAATATCACAAAGAAATGGAAATAGCCATGATAAGAGCTAATGTAGAGGAGGACCATGAGGCCACCATGGATCGGTTTTTTAGTGGGTTAAACAAGAACATTGCTGATCTTGTGTAGTTACAACATTATGTAGAGATTGAGGACATGGTGGGTGTGGCCATGAAGATTGAAAGGCAACTCAAAAGAAAAGGCATCAGGTATGATTCAAAACCTTATTCAGGTTCTTCTTCTTCTTGGAAACCGAATTGGGGTAAAAAGGATGATAAACCCATTGTTAAGCCTAAAATTGATGAAACTAAAAGCAAAAATGAAATAGGCAGCAAGGGTAGAGGTGAGAATCAACCTAATCAAACTAGAGGCATTAAGTGATTTAAGTGCCTTGGACATGTTCATGTGGCACGTGAATGTCCTAATAAAAGGGTAATGATCATGAGGGATGGGACAGTTGAATCAAAAAGTGAGATAGAGGATAAAGATGACATGCCACAATTAGAAGATGCTAGTGATGTAGAGTATGCTAGTAGAGAAAATTTGGTTGTACAACGCACACTTAGTTTGCAAAGTAAAAATAATGAACATGGTGAGCAACGTGAAAATTTGTTTCATACTCATTGTTTGATTGCTAACAAGTTGTGTAATGTGATTGTGGATAGTTGAAGTTGTACGAATGTGGCAAGTACCTTGCTTGTGGAGAAACTGAAATTACCTACTATTAAACATCCAAAACCATACAAGTTACAATGGTTGAATGATAGTGGTGTTGTGAAGGTAAATCGGCAAGTGTTAATTTCTTTTTCAATTGGTAGATATAAGGATGATGTTTGGTGTGATGTGGTACCTATGTATGCTAGTCACATATTATTGGGGAGACCATGGCAATATGATCGAAGGGTAATGCATGATGGGTTTAAGAACCGTTATTCTTTGATCATGGAGGGGCAGAAATACCAACTTGTACCTTTGCCTCCAAAGACAATTTTTGAAGACCAAATGCATATAAAATAGCAATATGAAGAGCTTGAATCTTCATTAGCTGAAACTTTGGGAAGGGAGCAAGAAAGAGAAAAAAAAAGGTGAATTGAGTGGTAAAAACGAGAGCAATGGGAAACACAAGGGGAGAGAAAACAAGGAAGGCTTGAGTGAAAGAAAAATGAGTGTTTATGCAAAAATGTGTGATTTGAACAAAGCATTAACCATGAGGTAGCCCTTACTTGTACTTATATATAAGGATGTTTTAATTGTTTCTAATGAAATTAACAAGAGTTTGCCTAGTGTTATTGTTGATATTTTGTAGAAAAATGAGGATCTCTTTCCTGAAGATGTTCCTATTGGTTTGCCACCAATTAAAGGAATTGAACATCAAATTGATTTCATTCCGGGTGCAAGCATACCAAATAGGCCAGCATATAGCTGCAACCCCGAAGAGACCAAGGAAATCCAAAAGCAAGTAAGTGAGCTTACGGAAAATGGATATGTACGTGAAAGCATGAGTCCTTGTGCGGTTCCTGTTTTGTTGGTACCTAAAAAGGATGGATCTTAGAGAATGTGTGTTGATTGTTGAGCCATCAACAAAATCACGGTAAAGTATAGACATCCTATCCCTAGGTTAGATGATATGTTGGATGAATTGCATGGTTCTTGTGTGTTTTCAAAGATTGATTTGAAATCTGGATATCATCAAATAAGAATGCATGAAGGTGATGAATGGAAAACCGCTTTCAAAACTAAACATGGTCTATATGAATGGTTAGAAATGCCTTTTGGCCTAACTAATGAACCTAGTACTTTTATGAGATTGATGAACCATGTTTTGCGTGCTTACATTGGAAAGTTTGTAGTAGTTTATTTTGATGATATACTTGTGTATAGCAAAAATTTAGACTAGCATGTAACACATTTAAAGGCTGTTTTAAATGTGCTTAGGAAAGAAAAGTTATATGCTAATCTAAAGAAATGCATTTTTTTGCACTAATGAACTTACTTTTCATGGTTATGTTGTTAATGATAAAGGAATACATGTTGATCAAGAAAAAGTGAAAGTAATTAGGGAGTGGCCGAAACCCACTTGTGTTAGTAATGTAAGGAGTTTTCATGGTCTTGCTAGCTTTTATAGGAGATTCATTAAGGATTTTTCTACCATTGCTGCACCATTAACTGAATGCATAAAAAAGAATGTGGGATTTAGGTGGGGTAAAGAACAAGATGATGCTTTTAACTTGCTTAAACACAAACTTAGTTCAGCACCTTTGCTTGCTTTACCTAACTTTGCCAAAACTTTTGAGATTGAGTGTGATGCAAGTGGAATAGGTATTGGAGGAGTCTTAATGCAAGAGGGCAAACCCATTGCGTTCTTTAGTGAGAAGCTAAGTGGAGCAAGTCTTAACTACCCGATGTATGATAAGGAGTTTTATGCCTTGGTGAGAGTGTTAGAGACATGGCAGCACTATCTTTGATACAAGGAATTCATTATACACACCGATCATGAGTCCTTGAAATATCTCAAAGGATAAGGAAAGCTAAGCCGTAGGCATGTAAAATGGGTGGAGTTTATTGAATCCTTTCCATACATCATCAAGTACAAACAAGGTAAAGAGAATGTGGTTGCCGATGCTCTTTCTAGAAGGTATGCTCTAATTTCTAAACTTGATGCAAAATTATTGGGTTTTGAGTACATTAAAGACTTATACAATTCTGACTTTGATTTTGCTAATGTTTATGGGGCATGTGAGCAAGGGGGTTTTGACAAGTTCTTTTGGCATGATGGTTTTCTTTTCAAAGAAAACAAGATGTGTGTTCCTAGATGTTCAATGAGAGAATTGCTTGTGAGTGAGGCACATAGTGGCGGGTTAATGGGGCATCTTGGAGTTAAAAAGACTTCGGGTGTGTATAATGATCATTTCTTTTGGCCACATATGAAAAGAGACGTTGAGAGAATATGTGAGAGATGCATTACTTGCAAACGAGCTAAATCTAAAATAATGCCTCATGGGCTGTATACTCCTCTTCCTATACCTAGTGTGCCTTGGGTTGATATATAATGGACTTTGTCTTGGGATTACCTAGGTCAAAAGGGAGGAGAGATTCTATTTTTGTTGTTGTTGACAAGTTCAGCAAGATGGCGCATTTCATTCCTTGCCACAAAACAGATTATGCAACTTTTGTTGCGGGGCTGTTCTTCAGAGAAATTGTGAGGTTACACGGAATTCCAAGGACAATTGTGAGTGATAGAGATGTGAAGTTCCTTAGCCACTTTTGGAAAACACTTTGGAGAAAGTTGGGTACAAAGTTGCTGTATTCAACCACTTGTCATCCACAAACAGATGGACAAACAGAGGTGGTAAACAGAACTTTATCAATGCTTTTGAGGACCATAATTCAAAGGATTTTAAAGAATTGGGAGGAATGTTTGCCACATGTGGAGTTTGCTTATAATCGAAGTGTGCATGCTACAACAAACCATTCACCATTTGAAGTTGTGTACGGGTTCAATCCATTATCTCCTATGGATTTACTACATTTACCTTTGGAAAGAGCTAATTTGGATGGTAAGCAAAAAGCTGATTTTGTCAAAGCCTTGCATGAAAAGGCGCGTACACAAATTGAAAAGAAAACTCTACAATATGAGAAGCAACACAACAAGGGCCGAAAGCAAGTAGTATTTTAACCTGGTGATTGGGTTTGGGTACACTTGAGGAAGGAAAGATTTCCTAGCCAACGAAAGTCTAAACTCAAGCCAAGAGGGGATAGACCATTTCGAGTCCTTTAAAGAATCAATGACAATGCATACAAGCTGGAACTACTAAGTGAGTATGGCAATGTTAGTGCAACTTTCAATGTTTCTGATTTGTCTTTGTTTGATGTAGGTGATGAAGGTGATGATTCGAGGACGAATCCTTTTGAGGAAAGAGGGAATGATGAGGACCAGCCAGTTGATCACAATTCGGCTAAGGTTTTAAAAGATCCAGATCCTTTAACCATTCATGGAGGACCAATGACAAGAGCTAAAGCTAAAAGGATGAAAGAAGCCTTAACTTGTTTAATGGGAAGCATTTGGAAGGAACAAGCTAGTCAAGATTTGGTCAAAGTTCTAAGGATGCAAGAAGAGTATCAAATGGTTAACATGTTTCAAACAAGTCCAAATCAGAAACATTCGGCCATGAAGACAAGAGTCCAGCCTTGTTAGAATGAAGTATTCTAGCCTATCTTGAAGAATAGAAGGCCATTCGGCCATGTTGGGTTTTGTGGGCCTATTTTATAATTAATTTGGGTTTAATTGTGTTGGGTTTTGTGGGCTTATTTTATGAATAGTTTGGGTTTTTGTGTTGGGTGAGTTCATGTGTTTTTTTATTAGGAATAAGGAGTTACAAAGGCTGAATACTTTATGGCCATTATTCATGGTCTAAATGTCATTTAGTGGGAGGTTACACATTTAGTGGGAGGTTACACATTTAATGGGCAGCTATATTTGTGTTGTATTGTCCTTGGCTTATGTTCTATATAAACAAGGCTACTTTTTCTATGTAAGAGCAGAGTTTTGAGTAATATAAACTTATTTGACCACTTTGTGAGTGTTTTGTTCTTATGTTCTTGCATGAACTTTGGAACTTATCAAGCTTATTCGGCTTGTGGCATTCAACAACCTCAAAATCTTCGTTTTGCCTTTAAACTTATCAAACTTCATAGTTTGTGGCGTTTTGGGGAAATCATAGTGTTGTTCTAATTAGCTTTTATCATCATTTCATTGATAAAGTGATTGGAATAGTTTCTTTTACTTCAATCTTGAACGATCGGGTTTGTTTTCAATTAGTTGGAGGGTGTTAAATTGCATTCCATATGTATCATAGCTCTTTAGCTATTGGGGTGTATGGTTGCTAAGTTAATGATTTCCTTTAAACAATGGTAGACATTTTTAATCTAGTGCCATCCAAATCTAGTCCTAAGACTCCCTTAGAGTTGTGGAATGTTCGTAAAGCTAGTTGTGACATTTTCGCATATAGGGGTGTCCAATACATATGCCAAAAAGCATAACTGGAAAGCTAGACTCCAAGTTTATGGTCTGTCTGTTTGTAGGATACTCCAAGAAGACCAAAGATGGACACTTCAATAGTCTCAAAGATAACAAAGTATTTGTATCGGCAAATGCAATGTTTCTTGAGGACAATTATATTAGTGACCATAAACCTTGTTCTAAGATTGTATTAAATGAGTTATAGCCTAGTGAGACTAGTTCTTCATCAATAATAGTTGTTGATCTACAAACATTTCAGAGTCGGATGGTTCTTGACGAGGATACACTACCACCAAGACATAGTGAGAGGGTTGTAACCTGAATGCTATTTAGGTATAGGTGAGTGACAAGATGTTGTCTCTACTTATACTGTTAATGATCCATTGACATTTAAGAGTGCAATGGAAGTTTCTGATAAAGAGGAATGGCTTAAAGCCATGAATCTCCAGATAGAGTCCACGTACTCTAACTCAGTCTGGGAACTTGTAGACTTACCGTATGGGGTAAAACCTATAGGGTGTAAGTGGATCTACATGAGAAAGAGAGGAGTAGACGAGAAGGTAGAGACCTTCAAGGCAAGGCTAGTGGCCAAGGGTTATACCTAGAAAGAGGGGGTCGATTATGAAGAGACCTTCTTGCCAATAGCCATGTGTAAGTCTATTATGATTCTATTATCCATTGTTGCCTAGTTAGTTTATGAAATTCGGCAAATGGAGGTCAAGATTGCATTCTTGAATGGCAATCTTGATAAGAGCACCTATACGATGCAACCATAGCGATTCGTATCTCCAGATCAATAGCAAATGGTTTGCAAGATGCAAAGGTCTATCTACGGACTAAAGCAAATGCTTGCTTTAGTCAGTAGATAGACCTGAAGACAACACCTTATCTCTCACATATACCTAAATCTGCTTTAGTCCACAGATTTGATGATGTGATCAAAACCTATGGCTTTAAGCAGAATGTCAAAGAGCCTTATGTCTACAAGCAGATCATTGACAAGAAAGTAGTTTTCTTTGTCCTATATGTAGATGATATTCTACTCAATGGGAATGATGTGGGAGTGTTGTCATATGTAAAAGGTTAGCTGGCTAGCCAATTCCAAGTGAAAGATTTGGTAGAGGCGAGTTTTGTTCTTGGGATCCAACTTATAAGGGATCGTAAGAACAAAATATTAGCATTATCTCAGGCATCGTATATCGATAAGATTCTTGTTCTATTTTTTATGCAAAACTCCAAGAAAGGTAGTTAACCTTCTAGGCATGGAGTTCACTTGTCTAATGAATAGTGTCCTAAGACACCTCAAGAAGTTGAGGATATGAGACATGTTCCCTATGCATCAGCAGTAAGCATTCTCATGTATGCTATGTTATGCACGAGACCGGACATATGTTATGTAGTGGGAGTCGTTAGCATACACCAGTCCAATCCAGGATTGGATCATTCGGTTGCTGTCAAGACTATTCTCAAGTATTTCGGAGAACTTGAAATTATATGCTAGCGTATTCTGAATAAGATTTGATCTTGTTAGGATACACAGATTCTGATTTTTCAGTCAGACATGGATTCTAGGAATTCAACTTCTAGATAAATAACCCTGGGTGGTGGAGCCTTTATGTGGAGAAGTATTAAGAAATCTTGCATTGTTGACTCCACCATGGAAGCAGAATATGTAGCTGCTAAAGAGGTCATTTGGCTCCGTTAGTTCTTAAGTGATCTAGAAGTTGTTCCAGATCTAGATAAACACATCACACTTTGTTGTGATAACAGTGGTGATATGGCTAATTCCAAAGAATCAAGAAGCCATAAAAAAGGGAAGCATACAGAAAGAAAGTGTTATCTTATTAGAGAGATAGTGTAGAGAGAAGATGTGATCGTCATAAAGATAGCCTCACAAGACAATCATGTTGATCCATTTACGAAGACATTACCGACTAAAGTGTTTTCTGGTCACCTAGATGGTCTAAGGTTACGAAACATGCCTCACACGGTTTAGTGCAAGTGGGAGATTGCTAGGGTTTATGTCCTAAAGATGTAATTTTGTAAATGGATATATAAAATAAATAAAAAGAAAAGTTCAATTCATTATTGTTCTATTGTTCATTTTATAACTTGTGCATATAAACATCCTAGATTGTCGGATGTAATCTCAAACTGTGTATATGAGTGTCATATATGGATGGATACAGTAAGAGTCATGCAATCTAAAGAGCCCATAGACAAAAAATAAAGTTGAGTACTTTATTTATGGTTAATCTATAAATGTGGTCCATTTCGCAATGTACAATGATTTTATCATGAATCAGTCATATAATATATTGGAATAGAGGCACCTTTTATGATCTGATCATATAGGATTGGGCCATGATCTATATGAATCTATCACTAAGATCAGTTTACTGATGAGATTCATATATATCAACTAATGATGGCTATACGTGGGTGATCTTAATCCTTAGTATCTTATCGACTCCTTCAGGTTAGATTGTGGCACTTGATAAACCACAGGTGAGGTTGGATGCAATTCCTGATCAATATGGTTCGTTTGTTGGGATTACGGTTGGCTTGTGGTTGGGAAGGTTTGTACACTATAGTGGAATCCACTCTTTCTTGTGAGAAGTAGATGGTAGTTTTCTTAAGAGTTGATTCAAAGCTTGGACAATATGAGCGATCTCATAATTCCGTGAGAAAATAGGATTTAAAGTTCATTAAAGAATCAATGGTACTTAAAGGATATATGAAATTAGAGGGGTATAATGGACAATATGACCCAGCCCTAATTATAAACTACTGTGGAGGATCACACCGTGTGTAATAGCTATATCAATGGATGCCGAGTTGTATCGGTATGTGTAAAAGCGTCTGCATTTAAAAGAGTGCAGCTTCAGATTTTTAGTTGAATAACACCAGAATTGATAATCAATGAATATTAATTAAAGATTTTAATTAATGTTTCTAAGGATTATTGGAGCTCAAAAAATTGTGGGTCCATTAAGTCCCCTTGCTAGCCCGATCGATTTAGATAACAAGGGGTCATGGTTAATTAATTGGATTGTCCAATTAATTGTGCTATGAAAGTGACACGTATTTATTCGGTAATTAATTGAATTATGAGATTATTCGATTATTGAATAATGGTGATCAAATAAATTAAATTATAAAATTATTTAATTATGTTATTAATCACTAGATGGAGGATGCTTGTTGATATTTGTATTTTGAATAAGATAAGGTAATATGAATAACGTTCTTTCTTCCTTTTCTTTGCCGAATTTTCACACACCAATCTTTAGAGTTGGATGAATTTTGTTTAGAGCAAAAAACTAAATTTTTCTCCTCTAGTCGAAGTTTACTCTTGTATAATTGCTAGACTTGGCCGAATTTTCTTCTTGTAAAAAACCTTGCCTTGGCCTAATTTCACTAGTAAAATTATTGTTTTGGCCAAACCCTACATAGGGATATATATATAGGTTTCTCAAATCCTCTCCTAGGAAAGATTTATTTGATGGGCAAGAAGCCTTTCCTTAGGAGGATTTACTTGGTGACCAAGAATCCTTTTCAAAGAAGAATTCTTTTCCACACCAAGACTTCTAATCCAACTCAAATAGTGTATTTATTCAATAACCGATTATTGAATATAATTAAACTGTGACTATATTTAAACTTCCTAATTTGACCAATTATCAACTAGAGTTTTTATAGAAATCAAATACTTCCAAATTTGACTAGATAAATAAATTCCTATTATTTATATACTTATCAAATATAGTATTTGATACTTATCATATTACCAACAATAATATAACCCTAGGAGACCATCTCCTACTAGGAAAAAGATTTTGAGTTTTAGTAAATTAATTAATTAATTTCCGTTTAATTAAATAATAATAATAAAACAATATATAAGGCTATTATATAGTCCATTGAAGCCCAAGCTATATAAATATGGGCCAAATATTGTTTTTCCTATTTTATAAAATCCATTAGATTTAAATAAAAAATCCACATGTAAACTAGACTCATTCTTACTAAAAAAAACAAGTACACATGCCTTAATACAATTCTAGATGGACCCATAATTTGGTCCGGTAGAATATATCAAGTGATCCATGCAAGTTCGTGTGAATTGATGATCTTGGTGGACTATCTAAATTTAAGCTCCAGTAGACATAACCTAATCACAATCGACAAATGATTCACTTAGGTCCGATCTAATAATTTTAGTTCATTCCACTAAATAGCTAAAATTGAAATCTAAAATAAAGATAAATTAAGTTAATGTTGTTTATTCATACCTAGAAAATCTTAATGGAGATAGTGTATCCTCGTGAAGAATATCAGTAATTGCCAAGAGCTCATAGACCACCTATAGCTCCACAAGTTACCATATTTACTCATATGACCACATTTTGATCTTCGATATTTTGACTTGCCCAGAAGCCATATTTCAGTAGACACTATTAAAAACTTAACGTTAAGATTTAATATACAATACCTCAAAATATCCTTATGATGATATTCTATTCTCATTTAATAATTGGAGCCATAATGTCCATATCTATAAATGAAGTCCTCTATCGATTAACAAATCATTACAACCAAACTATCAAGGATAGATTATCCTATATAATCGTACTCAATAACACTTACAACCATAAGTCCATCATTTATCTTAGGACTGATATACACTCTCCGACTGTCTTCAAGTAAAAACTTTTATCCAATGACAGTTCTAGATAAAGTATTTCATCATGATCCTATTCAATGCACCTAGTGCAGTAGATTCTTTTGTCCAAAAACACCAGACTTTGATAATTTTAGACTAAAGAATCTACACCTTTTTACAAGATAAAGGAGCTCAACCTTTATCTTAAGTTGTGAATATTATTCAAGACTAACTAAAGAATTTTGTCTACCTTATACATATCCAGATGTACGAACAATTCTTTTTTTATCATAGTCTTTTGACCTTATGATTATTTACTTTTGACAGTTATAATAATTAAACTATAAATGTTATAAGATTTGTTAAACTAGATATCACTTTTATGAATTTGAAAAGATTGTCAAATAAATTATTCCAACTGAGTCCCAACAAATTATTCTAAGTTTTTCCTCTTAGGAAGAAAGAGTTTCTTAAAGTCTTTTATCTACATCCTTCATTCAAGTTCCTGAGATCGTGACGTGCCCACAAGCAGTTACAATTCCCCGGGAGATAGCGAGGATGATCGAGTGGTTCAGACTATGAGCATTGCAAAAAGTGATGGAGCCTCCAAACATTAGTAAGGTTCTAAATCTTCTTCTTAGTATTGATTTCAATTTCATGTGTTTACATATGTATTTATTACTGTATTAAATTATATGTATAATTTTGATTAATTACAATCCTAAGTTCACTGTTCCCAGATCTTTTACGATCTGCTTTAAAAAAATTGAAATCTATTTCCGCTGCTTTACTAGTGAACCGGGTTCCGATAGGGGGACCCATTTCTACAACAAGATACTTGGCAATCTAATGAAGAAATATGGTGTTCATCACAGGGTAGTTACTCTATACCACCAATATACTAAAGGAAAAGTTGAAGTGAGCAACAATCACATAAAGTAAATCATGTAGAAGACAGTGAATGCAACATGAAAGGATTGGCAACAAGATTGACTGATGCTTGATGGGAATGTCGGATAGCCTATAAGACCCCCATTGGGATGAGCCCATATAGACTAGTGTTCAGTAAGGCTTGCAATCTCCTATTTGAATTGGAGTATCATCCATGGTAAGCAATCAAAAGTTTAAATTGGAACTATAACAAAGAAATGGAAGAAAGGAACTTACAAATGAACGAGCTAGAAGAATTCATATTGCAAGCATATGAGAGTGCACGGATCTACTAGGAAAGGACCAAGATAATCCATGATAAAAATTTGGTGAGGATGGATTTCTGATCAGGAATGCTAGTACTATTTCATGAATCTCGCTTGAAGCTTTTCCTAGGGAAACTCAAGTCTAGGTGGTCAATGCCATATCAAATAGTTGAAGCTTTACCAAATGGGGTGGTAGTGCTCCAAGATAATGATAACCGGACGTTTAAGATGAATGGACGAAGATTGAAGAAATACAAGGGCAGTGAGGCCAAATTGGAGGGAGGTGGATCCTAGATCATAAGTGATGACTAGGATACCAAGCAACATCTTGCCAAGACGATAACTAAGGTGTTTATTGGAGTCAACCCACGAAGGTTTATTCAATTCATCTTTTGTTTTCTTTTAGTTTAATTGATGGGAATGTTTTTTTTGGATGATATTGGTTATCATGTGTTCAGAGTATTCATGGTTTGAGATATGTGTGTGATTGTCAACCCTTGTGACTAAGATTTTACTTCAAGGTTAGGTTTTCATCTCTTGGAATAGATACACCGGCTAGTTGCAAGTCTAGGAGGAACCTGCAAGCCAAGAGTGCTCATAAAAAAAGGCAGGAACCTACTCGAGTCTTAGACTAATGAAAAATTACATCAATTTTATCTTTCTTTCTCACTCCAAATTTTTGCACTATATCTCTAAATTATAGTTTATACAATTGTTAATATGGATGACCATGAATATTACATTGATTATCATTTTTGGGTTGTTTTGAGAATATTTGAGATTGGAAACTTATGCATATGTTAGAAATTTTTGGTTTCTGCAATTTTGTCTTTATTGATTACGATATTTTTGATTGGATGAGCTGAAGGCTCTTGTGGATATCCATAGGACTAACATGTTTTATTTTGATATATCCCAACTAGGTTTGGGGGTTTTGATTCATGCATGTATATCCTGTATAGACTTTTGAGCATATACTAGGAAATTGGTTTGGGGGTTGTTTCGCCTCCTTGCCATCAATTTTGAATGAGAATTGTTGATGTGGATTTCGTAACTTGGATGCATGTGCTACATTTATATTGTATCATATTACCATATTTTATGTTGAGCCATTTTATGTCTTTTGATATTTTTGGGCATTGATTTGATTAGTGCTTAGGTTGTTAGTTTGTTGTGAGTCATATAAGATGCACGTCGCTAGGCCGGGCTCTTTAGTCTTCAACAATTGGGACAATGTTGAGTTTTGGTTTAGGGGTGTAGAGACGCTTTGTTGAGTCATCTTTTTCTATGTTGCGAGTCATTTTTAGGTTGTGGTCCAAAATTTTCAATTTTGTCGCAATAGCCAAAATTTTTGAGCTTTCACTAGCTTGGATGTGATGCCTTGAGTGTGTGCTTTTGGCTAGTGCATAGATACATTATGAGCTTGTGTAGCAAACCATTGTCACTCACGGGTTATACTTGCATTTTCATGAGCTAGTATCATCTTTTGTGTGCTCTAATTGAGGGGACTCGGTGCTCTTACACCTTTTTCTAATAGTGGAGACACCTGTGAGTTCACAAACACGAGCCATTAAAATGTGCATTAAGTGTTAAATTCTTTCACTCTTTAAACACTTTTCTCGTCATATGTGTCACATGTCGTAGAACATACATTGCATACATATTGAGGATTGCTTGATGGATGCATTCATTCCCTTGAAAGACTATTTATGGTCATGATCTTAGGCAATATGTGCATTAACTTCTTAAAATATCGAAACACATTCCTATGTCCCTTTGTGTGCTCCAAAGCCAATTTTACGGCCAAACACTTACCTTTTTCTCTTGGAACCATAATTAATCATATAACTATAAGCCAAATATAAGCCAACCTTTTTTAATTTTTAATCATGTAAGGGTGTGTGTGTTATGTGGTTGATAGTGAAAAGCGTGTATTTAGGCAATCTTGTGTTGTGCAAATATAGGGTCAAAATGGAAAAGTGCCAAAATTGCACTTTGAGCCAAATTGTAAGAGTGTCATATGTGTGTGCAAAAAGAAAAGAAAAGAAAAAGCAAGGAAAGAAAATAAAAAAAGAAAAAAAAAACAAACAAAAAAAGGAAAAAAAATGGGCATAAAGAAAAGAATAGAAGGTGCCTTGAAATTATTTGTAAAAGTACTCACAATTTGGAGTACAAATGTGTAAGCATAAAGTGTGTGTGAAATGTGATGCCTAGACACTAATGTAAATTGTTTGTAAGTAGAGCTTTTTGTGGGGTGTGTGAGTATGTTAAGCATGATTGGTGATTTTTGAACTCAAAAAATTTCCCATTTTTTTGTTCAGGACATCTAACCCCATGGCCCCATTACAACCAAAGGGAAAAGTCCTAATTGATCCATGATATTCCTTGATTGGGATTGTTTGTTGAAGCTTGATCTTTCACATTCATGGCATAGTGAATCTTTCCTAGGCTATTTCACAGACATTATCGATTTTTGAATAAACATTGTATGCAATGCATTAGAAGTCTATGAATAAATTCAATTGTTGCATACCTTGGATGTTTATGAAATTAGGACTTCTAGTGGTAAAAAGAGAGCGTGAAGTCGGGTGAAGTTTAGAGTTGAAGCAAATTATGCTTAAGGTGTGGGAGTGAGTAGCTCCCAATATGAGAGAGCTCTTAGGTGTCGGATTCATGATAGTGCGAGTTTCCCTCATGTGCCTTTGAGTTGTTTTAGATTACTTTGCGTATGTCTACTTCTCTCTATATCGCATCCTTGCATCTCATCACCGGTTTATGATTGAGTCTAGGAGAGTCTTAGATAGAGTCATGTTTGTTTGTGTCTTTTTTATTTCATTTTAAAATTCGCTTGTGGACGAGCAAAGGTTTGGTTTGGGGGTATTTGATCGTGCCAAAATTGTCATATATTTTGGCCCTCAAATCCATTCCTTTTGTCTCATTTTTGGTTGTTTTTGTCGTATCTTATGGCTTATTTGTTATGATTGTAGGCAATTAGGTACAGTTTGGACGATTGGATGAAAGACATAGATTTATGCAAGAAGAGCCCAATAATTGATCAAATGTAGAGGCTATATATACAGGGCAATGTGGATGTCCTAACCTGTGAACAAATCACGCACTGTGAAGGGAAGAATTAACCAGGGCAATGTACGGGTCAGGAACCATGCACCAATCGTGCATAGTCATGCATTTGAAGAAATTAAGAGCTAATCAGGTAGTAGAAAGGGCATTAGGTCAATGCACGGGTCATTACGTTGGTAACAAATCACGTAACAGCCCGTAATTCACTAAACGTGAGAGATTAAATCTTAGCATCAGGTCACAACATGGGTCAATATGCACAACCAGCGCATTAGAAAATCTAGCGAATCCCATCACAAAGGCTCTACCATAAATGAATTTTTAGGGGCACCTAGAGAATATGGGAATAAGATATATGGCACACTTGTTATAGAGCAAGTGGGAAATTGTTATAGCGCAAGAGTGTAATAATGTATTTGACAATACTTTCATACTAATAAAGTGATTTCTAGTTTAACAAATCTCATAGCATTTATGGTTTAATTATTATAATTGTCTAAAGTAAATAATCATAAGGTCAAAAGACTATGAGAAATGATGAATTGTTTGTACATCTGGATGAGGTAGACATATTTAGTTAGTCTTGAACAGTATTCACAACTTAAGATAAAGGTTGGGCGCCTTTACCTTGTTAAAGTTGTAGATTCATTTTCTACCATTTGAGTGGGATAAAATGTGTTATCAAGAGTCTAAAATCATCATAGTGTAGTGTTTTTAGGCAAAAGAATCTAGTGCACTAGGTGTATTGAATAGGATCACAGTGAAATACTTTATCCAGAACAGTCAATGGATAATAGTTTTCACTTAATCACAATCGGAGAGTCTATCTTAGTCTTGAAATAAAAGATGGATGTATGGTTACAAGAGTTATCATTTTAGCTATCAATGAGTACGAATATATAGCATAATATATCCTCGAAGGTTTGGTGGTATTCATTTGTTAATCGAGAGAGGACTCCATTTGTAAATATGGACATTGTGACTCTATTTATTAAATGTGAGTAGAATATTGTCATATGGATATTTTGAAGTATTGGATATTTTGAAGTATTGGATATTAAATCTTAACGTCAAGTTTTCGATTCTGTCTATTGAAACATGGCTTCTAGACAAGTCAAAATATCCAAGTTCACAATATGGTCATAATAGTAAATATGGTAACTAGGAGACCTATAGGTGGTTTATGAGCTCTTGGCGATTATTGGTATTTTTCACAAGGACACATTATCTCCAATAAGGTTGTCTAGGGTACGAATGAAAAATAATTTCTTATCCTGTTGTTATTTAAGAGTTCAATTTTAGTTCTTTAGTGGAATGATCTAAAATTGATAGATTGAATATGTTGATTATGATTAGGTTATATCTATTTAAGCTTAAATTTAGATAGCCCACCAAGATCCCTAATCCATACAAACATGCATGGATCACTTGATATATTCTACCAGACTAATTTCTAGTTACATCTATTTTTTTTATTTTTTTTTGGAATCTAAATTTTTTGGACAGTAGCAATCATGTGTGATCAGGACACACGGTAACTCTTCAAATGCTTGGAATGGGCGGCCAAGGATATGGGAGTTCTTGGGCGGCCCTAATGGGGTGCGATCTATATTCCATTAATACATTAAGATTATAATTTGTATATTTTAATTAAATGGGTTGTTAAATTATATTAATGTATTTATTTAAGGCTTGTGGACTTGTTTAATTTTTTTGTAAGAATGGGTCTAGTTCACATGTGAACTTTTTATTAGAGTCCAATGTATTCAATAAAATAGAAAAACAACATAATGCCCATACTATAGGCTTGGGCAGCAAGGCTAAAGATATTATGTTTTATGTTATTACTAATTAAAAGGAAATTAATTAATTAATTATTTAATAAAAAGTCAAAATCTTTTTCTAACTAGGAGAAGGTCTCTTAGAGTCTTACTATTGTTGATAGTATGATAAGTATCAAACATTATTTGTTAAGTAGATAAATAAAAGGAATTTATTTTTCTAGTCAAATTAGGAAGTCTTTGATATCTATCAAAACTCAAATTGACAATTGGTAAAATTAGAAAGTTTTTGACAAAGTCATTATTTGATTGATATTCAATAACTTATTACTGGATAAAGCACTTGCGAGTTGGAAGAGGATTAAATGCAAAAGTGGATAGGAGTTTTAGTGAAATAGAAACTCTCCTTGTGTAAGGATTTTTGGCCACCTATATATATTATCATCAAGGAATTCGGCGTAGGGTACTATGGGTACTAAGTGTCTTGAATGAGTTTTTATTTTTGTTTGCATAAAAAAATCATCCAACTTAAAGAAAGGTGTATGAGAATTCGGCCAAGATTAACATAAAAAGGGAGTGTTTTTATTTTCTATAGTGCACTAGTAGCTTTTATATGAAAAGGCTTTGTGCACAACTTCGAATTGGATTCACATTAGTTTTTGATCAAAAGATTGAGAATTAAAAAAATGACCAAACGTTCTTTGTTTTTCTCAAGGAGGGTTATTGTCACTAATAAATGAGAACGTTTTTGTTGTAGGGAAAAACGGGGTTCAAAATGCAACGGAAGCGTGATAAAAACAAAATTAGGGTTTGCGTATATAAAAAAAATTCCCTTTTATACAACGAGAACCTTAACCCTAGATTAATTGATGTATATAAAAGTATCGTACCTTTTTCGCGTGACGATTGAACAAGCGCCGAATTGATTTCTTAAGATCTTCCAATCCAATCACGAATGTGAATCACCTAGGAGTGTGGACTCCCTTTCTTTAAATTATATTCCTGAGGATGGAGACAAAGCAAAAATCTTCTCTTTGTTAGTTACAAATATCCTCCAAGAGAAAAATCCAAGAACGTCTGGTCACTTGTGAATTATCAATCAATTTGATTAAAACTCGCGTGAACCTTGATTCGATGTTGTACACAAAACCCTTTTGATGTAAAGGATATTAGTATACTATCGAAAACAAAAATGTTTCCCTTTTTTCTCTACTTGGCCGAATTCACACATTATTGCGTAGAGATGATTGAATTTTGTCTAGAGTAAAATCATATTTTTCTCCCTCAAAATTCCTATGGTGGCAGAATTCTTCACTAAGAAATATAGAGCTTGGCTGAATTCACCTCCAAATCTCTTCGACATGACAAAAATTCTCTTACACATATATACAGGATCATAAATCTTTTCCTAAGAAGGATTCACTTGGTTGGCTAGAATCATTTCCTTAGGTGGATTTATTTGGTAGTTAGAATCCTTATCTAAAAGAAATCTATCCTATCCCATATTGCATATGTGATGACTGAATTTCATGTCTTTGTTATAGATTAGGAGATTTCATTCTTTCCTAAGAAGGATTACTTGATGGACAAGAATCTTATCCTTAGGTAGATTAACTTGGTGGTTATGAATCCTTTTCAAATAAGAATTCTACCACTAAGTAGTTTTACTTGGTGCCAAAGAATCCTTTTCCAAAAAGAATTCTTTCATACACCAAGACTCATAATCCAACTCAATAGTGTGTTTGTAACCATATTAAAGACTTCCTAATTTGATTAGATAAATAATTATTTTTATTTATCTACTTATCAAATATAGTCTTTAACAATAACTATACTACCAACAATAGTATAGTTTTAGGAGACCATCTCCAATTAGAAAAACAATTTTGACTTTTAATTAAATAATTAATTAATCAACAAATTAATTAATTTCTATTTAATTAAATAATAAAATAAAAATAATATATATAAGCTATTCACCATAGCCTTTGCCGCCCATACCTAAAATAAAAGGCCATATATTATTTTTCTTATTTTATCAAATCCAGTGGACCTTAATAAAAAGTCCACATGTGAACTAGACCTATTCTTACAAAAAGAAACAAGTTCACATGCCTTAATACAATTCTAAATGGACCCCTAAATTGGTCCGGTAGAATATATCAACTGATCCATGCAAGTTCGTGTGGAGAGGGGATCTTGGCGGGCTATCTAAATTTAAGCTCCAATAGACACAACCCAATCACAATCAACAAATGATTCACTTAGGTCTGATCTATTTAATTTTAGTTCATTCAACTAAAGAACTAAAATTGAACTCTTAAATAAAGATAGAATAAGTTGATGTTACGCATTCTTACCCTAGACAACCTTATTGGAGAAAATGTATCCTCGTGAAGAATACCAGTAATCGCTAAGAGCTCATAGACCACTTATAGCTCTCCAAGTTACAATATTTACTCATATGACCACATTTTGAACTTGGATATTTTGACTTGTCCAGAAGTCATGTTTCAATAGACATTATTGAAAACTTAACGTTAAGAATTAATATCCAATACATCAAAACATTCATATGATGGTATTCTACTCTCATTTAATAAATGGAGCCACAATGTCCATTTCTATAAATGAAGTCCTCTATCGATTAACAAATGAATACCACCAAACTATCGAGGATAGACTATGCTATATAATCGTACTTATTGATAGCTCAAATGATAACACTTGCAACCATAAGTCCATCATTTATCTCAGGATTGAGATAGACTCTCTGATTGTCTTCAAATGAAAACTTTTTTTCATTGACGGTTCTAGATAAAATATTTCATTTTGATCCTATTCAAAGCACCCAGTGCACTGGATTCTTTTGCCCAGAGACACCACACCTTGATGATTTTATACTCATCAAAACACATTTGATCCCACTCAAATGGTAGGAAAAGAATCTAAAAATTGATAAGATAAAGGCGCCCAACCTTCTATCTTGAGTTGTGAATATTATTCAAGACTAACCAAAGAATTGTGTCTACCTCATACATATCTAGATGTATGAAAAATTCTTCTTTTCTTATAGTCTTTTGACCTTATGATTATTTACTTTTGACAATTATAATAATTAAACTATAAATGCTATAAGATTTGCTAAACTAGAAATCATTTTATTCATATGAAAAGATTGTTAATTACAATATTACACTCTTGCTATCGAGCATAATCCTAACATTTGTTTCCATCCTCAAGTACACAATTCCAAGAAAGGGATCCTACACTCCTAGGTGATTCACTTTCGTGATTGGATTGGAAGATCTTGTGGTTTTAATTCGACGTAACTTCAATCGTAACAAGAAAAAAGGTATGATACTTTATAATTATATGTTAATTAATCAAGGGTTAAGGTTCTATCTTTTAAACAATTTTTTTTTAAAATATACTAATCTTTTTCGCTTCCACTGTGCGTTTTCTCCTACAAGATTTGGTGAGGAATGATTCCTAGATCTAAGGTTAGTGTTTTGTTATGTGTGTAGGGAAAAATCAAATCAAAAGTGGCAAAAGAGGAAAAAGGGGTATGAGTATATTTTAAGTTTTTCCCTTTTAAAAGAAAGAATCTCAATCCTTGATTAATCAATGCATATTAAAAGTATCGTCTCCTTTTCTCATAATGATTGAAGTTGCGCCGAATTGAATCCGTAAGATCTTCCAATCCAATCACGAATGTGAATCACCTAGGAGTGTGAGCTCATTTTCTTTGAAATGTATACCTGATGATGGCAACAAACCAAATCTTTTTCATTTGTTAGTCACAATAATCCTCCAAAAGAAAACTGAAGAACGTTTGATGATTTGTGAAATATCAATCTATTGATTAAAACTCGCGTGAACCCAATTCGATTTTTGTACTCAAAATCCTTTTGATGTAAAGGATACTAGTGCACTATCAAACACGAAACCGTTCCCTCTTTTCTCTTTGTTTGACCGAATTTTACACACTATTTCTATGAGTTGACCGAATTATATTTTGAGCAAAAACAAAAATTTTCTCTCAAGATTCTATGTTGGCCGAAATTTCGCTAATTATATTTTCTTGGCCAAAATCTATATAGAAGTATATATAGGTGTCCAAATCCTCTCCTTATGAGGATTTACTTGGTGGGCAAGAATCCTCTCACTAGGAGGATTCACTTGGTGGCCAAGAATTCTCACTCAAAGAAGTATTCTTTTCCACACCAAGACTCCTAATCCAACCCAATATTGTATTTATTCAATAACCAATTATTGAATATAAGTTAAATCGTGACTATATCAAAACTTCCTAATTTGACCAATTGTCAATTAAAGTTTTGATAGAAATCAAATACTTCATAATTTGATTAGATAAATAAATTCCTTTGATTCATCTACTTATTAAATATAGTATTTGATATTTATCATACAACCAATAATATTATGACATTAGGAGACCTTCTCCTTCTAGGAAAACGATTTTGATTTTTAATTAAAAAATTATTTAATAACCATTTAATTAAATAATAAATTAAAAACAATATAATAGGCTATTATATTTAGCCTTGCGACCCAAGTCCATACATGAGCATATATATTGTTTTTCCTATTTTATTAAATCCATTGAACCTCAATAAAATGTCCACTAGTGAACTAGACCCATTCATACCAAAAGAAACTAGTCCACATGCCTTAATACAATTCTAGATAGACCTATGAATTGGTCCAGTAGAATATATCAAGCGATACATGCAAGTTTGTGTGAATTGGTGAACATGGCGGGCTATTTAAATTTAAGCTCCAACAAAAATAACATAATCACAATCAACAAATGATTCACTTAGATCCGATCTAATAATTTTAGTTCATTCCACTAAAGAACTATAATTGAACTCTTAAATAAAGATAGAATAAGTTAATATTCCTCATTTGTACCATAGACAATCTTAATGGAGATAGTGTATCATCGTGAAGAATATCAGTAATCGCCAAGAGCTCATAGACCGCCTATAGTTCTGCTAGTTACTATATTTACTCATATGACCATATTTTGAACCTGGATATTTTGACTTGTCTAGAAGCCATATTTCAATAGACACTATTGAAAACTTAACGTTAAGATTACCTCAAAATAGCCAAATGATGATATTCTACTCTCATTTCATAAATGGATCCATAATGTCCATAACTATAAACGAAGTTCTCTATCGATTAAAAAATGTTCACCACCAAACTATCAAGGATAGACTATACGATATAATCGTACTCATTGATAGCTAAGATGATAACACTTGCAACCATAAGTCCATCATTTATCTCAGGATTGAGAGAGACTCTCTGATTATCTTCAAGTGAAAAATTTTATCCATTGACAATTCTGAATAAAGTATTTCACTGTGATCCTATTCAATGTACCCAGTGCACTAGATTCTTTTACCTAAAGACACCACACTTTAATGACTTTAGACTCATCATAACACATTTGATCCCACTCAAATGCTAGCAAAAGAATCTACAACTTTGACAAGATAAAGGAGCTCAACCTTTATCGTAGTTGTGAATATTATTCAAGACTAACTAAAGAATTGTGTCTACTTTATATATATCTAGATGTACGAATAATTCTTCTTTTCTCATAGTCTTTTGACCTTATGATTGTTTACTTTTGACAATTATATTATTAATTTGATATAAAAAGATTGTCAAATACATTATTACACTCTTGCTATCGAGCATAACCCCAACAATATCCTCCTCTAGCTTGAATTCTCATAGGACCACACACATTTGTGTTTATTAATCCAAAACATTCAGTGGCTTTTGTGCCTTTGGTTATAATTGACCTTTTGGTCGTTTACCTTCCAAACAAGATTCACAAGTTGGTAGATCACCAACCTTTAAGTCACTTAAACGTCCATCACTAACCAATCTTTTGATCCTATCAAGGTTAATATGACCTAGGCGCAAATGCCATAGGTAAGTTTCATCTTTTGATAATTTTACTCTTTTATTATTAGGTTCCGTTGCTTCTGTGTCTAACAAGTGAGAGATATTACTATGCAAATAGAATAAACCATTTTCCATTATACCTTTGCAACCAAAATTTTTATTCGTACTAATAATAAAACCTTTATTAAAAGTATCCGAATATTCAAACTAATTTAAACAAGAAACTGAAATTAAATTCCTCTTGAATTGATATACATAATAAATGTCTATTAGATCTAAATGCCTATAAGAATCTAAATTAACTCTAATACCTCCCATTGCACTAGCAGACACCAACACTCCGTTGCCTAAACGCAAGTTGAATTCATTCGCATTAAGCCTTTTCTTTTCCTTGAACCCCTGTAAGGAATAACAAACATGATTATTCGGTCCAGAGTCTATGATCCAATAATCTGTAGAATCTAGAAAACATGTTTCAAGATAATTAATATTACCTTCATCCTTCTTGACCTAAGACTTTGGGAAATTTCTTTTCCAATGTCCCTTTTCACCACAAAGGAAACACTTACCTTTGATCGTGGTTACTTTCTTAATCTCTTTCTTGGTAAGTCCAAGTTGCTTTTTCTTCTGTTATTTCTTGACCTTCTTATGGGTCTTAACAGCAGCAACTCTACCTACCGTATGAATCTTTTTTCCATTTCATTTCACAATAATTTTCTCGGTGCTTCGTACATCTTGTATCAGGGCCTGCAAGGTGTATTCTTCATTATTCAAGGTTTAGTCCAACTTGAGCTGATCAAAGGAATCCGACATTGAGTTGACAATCACGTCAATTTTAATCTCAACATTTATCTCAGCACCATTGAGTTCTGTAATGTTGAGATGTGCAATGACTTTCATCATGTGATCTTTCACAGCCTGTCCAGGTTTCATCTTAAGAGTCATGAAAATAGTCATTGTCTCTCTTTTAGTCATCCTACACTTCATAGTAAACATCTCTTCTAGAGATATCATTATATCAGCAGTAGTCTTCATTCCTTCATGTTACTGTTGCAACACGTCAAAGATGGTCGCCGTAATGTAACATTTGGCCATCTCATTAGAAGTCTTCCATTGTTGATACTTCTCTCTTTGCTCCTCAGTATATTAATTAGTAGGAGTTGGTGATTTAGGGGTACACAGAACAAACTTATGCTTCCAACTTGCAGCAACAATCCAATTTTTCTTTTCCACATGACATAATTATCACAAGTTAAAGTATTATCTTTTAGGATGTTGATTATGGATGGCTGCTGGAACCCCGTTCACCGGTCACGCAGCAGAACTAGGTTTTAAATTTTTTATACAGATCATATCTGTATCTGGGACCAGTGAACTTTGAATCGTAATTATTTTTTGGAACTAATACATACAATATGTAAACATAGGAAATTGAAATCGATATAATCAAGAAGAAAATCTTACCAACGTTTGGAGGCTCCTTCACTTTTCGATATGCTCATGTCTGAACCAATCTTACCAACGTTTGGAAGACTCCTTCACTTTACAATGTGCTCATGTCTGAACCATTCGATCTTCCTCGCTATCTCCCGGAACTGGTAACTATGTGTGGGCGTGTCACGGTCTCAAGAACTTGAATGGAGGATGTAGAGAAATACTTGAAGAAACTCTTTCTTCTCGATTTGGTGTATTGATTTCATGCACATATAAATTGCATCTCATGAAAAACTTATTGCTTTTGAAATCTATATATCTCTTTTATTCTTTGTGCACGAAGAACAATATATATATATATATATATTGTTTTTTTTTTGTATATAAAAAACTCATTTTTTTTTTACTTTTGTTCACCTGATGCTTGTCTTCTTCTTTTCACAGAAACAAAATCTCTATTTGGCATCTTATATATATATATATATATCTTTTGTTTGTATCCTATACAAACACTTATATATGTGCACACACCAATTTGCATCCAATACAATCTCTTGTGTTATAATTGATATATATCTTTTAATTATCCTTTTCAAATATATCTAATTTATTAAAAGTGATAATAAGTATTTTAAATTTAAACTTAAATTCAAATACTTACATAAATAATATAGTAAAATAAAATAATCTCATTATTTTATCTTCACCTAAATCCATATATCAACTAACACCCTCCAATTAATAGTTAATTAATAATTCATAATTATCAAAATAATTATATGATCTAATATTTAATAAATTTAACTATTAACATTCATTAATTAAATAATCTCATTATTCAATTAATTCCCGAATATATACGTGTCACTTTTGTAACGCAATTAATTGGACAATCCAATTAATTAACCGTGACCTTTGTTACCTAAATCGATCGGGCTAGCAAGGGGACCTAATGGACCCATAATATGTTGAGCTCTAATAATCCTCAGAATCATTAATTAAACTCTTTAATTAATATTCCTTGATTATTAACTCCGGTGTTATTCCACTAAAAACCCGAAGTTGCACTCTCTCATCTGTAAATGTTTTTACATAGACCGATACAGCTCGGTGTCCATCGATATAGCTATTACACATGGTGTGATCCTCTATAGTAGTTCATAATTAAAGCTGGGTCATAATATCCCTTTGTTATACCCCTCTAATTACATATATCCTTTAAGTACCGTTGATTCCATAATGAACAATAAATCCTATTTCCTTACGGACCTAGGAGAGCGCTCATACTGTTCAAGCCCTGAATCAACCCTTAAAGAGAACTACCATCTACTTCTCACAAGAAGGAGTGGATTCCACTATTGTGTACAAACCTGTCTAGCCACAAGCCAAACCGTAATCCCAACATACTGAGCATGTTGATCGGGAACTGCATCTGACCTCACCCATGGTATATCAAAGACCACAATATAACCTAAGGAGTCGATAAGACACTCAGGATTAAGATCACCCATATATAGCCATCATTAGTTGATATATATGAATATCATCGGTAAACGGATCTTGGTGAAAGATTCATATAGATCATTGCCCAGTCCTATATGATCACATCATATAAGGTGCTTCCATTCCCATATCTCATATGAATGATTCAGGATAGAATCATCGTACATTACGGAATGGACGACAACTATAGATTAACCACAAATAAAGTACCCAGCTTTATTTGCTATCTATGGACTCTTTAGATTACACATCTCTTACTGTATCCATCCGTATATGATACTCATATAGACAGTTCGATATTTCATATTTACAAATCTTGGATGTTAAATATATGCACAAGTTATAAAATAAACAACACAATAAGAATGAATTGAATTTTTCCTTTTATTTATTTCATAAATCCATTTACAAATTACATCTTTAGGGCATAAACCCCAACAATCTCCCACTTGCACTAAAGCATGTGAGGCATGTCTCGTAACCTTAGACCATCTAGGTGACCCAAAACACTTTAGCCGGTAAGGTCTTTGTAAATGGATCAGCATGATTGTCTTGTGAGGCTATCTTTGTGACTATCACATATCCTCTCTACATTATCTCTCTAATGAGATGATACTTTCTCTCTATATGCTTCTCTCTCTTGTGGCTTCTTGGTTCTTCATAATTAGCCACAACACCACTGTTATTACAATAAAGTGTGATGGGCCTATCCAGATCTGGAACAACTTCCAGATCACTCAAGAACTTACGGAACCAAACAACCTCTTTAGCTGCTTCACAAACGGCTACCTATTCGGCTTCCGTGGTGGAGTCAGCAATACAAGATTGCTTGATACTTCTCCATACAATGGCTCCACCACCCAGGGTGAATACTGATCCAAATGTGGATTTCCTAGAATCCCTGTCTAACTAAAAATTATAATCCATGTATCCTAGCGAGATCAAATCCTACCCGGAATACACTAGCATATAGTCTCTCATTCTCCGAAGATACTTGAGAATTATCTTGATAACAACCCAATGATCCAATCCTGGGTTAGACTGGTATCTGTTGACTACTCACACTACATACCATATGTCCGGTCTCGTGCATAAGATAGCATACATAAGACTACCTACTACAGATGCATAGGGTACACATCTCATATCCTCAACTTATTGAGGTGTCTTAAGACACTGTTCCTTAGACAAGTGCACTTCATGCCTAAAAGGTAAATTACCTTTCCTGAAGTTCTGCATCAAAAATCGTACAAGAATCTTGTCGATATATGATGCCTGAGACAGTGTTATGAGTTTGTTCTTACGATCCCTTACAAGTTGGATCTCTAGAACATAACTCACCTTTCCCAAATCTTTCATTTGGAATTGGCTAGCCAGCCAGCCCTTTACTTCAGACAACACTCCCATATCATTCCCAATGAGTAGGATATCATCTACGTATAGGACCAAGAAACTACTTTCTTATCAATGATGCGCTTGTAGACACATGGTTCATCAATGTTCTGCTCAAAGTCGTAGGCTTTGATCACATCATCAAACCTAATGTTCCAAGATCTAGATGGTTGCTTAAGTCCTTAGATGGACCTTTACAGCTTGCAAACCTTTTGCTCTTAATCTGGAGACACGAATCCCTCTGGTTGCATCATATAGATGCTCTCATCAAGATTGCCATTCAAGAATGCAGTCTTGAAGTCCATTTGCCAAATTTCATAATCGAAATAGGCAGCAATGGATAAAAGAATCCTAATAGACTGAAACATGGCTACTGGCAAGAAGGTCTCTTCATAATCGACCCCTAATTTTTAGGTATAACCCTTGGCCACTAGCCTTGCTTTGAAGGTCTCTACCTTCCTGTCTACTCATCTTTTTCTCTTGTAGATCCACTTACACCCTATGGGTTTTACCCCATCCGGTAAGTCTACAAGATCCTAGACTGAGTTAGAGTACATGGACTCCATCTCGAGATTCATGGATTTAAGTCATTCCTCTTTATAAGGATCTTCTATTGCATTCTTAAGTTTCAATGGATCATACACACTATTAATAGAGACAACACCTTATCCCTCACCTATACCTAAATAGCATTCAGGTTGTCTCACAACCTTCTCACTACGTCAAGCTGGTAGTGTATCCTGATCAGGTACCATCTGATTCTCAGATATTTATGGATTAACAACTCTTGTTGATGAAGCACTAGTCTCACCAGGCACCAACTCATTCAATACAATCTTAGAATGAGGTTTATCGTCACTAATATTATTGTCCTTAAGAAAACGTTGCATTTGCCGATACAAATACTTTGTTGTCTTCAAGACTATAGAAGTGTCTACCTCTGGTCTTCTTGGAGTATCCTACATGCAGACAGACAACATTCTTGGAGTCTATCTTTCCAGTTCTGTTCTTCAGCACGTGCGCTGGGCTCCCCTATATCTGGAAATATTGTAAACTAGTTTTACGACCATTCCACAACTCTAGAGGGGTCTTAGAAATAGATTTGGATGACAATACATTCAAAATGTATGCCGCTGTCTGTAACGTGTATCCCCAAAGGAATTTGGTAATGATAAGAAAGTAATCATTGATCTTACCATTTCCATCAGGGTTCTATTTCTCCTCTCCGCTACACCATTTTGCTGAGGTGTACCGGGAGCAGTGAGTTAGGAAACTATCCCATGCTTGACCATGAAGTCTTCAAACTCTTGGTCAAGGTACTCACCTCCATGATCCAATCGTAATAACTTGATAGTCTTACCTAATTGATTCTCAACTTCAGCTCGAAATTCTTTGAACAATTCAAATGTTTCCGACTTTCGTTGTATTAGGTAGACGTATCTGTATCTTGAGTAGTCATCTATAAAGGTGACATAATACTTATAACCACCCCTAGCTTTAACAATTATCGGTCCGTAGATGTCTGTATGTATAGGCTCTAGCAGTTCTTTAGCTCTAAGCCTTTTTCCCGTAAAAGGTCTCTTAGTCATCTTACCTTCAAGACATGATTCGCAGACAGGTAAGGTGCCAACCTTTAATTCACTTAAAGGTCCACTTTTCACGAGTCTGTCTATCCGGTCAAGGTTTATATGACCAAGCCTTAGATGCTAGAGATACATGTCATTATCTAAAGAAATCTTATGTCGTTTAGTTTTTAGTTTTTCAACCTTAAACATTTCGGTGTTGAGTAGTGTAGTATGTATTAACGGTCTTAATACATACAAACTGTTTTCATTAATTCCTGAACAAATATTCAGACCCATATTTCCAATAATAACAGACTTAATATTAAAAGCAACATAATATTTTTGTTCTAACAACTTAGAAACGGAAATCAAATTCAGTGTAAGTCCAGGAATATAAAATACATTGTCCAACAATATATAATTATTACAAAAACGTAATCTAATTACACCCAATGCTCGTGCCGACACGACATCCTCTCACCACACACGCATTGAGAAGGCTTGCTCATCTAGCTGTGTCCAAGAATCAGTCAATTGTAAAGAAGAACAAACATGGTTAGTGGCCCCTGAATCAACTATCCAGAGTGAAGAATCATCTTCCACTAAACATGACTCAAGAACAAGTAAATCATATTTACCTTTCTAGGACTTCTTATTGCTTTGGGCTTTCTTGGGTTTGGGCTTACCCTTCACTTTCCCAGTAGACCTTTTCCTCTTCTTATTATTTGAGGAACATGGTTCAATAACATTTGCCTCACCGATCTTGCCCTTGTTTTCCTTAGTCAAGGACTCAAAGGTAGTGAGCTCACTGACCAACTGTGTGAGATTGAACCTTAACTTTTTCATCTTATAGTTACTCTAAAACTAATCGAAACTCTTCGAAAGAGTCGTTAGTATGATGCTCATTTGACTGGGTCCGTCAATGGCCCTGCCATTGACTTCTGTCTTGTTGAAGTAGAACATCATGCTCAGGACATGTTCTGGAACTGACGTACATTCCTTCATACGAGCGAGCATAGTGGAACGAACAAATTCGTGTCACTTTTGCTCCGAGGGTTGTCCGAACATAGCTTCCAATGGCTCCATGATTTTGAATGCTGAAGTCATTGCTTCATGCAAGCACGTCTGTCATTGAAGCCAATAGATATGTTCGGGCCTTCTCATCAGTTGAGACCCATCGTAGGTACGCCTCATGAATAGTTAATGTGGCATTGGCAACAGGCACTGGAGGACATTCCTCTGTAAGCACGAACTTGAGGCCTTTGGTGACCAAAATTGCATAATGTTAAGTTTCCACTTAGTGTAGTTATCACCAGTTAATTTGTCATTTACGAGAATTTAAAGTAATGTAAAAAACATTATTGCTGAAATCAATAAAACATTCATTCAATCATTTATTTAAATCAAGTGCTAGTGCTTTGGCATAAATTTAAACATGATGCATGCACATGTTTAACAAACTAGAACTACCCTAAAACTAGTTACTATACCACGATAACCCAACATACCACAAAGAAGTGCCGCCTTAGGGTCGGTCAAGTCATTGCTTGTTGGACCGAGACATTCTCAATCAAATGATATTCTAGAATAACTCTTATTCCAGATCATTCAACCATCGTTCATTCAGTCAAGTTTTATTAACAAAACATAATCAAAACCTTCATGAGTGTAACCCACCATTTCAGATCTCACTAGCTTAACTCGAGAATTGCTGCCTTAGGGTCGGTCAACCCTGAAATAGCCTGAGAAATCCTATCTGTTAGGAAGTCAACCTTGGTATTGACCTTTGTGGAAACCCTCCTCAGAGAGGACGAAAGCAAAGCTATCACAAGGCCCCACTCGGATCTCATGGTGTTGAACTTGTAGGGAAAAAAACGGTTCAAAACGCAACGGAAGCGTGAGAAAAACAAAAATTAGGGTTTACGTATAAAAAAATATTTTCCCTTTTAATAACAAGAACCTTATCCCTAGATTAATTTATGCATATAAAAAGTACTTACCTTTTTTTTTCTCTTGATGATTGAACTAGCGTCGAATTGAATCCGCAAGATCTTCCAATCTTATCACGAACGTCAATCACCTAGGAGTATGGGCTCCCTTTCTTTAAATTGTATACCTGAGGATGGAAACAAACAAAATCTTCTTCTTTGTTAGTCACAATAATCCTCCAAGAGAAAAAACCAAGAACGTCCGGTCACTTGTGAATTATCAACCAGTTTGATTGAAACTCGCGTAAACCTTGACTCGATATTGTACACAAAACCCTTATGATGCAAAGAATACTAGTGTACTATCGAAAACCAAACCGTTCCCTCTTTTCTATATGCTTGGCCGAATTCTTCACACGATGAGTTGGACGAAGTTTTTTTTTATTAACAATAAGAAACAAATAAAAAACAACTTCTCATCCCCAAAAATTCATGCTTGGACGAAATTTACAAGTATATATATAGGAGACCAAATCCTCTCCTAAAAACGATTTACTTGGTAGTTAAGAATCCTATCCTTAGGTGGATTTACTTGGTGGTCAAGAATCCTTTTTTCAAAAGGAACTCTTTCCTACACCAAGACTCCTAACCCAACTCAATAGTGTATTTGTAACCATATTAAAGACTTCCTAATTTGATTAGATAAATAATTCATTTTATTTATCCACTTATCAAATATAGTCTTTAATAATAATTTTACTACCAACAATAGTATAATATTAGAATACTATCTTCTAATAGAAAAAGATTTGACTTTTTATTAAATAATTAATTACTCAATAAATTAATTAATTTCCATTTAATTAAATAAAAAAAAAAAAATATTTAAGCTATTCTTAATAGCTTTTGCCTCCCATACCATATATAAGAGCCATATATTATTTTTATTATTTTATTAAATCATTGGACCTTAATAAAAAGTCCACATGTGAACTAGACCTATTCTTACTAAAAGAAACAAGTTCTCATGCCTTATTACAATTCTAGATGGACCCCTATTGGTCCGATAGAATATATCAAGTGATCCATACAAGTTCGAGTGGGTTGGGGATCTTGGCGGGCTATCTAAATTTAAGCTCTAATAGACAGAACCCAATCACAATCAACAAATGATTCACTTAGGTCCGGTCTATCTAATTTTAGTTCATTCCACTAAAGAACTAAAATTTAACTCTTAAATAAAGATAGAACAAGTTGATGTTACTCACTCATACCCTAGACAACCTTCTTGGAGAAAGTATATCCTTTTGAAAAATACCAGTAATCGCCAAGAGCTCATAGACCGCCTATAGCTCCCCAAGTTACCATATTTAATCATATGACCACATTTTGAACTTGGATATTTTGACTTGTCCAGAAGCCATGTTTCAATAGACACTATTGAAAACTTAACGTTAAGATTTAATATCCAATACCTCAAAATAGCCAAATGATGATATTCTACTCTCATTTCATAAATGGAGCCATAATGTCTATATCTATAAACGAAGTTCTCTATCGATTAAAAAATGAGTACCACAAAACTATCAAAGATAGACTATGCGATATAATCATACTCATTGATAGCTCAGATGATAACAGTTAAAACCATAAGTACATCATTTATCTCAGGATTGAGATAGACTCTCAGATTACCTTCAAGTGAAAAATTTTATCCATTGACAATTCTGAATAAAGTATTTCATTGTGATCCTATTCAATGTACCCAGTGCACTAGATTCTTTTGCCTAAAGACACCACACTTTAATGACTTTAGACTCATCATAACATATTTGATCCCACTCAAATGCTAGCAAAAGAATATACAACTTTGACAAGATAAAGGAGCTCAACCTTTATCGTAGTTGTGAATATTATTCAAGAGTAACTAAAGAATTGTGTGTACTTTATATATATCTAGATGTACGAATAATTCTTCTTTTTCTCATAGTCTTTTGAACTTATGATTGTTTACTTTAGACAATTATAATAATTAAACTATAAATGTTATAAGATTTGTTAAAATAGAAATCACTTTATTAATATGAAAAGATTGTCAAATACATTATTATACTCTTGCTATCGAGCATAATCCTAACAATCTCCCACTTGCTTTATAGAAAATATGTCATATCTCTCATCCCCATGTTCTCTAGATGCCCATCAAAACGCTTTTGTGGAAGAACCTTTGTAAAGGGATCTGCTAGATTTTTTACTGACACGATTTTTTTAATCGTCACTTCACCCCTATGCATAATTTATCTCAGAAGGTGATACTTTCTTTCAAAGTGTTTCCCTCTCTTATGACTTCTTGGTTCTCTCAAATTAGCCACTGCTCCATTATTGTCACAATAGATAGTGATTTTCATATTCGCATCAGGAACCATTTCCAAGTCAATCAGGAATAGGAGGAGCCAGACAGCCTCTTTAGCAGCCTCCCATGCGGTAACATACTTAGCTTCCATGGTGGAATCGGCAATATAAGATTGCTTGATACTCCTCCATAAGACTGCCCCTCCTCCAATAGTAATCACAGATCTTGATGTTGATCTACTGGAGTCAGAATCTGATTGAAAATCAGAATCTGTATACCTAGCGGGAATTAAATCCCCTCCAGAGTATACAAGCATATAATATCTCGTTCTCCTAAGATACTTGAAAATATGCTTGACTGCCATCCAGTGATTAGGACCAGGCTTCGATTGAAAATTACTAACAATGCCCACAACAAAACAAATATCTTGTCTAGTACAGAGCATTGCATACATGAGACTTTCTACTACCGAAGCATATAGAATCCTACTCATGAATTGCTCTTCATGCTCATTCGTAGGAACTTATTCCTTAGAAAGTTTGATTCCATGTCTAAAAGGTAACATACCTTTATTGGAATCTTGCATGGAAAACCTAGACAAGATTTTATCTATGTATAAGGCTATCATTCTATTCTTTCTATCCCTTATGACTTGGATACCAAGAATATAACTTGCTTCTCCTAAGTCCTTCATGTCAAATTGTTTTATTAAGTCCTTCATATCAAATTGTTTTGCTAACCATTCTTTTATTGATGTCAATACACCTACATCGTTTTTGATTAGTAGTATATCATCAACGTAAAGAACTGGGAAAACCAACCTATCGCCTTTAATCCTTTTGTATGCACAAGGTTCATCAAGGCTTTGAATTAATCCAAAAAATTTTACGGCTTGATCGAACCTTATGTTCCAGGATCTGGATGCTTGCTTCAATCCATATATGGATCTTTACAACTTGCATACCCTTTCCTCTTGGCCCTTTTCAATGAATCCTTCTGGTTGTATCATGTAGATGCTTTCGTCAAGACTTCCATTAAGGAAAGCTGTATTGACATCCATTTGTCAAATCTCTAGGTCTAGAGATGCCGTAATGGATAAGAGTATCCTAATGGATTTAAGCATGGCCACTGGAGAGAAGGTTTCTTCATAATCGATACCTTCCTTCTATGTATAACCTTTAGCTACCAATCTAGCTTTAAAGGTTTCCACCTTACCATCCATTCCACTTTTACTCTTGTATACCGACTAGCATCCAATGGGTTTTATCCCTTCAAGCAAGTCTACAAGGGACCAGACTTTGTTTTTTTAAGATAGATTCACTTTTGGATTGCATTGCCTTTTGCCAATGGCAACAATCAACATCTTCCATTGCTTCCTTGTACGTATAGGGATTATCGTCGTCCGGAAGATTCTCTACAGATTCTCCTAGACCAATGTATCTCTCAGGTTGTCTAACAACCCTCCCACTATGACGAGGTATGGCAGATTGTTGATCCTGTGTTGGTATGGAACTTACAATTGGGCTTGGTTGCAAAACCTCTTGTGGAATTGTATCTCCTAAAAGCTCATTTAGAACAATTCTACTTTTAGGCACAAAATTATTCATATAGTCCTCTTCTAGAAATTTAGTATTTTTCGAAACAAATACTTTAAGATCTGAAGGACTATAAAAATAATATCTTTTTTTTCCTTTTGGATACCCTACAAATATGCATGTTTTAGAACAGGACTCCATCTTTTCTGTCTTTCCTTTTAACACGTGCGCAGGACATTCAAATATCCTTAAGTGTTGTAAACTAGGCATTCGCCTAGTCCACAACTCATGCGGTGTTTTAGGAACCGACTTAGATGGTACATCGTTTAGAATATACATGGCAGTTTGTAAAGCATATCCCTAAAAAGAACTAGGGAGCGTTGAATAACTTAACATAGACACAACCATATCCAAAAGAGTTCTATTTCTCCTTTCTGCCACCCCATTTTGTTGAGGTGTGCATGGTGCAGAAAACTGAGAAATTATTCTATTATCAATAAGATATTGCTAAAACTCACCATATAGATATATATATATATATTTATATATATATATAAGAGACCAAATCCTCTCTTGACAATGATTTACTTGGTGGATAAGAATCCTATCCTTAGGTGGATTTTCTTGGTGGTTAAGAATCCTTTTTCAAAAAGAATTCTTTCTTACACCAAGACTCTTAATCCAACTCAATAGTGTATGTGTAACCATATTAAAGACTTCCTAATTTGATTAGATAAATAATTCCTTTTATTTATCTACTTATCAAATATAGTCTTTAATATTAATTATACTACCAACAATAGTATAATATTAGGAGACCATCACCTAGTAGAAAAAGATTTTGACTTTTGATTAAATAATTAATTAATCAAAAAATTAATTAATTTCCATTTAATTAAATAATAAAATAAAAAATAATATATTTAAGTTATTCTTAATAGCTTTTGCCACCCATACCATATATAAGAGCCATATATTATTTTTCTTATTTTATTAAATCCATTGGACCTCAATAAAAAGTCCACATGTGAACTAGACCTATTCTTACAAAAAGAAACAAGTTCTCATGCCTTATTACAATTCTAGATGGACCCCTATTGGTCAAGTAGAATATATCAAATGATCCATGCAAGTTCGTATGGATTGGGGATCTTGGCGGGCTATCTAAATTTAAGCTCTAATAGACACAACCCAATCACAATCAACAAATGATTCACTTAGGTCCGACCCATTTTATTTTAGTTCATTCCACTAAAGAACTAAAATTGAACTCTGAAATAAAGTTACAATAAGTTGATGTTACTCACTTATGCCCTAGACAACCTTATTGGAGAAAGTGTATCCTCGTGAAGAATACCAGTAATCGCCAATAGCTCCTAGACAGCCTATAGCTCTCCAAGTTACCATATTTACTCATATGACCACATTTTGAACTTGGATGTTTTGACTTGTTCATAAGCCATGTTTCAATAGACACTATTAAAAGCTTAACGTTATGATTTAATATCCAATACCTTAAAACATCCATATGATGGTATTATACTCTCATTAAAAAAATGAAGCCACGATGTCCATATCTATAAATAAAGTCCTCTATCGATTAACAAATGAATACCACCAAACTACCGAGGATAGACTATGCTATATAATCGTAGTCATTGATAGCTCAAATGATAACACTTGAAACCATAAGTCCATCATTTATCTCTGCATTGAGATAGACCCTCCGATTGTCTTTAAATGAAAACTTTTATCTATTGACGGTTCTAGATAAAGTATTTCATTATGATCCTATTCAATGCACCTAGTGCACTAGATTCTTTTGCCCAAAGAGACCACACTTTGATGATTTTAGACTCATCAAAACACATTTGATATCACTCAAATGCTAGCAAAAGAATCTACAACTTTGACAAGATAAAGGCACCCAACCTTTTATCTTAGGTTGTGAATATTATTCAAGACTAACTAAAGAATTGTGTCTATCTCATACATATCTAGATGTATGAACAATTCTTCTTTTCTTATAGTCTTTTGACCTTATGATTATTTACTTTTGACAATTATAATAGTTAAACTATAAATGCAATAAGATTTGTTAAAATAGAAATCACTTTATTAATAAGAAAAGATTGTCAAATACATTATTATACTCTTGCTATCGAGCATAATGCTAACAGAACTAATGATGGAGACCGCGGGATATATATGTCATATATCCCTCTCCCACTCACTATTTTAAAATTAGGGTTTTCTACTAACCGTTAATGCACCTAGACTCTACCGGATTAAACGACTAACTTTAATCAAGTTATCTAGCGCATTACCTTATTAGAAACAAATTCTAATTAACTAATAAATTATTAATGATTTTTAACAATTAAAAATCTAATCTATTAGTGAACAATCTAAGATTCAGTAAACTATTTACTAAGGTCAGATTATTATGATCGTGTTTACCAAGTTTTAACAGTTAAAACTCTAACACTTTATTCGGTTCATTTATTATTAGGTAATTAATCATATTAATCCTAATTACAATAAATGAGCCTATTAATCTAATTTATTAAATTCTTTAATAACTACATTAATATTAATGCAAATTACCAAGTTTTCTAACCATTAAAAAACTAATCTCATTATTCATAGAAAATTATGTATATTGCCCATTTTAATCACATTAAAAAAATACATAAAATATCAGAATATGATGCATGTATGACATATCAAATATTTTTGTGTAGGCACATCTAATCTAAATGACATATGTATGCATGACAATGCTTTTATCATCACATAATATAAAGCATACATGAATTGACCGAGTACTGTGGATTATTTAACCTAAAAAATTGGAATCTAAAATTACAAAAACAATCCCAAGGCATTCCTCGGTCTTCTTGTAACTTCAGAAATATTCCAGCCTCTTTAGTTCACTCTGATTCATCTCATGAATCCTTCTTCAAGATTTTTCCAGGTCTTCAATATATGTTACATTTTTTTTTACAATACAATAACAGTAAATATATATATATATAAACAAAAAATAATAATAATACAACCCGTAAACCCTAAATCTACAGTACCATATAATTAACGATCAATCATGTTTTTTGTAAATAAAAATAATAATAATATACATACAAAACCAACATATTCAACTCTATGTGTGCATTAAATCATGTATCATGTCATACTAGAGGACTAGTATAGCAGTCATATGGTTATTGGTGACATTTGCTCTCTAAAGATCGTTTAGTTATATTTTAACAATAATCTTGTACATGATGCATGAAATGCTTGTTTTATTAATGAGTGGCATATTTTTAAAAAATATGAACTTCATATTCAGTGAAAGCTACTCTATTGAGAAGTAATGATCTTAAGTAAGTCTTTTGTATTGCATTTAGATCAAGCGATTTTAAGCCTTAAAACTTGGTTTTTTAAAGTGCACACATTGCTTCTCTCATATGTTTAGTTTGAGAAAATTGAGTTTGAAGATATTTGAATTATCAATGCACCTTGAAGTCTTTTGACTACTACAATAAAGATGACCCACGGTTAGTATCCATTTTGTTTGGCAACTACATAGAACTCAACAAGCACTTTCTTGAAAAGGGCTACATATTTCGGTTACGCAGCCACCAAATGTAAGAAAGGGCTACACCATTATGATGAGTGAAAGCCGTCATGAATTGTATATGTTTATGTTACAAAAATCATAAAAGTTTTGAAAAGAAATAATTAAAAAAAATTCTTTGACTCAAAACCTAAAAAGAGGCTAAAAGGAGTATAGTTGAAAATTATGATTGCTCGGGTTAAAAAATAGAAATGGGATGACGAGCCACATGCACACACGTGCTCATATGTTAAATTCTATTCTATTAAAAGCAAAAATTCTAGATGATAATCAGTTTGGCTATTTTTGGAAAAGCTTAGGATGTATGGATGTTGATATGGTTTGCATGTCTATGATCCAATTACTCCTTTATGTATGTTAGAAGAAAATCCACCTTGTTTTTATTTCAAGCATCCTCAAATCATGATGAAACAAACTTCAATGACAAGATCTTTCAACTTGTAGGGAAAAACGATTTAGAAACCGAACGGAAGCGTGATAAAAAAAATTAGGGTTTGCGTATAAATAAAAAAAATTCCCTTTTATGCAACGAGAACCTTAACCCTAGATTAATTTATGTATATAAAAGTATCGTACCTTTTTCGCGTGACGATTGAACAAGCGCCGAATTGAATCCACAAGATCTTCCAATCCAATCACGAACGTGAATCACCTAGGAGTGTGGGCTCCCTTTCTTTAAATTGTATTCCTGAAGATGGAGACAAAGCACAAATCTTTTCTTTGTTAGTTACAAATATCCTCCAAGAGAAAAATCCAAAAATGTCCGGTCACTTGTGAATTATCAATCACATTGATTGAAACTCGCATGAACCTTGATTCAATGTTGTACACAAAACCCTTTTGATGTAAGGGATACTAGTATACTATTGAAAACAAAAACGTTCCCCTTTTTTCTCTTCTTGGCCGAATTCACACACCCTTTATCTTTGAGTTGATTGAATTTTGTCTAGAGCAAAAACTAATTTTTCTCCCTCAAAATTCTCTCTTGCTATGCAAAATTCTCTCTTGAAAATTACCTAGGCATGGCCGAAATTTTTATCATAAAATTCATAGGGCTGGTCGAAAATCACACACACACACAGACACACACACACACACACACACACATATATATATATATATATATATATATATATATATATCGGATCATAAATATTTTCCTAAGAAGGATTTACTTGGTTGGCAAGAATCCTTTCCTTGGGTGGGTTTATTTGGTAGTTAAGAATCCTTATCTTAAAGAAATTTTATCCTTTTGTGAATATATATGGGCTGGCCGAATTTTATATGATATAGATTAGGATCACAAATCTTTTCCTAAGAAGGATTACTTGGTATTTAAGAATTCTTTCCTTAGGTAGATTTACTTGGTGGTTAAGAATCATTTTCAAAAAGGAATTCTATCCTAACACCAAGACTCCTAGTCCAACTCAAAAGTGTATTTGTAACCACATTAAAGACTTCCTAATTTGATTACATAAATAACTTCTTTTATTTATCTACTTATCAAATATAGTCTTTAACATTAACTATACTACCAACAATAGTATAGTTTTTAGGAGACCATCTTCTAATAAGAAAAGATTTTGACTTTTAATTAAATAATTAATTAATCAACAAATTAATTAATTTCCATTTAATTAAATAATAAAATAAAAATAATATATTTAAGCTATTCACCATAGCCATTGCCGCCCATACCTAGTATAAAGGTCATATATTATTTTTCTTATTTTATTAAATCCATTGGACCTTAATAAAAAATCCACATGTGAACTAGACCTATTCTTATAAAAAGAAACAAGTTCACATGCCTCATTACAATTCTAGATGGACCCCTAAATTGGTCCGGTAGAATATATCAAGTGATCCATGCAAGTTCGTGTGGATTGGAGATCTTGGCGGGCTATCTAAATTTAAGCTCCAATAGACACAACTTAATCACAATAAACAAATGATTCATTTAGGTCCAATCTATTTTATTTTAGTTCATTCCACTAAAGAACTAAAATTGAACTCTTAAATAACGATAGAATAGTTGATGTTTCTTATTCGTACCTTAGACAACCTTATTGGAGAAAGTGTATCCTCGTGAGAAATACCAGTAATCACCAATAGCTCATAGACCGCCTATAGCTCTCCATGTTACCATATTTACTCATATGACCACATTTTGAACTTGGATATTTTGACTTGTCCAGAAGCCATGTTTCAATAGACACTGTTGAAAACTTAACATTAAGATTTAATATCCATTACCCAAAACATCCATATGATGGTATTCTACTCTTATTCAATAAATGGAGCGACGATGTCCATATTTATATATTAAGTCCATATCTATAAATGAAGTCCTCTATCGATTAAAAACAGAATACCACAAAACAATAGAGGATAGATTATGCTATATAATTGTACTCATTGATAGCTCAAATGATAATACTTACAACCATAAGTTCATCATTTATCTCAGGATTAAGATAGACTCTCCGATTGTCTTCAAATGAAAACTTTTATCCATTGACGGTTCTAGATAAAGTATTTCATTTTTATCATATTCAATGTACCCAGTGCACTAAATTCTTTTGCCCAAAGACACCACACTTTGATGATTTTAGACTCATCATAACACATTTGATCCCACTCTAATGCTAGCAAAAGAATCTACAACTTTGACAAGATAAAGGCGCCCAACCTTCTATCTTAAGGTGTGAATATTATTCAAGACTAACTAAAGAATTGTGTCTACCTCAAACATATCCAGATGTATGAACAACTCTTTTTTGCTCATAGTCTTTTGGCCTTATGATTATTTACTTTTGACAATTATAATAATTAAACTATAAATGCTATAAGATCTGTTAAACTAGAAATCACTTTATTCATATGAAAAGATTGTTAATTACAATATTACACTATTGCTATCGAGCATAATCTTAACAATCTCCCACTTGCTCTATAGCAAATGTGTCATATCTTTCGTCCCCATGTTCTCTAGGTGCCCATCAAAACTCTTTTGAAGAAGAGCCTTTGTAAAAGGATCCGCTAGATTTTCTGCTGACGCGATCTTGGTAATCGTCACGTCACCCCTATGCACAATTTCCTTTAAAAGGTGATACTTTCTTTCAATGTGTTTCTCTCTCTTATGAATTCTTGGTTCTTTTGAATTAGCCACTGCCCCACTATTGTCACAATAGATAGTGATCTGCTTGTTCAAATCATAAACCACTTCCGAGTCAATCAAGAATTGGTGGAGCCAGATAGCCTCTTTAGCAGCCTCGCATGCGGCAACATACTCAGCTTCCATGGTGGAATCAGCGATACAAGATTGCTTGATACTCCACCATATGATTGCCCCTCCTCCAATAGTAAACACAGATCCTGATGTTGATCTCCTAGAGTCAGAATCTGACTGAAAATCAGAATCTATATACCCAACGGGAATTAAATTCCCTTTTAGAGTATACAAGCATATAATTTCTCGTTCTCCTAAGATACTTGAAAATAGTCGTCCAGTGATCAGGACCAGGTTTCGATTGAAACCTTTAAATATGCCTACAATAAAATAAATATCTGGTCTAGTGCAGAGCATTGCATACATTAGACTTCCAACTGCCGATGCGTATGGAACCCTACTCATGAATTGCTCTTCATGCTCATTCTTAGGAACTCGTTCCTTAGAAAGTTTGATTCCATGCCTGAAAGGTAACATACCGTTCTTGGAATCTTGCAAGGAAAACCTAGACAAGATTTTATCTATGTATGAAGCTTGGGATAATGCAATCGTTCTATTTTTTCTATCCCTTACGACTTGGATACCAAGAATATAACTTGCTTCTCCCAAGTCCTTTATATTTTAAATTGTTTTGCTAACCATTCGTTTATTGATGTCAATACACCTACATCGTTTCCGATGTGTAGTATATCATTAACGTAAAGAACTAGGAAAACCAACTTGTCGCCTTTAATCCTTTTGTATACACAAGGTTCATCAAGGTTTTGAATAAATCCAAAACCTTTAACGGCTTGATCGAACCTTATGTTCCAGGATCTGGATGCTTGCTTCAATCCATATATGGATCTTTCCAACTTGCATACCCTTTCCTCTTGGCCCTTTTCAATGAATCCTTCTGGTTGCATCATGTAGATTCTTTCATCATGACTTCAATTAAGGAAAGCTGTCTTGATGTCCATTTGCCAAATCTCTAGGTCTAGATATGCCGCAATGGATTTAAGCATGGCCACAGGAGAGAAGGTTTCTTCATAATCGATACCTTCCTTCTATGTGTAACCTTTAGCTACCAATCTTGCCTTAAAGGTTTCCATCTTTCCATCCATTCCTCTTTTCCTCTTGTATACCCACTTGCACCCGATGGGTTTTATCCCATTAGGCAAGTCTACAAGAGACCAGACTTTATTTTTGAATATAGATTCAATTTCGGATTGCATTGCCTTTTGCCAATGGCGACAATCAATAGCTTCCATTGCTTCCGTATACATATAGGGATCATCATCATCCGAAAGATTCTCTATAGATTCTCCTAGACCGATGTATCTCTCGGGTTGTCTAACAACCCTCCCACTACGATGAGGTATGGCAGATTGTTGATCTTGTGTTGGTACGGAATTAACAATTGGGCTTGGTTGTGAAACCTCTTATGGAATTGTATCTCCTAAAAGCTCATTTAGGAAACTTCTACTTTTAGGTACAAAATAATTCATATAGTCCTGTTCTAGAAATTTAGCATTTGTCGAAACAAATACTTTAAGATCCGAAGGACTATAAAAATAATATCCTTTTGTTCCTTCTGGATACCCTACAAATATGCATGTTTCTGAACGGGACTCCATCTTATCTGAATTTCGTTTTAACACGTGCGTAGAACATCCAAATATCTTTAAGTGTTGTAAACTAGGCTTTCGCCCAGTCCACAACTCATGCGGTGTTTTAGGAACAGATTTAGATTGTACATCGTTTAGAATATAAATGGCAGTTTGTAAAGCATATCCCCAAAAAGAACTAGGGAGCGTTGAATAACTCAACATAGACCTAACCATATCCAAAAGAGTTCTATTTCTTCTTTTTGCCACCCCATTTTGTTGAGGTGTGCCTGGTGCAGAAAACTGAGAAATTATTCCAATATCAATAAGATATTACTGAAACTCACCAGATAGATATTCTCCACCACAATCGGACCTCAAGATTTTTATACATTTCTCAAGCTGATTTTCTACTTCAGCTTTAAATGCTTTGAACATATCAAAATCATCCGAATTATGTCTCATGAGATACATATAGCCAAATCTTGAGTGATCATCCGTTAAAGTTATGAAGTACTCATATCCACCTCTAGCTTGAATGCTCATAGGTCCACACACGTCAGTGTGTATCAATCCTAAACATTCAATGGATCTTGTGCCTTTGGTCGTAAATGAACTTTTGGTCATTTTACCTTCCAAACAAGATTCACAAGTTGGTAGATCATCAACCTTTAAGTCACTTAGAGGTCCGTCACATACCAATCTTTTAATCCTATTAAGGTTTATATGACCTAGGCACAAATGCTATAGGTAGGTTTCATCTTTTGATAATTTTACTCTTTGATTGGGTTCCGTTGATTCCGTGTCTAACAAGTGAGAGATATTTCCATACAAATAGAATAAACCGTTTTTCCAATGTACCTTTGCAAATAATTTTGTCATTCTTACTAATAATAAAACCTTTATTAAAAGTAACCAAATATCCAAATTTATTTTGACAAGAGACTGAAATTAAATTCCTCTTGTATTGTGGTACATAATAAATGTTTTATTAAATCTAAATGCCTATAAGAATCATAATTGATTCTAATATCTCCCACTACACTAGTAGACACCAACGTTGCATTGCCTAAATGCAAGTTGAATTCATTCTTATCCAGTCTATTCCTTTGACCATTTTCACCACATAAGAAACACTTTCCTTTGATCTTGGTTACTTTCTTGGTCTCATTCTAAGAAGGCTCAAGTTGCTTTTTCTTCTATTTTCTTTTGACCTTCTAACGGGTCTTGACAGTTGAAATTTTACCAACCATATGAATCCTTGTCTAGAGACATCATAATATCAACAGCAGTCTCCATTCCTTCATGTTGCTGTTGCAACACGTTGGAGATGATGGCCGTAATGTAATGTACATTTAGTCATCTTTTCTACAGACTTCCACTTCTGATACTCATCTCTTTACTCCTAAGTAGATTTATTAGTTTTGGTGGTTAAGGAATATACATAATGAACTTATACTTTTCAATTTGCAACAACAACCCAATATTCCTTTTCCATGTGACATAATTATCATTAGTTTAAAGTATTATCTTTTTAGGATATTGATTAGGGATGGGGTTATGATTTCTTTTTAATAACAAAAATTATATATGAGTAAATAATCATGATTAAGCACTTTTGAATATTTATCTTTAATAAAATAAAATAATTCAATCTTAAAAATTCAACGGTGATCCAACACCCATAAATGTCACGCCTTCTTTGGGAGTTCGCAATATTTAGTAATTGGACTAGGTCCCACCTAATTGTTAACTTAACAACCAACGTTTTATTTTTTTAGCCTTGTGATTTTATTAACAAGAACTCTTGGCAGGATATTAATAAACTCACATTGAGTGTGTTACCAAGTTATCGACCTTCAATATAATCCCTCACGAATATCCCTTATTTGGGAGTAGATATCGTTTGGGCTAATTGTCTAGTCTATCCTCTTAAGGAAGTATCTTGCTAAATTCCATTCATGAATACCACTTGGGAGGTTATTCACGAAACATAAAGCTCAACTAAACTTGGAGGCCGTAGGTGTTCCAAAACACCTTCTCCCACTCAATTGTTTAAGGTGTGTGATCGAATTCCAAAGAATGATTTACCAAGTTATCTAGATGCCAATTTTGATACTTATACCATTCAATGCATGTTCATACCAAAAGAGATATATGAGTGGCACTCCTATTCTATATGACATGTTATCAAACAATGACAAACATTGCAATATTTACAAAAAAATATAAATAGCTACAATTTTGGTCCATCCTAGAAAAACAAGTAAATTATATTTATCTTGGAATACAAGAACTCTTTCTTGGCGAACAAGTCTTCACGTGACCTTCGTCTTTCGGACTCCCTCAGCTACCTCCCATGCGCATGCGCACCCCTTGCCCTTACCCATGGGCGTGCGCATGTCACAAGCCCATAAAGGGCTGCCATGCGCAGCCCATGGCTACAACAAGGGCTGCCGTGTGCAGCCCATGCCACAACAAATGTGGCTGCGTGCTCTTCGCCCGCACATTAGTTGTTACGGCTTGCACGGTCTCAAACTTGTTCCGGTTACTCCTAATTCTTCAAATCTTCGAGTCTTCGAAACTTGAATGTAGTACAGAAGAATTTACATAACAAAATACTGCAGTTTTTTTTTTATTACAACAACAAAATAAAAAAAACTTAAAAACTACCAAGAAGGAAATTATGGCGATAATAGACCACCCTTCTTGTTACAATCCCAAAAAAAAATTACATTGAAATTCTACGATCAAAATTGAGCAATAACAATCCACATATAAAACATACATATATCTATACATTCCAATGTAAATATATATGTGAATACCTAGAGTGCCATCTCTTTTTAAAACATGCATATATACAATAAAAGAAAAAGATTCATGAACACATACATCAATTAATCAAGGGTACAACCAGGCTCTGATACCAATTGTAGGGAAAAATGGTTTAGAAACGCAACGGAAGCGTGATAAAAAAAATTAGGATTTGCGTATAAATAAAAAAAATTCCCTTTTATGCATTGAAAACCTTAACCCTAGATTAATTGATGTATATAAAAGTATGGTACCTTTTTCGCGTGACGATTGAACAAGCGCCGAATCGATTCTACAAGATCTTCCAATCCAATCACGAACGAGAATCACCTAGGAGTGTGGGCTCCCTTTCTTTAAATTATATTCCTGAGGATGGAGACAAAGCAAAAAAAAAATTATTTGTTAGTTACAAATATCCTCCAAGAGAAAATTCCAAAAAACGTTTGGTCACTTGTGAATTATCAATCAACTTGGTTGAAAATCGTATGAACCTTGATTCAATGTTGTACACAAAACCCTTTTGATGTAGGATACTAGTATACTATTGAAAACAAAAACGTTCCCCTTTTTTCTCTTCTAGGCCGAATTAACATACCCTTTATCTTTGAGTTGATCGAATTTTGTCTAGAGCAAAAACTAATTTTTCTCCCTCAAAATTCTCTCTTGAAAATTACCTAGGCATGGCCGAAATTTTCATCATAAAATTCATAGGGCTGGCCGAAAATCACACACACACACACACACACACACACACATATATATATATATATATATATATATATATAGGATCATAAATCCTTTCCTAAGAAGGATTTACTTGGTTGGCAAGAATCCTTTCCTTAGGTGGATTTATTTGGTAGTTAAGAATCCTTATCTTAAAGAAATTATATCCTTTTGTATATATATATGGGCTGGCCGAATTTTATATGATATAGATTAGGATCACAAATCCTTTCCTAAGAAGGATTACTTGGTAGTTAAGAATACTTTCCTTAGGTAGATTTACTTGGTGGTTAAGAATTCTTTTCAAAAAGGAATTCTATCCTAACACCAATACTCCTAATCCAACTCAAAAGTGTATTTGTAACCATATTAAAGACTTCTTAATTTAATTAGATAAATAACTCCTTTTATTTATCTACTTATCAAATATAGTCTTTAACATTAACTATACTACCAAAAATAGTATAGTTTTTAGGAGACCATCTCCTAATAGGAAAAGATTTTGACATTTAATTAAATAATTAATTAATCAACAAATTAATTAATTTTCATTTAATTAAATAATAATAAAATAAAAATAATATATTTAAGCTATTCACCATAGCCATTGCCGCCAATACCTAGTATAAATGTCATATATTATTTTTCTTATTTTATTAAATCCATTGGACCTTAATAAAAAATCCACATGTTAACTAGACCTATTCTTACAAAAATAAACAAGTTCACATGCCTTATTACAATTCTAGATAGACCCCTAAATTGGTCCAGTAGAATATATCAAGTGATCCATGCAAGTTCGTGTTGATTGGGGATCTTGGCGGGCTATCTAAATTTAAGCTTCAATAGAATCAACCTAATCACAATCAACAAATGATTCACTTAGGTCCAATATATTTAATTTTAGTTCATTCCACTAAAGAACCGAAATTGAACTCTTAAATAAAGATATAATAAGTTGATGTTTCTCATTCGTACCCTAGACAACCTTATTGGAGAAAGTGTATCCTCGTGAAAAATACCAGTAATCACCAAGAGCTCATAGACCACCTATAGCTCTCCAAGTTACCATATTTACTAATATGACCACATTTTGAACTTGGATATTTTGACTTGTCTAGAAGCCATGTTTCAATAGATACTATTGAAAACTTAACGTTAAGATTTAATATCAAATACCTCAAAATAACCATATGATGGTATTCTACTCTCATTCAATAAATGGAGCCATGATGTCCATATCTATAAATGAAGTCCTCTATCGATTAACAAATGAATACCACCAAACTATCGAGGATAGACTATGCTATATAATCGTACTCATTGATAGCTCAAATGATAACACTTGCAACCATAAGTCCATCATTTATCTCAGGATTAAGATAGACTCTCCGATTGTCTTTAAATGAAAAATGTTATCTATTGACGGTTCTAGATAAAGTATTTCATTTTGATCATATTCAATGCACCCAGTGCACTAGATTCTTTTGCCCAAGAACACCACACTTTGATGATTTTAGACTCATCATATCACATTGAATCCCACTCAAATTCTAGCAAAAGAATCTATGATGAGGACCAGCCAGTTGATCACAATTCGGCTAAGGTTAGAAAAGATCCAGATCCTTTAACCATTCATGGAGGACCAATGACATGAGCTAAAGCTAAAAGGATGAAATAAGCCTTAACTTGTTTAATGGGAAGCATTTGGAAGAAGCAAGCTAGTCAAGATTTGGTCAAGGTTCTAAGGATGCAAGAAGAGTATAAAATGGTTAACATGTTTCAAACAACTCCAAATCCCGAAGACAAGAGTCCAGCCTTGTTAGAATGAAGTATTCTAGCCTATCTTGAAGAATAAAAGGCCATTCGGCCATGTTGGGTTTTGTGGGCCTATTTTATAATTAGTTTTGGTTTAATTATGTTGGGTTTTGTGAGCTTATTTTCTTATTAGTTTGGGTTTAATTGTGTTGGGTTTTGTGGGCTTATTTTATGAATAGTTTTTTTTTTTTTGTGTTGGGTGAGTTCATGTGTTTTTTGATTAGGAATAAGGAGTTACAAAGGCTGAATACTTTATGGCCATTATTCATGGTCTAAATGTCATTTAGCGGGAGGTTACACATTTAGTCGGAGGTTACACATTTAATGGGAGGTTATATTTGTGTTGTATTGTCCTTGGCCTTTGTTCTATATAAAAAAGGCTGCTTTTTCTATGTAAGGCAGAGATTTGAGTAATATAAACTTATTTGAGCACTTTGTGAGTGTTTTGTTTTTAAGTTCTTGCATGAACTTTGGAACTTATCAAGCTTATTCGGCTTGTGGCATTCAACAACCTCAAAATCCTTGTTTTGCCCTTAAACTTATCAAACTTCATAGTTTGTGGCATTTTGGGGAAATCAAAGTGCTTTTCGAATTAACTTTTATCATCATTTCATTGATAAAGTGATTAGAATAGTTTCTCTTACTTCAATCTTGAACGATCGGGTTTGTTTTCAATTAGTTGGAGGGTGTTAAATTGCATTCCATTTGTATCATAGCTCTTTAGCTATTGGGGTGTATGGTTGCTAAGTTAATGATTTCCATAATTTTGGTATCAGAGCTTGGCTCAAGTTTGAGGTTTGCATATCCATTTATTTGTTGTTTTTTTGGTTTTTTTTTTCTCACTTTCTTTTCTTCTTCATCTTATAGCATCGTATCTATAATTCATCTTAATTGTTGTGCTTCTTGAGGTTATTATCATTCTTCTTTGTTTTCCATAGGAAAAAAAATGGAAAAATAGACAAAAAAAAAGTATTGCGGATTCAAGGAATTCTTGCAAAATTCCAAAATCTTTCTTTGTTCATATAATTCTTGTTTCGGTTTGGGAAATTTTTAAATATTGTCTTCTGAACCAAAACAAACAAAATTCTTGTTAGGATAGAAATTGATATTTCAGTTCTAATCTTTGCTTACTTTAAGTGGCCTACCTTTTGTTTGTTTTTTTTAAACCTACCCAATTTCACTCCGTTGAATTTGCCATAATCTGAATTGTTTGTTTAAAAAGTCCTTTGTTAATCTAAGAACCCAAAGAACAAAACAAGAGAGGTAAAAGGCAAGAGTGGTGAGATTAGCATCGAGAAAAGCCAAATAATTGTGTGAAACACGAGTGGTATGAATCAATTCTTTGAGAGAAACACGTGAGGGAGTGATTGTGAGGCTGTTCTAACTTTTTTTTTTTCAGGTTTTAAACATGTCTAACAAAGATAAAGAAGTGAGTTCTTCCTCAAATGATCAAGTGATTCAAGCAATGCAGCAACAATTTGAACGTATGTTCAAAGTGATGGGAGATGTAGGAGATCGTCTAGAAAGACATGATGAAGCAATTACCAGATTGTAAAGAGAACCACGACGTGGAATACAACCAACCTTTGTCAATGATGTATATGATGGTGGAGAAGACACGGATGATGACCAAGCTACCATCATTGGTCTAGACGTTAATCCTAGAAGACAAGCTAGGAGAGGACGTTTTGATGGTATGGACCGAAACATAGGCAGCATCAAAATGAAAATTCCTCCTTTTCAAGGGAAGAACAATCCGGATGCCTATTTGGAATGGGAATGAAAAATGGAGCTGATATTTGAATGTCATAATTACTCCGAAGAGAAAAAGGTAAAACTAGCTGATGTTGAATTTTATGATTATGCTATTGTTTGGTGGGATCAATTGTGTAAAGACAGGCGTAGAAATGGTGAAAGACCCATAGAGACTTAGTTGGAGATGAAACAAATCATGTGGAGGATATTTGTCCCAAGCCATTACTATAGGGACTTGCATCAACGGTTACAAACTTTGACACAAGGTTCCATGAGTGTAGAAGAATATCACAAAGAAATAGAGATAGCCATGATAAGGGCTAATGTGGAGGAGGACCGTGAGGCCATCATGGCTCGGTTTTTGAGTGGGTTAAACAAAAACATTGCTGATCTTGTGGAGTTACAACATTATACGGAGATTGAGGACATGGTGGGTGTGGCCATGAAGATTGAAAGGCAACTCAAAAGAAAAGGCATCAGGTATGATTCAAAACCTTATTCAGGTTCTTCTTCTTCTTGGAAACCGAATTGGGATAAAAAGGATGATAAACCCATTGTTAAGCCTAAAATTGATGAAACTAAAAGCAAAAATGAATTAGGTAGCAAGGGTGGAAGTGAGAAACAACCTAATCAAACTAGAGGCATTAAGTGTTTTAAGTGCCTTGGACATGGTCATGTGGCACGTGAATGTCCTAATAAAAGGGTAATGATCATGAGGGATGAGACAGTTGAATCAAAAAGTGAGATAGAGAATAAAGATGACATGCCACATTTAGAAGATGCTAGTGATGTAGAGTATGCTAGTGGAGAAATTTGGTTGTACAACGCACACTTAGTTTGCAAAGTAAAATTAATGAACTTGGTGAGCAACGTGAAAATTTGTTTCATACTCATTGTTTGATTGCTAACAAGTTGTGTAATGTGATTGTGGATAGTGGAAGCTGTACAAATGTGGCAAGTACCTTGCTTGTGGAGAAACTGAAATTATCTACTATTAAACATCCAAAACCATAAAAGTAACAATGGTTGAATGATGGTGGTGTTGTGAAGGTAAATCGGCAAGTGTTAATTTCTTTTTCAATTGGTAGATATAAGGATGATGTTTTGTGTGATGTGGTACCTATGTATGTTGGTCACATGTTATTGGGGAGACCATGGCAATATGATCGAAGGGTAATGCATGATGGGTTTAAGAACCGTTATTCTTTGATCATAGAGGGACAGAAATACCAACTTGGACCTTTGCCTCCAAAGACAAATTTTGAAGACCAAATGCGTATAAAACAGCAATATGAAGAGCTTGAATCTTCATTAGCTGAAACTTTGGGAAGGGAGCAAGAAAAAGAGAAAAAAAAAGGTGAATTGAGTGGCAAAAATGAGAGCAATGGAAAACACAATGGTAGAGAAAACAAGGAAGGCTTGAGTTAAAGAAAAATAAGTGTTTATGCAAAAATGTGTGATGTGAAGAAAGCATTAACCATGAGGCAGCCCTTACTTGTACTTATGTACAAGGATGTTTTAATTGTTTCTAATGAAATTAACAAGAGTTTGCCTAGTGTTATTGTTGATATTTTGTAGAAAAATGAGGATCTCTTTCCTAAAGATGTTCCTATTGTTTGCCACCAATTAGAGGAATTGAACATCAAATTGATTTCATTCCGGGTGCAAGCATACCAAATAGGCCAGCATATAGATGCAACCCCGAAGAGACTAAGGAAATCCAAAAACAAGTAAGTGAGCTTATGGAAAAGGGATATGTACGTGAAAGCATGAGTCCTTGTGCGGTTCCTGTTTTGTTGGAACCTAAAAAGGATGGTTCTTGGAGAATGTGTGTTGATTGTCGAGCCACCAACAAAATCACGGTAAAGTATAGACATCCTATCCCTAGGTTAGATGATATGTTGGATTAATTGCATGGTTCTTGTGTGTTTTCAAAGATTGATTGGAAATCTGGATACATCAAATAAGAATGCATGAGGGTGATGAATGGAAAACCGCTTTCAAAACTAAACATGGTCTATATGAATGGTTAGTAATGCCTTTTGGCCTAACTAACGCACCTAGTACTTTTATGAGATTGATGAACCATGTTTTGCGTGCTTACATTGGAAAGTTTGTAGTAGTTTATTTTGATGATATACTTGCGTATAGCAAAAATTTAGACGAGCATGTAACACATTTAGAGGTTGTTTTTTATGTGCTTAGGAAAGAAAAGTTATACGCTAATCTAAAGAAATGCATTTTTTGCACTAATGAACTTACTTTTCTTGGTTATGTTGTTAATGATAAAGGAATACATGTTGATCAAGAAAAAGTGAAAGTAATTAGGGAGTGGCCAAAACCCACTTGTGTTAGTAATGTAAGGAGTTTTCATGGTCTTGCTAGCTTTTATAGGAGATTCATTAAGGATTTTTCTACCATTGCTGCACCATTAACTGAATGCATAAAAAAGAATGTGGGATTTAGGTGGGGCAAAGAACAAGATGATGCTTTTAACTTGCTTAAACACAAACTTAGTTCAGCACCTTTGCTTGCTTTGCCTAACTTTGCTAAAACTTTTGAGATTGAGTGTGATGCAAGTGGAATAGGTATTGGAGGAGTCTTAATGCAAGAGGGCAAACCCATTGCATTCTTTAGTGAGAAGCTAAGTGGAGCAAGTCTTAACTACCTGACGTATGATAAGGAGTTTTATGCCTTGATGAGAGTGTTAGAGACATGGCAGCACTATCTTTGTTAGAAGGAATTCATTATACACACTGATCATGAGTCCTTTAAATATCTCAAAGGACAAGGAAAGCTAAGCCGTAGGCATGCAAAATGGGTGGAGTTTATTGAATCCTTTCCATACATCATCAAGTACAAACAAGGTAGGGAGAATGTGGTTCCCGATGCTCTTTCTAGAAGGTATGCTCTAATTTCTAAACTTGATGCAAAACTATTGGGTTTTCAGTACATTAAAGACTTATACAATTCTGACTTTGATTTTGCTAATGTTTATGGGGCATGTGAGCAAGGGGGTTTTGAAAAGTTCTTTAGGCATGATGGTTTTCTTTTCAAAGAAAACAAGCTGTGTGTTCCTAGATGTTCAGTGAGAAAATTGCTTGTTAGAGAGGCACATAATGGCGGGTTAATGAGGTATTTTGGAGTTAAAAAGACTTTGGGTGTGTTAAATGATCATTTCTTTTGGCCACACATGAAAAGAGACATTGAGAGAATATGTGAGAGATGCATTACTTGCAAACGAGCTAAATCTAAAGTAATGCCTCATGGGCTGTATACTCCTCTTCCTATACCTAGTGAGCCTTGTGTTGATATATCAATGGACTTTGTCTTGGGATTACCTAGGTCAAAAGGGGGGAGAGATTCTATGTTTGTTATTGTTGATAGGTTCAGCAAGATGGCACATTTCATTCCTTGCCACAAAAATGCCACAAAACAGATGATGTGACTTTTGTTGCGGGGCTGTTCTTCAGAGAAATTGTGAGGTTACACGGAATTCCAAGGACAATTGTGAGTGATAGAGATGTGAAGTTTCTTAGCCACTTTTGGAAAACGCTTTGGAGAAAGTTGGGTACAAAGCTGCTGTATTCAACCACTTGTCATCCACAAACAGATGGACAAACAGAGGTGGTAAACAGAACTTTATCAATGCTTTTGAGGGCCATAATTCAAAGAAATTTGAAGAATTGGGAGGAATGCCTGCCACATGTGGAGTTTGCTTATAATTGAAGTGTGCATGCTACAACAAACCATCCACCATTTGAAGTTGTGTACGGGTTCAATCCATTATCTCCTATGGATTTACTACCTTTACCTTTGGAAAGAGCTAATTTGGATGGTAAGCAAAAATCTGATTTTGTCAAAGCCTTGCATGAAAAGGTGCGCACACAAATTGAAAAGAAAACTCTACAATATGAGAATCAACATAACAAGGGCCGAAAGCAAGTAGTATTTGAACCTGGTGATTGGGTCTGGGTACACTTGAGGAAGAAAAGATTTCCTAGCAAACGAAAGTCTAAACTCATGCCAAGAGGGGATGGACCATTTCGAGTCCTTCAAAGAATCAATGACAATGCATACAAGCTGGAACTACCAAGTGAGTATGGCAATGTTAGTGCAACTTTTAATGTTTCTGATTTGTCTTTGTTTGATGTAGGTGATGAAGGTGCTGATTCGAGGATGAATCCTTTCGAGGAAAGGGGGAATGATGAGGACCAGCCAGTTGATCACAATTCGGCTAAGGTTAGAAAAGATCCAGATCCTTTAACCATTCATGGAGGACCAATGACATGTGCTAAAGCTAAAAGGATGAAATAAGCCTTAACTTGTTTAATGGGAAGCATTTGGAAGGAGCAAGCTAGTCAAGATTTGGTCAAGGTTCTAAGGATGCAAGAAGAGTATAAAATGGTTAACATGTTTCAAACAAGTCCAAATCCCGAAGACAAGAGTCCATCCTTGTTAGAATGAAGTATTCTAGCCTATCTTGAAGAATAAAAGGCCATTCGGCCATGTTGGATTTTGTGGGCCTATTTTATAATTAGTTTGGGTTTAATTATGTTATGTTTTGTGAGCTTATTTTCTTATTAGTTTGGGTTTAATTGTGTTGGGTTTTGTGGGCATATTTTATGAATAGTTTGGGTTTTTTGTGTTGGGTGAGTTCATATGTTCTTTGATTAGGAATAAGGAGTTACAAAGGCTGAATACTTTATGGGCATTATTCATGGTCTAAATGTCATTTAGTGGGAGGTTAAACAATTAATGGGAGGTTATATTTGTGTTGTATTGTCCTTGGCCTTTGTTCTATATAAACAAGGCTGCTTTTTCTATGTAAGGCAGAGATTTGAGTAATATAAACTTATTTGAGCACTTTGTGAGTGTTTTGTTTTTAAGTTCTTGCATGAACTTTGGAACTTATCAAGCTTATTCGGCTTGTGGCGTTCAACAACCTCAAAATCTTTGTTTTGCCCTTAAACTTATCAAACTTCATAGTTTGTGGCGTTTTGGGGAAATCAAAGTGTTGTTCTAATTAGCTTTTATCATCATTTCATTGATAAAGTGATTAGAATAGTTTCTCTTACTTCAATCTTGAACGATCGGGTTTGTTTTCAATTAGTTGGAGGGTGTTAAATTGCATTCCATATGTATCATAGCTCTTTAGCTATTGGGGTGTATGGTTGCTAAGTTAATGATTTCCATCAATCTGCAACTTTGACAAGATAAAGGCGCCCAACCTTTTATCTTAAGTTGTGAATATTATTCAAGACTAACTAAAGAATTGTGTCTACCTCATACATATCTATATGTATGAACAACTCTTCTTTTCTCATAGTCTTTTGACCTTATGATTATTTACTTTTGACAGTTATAATAATTAAACTATAAATGCTATAATATTTGTTAAACTAGAAATCACTTTATTCATATAAAAACATTGTTAATTACAATATTAAACTATTGCTATCGAGCATAATCCTAAAATAACTAACAAGTGAAAATGTGTAGAAGAATGATGAGAACAACAAGTTGAAGTTGATTAATGCCAATTTAGTGGTGATAATCAAAGCTCTTGACAATGAAAAAAAGATGCCATTGGAGAAGATAAGCAAACAAAGAGAAGTCATTAAGGATCATAAAGAGACCACTGAAAAGTATTTTTCAAAGATGAAGGAAAGTGATCAAGTGTTAGGTGATTTAAAGGAAGACTTTGCTATAAAGTTGTTTGTCATGGAAGGAGAGATTAAGTAAAAAGAGAATAAACAGCTTAAAGAAAAAATCCTTAGTCTAGAAAATAACCTGAAAGATAGTAATGAAAGACTAGGAAAGAGATGATTCTTTTGATCATACTTAAAGACTTGAAAATGTGCTTAGTAACAAAATTAGTAAGCATGAGTGTCAAGAGAAAATGCTTATTGATAAGGCTAACAAGATAATACATAAGATGTAATCTAGTTCTAGTAAAGTAGAAACTCTCTTTAAGATTGGCAAGCATCCTAGTGATATAAGTGGATTAGGTTATGTGAATGAAAAGATCACACCCTCATCTAACAATTCTACTTTTGTCAAAGCAAGTGGTAAAGTGAATATAGGTACTCTCTCTAACGCTAAAGACATGGATGCAACTAGAGGTCCCTCAACATCAACAAGGAGTAACAATGGAAATCTCAACAAGGTCAAAGCCAATCATTTTCTCATGCAAAAGAAAAAGCATCAAAGAATTGACATCAAAGATGTAACAATGTGAAAAGGTATAGTACATCAAATGCTCAAGCTAAAGGTAACCCTCTCAAATTTGTAACTATTTGCCATTTTTGTAACATGGTAGGACATATAAGACCTAGATACTATGAAAATATTCATAAATGCAAATATGAGAATGATTTGTATAATATGTCTTTGATGAATGATCCTAGGCAAACAACCATATATGGATCTAGAACTAGACCTAAGAAGGACTTGCAAAAGCATCTTGAGAAAAATATTGTTAATGACTTCCTTGTAAAAACACATGTTGTGCCTCAAACTACTGTGCATAAAAAGGTTGATAAAGTTTTGTTTGACTTGTTTGAAAATTTGACTTATAAAGTCAATTTCATGATAGTAATGAAGGGAAAAACAGCACAGCGGAAGCTTGGAAATTTATAAATTAAGGTTTGGTATAAAAAAAAAATTGTTTTAATAACAAAAACCTTAACCCTAGATTAATTGATGTATATAAAAAATGTCATACCTTTTTCTCGTGACAATTGAACAAGCGCCGAATTAATTCTGTAAGATCTTCCAATCCAATCATGAAAGTGAATCACCTAGGAGTGTGGGCTCCCTTTCTTTAAATTGTATACCTGAGGAAGGTAACAAACAAAATCTTTCTTTTTTAGTTACAATAATCATCCAAGAAGAAAACAAAGAACATTAGGTCACTTGTGAATTATCAATCAATTTGATTGAAACTCGCGTGAACATTGATTCGATGTTGTACACAAACCCTTTTAATGTAAAAGCTACTAGAGCACTAACGATTACAAAACGTTATTTCTTCCTTTTTCTCTTTACCGAATTATCACACACCAATCTTTAGTGTTGGGTGAATTTATCTAGATCAAGAATCGTTCTCTATACTCAAAATTCAATGGTGGCTGAAAACTCTTTTAGAAAAAAATTAGGGCTTGGCCCAATTTTTTTTCTTAGAATTATCTAATGGCTGAATTTTTCCTCTCTAAATTTGCTTTGGCTTGCATAAAATTTGGAGCTTAAAATCATGCCTTGGCCGAAATTTAGAGGTATTATATATAGGATCATAAATCCTCTTCTAAGAAGGATTTAATTGGTAGTTAAGAATCCTTTCCTTAGGTGGATTTACTTGATGGTTAAGAATCATTTTCAAAGAAGAATTCTACCATTAGGTAGTTTTACTTGGTGACCAAGAATCCTTTTCCAAAAATAATTCTTTCCTACACAAAGACTCCTAATCCAACTCAATAGTGTATTTGTAACCATATTAAAAACTTCCTAATTTGATTAGATAAATAATTCCGTTTATTTATCTACTTATCAAATATAGTCTTTAATATTAATTATACTACCAACAATAGTATAATTTTAGGAGATCATCTCCTTTTAGGAAAAAGATTTTGACTTTAATTAAAAAATTAATTAATCAATAAATTAATTAATTTACATTTAATTAAATAATAAAATTAAAATAATATATTTAAGCTAAATTATATAGCTTTGCCGCCCAACACCATTATATAGGCATATATATTATTTTTCTTGTTTTATTTATTCCATTGGACCTTAATAAATGTCCATATGTGAACTACACTCATTCTTAAAAAAAAAGAAACAAGTCCACATGTCTCAATACATTCACGGATGGAACCCTAAATTGGTCTGGTAAAATATATCAGGTGATCCATGAAAGTTGGTGTGGAATGGGAATCTTGACGAGCTATCTAAATTTAAGATCCAATAGACACAACCCAATCACAATCATTTAATGATTCACTTAAGTCTGATCTATTAATTTTAGTAGATTCCACTAAAGAACTAAAATTGAACTCTTAAATAAAGATAGAATAAGTTAATATTTCTCATTCATTCCCTAGACCATCTTAATGGAGAAAGTGTATCCTCGTGAAGAATATCAGTAATCGCCAAGAGCTCATAGACCGCTTATAACTCTCCAAGTTACCATATTTACTCATATGATAACATTTTGAACTTGGATATTTTGACTTGTCCAGAAGCCATGTTTCAATAGACACTATTGAAAACTTAACGTTAAGATTTAATATCCAATACCTCAAAACATCCATGTGATGATATTTTACTCTCATTTAATAAATGGAGCCACGATGTCCATATCTATAAATGAAGTTCTCTATCTATTAACAAATGAATACCACCAAACTATTGAGGATAGACTATGCTATATAATCGTATTCATTGATAGCTCAAATGATAACACTTGCAACCATAAGTCTATCATTTATCTCAGGATTGAGATAGTCTCTCTGATTGTCTTCAAGTGAAAACTTTTATCCATTGACGGTTCTAGATAAAGTATTTCACTGTGATCCTATTCAATGCACACAGTGCACTAGATTCTTTTGCCCAAAGACACCACACTTTGATTATTTTAGACTCATCATAACACATTTGATTCCACTCCAATGCTAGCAAAAGAATCTACAACTTTGACAAGATAAAGGCATCCAACCTTTTATCTTAAGTTGTGAATATTATTCAAGACTAACTAAAGAAATCTGTCTACCTCATACATATCTAAATGTATGAACAATTCATCTTTTTTCGTAGTCTTTTGACCTTGTGGTTATTTACTTTTGACAATTATAATAATTAAACTATAAATGCTATAAGATTTGTTAAACTAGAAATCACTTTATTAATATGAAAAGATTGTCAAATACATTAATACACTCTCGCTATTGAGCATAATCCCAACAATCTCCCACTTGCTCTATAGCAAATGTGTCAAATTTCTCATCCCCATGTTCTCTAGATGCCCATCAAAACTGTTTTGTGAAAGAGCCTTTGTAAGGGATCCACTAGATTTTCTGCTGACGCGATCTTGGTAATCGTCACATCACCCCCTATGCATAATTTCCCTCAGAAAGTGATACTTTCTTTCAATGTGTTTCCTTCTCTTATGACTTCTTGGTTTTCTCGAATTAGCCACTGGTCCACTATTGTCACAATAGATAGTGATCTGCTTATTCGCATCAGGAACCACTTCCAAGTAAATCAGGAATAGGCGGAGCCAGACAGCCTCTTTAGCAGCCTCACATGCGGTAACATACTTAGCTTCAATGGTGGAATCGACAATACAAGATTGCTTGATACTCCTCCTTATGACTGTCCATCCTTCAATAGTAAACACAGATCCTGATATTGATTTGCTGAAGTCAGAATCTAATTAAAAATCAGAATCTATATACCCAATGGGAATTAAATCACCTCAATAGTATACAAGCATATAATCTTTCGTTCTCCTAAGATACTTGAAAATATGCTTGACTGTTGCCCAGTGATCAGGACCAGGCTTTGGTTGAAACCTGTCAATTATGCCCACAACAAAACAAATATCCGGTCTAGTACAGAGCATTGCATACATGAGACTTCCAACTGCCGATGCATATGGAACCCTACTCATGAATTGCTCTTCATGCTCATTCTTACGAACTTGTTCTTTAGAAAGTTTGATTCCATGTCTGAAAGGTAACATACCTTTCTTGGAATCTTACATGGAAAACCTAGACAAGATTTTATCTATGTATGAAGCTTGGGATAATGCAATCGTTCAATTCTTTCTATCCCTTATGACTTGGATAACATGAATATAACTTACTTCTCTTAAGTCCTTCATATCAAATTGTTTTGCTAACCATTATTTCATTGATGTCAATACACCTACATCGTTTCCGATGAGTAGTATATCATCAACATAAAGATTTAGGAAAACCAACTTATCGCCTTTAATCATTTTGTATACACAAGGTTCGTCAAGGTTTTGAATAAATCCAAAACTTTTCACAGCTTGATCGAACCTTATGTTCCAGGATCTGGATTCTTTCTTCAATACATATATGGATATTTACAACTTCCACACCCTTTCCTCTAGGCTTTTTTCAATGAATCCTTCTGGTTGCATCATGTAGTTGCTTTCGTCAAGACTTCCATTAAGGAAAGCTGTCTTGACGTCCATTTGCCAAATCTCTAGGTCTAAAGATGCCACAATGGATAAGAGCATCCTAACGGATTTAAGTATGGCCACATGAGAGAAGGTTTCTTCATAATCGATACCTTACTTCTGTGTATAACCTTTAACTACCAATTTATCTTTAATGGTTTCCACCTTTCCATCCATTCCTTTTTTCCTCTTGTATACCCACTTGCACCCAATGGGTTTTATCCCTTTAGGCAAGTCTACAAGAGACCAAACTTTGTTTTTGAACATAGATTCAATTTTGGATTGCATTGCCTTTTGCAAATGGTGATAATCAACATCTTCCATTGCTTCCTTGTACGTATAGGGATCATAGTCGTCCGGGGAGATTCTCTATAGATTCTCCCAGACTGATGTATCTCTCGGGTTGTCTACTAACCCCCCCCCCCCCCCCCCCACTACGATGCGGTATGGTAGATTGTTGATCTTGTGTTGGTACGAAACTTACAATTGGGCTTGGTTGGGAAACCACTTGTGGAATTGTATCTCCTAAAAGCTCATTCAGGACAATTATACTTTTAGGCACAAAATTATTCATATAGTCTTGTTACAAAAATTTAGCATTTGTCGAAACAAATAGTTTAAGATCTGAAGGAATATAAAAATAATATCATTTTGTTCCTTTTGGATACCCTACAACTCCATCTTTTATGTCTTTCCTTTTAACACATGCACAAGACATCCAAATATCATTAAGTGTTGTAAACTAGGCTTTCGCCTGGTCCACAACTCATATGGTGTTATAGGAACCGACTTAGATGGTACATCTTTTAGAATGTATATTGTGGTTTGTAAAGCATATCCTCAAAAAGAATTAGGGGCCGTTGAATAACTCAACATATACCTAACCATGTCTAAAAGAGTTCTATTTCTCTTTTATGCCACCCCAATTTGTTGAGGTGTACCTGGTGTTGAAAACTGAGAAATTATCAAATTATCAATAAGATATTGTTGAAACTCACTAGATAGATATTCTCCACCACGATCAAACCTCAAGATTTTTATGCGTTTCTCAAGCTGATTTTCAATTTCAGCTTTAAATGCTTTGAACATATCAATAGTAGACATCAACGCTTTATAGCCTAAATGCAAGTTGAATTCATTCTTATTCAGTCTTTTCCTTTCCCGGTAACCCCTTCTGGTTAGGCCCAGGTTGTTTTTTCTTTTGTTGTTTCTTGACTTTCCTACGGGTATTAATAGAAGCAACTTTACTAACTGTATGAATCTCTTAACCCTTACATTACACAAGGATTTTCTCAATGCTTTGACCATTTTGCATCAGGCCTTGTAAGATGTTTTCCTTATTGTTCAAAGTGTAGTCCAACTTGAACTGATCAAAGGAATCCGATAGCGAGTTTACAATCATGTCAATTTTTGCCTCACCATTTATCTCAGCACCATTCAGTTACGCAATGTTGAGATGTGCTATGACTTTCATCATGTGATCTTTCACACCCTGTTCAGGTTTCATCCTAAGATTCATAAAAGCAGTCACTGTCTCTCTCTTAGTCGCCCTAGACATCATAGCTAAACATCTCCTCTAGAGACATCATTATATCGGCAGCAGTCTCCATTCCTTCATGTTGCTGTTGCAACACGTCGGAGATGGTAACCATAATGTAACATTTAGCCATCGCATCAGAAGACTCTCACTGCTGATACTCATATCTTTGCTCCTAAGTAGATTCATTAGTAGGAGTAGGTGGTTTAGGAGTGCACAGAATGAACTTATGGTTTTTCAACTTACAACAACAACCCAATTTTCCTTTTTCCAATTGACATAATTATCATCAGTCAAAGTATTATCTTTTAGGATTTTGATTAGGGGTGGGGTCATGATTTCTTTATATTAACAAAAATTATATAAGTAAATAATCATGAAATAGCACTTTTGAATATTTATCTTGAATTATAAATAAAATAATTCAATCGTAAAATTCAACGGTGATCCAACACCCATAAATGTAACGCCTCCTTTGGGAGTTCGCACCACTTACTAGTTGGACAAGGTCCCACCTAATTATTAACATAACAACCAACGTTTTCAATTTTACTAACATAACAACCAACGTTTTCAATTTTACCCTTGCAATTTTTTTAACAAGAACTCTTGGGAGGATATTAATAAAATTACATTCAGTGTGTTACCAAGTTATCGACCTTCAATGTAACCCCTCACGAATATCCCTCTTTTGGGAGTAGATATCGTTCGAGCTAATTGTCTAGTCTATTTTGTAAGGAAGTATCTTGCTAAATTCCATTCATGAATACCTATTGGGAGGTTATTACTCGAAACATAAAGCTCAACTAAACTTGGAGGCCGTAGGTGTTCCAAAACACCTTCTCCCACTCACTTATTTACGTCGTGTGATCGAATTCCAAATAATGATTTACCAAGTTATCTAGATGCCAATTTAGATACCTAAGCCATTCTATGCATGTTAATACCAAAAGAGATATATGAGTGGCACTCCTATTCTATATGACATGTTATAAAACAATGATAAACATTGCATTAATAAAAAATATAAATACCTACAATTTTGGTCCATCCTAGAAAAACAAGTAAATTACATGTGTCTTGGAATACAAAAAATCCTTTCTTGGCGAACAAGTCTTCATGTGACCATCGTCGTTCGAAATCCCTTGGCTACCTCCCATGGGCGTGCGCACCCTTGGCTCCCTACCCACAGGTGTGCGCATGCCACAACCCCATTAAGGGCTGCCATGCACAGCCCATGGCTTCCATAGGGATGCCACCATGCCACAACAAACGTGGATGCGTGCTCTTCTCATGCACGTTTGTTGCTATGGCTCACACGGTTCCAAACTTGTTCCGGTTGCTCCCAATTCTTCAAACCTTTGAGTCTTCGAAACTTGACTGTATTACAGAAGTATTATAAATAAAAATACTATAGTTTTTTTTATTACAACAAAAAAGTAGAAAAAAAACTTAGCAACTGCCAAAAAGGAAATTATGGCGATGATAGGCCACCCTTTTGTTACAATCTCAAAACAAATATACAATGAAATTCTAGGACCAAAATTGAGCAATAACAAACCAAATATAAAACATATATATATCCATACATTCCAATGTAAATATATATATATATATACGAATACCTAGAGTGTCATCTCTTTCTGAAACATGCATATATACAATAAAAAGAATAAGATTCATGAACACATACATCAATTAATCAAGGGTACAACCTGGCTCTAATACCAATTGTAGGGAAAAACTGCACAGCGAAATCGTGAAAATTTATAAATTAGGGTTTGGTATAAATAAAAAAATTTCCCTTTTAATAACAAGAACCTTAACCCTATATTAATTGATGTATATAAAAAGTGTCATACCTTTTTCCTGTGACGATTGATCAAGTGTCAAATTAATTCTGGAAGATCTTCCAATCCAATCACGAACGTTAATCTTCTAAGAGTGTGGGCTCCCTTTCTTTAAATTGTACACTTGAGGATGGAAACAAACTAAATCTTTCTCTTTGTTAGTTACAATAATCCTCCAAGAAGAAAACAAAGAACGTTAGGTCACTTGTGAATTATCAATCAATTTAATTGAAACTCGCATGAACCTTGATTCGATGTTGTACACAAAAGCTTTTAATGTAAAGGCTACTAGTGCACTATCGAATACAAAACGTTCTTTTTTCCTTTTCCACTTTGCCGAATTATCACACACCAATCTTTAGAGTTGGATGAATTTATATAGAGCAAGAACCGATTTATCTATAGTCAAATTCAATGCTGGCTGAAAACACTTTTAGAAAAAAAAAATAGGGCTTGGCCGATTTTTTCTTCTTAGAATTATCTAATGGCTGAATTTTTCTTTCTCTAAATTTTCTTTGGCTTGCATGAAATTTGGAGCTTAAAATAATGCCTTGGCCGAAATTTAGAGGTACTATATATAGGATCATAAATCCTCTCCTAAGAAGGATTTACTTGGTTGTTAAGAATCCTTTCCTTAGGTGGATTTACTTAGTGGTTAAGAATCATTTTCAAAGAAGAATTCTACCATTAGGTAGTTTTACTTGGTGACCAAGAATCCTTTTCCAAAAAGAATTCTTACCTACACCAAGATTCCTAATCCAACTCAATAGTGTATTTGTAACCATATTAAAAACTTCCTAATTTGATTAGATAAATAATTCATTTTATTTATCTACTTATCAAATATAGTCTTTAATATTAATTATACTACCAACAATAGTATACTTTTAGGAGATCATCTCCTATTAGGAAAAAGATTTTGACTTTTAATTAAATAAATAATTAATCAATAAATTAATTAATTTCTATTTAATTAAATAATAAAATAAAAATAATATATTTAAGCTAAACTATATAGCTTTGCCTCCCAACACCATTATATAGCCATATATATTATTTTTCTTATTTTATTAAATCCATTGGACCTTAATAAAAAGTCCATATGTGAACTATACCCTTTCTTACAGAAAGAAACAAGTCCACATGTCTCAATACAATCCCAGATGGACCCCTAAATTGGTCCGGTAGAATATATCAAGTGATCTATGCAAGTTCATGTGGATTCGGAATCTGGCAGGCTATCTCCAATAGACACAACCAAATCGTAATCAACAAATGATTCACTTAGGTCCGATCTATTAATTTTAGTTGATTCCACTAAAGAACTAAAATTGAACTCTTAAACAAAGATAGAATAAGTTAATATTTCTCATTCATTCCCTAGAAAATCTTAACGGAGAAAGTGTGTCCTCGTGAAGAATATCAGTAATCGTCAAGAGCTCATAGACCGCCTATAACTCTCCACGTTACCATATTTACTCATATGACTACATTTTGAACTTTGATATTTTGACATGTCTAGAAGCCATGTATCAATAGACACTATTGAAAACTTAACGTTAAGATTTAACATCCAATACCTCAAAACATCCATATGATGATATTCTACTCTTATTTAATAAATGGAGCCACGATGTCCATATCTATTAATGAAGTCTTCTATCGATTAATAAATGAATACCACCAACTATCGAGGATAGACCATGTTATATAATCGTACTCCTTGATAGCTCAAATGATAACACTTGCAACCATAAGTCTGTCATTTATCTAAGGATTGAGATAGACTCTCCGATTGTCTTCAAGTGACAACTTTTACCCATTGACGGTTCTATATAAAGTATTTCACTGTGATCCTTTTCAATGCTCCCAGTGCATTAGATTCTTTTGCCCAAAGACACCACACTTTGATGATTTTATTTTGCCCACAGACACCACACTTTGATGATTTTAGACTCATCATAAAACATTTGATCTCACTCAAATGCTAGCAAAAGTATCTACAACTTTGACAAGATAAAGGCACCCAACCTTTTATCTTAAGTTGTGAATATTATTTAAGACTAACTAAAGAGTTGTGCCTACCTCATACATATCTAGATTTATTAACAATTCTTCTTTTCTTATAGTCTTTTGACCTTATGATTATTTACTTTTGACAATTATAATAACTAAACTATAAATGCTATAAGATTTGTTAAACTAGAAATCACATTATTAATATGAAAAGATTGTCAAATACATTATTACCCTCTTGCTATCGAGCATTATCCCAACAAGTAAGACAAGGAATAAGCAAAGCATGTTATTAGTAGTAATGAGAAGCATGTTGTTAAGAAAATTTGGATTAGCAATGACTCAATTACTATGTCTTCCAAAGCCAAAGACAATGACAAGAAGAGCTATATAACTTATCAACTAAAGTATACACATCCAAAAGGTAATTTTTCTAAATTTATTCTGGATTGTCATTATTGTAATGTGGTTGGTCACATTAGGCCTATGTGTTATGAATATATTGGACAGTGCAACCTAGGAAATAATTTGCATTATAGTGAGTTGAACAAATCTTCATTGAAAGATTCCAAACATGATAATAGTTTTGGTGATTTGAAAAATATGCATATTGATCAATATCATGTGAAGAAACTTACTAGGAAAGTTTGGATTCAGAAGCATGATGTGAAAAGGATTCCTAGTCATTCGTCTAATTATTTTAATACTGATAAATCTTTGAATGTTGTGCATAATAATGATAAACTTGTGAGGAAGAATGTCAAGAAGATTTGTGTGGATGACAGTGTGAAAAAGCATGATGGTTATATACCTTGTCTTGATAAAATATTTATTCGTGGCAATCACAATGGGTTTAATAAGATTGATATTTTCATGAAGAAAATAGTTGATGATTTATCTTCTAGATTTCATATTGCCATGTGTAATGATCATGAGGTTGTTTGTGTTGATTCACCCAAGGCCAATAAGGTCAAAGGTGAGTGCTCTCATACTTGAATAAGTAGCAATTATCACTATATTTTTTGTTCTTGTTTGATAAGAGTTCTAAGGTTTATGCTTGACTAAGCTATATGTAATATGCTCGGTCTAGTATTCAAACTTGGTGTCTCTAGTCAATACGTAAACTTAATATTCTCATACATTTTCTATGATAGTCCAAATCTATTAATTGACTTTAGAGACGTAGATTTTTGAAATCTATTTGGTTTAATTTGTTAAGATTTTTGGAGAAAGTCATTTTATATGTTTGTTTGAGTTGAGATGTTTAGTCTTTATTCGCTTGGGAAGACACACCAACAATATAATGTCATAAGGATAAAAAAGCCAAGATAGCTCATAAAAAGCCGTATCTAGCTATCTAATTGCATGTTCATAGAGTGTGTTTGATCAACTTGCTCTATTTGTTTGTGATTGCATCATGATTGTATGTTTGCACTTTACTTAGATCATTGCCTTGTGAATGGTTGAAGTGAGTGAAGCTTTGACTTGAGCAAGAAGACATTGCTAGGAAAGTGCTTCGGATAGCCCAGCAAGGAATTCTTAGTTAGGATCAGGGAGATCAAGATAACAAAGCAAGAAGTCTTAACTAGAGTCAGGAGAACTATCGTTAAGCAAGAAGTCTTGTCTGGGGTCGGGAGGATCAGGATAGGCATGCAAGGAATCTTCGTAGAGGCAATAGTGCCTTGGATAGGAAGTTGCTTCCTAGAGGTTTTATAGTCACGTCTTAGATAAAAAGCAGGCAAAGTGTTTCACTAGGCCTGAGGGTAGAAAAGGAGTTGATAGCTTGGAGAGTGTATCATGTGCTAATTGCTTTTTTGAGTGTGTTCTCTTATTTGACATAGTGGATTGCAATTTGCAGGTGGTTGTGGTATTAACCTGTGGATGTTTCCACTTTTGAGGCTTTACCATGTAAAAATCTCTTGTGTTGATTTTTTCATTTTTAGTTTCTTTACTTATATTAACTTGTATTGTTTTAACACTTGCTTGATTGAATTTACTTTGACTTGTTAAAGCAATTTACTTTGTTAAAAGCTCTAAGTGTGCTTGACTTATTTGTGTGAAAAAGAAGTGCAATAATTTGAGCATATACCTTTTCACCCCTACTCCAGATATATTTTAAACTATAATTAGTTAAGGGAATTTCAATTCGTATCACAGCGGGTGTCAAGAAGTTATTAGATAGATCTAATTTAAAGTGTTTTTTTTGTGCTATGAGTGATTTGTTGTCAAAAGGTTCTTCTAGTGCTAGGCTTCCACTATTGATGATTGGTAACTACTTTTTTTGAAAAGTATGATGAAAGCTTACATTAGATTCATGAGTCATGTAAAAGAGGAAGAAGAGTCCTCGGATGTTTGTGAATATACTAGCAATTACATTGCTCACCTGGCTATATATGAACGAAAATTTAAGGATCATAGTAAACACTCCTCAAGTAATAAGGAAAGTGAATACTATTCAAGTTGAGAAGATAGTGAAGTCTCCTCCAATCATGAAGAGATCAAAGCATCCTCATATCATGATAAAACAAGCTTCATTGACAAAAAGAATGATGTGAACAACAATTGAAGTTGATTGATGCCAATTTACTAGTGATAATGAAAACTCTTAAAAATGAAAAGAAGATGCCTTTGAAGTAGAAGAGCAATCAAAGTGAAGCTGTTAAGGAGCAAGTAGAGACCATTGAAAAGTATTTTTCAAGGACGGAGGAAAGTGCTCAACTTCTAGATGATTTAAAAGACGACTTAACTATGAAGTTGATGTTAGGTTTTTTGTTTGTGTTGGCATTAATTCCATATCAATAACAGTGTTTCACTTGTATTGATAAGTTGTCTAAGGTTTATAATGTTTCAAGCTTCAAAGAAGACATGGCAACCTATCAAGCATGTTCAAGTCTTTAAAGTGAAATGTTCTTCATTGCTCGACAAAGGTATATTTATGACATCATTTCTCTTACAAGGCTTACGTACATACACACATTGCATTCATATACGTCCTTGCATCATTGGGCTTAATTTTTTATAGCACATTCACACACTAGATATTGAATGCTCATGCATTGGTGCTAAATTAACTAGTTCTGGAAAGTGCATGTTTGTGAACTATGTTAGAGTAATAGCATTCTTGTATGATATGTGTTTGTATGTTTATATGTTTGTATAACATGGACCTTGGACTTGAATTTGGCATTATATTTTTCCTTATTGAGTACTGGTCATTTCGGTTACTCATATATTTGATTTAGAGTTTCGAGTAAAGAGTTATGAAACTTTCCGGTCTCGTTGCGTGAATTGTATTCGTCTTCATATATCGAGTAAATTCGTAACTTCTGGTCTAATTTTTGTAGATGTCCATGTGATGAGGACCAGCCAATTGATCACAATTCGACTAAGGTTGGAAAAGATCCAGATCCTTTAACCATTAATGGAGGACCGATGACAAGAGCTAAAGCTAAAAGGATGAAATAAGCCTTAACTTGTTTAATGGGAAGCATTTGGAAGGAGCAAGCTAGTCAAGATTTGGTCAAGGTTCTAAGGATGCAAGAAGAGTATAAAATGGTTAACATGTTTCAAACAAGTCCAAATCCCGAAGACAAGAGTCCAGCCTTGTTAGAATGAAGTATTCTAGCCTATCTTGAAGAATAAAAGGCCATTCGGCCATGTTGGGTTTTGTGGGCCTATTTTATAATTAGTTTGGGTTTAATTATGTTTGGTTTTGTGAGCTTATTTTCTTATTAGTTTGGGTTTAATTGTGTTGGGTTTTGTGGGCTTATTTTATGAATAGTTTGGATTTTTGTGTTGGGTGAGTTCATGTGTTCTTTGATTAGGAATAAGGTGTTACAAAGGCTGAATACTTTATGGACATTATTCATGGTCTAAATGTCATTTAGTGGGATGTTACACATTTAATGGGCAGTAATATTTGTGTTGTATTGTCCTTGGCCTTTGTTCTACATAAACAAGGATGCTTTTTCTATGTAAGGGCAGAGATTTGAGTAATATAAACTTATTTGAGCACTTTGTGAGTGTTTTGTTCTTAAGTTCTTGCATGAACTTTGGAAATTATCAAGCTTATTCGGCTTGTGGCGTTCAACAACCTCAAAATCTTTGTTTTGCCTTTAAACTTATCAAACTTCATAGTCTGTGGCGTTTTAGGGAAATCAAAGTGTTGTTCTAATTAGCTTTTATCATCATTTCATTGATAAAGTGATTAGAATAGTTTCTCTTACTTCAATCTTGAACGATCGGGTTTTTTTCAATTAGTTGGAGGGTGTTAAATTGCATTCCATATGTATCATAGCTCTTTAGCTATTGGGGTGTATGGTTGCTAAGTTAATTATTTCCATCATTTTGGTATCAGAGCTTGGCTCAAGTTTGAGGTTTGCATATCCATTTATTTGTTGTTCTTTTAGTTTTTTTTTTCTCACTTTCTTTTCTTCTTCATCTTATAGCACCATATCTATAATTCATCTTAATTGTTGTGCTTCTTGAGGTTATTATCATCATTCTTATTTGTTTTTCGCAGGAAAAAAAAAGGAAAAAAAAAGACAAAAAAAAAAGTATTGCGGATTCAAGGAATTCTTACAAAATTCCAAAAAAATCTTTCTTTGTTCATATCGTTCTTGTTTTGGTTTGGGAAATATTTAAATATTGTCTTCTTAACCAAAACAAACAGAATTCTATTTGGGAGAGAAATCGATATTTCAGTTCTAATCTTTGTTTACTTTAAGTGGCCTACCTTTTGTTTGTTTTTTTTAGACCTACCCAATTTCACTCCGTTGAATTTGCCATAATTTAAATTGTTTGTTTAAAAGGGCCTTAGTTAATCTAAGAACCCAAAGAACAAAACAAGAGAGGTAAAAGGCAAGAGTGGTGAGATTAGTATCGAGAAAAGCCAAATAATTGTGTGAAACACGAGTGGTGTGAATCAATTCTTTGAGAGAAACACGTGAGGGAGTGATTGTGAGGCTGTTCTAACTTTTTTTTTTCAAGTTTTAAACATGTCTAACAAAGATAAAGAAGTGAGTTCTTCCTTAAATGATCAAGTGATTCAAGCAATGCAGCAACAATTTGAACGTATGCTCAAAGTGATGGGAGATGTAGGAGATCGTCTAGAAAGACATGATGAAGCAATTACCAGATTGCAAAGAGAACCATGATGTGGAAGACAACCAGCCTTTGTCAATGATGTATATGATGGTGGAAACGACACGGATGATGGCCAAGCTACCATCATTGGTCTAGACGTTAATCCTAGAAGACAAACTAGGAGAGGACGTTTTGATGGTGTGGACCGAAACATAGGCAGCATTAAAATGAAAAATCCTCCTTTTCAAGGGAAGAACAATCCAGATGCCTATTTGGAATAGGAACGAAAAGTGGAGCTGATATTTGAATGTCATAATTACTCCGAAGAGAAAAAGGTAAAACTAGCTGCTGTTGAATTTTATGATTATGCTATTGTTTGGTGGGATCAATTGTGTAAAGACAGGCGTAGAAATGGTGAAAGACCCATAGAGACTTAGTTGGAGATGAAACAAATCATGTGGAGGATATTTGTCCCAAGCCATTACTATAGGGACTTGCATCAACGGTTACAAACTTTGACACAAGGTTCCATGAGTGTAGAAGAATATCACAAAGAAATGGAGATAGCCATGATAAGGGCTAATGTGGAGGAGGACCGTGAGGCCATCATGGCTCGGTTTTTGAGTGGGTTAAACAAAAACATTGCTGATCTTGTGGAGTTACAACATTATACGGAGATTGAGGACATGGTGGGTGTGGCCATGAAGATTGAAAGGCAACTCAAAAGAAAAGGCATCAGGTATGATTCAAAACCTTATTCAGGTTCTTCTTCTTCTTGGAAACCGAATTGGGATAAAAAGGATGATAAACCCATTGTTAAGCCTAAAATTGATGAAACTAAAAGCAAAAATGAATTAGGTAGCAAGGGTGGAAGTGAGAATCAACCTAATCAAACTAGAGGCATTAAGTGTTTTAAGTGCCTTGGACATGGTCATGTGGCACGTGAATGTCCTAATAAAAGGGTAATGATCATGTGGGATGAGACAGTTGAATCAAAAAGTGAGATAGAGAATAAAGATGACATGCCACATTTAGAAGATGCTAGTGATGTAGAGTATGCTAGTGGAGAGAATTTGGTTGTACAACGCACACTTAGTTTGCAAAGTAAAATTAATGAACTTGGTGAGCAACGTGAAAATTTGTTTCATACTCATTGTTTGATTGCTAACAAGTTGTGTAATGTGATTGTGGATAGTGGAAGTTGTACAAATGTGGCAAGTACCTTGCTTGTGGAGAAACTGAAATTACCTACTATTAAACATCCAAAACCATACAAGTTACAATGGTTGAATGATAGTGGTGTTGTGAAGGTAAATCGGCAAGTGTTAATTTCTTATTCAATTGGTAGATATAAGGATGATGTTTGGTGTGATGTGGTACCTATGTATGCTGGTCATATGTTATTAGGGAGACCATGGCAATATGATCGAAGGGTAATGCATGATGGGTTTAAGAACCGTTATTCTTTGATCATAGAGGAACAAAAATACGAACTTGGACCTTTGCCTCCAAAGATAATTTTTGAAGACCAAATGCGTATAAAACAACAATATGAAGAGCCTGAATCTTCATTAGCTGAAACTTTGGGAAGGGAGCAAGAAAGAGAGAAAAAAAAGGTGAGTTGAGTGGTAAAAATGAGAGCAATGGGAAACACAAGGGGAGAGAAAACAAGGAAGGCTTGAGTGAAAGAAAAATGAGTGTTTATGCAAAAATGTGTGATGTGGAGAAAGCATTAACCATGAGGCAGCCCTTACTTATACTTATGTACAAGGATGTTTTAATTGTTTCTAATGAAATTAACAAGAGTTTGCCTAGTGTTATTGTTGGTATTTTACAGAAAAATGAGGATCTTTTTCCTGAAGATGTTCCTATTGGTTTACCACCAATTAGAGGAATCGAACATCAAATTGATTTCATTTCGGTTGCAAGCATACCAAATAGGCCAGCATATAGATGCAACCCCGAAGAGACCAAGGAAATCCAAAAGCAAGTAAGTGAGCTTATGGAAAAGGGATATGTACGTGAAAGCATGAGTCCTTGTACGGTTCCTGTTTTGTTGGTACCTAAAAAGGATGGTTCTTGGAGAATGTGTGTTGATTGTCGAGCCATCAACAAAATCACGGTAAAGTATAGACATCCTATCCCTATGTTAGATGATATGTTGGATGAATTGCATGGTTCTTGTGTGTTTTCAAAGATTGATTTGAAATCTGGATATCATCAAATAAGAATGGATGACGGTGATGAATGGAAAACTGCTTTCAAAACTAAACATGGTCTATATGGATGGTTAGTAATTCCTTTTGGCCAAACTAACGCACCTAGTACTTTTATGAGATTGATGAACCATGTTTTGCGTGCTTACATTGGAAAGTTTGTAGTAGTTTATTTTGATGATATACTTGTGTATAGCAAAAATTTAGACGAGCATGTAACACATTTAAAGGCTGTTTTTGATGTGCTTAGGAAAGAAAAGTTATAAATGCATTTTTTGCACTAATGAACTTACTTTTCATGGTTATGTTGTTAATGATAAAGGAATACATGTTGACCAAGAAAAAGTGAAAGTAATTAGGGAGTGGCCGAAACCCACTTGTGTTAGTAATGTAAGGAGTTTTCATGGTCATGCTAGTTTTTATAGGAGATTCATTAAGGATTTTTCTACCATTGCTGCACCATTAACTGAATGCATAAAAAAGACTGTGGGATTTAGGTGGGGCAAAGAACAAGATGATGCTTTTAACTTGCTTAAACATAAACTTAGTTCAGCACATTTGCTTGCTTTGCCTAACTTTGCTAAAAATTTTGAGACTGAGTGTGATGCAAGTGGAATACGTATTGGAGGAGTCTTAATGCAAGAGGGCAAACCCATTGCATTCTTTAGTGAGAAGCTAAGTGGAGCAAGTCTTAACTACCCGACGTATGATAAGGAGTTTTATGCCTTGGTGAGAGTGTTATAGACATGGCAGCACTATCTTTGGTAGAAGGAATTCATTATACGTACCGATCATGAGTCCTTGAAATATCTCAAAGGACAAGGAAAGCTAAGCCGTAGGCATGGAAAATGGGTGGAGTTTATTGAAGCCTTTCCATACATCATCAAGTACAAACAAGGTAAGGAGAATGTGGTTGCCGATGCTCTTTCTAGAAGGTATGCTTTAATTTCTAAACTTGATGTAAAATTATTGGGTTTTCAGTACATTAAAGACTTATACAATTCTGACTTTGATTTTGCTAATGTTTATGGGGCATGTGAGCAAGGGGGTTATGACAAGTTCTTTAGGAATGATGGTTTTCTTTTCAAAGAAAACAAGCTGTATGTTCCAAGATGTTCAATGAGAGAATTGCTTGTGAGAGAGGCACATAGTGGCGGGTTGATGGGGCATTTTGGAGTTAAAAAGACTTTGGGTGTGTTAAATGATCATTTCTTTTGGCCACAAATGAAAAGAGACGTTGAGAGAATATGTGAGAGATGCATTACTTGCAAACAAGCTAAATCTAAAGTAATGCCTCATGGGCTGTATACTTCTCTTCCTATACCTAGTGAGCCTTGGGTTGATATATCAATGGACTTTGTCTTGGGATTTCCTAGGTCAAAACGGGGGAGAGATTCTATTTTTGTTATTGTTGATAGGTTCAGCAAGATGGCACATTTCATTCCTTGCCACAAAACAGATGATGTGACTTTTGTTGCGGAGCTGTTCTCCAGAGAAATTGTGAGGTTACATGGAATTCCAAGGACAATTGTGAGTGATAGAGATGTGAACTTCCTTAGCCACTTTTGGAAAAAGTTTTGGAGAAAGTTGGGTACAAAGCTGTTGTATGCAACCACTTGTCATCCACAAACAGATGGACAAACAGAGGTGGTAAACAGAACTTTATCAATGCTTTTGAGGGCCATAATTCAAAGGAATTTAAAGAATTGGGAGGAATGCTTGCCACATGTGGAGTTTACTTATAATCGAAGTGTGCATGCTACAACAAACCATTCACCATTTGAAGTTGTGTACGGGTTCAATCCATTATCTCCTTTGGATTTACTACCTTTATCTTTGGAAAGAGCTAATTTGGATGGTAAGCAAAAAGCTGATTTTGTCAAAGCCTTGCATGAAAAGGTGCGCACACAAATTGAAAAGAAAACTCTACAATATGAGAGGCAACACAACAAGGGCCGAAAGCAAGTAGTATTTGAGGAAGGAAAGATTTTCTAGCCAACGAAAGTCTAAACTCATGCCAAGAGGGGATGGACCATTTCGAGTCCTTCAAAAAATCAATGACAATGCATACAAGCAGGAACTACCAAGTGAGTATGGCAATGTTAGTGCAAATTTCAATGTTTCTGATTTGTCTTTGTTTGATGTAGGTGATGAAGGTGCTGATTCGAGGATGAAGCCTTTCGAGGAAAGAGGGAATGATGAGGACCAGCCAGTTGATCACAATTCGGCTAAGGTTGGAAAAGATCCAGATCCTTTAACCATTCATGGAGGACCAATGACAAGAGCTAAAGCTAAAAGGATGAAATAAGCATTAACTTGTTTAATGGGAAGCATTTGGAAGGAGCAAGCTAGTCAAGATTTGGTCAAGGTTCTAAGGATGCAAGAAGAGTATAAAATGGTTAACATGTTTCAAACAAGTCCAAATCCCGAAGACAAGAGTCCAGCCTTGTTAGAATGAAGTATTCTAGCCTATCTTGAAGAATAAAAGGCCATTCAGCCATGTTGGGTTTTGTGGGCCTATTTTATAATTAGTTTGGGTTTAATTATGTTGGGTTTTGTGAGCTTATTTTCTTATTAGTTTGGGTTTAATTCTGTTGGGTTTTGTGGGCTTATTTTATAAATAGTTTGGGTTTTTTGTGTTGGATGAGTTCATGTGTTCTTTGATTAGGAATAAGGTGTTACAAAGGCTGAATACTTTATGGCCATTATTCATGGTCTAAATTTCATTTAGTGGGAGGTTACATATTTAATGGGCAGTTATATTTGTGTTGTATTGTCCTTGGCCTTTGTTCTACATAAACAAGGCTGCTTTTTCTATGTAAGGGTAGAGATTTAAGTAATATAAACTTATTTGAGCACTTTGTAAGTGTTTTGTTCTTAAGTTCTTGCATGAACTTTGGAACTTTTCTAGCTTATTCGGCTTGTGGCATTCAACAACCTCAAAATCTTTGTTTTGCCTTTAAACTTATCAAACTTCATAGTTTGTGGCATTTTGGGGAAATCAAAGTGTTGTTCTAATTAGCTTTTATCATCATTTCATTGATAAAGTTATTAGAATAGTTTCTCTTACTTCAATCTTGAACGATCGGGTTTGTTTTCAATTAGTTGGAGGGTGTTAAATTGCATTCCATATGTATCATAGCTCTTTAGCTATTGGGGTGTTTGGTTGCTAAGTTAATTATTTCCATCACCATGTGTATGACAGAGTATGGGTTCATAATCGACAAACTGATTTGAATTCAGAGCTTGGAGGCCAGAGAATGGTTGAAGAAAGCGGAGGAGCATAAGGGAGGAAGCTGGCAGCCAAAAGGCTACCAGCCTCCATCCCAAGATGGCATGTGGCCATATCAGGAAAGAAGTCTTGCTGCTCTAAAAATGCCCACACACCATCTTGGGGTGGGAAGTTGCTTGGGGGAATTTTAGTCCTTTTTCCTTTTTTCTTCCCTCTCACTTATATATCTCTTCTCTCTCTCATTTTCATTATAATAAGAGAGATTGAATTCAATGTGCAGAAAATTTTCTCTCAAATTTTTTCACCAGCCAAACACTATATCTTTTTCGTTTAAAATTCGTTTTAAGTGATTCGAATTGGAGAATGTTCATCATTCAGTTCACTATCATTTCCAATAAGGTTTGAGAAGTTTTGATCACTTTTTTGTAGCTCTACACACAGAAACGGGACTGCATGTTGTTTGTGAAAATACAATCACGGTTAAATGCTCAAGGAAAACCTAGAGGGGGGTGAATAGGTTAGACACCTTTTTCGACTCCCATAGAAAAAAACAAAAGTTTGTCCCTTTAGATTGCATGTATCACAATATATGTATATTAATTAAAGACAATTAATCAATATATAAACACAAGTAAAGTGTGATACAAACAAGTAATTGTAACACATACACAATCTATATTATAAAGAGGAAGTCAACATACATAAAGAGTTCTATCCACAATACAAATATTAAAGAGATAGGGATAGAGGAAAGTTGACACAAGATATAATGTGGTAAACCTCAGAATAGGAAACATCCATGGGCTAGCAGCCACCGGTAAACAAAATCCACTAGTAGATAAGACAAGTACAATCTCTCAAGTGACCTCTTCACCTAGAAACTACCCTTCTATCCTACTCTAAAAGTTACCGCCCTATGCTCAACAATCCGAGGCTTCACACCTCTTGTCAAGACTTCCTTGCTCACCTTATCCGGATCATCACAACCCAAGACAAGACTTCTTGCTCAACTATCCGAGTCTTCCCGACTCTAGTCAAGACTTTCTTGCTCACCTATCCGAGTTCTCCCAACTCTAGGCAAGACTTCTTGCTTGACAATCCAAGGCTTCACACTCTAGCCAAGACTTCCTTGCTCGACAATCTGAGGCTTCACACCTCTTGGCAAGACTTCTTGCTCAACACCTAGGTCTCGCACCTATTGTTAAGACTTCCTTCTCACAACGCATCTAGGTGATCATGAATGCAAAATGCAAACAAGCACGCAACATAGAATGCTATGATCAAAACATCCTATGGAAAATACTATACATGAGCATGAATGCACAAATCACATATAGACTAATTCATCAAGCATGAGTAGTCAATCTAGATTATGTAAGATATGATCAACATTAATCACAAACTAGATTCATGCATATATCTAAACTTGAATCATAAGATATGATCAACAACTCACAAGATCAAGTTTAAATCACAAAAAACCTAAAACATGCTAAAATCATATGACAAAGTCAAATAGATCTAAGCATAAGTTCTAGAGTATATTCCTAATCATAGATTCAACAAATCACATGAATAGCTCAAAAGAACATAAGCACATGTATTATGTGAGAATTTCGGCCAAGAGAGCCTAATACATGTGATGAACTATTTTTCTCAAAATCAATCAATCAAAGATCACATGATGAGGACCAGCCAGTTGATCACAATTCGGCTAAGGTTAGAAAAGATCCAGATCCTTTAACCATTCATGGAGGACCAATGACAAGAGCTAAAGCTAAAAGGATGAAAGAAGCCTTAACTTGTTTAATGGGAAGCATTTGGAAGGAGCAAGCTAGTCAAGATTTGGTCAAGGTTCTAAGGATGCAAGAAGAGTATAAATTGGTTAACATGTTTCAAACAAGTCCAAATCCCGAAGACAAGAGTCTAGCCTTGTTAGAATGAAGTATTCTAGCCTATCTTGAAGAATAAAAGGCCATTCGGCCATGTTGGGTTTTGTAGGCCTATTTTATAATTAGTTTGGGTTTAATTATGTTGGGTTTTTTGAGCTTATTTTCTTATTAGTTTGGGTTTAATTGTGTTGGGTTTTGTGGGCTTATTTTATGAATAGTTTGGGTTTTTTGTGCTGGGTGAGTTCATGTGTTCTTTGATTAGGAATAAGGAGTTACAAAGGCTGAATACTTTATGGCCATTATTCATGGTCTAAATGTCATTTAGTGGGAGGTTACACATTTAGTGGGAGGTTACACATTTAATGGGAGGTTATATTTGTGTTGTATTGTCCTTGGCCTTTGTTCTATATAAACAAGGTTGCTTCTTCTTTGTAAGGCAGAGATTTGAGTTATATAAACTTATTTGAGCACTTTGTGAGTGTTTTGTTCTTAAGTTCTTGCATGAACTTTGGAACTTATCAAGCTTATTTGGCTTGTGGCATTCAACAACCTCAAAATCTTTGTTTTGCCTTTAAACTTATCAAACTTCATAGTTTGTGGCGTTTTGGGGAAATCAAAGTGCTGTTCTAATTAGCTTTTATCATCATTTCATTGATAAAGTGATTAGAATAGTTTCTCTTACTTCAATCTTGAACGATCGGGTTTGTTTTCAATTAGTTGGAGGGTGTTAAATTGCATTCCATATGTATCATAGCTCTTTAGCTATTGGGGTGTATGGTTGCTAAGTTAATGATTTCCATCATCACAACATAGTCCTATAATCAAAGCTAGCACAATACAATCCCAAACATGTGATAACATAGGCAAAATCAAAACCTAACTCAACATGTATGATTTCAATTGAAATTCAATCTAACTTTGAAAGTGTTCAAAACACAAATCAAAACACTTAGAATATACAAAAATATGTAGAAGAAGAAAACCCAAGGCAATTGACCAAGTTTTAAAACAAAACTTATAGAGAAAATCAATACCTTAGTTGATCTAGATGCAGTCCCGTTTTTGTATGATTAGACACTAAAAACAGCATAAATATTAACTCAACCCTTGAGAGAAAAGATTCAGAATAAATATATGAACACTCTCAACTTCGAATCACTCTAATCGAAGTTCAAATGAAGAAGTTATGGTGTTTGGAAGGTGAGTAAATTTAGAGAGAAAATTATGCACACTTGATTTGAATTTCTTCTTAGAATGAAATGTGAGAGGGATAGAATTTATAAAGGAGTGGGAAAGAAGAAAGATGAAAAGACATTTTTGCCCTCCTTTGTAAGTGCTTCCCCGAGATGGCATGTGGGCATCTCGGGGCAGCAATGTTATGCGGCCGAGATGGCCACGCGCCATCTTGTGCATGCACACCTCCATGGCCTTTTGGCCATGGTACATTCCCCTCTCGCTTCCCTCGCGTTGTTCGACCGTTCTCCAGCCTCCAAACTCAGAATTCGACAGTTATCCGGCCTCCGAACTCAGATACTCAACCCAGAATATAATAATTCAACTCGATATGCGAAGACGAAGACAATGTATGACACATGAGTTGTAAGTGTACTATCTTTTGACTTTGAACTTGAAATCAATAGTATGAGTAACCGAAATGACCGGAACTCAATCAAGAATGATTTAATACTAAATCCAAGTTCAATGTCCATGTTATAGAAACATATACACACACAAACACAATTCAAACTAGAATGCAAACTACATAGAGCTAGTTTCCATTCATGCATATACCAAAACATGTTATTTCCAAACCAATGCATGAGCATTCATCTTAAAGTGTGTGAATGTGTTATACATGGTGCACAACGATGCAGGGACACATACAAATGAATTGTATGTGTGTGCCTTTAAAGGTGCACAATGATGCAGGGACACAAATGTATGATATGTGTGTGTATGCCTAAGCTTTGTAAGAGAAAGATAAGGTCTTAGTATACCTTTGTAGAAACAAATTGCATCCTTTCTCTTTGAAGACTTAGAACTTGCTTTGACTTGTTGTTTCTTCTTCCTTGAAGCTTGGATCATCATGAACCTAAACAACTAAGTCATTAAAAGTAAACATCATTTTGATATTGAATTCATGCCAACACAAACTAAAACCTAACAATCTCCCCTTTTGGCAAATTCCATGTCAAAACACCTATACATTTACTACAAATATAAAAATGAAGATAGGTCACAAAAACACTCCCTCACATTACAATGACTAAGATTCCTATAACTAATCTTCACCAACTCTTAAACTTCATCTTGATCTTCTCTTGAAGCAACCTACAAGTCATCTCAAAGCACAATGCATATACAAGAGAAAAACAACAAATGGCAACATATAATATGGATAAGAATATACAATTAAGTCCACAAATACATGTATCTCCCCCTTAATACATGCCAAATACAAGAATTCTTAACCAAATCTTAATACTAATTATTACAAGCCATTGAAAGTCCAAAAGTTCACAAAAACAACATAAGAAGGAAACAAAGTAACTAGCAATTCATAACAACTCTTTCTCCCCCTTTTTGACATGAAATGATGCCAAAAGGTAAGAAACATACCATGAGACTCAAATACTAGCTACTAGATCCACCAAAGAAAGATGTGCATGTAGTTGACCTAACATAATGCTTGAGAGGTGGTCTTGAACTTGATGCAATACACTCCTTCAACTCTTTTATTTGAGCATCTTGTTTTTCATCTATAGCACTAAGCTCATCAACCTTCTTCTTCAAATGCAAAGCCCAATCCGAAAGAATGTTTATGCTAGTCTCTTGACAATCAACTTGTGAACTAAAAAGTCCAAAAGTATCACATGTCTTACCCTTATCCTTATATGACATGTATGTCACACGTTTATCACTATACTTTTCCAAGGGTTGTACCAACATATCATCTCCACTTCTTTGAACACCACGAGCTAAACACAAAGAAGTTATAAACCCTGGTAATGCAAGCTTCTTATCTCTTCTAGTTGAGAAAGCCGCATTATCCAAATAAAACATAAGCAAATCCCCAAAGTTTATAGGTTGATTAGTCACTAAGGCATATACTATATTTATCTTGTCTTTATTCAACTCGGTTGAATTCGAAGATCCAATAATATTTATGCTAATGAAAAGATGCCAAAATGCACTTGCCTTAGTTAACTCATGTTGACTAATATATTCTCTACCTTTCCACTCAAAAGAAGCATTGTCACATAGAGTTCTACCCATGATATTAAGATTCTCAATGATATCAACATCTAGAAAGTTTGAATCAATATCACTAGATAGCCCAAGAAACTTGTTAATGTTTACTGGGTTAACTCTAAACACAACACCCCTAACATCCATTAAAGAATCCAATAATAAAATTCTCTAACAATAGTGTAATTCACTATTCCTAGCGTGCTCACCCAAGATTCCCAATTTCTATCCTTAATGCATTTAAGACCATAAGAATTTTTATATTTACCTAAGTCAATGCCTCTCTCTTGAAATATCTTCTTAGTTGCAAAGATCCCTAAATCCTTTGACCTTGAAGCTTTGGATCTCTTTGAGGTTGACTTGGCTTTCACAACGGGATTTAATTGATTTCCACTTTCGGTAACTTTAGTTCTTCCCATTTGTTCTTGTGAAATAAGATGCTATAAACATAGAAAAATGAGTGAAAGACAAAACAAGCTTATTAGTCACAAATATATAAAACAATGACATATGACTTAAGAATGAATCATCATGCAAGACAAAGATAGTGAGTAATATCTTACAAGTATCATTAAGTCAAAATATTCCAACGTGTAACAAAATGAAGCATGTGAACATATCATAAAAGAGAACAATGTCTAGCATACAATGCTCCCCTTTGATAAATGCTATGACTAAGATTCATGATAGCATAAGGTTCACAAGGAAGTTCACACAATCACACATTCAAGCAATTTGAAGAAATATCAAGCTTCATATGCTATGAGAGATACATAAAGATTTTTCAAGTTCTCTCATAATTTTTCAACAATTGCAAAGATATCATAATACTCATAAACATAGTTTGTGTGTGTGAGAGAGATATGCTTCAAATATATATCAAGAAGTAGTTTGATAATCAACATGCAAACAATTTCCAACAACTATTCATCTTAAGCTTTTTCCATAAAAAGTCAAACCAATTATCATCTGGAATTTTTGCTTTTAAGAGAATAGATTTTCAACATATGAGCGTGTGTGTGCATGTGGCTCATCATTTCATTTCTATTTTTCAACCCGAGCTCATTTGATTTTCAACAAAACTCCTTTGGAAGCCTTCCTCCTTCTCTTTTTAGGCTTTGAATCAAAGATTTTTTTTTATTGATTTCATTTCAACACTTCTTTGACTTTTTTTTCATTTTCTTTTACATAAACAAAAATTCACTTCATGACGGCTTTCACTCATCACAATGGTGTAGCTCTTTCCAACATTGGGTAGCTTTCATAACCAAGGTGTGTAGCCCTTTTCATGAAGGTGCTCGTTGAGTTCTATGTAATTGCCGAAGCAAAATGGATACTAACCATAGGTCATTTTAAATGTACTTAAGCACAAAAACTTCAAGATGTATCCAATGTTTACATATTAGTAAACTCATCCTACTAGCAAAACATATAAGAGAAGCAAGGTGCAATTTTTAGAAAACCAAGATTTTATGGCTCATAAGCACATGATCTAAGAGCAATAAATAGAGACTTATTCAAGATCATTACTTCTCTAATGAGTAGCTTTCAAAGAATATGAAGCTCATATTTTCAAAAGCAATGCCACTCAATATACCAAACACAAACAATCATTAAATTTAAGATCAATGTGAAAAATATCACTATTAGATCCTAAAATATCAAATGTCAATGAGAACCATATGTATACCATACAAAATTCTCTAATATGACATGCTATGAGATGTATGTCAAAAATTGAGTCAAAAGATGAATATCTAAAAGAATATGCATTAGAGTATAGAGATACCTTTTTACACATTATATTCACCAAATATCATACTTTCGCCCATTTTACGAGCACTCTTGCCTTGAATGTCCTCATGACACCAAGTTGACGATGTTTCACAACAAGAGTATAAAAAGCATAATATCTCAACTTAATCAACACATACAAAAGAACTTCTTCAAAGTTAATCAATAAATTTTGACCATCATAACAATCATGATGTGAGATAACCAAGTTCATATCAATACATGGAGTATTCAAAGCTAGCAAGCAAGAATTCTCAACACAATTGATATATAGCCTCAAAGCTATCTCACATGTGCTTCTTATATTAGTGATAAGAGCACTCACCCTTGAACCACTTATTCTTGGGTGTACTTACACAAACATTTCCAATATCATCCTTGACAACAATGTTAAATCTAGAGTAAAGTCCTTCAATGACTTGATTAACAAGAATATCATTAACACACTCCTCTTTAACATTTTCAACACAAGCATTGTCAAGTTGAACAAGATTAGAATTCTTTCTACTCCACAACTTTTTCTCATGCTTAGAAAAATTATCAACTTTCTCAACTTTCAAGGCCTTAGCATGTTCAAGTTGAAGTTTAATCTCCTTATCCCTAGATTCATTTCCTAATTTGCATTTTTCAATATATTTATAACACCTAGGCTTAATGTGACCTATTGTGTTGCAATAATGGCAAATTGGAATAAAAGATGAGATTGTACCTTTTGGAGTTGAACTAGCTTCACTAGGAGTTTGCAAAGATACCTTGTTCGCCAACTTCTTCTTGGCCTTTTATCATCTCTTCTTATGTTGTTTCTTATCAATCACGACTTCATCAAAGTGTGTCGGAAGTGGTGCTTCCAAGAGCTCCTCTTCAACTACCAAGTCATCTTTACCACTATGAGATTTAACAAGATTCCTAACACTAGACACACTAACCGAATCATTCACTAAATCCTTGATAGCCTCGTTAGCCGTGTCTATCTCTTCCATCAATTCTTGTTCTCTCTTCTTCAAATAAGATATCACATTATCCTTCTCAAGGTTAATCACCTTTTTCACCAAGAAGTCTACAAGTAACAACCATAAACTCATCTAGTTGATCTTGATCAATTCATCCTTCTCAACTACTTCTCTTTTTCAACAACTCAAGATTAGTAGGAATGGAACTTGAGCATCCATCATGATTTGCATCAAGGTTCTTGTTCAAAGATATTGTACTACCAACATCTAGTGAAGAATGAGAAGCCGTTAGAGCTACGAAGTTGCTCACCAACTCTTCATCACTTGAAGACTCACTACTAGAGCTCTCATTGTCACTAGAATTATCATCACTCCAAGTAGCCGCCAAAACTTTGCCTTTCTTGTCTTTCTTAGATGGCTTATTGGTGCACTCACTAGCAAAGTGACCAAAACCTTGACAATTATAACATTGAACCTCTTTCTTGTTCATGGCTTGACTATTCTTCACAATCCTTGGAGATGATGTTCTCTTAACTCCTTTTTCCTTAGAAGACTTGCATTTAGGTTTGGCATTCTTCTTTAGAAACTTGATGAACCTTCTAACCAAGAGTTCCATTTCTTCATTTTCATCATCACTCTCCTCCTCAATAGCATTGAGAGCAATTCCCTTACTCTTGATGTTTGGCTTCAAGCACATCTTATAAGTTTGGAGAGACCTAAGCAACTCATCAATATTCATACTATCCACATCCTTGCTTTCCTTAATGGCTGTCACCTTTGATTTGAATCTCTTAGGAAGAGACCTAAGGATTTTCCAATTTAAACGCTCATTTGAGATAAGTACTCCAAGTGCTTGACATTGGTTAGCTATGTTAAGAAGCCGGAATTGGAAGTCTTCGAACTTTTCTTCCTCACCCATACTTAAACCTTCAAATTGTGATGCCAACATTTGAAGCCTTGATTTCTTCACCGCTAAGGTTCCTTTATTATTAACTTGGACAGTATCCCAAGCTTCCTTTGCGGATTCAAGATTTTGGATGCAAAAGAATTGATGCCCATCAACTCCTCCAAATATGGCATTCATAGCATGATGGTGCCATTTTGCAACCTCAAACTCATTTGTTGTCCATTCACTCTTTGGCTTGAGTATCATGGTTCCATCCTCTAAAACCTTGGTAGGAGGACTATAACCTTCTTCCACTACCATTCAAGCCATTTCATCAATAGAGCGGATGTAGGCTTTCATCCTCAACTTCCAATACCCATAGTTAGTGCCACGAAGTAATGGTGGCCTAGTATTTGAGGCTCTTTCCGCCATTACATCATCTTGTAAACCCATGACTTCAAACGCCTTACAAAAACCGTGAAAATATCACCCCGGACTCACACTAAGTGGAATCTAGTGTCCTCCTCTAATACCAATTGAAAATACAATCACGGTTAAATGCTCAAGGCTAACCTAGAGGGGGGTGAATAGGTTAGGCACCTTTTCCGACTCCCTTAGAAATAAACAAATGTTTGTCCCTCTAGATTGCTTGTATCACAATATATATATATATATATATATATATATATATATATTAATTAAAGGCAATTAATCAATATATAAACACAAGTAAAGTGTGACACAGACAAGTAATTGTAACAAATACACAATCTATATTATAAAGAGGAAGTCAACATACATAAAGAGTTCTATTCATAAGACACATATTAAAGAGATAGGGATAGAAAAAAGTTGACACGAGCTAACAGCCACTGGCAAATAAAATCCACTAGTAGATAAGACAAGTACAATCTCTCAAGTGACCTCTTCACCTAGAAACTACCCTTCTATCCTACTCTAGAAGTTGCCGCCCGATGCTCAATAATCCGAGGCTTCACACTCTTTTGTCAAGACTTCCTTGCTCACCTTATCCGGATCTTCACAACCTAAGGCAAGACTTCTTGCTCAACTATCCGAGTATTCGTGACTCTAGTAAAGACTTCCTCACTCACCTATCCGAGTTCTCCCAACTTTAGGCAAGACTTTTTGCTTGACTATCCAAGGCTTCACACCTCTAGCCAAGAGTTCCTTGCTCGACATACCGAGGCTTCACACCTCTTGCCAAGACTTCTTGCTCAACACCATAGGTCTCACACCTATTGTGAAGACTTCTTTCTCACAAGGCATCTAGGTGATCATGAATGCAAAATGCAAACAAGCACGGAACATAGAATGCTATGATCAAAACATCCTATGGAAAATACTAGACATGAGCATGAATGCATAAATCACATATAGTTTAGTTCATCATGCATGAGTAGTCAATCTAGATTATGTAAAATAATAAGGACCAGCCATTTGATCACAATTCGACTAAGGTTGGAAAAGATCCAGATTCTTTAACCATTTATGGAGGACCAATGACAAGAGCTAAAGCTAAAAGGATGAAAGAAGCCTTAACTTGTTTAATGGGAAGCATTTGGAAGGAACAAGCTAGTCAAGATTTGGTCAATGTTCTAAGGATGCAAGAAGAGTATAAAATGGTTAACATGTTTCAAACAAGTCCAAATCCCGAAGACAAGGGTCCATCCTTGTTAGAATGAAGTATTCTAGCCTATCTTGAAGAATAAAATGCCATTCGGCCATGTTGGGTTTTGTGGGCCTATTTTATAATTAGTTTGGGTTTAATTATGTTGGGTTTTGTGAGCTTATTTTCTTATTAGTTTGGGTTTAATTGTGTTGGGTTTTGTGGGCTTATTTTATGAATAGTTTGGGTTTTTGTGTTGGGTGAGTTCATGTGTTCTTTGATTAGGAATAAGGTGTTACAAAGGCTGAATACTTTATGGCCATTATTCATGGTCTAAATTTCATTTAGTGGGAGGTTACACATTTAGTGGGAGGTTACACATTTAATGGGAGGTTACACATTTAATGTGCAGTTATATTTGTGTTGTATTGTCCTTGGCCTTTGTTCTATATACACAAGGCTGCTTTTTCTATGTAAGAGGAGAGATTTAAGTATTATAAACTTATTTGAGCACTTTGTGAGTGTTTTGTTTTTAAGTTCTTGCATGAACTTTGGAACTTATCAAGCTTATTCAGCTTGTGGCGTTCAACAACCTCAAAAATCTTTTTTTTGCCTTTAAACTTATCAAACTTCATAGTTTGTGGCGTTATGGGAAAATCAAAGTGTTGTTCTAATTAGCTTTTATCATCATTTCATTGATAAAGTGATTAGAATAGTTTCTCTTACTACAATCTTGAAAGATCGGGTTTGTTTTCAATTAGTTGGAGGGTGTTAAATTGCATTCCATATGTATCATAGCTCTTTAGCTATTGGGGTGTATGGTTGCTAAGTTAATTGTTTCCATCATAAGATATGATCAATATTAATCACAAACTAGATTCTTGCATATATCTAAATTTGAATCACAAGATATGATCAACAAATCACAAAAAACCTAAAACATGCTAAAATCATATGACAAAGTCAAATAGATCTAAGCATAAGTTCTAGAGCATATTCCTAATCATAGATTCAACAAATTACATGAATAGCTCAAAAGAACATAAGGACATGTATTATGTGAGAATTTCTGCCAATAGAGGTTAATACATGTGATGAAATATTTTTCATAAAATCAATCAATCAAAGATCACAAAATAGTCCTAGAATCAAAGCTAGCACACTACAATCCCAAACATGTGATAACATAGGCAAAATCAAAACCTAACTCAACATGTATTATTTCAATTGAAATTAAATCTATCTTTGAAAGTGTTCAAAACAAAAATCAAAACACTCACAATATACAAATATATATATAAAAGAAGAAAACCCAAGGCAGTTGACCAAGTTTAAAAAAAAAAACTTAGAGAGAAAATCAATACCTTAGTTGATCTAGGTGTAGTCCCGTTTTTGTATGATTAGACACCAAAAACAGAAGAAAAATTAACTTAAACCTTCAGAGAAAAGATGGAGGATGAATAGATGAACACTCTCAACTTTGAATCACTCAAATCGGACTTGAAATGAAGAAGTTATGGTTTTTGGAAGGTGAGAAAATTTAGAGAGAAAATTCTACACACTTGATTTGAATTTCTTCTTAGAATGAAATGTGAGAGGGAGAGAGTTTATAAAGGAATGGGAAAGAAGAAAGATGAAAATATATTTTTGCCCTTCTTTGTAAGTGCTTCCACAAGATGGTGTGTGGGCATCTCGGGGCAGCAAGGTTGTGCGGCCGAGATGGCCACGCGCCATCTCGGGCATGCACACCTCCATGGCCTTTTGGCCATGGTGCATTCCCCTCGCCTTCTTCGACTGTTCTCCGGCCTCCGAATGCGGATTACAAACCGTAACTCTCACACACACATGGAGTTATAAGATACACAACCTAGAATATAATAATTCGACTCGATATACGAAGACGAAGACAATGTATGAAACATGAGTTGAAAGTGTAGTATCTTTTGACTTTGAACTTGAAATCAATAGTATGAGTAACCAAAATGACCGGAACTCAATCAAGAATGATTTAATAATAAATCCAAGTTCAATATCCATGTTATAGAAACATATAAACACATAAACACAATTCATACTAGAATGCAAACTATATAGGGATAGTTCAAGTGGCCAAGGTGAGCCGACTGTGACACAACTGCCTAAAAATAGGGAGAGGCAGTGTGAGAGTCAAAGTGAAGAGCCTGTTGGACTATCTGAAGCTGGCGATGATGGCAACGTCTTGATGGATCAAATGCCTGTCATTGCCGAACTTTTTGAGTCTTTTCGGGATGATTTGCTGGAAGATCCTGGTGCTGATCTCTTCCACCGTTCTCAGGGTGAGAAGCGTAAGGCAGTTAGTTCGCCTCCTTGTCCTCTCAAAGTTCCTCAGGTAGTCACATTTATTGACTCCAGCGATGAAGATGTTGCGGATGAGATTGCCACGAGTGTAGGTGCTTGAATATCGGCAGATGCAGTCACTTCAGGTACAAGTAGGGCCTCTTATACCCCCGAGGTTGGAGATATGGGGGTCGAACCTTCGGGGGTTCCCTCTCCATCCCAAGAGCCAAATAGAGCTTCTCTTGTCCCCGAGTTTGGAGATCTGGGAACTCAACCCTCGGGGGTTCCCTTATCCTTTTCTCCAAAAGATATGCTCCAGGAGATGTCCTTTGGTCGGGCTTATATCGGGGAAGACCGCTAGAGCGGTTTTAGAGATGGTTCACTGCCCGAACGTCTCCAAAACATTTTTAACGGCGCATCTTATGTAAGTTTTGCTAACTCTGACTCCTTTACTGTTTTACCTTTGTTGGATTTCTAAGTATATTCTTTTGTAGTTGGTGGCCGAATTTGCTGAGCTTGTTCAGACGCAGCAATGTCAGGCTGATCGGATAAAGAGTCTGGAGGCTCAACTGAAGGCGCGTGAGGAGGGTCGTGCTCGAGCTGAGCAGGCTTACCAGCAGGAGGTCAGTTCCGTGCAGATATTTACCGATAATTGCCTGGCTAAGCAGGTTGAAGCTGAAGACAAGGCATCTTTGGCAGAGAAGAAGGTTGCATCGCTTCAAAACCTTCTTTCTTCTAGTGAAGAGTCTATGCTCAAGGCCAAGAAGGAGGCAGAGCAGGCGAAGTCGGCGCATGTCAAAAAAATCGAAGATTTGGAGCGCCAAGTGCTGACAGTTGAATCCCTTTCCCGAGAGGCCAGGTTGGAGCTGGAAATCCAAGTGGTAGATTGTTTTAAAAGATCCCCTGCTTACGATGCCCTACTTCTTCGGGAATTTCAACGTGGGCTAGTTTCGGCCAACGAATTTTTCAAAGTAAAGAGTAGGGCAACCGAGAAGGCCCGTGCTAACTGGGAGCTGTCAATCAAACACCATGTGGATCGGTCCTTGGAATCTCTTCGGATTCAGATGAAGGAATAGAGAGCCTGCTGCCATAGTCACGGCAAGGAGCCCCATCCTATGCATTTAGAGATTCCGTCCGAGCACTCTCTCTCGACCTTTTACGCAAGTCGAGAGTCTGCCGAGGTGTAATCCCGGATGTCGGGCCAACCCCGGGTAATGATTACAGCCAGTGGAGGGATGATATTGTTCATGATTTCACTTGGCCGTCTAATGAGAGCCTGCTTCGTGAATACGAGATGGTGCCAGACCCAAGTATTGGCAAAGGCCTGAAATCCTCGCAACCTTGATTTTGTAGATTTGTAGAAGATTCTGATTCTGATTTTTTATTTTTTACTTGGGAAGAATTATCATTTCTTTGAACTGTAACCATCCTTTTTAAAAGCAATAGAATTCTATTTTCTGAGTTGAATGGCTTCAGTCTTTATTTTTATTGCCGGAGGTGGTATTAGACTGGCTGATGGTCGGATAACTTAACCGAGTATCTTATTAAACCGGTTGTTATCCGAATAACTTCAATTGCCAAGTATCTTATCAAAATGGCTGGCGGTCGGGTAACTTAACCGAGTATCTTATTAAACCGGTTGTTACCCGAATAACTTCAATTGCCAAGTATCTTACTAAACTGGCTGGTGGTCGGGTAACTTAACCGAGTATCTTATTAAACCGGTTATTACCCGAATAACTTCAATTGCCAAGTATCTTATTAAACTGGCTGGTGGTCGGGTATCTTAACCGAGTGTCTTATTAAACCGGTTGTTACCCGAATAACTTCAATTGCCAAGTATCTTATTAAACTGGCTGGTGGTCGGGTAACTTAACCGAGTATCTTATTAAACCGGTTGTTACCCGAATAACTTCAATTGCCAAGTATCTTATTAAATTAGATGGTGGTCGGGTAACTTAACCGAGTGTCTTATTAAACCGGTTATTACCCGAATAACTTCAATTGCCAAGTATCTTCTTAAACTGGCTGGTGGTCGGGTAACTTAACCGAGTATCTTATTAAACCGGTTGTTATCCGAATAACTTCAATTGCCAAGTATCTCATTAAACTGGCTTCTTTATTATTAACCGAGTCATCTTGAAACAGGAAAGTTTGCACTTATGTTTTATACCCGGTTGCTACCTGAACGTTATATCAAGGCTCACCATGATTATACGTTCGAGTCCTTACGCAATACCAAGGACGTCTCCCTAGTTTTTATGCGCAAGGGTTTGCCAAATCGTTGAGCTCTTTTTAAAAAAGTTGTTTCAACACAGCTACGCATTTCACCGAAATTTCTCCCGATAGCGTCCCGAGCATTTTTCTAGTCCGGTGCATCGGGTTTGCCTTTTTGCGAAGGTCATTTTGACCCTGCTCGGCTGGCATGCTCCTACGAGCTTCTCCGCCCTTTCGGGATTTGATGGTCCCGATAATTCTATTTGCATGCTCTTTTTATCATGCTATTCTTCCATTTGTTATTATCATATGCTTTCTTTGAAATCTCGAGCTAGGTGCTTTCCTTTTGGAAATTCCTAGTTTTATTTATTACTGCGAAAAATCATCAAAGATTAATATTACAGTTTTAATATTTATTCTGACTAGAAAAAGAATAAAATATTTAATATAAATATATATTTTAAGGATAGAAATTCTTCAGATATCGGGCATTGCACGGTCAGGGTAACACCCCTCTATTGGGTCGAGCAATCCAATAAGCCCCATGGCCAGCTATCCTCTCGATCTTGTATGGACCTTCCCATTTGTCAGCCAGGGATCCCGCGGCTCTATTCTTTGTGTTTAGTGACACCTTCTTGAGCACCAGGTCTCCTAACTGAAATTTCCTGATCCGAACACGAGAGTTGTAGTGGTGAGTCACTCTTTGTTGATAAGCTGTATTTCTTATTCGGGACTTTTCCCTTTTTTCTTCAAGCTCATCCAAACTTTGTAGCAGTGTATCAATATTTTGTTCTTCATCATATAGCCTGACCTGGGGGGATGCATACGATGTTTCTATGGGGATGACAACTTCTGTTCCGAATGCTAGGCAGAACAGAGTTTCTCCTGTTGAAGTCCTTGCTGTTGTCCGATATGCCCACAACACTTCAGGAAGCTTTTCAACCCAACTTCCTTTTTTGTTATCTAATTTTACTTTGATAGTGTGCTTGATAATTTTATTTACTGCTTCTACTTGCCCGTTTGTTTGTGGATGAGCTGCTGTTGCATAGTAGTTAGCAATATGATACTTCTCGCACAATTGTCTGAACCTTTGGTTATCAAACTGAGTGCCATTATCGGTGATTATAGTGTTCGGAATTCCAAACCTGTAAAGTATGTTTTTCTTTACAAAATTTATGGTGTTGGCTTCCGTGATATGCACCAACGCTTCAGCTACGGCCCATTTTGTGAAACAATCGACAGCTACTATGGCGTGCTTCGCTCCACCACTGTTCCAGCTGGCATTGGCCCAATCAGGTCTAGGCCCAATCAGGTCTAGGCCCAATCAGGTCTAGGCCCCACATGGCGAATGGCCACGGGGCAGTGAGATTTCTGAGCTTTTCTGGGGGTTGTCGGATATCGTTGGCAATTCTTTGACAGGTATTGCAACTTTCTGACCATTGCTGTGCATCTGAGAAAAGTGTAGGCCAATAATAGCTTTGCCTGAGTACCTTATGCGCTAGACTCCTACCCCCAATGTGGTTCCCGCAAACTCCTCCGTGGATCTCTTGAAGTGCACAATGTGCATCTTCTTCCGGTATACATCTCTGGAGAGCTCGAGAAAACCCCCTTCTGTATAATTCTCCTCCGATCATGGTATACCTAGTCGATCGATACCTGATGCGCTTTGCTAATACCGGATCTTTTGGGAGTATGCCTTCTTCCAGGAACCTTCTCAGCTGGACCATCCAACTGTCTTGCGATGTTCGGATTTTTGAAATTTCCAAATACTTAAGTTCATTCGTACTCGGTTTAAGAAGGTGTGCAACTGGAATGGTTTTTGGTCTGATCGAGGTTGTTGTTGATGCTAATTTAGATAAAGCGTCTGCCTTTTCATTTTCTTCTCTGGGGATCTGAGCGATCTTGTATTCTTTAAATTTTTGGAGGAGCTGTTTTACGATGTCACGGTAGGCAACCATTCCTTCATCTTTAGCCTGGTATTCATCCATAACTTGGTTGACAACTACCTGTGAATCGCTGAATATCTCCACTTCAGCTGCCCTAAGAGCTATGTAGACTCTGAGTCCAGCTAACAAGGCCTCGTATTCGGCCTGATTATTGGTTGCTTTGAAATCAAATCTCATGGCACATTCAACATCATCTCCTTCTGGGGTGCGAACTACGATCCCTGCCCCGCTGCCATGAGTGTTTGAAGAACCATCAACATATAATTTCCATGGGAAACTTCTATCCAACAGTCTTTTTGCTTCCAGGTTCGGTTCTGTGAACTCGGTTATGAAGTCTGCCACCGCTTGTCATTTGAGGGAAGTTCTGGGGACATAATGAATATTGAATTCACTAAACTCGATTGCCCATTTAGTAAGTCTTCCTAATATCTCTGGTTTTTGTAGGATTTGTCTTAATGGGCAATTGGTGAGAACCTGGATCGTATGATCCTGAAAGTATGGTCTCAGCTTTTTTGCTGCTGAAACCAATGCTAAGGCTATCTTCTCTGCCTGTGAGTATCTGGTCTCGGCCGGTAGGAGTGCCTTGCTTGTATAATACACTGGTTTCTACACTCCACCTCGTGTGACTCCATGATGACGTTTACGATGGTGTTGATCACTGTCTTCTGATGATGATCGTCCTCTGCGCCGATCGTATTTACGATGTTTGGCATGTACCATTTGATTGCGATCCAGCTTTTGGTGATTCTCCTCTAGTGTTTTCTGTCCAACCGGATTGATTGGGGAAGAGTTCCTTCTGGTTTTTGGCATAGTTATTCCTGGTCCTACTACCATTGAACGGAGCCTCGCGGGTGGAAGATTGGGAGTATACGCTCCTGCGGTCAGTAGGTCAATCCCTTCATTTGTTGCGTCCGTCATCAATTGCTGCAGGGCCTCTTGGAAACGCAGCATAAGATCTCTGCTGGTTGGAGGAACTTGCTGGATCCTTGCTAGGTGCGCAGGTTGGTTTTCTGTGTTTGCTGCAGGATTTTGTGACGTATTGCCAGTATGAAAATCACCTGGTGATCTTTGGCCATTCCCTGAACTACTTTTGCTTCCAGCCATTGCTTTCTAACAAGTTCGGAGGTTCAACCCCCTCCTTCTAGTGCCAATTATTGATGTCATTTTCTGGATTATGCCAGAAAGGCCAACAAGGACTGGATTTTGGCTATTGATTCAAAGAGAAAGAGATGCAGGGAGAGTTACAAAGACAAGTTTTAAGTGGTAAAACTCCGATGGTCGGAGAAACATCCACGGGTGTTTGAAAGATCAACCAAGCCAAAATCCACTAAGAGAATAAGATTTTTTTACAAGCTCTCGATCTCCCTTTTTCTCTCTGTATTATTTGTGATTACTGTATGCTATATTGCCTATCTCTTTTTTAACCAGATTATGGGTCGATTTATATGCTTATAGAACCCTAATCCGCTTTGTACAAGTAATACAAGATATTTGTATTTAATTGTGATTTGGTTACTTGCTTGAGGTTGATTTGTCTTCTTTCCTGTTTCGGAGTCTCTTATGGAAATCGAGTGGGATTCTAGTAGTGTAGTTCAATTTGACTTGTTTCCTTATAAGAATGTAGTCTTCGAAAAGGTATCAAGTTGTTTCCTGATTGGGGGACTCTTCTAACTTAAAGGTCCATTATTTGGGATTCCTTCATGACGAATATCTTCGCGTATTTAATGACTTTAACCCGTATGATAAGTTCTTATTCGGGTTGTATTTACTCCCGAGTAAGAATAATACCTGATGGTCCCGAGTAGTGCCGTTTGAGCCCGAGTGGAAGCGTTGTTTTTACCAGTCCTGAGTGTTGTTAACTGATCCCGAGTAGGGCTTTATTCAGTATATGCTTACTCGGGCTTTCTCCTCTTTAATGACGCCTCGTAGGATATTTCCCGGATGCCCATTTAAACATCCACCTGGCTATTCTTTCCTTACTGTCAATGACGTGTATGCTTGGTAAAATTTACATACAACAGTGGTTTTACAACGTTAAAAGATAATGTTTCAATTCTTCCTATCCCTGTCATATATTTATATATGTATATTTGTATCTTGTTTACAATCTTCATATTAAGATACCTTGAAAAAAGAAATTGTTGTAATATGTGATTCACAAGCCTTTCAATTGATCAAAGTTGTAAATATATTTGTATATGTATTTGTGTACAATTGTATATGATAATTCTTTTATAAATACTTGTATATATCAAACAAATTTGACAATGCAAGTATTGTTAGTTTTCCATTTTATTTGTTAGTCTCTTTCACTAGCAACTTGTAAGCTTGTTTTACAATACTTAGTTTGATAATTCATATTGGTTACTCATATATGATTATTACCTCAAGAGCATTGTTACTCAAGATAGCTAGAGGGACAAACGTAAGTCTGTTTACAAGGGATTGAAAAAAGGTGTAATAACCTACTCACCCCTCCCCCACCTCTATGTTAAATTAAGGCAATTTAATCGTGTTTGTGCAATTTCAGTTGTTTATCTTGGAATGAGAGAATAAGAACAAACAGAATAAAGAGCTTAAAGACAAAATCATTAGTCTAGAGAATAAATTGAAAGATAGTAATGAAAGACTGGGAATTTTAAAATAGGAAGTTGAGCAAATAGTTTAATCTCTTGATCATGCTAAAAGACTAGAAAACGTGCTTATAGTCAAAATCAGTAAGCATAAGTGTCAAGAGAAGATGCTTAGTGATAAGCTTAATGAGGCTAACAAGAAGATAGGTAAGATGTATACTAGTTCTAGCAATGTAGAAACTCTCATTACGATTGGTAAGCATCCTAGTGACATAAGAGGATTAGGTTATGTAAATGAAAAAGTTACACATTCATCTAACAATTCTACTTTTGTCAAAGCAAGTGGTAATGTGACGGTAGGAACTCTTTGAAACGGTAAAGTCGTGGATGCAACTGGAGGTACCTTAAGATCACTAAGGAGCAACAAAGGAAAATTTCAACAAGGTCAACGACAACAAACTTTATTTTTTCAAGCAAAAGACAAAGCATCAAGGAATTGACATCAAAGAGGTAAAAATGTGAGAAGGTATAATACATCAAATGCTCAAGCTAAAGGTAACCCTCTCAAATTTTTACATATTTGCCATTTTTATAACATGGTAGGACATATAAGACCCAGATGCTACGAATATATTTATAAATGCAAATATGAGAACGATTTGTTTGAGAAGTCTTTGATGAATGGTCCTAGATAATCATCCATGTATGAAACTAGAGCCAGGCCATGGAAGACCTTTGAAAAGCTTGTTGAGAACAATATTATTGATGACTTGCTTGTGAAAACACATGTTGTGCCTCATACTACTTTGCAAAAAAAGGTTGATAATTCTTTGTTTGACTTGTTTGAAAATTTGACTAATAAAATCAATTTGCATGATAGTAAGCCAAAGAATAAGTAAAAGCATGTTGTTAGTGGTAATGAGAAACATGTTGTTAAGAAAATTTGGATTAGAAAATACTCAACTGTTAGCCTTCCAAACGAAAAAACAATGATAAGAAGAGCTATAAACTTCTCAACCAAAGCATGCACGCCTAAAAGGTAATTTTTTAAAATTTATTCCGGTTTGTCATTATTATACTGTGGTTGGTCAAATTAGGCCTAGATGTTAAGAATATATTAAACAATCTAAAATTGAGAATAATATGCATGCTAGTGAGTTGAACAAATCTTCCATGAAATATTCTGTTAACCGAAAATTCCAACTTTGGGAAAAATCTCGCTACCCTGAAAGGCTGCGGGAGGTAGGTACCTCGTACCTTGGTAATCTTGTATGAATATGAAGGATGGTGTGGTAGGTAGGAGATGAGCCATCCCACCTATCGAGATTTGTGCATATGGAGGAGATATGGGGAGCTCGAGGTTCCCTTGTTGGGGTAAAGAGGTTGATCCTGGTCCCTGGTCCCTAATCATTTGTAATAGGTCTCCTCTTTAGGTGTCCATGATCCAAATAGCAAACAAGGAGGTAGGATCGGTGCTCATCGATGATGTAGATGTGTTCATGAAAGAGTGGAGCACCCGATAGGGATTCTTCTCCTCTAGGTACTTTCGATTGAGGTCAGAGCCCGTCCTGGTACCCGGAGCTCGGTCATAAATCCCAATTTCTTCTTATATTTCCCTAACCTGTACGATGAGTAAGGAGGGGGGCTTGTCTGGCTTTTGTGTCATATCCTTGTTAGCTCCCCCGTATGAAGGTTGCATGAGAGCTCATCGACTCTCTTTAGATGGATCTGGGTAGTTTCTCCCCATCTTGAAATGTGACTTTGGCATGTAGATTGGAGGATAAGAGTGCTAGGTCCAACGGCGTAGGAATCTAGCTCATACACATACATATATGTATAATACAAGAGATAGATAGGAGAAAGACAAGACTTATGCAGAGGGAGCTGAACTGACCAAAGGGGAAAAAACATCACTAATGATCACATTCTGAAAAACCCCGAGGCAGCATCAAGAGGAAGGAGAGAGACCCTTCCTTGTATATATGTATCGAGCGGTGCACCTAAGAGCTTACAACAATGGAGAAACAATACAACCAATGTGCTCCGGAGATCTTACAATACTAACATAATGTTAACAAATCCCGTTATATTTCTGGGAGAGGTAATACATGTAACGATGATGTAGGGAGAACTTAGACGAAGTATGTAGACTTGCCTAGGGTTGGTTGATTTTGGGATTAGAGATGTGATTTAAGATGTGAGATCAGCAGTCGATGCTATTACAAGTGTATTTATACATGGTGTAACTACATTGGCGTACAAGTCTAGGATTCTTGAATTGTTCTCCTTTCCTTACTGAACACGATTCTTCAAGTAATGTAGTTGAAAGGCTTATAGTTAATGTCTTGTAGAAGATGTGTTTGTTTCCTTTTTGGACTCTTCAACTAATTGTGGCCATTAAAGAGTTGACTAATCTTCCCTTAATGGCATTGATTATATCATTAATAGGGTTGACTACCTCCATTAATATGGTTGACCTTATTAATAGGGTTGACTACCTACTTTAATACGGTTTACCTCATTAATGGCATCATAAATGCCATGAAAGTCAACCCTCTCTTGCTACGATGTTTAGAGGAGAAATCTGGTTTTGTATGTCACTTTGGTGAGGTACTTTATGGAGGTTACCTAAGGTGATGCTAGTGTTGAGGTACACTCAAGTACTGCTCTTGCTACTGGAGACTTGATTTAACCATATTGGGATCTATAGTGGATCTTGCCATACTCGTGTTGGTGCTTTTTAGTGATGATAGGGCTTTACGGGCTTCCTCATTTTTTGCACAGATAGGTTGAGATTATACCTCAATGAGGCAGGAGGGCATTTGCATGACAAGTTTGTCACCCTGAAGGTCTCTTGGTGAAATTAGAGATGGTAGCATACTTTAGAAAAGTGTCGCGAGATACCTCGATGTTGGGGAACCCAGGTCCTCTCACCTTGACCTAGCTTCGAGCTTCTATCCTGGTATAAAGAGGTTGATGCAGTCACGTCGAACTTTATTTGGTGAGCCTAGATGCGTACAAGATGCTCAAATGGTATGGTTAGCCTCACCTTGCTATGTAGGATCATGTGGTAGACTGACCTCAAGGACCTTGATACCCCGTTACATAAGCCCGAATTTGGACCCATGCATGAAAGCTGGGAAATGGAATATTCTACTTTGATCCCTAGCCAATTTTTTCTTTTAACAGAAGTTCTCCCAGACTTTAAAACCGGTACACAGTTGGGGTTGGAGTCAAGATTTCTAACACATGAAGAATTTTCCTATCTCTTCTTACAGGTAACCATTACTTGAAACGAAAATCGTTCCTAACATACTTGGCTCAAGCGAATTAGGGTACCTATTATTCCTACTTTAGGAGTTCTAGTACTTAGGCGAGAAAGATCCTAGTAGGTAATTAAGGCCAATTTGACACCAAGTCTTTATACATATGCAAAACATAGGCAAATCCGGCGTACCTACAAATTAAATTAGCGGTGGCGGACCACAGGTGGGGATATTCCCTTGGTGGAATTTTCGATACTCTAGTAAGTGTAAAATTTGATAAGCGAGAAAGGTAAGATAGACCAAACCGTACTGTTGATCATATGGTTTGAACTTCTGTGGCTAATCTGGGTACCTAGACGAGCTGGGGAAATGATCTTGGTAGGCAATTATGCCATCCAGATCCTTCTTGGTGGGGTTACCCAGCCAAGGAAGTAGGATTACCATTTGGTTATCCTGGTCTCGTGATCTAGCCGCTAGCTATTCTCTTACGCTTAGATCCTTCTTAGGGGTAGTTACCCGACCAAGGCATCAGGAATGCTAGCTAGCTATCATGGTCTCGAGATCTATATCACAACTATGCTCTTACACTCAGACCCTTCTTGGGGGTGGTAGCCTAACCAAGGCATCAGGAATGCTAGCTAGCTATCCTGGTCTAGACGCTTAATATGCTCTTACAATCAGACCCTTTCTGGGGTGGTAGCCCGACCAAGGCATCAGGAATGCTAGCTAGCTATCTTAGTCTCGAGATTTGGATGACAACTATGCTTTTACACTCAGACCCTTCCTAGTGGGGGGTGGTGCCTAACCAAGGCATTAGGGGTAGTGAGGGGGCTTCCTCGACCAATCCCTTGTCTTGAGGCGTTATTGTCGAAATATCATGGCGATCCTCCTGGAGGGATTAATCTGGTCCAAGGCATCAGAAGTGTTGTGTAGCTCTCTTAGCCATGGCGATCATCCTAGAGAGATCTGATCTGGTTAGGGTATCTCGATCATAGGTGAATGGTGATAACAGGAGAACTATCATGGGGATCAAAATCTAAAGAGATACAAACTCATGGAGTTACCAATACAAGGTTGTATCAATGCAATATGGTACCGGTTGGTAACGAGCCTCGCTTTAGGAGCTTTTTCACTAGTAGAATATCTTGAAATGATCTGAGTTATGGGTGTAGAAGATAGAGTGACCTTCTCTAAAATGCGCTTTTCATTGTGACCCGGTCACTAGGAGAAATCGTCCCACGTTGGGGTCAATACCCCTTCCACAGGGGTACTAGAGAGAATAATGAGCTCATAGTCCCAATGTTATGTAACTGGTTTAGAGGCCTGCTTGGGGTAGATAAGAATCTCTAATAATTATAATGGAGCTCGAGACCCCACTGTGAGTGAATAGGGACCTCTGGGTGCTCCCCGAATGGATCGGGACATCGATGTCTCACTAGGTGACCTCTGTATCTATTATGGCTCTTTATTTATGTTTTCAGGTGATTAGGTACATTCCAGATAATTGGTTAAAAGATACAATTTTTTGAGGAAAAAGGTCAAAAAGTTGATGAAGCAGCATCAGGTCTGTGCGCTGGTCTTGCACGGGTCTCAACCCACGCACTATTGGGATTATGCTCGATAGCAAGAGTATAATAATGTATTTGACAATCTTTTCATATTAGTAAAGTGAATTCTAGCTTAACAAATCTTATAGCATTTATAGTTTAATAATTATAATTGTCAAAAGTAAATAATCATAAGGTCAAAAGACTATGAGAAAAGAAGAATTGTTCATACATCTAGATATGTATGAGGCAGACACAATTCGTTAGTTAGTCTTGGATAATATTCACAACTTAAGATAAAAGGTTGGGTGCCTTTATTTTGTCAAACTTGTAGATTCTTTTGCTAGCATTTGAATGGGATCAACTGTGTTATGATGAGTCTAAAATCATCAAAGTGTGGTGTCTTTGGGTGAAAGAATCTAGTGCAGTGGGTGCATTGAATTGGATCACAATGAAGTACTTTATCTAGAATCGTCAATGGATAAAAGTTTTTCATCTGAAGACAATCGAAGAGTCTATCTCAATCCTGAGATAAATGATGGACTTATGGTTGCAAGTGTTATAATTTGAGCTATCAATGAGTATGATTATATAGCGTAGTCTATCCTAGATAGTTTTGTGGTTTTCATTTGTTAATCGATAGAGGCCTTCATTTATGGATATTTTGAGGTATTGGATATTAAATCTTAACATTATGTTTTCAATAGTGTCTATTGAAACATGGCTTTTGGACAAGTCAAAATATCCAAGTTCAAATTTTGGTCATATGAGTAAATATGGTAACTTGAAGAGCTATAGGCGGTTTATGAACTCTTGACGATTACTGATAGTCTTCACGATGATACACTTTCTCCAATAAGGTTGTCTATGGTTTGAGTAAGAAATATTAACTTATTCTATGGTTGTTGGATCACCGTTGAATTTTACGATTGAATTTTTTTATTTAATTCAAGATAAATATTCGAAAGTGCTTCATCATGATTATTTACTTATATAATTTTTGTTATTATAAATAAATCATGGCTCCATCCCTAATCAAAATCCTAAAAGTTAATACTTTAACTGATGATAATTATGTCACGGGGAAAAAGGAAAATTGGGTTGTTGTTATAAGTTGAAAAACCATAACCTCGTTCTGTCTATTCCTAAACTATCAAACTAATGAATCTACTCAGAAGCAAAGAGATGAGTATCAATAGTGGAAGTCTTCAGATGAGATGGTTAAATGGATGTTACGTTATGGCCATCATCTCCGACGTGTTGCAACAGCAGCATGAAGGAATGAAGACTGCTGTCGATATAATGATGTCTCTATAAGAGATATTAGCTATGTGGTCTAGGACGACTAAGAGAGAGGCAGTGACTGTTTTCATGAATCTTAGGATGAAACCTGGATAGACTGTGAAAGATCACATGATGAATGTCATAACACATCTTATAATTGCTAAACTGAATGGTGCTAAGATAGATGGTGAGATGAAAATTGACTCACTATCAGATTTCTTTGATCAGTTCAAGTTGGACTACACCTTGAACAATAAGGAAAATATCTTGCAAGGCCTGATACAAGATGATAAAAGCATCGAGAAAATCCTTGTGTAAAGTAAGGGTTAAAAGATTCATACAGTTAGTAAAGTTGCTTCTGTTAAGACCCGTAGGAAGGTCAAGAAACAACAGAAGAAAAAGCAATTTGGGCATAACCAGAAGGGGTTACCAGGAAAGGAAAAGACTGAATAAGAATGAATTCAACTTGCATTTAGGCAATGGAGCATTGGTGTCCAGTAGTGTAGTGGGAGATATTAGAATCAATTTAGATTCTTATAGGTAATTAGTTTTAATAAACGTTTATTATGTACCACAATTCAAGAGGAATTTAATTTCGGTCTTTTGTCTAAATAAATTTGGATATTCGGTTACTACTAACAAAGGTTTTATAAGAATAACAAATTTGTTTGTAAAAGTACATTGGAAAACGGTTTATTCTACTTGCATAGAAATATCTCTCACTTGTTATACACGGAATTAACGGAACCTAACCAGAAAAGAGTAAAATAATCAAAAGATGAAACCTACCGATGGCATTTGTGCCTAGGTCATATTAACCTAGATAGGATTAAAAGATTGGTTAGTGACGAACCTCTAAGTGACTTAAAGGTTGATCATCTACTAACTTGTGAATCTTGTTTGGAAAGTAAAATGACCAAAAGGTCATTCACGACCAAAGGCAAAGGAGCCATCGAATGTTTAAGATTGATACACACTGATGTGTGTGGCCCTATGAACATTCAAGCAAGAGGTGAATATGAGTACTTCATCACTTTCACGGATGATTACTTAAGATTTGGCTATGTGTATCTCATGAGACATAAGTCAGATGCTTTTGACATGTTCAAAGCATTTAAAGCTGAAGTAAAAAATCAGCTTGAGAAACGTATAAAAATCTTGAGGTCTGTTCATGATGGAGAATATCTATCTGGTGAGTTTCAGCAATATCTTATTGATAATGGGATGATTTCTCTGTTTTCTGCACCAGGTACAACTCAACTAAATGGGGTGGCAGAAGGAAAAATATAACTGTTTTGGACATGGTTTGGTCTATGTTGAGTTATTCAACTCTTCCTAATTGTTTTTGGGGATATACTTTACAAATCGTTAAGTACATTCTAAACAATGTACCATCTTAGTCGGTTCCTAAAACACCGCATGAGTTGTGGACCGAGCAAAAGCCTAGTTTACAACACTTAAGGATATTTGGATGTCCTGTGAACATGTTAAAAGGAAAGACAAAAGATGGAGCCCCGTTTAGAATACATGCATATTTGTAGGGTATCCAAAAGGTACAAAAGGATATTATTTCTATAATCCTTCATATCTTAAAGTATTTGTTTCAACAAATGTTAAATATCTAGAGGAGGACTATATGAATAATTTTGTGCCTAAAAGTAGAATTGTCCTGAATGAGCTTTCAAGAGATACAATTCCACTTGAGGTTTTGCAGACAAGCCCAATTTTAAGTTCCGTACCAACAAAAGATCAATAATCTGCCATACCTCATCGTAGTGGGAGGGTTAGTAGACAACCTGAGAGATACATCGGTCTAGGAGAATCTGTAGAGAGTTTTCCAGATGACGATGATCCCTATACATACAAAGAAACAATGGAAGACATTGATTGTCGTTATTGGAAAACGGCAATGAAATCCGAAATTGAATGTACGTTCAAAAACAAAGTCTGGTCTCTTGTAGACTTGCCTAAAGGGATAAAACCCATCGGGTGCAAGTTGGTATACAAGGGGAAAAGAGGAATGGATGGAAAGGTGGAAACCTTCAAAGCTAGATTGGTAGCTAAAGGTTATACACAGAAGGAAGGTATCAATTATGAAGAAACCTTCTCTCCTGTGGCCATGCTTAAATCCATTAGGATACTCTTATCCATTGCGGCATCTTTAGACCATGAGATTTGGCAAATGGATGTCAAGACAACTTTCCTTAATGGAAGTCTTGACGAAAGCATCTACATGATGCAGCTAGAAGGATTTATTGAAAAAGGCTAAGAGGAAAGAGTATGCAAGTTGTAAAGATCCATATATGGATTAAAGCAAGCATCCAGATCTTGGAACATAAGGTTCGATTAAGCCATGAAATGTTTTGGATTTATTCAAAACCCTGACAAACCTTGTGTATACAAAAGGATCAAAGGCGACAAGTTGGTTTTCCTAGTTTTTTACGTTGATGATGTAGCTGTATTGATATCAATAAAAGATTGGTTAGCAAAACAATTTGATATGAAGGACTTATAAGAAGCAAGTTATATTCTTGGTATCCAAGTCACAAGCGATAGAAAGAATAAAACTATTGCATTATCCCAAGATTCTTACATAGATAAAATCTTGTCTAGGTTTTCCATGCAAGATTCTAAGAAACGTATGTTACCTTTGAGACATGAAATCAAACTTTCTACGGAACAGGTTCCTAAGAATAAGCATGAAGAGCAATTCATGAGTACGGTCCATATGCATCGGCAGTTGGAAATCTCATGTTTGCAATGCTTTGTACTAGGCCAGATATTTGTTTTGATGTGGGCATAGTTAGCAGGTTTCAATCAAAGCCTGGTCCTAATCAATGGATGGCAGTCAAGCATATTTTCAAGTATATTAGAAGAACGAGATATTATATGCTTGTATACTCTGGAGGGGATTTAATTCCAGTTGGGTATACAGATTCTGATTTTCAGTCAGATTCTGGCTCAAGGAGATCAACATCAGGATCTATTCTTGCTATTGGAGGAGGGGCAATCATATGGAGGAGTATCAAGCAATCTTGTATTGCAGATTCCACCACGGAAGTCGAGTATGTTGCCTCATGTGAGGCTGCTAAAGAGTTTGTCTGGTTTCACCAAATCTTGATTGATTTGGAAGTGGTTCCTGATGTGAATAAGCAGATCACTATCTATTGTAACAATAGTGGAGCAGTGACTAATTCGAGAGAACTAAGAAGTCATAAGAGAGGGAAACACATTGAAAGAAAGTATCACCTTTTAAATTAAATTATGCATAGGGAGACGTGACGATAACCAAGATCGAGTCAGTAAAAAATCTAGCGGATCCCTTCACAAAGGTTTTTCCACAAAAGAGTTTTGACTGGCATCTAGAGAACATGAGAATGAGAGATATGACACATTGGCTATAGAGCAAGTGAGAGATTATTGGGATTGTGCTCGCTAGCAAGAGTATAATAATGTATTTGACAATCTTTTCATATTAATAAAGTGATTTCTAGTTTAACAAATCTTATATCATTTATAGTTTAATTATTATAATTGTCAAAAGTAAATAATCATAAGGTCAAAAGACTATGAGAAAAGAAGAATTGTTCATACATCTAGATATGTATGAGGTAGAAATAATACTTAGTTAGTCTTGAATAATATTCACAACTTAAGATAAAAGGTTGGGTGCCTTTATCTTGTCAAAGTTGTATATTCTTTTGCTAGCATTTGAATGGGATCAAATGTGTTATGATGAGTCCAAAATCGTCAAAGTGTGGTGTCTTTGGGCAAAAGAATCTAGTGCACTGGGTGCATTGAATTGGATCACAATGAAATACTTTATCTAGAACCGTCAATGGATAAAAGTTTTTCATTTGAAGACAATCAAAGATTCTATCTCAATCCTGAGATAAATGATGGACTTATGGTTGCAAGTGTTATCATTTGAGTTATCAATGAGTGCGATTATATAGCATATTCTATCCCCGATAATTTGGTGGTTTTCTTTTGTTAATCGATAGAGGACTTCATTTATAGATATGGACATCGTGACTCCATTTATTAAATAAGAGTAGAATATCATCATACGGATGTTTTGAGGTATTGGATATTAAATCTTAACGTTAAGTTTTCAATAGTGTCTATTGTAACATTGCTTATGGACAAGTCAAAATATCCAAGTTCAAAATGTGATCATATGAGTAAATATGGTAATTTGGAGAGCTATAGGCGGTTTGTGAGCTCTTGGTGATTACGGATATTCTTCATGAGGATACACTTTCTCCATTAAGGTTTTCTAAGGTATGAGTAAGAAATATTAACTTATTCCATATTTATTTAAGAGTGCAATTTTAGTTCTTTAGTGGAATGAACTAAACTTAATAGATTGGACCTAAGTGAATCATTTGTTGATTGTGATTGGGTTGTGTCTATTGGAGCTTAAATTTAGATAGCCCGCCAAGATCCCCAATCCACACGAACTTGCATGGATCACTTGATATATTCTACCGGACCAATTTCGGGGTCCATCTAGAGTTGTATTAAGGCATGTGGACTTGTTTCTTTTGTAAGAATGGGTCTAGTTCACATGTGGACTTTTTACTAAGGTCCAATGGATTTAATAAAATAAGAAAAATAATATTTTGGCCCATGTATATGAGTTGGGTGGCAAAGCTATATAGTTTAGCTTAATAATATTAATTTTATTTTATTATTTAATTAAATGGAAATTAATTAATTTGGTAATTAATTAATTATTTAATTAAAAGTCAAAATCTTTTTCCTAGTAGGAGTTGGTCTCCTAATATTATACTATTGTTGGTAGTACAATTAATATTAAAGATTATATTTGATAAACAGATAAATAAAAGGAATTATTTATCTAGTGAAATTAGGAAATCTTTAATATGGTTACTAATACACTATTGGGTAGGATTAGGAGTCTTGGTATAGGAAAGAGTTGTTTTTGGAAAAGGATTCTTGGTCATCATGTAAATCTACCTAAGGGTAGAATTCTTTTTTGAAAAAGATTCTTAACCACCAAGTAAATCCACCTAAGGAAAGGATTCTTGACAACCAAGTAAATCCATCTTAGGAAAGGATTTGTATGCCTATTTATACTACCTCTAAATTTTGGCCAAGAGGGGATTTTGAAGCTCAAACTTTCGTGCAAGCCAAAGAGAATTTAGAGAGAGGAAAAATTTGGCCATTAGATAATTCTAAGAAGGAAAATTCGGCTAAGCCCTAATTTTTCTAAAAGAGTTTTCTACATCTTGGTGAGTAGCAATCGGTGGTCAATCATATGTTTTTATATTTGTGCTTGAACGTGGTCCTTGTGGTTGCTCATACAATACATCTCGGTGAATAGCATTATAGGACTAGTCGACTCTCCCATTTCCTTATTTAGAGGTCGCACTTAAGGCTAGGTTGAACCCAATTTAGGAGTGTCTTTGTGGTTTGTTATTTTAGGTGGCGTGAATGTTTTGGGTGGTTATGGGTACCATATGTATCCATTCTCTTGCATCTCTTATATCCATCATTTTATATTTATCACTTTAATCACCATTCTCACCCATCCATATTCTCTTATATTTGTTTTATTTGTTTCTTTGTTCTCACACACACATAACCCAAATGTTACACTTCACACACATACCACTCTCGCCCTTTCCATGTTCTATTTACATTGCTTTTAATAATCACTAAAACGAGAAATGATTGATGGATAACACCTCCCTATGGATGATACCCTCGCTTACCGCTTTACTAGTTTTCAAAACTTTAAAGCACATTGTGCAGAACTTTTTATAAATATTCTTTTGATACGCAATTTCTTAGCAACGGAAAAAGTGTTCATCAAAATGGCGCTGCTGTCGAGGAAAGGTGTTAATTAGGTGGCTAATCTTAGTTATCTATTTATATAGTTAAGAGTTTTAGTTGTTTTTAGTTTTATTTTGTATCTTTTTACTTCTTTGGTAGTTTTTGTTTTTTTTGTTTTAGGTTCTATGGATAACTTCTGGCAGAACAAGAGACCCATACAAGAGCTTATATATGATCCATATAACCAAAATTTGAAGTCTCACAAATATTCCTCATGGAACTTTAACAATGTCAACATCTATGAGTCGTCTTTCTCATCTGACCAGCAATGAGCACATCATTTGAAGAAGAAATAAGGAGTATCATGCAATCAACTCAACAGATGACAGATGATTTCCTACACTCGCATCAGACAAAAGGTGAAAAGTTAGACATGGACATCTGGAAGAGCAAACAAAGAACACATGAGATTAATTCTTCCTTGCATAGGCTCAATGCTAAGATGAGTCTGATAGCCGGGGAGTTGCAAATAAAAGAAGAAATTGATCAGAAGAGTTGTAGTGCTTTAGATGACTCCGAGCAAGGGAGGACAAAAAATAGTGTACATCCTCTTATAAAAGCATTTGAGAAGGAGGCGAATGTGAATAAAAAGCACCAAAGAAAAAAAGAACAATCCAATAGAAGTTGATGAGCTTATGAAGAAGGAATTTAAGGGCAAGGAAGCCTTGGAAAGGGTGAAAGTTGATGAGCTTGAATGAAGAAACAAAAAGCTCACAATTTAAATTGAATCGGTCAAGGTGGAGAATGGAACCCTCCTAAAGAAGATAGAAAACATTGCTAACAATAACAAGGAGGTAGAAATGCAATTGAAGAGCCTTGAAGCCGAAAGTAGTGCACCCTTGAAAGAGTAAGTGTAGATCAAGGAAGACTTTGCCAAGAGGATACGGTTAATACAAGCAGAAATTGAAACAAGAGACAAGGCCTTAGAGATGTTGAAGTAGAAGGAACTTGACCACCTTGCGAAACTTTCACAAGCTAAGAAAAAAATTGAGGCAATAAAGGAGGTGGTTCGACTTCCAAATGATGAAAAGGTTGCCATGAGTCAAGAAAATTCTAGTTCTAGGATTAACAAACCAAATCCTAGCAAAGCGATGAGGAGGAAGACTAAAAAGAAAAGGAAGCATCCTCCAATCCCACCTCCAACAAAGACCCACCAAAAAGGTATCATTCCTAACCCTATCACCATGTGTCACCACGACCATGAGATTGATCACATTAGACCATTAGGCCATCAATATGCAAGACTAGGCACACGTGGAAATTGTCAACATAGAGAGAATTAAAGGGATGTTAGGAAGATATGGGTTAAGAAGCCTAGGAATATGAAGAAGCCACCTAGGAAAAAAAAATTTGGGTAAGGAAAGACTTGGTTGACCAAGTTAGATGCAATGCGAAGAAAAAAGGGAAATCAACTTAATTTGTTTGTGTTATGAAAAAGAATCAATTTCAAAACTTAGTGAAGCCTCCTTTAGTTGTTGAAACCCCTAGCACAAGTACATAATATGGAATACTTATTTTGTGCATCTTGTTTTTATGCTTTGATTTGTTTTGTTTATTTAGTTTCATTGTTTTCAATAAAAAGTGGTGTTGCAAGTTTTTGTTGGCAACTACATGTATTGTGTGACTTATTTTCCTGAACTTTCTAATGAGCCCTATAAGTGTGCAGATTATCTATAGTTTCCTAAGGAGGCAGATTTTTGCAGCTTGAGTATCAATGCAAGGCTCTTTGCCTCTTGGTAGGAAACATCAACAACCTGTACGTTCGGGAGGGACAAGCAGGCCAAGAGCGCTCATAAAAAGGGCGAGGGCCTTTCTTTAATAGGAGAAGTTGCAAGGAGACATCCCACTTCAGTTTTATTCTCTTAAACTCACTTTTAAAATTACTGCATTATTTTTGTCTTCTAATTTTACTAGCTTTCATTAAATAGTGATGGAATGAGTGTGTGGATGAAGATTTAGATGGTGATATTTTTTTTATTTGATTTGATTGATTTATCTTATGATAAGGATGAGTAGTTTTGGTGCTTATTGAGGATTTTTTAACTTTGTGTTTATTGATATATGCATTTTTTAGATGAATGTGTCGAAGGCTCTTGTGAATACATATGTGAGTGTACAGGTTCATATTGTGCATATATAGCCCCATTTGGTTTTGGGGTAGTACATATACACATACTTGAATAGGTTTTGGCCATATATTAAAAATCGGTTTAGGGGTTATCATGTCACATTCCATTCAATTTTGTTGATGAAATAATGCGTGATGTTGGTTTATGCTTAAATGTCAATATTGCACTTGATTGCCTTATTTTTGATGATGAGCCTATTTGAGTATTTTATTTTTGTTGGGCATTGATTGTGCATGATTAGTGCATGGGTTTGTTTGAGTCATGTTAGGTGTGCACAACTAGGGCAAACTCTCTTGTCTTCAACATTGAGGACAATGTTGGGTATTGGTTTGCGGTGTAAGTGCATTGTTTAGTCGTCTTTTTATTTGTCTTGAGTCTTTTAATTGTCATTTTTTGTCCAATTTTTTCAATTTTGTCTCAATTGCCAGATTTTCGAGCTCTTATTAGCTTGGATGTGATGCCTTCAGTGTGTGCTTTTTGCGAGTCTATACATACATTGTGAGCTTGTGTAACAAATCTTTGTCACTCGTGGGTTTTATTTGCATTGTCATGGGATAGTCCCATCCTTTGTGTGCTTTATTTAAGGAGACTCAGTGCTCTTGAGCCTTGTTCTAATAGTGGAGACACCCGTGAGTTCAAAAACAGAAGCCTTTAAATATGTATTGAGTGTAAATTTTGTTCTATTCTTTAAACACTCTTCTCGTCATTAGTGTCACATGCCATAAGACATACATCTCATACATTTAGTGGATTGCTTAATGGATGCGCTCATTCCCTTGATAGACTAATTATGGAAATGATCTCAGGCAATGTGTGTAATTAACTACTTAAAATGCCTAAACATATTCCTTTATCCCTTATGTGTGCTTCATAGCCAAATTTACGGACAAACACATACCTTTCATTTGGAACCAAAATGTAACCATATAGCCATAGCCAAACACAAGCCTACTTTTAGTGACAATCATGTGGGGTGTATGTCTGCTATATGAAGTATTTGAAAGATGTAAGTGTTGGAACCCCGTTCACCGGTCACGCAGCGGAAATGGTTTTTAAATATTTTTTATACAGATCGTAATCTGTATCTTGGACCAATGAACTTGTGATCGTATTTATTTTCGGAACAAATACATATACTAATTATTACACTAAAAAAATATATATGTAAATACAGCAAATTGTAATCAATAATAAAAAGGAAGATAAAAGAACCATACCAACATTTGGAGGCTCCTTCACTTTTTCGATATGCTCTTGATCTGTACCACTGATCTTCCTCGCTATATCCTGGGACTAGTAACTGTGTGTGGGCGCGTCACGGTTCTCAAGAATTTAAGATAGAGGGTGTAGAGAAAAACAAATGAAGAAACTATTTCTTCTTTAAAAAAAAACTACCTAGAACAATTCTAGTAATAAAAAAATATAGTTTTTTTTCTTCTTCTTAGTGCAATGACTTGCAAACACTAAAGACCAAAAATGTTTTTTTTTTGTTTTTTTTTTCTTTTGTAAGTCTAACAAAAACCCAAAAAAAAAAACACTTTTCTTTTCTTTGTAAATGTATATATATATATATAAAAGTTGTGCGTGAAAACGCACATCACATTTTTTTTTATAATATATATCACATATATAAAAAAAAATTAAAAAATCTAATAAAATCTAATTTGATTTTTAAAACTTTCAAATAAAAAAATATCCCATATCTTTTCTTTGATTTTAATTTTGAATTCAAACTATTTAAATTCAAAAATAAAATATTTAATTTAATAAAATAAAATAATCACATTATCTTATTTTATTCAAAAATAAATATCAACATACACCCTTCATTTAGTGATTAATAACATAATTAAATAATCTCATTATTTAATTTTTTTAATCACCATTATTCATTAATTAAATAATCCCATTATTTAATTAATTCCCAAATAAATACGTGTCACTTTCGTAACACAATTAATTGGACAATCCAATTAATTAACTGTGACCCTTGTTACCTAAATCGATCGGGCTAGCAAGGGGACCTAATGGACCCACTGTATTTTGAGCTCCAATAATCCTCGGAATCATTAATTAAACTCTTTAATTAATATTCCACTAAAAACCCGAAGTTGCACTCTCTCAACTGCAGACGTTTTTACATAGAGCGATACAACTCGGTGTCCATCGATATAGCTATTACATATGGTGTGATCCTCCACAGTAGTTCATAATTAGAGTTGGGTCATAATGTCCGTTATACCCCTCTAATTACATATATCCTTTAAGTACCATTGATTCTCTAATGGACAATAAATCCTATTTCCTCACGGAATTATGAGAGCGCTCATATTGTCCAAACCTCAAATCAACCCTTAAGGTAACTACCATCTACTTTTCACAAGAAGGAGTGGATTCCACTATTGTGTACAAACCTTCCCAGCCACAAGCCAAACCGTAATCCCAACATACGGAGTATATTGATAAGGGAATGCATCTGACCTCACCCATGGTATATCAAAGACCACGATCTAACCTGAAGGAGTAGATAAGACACTCAGGATTAAGATCACCCATATATAGCCATCATTAGTTAATATATATGAATCTCATCGGTAAAAGGATCTTGGTGTGAGATTCATATATATCATGGCCCAGTCCTATATGATCACATCATTCAAGGTGCCTCCATTTCCATATCTAATATGAATGATTTAGGATAGAATCACTATACATCACGGAATGGACCGCAGTTATAGATTAACCACAAATAAAGTACCCAACTTTATTTGCTATCTATGGACTCTTTAGATTGCACATCTCTTACTGTATCCATCCGTATATGACACTCATATACACAGTTTGAGATTACATTCGGTAATCCAAGATGTTAATATGTTCACAAGTTTATAAAATAAATAACATAACATAATGAATTGAACCTTTCTTTTTATTTACTTCATAAATCCATTTACAAGTTACATGTTTAAGGCATAAACCCCAACAGTAAGCTCTAAAGTAAAGATAGCACGTATGTAGGCAACAATGTAATTGTATATGAAATGGCTCAACTTGTTAAATTACTAAAATTTGCACTTAAGAGCTTAATCGTCAAATGTTATGTGATGTTGTACAAAGAGAAAACCAATGAACAGAAAAATCAAAAAGAAAGAAAAGGCAAAAAGAGCAAAGAAAAGAGCCTTGAAAATAAATGTTAAGTACTCACAATGTAGAGTACAATTTTTAAACACAATGTGTGTATAGATGTAAATGCCTAGTTGCTAAGAGTGTCAATGTGTAATAGAGCTTTGTGTGGGGTGTGTGAGTATGTTAAGACATGATTGGTGATCTCTGAACTCAAACTTTTCCCATTTTTCTTTGTTAACCAAATCTAACCCAATGGCCCCATTACAACTAGTGGGAAAGTCCTATTTGATCCATAGTATGTCTTGATTGGGAATGTTTGTTGACAGCTTGAGCTTCCACGTTCATGGCTTAGTGAATCGTTCCTAGGATAGCTCACATACACTTATCGGTTTTTTAATGTAATTGTATGCAATGCATTGGATTTTTATGCATAAATTCCATCATTGCATACCCTGTATGTGTGTGAACATAGGACTCTAAGTGAAAAAAAAAAGAGAAATCGGGTGAGGATTAAAGTCAAAGCGAATTATGCTCAAGGTGTGGGAGTGAATAGCTCCCGATATGAGAGCGCTCTTAGGTGTGGGATTCATGGTAGTGAGAATTTCCCTCAAATGCCTTTGAGTTTTTTTAGATTGCTTGCATATGTTTTGATGAGAACAAGGCAGCTGCATCAAATGATCCATTGCATGTTCCGGTTGGGCCAATAACAATGGCAAGAGCTAAGAGATTCAAAGAATCACTAAATGGCCTAATTCAAGAAACTTGGGCTGATTTTGAATTGTTTAAGTCCAAGATAAGCCCACATGAAGACCAAGACATAATTAATGTCATCAAGGCAATTGATTGGGCCGAATAAGGAAGACTTGGGTGTGTGGCACAAGCTAAGAGAAGAGTCAACTTTGGCTGATTTATTCCCTTTTAATTTCCAAAGAATAATAGTTGATTTGTTTCCCAAATTAAGGGGCTGATTTGTTTCCAGATTTAGCTTTCCAATTAGGGAGCAAGTCAATAGTTTCTCAAATTAGTTTTCTTCTGATTATAAGGCCTTAATGGCCGAATTATCTTGTTTCCTTTAGGATGGCTTATAGCCTTTCTTTTCGTTTAGGGTTTTAGTATATAAAGGAACGAATTGGATGTAATTCGACAGACTTGAATTGAATAAAAATTGTGAGAGTTCACCTCTTTTTTGGTTATGAAAACTTGACTTATCACTCACATCTTCTTCTTGTTCTTGAGTGTGGCGTCTTCAACTTCTTGATACCGTTGGTTCTTACCTCCTTATAGGTAACGGGTCACTGTCCGATAACATTCTTGTTTATAAACTTGGTTAGAAAATGATCCTTCGTTACCATATATTGGTTCCGGGTCTCACTGCTCTTGGTGAGGTTCATATCAGTTGGTATCAGAGCTTAGGCTTCTAAATCAGGTTTAATCTATCCTTGTTCTTTCTCTTCTCTTCTCTGTATTCATTTGTTTCAACAACAACAACAACAAAAAAACACTTTTGATCAAATTATGTACCAAAAAAAAAAAGTACCAAAAGCTTGCTTGAGTCCACTTGATCAAGGCCGGTAAAAAAAAAAAAAAAAAACGTTTGATCAAATTCGGTACCAAAAAAAAAAAGTACCAAAGGCTTGTTTGAGTCCACTTGATCAAGGTCGGTAAAAAAAATAATTTTTTTTTTGGGTCGTGTAGTTGAACCTATATCAACTATTTCTATTCATCATCTTGATTCCGTGCATTGATATTCAAAAAAAAAATTAATAGCTAAAGAATTCCGCCTTCATTATTCTTGTCATTTTGCTTTGTTACTTCTATTTTTCTTGTACTTCTTGTGAGTGTCCGTATAAGTCAAAAAAAAAAGAAGGAAGAACTGAAAGAGTTAACAAACAGTGAAAAAGGCAAGAGTGTGTGAGCTCATCAGAGGGTAAAAGCCAAAGAATTGAGTGAAAACACGAGTGTGAGTGCCACCATCTTTGAGAGTAAACACGTGAGGGAGTGTTTGTGAGGCTTACTAATTTCTTTTGTTTTGCAGGTTTCAAATATGTCACTTGATAAAAGTATAAACTTATCTGATGATGCACCAGAAACGATAGATCTTAATTTTTTGTATAAAGCCATACAAAAAAACATAGAGCGGATGGAGATTAAGATTGGTGAGGTGCATGATAGGATAGATAAGGTGGAGTCTAGTTCACAAAGGGTGCAACCAATTAGGGTTCCTAATGTGGAACGAAGAGAAAGAAACCCACCTAGGAATGATTATGAAGATGATTATGGGAATGACCTAGAGGAGGGTGATCGCATGTCCAATGTGGGTACAGGTAGATTGAGGCGTGAAATTGGAGGTAGAGGAGTTAGGTATGGGAATAGAGAAGATAGATATGGGTATAAAGGAGATAGGTATGGAGAGAGGGCTGATAATAATTTGGGTAGTATAAAGGTGAAAATCCCAACGTTCCAAGGTAAAACTGATCCTGAAGCTTATTTAGAGTGGGAGAAAAGAATAGAATTGGTATTTGACTGCCATAACTATTCTGAATTAAAGAAGATAAAGTTGGCTGCCATAGAATTTACTGATTATGCTATCGTTTGGTGGGATCAATTCATTGTGAGTAGAAGACAAAATGGAGAAAGACCTATTGAGACTTTGGAGGAGATGAAAGTTGTCATGAGGAAGCGTTTCATTCCGAGTCACTATTATAGGGGTTTGTTTCAAAAATTACAAACCCTTACTCAAGGGTCTAAGTGTGTTGAATATTACTACAAGGAGATGGAGATAGCCATGATTCGAGCTGATGTAAAGGAAGACCGAGAGGCTACTATGGCTAGGTTTCTAAGTGGACTAAACCGAGACATAGCAAATCTGGTGGAGTTGCAACATTATGTTGAATTGAGTGACATGGTACACATGGCAATTAAGGTGGAACAACAGTTGAAGAGAAAGAGTTCCACACGGGTTGGGTAAAATTCGGGTTCTTCATCATCATGGAAACCGAATTGGAGCAAGAGGGATGGCCAACCTAGTTTCAAGGCCAAGGCCGAACCTTTAAGAGATCATAAAGTAGGAGGCACATTAAAACAAGGTACATCAGATTCTCAACCTTTTAGAAATCGTGACATTAAGTGCTTTAAGTGTTTGGGAGCAGGTTATATTGCATCTCAATGCCCAAACAAGAGAGTAATGGTTTTGAAGGATGATGGTGAGATCGAATCTGAGGGTGAATCTGATGATGAGTCCATGCCACCTTTGGAGGATGCAAGTGATATTGAATATCCGGTGGACGGAGAGCTTTTGATGGCGATAAGAGCTCTTAGTGCTCAAGCCAAGGAAGATGATGAGGTACAACGTGACAACATTTTTCATACCCGCTGCCATGTTAATGATAAGGTATGTAGCATGATCATTGATGGGGGGTGTTGTACTAATGTGGCTAGCACTAATTTTGTGGAGAAATTGAATTTAGCCACTTTGAGGCATCCAAAACCATATAAATTACAGTGGTTAAATGATAGTGGGGAAATCAAGGTGACTAAACAAGTGTTGGTGACGTTTTCAATTGGAAAGTACAAAGATGAAGTCCTTTGTGATGTGGTACCAATGAATGAGGGCCATATCCTTTTGGGGAGACCATGGCAGTTCGATAGGCATGTGACCCATGATGGGTATACCAATAGATACTCTTTTGTACTCAATAAAAAATCAATCACTTTTGTACCTTTAACCCCAAAACAAGTGTATGAAGATCAAGTAAGGTTAAGAAAAGAGAGAGATGTCAAAAAAAAGAGTGAGAGTGAGAGTGAGAGTGAGAGTTCAAAAGAAAGAGAGAGAAAAGAAAAAGATTCTGAAATAGCAAAAAAAGAAAAAAAAGATGAAAAAGAAAAAGCGGTTGTTGAGAAAAAAAGAGAGAGAAAACAAGTATGCTTTTATACAATGGAAAGTGAGGTCAAAAAGGCTCTATTTTCAAATCAGCCAAAGTTTGTACTTTTGTACAAACAGGCTTTCTTTAGTAATAATGAACTTAACCCTTCCTTGCCTAGTGTTGTTGTTTCTCTATTGCAGGACTTTGATGAAGTGTTTCCCGAAGAGATGCCTATTGGTTTACCACTAATAAGGGGGATTGAGCACCAAATTGACTTTGTACCCGGAGCACCCATCCCAAATAGACCAGCATATAGAAGTAATCCTAAGGAAACAAAGGAACTTCAAAGGCAGGTTAGTGAGCTCATGGAAAAGGGGTATGTACGTGAGAGCATGAGTCCTTGTGCGGTTCCCGTATTGCTTGTGCCAAAGAAGGATGAAACATGGAGGATGTGCGTTGATTGTCATGCCATCAACAATATCACTGTAAAGTATCGACATCCTATTCCTAGATTAGATGATATGCTTGATGAATTACATGGTTCTATTGTTTTTACTAAAATTGATCTTAAAAGTGGATATCATCAAATTAGGATGAAGGAAGGTGATGAGTGGAAAACTGCTTTCAAAACAAAATATGGATTATATGAGTGGTTAGTTATGCCTTTTGGATTCACTAATGCACCAAGTACTTTCATGAGATTAATGAACCATGTTTTGCGTGCTTTTATTGGAAATTTTGTGGTTGTTTATTTTGTTGACATTCTGATTTATAGCAAGAACTTGGATGAGCATGTTGAACATTTAAAACTTGTTTTAGGTGTTTTAAGAACAGAAAAGTTGTTTGCTAATCTCAAAAAGTGCACCTTTTGCGCCGATAAACTTGTATTTCTGGGCTTTGTTGTTAGTGCTAAGGGAATTGAGGTTGATGAAGAAAAGGTTAAGGCAATTAAGGAGTGGCCGAAACCTACCAATGTGGGACAAGTGAGAAGTTTTCATGGGTTGGCTAGTTTTTATAGAAGGTTTGTGAAAGATTTTAGTAGCGTAGCTACACCTTTAACCGAAGTTATCAAAAAGAATGTGGGTTTTAAGTGGGGTAATGAACAAGAAAAGGCATTTAACTTGATTAAGGAAAAATTAACTAATGCACCTTTGCTTGCTTTGCCTGACTTTGCTAAAACTTTTGAAATTGAGTGTGATGCTTCAGGAATAGGTATTGGAGCTGTTATAATGCAAGAAGTTCGTCCCATTGCATATTTTAGTGAGAAGATAAGTGGAGCAGCCTTGAATTATCATACCTATGACAAGGAGATGTACGCTTTGATTAGAGCATTGGAAACTAGGCAACACTACCTTTGGCCAAAAGAATTTGTGATTCACACGGATCATGAGTCCTTGAAGCATATAAAGGGGCAACACAAGCTAAATAAGCGGCATGCCAAGTGGGTGGAGTTCATTGAAACATTTTCATATGTGATCAAGTACAAAAAGGGTAAGGAAAACGTGGTCGTTGATGCTCTGTCAAGAAGGTACGTTCTACTTTCTACTTTGGATGCTAAATTGTTTGGTTTTGAATACATTAAATAGTTGTATGTGGAAGATTCTGATTTTGGCAATGTGTTCAATGCATGTGAAAAGGCTGCATTTGGTAAATTTTATAGGCATGATGGATTTTTGTTTAGAGAAACTAAATTATGTGTGCCTAAGAGTTCTTTGTGTGAATTGCTTGTTAGAGAAGCTTATGGGGGAGGTTTGATGGGGCATTTTGGTGTAGCTAAGACGCTAGATACTTTGCATGAACATTTTTTTTGGCCTCATATGAAACGTGATGTAGAAAGAATCTGTGAGAAATGCATTACTTGTAGACAAGCCAAGTCTAGGATTAAGCCTCATGGATTGTATACTCCTTTGCCTATACCTAGTGAACCTTGGATTGTTATTTCTATGGATTTTGTGTTGGGTTGGCCTAGGTCAAAAAGGGGTAGGGACTCTATATATGTGGTTGTTGATAGGTTTTCTAAAATGGCACATTTCATTCCTTGTCATAAAACCGATGATGCATCACATATTGCTGATTTGTTTTTCAAAGAAATTGTAAGATTGCATGGCATGCCTAAGACCATTGTTTCGGATAGAGATGCTAAGTTCTTAAGCTACTTTTGGAAGACTTTGTGGGGTAAATTAGGTACTAAACTTTTATTTTCTACTACTTGTCATCCACAAACTGATGGTCAAACTGAAGTAGTTAATAGGACTTTATCTACCTTGTTGCGTGCTATAATACAAAAGAACTTTAAAACATGAGAGGATTGTCTGCCGCATGTAGAGTTTGCTTATAATAGGAGCGTGCATTCTGCAACTCATTTTTTGCCTTTTGAAATTGTGTATGGTTTTAACCCATTGACCCCTTGGATTTAATTCTTTTACCTTTGAATGAGCATGTTAACTTGGATGGAAAGAAAAAGGCAGATTTTGTTAAGCATATCCATGAAAAGACTGGGAAAACGTAGAGAGACGAACTAAGCAATATGCCAATCAAGCAAATAAAGGGCGTAAGAAGGTTGTGTTTGAGCCCGGTGATTGGGTGTGGTTGCATATGAGGAAGGAACGATTCCCAGCCCAGCGGAGTTCTAAACTACTTCCAAGGGGAGATGGCCCATTTCAAGTGATTGAAAGAATCAATGACAACGCATACAAGTTGGATCTTCCAGGTGAGTACAATGTTAGTGCAAGCTTCAATGTTTCTGATTTGTCTCCTTTTGATGTAGGTGACGATTTGAGGGAAAATCCTTTTCAAGAAGGAGGGAATGATGAGAACAAGGCAGCTGCATCAAAGGATCCATTGCATGTTCCGGTTGGGCCAATAACAAGGGCAAGATCTAAGAGATTCAAAGAAGCACTAAATGGCCTAATTCAAGACACTTGGGCTGATTTTGAATTGTTGAAGTCTAAGATAAGCCCACATGAAGACCAAGGCATAATTAATGTCATCAAGGCAATTGATTAGGCCGAATAAGAAAGACTTGGGTGTGTGGCACAAGCTAGGAGAAGAGTCAACTTTGGCTGATTTATTCCCTTTTAATTTCCAAAGAATAATAGTTGATTTGTTTCCCAAAATTAAAATTAAGGGGCTGATTTGTTTCCAGATTTAGCTTTCCAGTTAGGGAGCAAGTCAATAGTTTCTCAAATTAGTTTTCTTCTGATTATAAGCCCTTAATGGCCGAATTATCTTGTTTCCTTTAGGATGGCTTATAGCCTTTCTTTTCTTTTAGGGTTTTAGTATATAAAGGAACGAATTGGATGTAATTCGACAGACTTGAATTGAATAAAAATTGTGAGAGTTCATCTCTTTTTTGGTTATGAAAACTTGACTTATCACTCACATCTTCTTCTTGTTCTTGAGAGTGGCGTCTTCAACTTCTTGATACCGTTGGTTCTTACCTCCTTATAGGTAACGGGTCGCGGTCCGATAACGTTCTTGTTTATAAACTTGGTTAGAAAATGATCCTTCGTTACCATATATTGGTTTCGGGTCTCACTGCTTGGTGAGGTTCATATCATGTTTACTCCTCTCTATCACACATCCTTGCATCTCATCACCGGTTGGACATGCGACTTATTGGATTATTTGATTTTGAGTCATAGTTCGAGTCATTTTTGTTTGAACTTTGTTTGTTATAAGTTTGCTCGAGGATGAGTAAAGGTTTGATTTGGGGGTATTTGATCATGCCAAAATTGTTATATATTTTGACCCTCATTTCCTTAACCTCTGTCTCGTTTTCAGGTGTTTTTGCGTCACTTAGGGTGCGTTTGGCACCTGGATGGGATAGGACGGGACGAGACATGACAGGACAATATAGGATGGGACTGGATAACTGCTCCATATTGTGTTTGGAATACCTGGGACAGAACTGTTAATTGTATTTATATACTTTTGGTATGATTGGGACAGGATAGGACAAAAGGTACAAATGACTAGAATGCCCTTCTTATTTTATCAAATTTTTATTACCACATAATAACGACATATAGGATTTTGGCTCATAATAAAATGATATTTTTTTTATTTTAATAAATAAATATTTTTATAATACTGTAATTGAAAAATACTTATGTATGTCATTGGTTGGATTTTACAAGCAATTGTTTGGAATTTAATAGATTTACAAAAAATAGAAAAATAATGAAAAATAAATAAATACATATATATATATATATATATATATATATATATATATATATATATATATATATATATTTTAAGATCTGGAACCCAATCTCTCAATATATTTTTTCTCAAGAGATAAAATTAAAGTAAAAAGTTGAAAGTCAATTGAAAAAGTTTATACAAAAATTTGAAAAAATTGGAAATTGTAATATTTTTCATTTCTCCTAAGTATGTCGCCAGATTCCCCAAAACTTCTACCGTTGTCTTCTTCTCCTTCTTCTTTTTTTATAAATATCGATCCACACCTCTACTCTGTTTTCTTCTCCAAAGTCTTCAGAAACTCCATTGATTGGAATTCTTTCTTCACTAAAACTGCAACCTAACAAAAAAAAATATCTCAGAGCCACCAATTGGAGTGGCAGTTGTGGCAGCAACGATCTGAGAGAGAGAGGTTGTGAGGCGTCTAAGGAGAGATAGATCTTAATAACACCAAATCAATTCCACAAAATTCATCCTAATAATTAATTTGTTCTTAAATCAATTAAACACAAAAAAGTCTAGAAAACAAACAGAAGAAATAAAAAATCTGGAAAAATTGATTTCCCACAAATCATCATCGTCATCATCATCGATGTTCAACACCAAATAAAAATCTGAAAACAAATCAAAAACCCAACCATCACCAGATTCAACCATTGATTTCATGGTGGGATTTTGGGTGTTGTTTTGGTGGTGGCAGTTCTCCAGTGGGAAGATCACCATGATTAGACAGTGTTCACGTGCGCCGGAAAACCAAGTCAGCGACGAGTTATGGCAGTTTGAAGAGAAGACCAATGATTAGGTTGGAGAGAAGAGAGATGAGAGAAAAAAGGAAAGAGGAAAGTGGAAAGAAAAGAGAGGGGTTTTAATTTATGTAGTTGTAATTTTTGGAAGTTTTAAGATAAAATTGTCTTTTTGGTGTGTGTCCCATGCATAGGACAAGCCTGGCCGAGGGTCTGAGGTGGGACCAGATTTTGTGGTTTTTATCCCACTCTGTCCCGTCCCACGCTAATAGCGCACCAAACGTGGACAAGAAAAAGTTGTCTCGTCCAGTCCCTTCCCGTGTACCAAACGCACCCTTATGGCTCTATATATATGTTTCAGGTGATTATGTACATTCCAAATAATTGAAAAGAAGATGAGGTTTTATACGGAAATAGGTCAAAAAGTTGATGAAGTAGCATCAGGTCTGTGCACTGGTCTTATGTGGGTCCCAACCTATGTACAACCTGTGCACTGGTCTTATGCGGGTCCCAACCTATGTACAACCCGTGCACTATGAAGGAAGTAAAAGCCAGACCATTATGCGGGTCTACACCCACGCACCATAGCGTAAGTGTCCGTGCATTCCTTTAAAACCGGGAGCTGGAATTAAAGCATCAGGGCAAAGCGCGGGTCTACATCAGTGCACCATCACGCAAGTGTCCACACATTGCACTTTAACCGGGAGATGAAATTAGGGCACAGGGTATTTATGTGGGTCCTACGCGGGTCTCAACCAGTGCATTATACACGACAGGTCTGCACATCAGCGTTTTCAGACCTATTTTAGAAACCCTATAAATATATCTTGTTCTTATCATCTTAGAGATGAATTCTGAATCTAAGAATCATTTCTTCTCTCTCCCAAACACTTTCTCTCATCTCTAACCACTAACCTAGGTTTAGGAATCATTCCCCACCAAATCTAACCATCCTCCATCATCATCTACTCAAGGACACTTGGAGATTGGATCAAAGCTTCAAGAAAGGAGGAGTTTCTCACCATAGGTCTTATCTATCTCTTTTCTCCTTGTTATTTCATTGTAATTGTCATGAGTAGCTAAACAACCCACTAAGGGATTAATGTGAACACTTATGGATATTGGGCTTTGTAATGAACTCTATTTGTAATCTAATTAAATCTATAAATTATGTTATATTCATTGTTTTAATTGCTTCCCTTAGTTGATTTGTCTTTGATTGTACATTCCTCTCTTAGCTAAGTGATTGAGGGAATTAATTAGGTAGTTTACTTGGTATACATCTATTTGGTCTTCTTAAACTCATGTAATTTTTGGGTGATTGGGTATACATCTACTCAATCTCCCTAATATAAATTTGATGGAACAGTCAAACGAGAGTACATCCTCGGAGAGACCCAGACTTAATAATCTCAATTTTAATCTAATCTTGAACGGGTGATCAATTCTATACATCTAGGATGGTTGTGTTGGGATAATGCTCGATAGCAAGAGTGTAATAATGTATTTGACAATATTTTCATATTAATAAAGTGATTTCTAGTTTAACAAATCTTATAGCATTTATAGTTTAATTATTATAATTGTCAGAAGTAAATAATCATAAAGACTAAGAGAAAAGAAGAACTGTTCATATATCTAGATATGTATGACGTAGACACAATTCTTTAGTTAGTATTGAATAATATTCACAACTTAAGATAAAAGGTTGGTCGCATTTATCTTGTCAAAGTTATAGATTCTTTTGCTAGCATTTGAGTTGGATCAAATGTGTTATGATGAGTCTAAAATCATCAAAGTGTTGTGTCTTTGGGCAAAAGAATATAGTGCATTGGGTGCATTGAATTGGATCACAATGAAATACTTTATCTAGAACCGTCAATGGATAAAAGTTTTTCAATTGAAGACAATCAGCGAGTCTATCTCAATCCTGAGATAAATAATGGACTTACGGTTGCAAGTGTTATCATTTGAGTTATCAATTAGTATGATTATATAGAATAGTCTATCCTCGATAGTTTGGTGGTTTTCATTTGTTAATCGATAGAGTACTTCATTTATAAATATGGACATCCTAACTCCATTTATTAAATGAGAGTAGAATATCATCATATGCATGTTTTGAGGTATTGGATATTAAATCTTATCGTTAAGTTTTCAATACCGTCTACTGAAACATGGCTTCTGGACAAGTCAAAATATCCAAGTTCAAAATGTGGTCATATGAGTAAATATGGTAACTTGGAGAGCTATAGGCGGTCTATGAGCTCTTGGCGATTACTGATATTCTTCACGAGGATAAACTTTCTCCATTAAGATTGTCTAGGGTATGAATGAGGAATATTAACTTATACTATCTTTATTTAGGAATTCAATTTTACTTCTTTAGTAGAATGAACTAATTAATAGATCGGACATATGTGAATCATTTGTTGATTGTGATTGGGTTGTGTCTATTAGAGTTTAAATTTAGATAGTCAGCCAAGATCCCCAATCCACACGAACTTGCATGGATCACTTGATATATTCTACCGGACCAATTTCGGGGTCCAACTATAACTGTATTAAGGCCTGTGAACTTGTTTCTTTTTGTAAGAATACGTCTAGTTAACATGTGGACTTTTTATTAAGGTCCAATGGATTTAATAAAATAAGAAAAATAATATATTGGTCCATGTATATGTGTTGGGCAGCAAGGCTATATAAAATAGCTTAATATATTTTTTTATTTTATTATTTAAGTAAATGGAATTTAATTAATTTGGTAATTAAATAATTATTTAATTAAAAGTCAAAATCTATTTTCTAGTAGGAGATGGTCTCCTAAAATTATACTGTTGTTGGTAGTATAATTAATATTAAAGACTATATTTGATAATTAGATAAATACAATATTTTTTTATGTAATCAAATTAGAAAGTCTTTAATACGGTTACAAATATACTATTGAGTTGGATTAGGAGTCTTGGTGAAGGAAATGATTCTTTTTGGAAAAGGATTCTTGGTCACCAAGTAATTCCACCTAAGGATAGAATTCTTCTTTGAAAAGGATTCTTAACAACCAAGTAAATCCTTCTCAGGAAAGGATTTGAAATCCTAATAAATTTCCAAGAAGGATTTCAGCCAGCCCTATATATATGTATATATATATATTTATATATATTTATATATATATATGTATATATATAATTATATATATATATATATATATATAATTTCGGCTAGCCATGTAGTTGGACTAAGAGAAGAATTCGGCCAGCTCTAGTTCTTTTTGGAGAGAAAATTCGGCTACAATAAAATTTTGAGGGAGAAACATTTGTTTTTTGTTATGGACAAAATTCGATCAACCCTACGAAATAGTGTGAGAATCGAAAAAGAAGAAAAGGAAGAAAGAACGTTTAGTTTTTGATAGTACACTAGTGGCCTTTACATTAAAAGGTTTTGTGTACAACATCGAATCAAGGTTCACGCGAGTTTAAAACAAATTGATTGATAATTCACAAGTGACCTAACGTCCTTTGTTTTCTTCTTGGAGGATTATTGTAACTAACAAAGAAAAAGATTTTGTTTGTTTCCATCCTCAGGTATAAAATTTAAAGAAAGAGAGCCCACACTCCTAGGTGATTCATGTTCGTGATTGGATTGGAAGATCTTACGGATTGGAAGATCTTACGGATTCAATTCGGTGCTAGTTCAATTGTCACGAGAAAAAGGTACGACACTTTTTATATACATCAATTAATCTAGGGTTAAGGTTTATGTTATTTAAAAGGGAAAATTTTTATTTATACTGAAACCCTAATTTATAAATTTTCACGCTTCCGCTGCACGATTTTCCCTAAAATTGGTATCAGAGCCTAGTTGTACCCATGATTAATTTATGTATGTTTACGTGAATCTTTTTCTTTTTATTGTAAATAAGCATGTTTTAGAAAAAGATGACACTCTAGGTATTCACATATACATTTACATTGGAATGTATAGATATATATATATATATATATATATATATATATATATATATATTTTATATGTAGTTTGTTATTGCTCAATTTTGGTCCAAGAATTTCAATGTATTTTGTTTTGGGATTGTAACAAGAAGGGTGACCTATCATCGCCATAATTTCCATCTTGGCAGTTGCTAAATTTTTATTTATTTTATTATAATAAAAATATTTCACTATATTGTAATAAAAAAATAAAAACTACAGTATTTTTTAATTTAAAATTCTTCTGAAATACATTCAAGTATCGAAGACTCGAAGGTTTGAAGAATTAGAAGCAACCGGAACAAGTTTGGGACCGTGCAAGCCATAGCAACAAACGTGCATGCGAAGAGCATGTGGCCATATTTGTTATGGCATGGGCTGCTCAAGGCAGCCTTTTTTGGGGTTGTGGCATGTGCATGCCCATAGGTAGGAGCCAAGGGTGCGCACGCTCATGGGAGGCAGCCGAGGGAGTCTAAACGACGAAGGTAGTGTGAAGACTTGTTCTCCAAGAAAGGAGTTTTTTGTATTCCAAGACATGTAATTTACTTGCTTTTCTAAGATGGAACAAAATTGTAGCTATTTATATTTTTGTAAATATTGCAATCTTTGTCATTGTTTGATAAAATATCATATAGAATAGGAGTGCCACTCATATATCTCTTTTGGCATGAACATGCATAGAATGGTTTAGGTATCTAAATTGGCATCTAGATAACTTGATAAATCATTCTTTGGAATTCGATCACACACCTTAAATAATTGAGTGGGAATGTGTTTTGGAACACCTACGGCCTCCAAGTTTAGTTAAGCTTTTTGTTTCATGTAATAACCTCCCAAGAGGTATTCATGAATGGAATTTAGCAAGATACTTCCTTACAAAGATAGACTAGGCAATTAGCCCAAACGATATCTACTCCCAAATGAGGGATATTCGTGAGGGATTATATTGAAGGTCGATAACTTGGTAACACACTCAATGTAATTTTATTAATATCCTCCCAAGAGTTCCTGTTAATAAAAACAAGGCTAAAATTAAAAACATTGGTTGTTATGTTAACAATTAGGTGGGAACTAGTCCAACTAGTAAATGTTGTGAACTCCCAAAGGGGCGTGACATTTATTTGTGTTGGATCACCGTTGAAATTTTACGATTGAGTTATTTTATTTTATTCAAGATAAATACTTGAAAGTGCTTTATCATGATTATTTACTTATATAATTTTTGTTATTGTTCAGAAATCATGACCCCATCCCTAATCAACATCCTAAAAGATAATACTTTAACTGTTGATAATTATGTCACATGGAAAAGGAAAATTGGGCTTTCATTGCAATCTGAAAAGCATAAGTTCGTTCTGTGCAATCCTAACCCACCTACTCCTACTAATAAATCTACTAAGGAGCAAAAAGATGAGTATCAACAGTGGGAGTCTTCTGATGAGATGGCTAAATGTTACATTATGGCCACCATCTCTGTCGTGTTGCAATAGCAACATGAAGGAATGGAGAATGCTGCCGATATAATGATGTCTCTAGAGGAGATGTTTGCTATGAGGTCTAGGACAACTAAGAGAGAGGCAGTGACTGCTCTTGCGAATCTTAGGAAGAAACCTGGACAGGGTGTGAAAGATCACATGATGAAAGTCATAGCACATCTCAACATTGTTGAACTGAATGGTGCTGAGATAGATAGTGAGACCAAAATTGACATGATTGTCAATTCATTGTCAAATTCCTTTGATCAATTCAAGTTGTACTACACCTTGAATAATAAGGAATACACCTTGTAAAGCATGATGCAAGATGTTCAAAGTGCGGAAAAAATCCCGAAGGGTCAAGAGATTCATACCGTAGGTAAAGTTGCTACTGTTAAGACCCGTAAGAAGGTCAAAAAACAATAGAAGAAAAAATCAACTAGGACAAACTAAGAAGGAGACAAAGAAAGTAACCAAGATCAAAGGAAAGTGTTTCTTTTGTGGTAAATAGGGATATCGGAAAAGAAATTGCCCAAAGTCTCAAGACAAGAAGGAAAAAGGTAATATTAATTATCTTAAAACATGTTTTTTGGTGGATTATATGGATTCTTCGATCATACACTCCGAAGACACTAATCATGTTTGTTTTTCCTTAAAGGAGTTCAAGGAAAGGAGAAGGCTTAATAAGAACGAATTCAGCTTACGTTTAGGTAATGGAGCGTTGGTGTCTGCTAGTTCAATGGGAGATATTAGAATTAGTTTTGATTCTTATAGGCATTTAGATTTAAAGGACGTTTATTATGTACTCAATTCAAGAGGAATTTAATTTCAGTTTCTTGTTTAAATAAATTTGGTTATTCGGTTACTTTTAATAAATCTTTTATTATTAGTAAGAATGACAAAATTATTTACAAAGGTACATTGGAAAACGGTTTATTCTATTTGCACGGAAATATCTCTCACTTTTTAGACACGGAATCAACGGAACCTAATCATAAAAGAATAAAATTATCAAAAGATGAAAACCTACCTATGGCATTTGCGCCTAGGTCATATTAACCTTAATAGGATTAAAATATTGGTAAGTGACTTAAAGGTTGATGATCTACCAACTTGTGAATCTTGTTTGGAAGGTAAAATGACCAGAAGGTCGTTTACGACCAAAGGCACAAGAGCCATTGAATGTTTAGGATTGATACACACTGATGTGTGTGGACCTATGAGCATTCAAGCTAGAGGTGGATATGAGTACTTCATCACTTTCACGGATGATCACTCAAGATTTGGCTATGTGTATCTCATGAGACATAAGTCGGATGCTTTTGACATGTTCAAAGCATTTAAAGATAAAGTAGAAAATTAGCTTGAGAAATGCTTAAAAATCTTGAAGTCTGATCATGGTGGAGAATATCTATCTGGTGAGTTTCAGGAATATCTTATTGATAATAGGATAATTTCTCAGTTTTCTGCACCAGGTACACCTCAACAAAGTGGGGTGGCAGAAAGAAGAAATAGAACTCTTTTGGACATGGTTAGGTCTATGCTGAGTTATTCAATGCTTCCTAATTCTTTTTAGGGATATGCTTTACAAAACTGCCATGTATATTCTAAATGATATACCATATAAGTCAGTTCCTAAAACACCCCATGACTGATTGACCAGACAAAAGCCTAGTTTACAACACTTAAGGATATTTGGATGTCCTGCGCACGTTTTAAAAGGAAAGACAGAAAAGATGGAGTCCCATTCAGAAACATGAATATTTGTAGGTGTTAGGTTTTAGTTTGTGTTGGCATTAATTCCATATCAAAATGTTGTTTACTTGTAATGATTTAGTTATTTAGATTCATGATGATTCAAGCTTTAAGGAAGAAGAAACAACAAGTCAAAGCAAGTTCTAAGTCTTCAATAGAAAGGATGCAATATGGTTCAACAAAGGTATACTAAGACCTTATCTTTCTCTTACAAGGCTTAGGCACACACACACATATCATACATTTGTGTCCCTGCATTGTTCTGCACCATTATAGGCACATACATACAATTCATTCATATGTGTCCTTACATTATTGTGCACCATGTATAACACATTCACACACTTGAAGATGAGTGCTCATGCATTGGTATGGAAATAACATGTTTTTTGGAATATGCATGATTGGAAACTATCTCTATGTAGTTTGTATTCTAGTGTGAATTGTGTTTGTATGTGTATATGTTTGTATAACATGGATATTAAACTTGAATTTAGTATTAAATCATTCTTCAATGAGTTCCGGTCTTTTCGGTTACTCAAACTACTGATTTCAAGTTCTAAGTCAAAAGATACTACACTTTCAACTCATGTTGCATACATTGTCTTCGTATTCGTATATTGAGTCAAATTATTATTTTTTGGGTTGAGTATCTTATATTTCCATGTCCATGTGAGAGTTATGGTTTGTAATCCACAAACAGATTTGAATTCCGAGTTTGGAGGCTGGAGAATGGTCAAAGAACGCGAAGAAAGGTCGAAGGAGAAAGAAGCAAGCAATGTCTTCTTTCCCGAGATGGCGTGTGGCCATCTAGGGGCAGAAGGCTTGCTGCCCCGAGATGCCCACGTGCCATCTTGGGCAGCAAGCTTGCTTGGCTTCTTCTTGCCCCACTTGGTCATTTCACATGTCCAAGTTTCCACTCTTTTATAAACTCTTTCCCTCTCACATTTCATTCTAAGAAGAAATTTAAAACAAGTGTGCAGAAATTTTCTCTCTAAATTTTCTCACATTCCAAACACCATAACTTCTTCATTTTAACTCAGATTTGAGTGATTCAAAGATGAGAGTGTTCATCTATTCATCCTCTATCTTTTCTATGAAGTTTTGAGTTAATTTTGCTGCTGTTTTGGTGTTTAATCATACAAAAACGGGACTGCACCTAAATCAACTAAGGTATTGATATTCTCTCAAAGTTTTCTTTTACAACTTGGTCAATTGCCTTGGGTTTTCTTCTTCTACATATATTTGTATATTGTGAGTGTTTTGATTTGTGTTTTGAACACTTTCAAAGCTAGGTTGAGTTTCAATTGAAATCATTCATGTTTAGTTAGGTTTTGATTTTGCCTATGTTATCACATGTTTGGGATTGTATTGTGCTAGCTTTGATTCTAGGACTATTTTATGATCTTTGATTGATTGATTTTGAGAAAAATAGTTCCTCACGTTTATTAGGCTCTCTTGGCCGAAATTCTCACATAATACATGTTCTTATGTTCTTTTTAGCTATTCATGTGATTTGTTGAATCTATGATTAGGAATATGCTCTAGAACTTTATCTTAAATCTAAATGACTTTGTCATATGATTTTAGCATGTTTTTGGTTTGTGTGATTTAAACTTGATCTTGTGATTTATTGAACAAATCTTGTGATTTAAGTTTAGATCTGTGCATGTATCTAGGTTGTGATTAATATTGAACATATCTTACATAATCTAGATTGATTACACATGCATGATAAACTAGACTATATGTGATTTGTGCATTCATGCTCATGTCTAGTATTTTCCATAGGATGTGTTGATCATAGCATTCTATGTTGCGTACTTGTTTTCATTTTGCATTCATGATCACCTAGATGCCTTATGAGAAGGAAGTCGTGACAATAGGTGTGAGACCTATGGTGTTGAGTAAGAAGTCTTGGCAAGAGGTGTGAAGCCTTGGACTGTCGAGCAAGGAAGTCTTGGCTAGGGTCGGGAGGATCCGGATAGTCGAGCAAGAAGTCTTGCCTAGAGTTGGGAGAACTTGGATAGGTGAGCAAGGAATTCTTGACTAAAGTCGTGAGGACTTAGTTGAGCAAGAAGTCTTGCCTTGGGTCGTGAGGATCCGGATAAGGTGAGCAAGAAAGTCTTGACAAGAGGTGTGAAGCCTCGGATTGTTGAGCATAGGGCGGCAACTTTTAGAGTTGGATAGGAGGGTAGTTTCTAGGTGAAGAGGTCACTTGAGAGATTGTACTTGTCTTATCTACTAGTGGATTTTGTTTTCCGGTGGCTGCTAGCCCGTGGATGTTTCCTCTTCGGAGGTTTACCACGTTATATCTTGTGTCAACTTTTCTCTATCCCTATCTCTCTAATATTTATATTGTGGATAGAACTCTTTTTGTATGTTGACTTCCTTTCTATTAAATTGATTGTGTATGTGTTACAATTACTTGTTTGTGTCACACTTTACTTGTGTTTATATATTGATTAATTGTCCTTAATTAATATATATATTGTGATACAAGTAATCTAGAGGGACAAACTTTTGTTTGTTTCTAAGGGAGTCGAAAAAGGTGTCTAACCTATTAATCCCCCCCCCCCCCCTCTAGGTTAGCCTTGAGCATTTAACCGTGATTGTATTTTCAGTAGGGTATCCAAAAGGAACAAAAGGATATTATTTTTATAGTCCTTCAGATCTTAAAGTATTTGTTTCGACAAATGCTAAATTTCTGGTAGAGGACTATACAATTAATTTTGTGCCTAAAAGTATAATTGTCCTGAATGATCTTTTAGGAGATACAATTCCACAAGGGATTTGGCAACCAAGCCCAATTGTAAGTTTCGTACCAATACAAGATCAACAATCTACAATACCTCATCATAGTGGGAGGGTTAGTAGACAACCTGAGAGATACATCAGTCTAGGAGAATCTGTAGAGAATCTTCCGGACGACGATAAATCCCTATACATATAAGGAAGCAATCGAAGATGTTGATTGTCACCATTGGCAAAAGGCAATGAAATTCGAAATTGAATCTATGTTCAAAAACAAAGTCTAGTCTCTTGTAGACTTGTGTAAAGGGATAAAACCCATCAGGTGCAAGTGGGTATACAAGAGGAAAAGAGGAATTGATGGAAAGATGGAAACCTTTAAAGCAAGATTAGTAGCAAAAGGTTATACAATGAAGGAAGGTATCGATTATGAACAAACCTTCTCTCATATGTCTATGCTTAAATCCATTAGGATACTCTTATCCATTGCGAAATCTCTAGACTTAAAGATTTAGCAAATGGACGTCAAGACAACTTTCCTTAATGGAAGTCTTGATCAAAGCATCTTTACGATACAACCAGAAGGATTCACTGAAAAAGGCCAAGAGGAAAAGGTATGGAAGTTGCAAAGATCCATATATGGATTGAAGCAAGCATCCAGATCCTGGAACATAAGGTTCGATCTAGCCGTGAAAAGTTTTGGATTTATTCAAAATCTTGACGAATTTTATGTATGCAAAAAGATTAAAGGCAACAGGTTGGTTTTCCTATTTCTTTACATTGACGATATGCTACTCATTGGAAACGATGTAGGTGTATTGACATCAGTGAAAGAATGGTTAGCAAAACAATTTGATATGAAGGACTTAGGAAAAGCAAGTTATATTCTTGGTATCCAAGTCTTAAGGGATAGAAAGAATAGAACGATTGCATTTTCCCAAGCTTCATACATAGATAAATTCTTGTCTAGGTTTTCCATGCAAGATTCCAAGAAAGGTATGTTACCTTTCAGACATGGAATCAAACTTTCTAAGGAACAATTTCCTAAGATTAAGCATGAAGAGCAATTCATGAGTAGGGTTCTATATGCATTGGTAGTTAGAAGTCTCATGTATGCAATGCTCTGTACTAGACTAGATATTTATTTTGTTGTATGCATAGTTAGCAGGTTTCAATCTAAGCCTGGTCCTGATCACTGGATGACAATCAAGCATATTTTCAAGTATCTTAGAAGAATGAGAAATTATATGCTTGTATACTCTGGGGGATTTTATTCCCGTTAGGTATATAGATTCTGATTTTCGGTCACATTCTGACTCCAGGAGATCAACATCAGGATCTGTTTTAACTATTGGTGTAGGGGAAGTCATATGGAGGAGTATCATGCAATCTTATATTGCAAATTCCACAGTGGAAGCCAAGTATGTTGCTGCATGCGAGGATGCTAAAGAGGCTGTCTGGCTCTGCCAATTCTTGATTGACTTGGAAGTTGTTCCTAATGAGAATAAGCAGATCACTATCCATTGTGACAATAGTGGAGCTGTGACAATAGTAATAATGTATTTGACAATCTTTTCATATTAATAAAGTGATTTCTATTTTAACAAATCTTACAGCATTTATAGTTTAATTATTATAATTGTCAAAAGTAAATAATCATAAGGTCAAAAGACTATGAGAAAAGAATTGTTCATACATCTAGATATGTATGAGGTGGACACAATTATTTAGTTAGTCTTGAATAACATTCACAACTTAAGATAAAAGGTTGGGCGTCTTTATCTTGTCAAAGTTGTAGATTATTTTGCTAGAATTTGAGTGGGGTCAAATGTGTTATGATGAGTCTAAAATCATCAAAGTGTGATGTCTTTGGGCAAAAGAATCTAGTGCACTAGTTGCATTGAATAGGATCAAAATGAAATACTTTATCTAGAACCATCAATGGATAAAACTTTACATTTGAAGACAATCGGAGAGTCTATCTCAATCCTGAGATAAATTATGGACTTATGGTTGCAAGTGTTGTCATTTGAGCTATCAATGAGTACGATTATATAGCATAGTCTATCCTCGATAGTTTGGTGGTATTCATTTATTAATCGATAGAGGACTTCATTTATAGATATGGACATCGTGGCTCCATTTATTGAATGAGAGTATAATACCATCATATGGATGTTTTGAGGTTTTGGATGTTAAATCTTAATGTTAAGTTTTCAATAGAGACTATTGAAACATGGCTTCTGGACAAGTCAAAATATCCAAGTTCAAAATGTGGTTATATGAGTAAATATGGTAACTTGGAGAGTTATAGACGATCTATGAGCTCTTGGCGATTACTGGTATTCTTCACGAGATACACTATCTCCAATAAAGTTATCTAGGGTATGAATGAGTAACATCAACTTATTCTATCTTTATTTAAGAGTTCAATTTTAGTTCATTAGTGGAATGAACTAAAATTAAATAGATCGGACCTAAGTGAATCATTTGTTGATTGTGATTGGGTTGTGTCTATTGGAGCTTAAATTTAGATACCCCGCCAAGATCCCCAATCCACACGAACTTGCATGGATTACATGATATATCCTACCGGACCAATTTATGGGGTCCATCTAGAATTGTATTAAGTCATGTGAACTTGGTTGTTTTTGTAAGAATGGGTCTAATTCACATGTGGACTTTTTATTAAGGTCCAATGGATTTAATAAAATAAGAAAAATAATATATGGCCTATATACATTTGTTGGGCGGCAAGGCTATTAAGAATAGCTTAAATTGTATTATTTTTATTTTATAATTTAATTAAATAGGAAATTAATTAATCTGTTGAATAATTAATTATTTAATTAAAAGTTAATATCTTTTTCCTAAAAGGTGATGGTCTCCTAAAATTATACTATTGTTAGTAGTATAATTAATATTAAAGACTATATTTGATAAGTAGATAAATAAAAGGAGTTATTTATCTAATCAAATTAGGTAGTCTTTAATATAGTTACAAATACATTATTGAGTTGGATTAGGAGTCATGGTTGAGGATAGAATTCTTTTTTTGAAAAAGGATTCTTAACCACTAAGTAAATCCACCTAAGAAAAGGATTCTTAACTACCAAGTAAATCTTTCTTAGGAAAGGATTTGTGATCCTAATCTATATCCTATGAATTTCGGCCAGCCCATGTATATATACAAAAGGATAGAATTCCTTTTAGATGAGGATTCTTAACTACCAAATAAATCCACCTAAGGAAAGGATCCTTGCCAACCAAGTAAATCCTTCTTATGAGGGGATTTTTTATGCTATATATATATACGTGTGTGTGATTTTCGGCCAACTCTATGGCAATTGATATAGAATTTTGGCCAACTCTATTTTTCTAAGAGAAGAATTTGACCATCATATGAATTTTGAGAGAGAAAAATCTGATTTTACTCTAGACAAAATTCGATCAGCTCTAAGCAATAGTGTGTGAATTCGGCCAAGAAGAGAAAAAAGGGGAATGTTTTGTTTTCGATATTATACTAGTATCATTTACATCAAAAGGGTTTTGTGTACAATATCGAATCAAGGTCCATGTGCGTTTCAATAAAATTGATTGATAATTCACAAGTGACCAGACGTTCTTGGATTTTCTCTTGGAGGATATTTGTAATTAGGAAAGAAAAGATTTTGTTTGTCTCCATCCTCAGGTATACAATGCCGACACTCCTAGGTGATTCACGTTCATGATTGGATTGGAAGATCTTACGGAATCAATTCGGCACTTGTTCAATCGCCACGAGAAAAAGGTACGGCACTTTTTATATACATCAATTAATCTAAAGGTTAAGGTTCTCGTTGCATAAAAGGAAAAAAAAAATATTTATACGCAAACCCTAATTTTATTAAATTTTCTCATGCTTCCGCTGCGCGTGGTTTTTTTCCTACAGAAATATCCACGGATTGATTCCACTACCACCGGCAAACATAATCCACTAGTAGATAAGACAAATACAATCTCTCAAGTGACCTTCACCAAGAAACTACCCTTCTATCCGACTCAATGAACATGTCACCACCTTGCTCAACATTTCGAGGCTTCACACCTCTTGTCAAAACTTCCTTGCTCAATATTTTGAGGCTTCACACCTCTTGTCAAGACTTCATTGCTTAGCTATCCAAGCCTTCACACCTCTAGCTAAAACTTCTTGCTCAACTATCCAAGGTTCACACCTCTAGTCGAGACTTCCTTGCTCGAATCGAAGAATCACTCTAAGAAATGAGACTTCCACTTGCTCAATAAATCAAGGCTTTACACATTTTGTCAAGACTTCCTCTTCACAAGGCACGTAAGTGATCATGAATGTAAAATGAAAACAAGCACGCAAGATAGAAGATGATGATCAACAAATTCTAAGGAAATACTAGACATATTCATGAATGCACATAATCAAATGTTGTCTAGTCAATCATGCATGATTAATACATCTAGATCATGTAAAAGCTGTTCAACATTAATTACAACCTAGGTACATGTATAGATCCAAAACTTGAATCACAAGATATGCTCAATTAATACATTATCAAGTTTTAATCACATATACAAAACATGTTCTAGAGCACATTATATTCATAGAAAAAATCAAGCACATGAATAGCTCAAAGAACAACACAACATGTATTATCACTATGTAAATTCGATCATGATGATCCTAATACATGTTAGAACTAGTTTTCTTCAAAATCAATCAATCAAAGATCACAAATAGTTCTAGATTCAAAGCTAGCACAATACAATCCCAAACATATGAAAACATAGATAAAATCAAAACCTAACTCAACATGTGAGATTTCAATTGAAACTCAATCTAGCTTTAAATGAGTTCAAAGCTCAAATCAAAACAATCAAAAGACACACACACACACACACACACACACACACACACACATATATATATATATATATATATATATATATATATATATATATTGAAGAAGAAAACCCAAGGCAACTGATCAAGTTTAAAAAAAAAACTTTAAGAGAAAATCAGTACCTTAGTAAACTTGATGAAGTACCGTTTTTTAGAGGATAGACTGGTAAAAAACAGAAAAATGAACTCAAACCTTCTAAGAAAAGATATAGGATGTGTAGATGAACACTCTCAACTTTGAATCACTCAATTCGGAGTTCAAACGAATAAGTTAGAGTGTTTGGAAGGTGAGAAAAGTTTGAGAGAAAATTTCTGCACTTAGTTTGAATCTCTTCTTCAAAATGACATGGGAGAGGAAAGGGATATATAAAGGAGAGGGAAAATAAAATAGGTGAAATGAATAAAGAGGACAAGAAGGTATCAAGCACACTTGTTCCCAAGATGGCACACGGGCATCTCGGGGCAGCAAGCATTCTTGCCCGATACGGCCACGAGCCATCTCGGGAAAGAGTGCTTTGTTGCACTTCTTTTCCTTACGCGTTCCCTTCACGTTCTTCGACTGTTCTCCAGCCTCTGAACTCGAAATTCAAATATGTTTGTGGATTATGAACCATAACTCTCTCACAAATATGGACATATAAGATACTCAACCTAGAAAAAAAGAATTTGACTCGATGTATGAATACGAAGACAATGTATGCAACATGACTGGAAAGTTTCATACATTTTGACTTAGAACTCAAAATCAATAGTATGAGTTACCGAAATGACCGAAATTCAATCAATAATGCTTTAAGCTAAAGTCAAGTTCAATATACATGTTTTACAAATATATATACATAAAGACACATCTCACACAAGAATACAAACTACATAGAAATAGTCTTCAATCATGCATTTTCCAAAACATGTTACTTTCATACCATTGCAGAGTATTCAACTTCAAGTGTGTGAATATGTTATAAATGGGGCACAATGATATAGGGACACAAATTTATGAATTGTGTGTGTGTGCACTTAAGCCTTGAAAGGGAAAATAAAGGTCTAAATATACCTTTGTAGAACCAAGAAGCACTTTTTCTCTCTCTCTTTGAAGACTTGAACTTGTTTTGACTATTTGTTATTTCTTTTTTGAAGCTTGAATCATCATGAATTCAACAACTAAATCATTGTAAGTAAACATCATTTTGATATGGAATTAATGCCAACATAATCTAAAACCTAATAGAGAGGCCTTAAGGTTTTCACTTAACTGATTGTTAAACAACCCAAAATTCTTCACCATATCTTCAAGGGACATATTCATTGGTTGGTAAGATTAGAGATGTGACTCATGGGTGTTAAAATTGTTATAGCTCTAAGAGGAATCGTTGTGAGACCTCCAATTTTGGTCATATGGATAATCAATATGCTCATGTCTAGGCCCTGTGTTTTGCCTAAAGTAATCCATAAAACCTTAAACAAATCGTAAAAAGAAACTGAATAACTAAAAATACTATGAAACTAGCTAGATAACTAAGGTTAGCCACCTAATTAGCACATTTCCCCGGCAACGGTGCCATTTGACGAGTACGCATTTGCCGTATATGCAAGATATATAAAATCACAGATATGCATTCAAAGGTATTAAACAAGTACTATGGCAAGTTACGGTATCGTCCATTGGGATCGAGATACAGTTACGTTCAAATCGTGACTCTAGTAAAAATTCAATTAAAACAAAATGTAATAAAAGTGCATTGTAATGATTGATGATAAGAACTAAATGAAAATGCAATTACTATAAAACTAAATAAACTAAACAAGATTTAAGATAATAAAAATGTGTGTGAAAATGTAGGATGGGAGACATGGGAATTAAAACAATATAGACACAAATAGTGGGAGTTCTGCTTATTAAGCTTGATTCAATTTTGATATAAGGCTAGTCTTTCTAGCTAGAGTTTTTAGGATGGCTTGGATTGTAATGCTCATAATCTACCCCTTTCACTTTTGCTTTTGATAGATGTAAGGTATCAAGGATAGTTTGGATTGGAATGGTCACAATCCACCCTTTTTACCTAACCGGGATATGTTGGATTGGAATGCTCACAACATATCCCTTCCAATTCAAATGAACTTGGTTAAACACCCTAGGTGTGGATGGTTAAAAGTATAAATTGATATCTAATGTAAGCCAACAGCTTGAATGCCTACTTGGCTCACAAAGACACCATAATTCAACCTCTACAATGGGTTAGGAGTTGGATTGCCTACCCAACCCAAAGTGAGTATCAAATGCGGTAAAAACCAAAAACAACCACTAAGTGATATGAGAGTTGGAATGCCTACCCAATTCGTAAAGGTTTCCATTAAAGTTTGATTACTCAAATATGTTCAATAATCGACAAGAATCAAGAGTTGGAATGCCTACGTAATTCAAGAGATAGTTAAACACTATTAAGCACAAGGAATGGAACTATATTAATCAAAATGGTGGAAATCCCACAATCTATGAGTTAATTACATCAACTCCCAAATTGGGTTTAGCTATTCATGACAAATGTAACAAAATGACAAAGAACAGAGAAATAGAAAAGACCCATGTAATGACCTTCTTCCTTCAAGCTTGAATCTACCTCCAATGTCTTTATTCAGTAGAAAATGATGAAGAAGATGTATGGTTTTGAATGGTTTTAGGGGTTTCTAGATCAAGAGAGAGAAAAAGTACGATGCAAATGGTGTATGGGCATATGTGAATAAGTAGAATCCAATATATTTATATGTGTCCTGAAATAGACCTGATTTTACTAATGTGGTAGCACCCGATGCACGTAGTGCATGGGTTATGCATAGGCAAAGAACTCGTGCTATACCCATGCAATCATTTTCTTGCTTTTTGGTATGGGCATTGTGCACAAGTTATGCACCGGTTGGTACCCGTGCAGTACCTGTGAGAACTTCTTGTTAGATCTGTTCCCTGGTTTAGACAACTGCACAAGTTGTACACTGGTTGTGAACCATGCAAAACCTATGCACTAAGGCCTTCTCAGGTTTCAATGCTTTTGTGCACATTTTGTGCACGAGTAAGGTACCCATGCACTAGGGCCTTCAATTCTTCCCTTTTCTACACCAATTTGTCTTTTTCAATTCCATTCCCTGATTTTCATCCAATGCCTGCAATCGTAATGAACGAGTCATAAGACACACACAAAATCACCTAAAAATGAGACAAAGGATAAGGATATGAGGGCCAAAATATATTACAAATATAGCTTGATCAATGAATGTACATCAATCTACTATAACCAATCTAAAGTGTATAGAATTGGTTATTATCTTTTATAGGTGTCCAATCTAGAGTGTATAGTATACACATCTATCAAATAAGGAACTAATCTATAAATAATGCCGCCAATTTAGAGTGTATAGTATTGGTGCTTAATATCTCACAAGTTATTGTTAGTATTATGCTCAACAGCAAGAGTGTAATAATGTATTTGACAATCTTTTTATATTAATAAAGAGATTTCTAGTTTAACAAATCTTATAGCATTTATAGTTTAATTATTATAATTGTCAAAAGTAAATAATCATAAGGACAAAAGACTATGAGAAAAGAAGAATTGTTCGTACATCTAGATATGCATGAGGTAGACATAATTCTTTAGTTAGTCTTAATCAATATTCACAACTTGGGATAAAGGTTCGGCCCCTTTACCTTGTTAAAGTTGTATATTCTTTTGCTAGCATTTCAGTGGGATCAAATGTGTTACGATAAGTCTAAAATCATCAAAGTGTGGCGTCTTTGGGTAAATAATTCTAGTGCACTAGGTTCATTAAAAAGGATCACAGTAAAATACATTATGTAGAACCGTTAATGGATAAAAAAATTCACTTAAAGACAATCGAAGAGTCTATCTCAATCCTAAGATAAATTATGGACTTATGGTTGCAAGTATTATCATTTGAGCTATCAATGAGTAAGATTATAAAACATAGTCTATCCTTGATAGTTTGGTGGTATTCATTTGATGGACTTCATTTAAAGATATGAAAATCGTGGCTTCATTTATTAAATGTGAGTAGAATACCATCATATGGATATTTTGAGGTATAGGATAATAAATCTTAACGTTAAGTTTTCAATAGTGTCTATTTAAATATGGCTTCTGGACAAGTCAAAATATCCAAGTTCAAAATGTGGTCATATGAGTAAATATGGTAACTAGGAGAGCTGTAAGTGGTCTATGAGCTCTTGACGATTACTAGAATTCTTCACGAGGATACACTATCTCCAATAAGATTGCCTAAGAGTTCAATTTTAGTTCTTTAGTGGAATAAACTAAAATTCGGACCTAATTGAATCATTTGTTGAATGTGATTAGGTTATGTTTATTGGTGCTTAAATTTAGATCGCCCGCCATGATCCTTTATTCACACGAACTTGCATGGATCACTTGATATATTCAACCAGACCAATTTATGGGTCCATCTAGAATTGTATTAAGGCATGTGGACTTGTTTCTTTTAGTAAGAATGGGTCTAGTTCACATGAGGACTTTTATTGAGGTCCAATGGAATTTAGAAAATAGGAAAAAACAATATGTATGCCCATGTATGGACTTGGACAGCAAGGCTAAAATATTGTTTTTATTTTTTTATTTAATTAAATGGAAATTTATTACTTTGTTAATTAATTAATTAATTATTTAATTCATAGTAAATATCTGTTTCATTGTATAAGAAGGTCTCCGAGTGTCATGCTATTGTTGGTAGTATGAAAAATATCAAATACTATATTTGACAAATAGATAAATAAAAGGAATTTATTTATCTAGTCAAATTATGAAGTATTTGATTTCTATCAAAACTCTAATTGACGATTGATCAAATTCGGAAGTTTTGATATACACAATTTAATTTATTTTCAGTAATTGGTTACTAGATAAATATACTATTGAGTTGGGTTAGGAGTCTTGATGTGGAAAATCAATCTTCTTTGAGTGAGGATTCTTGGCGAAAAGTAAATCCTTCTAGTGAGAGGATTCTTACCCACCAAGTAAATCTTCTAAAGGAGAGGATTTGGTCTCCTATATATATGGCATGTAAATTTTGGCCAAGCCCTAGTTTTTCTAGGAGAAATTTTGGCCGGCATAGAATTTTGAGAGAGAAAATTTTAGTTTTTGCTCTAGATAAAAATCGGCCAACTTATAGAAATAGTGTGTAGAATTCGACCAAGCATAGAGAAAAGGGAGAGCGTTTCTGTTTTTGATAGTGCACTAGTATCCTTTACATCAAAAGGGTTTTGTGTACAAAAATCGAATCGGGTTCACGTGAGTTTCAATCAAAAAGATTGATAATCCACAAGTGAGCAAACATTCTTGGGTTTTCTCTTGGAGGATTATTGTGACTAAAAAAAGGAAAAATATTTTGTTTGTTTCCATTCTCAGGTATATAATTCAAAGAAAGGGAGCCCACAATCCTAGGTGATTCACGTTCGTGATTGGATTGGAAGATATTACGGATTCAATTTGGCACAACTTCAATTGTCATGAGAAAAAGGTATGATAATTTTAATATATGTTAAGTAATCAAGGGTAAAGGTTCTTTATTTTAAAGGTTCTTTAATTTAATGGGTAAATTTTAAAATACACTCAAACCTCTTTTTTCGCTTCCGCCATTTTTTATTTTATTTTTCCCTACAATTGGTATCAGAGTCTGGTTGCACCCTTGATTAATTGATGTATATATACATGAATCTATTTCTTTTTATTATATATTTGTATGTTTTAGAAAGAGATGACACTCTAGGTATTTGTATATATATTTATATTAGAATGCATGGATATATATGTGTGTGTGTGTGTGTGTGTGTGTGTGTGTGTGTTTTTATTATGTGATTTTTTATTGCTCAATTTTGGTCCTCGAATTTCAATGTATTTTCTTTTTGGAATTGTAACAAGAAGGTTGGCATATCAACGCCACAATTTCCTTCGTGGTAATTGCTAAGTTTTTTGATTTAATTTTTTTAATAAAAAAAATTCTATTGTAATAGATTCAAGTATCGAAGATTCGAAGATTTGAAGAATTGGAAGCAACCGGAACTAGTTTGGTACCGTGCACGGGAGTTAGCACGCAACTACAATTGTTGTAGTTTGGGTTGCACACGGCAGCCCTATGGATGATATGGGCTATGCACGGCAGCCCTTTATTGTGTTGAGGGGTGCACATGCCCATGGGAGGTAGCCAAGGGGTGCGAAAATGGACGAAGGCCGCATAAAGACTTGTCCGCCAAGAAAGAAGTTTTTTTATTCCAAACATACGTAATTTACTTGCTTTTCTGGGATGGACCAAAATTTTAGTTGTTTATATTTTCATAAATATTACAATATTTGTTGTTGTATGATAACATGTCATATAGAATAGGAGTGCCACTCATGTATCTCTTTTGGTATGAACATGCATTGAATGGTTTAGGTATCTAATTGACATCAAGATAACTTGGTAAATCATTCTATGGAATTCATTCACACGCTTGGAGAAGGTGTTTGGAACCCCTACAGCTTCCACGTTTAGTTGAGCTTTATATTTCGTGTGATAACCCCCCAAGGGGCATTCATGAATGGAATTTATCAAGATACTTCCTTACAAGGATAGACTAGAAAATTGACTCAAACGATCTCTACTCTCAAAGGATGGATATTCATGAGAGAATATATTGAATGTCGATAACTTGGTAAAACATTCAATGTGATTTTATTAATATCCTCCCAAAAGTTCTTGTTAATAAAATTTCAAGACTAAAATTGAAAACGTTGGTTGTTATGTTAACAATTAGGTGGAACCTAGTCCAACTAGTAGATGGTACGAACTCCCAAATGAGGCGTGACATTTATGGGTGTTGGATCAATGTTGAATTTTAAGATTAAATTATTTTATTTAATATAAGATCAATATTAGAAAGTGCTTTATCATGATTGTTTACTTATATAATTTTTGTTATTGTTTAGAAATCATGAACCCATCCCTAATCAACATGCTTAAAGATAATACTTTAACTAGTGATAATTATATCACATTGAAAAGAAAAATTGGGTTGTTATTGCAATCTGAAAAGTATAAGTTTGTTTAGTGTACCCCTAAACCACTAACTCCTACTAATGTATCTACTGAGGAGCAAAGAGACGAGTATTAGTAGTGGAAGACTTCTGATGAGATGGCCAAATGTTACATTATAGCCACCATCTTCGACGCATTGTAAGAGCAACATGAAGAAATAGAGATTGTTGTCGATATAATGATGTCTCTGAAATAGATGTTTGCTATGAAGTTCAGAATGGCTAAGAGAGAGGCAGTGATTGCTTTCATGAATCTTAGGATAAAACTTGGACAAGCTGTGAAAGATCACATGATGAAAGTCATAGCACATCTCAACATTGCTGAACTCAATTGTGCTGAGATAGATGGTGTGACAAAAATTGACATGATTGTCAACTCACTTTCGGATTCCTTTGATCAGTTCGAGTTGGACTACACCTTGAACAATAAGGAATACACATTGTAGGGCCTGGTGTAAGATGTACAAAGCATCGAGAAAATCCTTATGAAAAGCAAAGGACAAAAGATTAATACCGTAGGTAGAGTTGCTACTATTGAGACCCGTAATAAGGTCAAGAAACAACAGAAGAAAAATCAATTTGGACCTACCAAGAAGGAGACTAAGAAAGTAACCAAGATCAAAGGGAAGTATTTCCTTTGTGGTGAAAAGGGACATTGGAAAAGAAATTGCCCAAAGTCTCAGGACAAGAAGGAAGAAGATAATATTAATTACCTTGAAACGTGTTTTCTGGCAGATTCTATATATTCTTGGATCATAGACTCTAGAGTTACTAATCATGTTTGTTATTCCTTACAGGGGTTCAAGGAAAAGAAAAGGCTTAATACGAATAAGCAACTTATGTTTAGGCAACGGGGCGTTGTTGTCTAGCAGTGCAGTAGGAGATATTAAAATTAATTTAGATTCTTATAGGCATTTATATTTAATAGATGTGTATTATGTACCTCAATTCAAGAGGAATTTAATTTAAGTTTCTTGTTTAAATAAATTTGGATATTCATTTACTTTTAATAAAGGTTTTATTATTTGTAAGAATAACAAATTTGGTTACAAAGGTACATTGCAAAATGGTTTATTCTATTTGCATAGCAATATCTCCCACTTGTTAGACACGGAATCAATGCAACCTAATCATAAAAGAGTAAAATTATCAAAAAGATGAAACCTGCCTATGGCATTTGTGCCTAGGTCATATTAACCTTAATAGAATCAAAAGATTGGTCTGTGATGGACCTTTAAGTGACTTAAAGGTGGATGATCTACCAACTTGTGAATCTTGTTTGGAAGGTAAAATAACCAAAAGGTCGTGCACGACCAAAGGCACAAGAGCCACTGAAAGTTTGGGATAAATACACACTTATGCGTATGGTCCTATAAGAGTTCAAGCTAGAGTTGGATATGAGTATGTCATCACTTTCACGAATGATCACTCGTTATTTGGTTAAGTGTATCTCATGAGACATAAGTTTGATGTTTTTGACATTTTCAAAGCATTTAAAGATGAAATAGAAAATCAACTTCAGAAACACATAAAAATCTTGAGGTCTGATCATGGTGGAAAGTAACTATCTGATGAGTTTCAACAATATCTTATTGATAATGGGATAATTTCTCAGTTTTCTGTGCCAAGTACACCTTGACAAAATGGTTTAGTAGAAAGAAGAAATAGAAATATTTTACACATGGCTAGGTATATGTTGAGTTATTCAATGCTACCTAATTCTTTTTGGGGATATACTTTACAAACTGCTATGTATATTCTAAACGATGTACCATATAAGTCGGTTCCTAGTACACCACATTAGTTAGGGACTGGGCAAAAACCTAGTCTACAACACTTAATGATATTTGGATGTCCTACGCACGTGTTAAAAGGAAAGATAGAAAAGATGGAGTACCGTTCAGAAACATGCATATTTGTTGAGTATCCAAAATGAACCAAAGGATATTATTTTTATAGTCCTTGAGATCTTAAAGTATTTGTTTTGATAAATGCTAAATTTCTGGAAAAGGATTATACGAATAATTTTGTGCCTAAAAGTATAATTGTCCTGAATGATCTTTCAGGAGATACAATTCAACAATATGTTTCACAACCTAGCCCAATTGTAAGTTCCACACTAACACATGATCAACAAACTACCATTCTTCTTCATAGTGGGAGGGTTAGTAGACAACCTGAGAGATACATTGGTCAAGGAGAATCAGTAAAGAATCTCCCAGACGATAATGATCCGTACACGTACAAGAAAGCCATGGAAGATGTTGATTATCGCCATTGGCAGAAGGCAACGCAATCTGAAATTGAATCCATGTTTAAAAATAAAGTTTGGTCTCTTGTGGGCTTACCTAAAGGGATAAAACCCATTGGGTGCAAGCGGGTATACAAGAGGAAGAGAAGAATGGATAGAAAAGTGGAAACCTATAATGCTAGATTAGTAGCCAAAGGTTACACACAGAAGGAAGGTATCGAATATGAGGAAACCTTCTCTCTTGTTGCCTTGCGTAAATCCATTAGGATACTCTTATCCATTGTGACATCTCTAGACCTACAGATTTGGAAAAAGAACATCAAGACAGCTTTCATTAATGAAATCCTTAATAAAAGCATTTATACGATACAACCAGAAGGATTCATTTAAAAAGGCCAAGAGGAAAAGGTTTCAAGTAACAAAGATCCATATATGGATTAAAGCAAGCATCTAGATCTTGGAACATAAGGTTCGATCAAGCTGTGAAAAGTTTTGGATTTATTCAAAACCTTGACAAACCATGTGTATACAAATGGATCAAAGGTGACAATTTTTTATTCTTAGACCTTTACATTGATGATATACTACTCATCGGAAATGGTGTAGGTGTATTGACATCAGTAAAAGAATGGTTAGCAAAACAACTTGATGTGAAGGAATTAGGAGAAGCAAGTTATATTCTTGGTATCCAAGTTATAACAGAAAGAACGAATAGAACGATTGCATTATCCCAAGCTTCATACATATATAAAATCTTTTCTAGATTCTCCATGCAAGATTCCAAGACAGGGTATGTTACCGTCTTTTTTTTGTTGGCATAGTTTGTAGGTTTTAAATCGAAACCTAGACCTGATCACTGGATGGCAGTCAAATATATTTTCAAGTATCTCAGAAAAATGAGAGATTATATGCTTGTATACTCTAGAGGGGATTTAATTCTCGTTGGGTATGCAGATTCTGATTTCTAGTCGAATTCCGACTCCAGAAGATCAACAACAGGATTTGTATTTACTCCTAAAAAAGGGGCCATCATATGAAGGAATACCAAGCAATCTTGTATCACTGATTCTACCATGGAAGCTAAGTATGTTGCTGTATGCAAAGTTACTAAAGAGGTTGTCTGGCTCCACCAATTCTAGATTGACTTGGAAATGGTTCCATATGCGAATAAGCAGATCACTATTATTGTGACAATAGTGGAGCAGTGGCTAATTCGAACGAGCCAAGAAGTCATAAGAAAGGGAAATACAATGAAAGAAAGTATCATCTTCTGATGGAAATTGCGTATAGGGGAGATGTGACGATAACCAAGATTGCGTCAGCAAAAAATCTAGTGGATCCCTTCACAAAGGCTCTCCACATAAGAGTTTTGATGGGCACCTAGATATTATTGGGATAAGAGATATGACACATTTGCTATAAAGCAAGTCAGAGATTGTTAGGATTATGCTCAATAGCAAGAATGTAATATTGCATTTGACAATCTTTTCATATTAATAAAGTGATTTCTAGTTTAACAAATCTTATAGCCTTTATTGTTTAATTATTATAAATTTCAAAAGTAAATAATCATAAGGTAAAAAGACTATGAGAAAAGAAGAATTGTTCGTACATCTAGATATGTATGAGGTAGACACAATTCTTTAGTTTGACTTGAACAATAATCACAACTTAAGATAAAGGTTGGGCACATTTACCTTGTTAAAGTCATGGATTCTTTTGCTAGCAATTAAGTGGGATCAAATGTGTTATGATGTGTGTAAAATCATCATAATGTGTTGTCTTTGGATATAAGAATCCAGTGCACTAGGTGCATTGAATAGGATCGCAGTAAAATACTTTGTTTAAAAACGTTAATGGATAAAAGTTTTCACTTGAAGACAATCGGAGAGTCTATCCCAATCCTGAGATAAATGATGGACTTATGGTTGCAAGTGTTATCATTTGAGCTATTATGGAGTATGATTATATAGCATAGTCTATCCTCGATAGTTTGGTGGTATTCATGTGTTAATCGATAGATAACTTCATTTACAGATAGGGAAATCGTGGCTCCATTTATTAAATATGAGTAGAATATCATCATATGGATGTTTTGAGGTATTGGATAATAAATCTTAATGTTAAGTTTTCATTAGTGTCTATTGAAATATGGCTTCTGGACAAGTCAAAATATCCAAGTTCAAAATGTGGTCATATGAGTAAATATGGTAACTAGGAGAGCTATAGGTGGTCTATGAGCTTTTGGCGATTACTAGAATTCTTCACAAGGATACACTATCTCCATTAAGATTGACTAGGGTACGAATGAGGAATATTAACTTATCCTATCTTTATTTAAGAGTTTGATTTTAGTTCTTTAGTTGAATGAACTAAAATTAATAGATCAGACCTAAGTGAATCATTTGTTGATTGTGATTAGGTAATGTCTGTTGGAGCTTCAATTCAGATCGTCTGCCAAGATCCCCAATTCACACTAACTTGCATGGATCACGTGATATATTCTACCAGACCAATTTATGGGTCCATCTAGAATTGTATTAAGGCATGTTGACTTGTTTCTTTTAGAAAGTATGGGTCTAGCTCACATATGGACCTTTTATTGAGGTCCAATGGATTTAATAAAATAGGGGAAAACAATGGACATGCCCATGTATAGACTTGGGCGGCAAGGATAAATATATTAGCCTACTATATTGTTTTTATTTTATTATTTATTTAAATGAAAACTAATTCATTTGATAATTAATTAATTAATTAATAGTAAAAATCTTTTTCCTTATAAAAGAAGGTCTTCTAGTGTCATTCTATTGTTGGTAGTATTATAAATATCAAATGCTATAAATAATAAGTAGATAAATAAAATGAATTTATTTATCTTATCAAATTATGAAGTATTGGATTTCTATCAAAACTCTAATTGACAATAGGTCAAATTATGAAGTTTTGATATAGCAAGAATTTAATTTATATTCAATAATTGGTTATTGAATAATTACACTAATGAGTTGGATTAAGAGTCTTGGTGTGGAAAATAAATCTTCTTTGAGTGAGGATTCTTGGCCACCAAGTCCTTCTAGTGAGAGGATTTTTACCCACCAAGTAAATCCTCTATAGGAGAGGATTTGGTCTCCTATATATATGGCATGTAAATTTCGGCCAATCCCTAGTTTTTCTTAGAGAAATTTCGGCCAACATAGAATTTTATATGAGAAAAATTTAGTTTTTGCTCTAGATAAAATTCGGTCAACTCATAGTGTATAGAATTTGACCAAGCATAGAGAAAAGAGGGAACATTTTTTTTTTCAATAGTGCACTAGTATCCTTTACATCAAAAGGGTTTTGTGTACAAAAATTGAATCAGGTTCACACGAGTTTCAATCAAATAGATTAATAATTCACATGTGACCAAACGTTCTTTGGTTTTCTCTTGGAGGAATATTGTGACTAACAAAAGAAAAAAGATTTTGTTTGTTTCCATCCTCAGGTATACAATTGAAAGAAAGGGAGCTGGCACTCCTAGGTGATTCACGTGTGTGATTGGATTGAAAAATCTTATGGATTCAATTCGGCACAACTTCAATCGTCATGAGAAAAATGTACGATACTTTTAATATATGTTAATTAATCAAGGAAAAATTTTAAAATTTACTCAAACCCCTTTTTTTGCTTCCGTCGTTTTTTATTTGATTTTTCCCTACATTTATCAACCTAGAGTGTATTGAATTGATTATCAATTTGAGAAATTAGATAGAAATTGAGATTAATATGTTCAGATTTCACTTGAGAAGTGTACTCTAGTTCAATCCTTACTTTCAGTTAAGCTTAAGGAAACAAAGTAAAGTGTATACCCAATGCTCTACTCAAATAAGTTCCCAATGGGTTAGCAAAGAGAGTAGTGTTCAATCAAATACCAATTCATTTTTTAAATCAATAAAAACAATAAATGGAACATACTTGATAGTAATAGAAAAGATAGAGTTCATTAAAATGCCCAAAGTTCACTAATGAATCACATCAACCCCTTAGTGGGGATTTAGCTACTCATAGTAAATACGAAGCACAAACTAAGAGAAAAGAGAGAGAGAGAGAATGAACCATGAAGAGATTCTCCATTCTTGAAGTTTCAATCTAATCTCCTAGATGTTGGGGTTTTTCCCTAAAGCATGTAATTTGTAAATATGAATCAAACATAAATAAAAGAAGTTATTTATTCATTCAAATTGTCTCATACATTTATGTAACATGTGAAATTAACATCCAAGATTACTGGATGTAATTTCGAATCAAGTATATAAATGTCATTTACAGATGGATTCACTTTGAAATGAGCAATCTAAAGAGTTTGTTGATAGCAAATAAATTTAGATACTTTATTTGTGGTTAGTCTATAGCTGCAGTCCATTCTGTAATGTACGGTGATCTTATCCTGAAACATTTATATGGTGATATGAGAATGGAGGCACCTTGTATAATATGATCATATAGGATTGGGAGTCCACAATCTCTATGTATCTCTCACTAAGATCTGTTTCACAATGAGATTTATATATATCGACTAACGATGGCTATATGTGGGTGATCTTAATCCTGAATGTCTTATCGACTCCTTCAGGTTAGATCATGAATTTTGATATACCATATGAGAATAGAGGCACCTTGTATAATATGATCATATAGGATTGGGCGTCCACGATCTCTACGTATCTCTCACTAAGATCTGTTTCACGATGAGATTTATATATATCGACTAATGATGGCTATATGTGGGTGATCTTAATCCTGAATGTCTTATCGAATCCTTCATGTTAAATCATGAACTTTGATATACCATAGGTGAGGTCGAGGTTGCATTCTAGATCAATATACTTTGTATGTTGGGATGGCAGTTTGGCTTGTGGATTGAGTAGATTTGTACATAATAGTAGCTTAAGGGTTGAATAGGGACTTGAACAATAAGAGCGCTCTCCTAATTCTGTTAGGGATGTAGGCTTTATTATTCATTGGAGAATCAATGGTACTTAATGGGAAGATAAAATTGGAATGGTATAACGGACATTGGAGGATCATACCAATATAATAGCTATATCGATGGACACCGAAAATTATTGGTTTGTGTAAAAGTACAGCTTCAAAATTTGTAGTGGAATAACACCGAAGTAAATAATCATGAAATATTAATTAAAGAGTTTAATTAATTATTGTAGGGAAAATCGGTTCAAAACGCAACGGAAGCATGAGAAAATTAGAAAATTAGAAAATTAGGGTTTAGGTATAAATAAAAATTTTCCCTTTTTCAATAACAAGAACCTTAACCCTAGATTAATTGATGTATATAAAAAGTATCGTACCTTTTTCGTGACGATCGAACAAGTGTAGAAGTGAATCCGCAAGATCTTCCAATCCAATCACAAACGTTAATCACCTAGGAGTGTGGGCTCCCTTTCTTTAAATTGTATACCTGAGGATGGAAACAAACAAAACTTTTTCTTTGTTAGTTACAATAATCCTCCAAGAGAAAAATCCAAGAACGTCCGGTCACTTGTGAATTATCAATCTAATTGATTAAAACTCGTGTGAACCCAATTTAATTTTGTATACAAAATCCTTTTGATGTAAAGGATTTAAGCTCCAATAAGCTCCGGTAGAATATATCAAGTGATCCATGCAAGTTCGTATGGATTGGGGATCTTGGCGAGCTATCTAAATTTAAACTCCAATAGACACAACCCAATCACAATCAACAAATGATTCACTTAGGTCCGATCTATTAATTTAGTTCATTCCACTAAAGAACTAAAATTGAAATCTTAAATAAAGATAGAATAAGTTAATATTCCTCATTCATACCCTCGACAATCTTAATAGAGAAAGTGTATCCTCATGAAGAATATCTGTAATCGCCAAGAGCTCAATGACTGCCTATAGCTCTCCAAGTTACCATATTTACTCATATGACCACATTTTGAACTTGAATATTTTATCTAGAAGCCATGTTTCTAAAGACACTATTGAAAATTTAACTTTAAGATTTAATATCCAATACCTCAAAACATCCATATGATGGTATTCTACTCTCATTCAATAAATAGAGCCACGATGTCTATATCTATAAGTGAATTCCTCTATTGATTAACAAATGAATACCAACAAACTATCGAGGATAGACTATGCTATATAATGGTACTCATTGATAGCTCAAATGATAACACTTGCAACCATAAGTCCATCATTTATCTCAGGATTGAGATAGACTCTCCGATTGTCTTCAAATGAAAACTTTTATCTATTGACGATACTAGATAAAGTATTTCATTGTGATCTTATTCAATGCACCCAGTGCACTAGATTCTTTGCCCAAAGACACCACACTGTGATGATTTTAGACTCATCATAACAAATTTGACCCCACTCAAATGGTAGCAAATGAATCTACAACTTTGACATGATAAAGGAGTCCAACCTTTTATCTTATGTTGTGAATAATATTCAAGACTAACTAAAGAATTGTGTCTACCTCATATATATCTAGATGTATGAACACTTCTTCTTTTCTCATAGTCTTTTGACCTTAAGATTATTTACTTTTGACAATTATAATAATTAAACTATAAATACTATAAGATTTGTTAAATTATAAATCACTTTATTAATATGAAATATTGTCAAATACATTATTACACTCTTGCTACCGAGCATAATCCAAACATTCTCCCACTTGCTCTATAGCAAATGTGTCATATCTCTCATCCCCATGTTCTCTAAATGCCTATCAAAACTCTTTTGAGGAAAAGCCTTTATAAAGGGATCCACTAGATTATCTACTGACGCGATCTTGGTAATCGTCACGTCACCCCTATGCATAATTCCCCTTAGAAGGTGATACTTTCTTTCAATGTGTTTCCCTCTGTTATGAATTTTTGGTTCTCTCGAATTAGCTACTGCTCCACTATTGTCACAATAGATAGTGATATGCTTATTCTCATCAGGAACCACTTCCAAATCAATCAAGAATTGGCATAGCCACACAGCCTCTTTAGCAGCCTCGCGTGCAGCAACATACTCGGCTTTCATGGTTTAATCAACAATACAAGATTGATTGATACTTCTCTATATGACTGCCCCTCCTCCAATAGTAAGCTTGGATCCTGATGTTGATCTCCTAGAGTCAGAATCTAACTAAAAATCAGAATTTGTATACCCAATGGGAATTAAATCCCCTCCAGAGTATACAAGCATATAATCTCTTGTTCTTCTATAATACTTGAAAATATGCTTGACAGTCGTCCAGTGATCAGGACCAGGTTTCGATTAAAACCTACTAACTATGCCCACAGCAAAACAAATTTCTGGTCTAGTACAGAGCATTCAATACATGAGACTTCCTACTGCCGATGCATATGGAACCCTACTCATGAATTGCACTTCATGCTCATTCTTAGGAACTTGTTCCTTAGAAAGTTTGATTCCATGTCTGAAAGGTAACATACCTTTCTTGGAATCTTGCATGGAAAACCTAGACAAGATTTTATCTATGTATGAAGCTTGGGATAATTCAATCATTCTATTCTTTCTATCCCTTATGACTTGGATACCTAGAATATAACTTGCTTCTCCTAAGTCCTTCATATCAAATTGTTTTGCTAACCTTTCTTTTATTGATGTCAATACACCTACATCATTTTCGATGAGCAGTATCATCAACTTAAAGAACTAGGAAAACAAACTTGTCGCCTTTAATCTTTTTGTATACACAAGGTTCGTAAAGGTTTTGAATAAATCCAAAAAATTTCACAGCTTGATTGAACCTTATGTTCTAGGATCTGGATGCTTGCTTCAATCCATATATGGATCTTTGTAACTTTCATACCCTTTCCTCTTAGCTTTTTTCAATGAATCCTTCTAGTTGCATCATGTAGATGCTTCCATCAAGACTTCCATTAAGGAAAGATGTCTTGACGTCCATTTTCCAAATCTCTAGGTCTAGAGATGCCGTAACGGATAAGAGTATCCTAATGGATTTAAGCATTGCCATAGGAGAGAAGGTTTCTTCTTAATCGATACCTTTCTTCTGTGTATAACCTTTAGCTACCAATCTAGCTTTAAAGGTTTCCACCTTTCCATCCACTTCTCTTTTCCTTTTGTATACCCACTTGCACCCGTTGGGTTTTATCCCTTTAGGCAAGTCAACAAGTGACCATACATTATTTTTTAACATAATTCAATTTCGGAATGCATTGCCTTTTGCCAATGGCGACAATCAACATCTTTCTTATTTTCTTATACGTACAGGGATCATCGTCTTCCGGAAGATTCTCTCAAATTCTTCTAGACCAATGTATCTCTCGGGTTGTCTAATAACCCTCCCACTACGATGAGGTATGGTAGATTGTTGATCTTGTGTTGGTACGAAACTTACAATTAGGCTTGGTTGTGAAACCTCATGTGGAATTGTATCTCTTAAAAGCTCATTCAAGACAATTCTACTTTTTGACAAAATTATTCATATAGTCTTCTTAAAGAAATTCATCATTTTTCGAAACCAATACTTTAAGATCTGAAGGACTATAAAAATAATATCCTTTTGTTCTTTTTGGATACCCTATAAATATGCATGTTTCTGGATGGGACTCCAACATTTCTAAATTTCCTTTTAACACGTGTGCAGGACATCCAAATATCCTTAACTGTTGTAAACTAGGCTTTCGCCCGGTCCACAAAGTCATGCGGTATTTTAGGAACCAACTTAGATGTTACATCGTTTAGAATGGACATTGCGGTTTGTAAAGCATATCCCCAAAAAGAATTAGGGAGCGTTGATTAACTCAACATAGACCTAACCATGTTCAAAAGAGTTCTATTTCTCCTTTCAGCCACCCCATTTTGTTGAGGTGTGCCAGGTGAAGAAAATTGAGAAATCAACCCATTATCAATAAGATATTGCTGAAACTCACCAGATAGATATCCTCCACCACTATCAGACCTCAAAATTTTTATGCGTTTCTCAAGCTGGTTTTCTACTTCAGCTTTAAATGCTTTGAACATGTCAAAAGCATCTTATTTATGTCTCATTAGATACACATTGCTAAATCTTGAGTAATCATCCGTGAAAGTGATGAAGTACTCATATCCACATCTAGCTTGAATGCTCATAGGTCCACACACATCAGTGTGTATCAATCCTAAACATTCTATCGCGCTTATGCCTTTGGTCATAAACAACCTTTTTGTCATTTTACCTTCCATACAAAATTCATAAGTTGGTAGATCATCGATCTTTAAATCACTTAGAGGTCTGTCACTTACCAATCTTTTAATCCTATTAAGGTTAATATGACCTAGGCGCAAATGCCATAGGTAGGTTTCAACTTTTGATAATTTTACGTTTTTAAGATTAGGTTCCGTTGATTCCGTGTCTAACAAGTGAGAGATATTTCCATGCAAGTAGAATAAACCGTTTTCCATTGTACCCTTACAAAAAAATTTGTTACCTTTCAGACATGGAAGATTCCAAGAAAAGTATGTTACCTTTCAGACATAGAATCAAACTTTCTAATGAACAAGTTCCAAAGAATGAGCATGATGAGCAATTCATGAGTAGGATTCCATATGCATCGGTAGTTGGAAGTTCCATGTATGCAATGCTCTGTACTATACCAGATATTTATTTTTCTGTAGGCATAGTTAGCAGGTTTCAATAGAAACCTGGTCCTGATCACTGACGGCAGTCAAACATATTTTTAAGTATCTCAAAAGAATGCAAGATTATATGCTTGTATACTCTGAAGGGGATTTGATTCCCATTGGGTATACAGATTCTTATTTTCAGTCAGATTCTGACTCCAGGAGATCAACATCAGGATCTGTGTTTACTATTGGAAGAGGGGCATTCATATGGAGGAGTATCAAGCAATCTTGTATTATAGATTCCACCATGAAAGCTGAGTATGTTGCAGCATTCGAGGCTGTCTGGCTCCACCGATTCTTGATTGACTGGAAAGTGGTTCCTGATACAAATAAGCAGATCACTATCTATTGTGACAATAGTGGTGCAGTGGCTAATTCGAGAGAACCAAGAAGTCATAAGAGTGGGAAACACATTGAAAAAAAGTATCACCTTTTGAGAGAAATTAGGCATAGGAGTGACATGACGATTACCAAGATCGCATCAGCAGATAATCTAGTGGATCCTTTTACAAAGGCACTTCCACAATAGAGTTTTGATGGGCGTCTAGAGAACATGGGGATGAGAGATATGACACATTTGCTATAGAGCAAATGGGATATTGTTGGGATTATTCTCAATAGCAAGAGTATAATATTGTATTTGACAACCTTTTCATATTAATAAAGTGATTTATAGTTTAACAAATCTTATAGCATTTATAGTTTAATTATTATAATTGTCATACGTAAATAATCATAAGGTCCAAAGACTATGACAAAAGATGAATTGTTCATACATCTAGATATGTATGAGGTAGACACAATTCTTTAGTTTGTCTTAAATAATATTTCCAACTTAAGATAGAAGATTGGGCGTATTTATCTTGTAAAAGTTGTAGATTCTTTTGCGAGCATTTGAGTGGGATCAAATGTGTTATGATGATTCTAAAATCATCAAAGTGTGGTGTCTTGGAAAAAAAATCTAGTGCACTATGTGCATTGAATAAGATCACAATGAAATACTTTATCTAGAACCGTCATTGGATAAAAGTTTTCATTTGAAGACAATCGGAGAGTCTATCTTAATCCTGAGATAAATGATGGACTTATGGTTGCAAGTGTTATCAGTTGAGCTATCAATGAGTACGATTATATAGCAATGTCTATCCTCGATAGTTTGGTGGTATTCATTTGTAAATCGATAGAGGACTTCATTTATAGATATGGACATCGTCGCTCCATTTATGAAATGAGAGTAGAATATCTGTGGGGAAAATAAAACCACGCCAGCAGAAGCATGAGAAAATTTAATAAAATTTGGGTTTGCGCACAAATAAAAATTTTCCCTTTGACTAACAAGAACCTTAGCCCTAGATTAATTGATGTATGTAAAAAGTGTCGTACATTTTTCTCGTGACGATTGAACAAGCGTCGAATTAACTCCGTAATATCTTCCAATCCAATTAAGAACGTGAATCACCTAGGAGTGTGGGCTCTCTTTCTTTAAATCGTATACCTGAGGATTGAAACAAACAAAATCTTTCTCTTTGTTAGTTACAATAATCCTCCAAGAAGAAAACAAGGAACATTTGGTCACTTGTGAATTATCAAACAATTTGATTGAAACTCGAGTGAACCTTTATTCGATATTGTACACAAAACCTTTTAATGTAAAGGCTACTAGTGTACTATCGAAAGCTAAACGTTCTTACTTCCTTTTCTTTTTTCTCGAATCACACACTATTTCTTAAAGTTGATCGAATTTTGTCTATAGCCAAAACAGATTTTTCTCCCTCAAAATTCTACGGTAGCCGAATTCTTTCCACAAAGAAATACCTAGGCAAGCCAAAATCTCTCTTTGAAATAAAGTATTTCATTATGTTCCTATTCAATGCACCCAGTGCACTAGATTCTTTGCATCAAAATGGTTTTGTGTACAACGTCGAATCAAGGTTCACCCGAGTTACAATCAAATTGATTGTGTTTACCTCTGTTATGACTTCTTGGTTCTCTCGAATTAGCCACTGCTCAACTATTGTCACAATAGATAGTGATCTGTTTATTCATAAGGAACCACTTCCAAGTCAATCAAGAATTGGCGGAGCCACACAGCTTCTTTAGCAGCCTAGCATACGGTAACATACTCGGCTTCCATGGTGGAATCAGCAATACAAGATTGCTTGATACTCCTCTATAAGACTGCCCCTCCTCCTATAGTAAACACAGATCCTGATGTTGATATCTTGGAGTCAGAATCTGATTGAAAATCAGAATCTGTATACCCAAAGAGAATTAAATCCCTTTCAAAGTATACAAGCATATAACCTCTCATTCTCCTAAGATACTTGAAAATATGCTTGACTGTCGTCCAGTGATCAGGACCAAACTTCGATTGATATATTCTACCTAACCAATATAGGGATCCATCTAGAATTATATTAAGGCATGTGGACTTGTTTCTTTTTGTAAGAATGGGTCTAGTTCACATGTGGACTTTTTATAAAATTCCAATGGATTTAATAACATAAGAAAAAAAATATATCTTCCTATATATTGTCATGGGCGGCAAGGCTAATATATAAAAGCCTAAATATATTATGTTTTATTTTATATTTAATTAAATGGAAATTAATTAAATTGGTAATTAATTAATTATTTAATTAAAAGTCGAAATTTTTTTTCTATTAGGAGAAGGTCTCCTAATATTATACTATTGTTGGTAGTGTAATTATTATAAAAGACTATGATGAGGACCAGCCAGTTGATCACAATTCGGCTAAGGTTGGAACAGATCCAGATCCTTTAACCATTCATGGAGGACCAATGACAAGAGCTAAAGCTAAAAGGATGAAAGAAGCCTTAACTTGTTTAATGGGAAGCATTTGGAAGGAGCAAGCTAGTCAAGATTTGGTTAAGGTTCTAAGGATGCAAGAAGAGCATAAAATGGTTAACATGTTTCAAACAAGTCCAAATCCCGAAGACAAGAGTTCAGCCTTGTTAGAATGAAGTATTCTAGCCTATCTTGAAGAATAAAAGGCCATTCGGCCATGTTGGGTTTTGTGGGCCTATTTATGAAGAGTTTGGGTTTTTGTGTTGGGTGAGTTCATGTGTTCTTTGATTAGGAATAAGGAGTTACAAAGGCTGAATACTTTATAGCCATTATTCATGGTCTAAACATCATTTAGTGGGAGGTTACACATTTAGTGGGAGGATACACATTTAATGGGCAGTTATATTTGTGTTGTATTGTCCTTGGCCTTTGTTCTGTATAAACAAGGCTGCTTTTTCTATGTAAAGGCAGAGATTTGAGTAATATAAACTTATTTGAGCACTTTATGAGTGTTTTGTTTTTAAGTTCTTGCATGAACTTTGGAACTTATCAAGCTTATTCAGCTTGTGGCGTTCAACAACCTCAAAAATCTTTGTTTTGCCTTTAAACTTATCAAACTTCATAGTTTGTGGCGTTATGGGGAAATCAAAGTGCTGTTCTAATTAGCTTTTATCATCATTCCATTGATAAAGTGATTAGAATAGTTTCTCTTACTTCAATCTTGAACGATCGGGTTTGTTTCAATTAGTTTGAGGGTGTTAAATTGCATTCCATATGTATCATAGCTCTTTAGCTATTGGGGTGTGTGGTTGCTAAGTTAATGATTTCCAGCATTTTAGTATCAGAGCTTGGCTCAAGTTTGAGGTTTGCATATCCATTTATTTGTTGTTCTTTTAGCTTTTTTTTTCTCACTTTCTTTTCTTCTTCATCTTATAGCACCGTATCTATAATTAATCTTAATTTTTGTGCTTCTTGAGGTTATTATCATTCTTCTTTGTTTTCCGCAGAAAAAAAAACTGAAAAAAAAATACAAAAAAAAAAGTATTGCGGATTCAAGGAATTCTTGCAAAATTCCAAAAATCTTTCTTTGTTCATATCGTTCTTGTTTCGGTTTGGGAAATATTTAAATATTGTCTTCTTAACCAAAACAAACATAATTCTATTTGGGAGAGAAATTGATATTTCAGTTCTAATCTTTGTTTACTTTAAGTGGCCTACCTTTTGTTTGTTTTTTTTAGACCTACCCAATTTTACTCCGTTGAATATGCCATAATCTGAATTGTTTGTTTAAAAGGACCTTAGTTAATCTAAGAACCCAAAGAACAAAACAAGAGAGGTAAAAGGCAAGAGTGGTGAGATTAGTATCGAGAAAAGCCAAATAATTGTGTGAAACACGAGTGGTGTGAATCAATTCTTTGAGAGAAACACGTAAGGAGTGATTGTGAGGCTTTTCTAACGTTTTTATCAGGTTTTAAACATGTCTAACAAAGATAAAGAAGTGAGTTCTTTCTCAAATGATCAAGTGATTCAAGCAATGCAGCAACAATTTGAACGTATGTTCAAAGTGATGGGAGATGTAGGAGATCGTCTAGAAAGACATGATGAAGCAATTACCAGATTGCAAAGAGAACCACGACCTGGAAGACAACCAGCCTTTATCAATGATGTATATGATGGTGGAGAAGACACGGATGATGGCCAAGCTACCATCATTGGTCTAGACGTTAATCCTAGAAGACAAGCTAGGAGAGGACGTTTTGATGGTGTGGACCGAAACATAGGCAGCATCAAAATGAAAATTCCTCCTTTTCAAGGGAAGAACAATCCGGATGTCTATTTGGAATGGGAACGAAAAATGGAGCTGATATTTGAATGTCATAATTACTCTGAAGAGAAAAAGGTAAAACTAGCTGCTGTTGAATTTTATGATTATGCTATTGTTTGGTGGGATCAATTGTGTAAAGACAGGCGTAGAAATGGTGAAAGACCCGTAGAGACTTGGTTGGAGATGAAACAAATCATGAGGAGGAGATTTTTCCCTAGCCATTACTATAGGGATTTGCATCAACGGTTACAAACTTTGACACAAGGTTCCATGAGTGTATAAGAATATCACAAAGATATGGAGATAGCCATGATAAGGGCTAATGTGGAGGAGGACCGTGAGGCCACCATGGCTCGGTTTTTGAGTGGGTTAAACAAGAACATTGCTGATCTTGTAAAGTTACAACATTATGTGGAGATTGAGGACATGGTGGGTGTGGCCATAAAGATTGAAAGGCAACTCAAAAGAAAAGGCATCAGGTATGATTCAAAACCTTATTCAGGTTCTTCTTCTTCTTGGAAACCGAATTGGAGTAAAAAGGATGATAAACCCATTGTTAAGCCTAAAATTGATGAAACAAAAAGCAAAAATGAAATAGGCAGCAAGGGTAGAGGTGAGAATCAAACTAGAGGCATTAAGTGTTTTAAATGCCTTGGACATGGTCATGTGTCACATGAATGTCCTAATAAAAGGGTAATGATCATGAGGGATGGGACAGTTGAATCAGAAAGTGAGATAGAGGATGAAGATGACATGCCACATTTAGAAGATGCTAGTGATGTAGAGTATGCTAGTGGAGAAAATTTGGTTGTACAACGGACACTTAGTTTGCAAAGTAAAAATAATGAACATGGTGAGCAACGTGAAAATTTGTTTCATACTCATTGTTTGATTGCTAACAAGTTGTGTAATGTGATTGTGGATAGTGGAAGTTGTACAAATGTGGCAAGTACCTTGCTTGTGGAGAAACTGAAATTACCTACTATTAAACATCCAAAACCATACAAGTTACAATGGTTGAATGATAGTGGTGTTGTGAAGGTAAATCGGCAAGTGTTAATTTCTTTTTCAATTGGTAGATATAAGGATGATGTTTGGTGTGATGTGGTACCTATGTATGCTGGTCATAAGTTATTGGGGAGACCATGGCAATATGATCGAAGGGTAATGCATGATGGGTTTAAGAACCGTTATTCTTTGATCATAGAGGAACAAAAATACGAACTTGGACCTTTGCCTCCAAAGATAATTTTTGAAGACCAAATGCGTATAAAACAGCAATATGAAGAGCCTGAATCTTCATTAGCTGAAACTTTGGGAAGGGAGCAAGAAAGAGAGAAAAAAAAGGTGAGTTGAGTGGTAAAAATGAGAGCAATGGGAAACACAAGGGGAGAGAAAACAAGGAAGGCTTGAGTGAAAGAAAAATGAGTGTTTATGCAAAAATGTGTGATGTGAAGAAAGCATTAACCATGAGGCAACCCTTACTTGTACTTATGTACAAGGATGTTTTATTTGTTTCTAATGAAATTAACAAGAGTTTGCCTAGTGTTATTGTTGATATTTTGTAGAAAAATGAGGATCTCTTTCCTGAAGATGTTCCTATTGGTTTGCCACCAATTAGAGGAATTGAACATCAAATTGATTTCATTCTGGGTGCAAGCATACCAAATAGGCCAGCATATAGATGCAACCCCGAAGAGACCAAGGAAATCCAAAAGCAAGTAAGTGAGCTTATGGAAAAGGGATATGTACGTGAAAGCATGAGTCATTGTGCGGTTCCTGTTTTGTTGGTACCTAAAAAGGATGGTTCTTGGAGAATGTGTGTTGATTGTCGAGCCATCAACAAAATCACGGTAAAGTATAGACTTCCTATCCCTAGGTTAGATGATATGTTGGATGAATTGCATGGTTCTTGTGTGTTTTCAAAGATTGATTTGAAATCTGGATATCATCAAATAAGAATGCATGAGGGTGATGAATGGAAAACCGCTTTCAAAACTAAACATGGTCTATATGAATGGTTAGTAATGCCTTTTGGCCTAACTAACGCACCTAGTAATTTTATGAGATTGATGAACCATGTTTTACGTGCTTACATTGGAAAGTATGTAGTAGTTTATTTTGATGATATACTTGTGTATAGCAAAAATTTAGACGAGTATGTAACACATTTAAAGGCTGTTTTTGATGTGCTTAGGAAAGAAAAGTTATATGCTAATCTAAAGAAATGCATTTTTTGCACTAATGAACTTACTTTTCTTGGTTATGTTGTTAATGATAAAGGAATACATGTTGATCAAGAAAAAGTGAAAGTAATTAGGGAGTGGCCGAAACCCACTTGTGTTAGTAATGTAAGGAGTTTTCATGGTCTTGCTAGCTTTTATAGGAGATTCATTAAGGATTTCTCTACCATTGCTGCACCATTAACTGAATGCATAAAAAAGAATGTGGGATTTAGGTGGGGTAAAGAACAAGATGATGCTTTTAACTTGCTTAAACACAAACTTAGTTCAGCACATTTGCTTGCTTTGCCTAACTTTGCTAAAACTTTTGAGATTGAGTGTGATGCAAGTGGAATAGGTATTGGAGGAGTCTTAATGAAAGAGTGCAAACCCATTGCATTCTTTAGTGAGAAGCTAAGTGGATCAAGTCTTAACTACCCGACGTATGAGAAGGAGTTTTATGCCTTGGTGAGAGTGTTAGAGACATGGCAGCACTATCTTTGGTACATGGAATTCATTATACACACCGATCATGAGTCCTTGAAATATCTCAAATGACAAGGAAAGCTAAGCCGTAGGCATGCAAAATGGGTGGAGTTTATTGAATCCTTTCCATACATCATCAAGTACAAACACGGTAAGGAGAATGTGGTTGCCGATGCTCTTTCTAGAAGGTATGCTCTAATTTCTAAACTTGATGCAAAATTATTGGGTTTTGAGTATATTAAAGACTTATACAATTCTGACTTTGATTTTGCTAATGTTTATAGAGCATGTGAGCAAGGGGGTTTTGACAAGTTCTTTAGTCATGATGGTTTTCTTTTCAAAGAAAACAAGTTGTGTGTTCCTAGATGTTCAATGAGAGAATTGCTTGTGAGAGAGGCACATAGTGGCGGGTTAATGGGGCATTTTGGAGTTAAAAAAACTTTAGGTGTGTTAAATGATCATTTCTTTTGGCCACACATGAAAAGAGACGTTGAGAGAATATGTGAGAGATGCATTACTTGCAAATGAGCTAAATCTAAAGTAATGCCTCATGGGCTGTATACTCCTCTTCCTATACCTAGTGAGCCTTGGGTTGATATATCAATGGACTTTGTCTTGGGATTACCTAGGTCAAAAGGGGAGAGAGATTCTATTTTTGTTGTTGTTGACAGGTTCAGCAAGATGGCTCATTTCATTCCTTTCCACAAAACAGATGATGCAACTTTTGTTCCGGGGCTGTTCTTCAGAGAAATTGTGAGGTTACATTGAATTCCAAGGACAATTGTGAGTGATAGAGATGTGAAGTTCCTTAGCCACTTTTGGAAAACGCTTTGGAGAAAGTTGGGTACAAAGCTGCTGTATTCAACCACTTGTCATCCACAAACAGATGGACAAACAGAGGTGGTAAACAGAACTTTATCAATGCTTTTGAGGGCCATAATTCAAAGGAATTTGAAGAATTGGGAGGAATGTTTGCCACATGTGGAGTTTACTTATAATCGAAGTGTGCATGCTACAACAAACCATTCACCATTTGAAGTTGTGTACGGGTTCAATCCATTATCGCCTATGGATTTACTACCTTTACCTTTGGAAAGAGCTAATTTGGATGGTAAGCAAAAAGCTGATTTTGTCAAAGCCTTGCATGAAAAGGTGCGCACACAAATTGAAAAGAAAACTCTACAATATGAGAAGCAACACAACAAGGGCCGAAAGCAAGTAGTATTTGAACCTGGTGATTGGGTTTGGGTACACTTGAGGAAGGAAAGATTTCCTAGCCAACGAAAGTCTAAACTCATGCCAAGAGATGATGGACCATTTCGAGTCCTTCAAAGAATCAATGACAATGCATACAAGCTGGAACTACCAAGTGAGTATGGCAATGTTAGTGCAACTTTCAATGTTTCTGATTTGTCTTTGTTTGATGTAGGTGATAAAGGTGCTGATTCGAGGACGAATCCTTTCGAGGAAAGGGGGAATGATGAGGACCAACCAGTTGATAACAATTCGGCTAAGGTTGGAAAAGATCTAGATCCTTTAACCATTCATGGAGGACCAATGACAAGAGCTAAAGCTAAAAGGATGAAAGAAGCCTTAACTTGTTTAATGGGAAGCATTTGGAAGGAGCAAGCTAGTCAAGATTTGGTTAAGGTTCTAAGGATGCAAGAAGAGTATAAAATGGTTAACATGTTTCAAACAAGTCCAAATCCCGAAGACAAGAGTTCAGCCTTGTTAGAATAAAGTATTCTAGCCTATCTTGAAGAATTAAAGGCCATTCGGCCATGTTGGGTTTTGTGGCCTATTTATGAATAGTTTGGGTTTTTGTGTTGGGTGAGTTCATGTGTTTTATTTGATTAGGAATAAGGAGTTACAAAGGCTGAATACTTTATGGCCATTATTCATGGTCTAAATATCATTTAGTGGGAGGTTACACATTTAGTGGGAGGTTACACATTTAATGGGCAGTTATATTTGTGTTGTATTGTCCTTGGCCTTTGTTCTATATAAACAAGGCTGCTTTTTCTATGTAAAGGCAGAGATTTGAGTAATATAAACTTATTTGAGCACTTTATGAGTGTTTTGTTTTTAAGTTCTTGCATGAACTTTGGAACTTATCAAGCTTATTCAGCTTGTGGCGTTCAACAACCTCAAAAATCTTTGTTTTGCCTTTAAACTTATCAAACTTCATAGTTTGTGGCGTTATGGGGAAATCAAAGTGCTGTTCTAATTAGCTTTTATCATCATTCCATTGATAAAGTGATTAGAATAGTTTCTCTTACTTCAATCTTGAACGATCGAGTTTGTTTCAATTAGTTGGAGGGTGTTAAATTGCATTCCATATGTATCATAGCTCTTTAGCTATTGGGGTGTATGGTTGCTAAGTTAATGATTTCCATCAGACTATATTTGATAAGTAAATAAGTAAAAGGAATTATTTATCTAGTCAAATTAGAAAGTCTTTAATATGGTCACAAATACACTTATGAGTTGGATTAGGAGTCTTGGTGTATGAAAGAATTCTTTTTGGAAAAGGATTCTTGGTCACTAAGTAAATCCACCTAAGGAAAGAATTCTTGCCAACCAAGTAAATCCTTCTTAAGGGAGGATTTGGTCTCCTATATATACTACCTATAAATTTTGACCAAGCCTTAGTTTTTGGTATGAGAAGTTGTTTTTTATTTGTTTTTTTTATTGTTATAAAAAAAACTTCATCAAACTCATTGTGTGAAGAATTTGGCTAAGCATAGAGAAAAGAGGGAACGTTTTTTTTTCGATAGTACACTAGTATCCTTTGCATCAAATGGGTTTTGTGCACAATATCGAATCAAGTTCACCCGAGTTACAATCAAATTGATTGATAATTCAAAAGTGACCGGACGTTCTTGGTTTTTCTCTTGGAGGATTATTGTGACTAACAAAGAAGAAGATTTTGTTTGTTTCCATCCTCAAGTATACAATTTAAAGAAAGGGAGCCCACACCCCTAGATGATTCACGTTCGGGATTGGATTGGAAGATCTTGCTGATTCAATTTGACGGTAGTTCAATCATCATGGAAAAAAAAAGGTACGATGGTTTTATATACATCAATTAATCTGGGATTAAGGTTCTTGTTATTAAAAAGGAAAATTTGTATTTATATACAAACCCTAATTTTTTTAATTTTCTCACGCTTCTGTTGCATTTTGAACTGATTTTCCTTTCATTTGTTATTCTTACTATTAATAAAACCTTTACTAAAAGTAATCGAATATCCAAATTTTTTTAAACAAGAGACAGAAATTAAACTCCTCTTGAATTGTGGTACATAATAAACGTTTATTAAAACTAAATGCCTGTAAGAATCTAAATTGATTCTAATATCTCCCACTACACTAGTAGACACCAACGCTTCATTGCCTAAATGCAAGTTGAATTCATTCTTATTCAGTCTATTCCTTTGACCATTTTCACCACAAAAGAAACACTTCCCTTTGATCTTGGTTACTTTCTTGGTCTCCTTCTAAGAAGGCCCAAGTTGCTTTTTCTTATGTTGTCTCTTGAACTTCTTACGGGTCTTTAACAGTAGCAACTTACCAAGCATATGAATCTCTTGACTCTTGCCTTTCACAAGGATTATCTTGGTGCTTTGAACATCTTTCATTTCATCAGGCCTTACAAGGTGTATTCCTTATTATTCAAGGTGTAGTCCAACTTGAATTGATCAAAAGAATCCGACAGTGAGCTGACAATCATGTCAATTTTGGTCTCACCATCTATCCTAGCACCATTCAGTTCAGCAATGTTGAGATTTGTTATGACTTTTATCATGTGATCTTTCACACCTTGTCCAGGTTTCATCCCAAGATTCATAAAAGCCGTCACTGCCTCTCTCTTACACATCCTAGACCTCATAGCAAACATCTCCGCTAGAGACATCATTATATCGGCAGCAGTTTCCATTCCTTCATGTTGCTTTTGTAACACGTCGGAGATGGTGGCTATAATGTAACTTTGCTCCTGAGTGGATTCATTAGTTTGGTTGTTAAGGGACGAATTTTATGTTTTATCAATTTTCATTAACAACCCAATTTTCCTTTTCCATGTGACAAAATTATCATAAGTTAAAGTATTATCTTTTAGGATGTTGGTTGTCATGATTCTTTTTAATAAAAAAAATTATATAAGTAAATAATCATTATAAAGCACTTTTGAATATTTATCTTAAGTAAATAAAATAATTCAATCGTAAAAATTCAATGGTGATCCAACACCCATAAATGTCACGCCTCCTTTGGGAGCTCGCAACATTTACTAGTTGGACTAGGTCCCACCTAGTTGTTAACAAAACAACCGACATTTTCAATTTTAGTCTTGTAATTTTATTAACAAGAACTCTTGGGAGGATGTCAATAAAATTACATTGAATGTGTTACCAAGTTATCGACCTTCAATATAATCCCTCACGAATATCTCTCTTTTGGGAGTAGATATCGTTTAGGCTAATTGTCTAGTCTATCCTTGTAAGGAAGTATCTCGCTAAATTCCATTCACGAATACCTCTTGGGAGGTTATTGCATGAAACAAAAGGCTCATCTAAACTTGGAGGCCGTAGGTGTTCCAAAACACCTTCTCCCACTCAATTATTTAAGGCGTGTGATCGAATTCCAAAGAATGATTTACCAAGTTATCTAGATGACAATTTAGATACCTAAACCATTCTATGCATGTTCATACCAAAATAGATATATGAGTGGCACTCCTATTCTATATGATATGTTATCAAACAATGACAAACATTGCAATATTAATAAAAAAAATAGCTACAATTTTGGTCCATCCTAGAAAAGCAAGTAAATTACATGTCCTGGAATACAAAAAAAAACTAATTTCTTGGCGAACAAGTCTTCACGCCACCTTCGTCGTTTGGACTCCCTCGGCTGCCTACCATGGGCATGCGCACCCTTGGCCGTTACCCATGGGCGTGCGCTTGCCACAACTCCATAAAAGGCTGCCATGCGCAGCCCATGGCTTCCATAGGGCTGCCATGCTCAGCCCATGCCACAACAAACGTGGCCACGTGCTCTTCGCATGCACGTTTGTTGCTACGGCTCGCATAGTCCCAAACTTGTTCTGGTTGCTTCCAATTCTTCAAACCTTCAGGTCTTCGATACTTGAATGTATTACAGAAGAATTTTATATATAAAAAAAATACTTCAGTTTTTTTCTTTATTACAATATAGTGCAGTATTTCTATTACAATAGCAAAAAAAAAATAGCAACTACCAAGAAGGAAATTATGGCGATGATAGGCCACCCTTCTTGTTACAATCCCAAAACAATATACATTGAAATTCTATGACCAAAATTGAGCAAAAAAAATCCACATATAAAACATATATATATATATATATATATATATATATATATATATATATCCATACATTCCAATGTTAATATATACGCAAATACCTAGAGTGTCATCTCTTTCTAAAACATGCATATATACAATAAAAGAAAAAGATTCACGTACATATACATCAATTAATCAAGGGTACAACCTGCCTTTGATACCAATTGTAGGGAAAATCGGTTCAAAACGCAACAGAAGTGTGAGAAAATTAGAAAATTAGGGTTTAGGTATAAATAAAAACTTTCCATTTTTTAATAACAAGAACCTTAACAATAGATTAATTAATGTATATAAAAAGAGTCGTACCTTTTTCTCGTGACAATTGAACAAGCGCCGAATTGAATCCACAAGATCTTCCAATCCAATCACGAACGTGAATCACCCAGGAGTGTGGGCTCTCTTTCTTTAAATTGTATACCTGAGGATGGAAACAAACAAAAAAAATATTCTTTGTTAGTTACAATAATCCTCCAAGAGAAAAATCCAAGAACGTCTGGTCACTTGTGAATTATCAATCTAATTGATTGAAACTCGTGTGAACCCGATTTGATTTTGTACACAAAACCCTTTTGATGTAAAGGGTACTAGTGTACTATCAAAAACAAAAACGTTCTCTTTTTCTCTTTTCTCCTTGGCCGAATTCTACACCCTATATCTATGAGTTGATCGAATTTTGTCTAGAGCAAAAATTAAATTTTCTCCCTTAAAATTCTCTCTTGCTAGGTCAAATTCTCTTCTTGAAAATTGCTTAGCTTGGTCGAAATTCTACTCATAAAAAACCTTAGGGCTGGCTGAATTTTAAGAGAAATATATATAGGATCATAAATCCTCTCCTAAGAAGGATTTACTTGGTTGACAAGAATCCTTTCCTTAGGTGGATTTATTTGGTAGTTAAGAATCCTTTTCAAAGAATAATTCTATCACTAGGTAGATTTACTTGGTGACCAAAAATCCTTTTCCAAATAGAATTCTAGATAGCCTTGCCGCCCAACACATATATATAGGCCAATATATTATTTTCTTATTTTATTAAATCCATTTGACCTTTATAAAAATTCCACATGTGAACTAGACTCAGTCTTACAAAAAGAAACAAGTCCACATGCCTCAATACAATTCTAGATGGACCACTAAATTGGTCTGGTAAAATATATCAAGATCCATTCAAGTTCGTGTCAATTGGGGATCTTGGCCGGCTATCTAAATTTAAGCTTCATTAGACAACCCAATCACAATCAACAAATGATTCGCTTAGATCCGATCTATTAATTTTAGTTTATTCCACTAAGGAACTAAAGTGAACTCTTAAATAAATAAAGAATAAGTTAATATTTCTTATTCATTCCCTAGACAACCTTTTTGGAGAAAGTGTATCCTCGTAAAAAATACCAGTAATCGCCAAGAGCTCATAGACTGCCTATAGTTCTCCAAGTTGCCATATTTACTTATATGACCACATTTTGAACTTGGATATTTTGACTTGTCCAGAAGCCATGTTTCAATAGACACTATTGAAAACTTAACGTTAAGATTTAATATCCAATACCTCAAAATATCCATATGATGATATTCTACTCTCATTTAATAAATGGAGCCACGATGTTCATATCTATAAATGATGTCCTCTATCGATTAACAAATGAAAACAACCAAACTATCGAGGATAGACTATGCTATATAATCGTACTCATTGATAGCTCAAATGATAACACGTGTAACCATAAGTCCATCAGTTATCTCAAGATTGAGATAGACTCTCTGATTGTCTTCAAATGAAAACATTTTATCCATTGACGGTTCTAAATAATGTATTTCATTGTGATCCAATTCAATGCACCCAGTGCACTAGATTCTTTTACTCAAAGACACCACACTTTAATTATTTTAGACTCATCATAACATATTTGATCCCACTCAAATGCTAGCAAAAGAATCTACAATTTTTACAAGATAAGGGCGCCCAACCTTTTATCTTAAGTTGTGAATATTATTCAAGACTAACTAAAGAATTGTGTCTACCTTATACATATCTAGATGTATGAACAATTCTTTTTTTCTCATAGTTTTTTGACCTTATGATTATTTACTTTTGACAATAATAATAATTAAACTATAAATGCTATAAGATTTGTTAAACTATAAATCACTTTATTAATCCGAAAAGATTGTTAAATACACTATTACACTCTTACTATCGAGCATAATCCCAACAGTATCCCACTTGCTCTATAGCAAGTGTGTCATATCTCTCATCCCTTGTTCTCTAGATTCCCATCAAAACTCATTTGTGGAAGAGTCTTTGTAAAGGGATCCGCTAGATTATCTATTGAAACGATCTTGGTAATCGTCACGTCACCCCTACACACAATTTCCCTTATAAGGTGATACTTTCTATCAATGTGTTTCCCTCTCTTATGACTTCTTGGTTCTCTCGAATTAGCCACAGATCTACTATTGTTACACTAGATAGTGATCTGCTTATTCGCATCAGGAACCACTTCCATGTCAATCAAGAATTGGCGGAGCCACACAGCCACTTTAGCAGCCTCGCATGCGGCAACATACTTGATTTCCATTGTGGAATTAGCAATACATGATTGCTTGATACTCCTCCATATGATTGCCCCTCCTCCAATAGTAAACACAGATCCTGATGTTGATCTCCTAGAGTCAAAATCTGACTGAAAATCAGAATATGTATACCCAAAAGGAATTAAATCCCCTCCAGAGTATACAAGCATATAATCTCTCATTCTTCTAAGATACCTGAAAATATGCTTGACAGCCTTCCAGTGATCAGGACCAGGTTTCAAACCATCTTACTATGCCCACAGCAAAACAAATATCTGGTCTAGTATAGAGCATTGCATACATGAGACTTCCAAATGCCGATGCATATGGAACCTTAATCTTGAATTGCTCTTCATTCTCATTCTTAGAAACATGTTCCTTAGAAAGTTTGATTCCATGTCTGAAAGGTAACACACCTTTCTTGGAATCTTGCATGGAAAACCTAGACAAGAATTTATCTATGTATGAAGCTTGGGATAATGCAATTGTTCTATTCTTTCTATCCCTTATTACTTGGATACCAAGAATATAACTTGCTTCTCCTACGTCCTTCATATCAAATTATTTTGCTAACAATTCTTTTATTGATGTCAATACACCTACATCGTTTCCGATGAGTAATATATCATCAACTTAAATAACTAGGAAAAACCAACTTTTCGCCTTTAATTCTTTTGTATATACAAGGTTTATCAAGGTTTTGAATAAATCCAAAAAAATTCACGGCTTGATCGTGTTGGGGTTTATGCCCTAAAGATGTAGTTTTTAAATGGATTTATGAAATAAATAAAAGGAAAAGTTCAATTCATTCATGTTGTGTTGTTTATTTTATAACTTATGCATATATTTAACAGACGTGCAATCTAAAGAGTCCATAGATAGCAAATAAAGCTAGATACTTTATTTGTGGTTAATCTATAGTTGCGGTCCATTCCGTAATGTACGATGATTCTATCCTGAATCATTCATATGAGATATGGGAATGGAGGCACCTTGTATGGTATGATCATATAGGACTGGGCCATGATCTATATGAATCTCTCACCAAGATCTATTTACCGATGAGATTCATATATATCAACTAATGACGGCTATATGCGGGTGATCTTAATCCTGAGTGTCTTATCGACTCCTTCAGGTTAGATCGTGGTCTTTGATATACCATGGGTGAGGTCGGATGGCAGTTCCCGATCAATATGATCCATATGTTGGGATTACGGTTTGGCTTGTGGCTGGGAAGGTTAGTACACAATAGTGGAATCAACTCCTTCTTGTGAGAAGTAGATGGTAGTTCCCTTAAGGGTTGATTCGGGGCTTGGACAATATGAGCGCTCTCTTAATTCCGTAAGGAAATAGGATTTATTGTCCATTAGAGAATCAAAGGTACTTAAAGGATATATGTAATTAGAGGGGAAAAACGGACATTATGACCCAGCTCTAATTATGAACTACTGCGGAGGATCACACCATGTGTAATAGCTATATCGATGGACACTGAGTTGTATCGATCTGTGTAAAAACGTCTACAGTTGAGAGAGTGCAACTTCGGGTTTTTAGTGGAATAACACCGGAGTTAATAATTAAGGAATATTAATTAAAGAGTTTAATTAATGATTCCGAGGATTATTGGAGCTCAAAATACTGTGGGTCCATTAGGTCCCCTTGCTAGCCCAATCGATTTAGGTAACAAGGGTCACGGTTAATTAATTTGATTGTCTAATTAATTGTGTTACAAAAGTGACACGTATATATTCGGAAATTAATTGAATATTGAGATTATTTAATTAATGAATGTCAATAGTTAAAGTAATTAAATAATTAGATTATTTCATTATATTGATAATTATGAATTATTAATTAACTATTAATTGGAGGGTCATAGTTGATATATGGATTTAGGTGAAGATAAAATAATAGGATTATTTTATTTTACTAAATCATTTCTCTAAGTATTTGAATTTAAGTTTAAATTTAAAATACTTATTATCACTTTTAATATATTAGATATATTTGAAAGGATAATTAAAAGATATATATCAATTATAACACAAGAGATTGCATTGGATACAAATTGGTGTGTGCACATATATAAGTGTTTGTATAGGATACACAAGGATATAAGTATGTGATATATAAGTTTTATAAATTTTTATATATATATATATATATATATATATATATATATATATATATATATATATATATATAAAGCAGCAGGAAAGGCTATATATATATATATATAGATTCAGCAAAAGGCGTGAGATTATGATATATATATTCAGTAAAGGTGTGATATATATATATATATATATATATATATATATATATATATTTGCGAGAAAGCAAGAGCAGGTGTGATATATATTTGATATATATTGTTTTTTGAGAAACGGAACCACATCTGTCAATATTTTTTTTGCATGAGATGCAATTTATGTGTGCGTAAAATTAATACACCAAATTAAGAAGAAAGAGTTTCTTCAAGTATTTCTCTACATCCTCCATTCAAGTTCCTGAGACCATGACGCGCCCACACGCAGTTACCTGTTCCGGGAGACAGCGAGGAAGATCGAGTGGTTCAGACAGGAGCACATCGAAAAGTGAAGAAGCTTCCTAATGTTGGTAAGATTGATTCAGACAGAAGCATAACGTAAAGTGAAGGAGCCTCTAAACGTTGGTATGTTCTTCTGATTTTATTGATTACAATTTCCTGTGTTCACATATTGTATGTATTAGTTCCGAAAAATAATTACGATCCAAAGTTCACTGGTCTCTGATACAAATATGATCTGTATATAAAAAAATTTAAAACCTAGTTCTGTTGCGTAACCGGTGAACGGGGTTCCAACAATTGGTATCAGAGCCAATTTTATTTTCTGAACAGGAAATTGTTTTTGATGCTCTTGTATGTATGAATTGTGTAGGCACAATTTAAATTGACTGTATGATGTTTTTGTATGTATATTATTATTATTTTTAATTTACAAAAACGTGATTGATCGTTAATTATATGATACTGTGGATTCAGGGTTTATGGGTTTTATTATTATTATTTTTTTGTTTATATTTTTTCTTACTATTATTGTATTGTAAAAAAAAAATTGTAACCTATATTGAAGACCTGGAAAAATCGCGAAGAAGGATTCATGAGATGAATCGGAGTGACCGGAAGAGACTGGATGGCTCGGAAATTACAAGAAGACAAAGGAATGCCTTGGGAAATTTTTTAAATTTTAGATTCCAATTTTTTAGGTTAAATAATCCACAGTACTCGGTCAATTCATGTATGCTTTATATTATATGATGATAAAAGCATTGTCATGCAGACCTATGTCATTTAGATTAGATGTGCCTACACAAATATATTTGATATGTCATACATACATCATAGACTGATATTTTATGTTTTTTAAAATGTGATTAAAATGGACAATATACATAATTGGCTATGAATAATGAGATTAGTTTTTAATGGTTAGAAAACTTGGTAATTCTCATTAATATTAATCTAGTTATTAAAGAGTTTAATAAGTTAGATTAATAGGGTCATTTATTGTAATTTGGATTAATATGATTAATTACCTAATAATAAATGAACCGAATAAAGTGTTAGAGTTTTAATAGTTAAAACTTGGTAAACACTAACATAATAATCTGAACTTAGTAAATAGTTTACTGAATCTTAGATTGTTCACTAATAGATTAGATTTTTAATTGTTAAAAATCATTAATAATTTATTAGTTAATTAGAATTTGGTTCTAATTAGTTAATGCGCTAGATAACTTGATTAAAGTTAGTCGTTTAATCCTGTAGAGTCTATGTGCATTAACGGTTAATAGAAAACCATAATTTTAAAATAGTGAGTTGGAGAGGGATATATGACATATATATCCCATGGTCTCCATCATTAGTTCAACATCGTGAGATTCGAGTGGGGCCTCGTGATGGCTTTTCTTTTGTCCTCCCTAAGAAGGGTTTCCACAAAGGTCAATACCAAGGTTGACTTCCTAACGGATAGGATTTCTGAGGGTATTTCGGGATTGACCGACCCTAAGGCGGCAATTCTCGAGTTAAGCTCGTAAGATCTGAAATGGTGGGTTACACTCATGAAAGTTTTGATTAAGTTTGTTAATTAAAAACCTGACTGATAGAACGATGGTTGAATGATATGGAATAAGAGTTATTCTACAATATCATTTGATTGAGAATGTCTTAGTCCAACATGTAAAGATTTGATCGACCCTAAGGTGTCACTTCTTTGTGGTATGTTGGATTGTCGTGGTATAGTAACTATTTTTAGGGTAGTTCTAGTTCGTTAAACATGTGCATGCATCATGTTTAAATTTATGCCAAAGCACTCGCACTTGTTTTAAATAAATGACTGAATGAATGTTTTATTTATTTCAGCAATAATGTCTTCTGCATTACTTCAAATTCTCGCAAACGACATATTAACTGATGATAACTACACTAAGTGGAAACTTAACATTAATGCAATATTGGTCACCAAAGACCTCAAGTGTGAGCTTACGGAGGAATGTCCTCTAGCACCTGTTGTAAATGCCACACGAACTGTTCGAGAGGCATACAAGCGAAGGGTAAGCCTAAACCCTAGAAAGACCAAAGCAAGAAGAAGTCCAAGAAAAGTAAATATGATTTACTTGTTCTTGGGTCGTGTTTAGTGGAAGATGCTTCTTCACCCTGGATAGTTGATTCGGGGGCCACTAACCATGTTTGTTCTTCTTTACAATTGACTGATTTTTGGACACAGCTAGAGGAGCAAGCCTTCTCAATGCGTGTAGAGTTAGGGGATGTCGTGTCGGCACGAGCAGTGGGCGTAATTAGATTACATTTTTTGTAATAATTATATATTGTTGGACAATATATTTTATATTTCTGGATTCACACGGAATTTGATTTCTGTTTCTAAGTTGTTAGAACAAAATTATTATGTTTCTTTTAATAATAAGTTTGTTATTATTGGAAAGAATGGTCGGAATATTTATTCAGGAATTAATGAAAACAATTTGTATGTGTTAAGACTGTTAATACATACTACACTGCTCAACACTGAAATGTTTAAGGTTGAAAAACAAAAAACTAAATGACATAAGATTTCTCCAGATAATGACACGTATCTTTGGCATCTAAAGCTTGGTCATATCAACCTTGACCGGATAAACAGACTAGTAAAAAACGGACTTTTAAGTGAGTTAAAGGTTGGCACCTTACCTATCTGCGAATCTTGTCTGGAAGGTAAGATGACTAACAGACCTTTTACTGGAAAAGAACTTAGAGCTAAAGAACCGCTAGAGCTTATACATACAGATGTCTGGGGACTGATGAATGTTAAAGCTAGAGGCAGTTATGAGTATTATGTCACATTTATAGATGATTACTCAAGATACAGATATGTCTACCTAATGCAACGGAATTCTAAAACATTTGAAATGTTCAAAGAATTTTGAGCTGAAGTTAAGAATCAATTAGGTAGGACTATCAAGTCACTGCGATTGAATCATGGAGGTGAGTACCTTGACCAAGAGTTTGAAAACTTAATGGTCGAGCATAGGATTGTTTACCAACTCACAGCTCCCAGTACACCTCAGCAAAATGGTGTAGCGGAGAGGAGAAATAGAACCCTAATAGAAATGGTGAGATCTATGATTAGTTTCTCTTCATTACCAAATTCCTTCTAGGGATATGCGTTACAAACAGCGGCATACATTTTGAATGTGGTGCCATCCAAATCTATACCTAAGACTCCCCTAGAGTTGTGGAATGGTCGTAAAGCTAGTTTGTGACATTGCTGCATATAGGGGTGTCTAGCACACATGCTGAATAACAGAACTGGAAAGCTAGACTCCAAGTCTGTGGACTGCCTGTTTGTAGGATACTACAAGAAGACCAGAGGTGGACACTTCTATAGTCCTGAAGAAAATAATGTATTTGTATCGATAAATGCAATGTTTCTTGAGGACAATTACATTAGTGACCATAAACCATGTTCCAAGATTGTATTAAATGAGTTGGAGCCTGGTGAGACTAGTGCTTCATCAATAAGAGTTGTTGATCCATAAACATCTGAGAGTCAGATGGTTCCTGATCATGATACACTACCACCTAGACGTAGTGAGAAGGTTGTGAGACAACCTAAATGCTTTTTAGGTATAGGTAAGGGATAAGATGTTATCTCTGTTGATAGTGTGGATGATCCATTGACATTTAAGAATGCAATGGAAGATACTGATAAAGAGGAATGGCTTAAAGCCATGAATCTCGAGATGGAGTCCATGTACTCTAACTCAGTCTGTGATCTTGTAGACTTACCGGATGGGGTAAAACCCATAGGGTGTAAGTGGATCTACAAGAGAAAGAGAGGAGTATATGGGAAGGTAAAGACCTTCAAGGCAAGGCTAGTGGCCAAGAGAAAGAGGGGGTCGATTATGAAGAGACCTTCTCGCCAGTAGCCATGTTTAAGTCTATTAGGATTCTCTTATCCATTGCTTCCTATTTCGATTATGAAATTTGGCAAATGGATGTCAAGACTGCATTCTTGACAAGAGCATCTATATGATACAACCAGAGGGATTCGTTTCTCCAGATCAAGAGCAAAAGGTTTGCAAGCTGCAAAGGTCCATCTTTGGATTAAAGCAAGCATCTAGATCTTGGAACATCAGGTTTGATGATGTGACCAAAACCTATGGCTTTGAGCAGAACGTCGATGAGCCTTGTGTCTAAAAGCGCATCATTGATAAGAAAGTAGTTTTCTTGGTCCTATACGTAGATAATATCCTACTTATTGGGAATGATGTGGGAGTGTTGTCTGATGTAAAGGGCTGGCTGGCTAGCCAATTCCAAATGAAAGATTTGGGAGAGGCAAGTTATGTTCTAGGGATCCAACTTATAAGGGATCGTAAGAACAAACTCATAGCACTGTCTCAGGCATCATATATCGACAAGATTCTTGTGCGATTTTCGATGAAAAACTCTAAGAAAAGTAATTTACCTTCTAGGCATGAAGTTCACTTGTCTAAGGAACAGTGTCCTAAGACACCTCAAAAAGTTGAGGATATAAGACGTGTACCATATGCATCGGCAGTAGGTAGTCTCGTGTATGCTATGTTATGCATGAGACCCGACATCTGCTATGCAGTGGGAGTAGTCAATAGATACCAGTGTAACCCAGGATTGGATCATTGGGTTGTTGTCAAGACAATTCTCAAGTATCTTCAGAGAATGAGAGACTATATGCTAGTGTATTCTGGGCAGGATTTGATCCCGTTAGGATACACTGATTCTGATTTTTAGTCAGACAGAGATTCTAGGAAATCCACGTCTGGATCAGTATTCACCTTGGGTGGTAGAGCCATTGTGTGGAGAAGTGTCAAGCAATCTTGCATTGCTGACTCCACCTTAGAAGCCGAATATGTAGCCGCTTGTGAAGCTGCTATAGAGGCTGTTTGGCTCTGTAAGTTCTTGAGTGATCTGAAAGTTGTTTCAGATCTGGAAGTTGTTTCAGATCTGGATAGGCCCGTCACACTTTATTGTGATAACAGTGGTGATGTGGCTAATTCCAAAGAACCAAGAAGCCACAATAGAGGGAAGCCTGAGAGAGAAAGCATCATCTGATTAGAAAGATAGAGCAAAGAGGAGATAAGATCATCACAAAGATTGCCTCACAGGACAATCAAGTTAATCCATTTATGAAGACCTTACCGGCTAAAGTGTTTTTGTTAGGTTTTATTTTGTGTTGGCATTAATTTCATATCAAAATTATTTTTACGTGTAATGATTTAGTTGTTTAGATTCATGATGATTCAAGCTTCAATGAAGGAGAAACAACAAGTCAAAGCAAGTTCTAAGTCTTCAAGAGAAAGGATGCAATGGTTCTACAAAGGTATACTAAGACCTTATCTTTCTCTTAAAAGGCTTAGGCACACACACACATATCATACATTTGTGTCCCTGCATCATTGTGCACCATTATAGGCACACACACACATATCATACATTTGTGTCCCTGTATCGTTGTGCACTATTATAGGCACACACATACAATTCATTCATATGTGTCCCTGCATCGCTGTGCACCATGTATAACACATTCACACACTTGAAGATGAATGTTCATGCATTGGTATGGAAATAACATGTTTTGGAAAATGCATGATTGGAGACTATCTCTATGTAGTTTGCATTCTAATGTGAATTGTGTTTGTGTGTGTATATAATTTGTATAACATGGATATTGAACTTGGATTTAGTCTTAAATCATTCTTGATTGAGTTCCGTTCATTTTGGTTACTCATACTATTGATTTCAAGTTCTAAGTCAAAAGATACTATTGTCTTCGTCTTCGTCTTCGTATATCAAGTCGAATTATTATTTTCTGGGTTAAGTATCTTATATGTCCATGTCCGTGTGAGAGTTATAGTTTGTAATCCATAAACGGATTCGAATTCCAAGTTTGGAGGCCGGAGAAGGGTCTAAGAACGCGAAGGAAGGTCGAAGGAGAAAGAAGCAAGCAATGTCTTCTTTCTTGAGATTACACGTGGCCATCTCGGGGCAGAAGGCTTGCTGCCCCGAGATGCCCACGTGCCATCTCAGGCAGCAAGCTTGCTTGGCTTCTTCTTGCCCCTCTTGGTCATTTCACTTGCCCAAGTTTCCCACTCCTTTATAATCTCTTTCCCTCTCACATTTCATTCTAAGAAGAATTTCAAACAAGTGTGCAGAAATTTTCTCTCTAAATTGTCTCACCTTCCAAATACCATAACCTCTTCATTTGAACTCCGATTTGAGTGATTCGAAGTTGAGAGTGTCCATCTATTCATTCTCCATCTTTTCTCTGAAGGTTTAAGTTAGTTTTGCTGCTGTTTTTGGTGTCTAATCATACAAAAACGGGACTGCACCTAAATCAACTAAGGTATTGATTTTCTCTCAAAGTTTTCTTTTAAAACTTGGTCAATTTCCTTGGGTTTTCTTCTTCTACATATATTTGTATATTGTGAGTATTTTGATGTGTGTTTTGAACACTTTCAAATCTAGATTAAGTTTCAATTGAAATCATACATGTTGAGTTAGGTTTTCATTTTGCCTATGTTATCACATGTTTGGGATTGTTTTGTGCTAGCTTTGATTCTAGGACTATTTGATGATCTTTGATTGATTGATTTTGTGAAAAATAGGTCCTCACATGTATTAGGCTCTCTTGGCCGAAAATCTCACATAATACATGTGTTTATGTTCTTTTGAGCTTTTCATGTGTTTTGGTTCAATCTATGATTAGGAATATGCTCTAGAACTTTAGCTTAAATCTAATTGACATTGTCATATGATTTTAGCATATTTTTGGTTTGTGTGATTTAAACTTGATCTTGTGTTTTATTGAACATATCTTGTGACCCAAGTTTAGATCTATGCATGTATATAGGTTGTGATTAATATTGAACATATCTTACATAATCTAGATTGATTACACATGCATGATTAACTAGACTATATGTGATTTGTGCATTCATGCTCATGTCTAGTATTTTCCATAGGATGTGTTGATCATAGCATTCTATGTTGAGTGCTTGTTTGCGTTTTGCATTCATGATCACCTAGATGCCTTGTGACAATGAAGTCTTGACAATAGATGTGAGACCTATTGTGTTGAGCAAGAAGTCTTGGCAAGAGGTGTGAAGCCTTGGATTGTAGAGCAAGAAAGTCTTGGCTAGGGTCAGAAGGATCCGGATAGTCGAGCAAGAAGTCTTGCGTAGAGTTGGGAGAAATCAGATAGGTGAGCAAGAAAGTCTTGACTAGAGTCGTGAGGACTTAGTTGAGCAAGAAGTCTTGCCTTGGATCGTGAGGATCCGGATAAGGTGAGCAAGAAAGTCTTGACAAGAGGTGTGAAGCCTCGGATTGTTGAGCATAGGGCGGCAACTTCTAGAGTAGGATAGGAGGGTAGTTTCTAGGTGAAGAGGTCAATTGAGAGATTGTACTTGTCTTATCTACTAGTGGATTTTGTTTGCCGGTGGCTGCTAGCTCGTGGATGTTTCCTCTTCGGAGGTTTACCACGTTATATCTTGTGTCAACTTATCTCTATACCTATCTCTCTAATATTTGTATTGTGGATAGAACTCTTTATATATGTTGACTTCCTTTCTATAATATAGATTGTGTATATGTTATAATTACTTGTTTGTATCACACTTTACTTGTGTTTATATATTGATTAATTGTCTTTAATTAATATATATACTGTGATAAAAGCAAACTCGACTGACAAACTTTTGTTTGTTTCTAAGGGAGTCAAAAAAGGTGTCTAACCTATTCACCCCCCATCCCCTCCAGGTTAGATTTGAGCATTTAACCGTGATTGTATTTTCAGTTTTTGGGTCACCTAGATGGTCTAGGATTACAAGACATGCCTCACATGCTTTAGTGCAAGTGGGAGATTGTTGGGGTGTAGTTTGTAAATGGATTTATGAAATAAATAAAAGGAAAAGTTCAATTCATTCATGTTGTATTGTTTATTTTATAACTTGTGCATATATTTAACATCCAAGATTGCCGGATGTAATCTCAAACTGTGTATATGAGTGTCATATACAGATAGATACAGTAAGATACGTGCAATCTAAAGAGTCCATAGTTAGCAAATAAATCTGGTTACTTTATTTGTGGTTAATCTCTAGCTGCGGTCCATTCCGTAATGTACGATGATTCTATCCTGAATCATTCATATGAGATATGGGAATGGAGGCACCTTGTATGATGTGATCATATATGGATTGGGCCATGATCTATATGAATCTCTCACCAAGATCCGTTTACCGATGAGATTCATATATATCAACTAATGATGGCTATATGCGGGTGATCATAATCCTGAGTGTCTTATCGACTCCTTCAGGTTAGATCGTGGTCTTTGATATACCATGGGTGAGGTCGGATGGCAGTTCCAGAATAATATGCTCTGTATGTTGGGATTGCGGTTTGGCTTGTGGCTGGGAAGGTTTGTACACAATAGTGGAATCCACTCATTCTTATGAGAAGTAGATGGTAGTTCCCTTAAGGGTTGATTCGGGGCTTGGACAATATGAGCGCTCTCTTAATTCCGTAAGGAAATAGGATTTTTTGTCTTTTACAGAATCAATGGTACTTAAAGAATATATGTAATTAGAGGGGTAAAACGGACATTATGACCCAGCTCTAATTATGAACTACTGCGGAGGGTCACACCATGTGTAATAGCTATATCGTTGGACACCGAGTTGTATCGGTCTGTGTAAAAGCGTTTACAGTTGAGAGAGTGCAGCTTCGGGTTTTTAGTGGAATAACACCGGAGTTAATAATCAAGGAATATTAATTAAAGTGTTTAATCAATGATTCCGATGATTTTTGGAGCTCAAAATACTGTGGGTCCATTAGACCACCTTGCTAGCCCGATCGATTTAGGTAACAAGGGTCACGGATAATTAATTGGATTGTCCAATTAATTGTGTTACAAAAGTGACACGTATATATTCGGGAATTAATTGAATGATAAGATTATTTAATTAATGAATGTCAATAGTTAAATTAATTAAATAATTAGATTATTTAATTATATTGATAATTATGAATTATTAATTAGTTATTAATTGGAAGGTGTTAGTTGATATATGGATTTAGGTGAAGATAAAATAATAGGATTATTTTATTTAACTAAATCATTTATCTAAGTATTTGAATTTAAGTTTAAATTTAAAATACTTATTATCACTTTTAATATATTAGATATATTTGAAAAGGATAATTAAAAGATATATATCAATTATAACACAAGAGATTGCATTGGATGCAAATTGGTGTGTGCACATATATAAGTGTTTGTATAGGATACGAACAAGGATATATGTATGTGATATATAAGTTTTATAAATTAATATATATATGCGCACGTGGTGTTGTGAGTAGTTAGTTGAAAATATATATATATATATATATATATATATATATATATATATATATATATATATATATACAAAAACGTAAGAGCAGTAGTGATATATGTATATAAAAGCAACAGGAAAGGCGATATATATATATATATATATTCAGCAAAAGGCGTGAGATTATGATATATATATTCAGCAAAGGTGTGATATTAATATATATATATATATATATATATATATATATATTTGTGAGAAAGCAAGAGCGGGTGTGATATATATTTGATATATATTGTTTTTAGAGAAACGGAACCACATCTGTCAATTTTTTTTTTTTTTGCATGAGATGCAATTCATGTGTGCGTAAAATTAATACACCAAATTAAGAAGAAAGAGTTTCTTCAAGTATTCCTCTATATCCTCCATTCAAGTTCCTGAGACCGTGACGCGCCCACACGCAGTTACATGTTCTGGGAGATAGCGAAGAAGATCGAGTGGTCCAAACAGGAGCACATCGAAAAGTGAAGAAGCTTCCAAACGTTGGTAAGATTGGTTCAGACAGGAGCATAACGTAAAGTGAAGAAACCTCCAAACGTTGGTATGTTCTTCTGATTTTATTGATTACAATTTCTTGTGTTTACATATTGTATGTATTAGTTCCGAAAAATAATTACGATCCAAAGTTCACTGGTCCCAGATACAGATATGATCTGTATATAAAAAAAATTAAAATCTAATTCCGCTGCGTAACCGATGAACGGGGTTCCAACAGATCGAACCTTATGTTCCTTGATCTGGATGCTTGCTTCAATCCATATATGGATCTTTGCAACTTGCATACTCTTTCTTTAGTGGAATGAACTAAAATTAATAGATCTGACATAAGTGAATCATTTGTTGATTGTGATTGGGTTGTGTCTATTGGAGCTTAAATTTAGATAGTCCGCCAAGATCCCCAATCCACACAAACTTGCATGGATCATTTGATATCCTCTACCGAACCAATTCAGGGGTCCATCTAGAATTATATTGAGGCTTGTGGAATTGTTTCTTTTTATAAGAATGGGTCTAGTTCACATGTGGAATTTTTATTAAGGTCTAATGGATTTAATAAAATAAGAAAAATAATATATATACCTATATGTTGTTATAGGCGGCAAGGCTAATGTATAAAGCCTAAATATATTAATTTTTATTTTATTATTTAATTAAATGTTAATTAATTAATTTGTTGATTAATTAATTATTTAATTAAAAGTCAAAATCTTTTTTCCTAATAGGAGATGGTCTCCTAAAATTATACTATTGTTGGTTGTATAATTAATATTAAAGACTATATTTGATAAGTAGATAAATAAAAGAAATTATTTATCTAATCAAATTAGGAAGTCTTTAATATGGTTACAAATACACTATTGAGTTGGATAAGGAGTCTTCATGTAGGAAATAATTCTTTTTGGAAAAGGATTCTTGGTTACCAGGCAACACTACCTAATGGTAGAATTCTTTTTGAAAAGGATTCTTAACCACCAAGTAAATCCGCCTAAGGAAAGGATTTTTAACTACCAAGTAAATCCTTCTTATGAGAGGATTTATGATCCTATATATAGTACCTCTAAATTTCGGCCAAGGCATGAATTTAAGCTACAAATTTCGTGCAAGACAAAGAAAATTTAGAGAGAGGAAAAATTCGACCAAGCCCTAATTGTTTTTTTCTTAAAGAGTTTTCGGCCACCATTGAATTTTGAGTATAGAGAATTAGGTTCTTGCTCTAGAAAAATTCATCCAACTCTAAAGATTGGTGTGTGATAATTTGGCAAAGAGGAAAAGGAAGAAAGTACGTTTTGTATTCGATAGTGCACTAGTAGTCTTTACATTAAAAGGTTTTGTGTACAACATCGAATCAAGGTTCACGCGAGTTTCAATCAAATTGATTGATAATTCACAAGTGACCTAACATTCTTTGTTTTCTTCTTGGAGGATTATTGTGACTAACAAAGAGAAAGATTTTGTTTGTTTCCATCCAAAGGTATATAATTTAAAGAAAGGGAGCCCACACTCCTAGGTGATTCACGTTCGTGATTGGATTGGGAGATCTTACGGATTCAACTCGGCGCTAGTTCAATCTTCATGAGAAAAAGGTATAACACTTTTTATATACATCAATTAATCTAGGGTTAAGGTTCTTGTTATTATAAAGGGAAAAAAATTATTTATACCGAAACCCAAATTTTTTGATTTTTCACGCTTTCGCTGCACGTATTTTCCCTACAATTGGTATCAATGCCTGGTTGTACCCTTGATTAATTGATGTATGTGTTCATGAATCTTTTTCTTTTTATTATGCATGTTTTAGAAAGGGATGACACTCTAGGTATTCAAATATATATTTACATTGGAATGTATGGATATATATATATATATATATATATATATATATATATATATATATATATATAAGTTTTATATGTGGATTGTTATTGCTCAATTTTGGTCCTAGAATTTCAATGTATTTTTGTTTTGGGATTGTAACAAGAAGGGTGGTCTATCATCGCCATAATTTCCTTCTTGGTAGTTGCTAAGTTTTTTTTTATTTTGTTGTTGTAATAAAAAAAAACTGCACTATATTGTAATAATAATAAAAAACTGTAGTATTTTTTTGTTTTAAATTATTTTGTAATACATTCAAGTATCGAAGACTGGAAGGTTTGAAGAATTGGAAGCAACCAGAACAAGTTTGGGACCGTGAGAGCTGTAGCAACAAACGTGCGTGCGAAGAGCACGCGGCTATGTTTGTTGTGGCATGGGCTGCACACGGCAGCCCTATGGAAGCCATGGGCTGCGCATGGCAGCCCTTTATGCTGTTGTGGCAAGTGCACGCCCATGGGAGGGAGCCAAGGGAGTCCAAACGATGAAGGTCAAGTGAAGACTTGTTCGCCAAGAAAGGATTTTTTTTGTATTCCAAGACATATGTAATTTACTTGCTTTTCTAGGATTGACCAAAATTGTAGCTATTCATATTTTTGTAAATATTCCAATGCTTGTCATTGTTTGATAACATGTCATATAGAATAGGAGTGTCGCTCATATATCTCTTTTGGTATGAACATGCATTGAATGATTTAGGTATCTAATCGGCATCTAGATAACTTGGTAAATCAGTCTATGGAATTCGATCACACTCCTTAAATAATTGAGTGGGAGAAGGTGTTTCGGAACACCTGCGGCCTCCAAGTTTAGTTAAGCTTTATGTTTCGTGTAATAACCCCCTAATGGGGTATTCATGAATGGAATTTATCAAGATACTTCCTTACAAGGATAGACTAGACAATTAACCCAAACGATATCTACTCCCAAAGGAGGGATATTTGTGAGGGAATATATTGAAGGTCGATAACTTGGTAACACACTCATTGTGAGTTTATTAATATCCTCCGAAGAGTTCTTGTTAATAAAATCACAAGGCTAAAATTGAAAATGTTGGTTGCTATGTTAACAATTAGGTGGGACCTAGTCCAACTAGTAGACGGTGCTAACTCCTAAAGGAGGCGTGACATTTATGGGTGTTGGATCACCATTGAATTTATGATTGAATTATTTTATTTAATTCAAGATAAATATTCAAAAGTGCTTTATCATGATTATTTACTTATATAATTTTTGTTAATATAAGGAAATCATGACCTCATCCCTAATCAAAATCCTAAAAGATAATACTTTAACTGATAATAATTGTGTCACATGGAAAAAAGAAAATTGGGTTGTTGTTGTAAATTGAAAACCATAAGTCCGTTCTTTCTATTCCTAAACAACCAAACTAATGAATCTACTCATGAGCAAAGAGCTGAGTATCATTAGTGGAAGTCTTCAGAGAAGATGGCTAAATGTACGTTACATTATAGCCATCATCTCCGACGTGTTGCAACAACAACATGAAGGAATTCAGACTGTTGCCGATAAAATGATGTCTCTATAGGAGATATTAGCTATGAGGTCTAGGACGACTAAGAGAGAGGCAATGACTGCTTGAGTGAATCTTAGGATGAAACTTGGACAGACTGTGAAAGATCACATGATGAAAGTCATAGCACATCTCAATATTGTTGAACTGAATGGTGCTGAGATAGATGGTGAGACGAAAATTGACATGATTGTCAACTCACTATCAGATTCCTTTGATCAGTTCAAGTTGGACTTCACCTTGAATAATAAGGAAAACATTTTGCAAGGCCTGATGCAAGATGATCAAAGCATCGAGAAAATCCTTGTGTAAGGTAAGGGTTAAGAGATTCATACTGTTAGTAAAGTTGCTTCTGTTAAGACTCGTAGGAAGGTCAAGAAACAACAGAAGAAAAAGCAACTTGGTCCTAAACAGAAGAGGTTACCGGAAAAGGAAAAGATTGAATCAGAATAAATTCAACTTGCATTTAGGCAATGGAGCGTTAGTGTCTACAAATGTAGTGGGAGACATTAGAATCAATTTAGATTCTTATAGGCATTTATCTTTAATAGACGTTTATTATGTATCTCAATTCAAGAGGAATTTAATTTCAGTTTCTTGTTTAAATAAATTTGGTTATTCGATTACTTTTAATAAAGCTTTTATTATTAGTAAGAATAACAAAATTATTTGCAAAGGTACACTATAAAACGGTTTATTCTATTTGCATGGAAATATCTCTCACTTGTTAGACACGGAATCAATGTAACCTAATCATAAAATAGTAAAATTATCAAAAGATGAACCCACATATGGCATTTGTGCCTAGTTCATATTAACCTTAATAGGATTAAAAGATTGGTAAGTGACGGACCTCTAAGTGACTTAATGGTTGATGATCTACCAACTTTTAAATCTTGTTTCGAAGGTAAAATGACCAAAAGGTCATTTACAACCAAAGGCACAAAAGCTATCGAATGTTTAGGATTGATACATACTGATGTGTGTGAACCTATGAGCATTCAAGCTAGAGGTGGATATGAGTACTTCATCACATTCACAGACGATCACTCAAGATTTGGCTATGTGTATCTCATGAGACAAAAGTCGGATGCTTTTGACTTGTTCAAAGCATTTAAAGCTGAAGTTGAAAATCTGCTTGAGAAAAGCATAAAAATCTTAAGGTCTGATCGTGGTGGAGAATATCAATCTGGTGAGTTTCAGCAATATCTTATTGATAATGGGATAATTTCTCAGTTCTCTGCACTAGGCACACCTCAACAGAATGGGGTGGTAGAAATGAGAAATAGAACTCTTTTGGACATGGTTAGGTCTACGTTAAGTTATTCAAAAATTCCTAATTCTTTTCAGGGATATGCTCAAACTGCTATGTACATTCTAAACGATGTACAATCTAAGTCTGTTCCTAAAACACAGCATGAGTTGTGGACTGGGCAAAAGCCTAATTTACAACACTTAAGGATATTTGGATGTCCTGTGCACGTGACAAAAGGAAAGACAGAAAAGATGGAGTCTCATTCAGAAACATGCATATTTGTAGGGTATCCAAAAGGAACAAAAGGATATTATTTCTATAGTCTTTCTGATCTTAAAGTATTTGTTTTGACAAAAAATGAATTTCTGCAAGAGGACTATATGAATAATTTTGTGCCTAAAAGTAGAATTGTCCTGAATGAGCTTTCAGGAGATACAATTCCATAAGAGGTTTCACAACCAAGCCCAATTGTAAGTTCTATACCAACACAAGATCAACAATCTACCATACCTCATCGTATTAGGAGGGTTAGTAAACAACCCGAACAATACATCGGTCTAGGAGAATCTGTAGAGAATCTCTAGGATGACAATGATCCCTATATGTACACGGAAGCAATGGAAGATATAGATTGTCGACCCTGGCAAAAGGCAATGCAATCCAAAATTGAATCTATGTTCAAAAACAAAGTATGGTCTCTTGTAGACTTGCCTAAAGTTATAAAACCCATTGGGTACAAATGGGTATACAAGAGGAAAAGAGGAATGGATGGAAGGATGGAAACCTTTAAAGCTAGATTGGTAGCTAAAGGTTATACACAGAAGGAAGGTATCGATTATGAAGAAACATTCTCTCCTGTGGCCATTCTTAAATCCATTAGGGTACTCTTATCCATTGCGGCATCTCTAGACCTAGAGATTTGGCAAATGGACATCAAGACAGCTTTCCTTAATGGAAGTCTTGATGAAAGCATCTATATGATGCAACCAGAAGGATTCATTGAAAAAGGCCAAAAGGAAAGGGTATGCAAGTTGCAAAGATCCATATATGGATTGAAGCAAGCATCCAGATCCTGGAACACAAGGTTCGATCAAGCCGTGAAAAGTTTTGGACATATTCAAAACCTTAATGAACCTTGTGTATACAAAAGGATTAAAGGCGACAAGTTGGTATTCTTAGTTCTTTACGTTAATGTTATACTACCCATCGGAAACGATGTAGGTGTATTGACATCAATAAAATAATTGCTAGCAAAACAATTTGATATGAAGGACTTAGGAGAAGCAAGTTATATTCCTAGTATCCAAGTTATAAGGGATAGGAAGAATAGAACGATTGTATTATCCCAAGCTTCATACATAGATAAAATCTTTTTTAGGTTTTCCATGCAAAATTCCAAGAAAGGTATGTTACTTTTCAGACATGGAATCAAACTTTCTATTGAACAAGTTCCTAAGAATGAGCTTTAAGAGCAATTCGTGAGTAGGGTTCCATAAGCATTGGCAGTTGGAAGTCTCATGTATGCAATGCTCTGTACTATACCAGATATTTGTTTTGATGTGGGCATAGTTAGCAGGTTTCAATCGAAACATGGTCCTAATCACTGGAAGACAGTCAAGCATATTTTCAAGTATCTTAGAAGAACGAGAGATTATATGATTGTATACTCTGGAGAGGATTTGATTCCCGCTAGGTATACAAATTCTGATTTTCAGTCAAATTCTGACTCCAGGAGATCAACATCAGGATCTGTGTTTACTATTGGAGGAGGGGCAGTCATATGGAGGAGTATCAATCAATCTTGTATTGCCGATTCTACTATGGAAGCCGAGTATGTTGAAGTATATAAGTAAAGTATTGTCTTTTAGGATGTTGATTAGGGACAGGGTCATGATTTTTAAACAATAACAAAAATTATATAAGTAAATAATCATGATAAAGCACTTTCAAATATTTATCTTGAATAATAATTCAATCGTAAAAATTCAACGGTGATCCAACACCCATAAATGTCACACCTCCTTTGGGAGTTCGTAACATTTACTATTTGGACTAGGTCCCATCTAATTGTTAACATAACAACCAAGGTTTTCAATTTTAGCCATGCAATTTTATTAACAAGAACTCTTGGAAGGATATTAATAAAATTACATTGAGTGTGTTACCAAGTTATCGACCTTCAATATAATCCCTCACGAATATCCCTCCTTTGGGAGTAGATATCGTTTGGGCTAATTGTCTAGTCTATCCTTGTAAGGAAGTATCTTGCTAAATTCCATTCATGAATACCTCTTGGGAGGTTATTACACGAAACATAAACCTCAACTAAACTTGGAGGCCGTAGATGTTCCAAAACACCTTCTCCCACTCAATTATTTAAGGCGTGTGATTGAATTCCAATGAACGATTTACCAAGTTATCTAGATGCCAATTTAGATACCTAAACCATTCTATGCATGTTCATACCAAAAGAGATATATGAGCGACACTCCTATTCTATATGACATGTTATCAAACAATGACAAACATTGCAACATTTACAAAAAAATAAATAACTACAATTTTGATCCATCCTAGAAAAGCAAGTAAATTACATGTCTTGGAATACAAAAAACTCCTTTCTTGACGAACAAGTCTTCACGCGACCTTCATCGTTTGGACTCCCTCGGCTGCCTCCCATGGACGTGCGCACCCTTGGCCCCTTCCCATGGGTGTGCGCATGCCACAACCCCGTGAGGGCTGCCATACACAGCCATGGCTTCCATAGGGCTGCCATGCACAGCCATGGCTTCCTCAGGGCTGCCATGCACAGCCCATGCGACAACAAACGTGGCCAAGTGCCCTTCGCACACACATTTGTTGCTACGGCTCACACGGTCCCAAAGTTGTTCCGTTTGTTCCTAATTATTCAAACCTTCGAGTCTTCAATACTTGAATGTATTACAGAAGAATCATAAATAAAAAAAATACTGCAGTTTTTTTTTACTACAACAACAAAATAAAAAAAACTTAGCAACTATCAAGAAGTAAATTATGGCGATAATAAACCACCCTTCTTGTTACAATCCCAAAACAAAATACATTGAAACTCTAAGACCAAAATAGAGCAATAGTAATCCACATATAAAACATATATATATATATATATATATATATATCCATACATTCTAATGTAAACATATATGTGAATACCTAGAGTGACATCTCTTTCTAAAACATGCATATATACAATAAAAAGAAAAAGATTCACAAACACATACATCAATTAATCAAGGGTACAACCAGGCTCTGACACCAATTGTAGGTAAAACCCGCACAATGGAAGCGTAAAAAAATAGAAATTAGGGTTTCGGTATAAATAAAAAAATTCCCTTTTAAATAACAAAAACCTTAACCCTAGATTAATTGATGTATATAAAAAGTTTCGTACCTTTTGCTCGTGATGATTGAACAAGAGCCGAATTGTATCCGTAAGATCTTCCAATCCAATCACGGACGTGAATCACCTAGGAGTGTGGGCTCCCTTTCTTTAAATTGTATACCTGAGGATGGAAACAAACAAAATCGTTTTCTTTGTTAGTTACAATAATCCTCCAAGAGAAAATCCAAGAACGTCCGGTCACTTGTGAATTATCAATCTACTCAATTGAAACTCGCGTGAACCCGATTTGATTTTGTACACAAATCCCTTTTGATGTAAAGGTTACTAGTGTACTATCAAAAATAAAAACGTTCCCCTTTTTCTTCTTCTTGGCCGAATTCACAACTTATATCTTATAGTTTATTGAATTTTGTCTAGAGTAAAATGCTAAATTTTTCTACCTAAAAATTCGCTCTTGCTAATCAAATTCTCTCTTGGAAAATACTTAGGTTGGCCGAAATTTTCACTCTAAGAACCATAGGGCTGGCCAAATTCATCAAGGGGGTATATAAAGGATCACAAATCCTCTCCTAAGATGGATTTACTTGGTTGGCAAGAATCCTTTCCTTATGTGGATTTACTTAGTAGTTAAGAATCCTTTTCGAAGAAGAATTCTACTTTACACCAAGACTCATAATCCAACTCATTAGAGTATTTGTAACCATATTAAAGATTTCATAATTTGACTAGATAAATAATTCATATTATTTATCTACTTATCAAATATAATCTTTAATATTAATTATACTACCAACAATAGTATAATATTAGGAGACCGTTTCCTATTAGGAAAATGATTTTGACTTTTAATTAAATAATTAATTAATCAGCGAATTAACTAACTTCCATTTAGTTAAATAATAAAATAAAAAATAATATATGTATGCTTTTATACATTAGCCTTGCCACCTATAACAACGTATAGGTATATATATTATTTTTCTTATTTTATTAAATCCACTGGACCTCAATAAAAAGTCCACATGTGAACTAGACCTATTCTTACAAAAAGAAACAAGTTCTCATGCCTTAATACAATTCTAGATGGACCCCTAAAATGGTCTGGTAGAATATATCAAGTGATCTATGCATGTTCGTGTGGATTGGGGATCTTGGCGGGCTATCTAAATTTAAGCTCCAATAGACACAACCCAATCACAATCAGCAAATGATTCACTTAGGTCCGATATATTTAATTTTAGTTCATTCCACTAAAGAACTAAAATTGAACTCTTAAATAAAGATAGAATAAGTTGATGTTACTCACTCATACCCTAGACAACCTTATTAAAGAAAAGTGTATCCTCGTGAAGAATACCAGTAATCGCCAAGAGCTCATAGACTGCCTATAGCTCTTCAAGTTACCATATTTACTCATATGACCCCATTTTGAACTTGAATATTTTGACTTGTCTGGAAGCCATGTTTCAGTAGACACTATTGAAAATTGAACGTTAAGATTTAATATCCAATACCTCAAAACATCCATATGATGATATTCTACCCTCATTGAATAAATGGAGCCTTGATGTCCATATCTATAAAAGAAGTCCTCTATCGTTTAACAAATGAAAATCACCAAACTATCGAGGAGAGATTATGCTATATAACCGTACTCATTGATAGCTCAAATGATAACACTTGTGACCATAAGTCCATCATTTATCTCAGGATTGAGATAGACTCTCCGATTGTCACCAAATGAAAAGTTTTTATCCATTGACGGTTCTAGATAAAGTATTTCAGTGTGATCCAATTCAATGCACCCAGTGCACTAGATTCTTTTTCCCAAACACCACACTTTGATGATTTTAGACTCATCATAACATATTTGATCCCACTCAAATGCTAGCAAAAGAATATACAACTTTGACAAGATAAGGGCGCCCAACCTTTTATCTTAAGTTGTGAATATTATTCAAGACTAACTGTAGAATTGTGTCTACCTCATACATATCTAGAGGTACGAACAATTCTTCTTTTCTCATATTCTTTTGACCTTATGATTATTTATTTTTGACAATTATAATAATTAAACTATAAATTCTAAAAGATTCGTAAAACTAGAAATCACTTTATTAATATGAAAAGATTGTCAAATACTTGATTACACTCTTGCTATCAAGTATAATCCCAACAGATAAACCCATCATACTTGGTCAATTCATGCATGCTTTTATTATGTGGTAATTAAAGTATTGACATGCATAGACATGCCGTATATATTAGTAGTGCCTACACATGCATTTTATTATATGTCATGCATGTATTATAGCCATCTATATTATGTATTTATTTTAATTTGATTATAATGGGTAATTCACATAATTGGCTATAAGTTCATGAGATTAGTTTTTAGGAGTAAAAACTTGGTAATTCTCATTAATAATTAATCTATTGATTAAAGAGTTTAATTAATTAGATTAGTAAGGTCCTTTATAAATATTAGAATTAATTAGATTAAGTCCCTAATAATAATTGGACCAAATAATGTGTTTAGTTTTAATAGTTAAAACTTGGTAAATACACATTTAATAATTCCAGTCTTAGTAAATAGTTTACTTAGATTAGAATTATCTTTACTAAGATTAGAATTATCACTAATGAACCAGATTCGAGTGCATTAATAATAATAGAAAACCCTAATTATAAGATAGTGAGTGGGAGAGGGATATATGACATTATATCTCGCGGTCTCCATCATTCGTTCAACACCGTGACGGCTTTTCTTTCATTCTCCATGAGGAGGGTTTCTAAAAGAATCAATATCAAGGTTGACTTCCTAATGGATATGATTTCTGAGGGGATTTCGGGATTGACTGACTCTAAGGCAACAATTCTCGAGTTAAGCTCATGAGATCTAAAATGATGGATTACACTCATAAGGTTTTAATTAAATTGGTTATTTAAAAACCTGGCTAAATAAATGATGGTTGAATGATATTGGAATAAGAGTTATTCTAGTATATCATTTGATTGAGAAGGTCTAGATCCAACATGCAAGAATTTGACCAGCCCTAAGGCAACACTAACTTGTGATATGTTGGATTGTCGTGGCATAGAAACATTGTTTTCTTATCGTTGTTCTTGTTCAATAAACATTTTCATGCATCGTGTTTAATTTTATGCCGAACATTCGCACATGTTTTGATGTATGGCTGAATGAATTCTAAATTTATGTTTTTCCAGTCCATCTGCACTATTACAAATCCTTGCTAATGACAAATTAACTGGTGATAACTACATTAAATTGAAACATAACATAAATGAAATCTTGGTCACCAAGGACCTAAAGTTTGTGCTTACAGAGGAATGTCCTCCAATGCCTACTGCCCATGCTAAACGAATGGTTCGTGAGGCGTATGAAAAATGGGTCTCATAAGATGAGAAATCCTGAACATATCAGTTAGCTAGTATGACAGATGTTTTTGTCACTAAACACGAAGCAATTGGTACTACATTTGAAACTATGTTCTTGCAGCCCTTTGAGCAAAAGTGGCACGAAGTTGTTCATTCTGTAATGCTTACTCGGATGAAAGAGAGCGCATCTATTCGGGAACATGTCCTAAACATGATGTCCTATTTTAACACGGCAGAGATCAATGGGGGGGAGACATTGATGAACCCTGTCAAGTGAGCATCATACTGATGACTCTTTCGAAGAGTTTCTATCGGTTCAAAAGTAACTATGGAATGAACAAGGTAAGGTTTAGTCTCATTCAGTTGCTCAATGAGCTCACTACTTTTCAATCTTTGACTAAGGACAACAAAAGTAAGACTGGTGAGGTAAATAATGCTGAACTATCCTCCTCTAGTAATAAGAAGAGGAAGAGGTCTACTAGGATGGCAAAGGGTTAGCCCAAGCCCAAGAAAGCCCAAGGCAAGAAGAAAAGTGCCTCCACCGACCAAGATAAAGGAAAGTGTTTCCATTGCAACAAGGTTGGTCACTGGAAGAGGAACTGTGAAGAGGAAAACGAAAGGTAAATATGATTTACTTGTTCAAGAGTTGTACTTAATGGAAGATGATTCTTCATCCTGGATAGTTGATTCGGGGGCCACTAACCATATTTCTTTAACTATGCAGTGGACTGATTCTTGGACACATCTTGAGGAGGGAGCCTTTTCGATGCGTGTTAGTGTAGGGAAAATCACACGCATCGAAAGCGTGAAAAAATTTATGGAAATTGGGGTTTAGGTATAAATAAAAAAAAATTCCTTTTTCAATAACAAGAACCTTAACCCTAGATTAATTGATGTATATAAAAAGTTTCGTACCTTTTTCTCATGACGATTGAACAAGCGCCGAATTGAATCCACAAGATATTCCAATCCAATCATGAACGTGAGCCACCTAGAGGTGTGGGCTCCCTTTCTTTAAGTTGTATACCTGAGGATGGAAACAAACAAAATCATTTTCTTTGTTAGTTACAATAATCTTCCAAGAGAAAAATCCAAGAACGTCGGTCACTTGTGAATTATCAATCTAATTGATTGAAACTCGTGTGAACCAGATTTGATTATGTACACAAAACCCTTTTGATGTAAAGAATACTAGTGTACAATAAAAAATAAAAGCGTTCTCTTTTTCTCTTTTCTCCTTGGCTGAATTCTACACCCTATATCTATGAGTTGATCGAATTTTGTCTGGAGCAAAAACTAATTTTTTTCTCCCTCTAAAATCTCTCTTGCTAGGCCGAATTCTCTTCTTGAAAATTGCTTAGCTTGGCCGAAATTCCTCTCATAGAAAACCTTAGGATAGGCCGAATTTTAAGACAAATATATATAGGATCATAAATCCTCGCATAAGAATGATTTACTTGGTTGACAAGAATCCTTTCCTTAGGTGGATTTATTTGGTAGTTAAAAATCCTTTTCGAAAAAGAATTCTATCCTTAGGTATATTTACTTGGTGACCAAGAATCCTTTTCCAAAAAGAATTGTTTCCTACACAAAGACTCATAATCCTACTCAATAGTGTATTTGTAACCATATTAAAGACTTCCTAATTTGATTAGATAAATAATTCCTTTTATTTATCTACTTATCAAATATAGTATTTAATATTAATTATACTACCAACAATAGTATAATATTAGGAGACCAACTCCTACTAGGAAAAAGTTATTGAATTTTAATTAAATAATTAATTAATCACCAAATTAATTAATTTCCATTTAATTAAATAAAAAATAATATAACATAATTAAGCTATTCTAAATAGCCTTGCCGCCCAACACATATATATTGGCCAATATATTATTTTCTTATTTTATTAAATCCATTTGACCTTTATAAAAAGTCCACATGTGAACAAGACACATTCTTATAAAAAGAAACAAGTTCACATGCCTCAATACAATTCTAGATGGACCCCTAAATTGGTCCGGTAGAATATATCAAGTGATCCACGCAAGTTCATATGGATTGGGGATCTTAGCGGTTTATCTAAATTTAACCTCCAAGAGACACAACTCAATCACAATCAACAAGTGATTCACTTAAGTCTGACCTATTAATTTTATTTCATTCCACTAAAGAACTAAAATTGAACTCTTAAATAAAAATAGAGTAAGTTAATATTTCTCATTCATACCCTAGACAACCTTATTGTACAAAGTGTATCCTCGTGAAGAATACCAGTAATTGCCAAGAGATCATAGACCGCCTATTAGACATGACCTCGGTTCCGACCGGTTCTGCTCCGGTTCAGAACCGGCGGTTCCGATTTTGGAAGGAGCCAGAACCGGAATCGGAACCGGAACCGTGTTCCGGAACCGTGGAACCGCGGTTCTGATTTCGGTTTCGGTTCCGGTTCCGGTTCCACCGATTCGGCCGGTTTGGTTCCTTTTTTTTTCTTTTTTTTTCTTATTATACATTTATACTCATTTTTAAAAAAATACGAAAACATAAGACATGTAATAATATGAACTTGTAAATGAATTTTATTGTGTAAGGCCGTAAGCCGAAATTAAAATTTATAAAAATAATACTAAATACATAAATTGAAATAAATGTATAAAACTAAAAATTTAAAAAATTGGTCTTGCACTTAATTTGTACCAAAATTAAGTTGCCTACGTATCCTCTCGGACACGGAGTTTAGAGGAATCAAAGACCACGTAGTTCTTTTACATTTTATTATCTTTTACATTTGTAATTTTGTAAGTCTGTAACTAATCGTTGCCATCCGTTCCGGTGCCGGTGGTGTGATCATCATCGAAGAAATCATAAATAACTTCTGGCTCCATTTCTTGTTGTCTATATCCAGCCTTTGTCCAATCATCAACACACACTTGGACTTGAATTGATTCTGGACTCAAAAGCGACCGTCTTGCGTCCAAAATATTTCCACCCACGCTAAACTCTTGTTCCACAGCCACTGTAGAAACCGGTGTTGCAAGAATCTGTTTGGCTATTATAGACAAGATTGAGAAGTGCTTTTCATGTTCTCTCCACCAATGTAGAATATCAAATTTATCCACATCATCGTCTCCTATAAACTCAAAATTGGTACTATGATAAGTTTCTATCTCATCATACGAGATCGGACTTGATGATGAAGAAGAAGAACCTCGCAATCTTTTGATCTTTTGGGATAAAAGTGCAGACCCTGCCCCAAACACTCCAGAAGATTGAGTTTGGGAGACATTTTCATTTTGTGGAACACTAATGTTTAATGATGGACCATAAATTCTACGATATTCATCATATAACTGATAAAATAATATCTTAATTGCAGCACAATAAGTATTAATTTCTAATTGTATACCTAAACATTTATAATAAAGAGTTAAATAATCTGTCAATGCATCTAGTTTACAACGTGGGTCAAAACACAACGCAAGCAAGTAAATAGTTGGAAACTCTCTATAATAGTCTAACCGTTTTTTTTTCATAGCTTCAATGCATGCCTATAATTGTATATCAGATGAACAGTCAGCAAATGCACCAGCAATATTACAACCCTCAATAATAAATAATTGAGTAGTAGGATAATAAATACCTGATAAATTGTTAGTAGCACTAATAAAAACTTTTAACAAATTATAAATTTTTGTACAAACATCTCAATGGTGTGCATAAAGATTGATTTGACTAACATTATATTGCATAAAAGAAACTAATAAATCCCTATATTCATAACTTTCACAAAGCAATTTATAAGTAGAGTTCCAACGTATTGGAACATCACGAGAAAATCTAATGGGATGTCTACCTGCCTGTTTACAAAATCCTACCCATGCTTTCATAACATTAGGATGTTTCCACAAATATGAGAGGGTATCTTTAATGGGTTTAATAAAAGCTTGAAGAATTTCCAAACCTTTTTGAACGCATAAATTTAAAACATGGCAAGCACATCTTTGATGAAAAATTTTACTATTAAAATAAGGCTTACATAATTCAATTAAAGCAGGAATAGCTGCTGTATTATTAGAAGCATTATCAAAACCAATTGAAAAAATTTTGTTTTCAATTTTATACTCTTCAAAAATGATTTTCATATTTTTATAAATATTATCAGCAGTATGTGCATCATCAAAAACTCTTAATGCAACAATTCTTTTTTGTATTGTCCATGCTTTGTCCATATAATGACAAGTTACACCTAAGTATGAATGCATTCGCCAATGGTCAGTCCATATATCAGCAAATACGGAAACATGACCTATATAGTTCGAAAAATATTTTTTTTTTAAATCCTTTTTTCCTTTTTATAAATATCATACATTGTACGCGTGAGAGTGGTCCTAGGGACACGACATTCAGCAGGATTTAATGTTTTATGACAATATTTAATAAACCAACTTTTTCACCAAAACTAAAAGGTAAATGTTCTACAGCTACCATCCTAGCTAATTCTTCTCTATTAGCTTGATCACTATATTTAAATAATTGAGTGTCAGGGGTAGAAAACCTGGAAATTTGAGATTGTGCATTCCCCTTGGCAAGTTCTGCTGGATGACTGGTCGTAATATGCTTCCTATATGTGCCATATCCTCCAGATTTAGTCCATTTGTATTCTTTAGGGCAGTAATTGCATACCTCCCAACATGTTCCATTCGGTTTCGTAACTTTCTTCATGTGGAGAACGAATAGATCAGATTTGAGATGCTTCTTATCCTTCTCTGCCGGCTCTTCAAAATTTGGATCTACAGCAAAATCGGGTATATTTTCTGATTGGCTTGTCATATTACCAGGGCTAGGCCTAGGGGCGCTAGGCTGGCTAGAATTGGGTTCATAAATTATTAAAGGGGGATTTGGATTGATTGGATAGTTTAGCGATTCAAGATAGGCTTGCCGTTATAGGAACTCATGGTAAGCGGTGTCATCAAAACCGATATTATCCGGTTGGATCGTATCCGGCTCCGATATACGACCCTTTCCGGTCCTGGAAACGGAATGCCTTGGTGGAATATCTCTTACTCCACTTCCACTTCCACTTCCACTTCCACTTCCACTTGCCATCAAAAAAAATAATTTGTAAATAAACTCTTCAAAAAAAATTAAGATAAAAATTGTTGACAAGGATTTAAAATGATTTTAAAAAATAATAATTGTAATACACTAAATATAAACAAATAAATAATTGACTAATTGGAAGATAATTGAAGAGAATTAGGAGAATTGAGATTTGAGATTTGAGAGAGAGTTGAGACTTGAGAGAGCAATTGTATGATAAGAAATGAATTAGGGGGGTATTTATAGAAAATAAAGAATTAAAGGGGAAAAGAAAAAAAAAATTGAGCCGTTGGAGCCCAACGGCGGTTTTAAAAATAAATAAATAAATAAAGGCCAGGAACCGGCGGTTCCTTAACCGAGACCGAACCGCCGGTTCCTGGCCAGTTTTTCAAGAGAAGGAACCGGAACCGAACCGAACCGAACCTAACCGCAGACCACCCGGTTCCAGTTACGGCTCCAAAACCGGTTCCACGGTTTTGATTCCGGTTCCGATTATGGTTAAGGTTACGGTTCTTTTCACACGGTTACGGTTTGGTTCCACGGTTCGAACCGAACTGTGGTCATGTCTACCGCCTATAGCTCTCCAAGCTACCATATTTACTCATATGACCATATTTTGAACTTGGATATTTTGACTTGTCCAGAAGCCATGTTTCAATAGACACTATTGAAAACTTAACGTTAAGATTTAATATCCAATACCTCAAAACATTCATATGATGGTATTCTACTCTCATTTAATAAATGGAGCCATGATGTCCATATCTATAAATGAAGTCCTCTATCGATTAACAAATGAATACCACCAAACTATCGAAGATAGACTATGCAATATAATCGTACTCATTAATAGCTCAAATGATAACACTTACAACCATAAGTCCATCATTTATCTTAGGATTGAGATAGACTCACCGATTGTCTTCAAATGAAATCTTTTTTCCATTGATGGTTCTAAATAAAGTATTTCATTGTGATCCTATTCAATGCACCCAGTGCACTAGATTCTTTTGTACAAAGACTCCACACTTTGATGATTTTAGACTCATCATAACACATTTGATCTCACTCAAATGCTAACAAAAGAATCTACAACTTTGACAAGATAAAGGCGCCCAAACTTTTATCTTAAGTTGTGAATATTATTCAAGACTAACTAAAGAATTGTGTCTACCTTATACATATCTAGATGTATGAACAATTATTCTTTTCTCATAGTCTTTTGACCTTATGATTATTTACTTATGACAATTATAATAATTAAACTATAAATGCTATAAGATTTTATAAACTAGAAATCACTTTATTAATATGAAAATATTGTCAAATATATTATTATACTCTTACTATCAAGCATAATCCGAACAGTTAAGTCAGGGGATGTCTTGTCAATAAGAGCAGTGGGTGTAGTTATACACTTTGGAAATTGTTTTATTGTTTTGAACAATGTATTTTTTTTCCTGGATTCAAAAGAAATTTGATTTTTTTTTTCAAAGTTGTTGAAACAATTATATTCTGTCTTTTAATAATTATTCTATTACTTTTGTAAATAGTGGTTTGAATATATGTTCAAAATTAAACGAAAACAATTTGTATGTTTTTAGGTCATTAGTACATACAACACTGCTCAATGCTGAAATGTTTAAAGTTGAAAAATCCAAAACAAAATGACATAAGATTTCTCCAGAAAATGAAACGTATCTATGGCATCTAAGGCTTTGCCAGATCAACCTTGATTGGATAGATAGACTAGTAAAAAGCGGCCCTTTAAGTGAGTTAAAGGTTGGTGCCTTACCTGTCTGTGAATCCTATTTAAAAGGTAAAATGACCAAGAGACCTTTTTACTAGAAAATGACTTAGAGCTAAAAAACCACTAGAGCTAAAAAACCACTAGAGCTTATACATTCAAACATCTGTGGACTGATGGATGTCAAAGGAAGGAGTGGTTGTGAGTATTATGTCACCTTTATTAATGACTACTCAAGATACGGATATGTCTTTCTAATGCAACGGAAGTCAAAAACTTTTGAAAAGTTTAAAGAATTCTGAGAAGAAGTTGAAAACTAGTTAGGAAAGACTATCAAGTCTCTACGATCGGATCATGGAGGAAAGTACCTTGACCAAGAGTTTGAAAATTTCATGGTCAAATATGGGACAGTGTCCCAACTCACAGCTCTTGGTACACCACAATAGAATGATTTCGCGGAGTGGAGAAATAGAACCGTAATGGAAATGTTGAGATCTGTGATTAGTTTCTCGTCATTGCCAAATTCCTTTTAGGAATATGTGTTACAAACTACGGCTTACATTTTGAAAGTAGCGTCATCCAAATCTATTCATAAGACTCCCTTAGAGTTTTAGAATGGTCGTAAAGCTAGTTTGTGACATTTCCGTATATGGGGGTGTCTAGCACACGTGCTGAAGAATATAAGTGGAAAGCAAGACCCTAAGTCTATGGTCTGTTTGTTTGTGGGATATTTCAAGGAGACTTGAGGTGGATACTTCCATACTCTTGAAGAGAACAAAGTATTTGTGTCGACAAATGCAATGTTCCATGAGGATAGCTATATTAGTGATCATAGACCTCGAAGTAGGATTTTATTAAATGAAATGGAACCTAGTAGGACTAGTGCTCAGTCAACAAGAGTAGTTATACAACAACCTAGACGTGGACGTAGTCTGAGGGTTATACAACAACCTGAACGCTATTTGGGTATAGGTGAGGGACGAGTTGTCATCTCTTCTGATAATGTGGATGATGCATCATTAACCTTTAAGAATGCAATGGAAGATCTTGACAAATAGGAATGGCTTAAAGACATGAATCTAGAGAAGGAGTTCATGTACACTAAATCAGTCTAGGAACTTGTAGACTTACTGGATGGGGTAAAACCCATAGGGTTTAAATGGATTTAAAAGAGAAAGAGAGGAGTAGATGAAAAGGTAGAGACCTTCAAAGTACCTTCAAAGTTAGGCTAGTGGCCAAGGGTTATACAAGAAAAAGGGGTCGATTATGAAGAGACTTTCTCGCCAGTAGCCATGTTTAAGTCTATTAGGATTCTCTTATCCATTGCTGCCTATTTCGATTATGAAATTTGGCAAATGAACGTAAAGATTGATTCTTGAATGGAAATCTTGATAAGAGCATTTACATGACGCAACTAGAGGGATTCGTGTCTCCAGATCAAGAGCAAAAGGTTTGCAAGTTGTAAAGGTCCATTTACAGACTTAAGCAATCATCTAGATCTTGGAACATAAGGTTTGATGTTATGATCAAAACCTTTGGCTTCGAGCAAAACGTTGATGAGTCTTGTGTCTACAAGCACATCATTGACAAGAAGGTAGTTTTCTTAGTTCCTTACGTAGAAGATATCATACTCATTAGGAACAATGTATGGGCATTATCGGAAGTAAAGGGCTGGCTGGCTAGCCAATTCCAAATGAAAGATTTGGGAGAGGCAAGTTATGTTCTAGGGATCCAACTTATAAGGGATCGTAAAAACAAAATCATAGTATTGTTTTAGATATCGTATATACGATTTTTGATTGAGAATTCCAAGAAAGGTAATTTACCTTCCAGGTGTGGAGTTTACTTGTCCAAGGAACAGTGACCTAAGACACGTTAAGAAGTTGAGGATATGAGACGTGTTCCCTATGTGTCAGTAGTAGGTAGTCTCATGTATGTTATGTTATGCACGAGATCGAACATTTGTTTCGCAGTGTGAGTAAAATCAGTTCAACCCAGGATTGGATCATTGGGTTGCTGTCAAGACTATTCTCAAGTATCTTCAGAGAATGAGAAACTATATGCTAGTGTATTTTGAACAAGATTTGATCCCGTTAGGATATACGAATTCTGATTTTCAGCCAGATAGGGATTTTTGGAAATCCATGTCTAGATCAGTATTCATACTTGGTGGTGGAGCCACTGTGTAGAGGAGTGTTAAGCAATCTCATATTATTGATTCCATCATGGAAGTCGAATATGTAGCCGCTTGGGAAGCTGCTAAAGAGGGTATTTAGCTCCGCAAGTTCTTGAAAGATCTGGAAGTTGTTCCAGATCTGGATAAGCCCAACACACTTTATTGTGATAACAGTGGTGTTGTGGCTAATTCCAAGGAACCAAGAAGCCACAAGAGAGGAAAGCATATAAAGAGCAAATATCATCTCATCAGAGAGATAGTGTAGAGAGGAGATGTGACTGTGACCAAGATAGCGTTAGTGGACAATCATGCTGATCCATTTATGAAGACCTTTCCGGTTAAAGTGTTTACGGGTCACCTATAGGGAAGGTTTACAAGACATGTCTCACATGCTTTAGTGCAAGTGGGAGATTGTTGGGGTTTATGCCCCAAAGCTTGTAATTTGTAAATGTGAATTGAACATAAATAAAACAAGTAGTTTATTTATTCAAATTGTCTCATACAATTATATAACATATGTAATTAACATCCAAGATTGTCGGATGTAATTTCAAACTAAGTATATGAATGTCATATACAAATGGATTCAGTTTGAAACGAGCAATCAAAAGAGTCCGTAGATACCAAATAAAGGTAGGTACTTTAATTGTGGTTAATTTACAGCTGCTGTCCATTCCGTAACGTACGGTGATCTTATCCTGGATCATTCATATGGTGATATGAGAAAGGAGACACCTTGTATGATATGATCATATAGGACTGGACCACGTTTTGTATGAATCTCTCACTCAGATCCGTTTCACAATGAGATTCATATATATCGACTAACGATAGCTATATATAGGTGATCTTAATCATGTGTGTCTTATCGACTCCTTCAGGATGGATCTTGGTCTTCGATATACCATAGGTCAGGTCAGAGTTGCATTCCGGATCAATATACTTTGTATGTTGGGATCACAATTTGGCTTGTGGCTTGGGAAGGTTTGTACACAATAGTAGAATCCACTACTTCTTACGAGAAGTAGATGGTAGTTCCCTTAAAGGTTGATTCGGAGCTTGAACAATATGAGTGTTCTCCTAGTTCCGTAAGGAATGTAGGATTTATTATTCATTAAATAATCAATAGTACTTAATGGTAAGATAAAATTATAGGGGCATAACGGACATTATGACCTAGCTCTAATTATGAACTACTTGTGGAGGATCATACCAATATAATAGTTGTATCGATGGACACCGAAAGTTATTGGTTTGTATAAAAACATCTACAGTTGAGAGAGTACAGCTTCAGGTTTTTAGTGGAATAACACCGAAGTTAATAATCATGAAATATTAATTAAAGATTTTAATTAATTATTTATAAGGATTATTGGAGGTCAAAATATTGTGGGTCCATTAGGTCTAGCCCGATTGATTAAGGTAACAAGAGTCACCATTAATTAATTAGATTGTCCAATTAATTGTGTTAAGAAAGTGACACGTGCCTATTCGGGAATTAATTGAATAATGAGATTATTTAATTAATGTATGATAATGATTATGTTAATTAAATATTAGATTATTTAATTAGGTAATTTATCATTAGTTGGAGGGTGTTGATTGATATTTTATTTTGAATGAAGATAAGATAATTTGATTATTTTATCTTTATTAAATAAAATATATAAATTTGAAATTAAAGAGTCTAAATTCAAAACAAATAAAAATAAAATTAATTAATATTTTTTAAGATATCAGATATCTTAAAAGATTTGATTAATTAGTTTTGTCGAAAAAAAATAAGATTTATATGATATTTGTTTTTTTTTTGGAAACTGACAACACACGTTCAGAAAATTGAAAGTCAGGTTGAGTGTAGGACCAAAAGAGAGAAAGGGAAAAGAAAAAAAAATCCTAGAACCGTTCTAGGTATTTTCTAAAGCAGAAAAAAAAAATTCTTCATCTTCTCTCCATCCTCCTTGTTCCGGAGTACCATCACACACCTACACACCGTTACCAATCTCGGGAGATAGCTAGGAAGATCTTTTTGTTCAAATCAGAAAGCAGATCAAAAAGAAAGAAAGAGCCTACAACACTAGTATGAAATTGTTTCACCTTCTTCGTTGTTTTCAATTATTACTGTAAAATTAGGTTTACTTGATGATTGCATAAAAAAAAGTTAAGCCATTCCGCTACGCAATCTGTAACCATGGGCAGCAACACTAGAGCTCTTGTTGAGTGGAAAATCAAAAAGATGATGTATGGGTTTTTAGATTTAAAGGGAGAAAATGATTCCTAGATCTAGAGAGTGATAAAAATGTGTAGGCATTTTTATAGAGTGGAAGAGAGTTTGCTTGTATCAGAAAAGGTTACATTTATAAAGTTACAAATTTAAGTCTAAAAATGTTGATATGTTGAGATCTGATGAACGTAATACGTGGGTATAGTGCGAGTAAGGTACCTGCGATCGACATGCATAATGCCTCTTTCTACTTCTGATCAGCTCCCTAGTTCTAGAATTTGTACAGGTAGTACGATGTTATGGACCCGTGCAATACCCGCGTTTAGGGAAAATCCGTTAATCCATCTTCTGGTGTGTTTCTGATGTGCAAATAGTGTGCGGGTGAAGGCCCGCACACTGGCATTCTTCATTTTCCATCTCTTGTTGCACGGGTATGGTACCCGCGCAGTACCTGCGCACTGAAGCTCATTTTCTTCGGTCACTTTGGATTGTTTTCGTACGATCTTCACGCTTTCCAACTTTGAGTTTTGAAATGCATATAGCTGCTTGCAAACATTCCAAAAGAGCACATAAGACACGTAAAACGTATGAAAACGAGACAAAGGAAAGGATATAAGGGCCAAAATATAAAACATATTGCATCTCTTTGTTGAGTGGAAAATCAAAGAGATAATGTATAGGTTTTTAGATTTAAAGGGAGAAAATGATTCCTAGATCTAGAGAGAGAAAAAGTGTTAAAAATGTGTAGGCCTTTTTATACAGTGGAAGAGAGTTTGCTTGTATCAGAAAAGGTTATATTTTTAGAGTTCCAAATTTAGGTCTAAAAATGTTGATATGTTGAGATCTGACGAACGTAGTACGTGGGTATAGTGCGGGTAAGTTACCTGCGATCGACATTCATAATGCCACTTTCTACTTCTGATCAGCTCCCTGGTTCTGGAATTTATGCAGGTAGTGCGATGTTATGGACCCGTGCAATACCCGCGTTTAGGGAAAATCCGTTAATCCATCTTCTGGTGTGTTTCTGATGTGCAAATAGTGTGCGGGTGATGGCCTGTGCACTGGCATTCTTCATTTTCCATCTCTCGTTGCACGGGTATGGTACCCGTATAGTACCTGCCCACTGAAGCTCATTTTCTTCAGTCACTTTGGCTTGTTTTCGCACGATCTTCACGCTTTCTAGCTCTGACTTTTGAAATGCACATAATTGCTTGCAAACATTTCAAAAGAGCACATAAGACACGTAAAACGTATGAAAACGAGACAAAAGAAAGGATATAAGAGCCAAAATATAGAACATTTTTGGCACGATCACGCTCACCCTCCCAGCCACCCCAACCCCCAACAATAAATAAATAAATAAATAATATTTGAGGTATTAGACATCTTGCACCCTCTTGTTTTGATGTTGGCCATTGTCCACCCTAATATTTTAATTAATAGTTCAATATCCACCGTTTTTAGCAGAATCGTTACATAATGTTAAGCAAGTCAGGGTAATAAGGTAAATTGGTAATATTTATTAATTAAAACAAATTTGAATAAGGGCAATACAGTAAATGGATTTTATTAAAAATTGATTAATGAAATTAAAAATTTAGTGAATATGTTCATGGGTGAGATTCATCCATGTCACTTAATTTTAAATTAATCTTATTTTTCTTTCCAAAAAAAATTATTAATTTAAAAAACAATTTTTTTCACTTAATCTTCAATTTAAAATACCTGAAAAAAAACTTCATTTTAAAGTATTTATTCAATTATATATATATTGCTTGAAATGACTAAACTATCCTTAGTGTTTATAGTCAAAATTGGTAAACGGTTTAATTTGACCAACTTTGACTAACGATAGGGGAGGTGATCGACTTTATCAATAAAGTTATTTCTATGTGTAAAAAAGCAAACCTCAGGGAGCTTGGCGTAATTAGTTCTTTTAGATTTTTTGTGAATCCAATGGCATTTTTGATCTTTTATTATTTTTTAACGGTCGACTCTCACACTTAACAATCAAACCCTAATGGCAGGAGAAGATAATGTCAATTAACAGTAAAGTTATTTCAGTATGTAAAAAAATAAACCTAAAGGGAGTTCAATGTAATTTTTTCTTGTTGAAATCAGTTTGGATGATGTTTATCTCTTTTTCTTTTCCTTTTTCTTTTTCTTTTTTCAATTTTATTGAAAGATCTGTACAAATTTAGAGAAGATGTTTCTCTCTTTTAACCAATTTTGATATTTTCAGATCTTGTATGGATTAGTTAGAGATCCAGATTGGTTCTCAATGTCAATCTTAAGAGATGGACGGTGGAGTTCCCACCTGGATCTTAACTTCTTTTTTGAAATATTCTTTTCTTTTTCTTTTTCTTTTTCTTTTTCATTATTTTGATTTTTATTTGTAATTTTACCGATTTTTTTTAAAATATATATATATATATATATATATATATATATTCCAAGGGCAACCTTATTTTACATTATGCTCATGTCAAAGTAACATATTTCGATGCAAAACTAACGGCAGGTAGGGATGGCAATTTGACCCTCACCCGCAGGCACCTGTCCAAACTCGACCCTGTAGGGTCGGGTGTGGATGGTGAATTTACAACCCACGGATCCGCAATCCCGTTTAATGAAAAACCCAGTGGGGTTCGCGAGCACGTGCGTGTTGAAAAAACGAACTCACGGGTTGGACCCGTATAAATAAAATACTTATATATAAACATACATAGACATTTGAATTATTTTTTATTGTTTTATTTTTATGGTTATTATTGTTTTGTACTGTATCAAGTAAGGAATTATAAATGGAAATTTAATTCAATTAAATATCAAATAGATGATTACATATGACAATTTACAAATGACAAATCGGGGGTTCACGGGTTTGTGGGTATCCCGCAGGTGAAGCATCCACCCGTGAACCCATATTGTTTCACGGGTTCGCGAGTGAGGGTATGGGTGCAACCATAACCCACGGGTTCAAACCTGCTCGCGAACCTGTTTACCTACACAGGTTCGAGGCTACACGGGTTCGCGGACAGACGTGGATGAGGAAAATTTTCACGGATGAGGGTTTGGATTTTACGAAACCCACCACAACCCAACCCGCTCCCATCCCTAACGGGAGGGTTGAAAATGACCGATACCGAAACAAGAGGGTGCAAAATGAATAATGCCTCATACGTTAATATCCCTAAAAATAAATAAATAAAAAATTGCCGGCCAACCATCAAGAAGCAGTACCAGTACAAACCTATCAAGACACAACAGGAGAAATTACACATACATAAGCTTTATCACAAAAGATTTACATTGATAATGCTGTAAATATTGGTTGATGTAAATGTATATAAAAGAGGTTTAATAGTTGCTAGAGTACACCATTACTATAGTTCTGGACATTCAGCTTCGGAGGATGTCCTCAAGTCTTCAGGCTCAAAACCTCTGCTTGTCCTTCAGTATAGGAACTTCCAGGAACTTTGACAAAAAGCTCTTCTTCAACAATGTTTTCTTGCATTTCCTGCCCTTGGTCCTGAAATGAGTATTTCCGGGCAGGGCAATGTATGTAAGAAAACTACAGTTTTATCACAGAATAAACTTCAACTCAAATTAGAAACGGGTAAAAGCAGTCACGGAAAAATCATTTCATATGAAATAAAACATGTCAAACAGAAGTGTCTAAATACTGAACTTCAAAGAGAAACCATGCGTGGCTATAATTAGACCGATTAATCAGGGGGGTGTTAAATTTTCTATGTTACATCTCCAAACAACTTGACTGCACTGAATATAAAAACTTCCAAGATGACATGAATTGGGTTTTACAGTGAAATCATGATTGAATTAAATCCCAAAGCGAACCTAGCATTGGGAGATCATAAGTTTTTAATTTTAAATCTCTGAACAACTTGATTGCACTGGACTATATTAAACTTCCAAGATGAAACTAAGGATGGATTTAAAACAGTGATCACGAATCATGATTGAACTAAATTCCAAAGCCAACCTACAAGGAATAGTTCTAACACTATTATCTGTCATCAGAGTGAGAGGTTCATTAAACATAAAAAAGAAAAGTAAAAAAAAAAAACAGAGAACTCTGGATAGATGGAATATTCTAGTTAGAATCTTGATTTACTTGGATTGTGCACTTAAGAAATAATGCATTTCATGAAATACAGAATCAGAGTTACCAAAAATTGAAAATCTGTACTTTCAGAATATACCTCTATATGAGCTCCAATCCTATTCACATTCTGATCATTTCTAAGGCCCTTCATGATAACTTTCAGTTGTTTCATTGCCTTCAGCCTTGTTGAGCGTCGTTCAGCACATTGTGCTACGGTTACTTCATAATGACAGGCAACACAAAGAGTCCTCATATTCTCTAGCCTGCATTCGCCTGAAGAAATTTTGAAAAATCAATATACTCCTAGATAAAACAACTAAATTACACTGCTAATTTCCTGTATGCCGGTGTGTCAAGAGAGAGAGAGACAGTAGTATATAATAACAGTAAAGATTATCAACAAAAGCAACATCGCCAATAATATTTTCTTTTAAAAATCAGCTAAAACATATATTGACACACCGGCTGAAGTCAAGAGAGCACTTGCAACGTATCAATTTTTTGTATTTAATTTGGTCCAAGGGGTCTTTTTTTTTTCCACTTATCACTCGATGGATCTGAGTTGTACCAATTAAGTTTGTTTTATTTTTATTTTTGCTTTTTATTACGTGGTCAAAACAGTTGAAAGTGTTAACAAAATAACACTTGCAGTTGGACCCTAATGTAAACCTGGATGATGAGAGGAGCTAAATTTGAGGATAATAAGAGGTACAACAGCCTTGTTGGCAAATTGATCTATTTGATTATGACTAGACCTGACATCAAATTTGCAGTTGGAGCAATAAGTTAATACATGCAAAGCCCGAGAGGAATTCATCAAGAAGCTGTGTGCAGGATTCTCAGGTATCTTAAACAAACAATTGGAATGGGAATCGTTTATAAAAACTGTACCACACTGGATATTGTACGCTATTCTAGTGTTGATTGAGCTGGTTCAAAATCTGACCAGAGGATCATGCATGGTTATTGTACATTTTTTAGTGGTAATTTAGTGACTTGGAGGAGTAAGAAACAAAATATTGTGGCTAGATCTAGTGCAGAAGCAGACTATTGTGTGATGGCTCATAAATCATGTGAGCTTATGTGGTTAAAAAATCTTTAAAAAGAACAGGATGTAGATGTCAGAAATCCATTTGTGAAGTATTGTGATAATCAAACTGCAACATTCATAGCACGCAACCCGGTGTTTCATGAGCAAACCAAACATATAAATGTGGATAGTCACTTCATACAAGAGACTACGATGCTAGGGAAGATAGCTATCCGTACATCAAATCAAAAGATCATCTTTTCCCCAAGTTGTGCACAAGGCAATCTTTGAGCATCTTTGCTCCACAAGCTGAGCATTGAAAATATCTATGCTCGAGCTTGAGGGTAAGTGTTAGAAATTTTAGGAAATTACTGCTAGAAAATAGCTGTGTATTGGCTATGCAATAGTTGCACCTTTTATTGTATTTCCTTTTTGTTCATCTACTATGGCTATATAACTCTTGTAATTTCTATTACCTATATACACTAGTGTCTTCTCTCCTCTAAATTCCTTATGTGAACATAACTATTTGTATCATATCAAATAAAAGTACATAACAAATTAGAAGATATAGGGATGTCAAATTTTCTGTTTTTAGTTCTTTCTATCTTAAAAATCAAACCACCAACATTTATGTTCATACATTAGAACTTAGAAGAATACAAAAAACAAACGTTCATTCGGGTTTCAATATTCATATTTTATTATTATTATTATAAAAAAAATAAAAAATAAAAAACTACCCCTTAATCTAATTTATACAAATAAAAGGATTATTCAAGAACTCCCCTAGAGAACAAGATTAGGTGTACAAATGGCACGATGATGCAGAAGTGATGCAACATGCCCTTTTTCTTGAGAAAAAAATAAAAACCAGGAAAAGGCACTTGGAAGTATAACTAACGTGATGACAGACAAGATGACAAGCTAAAACAAGTAAATTCACATCAGCTGATTGAATTCAGACCATAAGTCTTGGACTTTGTTGGAATGATTGAAGGATACTACAACATATGGCATAACACATCACCATTACCAGCAGTATGCTGTCTGACAAGTCATTACTACGGAAATAACTTGTATCTAGGAGTTGGGTAAATATGACCTCCCATATAATACTTTTGAGTTCAATGGGCATCGGTTAAGAAATTAGAGAAGCCGACTTACGGTTAAAGTGGAAAATGATGTTACATTTTTCATCATAGGCGAGAGGTTTTATATTTTTTTGTTCCTCTTGATATCAGAAAACACAAGGGAATACAAAGAGTGGCTGATCACCAGGAAGGTGAGCATGTCAATACAAAAGCAGGATGTCATAAAGCAAACCCAGAGGACCTTGAAGAAACAGTCCTCAAAAGATTCAGAAAACAGCTACAGTACAAAAGAGACTACCAATCACACCCAAAAACCTAAAAATCAGAGCACAAGAATTAGAGAAAGATAAGCCTTCACTTCACTGGACTATATAAGCACTTTTGGGATAAGGTGCATCATACCTCCACCGCGATAGACAGGAATAATGTGGTCTGCATGCCATGCATTGCCCTCAGTTGGATCATTTACAAGTTTCTCAAGGCTGCAAGATATCAGACCTACTGAAATTAGGTTTCAGGAATTGAGGCAATAAGGTCATTTAAAATTTAAAATGTACCAATATTAGAGCCACACAGTTGGAAAAACCTATCACTTTAGAGTTACAAACTTATCTTCCCTAAAAAGTTCCATAGAGTACAATCAATGTACCAAAACACATTCCCAGCAGTTAGCTGATTAGTAATATTGCACAACACCATAAGCATAAATAAGAATATTTATCAATCTCTATGCATACATGAACACAAGCAAACTTTATATAAGAACAAAGTATGCTACAATTAAAGAATCATTCTAATGGAATTACTAAACAGGCATTAGCATTTAGGTGACATACAAGTTCTTCCGGCTTGCCACTTTTGGTGCTACTTCCTCGATATACTTTCTCCGCCTCTCCAGTGATAAAGGTTTTATATGCTTCACAAGTTTATGGCAGTCTAATTGGCAACTTGTGCAGACACCATGTTCTATTTGAAAAAGTTCCTGGAAAAGAAAAAAATGTTACACGGTGCAACTAACTAACTATAATTGGATTAATAATGAATTAAAGACAATTATTTAAAAAGCACATTAAATATAGAATTTAAAACAGCATCATGCATGAATGTTTTGTAGTTATAATTTATAACAAAAATAGGGACTAGAGTAAGTTTAACTTCATAAGATAGTCTATGATTTATGTCCAAACCTGACGGAGGTATCTGCCACTAGTTCTTATTCGATATTCTTCATAACACTCAAGATTGCAAAACAGATCTTCAAAATACTCTGGCGTCTTAGCATTGTTGCCCCTGAAATTAAAGTGTAAATAAAATCTGCCACGATAGCTACAGCATGGTTCATCAGTTAATTTGGACTTACTTGCATGGTGTTTGACACAGTTTACAGAGTGGTTCATCAGTTAGAGTCCAGGCCTGAGAGTATTCTTTCTCCTTCTTTTTGGAGCCACTACAAATGAGAACCTTTTTCCACACGGCATTTGATGGTAAAGGATGGCTAATCTCAAATGAAGGTGTACTGCGTCGTTTGCTTCCACCCTTTAGCAGTCCCTGTTACAGAGTTGCAGAACTATTACACAAACAAAAATAGTAAAACTAATTATAGAAAAATTATAGGTAAAATGATAAAGATTTTAACGATGCATGTATAAGTGAAAAATGAGCATGTCAATGGAAAAAATGCACAATACAGCTAAAAAAAACGACAAGGTTATTTAGATATACCTCACTGCTGTGGTTAATGGTTTCTTTCAAATAGCACAACTCAACAGATAAAGGAAGTTGCAATGGCTTTCCAAGTAATTTACTCCGCTCAATGGGCCTTAGTTTATTCCATTCACTAACAAATGCCAGAATAGCATCCCTATAAGCTGGATTGTCCTTCAAAGATTCTGAAGTTCTTTCCTTGTTGTCAAAGGCAGCAGGAGAATGTTGTAATTCAAGGTCCTCGGATCGAAAATTCTCGTAAAGTGGCTTCGGTCTTAAATCTATCCCAGGAATGCATGAATACAAGTGGATTCTTCCTGTATATTGGCTCACCTTAACAGAAGGAAAAGCCAATTAATTAAAAAACTTTCAGATGTTCTCTTATGGACAATGTATCACTAATCCTAAAACCAACTGATTTTAGATATATGGAAGGAGTCCAATATCATATATAATGAGTTTATCCAATTAAATTACTATTCTCCCACGGATAACTAAACATCACTTTGTCAGAAGAAAATTACAGTAGAATGTGTAAACTCAGAAGGATTTGATAGTTAATTGCCAAACAATACCGTACACGTGATCCAACTTAACAAACCAAATTGTAGGTAGGTACACCCATAGGTATAAAATACCCATCATGTCCACTGTGAACTCAGCAAACACAAAGCAAATTAGAGAAGGCATTACGAATCCGGGAATTAAAAAGGGGACAAAAATGTTTTGCATGAAACACCACTTAAATCAGGCCAAACGACTTGAAGCTTGCATCTACATTCTGAAAAATCACTAGTGTATTTTCAAAACCTAAAATTAGTATCACGATCCTAAATCTCAGTAACCCACCAAACTCAAGACACTAATAGAAACAAGTCAATGCACCGAATTAAACATTGATCCAGTTGAGGTTGATCAGTATGAAGTTCAAAACATAAAGATTATCAAAGGCAGTAAACGAAACAGACCAAAATTTGAACCATTGGTTATCCAACGCAGTAAATGAACTTTTATTCCTATTACTATGGGTTAATAGAACTAAAAACTGCAGCAAACTCTACACATGAATCTTTCACTCTACAAAGTTACTACGATTTAGTTGTCATCAAGCGTAAATATAAAGTGTTTTTAGAGTCTCAATGTTATACCTCGAACCGTAGATAATTTACTTGATCAGAGCAATTTTCATCAGCATCAATTTCTGTTGTTTGAGGGTGGGATTTGTTTTCCTGCAACTCAGATTATGAAAATTTCCTCTCATATAACTTAAAAAGAAAGAGTTACAGTAGTTGGAGTGAAGTAAAAAAAACCTTTTCTGATTGATCCATCTCATTTTTGCCTCTATCCAACTCAGAAGAAACAGTTTCATGAATTCCAGTTTCAGCACCAGAAAGAGTTTTATCTTCTGCTTTTCCCATTGAAACATAATCCTCATCTATTTCCAGATCAGGAACCATATCCTGTTATACCAATAAAATGTATATTTTTAACAAACTAAAGAAACAAAATCAAATTAAAAGGCGTCTAGACCAGAATACTTAAACTTTGGGATATAAAAAAAGTTCTATGGGTTAAAGTCTAACCTTATTATGAAGATCGTCTGTCTCAGTTGAACTGCCATCGGTTTTACTTGGTTCCACAGATTTGTCATTCAAATTTGCTGTTACTTCATCATCTGAATGTATAGACTGCTTGTCCACAGTGATCCTGTACCCTGGAAATGACTCTTCAGAGAGATTACCAGATGCCACTTGATACAGATTTAGATTTTCACAACCTCTGTTAGTTGTACCAGACATTTCCAGATAAGAAACACCTTCAACCTGTGGCCAGAAAAATGAAATTCAATCTTGAAAAGAAGATGAAAAATCAGGATCCCCAGCCAAACAAATTAGTAGTAGATGCAAAAAGATTCAAATAGTAAAACTAATCATTTGCTCAAGGAACAAATTAATTCCAAACAAAATCCTAAAGAAATTAAAATTAACATCCCAAGTACGATATTTTACTTTAAACACCAGATGTAAGTCCTAGAAAATCCATAGCTTTGGAACTCAAAGAACAGAACTGGAAGTTTGCTACAGATCTGTTCCAAAGGGAAACAGTAACCAATGCTCATTTGGGAATATGACACCACACTATCAAGTAGTCTGATATAAATATAATACCGCTATCTCTTGCAATGCATCATATTTTCCATTTGTTGTCGATGATACACAGCGAAGCCTCCTGTTCAAATTTTGCCAGTGTGACTCGTCTATAGTTTCCTGCAACATGATGAACCTATCATTCACATATATGTGAAAAATCAGTACATTAGCACAGAGAAATTGTATAACGACACAAAACAAGCACCTTTGCACAAAAGATATATATGTTAACAGCACTGGTTTGCCCCCGCCTATGAGCTCTGTCTTCAGCCTTCAAAATAAGTTCAAAACTAGATCAATACTATGGAATGAAGGAAAATAATCAGGAACGAGGCAAATAAAACAGAAGAAAAATAGAACATACACAGTCTTTATCTGGAAAATAACATTATGAAAATTGAAAATCAAGAACATTATGTCCCACACACAAACACAAATATCTATTAATCTGAAAATAAAACAATAGAAAATTAAACATCGGAAAGAAGACATTTATAGACACAATGAAACACACATGTAAAGTCTGAAAACAACAATAATAAAAATAAAAGAACAAATGTAAGACCCTTAATTTAATTATAGTCTAAATGTTTCCATAGGCGTTTAAGTTTTAATAATAATAATATTAAAAAAAAAACACTTATGTTTTATAAATTATACAGTTATTGGGGGTTAAAGTTTTAAAATATAGATAAAAATTTAAAAGGTGTTTTTTTTTATTTTTAAAATAACTCCTTATTTTTTAAAAAAAATATTATTGATAACAATAACAACAGAAGATATGGATTCTGATTTTAATTTAAGAATCCTATTTGTTGTTAAACACTTTGATTTAAAATACTATCACTCCATATATACAGAAACCTAAAAATTTCTTTAAACGTAAAGTGAGAGGAAAAAGGAAAAAAAAAAAAAAAAAATCTCTCCATACTATTAACAAGAACTCGTTTTTAAGAAGGAAGAAGAAAGACGTCTTCAAGGTGTGTTTTTCTTTTTGTTTTATGTGTTTTAGTTATTATTTACACGCTTAGAGGAAACATTTGGGTTTTTATTGTGTTGTAATCATGGAAACCTATTATAGTGATTTATGAGTTCTTATCTTCCAATACCAATGTATTTAGGACTAACCAGTGATTTTTACGAAATTTATAGTTAATTTATCTGTTGACGGGAAATTTGCTCGAGATGAGAAATTCCAGTTAACACCCTCGAGACCACTACCACAAAAGCGGTGGCCGGGGTCGGTACCGTTGGTTCCCAACCAGTTTAAGAGAGAGAGACGAGTGGTAATAACAGTAAATGGGAGCTGTATTATTGATATATTGCTTTAAGATACAAATAACTCTCTTGTTTGCTCACAATCTCTCGGAGGAGTAGGGTGGTGGCAACTCAGTGCCTGTCGAATAGTGGAGACGAAGGTGACCGTATTCTGAAATCAGAATTTAGGCCTTCCTTCTATGTGTATATCTGTTGTTTATGATTTTCTGTATGTCGCTCGATCTATCTCAATTGTCTCTTTCTTTTCTTTGTCTGTGTTCATCTATAAATATCGTGCAAGTAGGTTTCAATTTCGTAAATACTTTTCCGTGATCCCATGAATCCGTTCCCTCCTTATCGAGCGGGATTTGTCATTTGAATTTGAATTGTTTCCGGATTCGATGATATGGTTGACGAAGATAAGTTTGTTGCCTTATTTGAATTATACTCTTGATGTGCATGTGAACATTTCGTAGACACGATCCCGTGTGCACTCATGCCATGAATCTTCATGGAGGTCATCCTGCCAGCCGCCTATTGCCCCGTAGAGCGAGGTAGACCCCTGCTCTGGCTCTGTTCCTGGAAGCTTAAGATGGATTTTCCTTGACCCGTGGGGGCCTGAGGTGTTCTTGTAAACCCTCCTGAAAGGTAGCTGGGGTAATGCAGATTTAGGCGTGATTCCTCCTTTATGCCCAGCAAGGGCAGCGGGCTTCTGGAGAGGTTGGCGGGCTTCTTTCAAATGTCTCTCGAGCTGGGAGACTTCCCCTGGCATTTACGGTGCGGTTGTGGAGCTCGACCTCAGAGCCGAGGTTCCCCGATAGATGGCCTGGAAAAGCCCGGGCTCCAGTGCTCTTGTGGGGGCTCGTCCCTGTCGCGCTTAGCTTGTCTTCTAGTAACTTTGAAGCCAAACCGGTCTTCCTCGCTCCTGCGGGGTGGCTTTACGGTCTTTTCTGGCTTCATGAGTGTTGATTGTAGGTGGAAAATTTCTCTTTGACCCCTGGCCAAATTTCCCTATTAACATTATCTATTATATTTTTGTAATTTTTGTTTTGATATTTTGAACTAGACTAACTAAGGGTTCTAAATAAATTCGTTTCGTTTCAAAATATTAAGTAATGTAATTTCTATGAATTTTTGAGTTTGAAACAGTATTGCTGAAAATATCTGTTTTTATAACTTGGTCCGACTTCGAAAATACATTTTGCTGTGTAAAACTTGTTTTGAAATTCTAGAATTTAGAACTAATGTTTAAAAACATGTTAAAATGGTTTAAAAATTTATTTCAATATTTTTAGGGTTTTATTTAAATTAGTTATGAATTTTCAAAAAACGGATACTACAATTTGCCCAGTATTAGACAGATTCTTATAACAAAAAGTATAAATACTTTAGAAAAATGCATCCGAATGATTTTGCTTTGAAACTTTTATTTTCAAATCATATGTGTTATTTATGTTTTGGTAAAGATTAAATGTCAATTTAATTTTTTTATAATTTTTAAAAATTAAATTGGCCAGTAGTGTTCAGGACTGTCTATCATCAGACAGCCCTGAATACTACGAAACTCAAAATATTTTAAGGTACTTACGGATATTATTAAATTCTGAAGTTTTTTATATCAATAGATATGTTTGTTTAAAGTGCTTTTACAAAATTTTATAATTTTTCAGTGTTAATAATAAATTAAAAATAGTACATTGAACACTATACGGTTTTCAAATCAGCACTGGTTAGTTCTAGTACTAGGATTTCGGTTTGTGAAGCGATAAATCAGACCTTTTTCCAGTCCTAGATATGAATTAGACTCTGATATTTGTATGATTATATGGTTTTAGGTTAAGGATTGGATTATTAGCTTCGTGGGTTATTGCTCTAATTTGATTTGCTAAGAGGTAAGTATACTAGACCCATTTTCAAAACGGAATCACAATGTGCTATGTATATGAATGCTTTTGAAATGTATATGAATGTTTTTGAAATGTGTTGTGAATGATTTGAAATGTGTTCAAAATGCTCTGCAATGTAATAAGTATGCATTTTGAAATGTGTATATATGGTACCATATAATGTGTTTTCGCTAGGCTACTTTGTTTATTATCGCTAGTAGGCACCTATGTGAATTTGTGTAGAGCCCTAGGCTACTTTGTTTATTATCGCTAGTAGGCACCTATGTGAATTTGTGTAGAGCCCTATGTGATATGTGATTTGTTATATGTGTGGTATATGGGAAGTGTCTCTAGAGTACTCTAGGGACTAAAGAGTCTTCACATTCGTGTGTCGACGTATTAGTGCATGTGAGAGGACTCATCAATGATCACGGCGAGGGTCTGACTCTTACCTTCGGGCATGAGTGTTTTGTTTTAAAAAAGAAATCTTCACTTGCACTTTCCCTGTATACATTAGTTGCCAACAGGAGACTTTGGCTCCTCTCTGTGATATGTGAAAAGTCCTACTATGCAATAATGGATAAATGGAACCTAGCAAAATTCGATAAGTATATGATTTGAATGGTTTATGACCTGAGTTTGAAATTTATGACACTTCTTATTTTTGTGTTATTTTCATATAAGTATAAAACATGTTTGGTATACTTACTGAGTTTACAAACTCACTTAGTTCATTGTGATTCCAGATTCTTGAGGTTGTATTTTGCACGTAGCATGGATTGGCATCTCGGAGGAGTTCAATTCTTGGTTCCCTAAGAGATAGGAGTTTATATAGTTTCATAAGAAAAAAAAATTATGAACTTTGAGAGATTTCTTTTATTATTTCGATTTTATTTTGAAGGTTTTCTTAGATATTTAATAATAAGTAAGATCATGTCTTGGCTTTCGGGTTGGGGCGTGACAACAAATGCTCAACTAAAACTACTAACTACTTCAGCAGCCATAATGTTTCAAACTAATTTTAAAATGAGGAAAAATTAATTTGCTGTTTACCCAAGCATAGTACATAAAATATAAGGCTAGATTAAGAGTAAAAAGGAAATACAATCAATTCCCAATCAATCTGCTTACTGGCAGTCATAATGTTTCAAACTAATTTTAAAATTCCCATACAAGCTGCAGCTGGAGCATAAATGTTTTCAATGCCCAGATGGAACAAATATGCATAAAAATACTCTTGTGCACAACTTTAGTGAAGAGATCTCCAACTTTATCCTCAGACTTGAAAGCTGCAGCTTGGTTATTCTAGAATCAAAAAGGTTATAAATGCCTAGATCCTATCTCTAGGAAAACATTTCAGTGCTGATGCCACATTGAGCATAACCTAATCTAATGTCATCCTATCCTCCTATTCCATCTCCAGTTGTTCCCAAAACAACCACAAAAACAGTTACATGTATATAGTTACCAAAAGCCATTACCTCCACCAGGTGTGTTACCGAAAGCCATTACCTCCACCAGGTGTGGACAAGGACGGTAATTTTACTTCTTCTGATCAACCCGCCATCCAACCATCAATTTCCAACTAGGCTCTTATGCCATGATAGTAGAGAGCGAAAAGATCGTAGGGGAAATTAAACTAATATGAGAGAAAAATTTGATCGGTCTATTACCCAAGTATAGTATATGAAATAAAGACAAAGTGTAAAAAAGGATACAATCAATGCCCAATCAATCTAATCACTGACTGCCATAATTTTCTAAAATGATTATAATACTGACAATTAAACAGCACATCCAAAAGCAACACATGTAAAATGTACAAGCCTCCACTTTCGGAGAAAAGAAGAAACAAAGGATAAGTGTCAAAAAGAAATCTAAGAAAACCACTTAGAAGCCACTGCCTTTTGCCATGCTATCTAGGCAGGACCAATTTTGTTATTCGTTACATAATTAAATGTAGGTATTTGTTGTGTAAAGCATGCAACAAGTGTGTATGTAATGAGTGAAGGTAATGAGTAAATGTTGTAAGTAAGATAGGTGTGCGTGGCAAGTACGCAAGGGTGAGTGCGTTTGTGCAGAGAAAGCACAAGTGCAAAGGAATACACCAGCAGGAAAAGGCATAAGGAAATAAAACTAAGTTCATTAAAACATACCGAAAGAAAATAAGTGTTTTAAAAAATCAAACTCGACTTTGGCATAGAAAGCTCATGAGTTAAAGAGAAGAGAATGTGAATGAAATGAAAAGAAGAAAAAAAGAAAAAAAAAATGGGCCTAGGAAAAGAGAGAAAGTGCAAATATTACGTTTGTGGATCACCCGACAATCTTAGACCGAACTGTCCTCAAAGATTTTATGAACTCTTAAAAGAAATTGGATCAAGGATCTTTGCTTCAAGGGTCTGGTTTAATTTTAAACCTATAATCTCTCTGCCTAAACCTCTAATCATTAAGCTCAAAACTATAATCTCCAAGGCTTAGTTATTAAAATCATGCCTAGGTGCACCTAGCCCCTTTAATAACTATGCTCTAAGGCTCTAAGCTTAAGCCTTTAATCTTGGGACTTTAAAACCTGAACCGGTTGCTTGTGCGTAAAGCTTTGGCCGTGGCCCGTCTTCTTGTATGTGATTTGTAGTTTTAAGGGAATTTTAGCAATTGGCTATGAGGCTATTGTGGCATGTGTTTGGGTTTAGGTTTGAGGGTGGATATTTACCGATTAACATTTCAAGATTTAGAGGTTTAGACTTAGAACTTAAAGTTTGAAGTTTAGAGATTAATGATTTAAGATTAAGGCCAGATTCCATAACCTTGAGGCAAAGATCCATAATCAAGCTAAAGTTTCTTATAATTTTGATTAATCAAACAATGCACTTCCATTTTAATATTAAAATTTGTATATTTTATTTCTTCTTTTACATGAATCTAAATAAAAAAAATAGAAATATTAAGCACACACATCAGTCCATCGGAACTTACCAAGAGCAAATTCACTCGACTCACTCAAAAGCACCATTCATGCTTGCTCAACTCACTAGAAGCACTCTAGCTTCCATGGTTTTAAAAAATCGTTTTGAGGCTTACACCTCGAGGCGGTGAGGCAGCGAAAAATCACCTCGAGGTGTCTGCCTCGAGCAACTCTCTTGAGGCTTACGACGTCTGAGGCGTATGAGGCTTACGTCTGTTTTTGATGTTTGGTCAGTTGGGCCTTCAATTTTTCAAACTCAAAATGGTTTTGGGCCATGGTTTTGAGCCCGTTAGTAAAAAAACGGTAAAATAACAACATAAAACACATAAAAATAAACTCAAGCTTATTATGTTGTGGACAGTGATGTTTGAGGTCCTTCTCTGGTCAATAACATCACTGGAGCAAGATGGTTTGTATCTTTCATAGATGACCATACTCGGATTACATGGATTTTTCTTATGAAAGAGAAGTCTGAAGTTGGGCAAATATTTAGGAATTTCAACAATATGATCAAACACAATTTCAAACCAGAATTCAAGTTCTACGAACGGACAATGAAAAAAAAAATTAATTCCATTCTAGGAATTTATATGTTGGGTGAAGGGATCATTCAAAGCTCATGGGTAGACACTCATCAACAAAATGGGGTGCCAGGACAAAAAACAGGCACCTTTAAGAGGTAGCCCGTTCTCTCGTGTTTTTGGCCAATGTCCCTAATCGATTTTGGGGTGAAGCAGTCATAGCTGCTGTCTATCTCACTAATAGACTGCCATCTAGAGTCCTTAGGTTTCAGACACCTTGCCAACTTCTCTATCTTCTCTTAAAAGCATATCCAAAAACTCATCTTATCTCTCATCTCCCTTACAGGATATTCGGTTGCTTTGTGTTTGTCCACAATCATCAACTAAATAAAAGTAAACTTGATCCAAATACGTGAAATGTGTAGTTATTGGATACTCTCCTACACAGTAGGAATACAAGTGCTATTTTCTGGGACATAAACGTGTTTTCATCTTTATGGATGTTACATTCCATGAAAATCGGTCATATTATAATAAAAATCAAATTCAAGGGGGGGATAAGAGAAAAGAATTTGTTTTTTGGAAAACTCTTGAGTCATACAGTCCTGAACAAATTCTAGTGTCTGTTAGCTGATCTATTGAAACACATAACCCTACATTACCCGAACGACACACTTCAAATCACTTTGAGTCTAATCCTAATCAATCAGTTGACACACAGTCCATATAAGACCAAATCTCACACCTCAAATCCTAACCACAAACAAGTTGTTAATACACCCAAACAACTTGTTGTCTATACTAGGAGGAAAAAGTCAAAAAAAGCAACAGAACCACAAATATATCTCAGACCTGACCAAGACTTGGAACCTAATCAACCTGTCAAGAATTCTAAGACTCGAGCAGAAATTGAAACAGAGACAAAATGCATGCAGTGTTCTAGGTAATAACAGTTCTGAATTCACTCAGGATGAGGAAATGTTCTGGAGATGATGAGGGAATGGAGATATCATCGGGCAGAAATTGAAACAGAGACAAAATGCATGCAGTGCTCTAGGTAATAACAGTTTTGAATCCACTCAGGATGAGGAAATGTTCTGGAGATGATGAGGGAATGGAGATATCATCCCTAGTATCCAATCTACAAATACATATCATATGAAGGATTGTCATCAAGCTTCTATTCTTGTGTTGCTAACATCTCCAAAATACAAACTCCTAATAACATATAGTAAACTCCAAAGGATTCCCAAATGGAAGACAGCAGTATGGGAAAAAATGAATGCCCTAGAAAACAACAGAACATGGGTGATTTCTAAGCTGCCAAGAGGAAAGAAGCCAGTTGGGTGCAAGTGGATTTCCACTAGATTTTCACTATGAAACACAAAGCTGATGGTAGTGCTGGGAGATAAAAAGCCCGGCTTGTTGCCAAAGGCTTCACTCGATGATAAGGCATTGATTACCAGAAGACATTTGCTCCAATGGCCAAGTTAAACACAGTTCAGGTCCTGTTGTCTTTAGCAGCAAATTTGGACTGATCATTGCATTAATTGGAAGTAAAAAACGCCTTCCTCAATGGCGACCTAAAGTGTATATGGAGATTCTTCCAGGTTTTGAGACTCACATCAACCTAGACAAAGTTTTCAAACAAAGAAAATCACTGTATGGCCTCGAGCAGTCCCCACGAGCTTGGTTTGATCGATTCACAAAAATAGTGAAGACATGCGGGTATTCTCAATGTCAAACAGATCATACATTGTTGGTTAAACATTCAGGTAATGGAAAATTAACTTTGTTAATAGTGTATGTGGATAACATCGTTCTACCAGGGAATGATGAGGAGGAGATACAGAAATTAAAAAAGTTTACCTTGGAGGACTAAAGTATTTCCTGGGTATGGAAATTGCTCAGCCAAAGAAAGGCTTATCATTGTCTCAACGCAAATACACCCTGGATATGTTGAACGAGATTGGAATACTTGATTGCAAGCCAGCAGAAACACCTATAGACCACAATACTAAGCAGGGAACAGTTGAGGGGAGAGCACCAGTAGAAAAAGGAAGATATCAAATGCTAGCTGGTAAATTAATTTACCTTTCTCACACCAAACCTTATATCGGTTTCGCCAGTGTTCTAAAACACGTTTTCAGTATTGAGGCGATTTCCTCTACTGAGGCGAGGCGTAAGCCTCAATGCGTATTGAGGCGTAAGCCTCAATGCGTATTGAGGCGTAAGCCTCATTAGGAAGAGATAAAAACTTAAAATACATAAAACAATCAATAAGTTTATAATTCATCATTCATAAAACAAGTTCACAACCAATAAGATCATAATTTCATATTCTATAAAACAACAATTAAGGCAATAAGTTCATAATTCAAATGGTAACCAACTAACCATATAAAATAACAAGTTCATAACGTTTTTTGGGATTTCGTTATTGAGGCGGGCTTATGAGTCATATCGAGGCGTAAATTGAGGCGTAAGCCTCATTGACCAGTTATGAGGCGTAAGCCTCATAACGTTTTTTCAAAAAAAAGTGATGAGGCACGCCTCATAACGTTTTTTCAAAAAAAAGTGATGAGGCGCGCCTCATCACGTTTTTTTGAACAATGGGTTTCGCACACCAGGCCAGATATTGGTTTCGCAGTATGGAGTGTGAGTCAGTTTATGAACTGCCCAACTGAAGAACATATGAAGGCAGCGTATCGAATTCTAAGGTACTTGAAGATGACACTAGGAAGAGGTTTGTACTTCAAGAAAGGCTCAAGACAGGACATTGAAATCTTTACGACTAGGCTGGTTCGGCCATAAACCAAAGGTCCACTTCGAGATATTGTACTTATGTGAGGGGAAATCTAGTAACCCTGGCGAAGTAAAACACAACCAGTAGTCTCCCGAAGCAGTGCAGAGGCAAAGTTCAAGTATATATTTGGGAAGACTGGTTTTCAAACTGCAGACATCCTCACTAAAGCTCTCCCTAGAACTGATTTTAAAAATCTATGTTACAAGCTGGGAATAATTAATATCTACAATCCAACTTGAGGGGGGATGTTGGAGTTATTATTTTCTGTTATACCTGCCGCTTATCTTTAGTTAATAGTTTGAATAAGAGGTTTGGTTAGTCTGGTACCAGATCTTATCTCTAGGATGTTTTCTAAATTTGGATTCATGTTCTATCTTTATCTGGAGTGAGAATCTTATCTTCAGATATAGGTAGAGGTAGTTAGATGCTTAGTTGTGTATTTAAGTGTAATGTTCTGGCAGTAATTGAATAAGAATTATGATTTCTTTGTCAAATAATTCTATAGAAAGCACACACAAGCAACAGCGCTTTCTCTACCCACACGCATTCACTCCTTACCTTCACTCATACCTGTTAATACATCATTCATTACATGCTTGGCAAAACAATGAAAAATATACCTACACCTGTTTATATACAAGAGTTGACTCCTAGATAATATGCAAAAAGGTGGTGGTGCATAAGGGGTCATCTTTGGATATTCAATGGCCGTTTTTAATCAAAAATGCTTACAATTATTTTAAACTAGGAGCCCACCATAATATGATAGAATAAAACCAGATCTGATACCCTCATTCTAATAATTAATCATTGTTAGTATTCACATGACAAATTTGTTGATTAAATCCAGCTTTGCATGTGGCACTATATGTTAAAGCTTGTTGAAGAACTATTGTTGAGCCCTTTGTTATCAATGTAAGTATTTGGGGTTTATAGTATTTCAGCACATCTCCAAAGAAGAAAAAAACCATGTCATCCTTTCCAACCCTTAAATTTTACTCCATTATATTACATACTTTTTAATATAAAATCAAAAGAAAGACTTATTGACTTCAGTTCTTCATTGAATAATTACGGTTATAATTTCACAAAGACAAAATTGAACAAAAGTTGAATTTAGACCTGAAGCATCAATGATGGTGACTGAGGCAACTCCAAGAACACCACATTTTGCGCTGATGAGAAATCAAGTCCAACACCTCCAGCAGTTATACCAATTATTGCAACCTTAACCTGGTAAACAAATACACTTACTGTGTTGGTATAGACAAAAATAATACAACAATGGTAAATTTGGGGGAGGAATCAAGGTGATGCGCCCAATACAGATGCAACAACTAGAAATTTGAATAAGTAGTCAAAAATCATGATGCAAGGACAGTTATGTGCAACTGTGTATCTGATGTTTCAATAAATATTGGACAGATTCATATATGCTCAAGTTGGTTGGTTTATGTAGAAAAATAATGTGAAAAGAGATGTTTGAACAGTCCACTATATTAATTTCAATTTATAAGTTCAATTACTGTAAAAGCTATCATAAAATGGAAGTGAACATAATGAAATTCATTCTATTTCACCGAATCATGACAGATTGCATTTGTTTTCCAATTGTGCTACATGCAAACCAACTACTTGAAAGTAATTGATTTTCTTTTGGATCGGAACTAAAAATGTAATTGAACTATTTCAAATTATTTAAACTTGATATATGAACATAAACAAATCAGCAGACAGAAATAACTTCAAAGCAAGATACTCTTTAAATAATAAAAAATTAAAAAATGGTAAGTAGAATAGAATACGAGCCTCATTTGATGATTGGAATGACTGTACAGCTGATTGCCTATCTCTAGGAAGAGTGTTACCATCAATGCGGACAAAAGGTATCCCTTTCTGACAAATGAACTCCTGAATAATTCAAGATAACAAAATTTTCATGGGGAATAAAGAAAATGTTGATTTGACTCCTAATATTACAATGAAGCCAAACAAATGCCAGGATGAACATAAAACTCAAAGAGTAATGCTCTCAGCAGAGCAAGAAACCAAAAAAAAAAAAAAAAAAGATGCCAATGAAAAGTTATTTTAGAGCTTTGTGTCACTCAACTTTTTAACAGTGTCATAATAGAAATGTGCCAACTCCAACATAATCCAATTCAGAAATAAGTAAACCTATAGTTTTTTTTTCTATCTAGTTGAAACAACCTCTTCTATAAGACATATCTAATACTAGTTTAGTAATTTTGTATGGTTAAGAATTATTCATTTTTGCTATTAAACATTTAATCATTCAATTTTATTAAATTTGTGGTTAGCAGGGGCATCATCAATGATCCTATTAAGATTTAGATAAGTTCTGGCGGAATTATAAATACCATGCATAAACATATCGACTCCATATTAAGGATATCCCCCAGTAAATTACTTAAAAAATTGATTGATAAGACCTTTGTCGGTAAGGTTAAAATAGATCGTTGATTAGAGTACTATGTGTCGGTTTGAAATAGTTCTAGCGGGTTATATACTCTTATATTTGAGTTTACATCAAATTGTAGCTTTAGAAAAATAGTAAAATAATTTTAATGACTATGTTAATAATGTTTCTGAAAAAATAAGGTGTTAGTTAAGAACCTTAGTATTTTTATTGATTCTTTAACATAAGAATAACAATAAGCCTTAAAAAAAGTAAAATTTTAAAAATAAGCCATAAAAAAAGTAAAATTTTAAAAATCAACATGAAGATTTAATATCTAGGTACAAAATTAGAAATAAAAACAATCATGTTTTCACTTGTCCCACTCCCACCCTCCTTCCTAACTACTGTAAATAATTTATCAACTGTACAGATAAATGTCTTTCACAAACAAATATTCATTAACTCAGATATTGAATTTTGACCTGGGGTAGAAAGCAGAAAACAAATCCTTCAATAAATTAGATAGTAATAGTTCATTTACAAAGAGAGAACAAAATATTTCAGTTGGATTTTCTAACATGGAAACTACTTAGCCCAGGTTCAAAGTTGATCTAAAAAAGAAAAAAAAGAAAAAAAATCTCTTCATTAGAAACAAATATAATTACATAAGAAGAGAGTTACCACTGAATTAAGCTTATATATTGATTAAATTATGGCTATCTGCTCTATTGCATAAGTGCAAGTCATACCAATAACCAATAAAAGAAAAGTCAAATAATACATAGCATGAATTTCAGCATTTCTCGTTTAGAAGGCAAATATAGGAGTATAAGCATACTTGAGACCAGAAATATACATATGGGGACAGGATCAGCAGCACTTATATATTACAAACTCTCACACACATTGAAGACCCTCAAATTAAGAGATTATCAATGGTGTAGGGGGTAGCCAAAATGGCTGGATCAATTAATACTCTTAAGAACCCAAATTGGTATACACTCTAGTACAGATATCTTATCTTTCAATTTAAAGAAAATAAATATATAGTTGTTCAATTGTCTCACGTCTCTCATGTATTCTCTCCCTCATCTCATGCATTCTCCATTGAATCAACTGAGAAGATAATCAACATAAAAGTATGGATCCAAGCATGACAGAAATCAAAAAAAAAAAATCTTTCTTCTTTTAAATGGATATAACATGATTTAGATATATGTTATGCTGATAGTGTTCTCAGAATCTGCTATAACTCTCCCAATTTTATCTCTGTTAAACAGCTTCATTGGAAGAGATTCAACCAGCTGTACAGTTAATTTGCAAGATTTTTAAATAAAAAATAAACATGTATTTATCTTTAATTGTCATTTTAATCCATGATCGTGTGTGTGTATTTGTTGTGAGGAGTCCTTAATTTTTATTTTCTAATCGATGATGTTAGTAAACTTGCAGTTTCAGATTTTTTTTGTTTTTTTTATAGCTTGTGAAAAATTAGATCATTTTGTTATGTTTTTTGGCTCATCAAAACTGAAGTCAAGGCTTACGAAGGAGTCCTATTTGGATAAGGATGAAATAAAGTGTATACATAATTTTCTATTGGGATTAGGAAACTTGATTTTCTGAAGAATCCCAAATCAACTAGGATAAGGAAATAAGTTAGCTTTTCTTCTTCTAAGAGGATTTTGGAGTCCTATTCTAGCAAGGAATGTAACTCAAATCCTATATCTATATATATAGCTTATCTATAAATATGGCTACTAGGAATTTATTTTTTAACATATAAAAAAATAAAAATAAAAATAAAAATAAAAAGACAGCAAGCATACAAGGGGTAGAGAGCAAGAGTGATAGAGATGTTCTAGCAAGGTTTTGGGGAATTAGTTAAGGGTTTCAATAAGTAACCCAGCGTTTTTCTTCATAATGCTAGTGATTTCTCAAGAGAGAACACACGTGAACGTAGGTAAAGTTAGTTGAACCATGTGTGGCATATTTTCTTTATCGTTCATATTTTATTCCGCATATTCGCATATCATTATCCTATATGTTTATTACGATAGTCTACCGAGAAAACACGATCAATATGGGAGTTTAAAATCAACAAATTGGTATCAGAGCTTGGTCATAGCATTTTTGAGATGGCAGGTGATAAGATCAATGACTTGAAGCCCATCATAATCGAGAAGTTTGATAGGAAGGGTAAGTTCACGTTATGGCAGAGGAAGATGAATCATGTCCTGATTCAGCAAGATTTGCAACATGATATTCTCGGAGTGGAAAAGCTAAAGAAAACTAGAAATGCTCAGTGGAAGCGAAAGAACGTAAAGGCGAGGAGCTCTATTGAGCTACATCTTGCAGACACTATGATGCTTAATGTCGAGCTTAATGTCGAAGAGGATATGGATGCTAAAGAGACATGGGATAAGCCAGAGAAAGTTTACAGGAGTAAAACTTTATCCACAAACTTTTCATGAAAGATGAACTTCTAAATTTTCGGATGGAAGGTGGAAATCTACAAGATCAGTTGAGCACATTTCAGAATTGTGTTGCTAATTTATAAAGGTGGATGTGTGAAGTATGAAGATGATGACAAGGAGCTTTACTGTTGAGATCTCTACCGCCTTCATTCAAGTACTTCATGATCACAATCATGTTTGGTAAGGAAAGTCTAAAGCCGGAAGAGGTTATGGAAGCTATCCAATCCTATATCAAGATGGGTGAAAATATCAAAGGCTCTCAAGCACATAGTCTGTATGCCAAAGGAAAAAATAGGGGTCGGTCGCAGGGCAGGCATGATAAATCTGGCAATAAGGGTAGATCAAAATCCAAGGGAAAAGAAAAAGAGAACAAGGGTTGCTTTACATGTGCTACTGGCCACTGGAAAATGAATTGCAAGATATGGCAAGAAAGGAAAGCAAAGGCGATGTCAAGGAATTCAAATACAACCAGTGTGGTTACTTCGGATGTAAGTGACGGAGAACTCATTGCGTAACATCGAGCTCCAATGTTATCCAACATTGGATTTTGGATACTGGTTGTTTGTTCCATATGTGTGCTAACAAAGAATGGTTCGACACATGAGGAAAGAAACTGGGGAGAAGTTTTGATGGGAGATGATTCACCGTGCAAGATCTAAGGTATTGGATCAGTGAATATCATAATACAAGACAGAATTGTTAAGGTATTTGATTAGGTCAGACATGTACATAAGCTAAAGAAGAATTTGATATCTTTGGACATTTTAGACAAAGCGGGTTACAAGTACTGCTCTGAAGGAGGGGTACTCAAGGTTATCAATGGGTTACTGGTCATAATGAAAGGAGATATTCAGCCTAACACTTTATACAAGCTTCGGGGAACTACAATAGTAGGTGGAGCAACAATATTTGCAGGGAAGGAAGAGACTGCGCTTTGGCATTATAGACTAGAGCATATGAGTCAACGGGGGATGCAAGAACTACACAAGAAAAATAAGTTGAAAGGTGTTAGTTTCTACAAACTGAAATTCTGCAAGTATTGTACCCTCATGAAGCAAACAAAGACGTTATTCAAGAATGCAGACTGTGAGAAAAAAAGCAAAGAGCCATTGTACTATATTCATACAGACATATTAGGTCCTGCAACAACTAGGTCTAAGTGAGGATCAAGGTATTTTGTTACTTTATTAGATGATTTTCGCGAAAAATATGGGTATACTTCATGAGTGAGAAATCCAAAGTTTTCACAAAGTTTAAAGAGTGGAAAGCTGAAGTAGAAAACCAAACAAGCCATTGATGTCAAAAGCGCGCATAGGCGGCGAGGGACACAAGGCGAAGCCCTTGCGCCTTAAGTCTTGGTAGGCGCACGCTTTTGTCGACTAAGCGTAATGCGTGAGAATCGCACCTAAGCGAGCTTTTGTATGTTTTTTTTTCTGTTGCTTTTTTAAAACGCACATGCTTCAATCGGGCAGAACATTTTAAAACAAAAAAGAAAAAAAGAAAAAAAGACAAGAAACCCTATCTGTTATAATACAAACTCACAACCAACAAATATCTCCTCTAATATCCTCTCCAAGACTTCCATGACAAAGATCTCCTCCAATCTCCTCTCCAATCTCTTCCACCAGAGTTCATCAATCAACTGAAAGGTATGTTATTTTGCTTTTTTCTTTTCTCTTGTTTCCTTTTTAATTCAAATTTTCTCTCCATCTTCCATCTTTTTAGTCTCCAAAGTCCAAATTTAAACCATTATGCTGCCGAATTTCTTAAAGAATAAATTCTTGTTTTAAGGTGGTCTGTTCTTGTGTTTTGTCTGTGTTCGGTTGCCTTGTCTGAATGCTTGGTGTTTTTCTGCTTCTATTGGCTTTGTTGGTTGTCTGATTGTTGTGTTTTGCCTTGGCTACCATGTCTTTTGTTTTGTTGGGTTTAACTTGCCGACTTTGCCCTGTTTCTCTAAACATGCACAGCTGCTAAATTGCTAATACATTTTTTTGTTCAAAAATTGAATGAATGTAAATATGCAATATTGTTTATGGTTTTTTAAGATTAATATTACTATACCATGCATTTATGCCTAGTGCATAACAACTGCTCATGAATGAATGTTAAAGTATTAAAGAAAAAATTCTTGTTTTAATATTTATGCATTATGCGGTTATACCTAAACATACAGTCTGCCATGTGTCCCATACTCCCATGATGTTGAATGTTGATTAATTCTTGTTTAAAAATTAATATTAATATATTATGCTTGAATCATTTGAATGCTTGATAGTTGTTCTACATTACTGCACTAGTACACTTCTAGTCTTCAGTTTCTACACGACTGCACAGCTACTGCACTTGTGCAGTTGTGCTATAATATTAATGTATTATTGCTTGTGAATTGTGAATATAGGTCTAGATGTCGACATTAGATGCAGATCAAACATCGAATCAGAAGAAGGATCCCGCAAGGCGTTATTTTAGTTGCTCTATTGCTAACGATAAAAATACAACAAAATGCAATTTTTGTGGTAAAGTGTCAAAAGGAGGAATATTTCGTGCCAAGCAACATTTAGCAGCATGTTCTAGGAATGTCACACCTTGCACTCGTGTTCCAGAACAAGTAAAAGAGGAGATCCTAGATTATATGCGGAAGAAAAAGCATGAGAAAGAAGATAAAAATTTGGCACCAAAAGATGAGTATGATTCTTTTGGCATTGGTGAAGGAGATGATGATTTAGAGATGCTTTCTAATCAAAAACGATCATTTGGTACAAGACTAACTACATCAAGCGGAAGTGGAAGCAACAATGAAGGCATTAGTTTAAGGGTCCACTACATTTGTAATACAACTCCTCAAGGCAAACGAAGTTGGGTGAAACTGATACCATAAAAAAGGAATTAAGGGACCGAGTTTGCAAGAGTTTTGCAAGATGAATGTATGATGCAAGGATCCCATTCAATGCTGTGAAGTATCCTAGTTTCAATACATTTTGTGAGGCGGTTGGACAATATGGTCCAGGTGTCAAACCGCCATCTTATCATGAAGTTAGGGTTTGGCCGTTGAAGAAAAAGGTGGAACTCACCCTTGATGCAATGAAGGAGCATAAAAATGAACGGAAGACTTATGGAAGTTTGATTCTATCGGATGGTTCGAAGGACCAAAGAGAAAAGGACATTGATTAATTTCTTAGTCAATAGTCCTAAAGGAAGTATGTTTGTTGAGTCCGTTGATGGTTCAACATATGCTAAAACTGGTGAGAAAAAGTTTAACCTACTAAGTCAATTTGTGGAAAAGGTTGGTGTAGAGAACGTGGTTCAAGCTGTCACCGATAGTGCTTCAAATAATGTTTTGGCAGGTACTTATTTATATTTTTTATTATATTTAACTTATTAGTTATGACTTATGACTTATGAATCTAATCTCTATTATAACATACATATACTAACACATTTGTTTATCATAATAGGGAAGTATTTGGAGGCAAAATATCCCAACTTGTTTTGGACCCCATGTGTTGTACACTGCTTGGATTTAATCTTAGAAGATAATTTTAAGCTGAAAATAATGAAGCAAACATTTGAGAGGGCCATTATGGTCAGCAATTTCATCTATAGCCGAACCGGTGTGGTGAACATGTTGAGGAAGTATACAAATATGAAAAAATTGCTAAGGCATGCAAAAACAAGATTTGCAACCGCATTTATAACGTTGTCCAGAATTCATAGTCAAAAAGCCAACCTTAGAAGGATGTTTAATTCCGATGAGTGGGCAAAAAGCAAGTGCGCTGAAGAAGTGGGGGATAAAGGAGTTGTGGAAGTTATGCTAATGCCCTCGTTTTGGAACAATGTGGTGTTTGCCCTTAAGATAGTCGGTTCTCTTGTGGGTGTGCTTCGGTTGGTGGATGGTGAGAGGAAGCCTCCCATGGGTTATATCTATGAGGCTATGGACAGGGTCAAAAAAGCCATTGCCAAATCTTTTGGGGGTGATGAAAGTAGATATGGAGAAATTTTCAAGTCGATTGATAATAGATGGAATATTCAGCTTCATCGCCCTCTACATGGAGTTGGGTGGTACTTGAACCCGGAATTCTTCTACAATACTACAACTATTGATGAAGTGGCAACTAGATTGTTTACATGCATACAAAGGTTGGTCCCAGCTGTAGAGACACAATGTAAGATTGATATGGAGCTCTCCAAGTATAAGAGAGCAGAAGGACTATTTGGTAGTCCAATGGCCATTAGATTGCGAGGAAAGAAATCACTAGGTATATATCCTTTTATTAAAACATGAATTCTATTCCTATATATTTATATAACAAATAACATCATGTATTAATATTTATTAATGATTTTTAATTAACAGTTGAGTGGTGGGATTCATATGGCACTTCTACACCAACTTTGCAAAACTTTGACATAAAGATTCTTAGTCTCACTTGCACTTCATCTGGGTGTGAACGGAATTGGAGTTTTTTTTAACATGTAAGTATATCTTTTTATTTATTTATTTTAGTATGTTTAATTACAATTTAGATTATAATCCAAATATTCTTACTTTTGTATGCACATATTATTGCAACTTCATAGCAAAAGGAGAAATAGGCTAGCTCAAAGTCGTTTAAATGATTTGGTGTTCGTAAAATACAAAAAAACATTGAGGCGTCGATATGAATTGCGTGACACCATTGATCCCATCTATTTGAACGAAATTAATGATAGCAATGAATGGTTGACTAGGAGGTTGGATGATGAGAATGAAGGAGATGATGAACTTGTTTTTACGGCAGAAGATAATTTGACTTGGAATGATGTTTCTACAGCTGCGGGAGTTGGACAGTCTAGTTTTCGATTTAGATCGAGAGAGGCTTCTTCATCAAGGGTACCACAACAATCTCAAGTTCGATCATCACTTCGACTAGTAGATGAGGAGGAAAGTGAAGAAGAGAATGAAGGGGAAGATGAGGGAAATCAACTTCAAGAAGGCGATCTTTAAGAAGGGATTGGAGGGGATGATGATTTTGATATTGATTTCGATGAATGAACTTGTTTTTCTTTGAATTGTAATGATTTTAATTGTTTTTGCAACTTTAAGTCCTTTTTGAACTATGAATTATGATGCTAATTGTTGTTTTTAATAATTATAATGTGTGAAGGATAGGTTTTAGAGTAGTCATTTGAAAAATAATGGATGACTTAGGTTTACACATGTTTTTTATAAAAAAGTTGCGCCTAGCTTCAGTCGGGCATGTGCCTTACCATACGCCTTGCGCCTCAGGCTACAAAGGCCTGTTACGCCATGTTGCGCTTAACGCCTCTGACAACTATGAAACAAGCAAAACCAATCAGATATCTGAGAAACGACAATGGAGGTGAATATAGAGACAACAAGTTCTTACAGTTCTGCAAGGAAAAAGGCATCACAAGGTATTTTAAAGTGAAGAAAACTCCTCAAAAAAACCGGGGAGCAGAGAGAATGAATAGAACTCTTAAGGAAAGAGAGAGAAGCATGTGGTTTCTATAAGATCCAAATTCTGATTTTTAGTTTATTTGTTCTCCCAAGCATTTAGGTTTTACAAACACTTTTTGTTTTTGTAATGTATAAGGTTTTAAAGTTTTAAAATAAATATTAGAGTTGAATAAGTGTTTTATTCTTAATATAAATCTTTCCTTTAACAATAATAAGGATTTAATATATGTTTTTTTTCTTAAAATAACTCTTTATTTTAAATGATATTATTAATAACAATAATAATAAAATATAGGGGTTTTGATTTTGATTTAAGAATACTATTTGTTTTAACACACTTTGATTTAAGAAACTCTTATTCTCTCTTTTACGATCAAAAGAAAGAGAAAAAAAATACATAACCCTAAAAAGCTTTGAACGGCAAGTGAGAGGAAAAAGAAATAAAGAAAAAAAATCATTTACTTTTTAACGAGAACTTGTTTTCAAGCAAGGAGAAGAAAAGCATTTTCAAGGTGTGTTTCATTTCGCTTTACATGTTTCTATTTATTACTTTTACGCTTAGAGGAATCAATATTAGGGTTTTGATTGTGTAGTAAGACTAGAAGCTTATTATAGTGATTTCTGAGTGCCGATCTTCAGATATCAATGCCATTAGGACTGACCAGTGATTATTATGAAATTTATAGTTAATTTATCTACTATATTTTTGTGATTTTTATTTTGATATTTTGAACTATACCTAAGGGTTGTATTTTTTATGAATTTTTGAGTTTGAAACAGTATTGCTGAAAATATCGGATTTTGTAACATAGTTTGATTTCGAAAATACTTTTCGCCATGTTATACTTATTCAAAAATTGTAATATTTGGTACAGATGTTTACAAACATGTTAAAAGGGTTTCTGAATTTATTTTACTATTTTTTGGGTTTTAATGTTTTATTGAGTTGGTTATGAACTTTTGAAATCCGAAACTACAAACTGTCCAGCATAAGACAGATTCCGAAAACCAAAATATAAATACTTTAAAACTATCTATTTGAATGATTTTGCTTTGAAACTTTAATTTTGAAACCTTATATATGTTGTTTACACTATTTTGAAGATTTTATATCAATTTGATATATGTATAATATTTAAAAATTCAAATGGTGAGTAGTATTCGAGACTGTCTATTATCAAACAGCGTGAATACTTACCAAACGTAAAATATTTTAAGGTATCTAACAATTTTATAAAATTCCGAAAAATTTTATATCAAAATTTATGTTTGTGTAAAATGTATTTGCAAAAGTTCAGAGTTTTCCGGTGTGCATATTAAATTAAAAATCATACATTGGACATTGTTCGGTGTTTAAAACAACACCGGTTAGTTCTAGTACAAGGATTTCGGTTTGTGAAGCGATATATATATATGTATGTATGTATGTATGTATATGAAATTGGTTTGTGTATGTTTTCGAAATATGTTTAAAATGCTTTGAAGTGTAATAAGCAAGCATTTTGAAATGTGAATATATGGTACCATACAATATGTTTTAGCTAGGCTGCTTTTATTTGTTATTGTTAGTAGGCACCTTTGTGATTTTTTTTTGGAGCCCTATGCGATATGTGATTTGTTGTATGTGTGGTATATGGGAAGTGTCTCTAGAGTACTCTAGAGACTAAAGAGTTTTCACATTCGTGTGTCGACGTATTAGTGCATGTGGGAGGACTCGTCGATGATCACAGTGAGGGTTTGGCTCTTACCTTTGGATATGAGTGATTTGTTTTTAAAAAAAGAAATCCTCACTTGCACTTTCCCTGTATACATTTGTTACCGACGAGTATCTTTGGCTCCAATATGTGATATGTGCTAAGTCCTACTATGCAATAATGGATAAAGAGAACCTAACAAAAATTTGATAACTATATAATTCGAAAAACTTATGAACTGTGTTTTGAAAAATATGGCTTTTCATATTTTGAGATACTTTTGAATTTGTATAAAAACATGTTTAGTATGCTTACTGAGTTTCCATACTCACTTAGTATATTGTGATTCCAGATTCTTGTGGTTGTGTTTCACGCATAGCATGGATTGGCATTTCAACGGAATTTAGTTTTTGGTTCCCTAGGCAATAGGAGTTTATTGATCTTTCAAACTATTGTTAATGTATCTCTTAGATATGAATTTTGGGTCTATGTAATTGTATTTGGAATTATTGTTTCGGATTTTGTAAGATATTTGTTAGTAAGATCATGTCATGACTCTCGAGTTAAGGCGTGACAGTTTCATAAAGGATTGCCCGACATGTTTTGGACAGAAATGATTGATCATGCTTGCTACTTGGTCAATCGATCACCCTCGAAGGTTCTTAATTATAAGTGTGCAGAAGAGTATAGTCTAGAAAACATGTTGAAAAAGATCCAACTCAGGTGGAACATGAGTAAGTGTATCATGACGAAGGGATTAATGAGAAAAGAGTAGAGCAACAACAACAGTCACAAGTATAGGCCCAAGTGGAGCAATCACCGTTGCAGGAACAAGACTCCATGGTTCTTCAACAATCCGAGCAACAGTTTCAGAAAAGTATAGCACCGGATAAACCCAAGTGAGATCACAAGAAACCGGAAAGGTATGGATTTGATCAAGACGAAGTTAATTATGCTCTAAATGTCAGTCAGAGAGATCCAACCACGTATCAAGAAGATATAGCAAGTGATGATAAGGAAAGTTGGACGGTTGCTATGTCAGAAGAGATGCAATCTCTTGATAAGAACTTTGTTTGAGAGCTAGTTTCTAAACCGAATGATGGAAAGATGGTTGTAAATAGGTGTTTAGAAAAAATGAAAGGACACAAAAAGGTGATGCCGTGAGATACAAAGCTCGGTTAGCAGCAAAAGGGTATTCAAAAAAGGAAGGAGTTGATTATGATGAGATATTCTCTCCGGTGGTTAAGCATACTTCAATCAGATTGCTATTATCAATAGCAGCTCAGCAAGATATGGAGATAGAACAGATGGATGTTAAAACCGTATTTCTCCACAGTGATCTAGGAGAAGTCATATACATGGTTCAGCCGGAAGGATTTGTCGAAAAGGAGAAGAAAATCTGGTTTGTAGGTTAAAGAAGTCTCTTTATGAACTAAAGCAATCTCCAAGGCAGTGATACAAGCGTTTCAACACATACATGTTGAAAATCAATTTTAAAAGATACTTAAAAGATTGTTGTGTTCGAAGATGGTATGATAATATTCTATCGCTACTTTATGTAGACGACATGTTGATTGCATGTCAAGAGATGTATAGAATTCAGAAATTAACGATGTAACTGAGTAAGGAATTCAACATGAAGGATCTAGGGTTTGTACAAAAGATCTTTGGAATGCAAATTAGGAGGGACAAAGTAGCGGGAAAAATCTAGTTGTCGCAACCAAAATACATTCAAAATATTATGGAACGACTCAACATGAATGAAGCAAAGCATGTGACTGCTCCGTTGGCAGCTCACTATCGGTTGAGTGTGCTGCAATGTCCAACTACAGAAAAAGAGTTGGAAGAAATGAATAAAATGCCTTATGCAAGCGTAGTAGGATGTCTAATGTACGTTATGGTTTGCACAAGACCTAACCTAGCACAAGCATTAAGTGTTGTTTCAAGGTATATGGAAAATCCAAGAAAAGAGCATTGGTCTGCAGGCAAATGGATTCTGCGTTACTCAAGGTTCGGAATTACTCAAGGTTCCATGGTGATTAGATGTGACGGCTAAAGTGCTATTTACTTAGCAAAGAATCAAGTGTTTCATGAAAGATCGAAGCGTATTTAGGCTCTTTATCACCGAATTAGGGATTGGGTAGAATCAAAGAAAGTTACACTAGAGAGAAGGTTCATACAAAAGAGAACGCATCAGATTACTTCACTAAAACGGTAAAAGCTGAGAAGTTCAAGTTTTACTTGAACTCACTCAATCTTATTACATGCTAAGGATTAGGTGAAGCACCTCCTCAGATGAGATGCATCAAGGCAAGAAGAAATTTGTTAACGTGAAGGTTCTTGAAGCTTTCCAGAGCTGTTTCAAGAAGGTTCAAAGACATTCTAGGGTACATCAGTCATATCATGGTTTTAACTCACCAAGGTAGAGATTGTTGTGTGTTTTGGCTCATCAAAACCTCAGTCAAGGCTTACGAAGGAATCCTATTTGGATAAAGAGAAAATAAAGTGTGCACATAATTTCCTATTGGGATTAGGAAATTAGATTTTCTCAAGAATCCCAAATCAACTAGGATAAGGAAATAAGTTAGTTTTTCTTATTTTGAGAGGATTCAGGAGTACTATTCTAGCAAGGAATGTAAAGTCCTATATCTATAAATAAGGCTATTGGGAATTTATTTTTAACACCAAAAAAAAAACAGCAAGCATGCACGGGGGAGAGCAAGAGTGATAAAGAAGTTCTAGCAAGATTTTGGGGAATTAGCTTAAAGGGTTTCAATAAGTTTCTTGTAACCAAGCATTTTTCTTTAAAGTGCTAGTTATTTCTCAAAAGAGATCACATGAGGTCGTAGGCAAAGTTAGTCGAACCTCAGTAAATTCTTGTCTCGTGTGTACAACATGTTTTTTTTATCGTTTATATTTTATTCCGCATATTCGCATATCTTTATCCTATAAGTTTATCACTGTAGTCTATTGAGAAAACACGATCAATAAGGGAGTTTAAAATCAACACATTTATATGTTGGCTATTTTTCAAAACCTTGATGACTTTAAAACTTTGAATGTTTTTTGTACACATGAATATTAGTGAAGTAAATCGACAATTGGAGTTGAATTTTAAATGTTGAATGTTTGAAATAGCAAGTTTCATTTGTATTTGAATAAGTAGAATTGTAAAAAGATCCAAAAACCATGTTCCACAATAATTCCAAACAATGCGACTTCTGCCCACGATTTTTCTTCAATGTCAATGTGATTCATTTGTGCTGAATGTAAGCAGATGATAGACAATATGTGAGAAGAGAGAGAAGAGAAGAGAAGGAATCGAAAACAAATTCCTAGAAGTTTTATTTTCATTTATAAGGAGAGAGAATATCTAAAAATGGAAAGAGAAATTTTATACACTAAAGTGTACAACAAATTGTGTTCTTTAAAATGTAAATAGATCCTAGTCACTCATAACATCTTAATCTAAAGGTTCGGAATGCATGTAAGAATTTGATATATAGGGGTTGTCGAACCTGCCCCTATATATATATATATATATATATATATGTGGGCCATTCTTCGATGCAACAGTATGTGATCACAAATATATATAATGTTATCATATATGAATTGTATGTGATCAAACAATTAAATTACTGTGATCGCAAGCTAAAACATGCAATCATATATTAGTTGATGTGGTGTACCAAAGACGACATGATCATGGTCAAAAAAAAATTATGTTGCACCATGTAATGTTGCACCCAAGGGCAGCCCTATATATATATATTATATAAGGAGTTTAAATAATTGCAATCATCCAAGCACCATTGACACAACCTAATCAATTAAGAGACCAACGTAAGAATCTCTCACCTGTATTCCATCAAGAACTTTATGGTGATGGGCAAAGATTAGCATTTTACTAGACCTTGGGGTTAAATCCAACTCTGCAGCGCCATCTGATTCAGCAATAAATGGATGAATGGAAAGCCATTCACAAAACCCTGAAAGCTTTGCAATACCTAGTTCTTGGTAAGAGAGCTTCCCCAATCTGCAAGGCGCTCCACTATCTGAAAGAAAAGGCAAAAGAACCTGGTTAAAAGTGCTCAGAATTATGCTTTGTGCACAAATTGTCTACTCAAGTATCGGTTGCTCATCCATGAACCAAAATCTACTTATCAAACACTAAAGATACTTATCACCATTTTTGTTTTCTCCTGGGGAGTTGGGTTGAGGGAGGGAGGTGTTGAGCACATATTTTGACAATATTACAGCCCTCAATTGTAAGTTTATTAGTCCATTTCTTTGATGATTTTGATTAAATTACGATAATTCCATAAAATATATTACAAATATATTGAAGTTTGATTTCTACTATTGCATGATGTACTTTGATTTGAGAATAGCCAAATGGAAGTAAAATTCTTTTATTGAACAAATTGAATTCAAATGAGCCAATAGACCTTAAAAGAAGAAGAAAAGTTTGACTTAACTTCTGTATTCAATGAGGAGTTCTATAGACACTTGGTTCAAATGTTCAATTAAATTCAATATGGTCAATGCAAGAATTTTACTTCCATTTTGTTATTCTCAAATCCAAGTACATCATGCATTAGAGAAGTCAAAACAAAGTTGTCATGTTCAACTAAGGTCGTAGTAGGACATATCTTGGTATCAATTGTTGACAAAATTCTAAGCACAATATATAAATTGTATTTTGCACCTTTACACCTAAAAAGGAAATAAGTACAAAATCCAATTTACGAACTACTATATTTTATGCAAATTATCTAAATTAAATCAAAATCATTAAAGAGATGGAGCAATAATCCTACAAAGGAGGGTCGTCAAAATATGTGCTGAACAGAGACTCAGCTAGAGACTAGGAAACAACTTATTTAGCAAGTTACCTTTCATTTTTTTCAATTGCTAAGATATTCTCAACAATAATGGACACGATATCCTAAAGGAATCTTAGGGTGTTTGCTAGGACTAGGAAACAACTTCTTAAACAAGTCAACCATTTGACAGGATCACTGAAAAACTTGCAAAATCGGCAATTTCAGAGCAAGTTCTATTTTTTCAATTCCTAATATATTCTCAACAATAATGGACATAATATCCTAAAGGAATCTTGGGGTGACTGTTAGGACTAGGAAACATCTTAAATAAGTCACCATTTCACATAATCACTGAAAACTTGCAAAATCAGCAATTTCAGAGCAAGTTACTTTTATTCTTTTCAATTGCTAAGCTAAGATATTCTCAACAATAATGGACATGATATAGAATCTTAATGACTTTCAGCATTTCAAAGCCAAGTTCAAACTCTTTGTTACTCACCTTCACTCAACTACTTTACACACCTAATTTTTTCAAGCTTGAACTAATAGATAAACCCTTATATACCCTACAATGTCAACTGATAAAAGTTAAACAAATAATACAACACCAGGGAATCAGGAACTGCTGCACAGTAGCATGCAATATGAGAGAACATAATTGTGAGTGCTTCCACATGAAGTAAAAGCATATATAGTATAAGCTAGGAACTGATAACTTACCATCAGGTTCATCTAAGTTCCCAAGACTCGTGTCTTTTGTGGCATTTGTTTCAGAAGAAGAACCATGTTTAACTAGAACACTGGCCTTTGCTAAAACTATGTCTGATCTCTTCAACGACAATTTTATGATCTGCCGACGTTTGGGTGGTAACTCAACCAGTACATTCTCCTTTAAGCGTCTTATCTACAACAGTTGAAGGAAGAACACTTCTAAAAAATTATACGATCTTCCAAAAGTAAGCAATAGAATTCATAAATCGGGAAGGGTTAAATTGTATCATGATGGTTCAAACACTTTGAATGGTAAAAGCGCTGGCACCACCTTGACACCTTGTCTACCATGAGAAGATCTGACGCTACCTCAAATTAATTTAGAAATAGATAATAAATTGTGAAAACCTCTTAAGAGCATACTGCAAAACTCCAAGGATCATGCTTAACTAACAAAAGAAAAGGATAGAATTGTTAACTAGGAACAATCATAAAACTGACAATCTTATCTTGCACATAGAAACAAAAATGAGAACAGTAACATTCATTAACCTGGGCTACTATTAACACTTCTAAAACATTTAGAATGAATAAAATTTGAAACAACAGATAAGTAGTTATCATCGTAATATTGAGCCCCTCCCCGGCAATGTCAGAGTTAGCTAAGAAGTTGATGACTAGACAAAGGCTATTTTTCAAGTGAGATTATTAAAAACCAATTCCAGACAAATGTTAGCATTGCATAAACCATAAGGAGAAGTGGAGAACAAGAACATACCATAACACTTTGCTTAAGTAACACATTCAACTCTTCCAAGCGAACACCCCTTGAAAAATCCTGTAGAGATTATCACATGAAACAACTTAGAATTTTCAAATTTGACAATCATTAGAAAAGGCTGATATCGATAAATGGCATATAGTAATTATCATTATGATAGTAACTATAACATGATCCAATCTATACAAAACTATCTAACTAGGAAGACATAAATAGAATTGAACATAAAAAGGACAAAAGCCTTTGGCAAGAAAGAACCCAGAAGTTCCTTAAACTATCAACCAAGGTCTTCAAAATGAAGAAGACTTTCATCATCTTCAACAGAAGGAATTATTTTTGAGAGTTTCCTAATACAACAGTATTTTTTCCTTTTTTATATATATTAAACAAACGGCAATTAAATTGAGCAATCATATGCCCATTTACGAACTACAAAATGCTTTCTGAACATTACTCCTTACATTACCTGGAAATTTTGGCCCTGATAACCCTGGACAACTTTGACATCACAATAGGTTTTTGCAAAATCGTACTTGTTCTTCCCTAACAAACCAGGCCTAAACAACAAAATAATTGTCAACCAAAGTACAGGGAAAAAAAGTGTAAAACAAATAGAAAAGCAAAGAAATACATGAGCTGTAAAGGTGTAGAGAAAACTTGCCATAGCATATTTATCTGATGAAAAATGTCATATGGCCTATGATCACCTAGGAAAATATATAAAATAAATGTTAGGATAGAGTAGAACTTGCTTAAAAGTAAACCAAACAGGTAAATTCACAAGCTAAGAACAAATTTTATTAACATTTTTCAACCACGAAGAATACAAATTTTAAAGAAAATGCCACAATTTGACTTCAAAGGCCAAGATACAACCTTGAAAAAGAAGGTGTCCCAGATAGTAGAATTATGCGCTTAATCTTTGCGGCCATATCGAGGATAGCAGTTACCTGTTTTTACCAAAGAAGATATAACATATAACAAGAGATTTTACAGAAATGAACTTTTTTTACCTTTTACAAAAATGAACTTCAACGGAAGGGTTTTCACCAAATGTGTTGCTACTAACCGGTTATTGGAAAAAAAACAAAATGGTGATTTTGCGTAGATCTCACTGAAACAAATTTCAACATGTACTTCATTGTTAATGTGGATATTAATTGTATTCTTATTTTTATGATCCTTTATATGTTTTGAAATGATTATGTATTTAAAAGCTATAAAGCTATCAGCCAACAATGAGTTGTACCAAGGCCAAGCAATTTGAAAAAAAGCTACTTATAACCATGTCTGCTTTTATATGTGGTCCCTTTTTCAACAGCAACATCAGTAAGTTTCTTATAAAAAAAATAATTACATTCTTGAACCCCTATCATGCTCATGTCATATTAAGGTACCTTACTAGATGAACTTGCAATTCATATGCAAAAATAAATAAATAAATATCACATATATTCGTCAACTACGAACTGGTAGATAGTCAACACATTGAAGACATTCTATACCTCTCCTGGTTCTGATTTTTTCTTGGAACATCGTACGTGGTGAGATTCATCAATAATCAAGAGAGCCCATTCTCGCTTCATCATGCTATTTCGTAAATGGTGAAGCATCGTGTATGAAATAACCACTACTTTTGGAAATCTTGTTAAATTGGCAGGGTTATTCTGATGACCAAAAACTGAAGGGAAATTGAGTAAGTAATAAGCCAGAAAATATTCTCATCATGTTCGCATTTGAAATGTGCAGTCCTGAAATCAGCAACCAATTGGAAAGACTAGGGCAGTGATGATTTTTGAACTCTAACAGTCTAACCGGCATAAATTACAAACATAAAGAAATTTCCATGGCTAATCGCGCATTTCCTTTTCACTTTTAAATTTTTATTTAGTGGCCTCTTGCTAAATGGTTTGCATGTGTTGATTCCCCCTGCCCCCATATTTCCACTACAAAGAAGGAAAACTTTTCCACAGTTTCCACCAGAAATTTGTCTTATATGTCCAAACTCCAAATAATAAAATTTTAGTGAAAAATTGACAAGAAAAGGTTGTTACAGTATATGGAAAAGGTTGACAATAGTCAAACCTCATCACATCAATTACCACTTACATTTTCTCCCCCACTTCTTCTCTTTTTATTTCCTTCTTTTTTCTTTTTCTTTTTCTTTTTAGGGTGTGGGTATTTCCAAGTAAATTGTTAACAGAAAAGAAGAAGTCGCAGTGTTTTTATTTTATTTTTATTAACTAAAGTTAGGGAAATGCGTAAAAAAGGGGTGAAAAGTTGGCAAGTTTTAACATCAAATTGCCATTTTTCCTATTATGATTTTAATTGAGAAACTTGTTTAGGGATAATTTAGGAAAGGAGAAGATGCCAAATGGGGAACATCGCAGTCTGTATGCTAATAAAAACATTTTGCATCTTCATAATTATATGTGTTTGCATGACTTGTTACAAATATCTAAAGGACAACTGTAGAATAGGGATAGCAAAGCAAATGCTATGATATATTATTCTCACAAAATTAACACCAACCACTATTGGTTTTACTCCTATATATAGTCCTCTGTCACAGTTCAGTGATGGTTGACTCAAGAACTATTGCAATTCCTTTTGCTACCTTTCTCAAAAGTGACAAACCTTCTGTAGTACATGTTAGATTCTGAATATCATTATTTGGACCATTTCCTAATAAGATTTTGGGTCTGGTGGTTACTGACATAGAATCAGGACCTAAATTTACCGGGAGTGATTAGGTTCAAGTCCTCCAACAGTTATATTTGGATTTTTTATTTGTTATCTGAAATTTGATGTGTTTGTGTTTGGATGTGAACCACATGCCAAGCCCATTGATCTGCAACATGAGAGGATGTGCTCGAGAGCTTTATATCATTTTTTGGTTCCTAATAGTCACTTTTGAACTGAGTGATTACAATACATAATATCTAGAATCTATTAAATGGAATAAATGTGATTCAAAACAATTAGTGAGTCAACACAACATACCACAGAAATAAATGTAATCAAGTTTCATAATTCATAATTCATAATATAGCACATTTTAATATCATAAGCAACTATGGCTCTATAGACTAAAGACCGGTTTGCCTAGGTCTTTTTAACACAACAAACTTCAATTATTTGCATTCTAAGGTGTCAAAGGATGCAATACTGAAACCTAGAGGTAGAATGCAGAGAGATGAATAAGAATTTTCAGTGATCTCCACCAAAGTGAATCTTTCTCTCTGTCTGGACTCCATCTCACAGTATTTGAAAAATAAAAAAGGACAAAATGGTATTACCAAGATGAATATCGGCAGGCAAACAGCAGGGAAGCCAACGCTCTAATTCTTCTGCCCACGAAAAACGCAAAATTGCTGGACAAACAAGAAGTATAGAACCCTCATGCATGAAACAGCCTGCAATTGCGATAGCCTGAAAATAAATTAGGTACCAAAAAGTTACACATTTTCATAATTCACAATTTAAATACCACATAATTAAGAGGCAACAAGATATAGATAATTCACTATTTAAATAGTTACCTGGAGTGTTTTTCCAAGCCCCATTTCATCTGCTATAAGACACCGTCCGCCCCTCCGCATAGCAAATCTTATACCTTCAAGCTGGAAAGGCAAGAGTACGTCCGATAAACGCTTTGGTAGCTTTCCGATCATTTCATCAACAATTTCATCAGATAAATGTTCCGGTCTACTTGGACTCCATCTTCCAGTAACAAGTGAATGAGAAAGTTTTTCAACTACATTGAGGGTTACCCAAGGTATCCCTTCAACCTCAATGACATTGGAGTTTTTCAAGCATGTGAGAACTGCATTATAGTCCGTGAGCTTATAAACGCAAGCCTTTCCACTGTAGTTCTGCGTATAGTGTGATGGCATGACCTAACCAATAGTAAAATGACATTACTCAAGAAAAGATCAGGGAACAACAAAACTAATCTCAAACTATCAAGTTGCTATTAGACTTGAATCCCTATAAAACAAATTAAACCAGCACCGAAAGTGCTAAAAAGTGACTGATTTTATTAGTTATCTTCAAGATTCAAGTAAAAAATTGGTATTTAGGTATCCATATCAGCATTTGCAACAAAAGTAAAGTAAAATAGCAGTCTTAAGACAACAAATAAGATTTTTTATTTTTTATTTTACGAAATTGAACCCACTTTGGGTCTGAAACTTACATGAGATAGAGAAAGACTGAGACTCCTTAAACACTCGTCCTCTCCTGGGTAGGCAAAGCCTTTGAGCCATAGAGGGGAGACGGAGAAGGAGTCAGGGGAGCAGATTTCGAGTCTGACCCGGAATTTATCGGGCAAAGGGGGGGCGTGGGGTTTGGTGGGCTCGACAGAGAGCTTGCGGCACTTGAACAGCTTCCATGGTTTTTGATTAATTTGTTGTTTGGCCTTTCGCTTGGCTATAGCTGCTAATCTGTTGGCTTCGGCTCTCTGTCTTTGCTCCTCTGTCATCTCCATTTTTGTTTGTTTAAGGTTTTGTGATTGTGTGAGTCATTTCAAAATCGAGCCTCGAGGTTCCAAGCGGGAAACTTGTCGGAGTTCTTGGGAAGCTGATATGGATAAAATTGCGGGTCCCACTCCTGCGTGTTAAATGGTTTCAATTTTTTTTGGATTAACTGTACGAACGTTCGTGTTTAATAAACTCCATTCTGTAATAGTTTTTCGGTTGTTGTTTTTTGAAAATAAAAATAAAAATGAAAATGAAAATGAGAACAGTATTTTTGGTTTCATTTTCGAATTTTGAAAACGCGTCTGGTAGCAAATACTGAAAGCTGTATTTTGAAAATGAAAACGAAAAAAACACGTCTAGTAGGTTAACCGAAAACTATCAAAAATTGAAATATCAATTTTAGTATTTTGTTTAATATTATTACAACTATAAACAAATTGATTAAATAATTAATCAATATAATTTTTGTATTATAATTTTTAAATTAAACAAAAGTAACACATCAAAAATTAATTCAAAAAAACATATCAAAAAAATGAATTAATCAAAACTAAACTCTTAAATTATAAATAAATAATTATAATTTATATTTTTTATATATATAATATTTTATAATATTATATATATAAGTTTATATTATATAATATTATATTTTATATATATTATTATATTATATATATTATAAACTTGGAGATCTAGTTCTGAGAAGGGTGCCACCCAGTACAAGAGATAAGTCGGTTGTGGCTTTGGCTGATAAATGGGAAGCTCCATACCAGGCGGTCGGGTTGGCCGGACATGGAGCGTACTGCCTTGCCCAACCAGAAGGAAGCGAGTTACCCAGGGCATATAATGCTCAATACCTAAAGATGTTCTACCCTTAGGGATCCCTCAGTTTTTCTTGTTTGTTTTTATTTCTTTAGAGACTGATTTGCTTTGTTAGCTAATTGTTTTATGTTTCCTTTTAACATTCAATAAAAGCATTTTTGAGGGAACAGTTTCAGAAATCAAGAATAGTGTTCTAAAACTTTGTTTTCGTACATAAAAGCAATATCAAGGCACCTAGATATCGCTCAGTATCGGTTGGGGCGCCCAAGAGGCCCAATGAGAGGGCCAAAAACATATGTCGCAAAGACAGTGTACACTCACCTAGACTAACTGGGTGCAATAAATCATTGTTAGGGCACCTTCAGGTCATAAGCACCTGATAGGATGTGCCAATAGTTGAACAAGGGATAAGTATTTTTACTTAAAAACAAGTGCAATTAAAGCACATGTTAAGTCAGTAAAGTACAAGATGCCCCGTTGCAACAAATCTTTATCAACAGACTATTTGGAGACGTCTCAATGACTTAGTTGCCAGATAAAAATGATGTTTACTTATAATGATTTAGTTGCTTAGATTCATGATGATTCAAGCTTCAAGGAAGAAGGAACAACTAGTCAAAGCAAGTTCAAAGTCTTCAAAGTCTTCAAAGAGAAAGGATGCAATAAAGTTATACAAAGGTATACTAAGACCTTATCTTTCTCTTACAAGGTTTAGGCACACACACAATTCATACATATGTGTTCCTGCATCGATGTGCACCATTATAGGCACACACACACAATTCATTCATATGTGTCCCTGCATCATTATGAACCATGTATAACACATTCACACACTTGAAGATGAATGCTCATGCATTAGTATGGAAATAACATGTTTTGAAAAATGTATGATTGGAGACTATCTCTATGTAGTTTGCATTCTAGTGTGAATTGTGTTTGTATGTGTATATGTTTGTATAACATGGATATTAAACTTGATTTTAGTCTTAAATCATTCTTGATTAAGTTTCGGTCATTTCGGTTACTCATACTATTGATTTCAAGTTCTAAGTCAAAAGATAATACACTTTCAACTCATGTTGCATACATTGTCTTCGTCATTGTATATCGAGTCGGATTATTATTTTCTGGGTTGAGTAAGAAAGTCTTGACAGTAGGTGTGAGACCTATGTTGTTGAGCAAGAAAGTCTTGGTAAGAGGTGGGAGACCTTAAATTGTCAAGCAAGGAAGTCTTGACTAGAGTCGGGAGGACTCGGATAGTTGAGCAAGAAGTCTTGCCCTAGGTCGTGAGGATCCGGAAGAGTGAGCAAGGAAGTCTTGACTGGAGTTGGGAGGACTCAGATAGTTGAGCAAGAAGTCTTGCCTAGGGTTGTGAGGATCCGGAAAGGTGAGCGAGGAAGTCTTGACAAGAGGTGTGAGGCCTCGGATTGTTGAGCAAGAAGACGACATCTTCATAAGTAGGATATGAGGGTAGTTTCTAGGTGAAGGGGTCACTCGAGAGATTGTACTTGTCTTATCTACTAGTGGATTTTGTTTGCCGGTGGTTGCTAACTCGTGGATGTTTTCTCTTCGGAGGTTTACCACGTTATATCTTGTGTCAACTTTTCTCTATCCCTATCTCTCTTATATTTGTATTTTTTATTTGAATACTATGGATAGAACGCTTTATGTAAGTTGACTTCCTTTATATAATATAGATTGTGTATGTGTTACAATTACTTGTTTGTATCACACTTTACTTGTTTTATATATTGATTAAGTGTCTTTAATTGATATATATATATATATATATATATATATATATATATTGTAATACAAGCAATTTAGAGGGATAAACTTTTGTTTGTTTCTAAGGGAGTCGAAAAATGTGTCTAACCTATTCACCCCCCATCTAGGTTAGCCTTGAGCATTTAACCGTGTTTGTATTTTCAATTCGTATCAGAGGAGGACACTAGATTGTACTAAGTGAGAGTCCAGGTGATACATTCACAGTTTTTGCAAAGCTTTTGAAGTCATGGGTTTACAAGATGATGTAATGGCGGAAGAAGCCTCAAATACTAGGCCACCATTACTTCGAGTCACTAACTATGGGTATTGGAAGTTGAGGATGAAAGCCTACATCCGCTCTATTAATGAAAGAGCTTGGATGGTAGCGTAAGAAGGTTATAGTCTTCTTACCAAGGTTCAAGAGGATGGAACCATGATACTGATGTCAATGAGGGAATGAACAATGAATGAGTTTGAGGTTACTAAATGGCATCATCGTGCTATGAATGCCATCTTTGGAGGAGTTGATAGGCATCAATTCTCCTACATTCAAAATCTTTAATCCGTAAAGGAAGCTTGGGATACTCTCCAAGTTACTAATGAAGGAACCTTAACGGTGAAGAAATCGAGGCTTCAAATGTTGGCATCACAATTTGAAGGTTTAAGTATGGGTGAAGAAGAAAAGTTTGAAGACTTCCAATTACGGCTTCTTAACATTGCTAATCAATGTCAAGCACTTAGAGTACATTTCTCAAAAGAGCGTTTAAATTGGAAAATCCTTAGGTCTCTTTCTAAGAGATTTAAATCAAAGGTGACGGCCATTGAGGAAAGCAAGGATGTGGATAGTATGAACATTAATGAGTTTTTTGGGTCTCTCCAAACTTATGAGATGTGCTTGAAGCCAAAGATTAAGAGTAAGGGAATCGCTCTCAATGATATTGAGGAGAAGAGTGATGATGAAAATGAAGAGATGGCTCTTTTGGTTAGAAAGTTCAAGAAGTTTCTAATGAAGAATGCCAAGCCTAGAGGCAAGTCTTCTAAGGAAAAGGGAGTTAAGAAAACATCATCTCCAAGGAATGAAAAGAATAGTCAAGCCATGAACAAGAAAGATGTTCAATGTTACAATTGTCATAGTTTCGGTCACTTTGCTAGTGAGTGCACCAAGAAGCCATCTAAGAAAGACAATAAAGGCAAAGTGTTGGTGGCTACTTGGAGTGATGATAAATCTAGTGATAATGAGAGCTCTAGTAGTGAGTCTTCAAGTGATGAAGAGTTTGTGAGCAACTTTGTAGCTCTAACGGCTTCTTATTCTCCACTAGATGTTGATGGTACAATATCTTTGAACAAAAACTTTGATACAAATCATCATGGAAGCTCTAGTTCCAATCCTACTAATCTTGAGTTGTTGGTCAAGATAGAGAATCTTGAAGAAGATAAAGATAATGCTCTAAGAGAGGTAGTTGAGAAGGATGATTTGATCAAGAAACAACTAGATGAGTTTGTGATTGTCACTCATAGACTTCTTGGTGAGAAAGGTGATATTATGAAGAAGTTTAGAGAACTTGAAAAGATAAACCTTGAGAAGGATAATGTGATATCTTCTTTGAAAAAAAAAAGAACAAGAATTAATGGAAGAGATAGACACGGCTAAGGAGGCCATTAAGGACTTAGTGAATGATTCGGTAAGTGTGTCTAGTGTTAGGAATCTTGTTAATTTTCATAGTGGTGAAAACGACTTGGTAGTTGAAGAGTAGCCCTTGGAAGCACCACTTCCTACTCACTTGGATGAAGTCATGATTGATAAGAAAGCACACAAGAAGAGAAGATCAAAAGCCAAGAAGAAGTTGGCGAACAATGTATCATTACAAACTCCTAGTGAAGCTAGTTCAACTCCAAAAGGTACAATCTCATCTTTTATTCCAATTTGCCACTATTGCAACACAATAGGTCACATTAAGCTTAGGTGTTATAAATATATTAAAAAATATAAATTAGGAAATGAATCTAGAGATAAGGAGATTAAACTTCAACTTGAAAATGCTAAGGATTTGAAAGTTGAAAAACATGATAATATTGCTAAGCATGAGAAGAAGTTGTGGAGTAGAAAGAGTACTAATCTTGTTCAACTTGACAAAGCTTGTGTTGAAAATGTTAAGAAAGAGTGTGTTAATGATATTTTTGTTAATCAAGTCATTGAAGGACTTTACTCTAGATTTAACATTGTTGTCAATGATGATACTGGAAATGTTTGTGTAGGTACACCCAAGAACAAGTGGTTCAATGGGGAGTGCTCTTATCACTAATATAAGAAGCACATGTGAGATAGCTTTGAGGCAATATATCAATTGTGTTGAGAATTCTTGCTTGCTAGCTTTGAATACTCCATGTATTGATATGAACTTGGTTATCTCACATCATGTTTGTTATGATGGTAAAAATTTGTTGATTAACTTTAGAGAAGTTCTTTTGATATATGTGTTGATTGAGTTGAGATGTTATGCTTTTTATACTCTTGTTGTGAAACATCGTCAACTTGGTGTCATGAGGACATTCAAGGCAAGAGTGCTTATAAAAAGGGCGGAAGTATGATATTTGGTAAATATAATGTGCAAAAAGGTTTCTCTATATTCTAATGCTTGTTCTCTTACATATTCATCCTTTGACTCAATTTTTGATATACATCTCATAGCATGTCATATTAGAGAATTTTGTATAGCATACATATGGTTCTCATTGACATTTGCTATTTTAGGATCTTCACATTGATCTTAACTTTGATGATTATTTGTGTATAGTACATTGAGTGGCATTACTTTTGAAAATATGAGCTTCATATTCTTTGAAAACTACTTATTAGAGAAGTAATGATCTTGAATAAGTCTCTTCTTCAACATATATATGTGTCTTGTGATAGTTTTGATTTGAGTTTTGAACTCATTTAAAGCTAGATTGAGTTTCATTTGAAATCTCACATGTTGAGTTAGGTTTTGATTTTGCCTATGTTTTCACATGTTTGGGATTGTATTGTGCTAGCTTTGATTCTAGGACTATTTGATGATCTTTGATTGATTGATTTTGTGAAAAATATTTCCTCACATGTATTAGGCTCTCTTTGGCCGAAATCTCACAATGATACATGAGTTATTCATGTGTTTTGTTGAATCTATGAATAGGAATATGCTCTAGAACTTTAGCTTTAATCTAAATGACTTTGTCATATGATTTTAGCATGTTTTTGGTTTATGAGATTTAAACTTGATCATGTGTTAATTGAACATATCTTGTGATTCAAGTTTTAGATCTATGAATGTATCTAGGTTGTAATTAATATTGAACGTATCTTACATGATCTAAATAGATTAAACATGCATGATTGACTATATTACATTTGTTTTGTGCATTCATTCTCATGTATAGTATTTTCCATAGGATGTGTTGATCATAACATTCTATGTTGCGTGCTTGTTTGTGTTTTGCATTCATGATCACCTAGATGCCTTGTGAGAAGGAAGTCTGGACAATAGGTGTGAGACCTATGTTGTTGAGCAAGAAAGTCTTGGCAAAAGGTGAGAGACCTCGGATTGTCAAGCAAGGAAGTCTTGACTAGAGTCGGGAGGACTCAGATAGTTGAGCAAGAAGTCTTACCTTGGGTCGTGAGGATCCGCAAGGGTGAGCGAGGAAGTCTTGACTAGAGTCGGGAGAACTCGGATAGTTGAGCAAGAAGTCTTGCCCAGGGTCGTGAGGATCCGGAAGGGTGAGCGAGGAAGTCTTGACAAGAGGTGTGATGCCTCAGATTGTTGAGCATGAGGGCGACATCTTCATAAGTAGGATAGGAGGGTAGTTCTAGGTGAAGGGGTCACTTGAAAGATTGTACTTGTCTTATCTACTAGTGGATTTTGTTTACCGGTGGTTGTTAACCCGTGGATGTTTCCTCTTCGGAGGTTTACCACGTTATATCTTGTGTCAACTTTTCTCTACCCTATCTCTCTTATATTTGTATTTGTTATTTGTTATTTGAATACTATGGATAGAACTCTTTATGTAAGTTGACTTTCTTTCTATAATATAGATTGTGTATGTGTTACAATTACTTGTTTGTATCACACTTTACTTGTTTGTATCACACTTTACTTGTTTTATATATTGATTAAGTGTCTTTACTTGATACAAGTAATCTAGAGAGACACTTTTGTTTGTTTATAAGGGAGTCGAAAAAGGTGTCTAACCTATTCACCCCCCTCTAGGTCAGCATTGAGCATTTAACCGTGTTTGTATTTTCACCAACACAGTCACAGTTGAGTCAGTTAGCTTGACGCAAGCTAATACACATAATCCGAGCTAACTCGCGACAATAACCAAGGGTGATTTATGTCAGGTGAGAGGATGATTAACTTGGGCACGACTCGACATGCATAGTTCAAATTAATAAGCAGCCACAACCATTCATAAATCATTCAGCTTTTAGAGGACTATTGTTATTAGCTTAGGCCATAAATAATCACTAATATGCAATGGAACGACCAATTCATGTCAAGTCACTAGTTTATGGGAAAATAATAAGTTCTTTTTTTTTTTACAAAATGGTGTGATTACAAGGCAGCGACTACATAGATAAAGAATAAACAGACTCTCAAGCATCTGGGGCGCTAAAAAGACCTCTGGGCACAAAACTGTTAGGAGGATGACCACCACATAGTCTTGGCTCAGGTCTCTGAAATCTGGTCAAGTGATATGATCCTCAGGCTCGTCGGCCATGAAGGAAGATTAGTTTGTACCTAGTAAGGGACCAACATCAGCCCCCTTGGTTAAGGCGCATCTCTCTTTGTTGGCGTGGAAAACCTTCTGAAAAGAATTTAAAGGAAGCTTCAGGTGCATGGGATGAGGATCCTTCCTGAGGGACCTGCAGTAAACCCTCCATCGAACCCTCTGATTCCTTATGGCTTATAGGGACTCATCTTTGTGTTTCTTGATAGTTCTGTCCCATTTGTGGTGAGCCTCCTCTGGGGACCTCTCCTTGCCCCCAAAGAAAGCCAGAGCTGTAGTCAGCCTCCTATCGAATTCCCTCAGCATGACAACATCAAAAGTCGGGGATCTTTTATAGCGGTCCACATTATGGACTTTAAGGGTTGACCTAGCTTTTTGAGAAAGCACCTCCATACTGACTTGTTATTGCTCCAAGTCCTTGGTCAGGTGCTCATAATGGATCCAAGCCTCCTCAAATGCCTGGTGCATTTCAAGCATGATTTGTTAGGCAGAGGTAAGGGTGTCTTGGGCGAGCCGGGTCTGTTCTTGGGATTTCATCACCGTCATAGCCAGGATTGTTGGGATTATGCTCGATAGCAAGAGTGTAATAATGTCTTCTACAATCATTTCATATTAATAAAGTGATTTCTAGTTTAACAAATCTTATAGCATTTATAGTTTAATTATTATAATTATCAAAAGTAAATAATCATAAGGTTAAAAGACTATAAGAAAAGAAGAATTGTTCGTACATCTAGAAGGTTAGACGCCTTTATCTTGTTAAATTTGCAGATTCTTTTGCTAGCATTTGAGTGGGATCAAATGTGTTATGATGAGTCTAAAATCATCAAAGTGTGGCGTCTTTGGGCAAAAGAATCTAGTGCACTGGGTGCATTAAATTGGATCACAATGAAATACTTTATCTAGAACCGTCAGTGGATAAAAGTTTTCATTTGAAGACAATCGGAGAGTTTATCTCAATCCTAAGATAAATGATGGACTTATGATTGCAAGTGTTATCATTTGAGCTATCAATGAGTACGATTATATAGCATAGTCTATCCTCGATAGTTTGGTGGTATTCATTTATTAATCGATAGAGGACTTTATTTATAGATATGGACATCGTGGCTCCATTTATTGAATGAGAGTACCATCATATGGATGTTTTAAGGTTTTGGATATTAAATCTTAACGTTAAGTTTTCAATAGAGACTATTGAAACATGGCTTCTGGACAAGTCAAAATATCCAAGTTCAAAATGTGGTCATATGAGTAAATATGGTAACTTGGAGAGTTATAGACGATCCATGAGCTCTTGGCGATTACTGGTATTCTTCACGAGGATACACTATCTCCAATAAAGTTATCTAGGGTATGAATGACTAATATCAACTTATTTTATCGTTATTTAAGAGTTCAATTTTAGTTCATTAGTGGAATGAACTAAAATTAAATAGATCGGACCTAAGTGAATCATTTGTTGATTGTGATTGGGTTGTGTCTATTGGAGCTTAAATTTAGATAGCCCGCCAAGATCCCCTATCCACACAAACTTACATGGATCACATGATATATCCTATCGGACCAATTTAAGGGTCCATTTAGAATTGTATTAAGGCATGCGAACTTGTTTTTTTTGTAAGAATAAGTCTAGTTCACATGTGGACTTTTTATTAAGGTCCAATGGATTTAATAAAATAAAATAAAAAATATGGCCCATATATATGTGTTGGGCAACAAGGCTATTTAGAATAGCTTAATTATGTTATTTTTATTTTATTATTTAATTAAATGGAAATTAATTAATTTGTTGATTAATTAATTATTTAATTAAAATGGTCCCCTAATATTATACTATTGTTGGTAGTATAATTAATATTAAAGACTATATTTGATAAGTAGATAAATAAAAAGATTATTTATCTAATCAAATTAGGAAGTCTTTAAAATGGTTACAAATACACTATTGAGTTGGATTAGAAGTCTTGGTGTAGGATAGAATTATTTTTAGAAAAGGATTCTTAACCACCAAGTAAATCCTTCTTAGGTGATGATTTAGTCTCCTATATATAATACCTATTAAATTCGACCAAGAATGAATTTTTGGTGTGAGAAGTTATTTTTTTATTTGTTTTTTATTGTTATAAAAAAAACTTCGTCAAACTCATCATGTGAAGAATTCGGTCAAGCATAGAGAAAAGAGGAAACGTTTTTGTTTTTGATAGTACACTAGTATCCTTTGCATCATAAGGGTTTTGTGTACAACATCGAATCAAGGTTCACACGAGTTTCAATCAAATTGATGGATAATTCAAAAGTGACCGGACGTTCTTGGTTTTTCTCTTGGAGGATTATTGTGATTAACAAAGAAGATGATTGTGTTTGTTTCCATCCTCAGGTATACAATTTAAAGAATGAGAGCCCACACTCCTAGGTGATTCATGCTCGTGATTGGATTGAAAGATCTTACGGATTCAATTCGACGCTAGTTCAATCGTCACGAAAAAAAAGGTACGATACCTTTTATATACATCAATTAATCTAGGGTTAAGGTTCTTGTTATTAAAAGGGATTTTTTTTTTATATACGCAAACCCTAATTTTTGTTTTTCTCATGCTTCTGTTGCATTTTTGAACCGTTCTTTACCTACAATTGGTATCAGAGCCACGTTATACCCTTGATTAATTGATGTATGTGTTCATGAATCTTTTTTTTTTTTGTATATATGCATGTTTTAGAAAGAGATGACACTCTAGGTATTCACATATATATTTACATTGGAATATATGGATATATATATATATATATATATATATATATATATATATATATATATATATGTTTTATATGTGGTTTGTTATTACTCAATTTTGGTCCTAGAATTTCAATGTATTTTGTTTTGGGATTGTAACAAGAAAGGTGGTCTATCATCGCCATAATTTTCTTCTTGGTAGTTGCTAAGTTTTTTTATTTATTTTGTTGTTGTAATAATAAAAAAAAATGCACTATTGTAATAATAATAAAAAATAACTGCATTATTTTATTATTTAAATTCTTCTGTAATACATTCAAGTATCAAAGACACGAATGTTTGAAGAATTAAGAGCAACCGGAACAAGTTTGGGACCGTACGAGCCATAACAACGAACGTGCGTGCGAAAAGCATGCAACCACGTTTGTTGTGGCATGGGTTGCGAGCATGGCAGCTATTTTGGTAGCCATGGGCTGCACATGGCAGCCCTTTATGGGTTTGTGGCATGATAAGGGCCAAGGGTGCGCACGCCCATGGGAGACAGCCGAGAGAGTCTGGACGATGAAGGTCACGTGAAGACTTGTTCGCTAAGAAATGAGTTCTTGTATTCCAAGATATATGTAATTTACTTGTTTTTCTAGGATGGACCAAAATTGTAGCTATTTATATTTTTGTAAATATTGCAATGTTTGTCATTGTTTGATAACATGTCTTATAGAATATGAGTGCCACTCATATATCTCTTTTGGTATGAACATGCATTTGAATGGTTTAAGTATCTAAATTGGCATCTAGATAACTTGGCAAATCATTATTTGGAATTCGATCACACGCCTTAAACAATTGAGTGGGAGAAGGTGTTTTGGAACACCTACGTGCTCCAAGTTTAGTTGAGCTTTATGTTTCGTGAATAACCTCCCAAGAGGTATTCATGAATGAAATTTAGCAAGATACTTCCTTACAATAATAGACTAGCCAATTAGCCCAAACGATATCTACTCCCAAAGGAGGGATATTCGTGAGAGATTATATTGAATGTCGATAACTTGATAACACACTTAATGTAATTTTATTAATATCCTCCCAAAAGTTCTTGTTAATAAAATTGCAAGGCTAAAATAGAAAACATTGGTTGTTATGTTAACAATTAGGTGGGACCTAGTCCAACTAGTAAATGGTGCGTACTCCCAAAGAAGGCGTGACATTTATGGGTGTTGGATCACCGTTGAATTTTTACGATTGAATTGTTTTATTTAATTCAAGATAAATATTCAAAAGTGACATATCATGATTGTTTACTTATATAATTTTTGTTATTAAAAAAAATCATGACCCCATCCTTAATCAATATCCTAAAAGATAATACTTTAACTGATGATAATTATGTCAAATGGAAAAGGAATATTGGATTGTTGTTGCAAGCTGAAAAGTATAAGTTCGTTCTGTATTATCCTTAACCACCAAACTAATAAATCTAACTCAGGAAGCAAGGAGATGAGTATTAGTAGTGGAAGTCTTCAGATGAGATGGCTAAATGTACGTTACATTATGGCCATCATCTCCGACATGTTGCAACAACAACATGAAGGAATGGAGATTGCTGCCGATATAATGATGTCTCTAGAGGAGATGTTTGCTATGAGGTTTATGATGATTAAGAGAGAAAGGCAGTGGTTGCTTTTATGAATCTTAGGACGAAACCTGGACAGGGTGTGGAAGATCACATGATAAAAGTCATAGCACATCTCAACATTGCTGAATTGAATGGTGCTAAGATAGATTGTGAGACCAAAATTGACATGATTGTCAACTCACTATCGAATTCCTTTGATCAATTCAAGTTGGACTACACCTTGAATAATAAGGAATACACCTTGCAAGGCTTGATGCAAGATATTTAAAGCACCAAGATAATCCTTGTGAAAGGCAAGGGTAAAGAGATTCATATGCTTGGTAAGTTGCTACTATTAAAGACCCGTAAGAAGGTCAAGAGACAACAGAAGAAAAAACAACTCGAGCCTTCTTAAAGGGAGACCAAGAAAGTAACCAAGATCAAAGGAAAGTGTTTCTTTTGTGGTGAAAAGTGTCAAAGGAATAGACTGAATAAGAATGAATTCAACTTGCATTTAGGCAATGGAGCATTGGTGTCTACTAGTGTAGTAGGAGATATTAGAATCAATTTTGATTCTTATAGGCATTTAGTTTTAATAAACGTTTATAATGTACCACAATTTAAGAGGAATTTAATTCTGGTCTCTTGTCTAAATAAATTTGGATATTCGGTTACTTTTAATAAAAGTTTTATTATTAGTAAGAATAACAAATTTGTTTGTAAAAGTACATTGGAAAATGGTTTATTCTATTTGAATGGAAATATATCTCACTTGTTAGACATGGAATCAATGGAACCTAATCATAAAATAGTAAAATTATCAAAAGATGAAACCTACCTATGGCATTTGCGCCTAGGTCATATTAACCTTAATAGGTTTAAAAGATTGGTATGTGACTGACCTCTAAATGACTTAAAGGTTGATTATCTACCAACTTATGAATCTTTTTTGGAAGGTAAAATGACCAAAAGGTCGTTTACGACCAAAGGCACAAGAGTCATTGAATGTTTATGTTTGATACACACTGATGTGTGTGGACCTATGAGCATTCAAGCTAGAGGTGGATATGAGTACTTCATCACTTTCATGGATGATCACTCAAGATTTGGCTATGTGTATCTCATGAGACATAAGTCGGATGTTTTTAACATGTTCAAAACATTTAAAGCTGAAGTTGAAAATCAGCTTGAGAAACGCATAAAAATCCTGAGGTATGATCGTGGTGGAGAATATCTATCTGGTGAGTTTTAGCAATATCTTATTGATAATGGGATAACTTCTCAGTTTTATGCACCAGGCACACCTCAATAAAATTGGGTGAAAGAAAGAGAAATAGAACTCTTTTGGACATGGTTAGGTCTATGTTGAGTTATTCAATACTCCATAATTCTTTTTGGGGATATGCTTTACAAACTGCAATGTACATTCTAAACGATGAACCATCTAAGTCGGTTCCTAAAACACTGCATGAGTTGTGGACCGGGCGAAAGCCTAGTTTACAACACTTAAGAATATTTAGATGTCCTACGCACGTGTTAAAAGGAAAGACAGAAAAGATGGAGTCCTGTTCAGAAACATGCATATTTGTAGGGTATCCAAAAGGAACAAAATGATATTATTTTTATAGTCCTTTAGATCTTAAAGTATTTTTTTTTTTGACAAATGCTAAATTTCTGGAAGAGGATTATATGAATAATTTTGTTCCTAAAAGTAGATTTGTCCTGAATGAGCTTTTAGGAGACAATTCCACAAAAGGTTTCGCAACCAAGCCCAATTGTAAGTTCCGTACCAACACAAGATCAAAAATCTACCATACCTCGTCGTAGTGGGAGGGTTGTTAGACAACCCGAGAGATATATCGGTCTAAGAGAATCTGTAGAGACGACGATGACCCCTATACGTACAAGGAAGCAATGGAAGATGTTGATTGTCGCCATTGGTAATAGGCAATGCAATCCGAAATTCAATCTATGTTCAAAAACAAAGTCTGGTCTCTTGTAGACTTGCCTAAAGGGATAAAACCCATTGGGTGCAAGTGGGTATACAAGAGGAAAAGAGGAATGGATGGAAAGGTGGAAACCTTTAAAGCTAGATTGGTAGCTAAAGGTTATACACAAAAGGAATGTATCGATTAAGAAGAAACTTTCTCACCTGTGGCCATGCTTAAATCCATTAGGATACTCTTATCCATTACGGCATCTCTAGACCTAGAGATTTGACAAATGGATGTCAAGACAGCTTTCCTTAATGGAAGTCTTGACGAAAGCATTTATATGATACAACAGAAGATTCATTAAAAAGAGCCAAGAGGAAAGGGTATGCAAGTTGTAAAGATCCATATATGGATTGAAGCAAGCATCCAGATCCTGAAAAATAAGGTTTGATCAAGCCGTAAAAAGTTTTGGATTTATTCAAAACCTTGATGAACCTTGTGTATACAAAAGGATTAAAGGCGACAAGTTGGTTTTCCTAGTGCTTTACGTTGATGATATACTAATCATCGAAAACGATGTAGGTGTATTTACATCAATAAGAGAATTGTTAGCAAAACAATTTGATATGAAGGACTTAGGAGAAGCAAGTTATATTCTTGGTATCCAAGTCATAAGAGATAGAAAGAATAGAATGATTGCATTATCCCAAGCTTCATACATAGATAAAATCTTGTCTAGGTTTTCCATACAAGATTCTAAGAAATGTATGTTGCCTTTCAGACATGGAATAAAATTTTATAAGGAACAAGTTCCTAAGAATGAGCATGAAGAGCAATTCATGAGTAGGATTCCATATGCTTCGGCAGTAGGAAGTCTCATGTATGTAATGCTCTGTACTAGAACAGATATTTGTTTCGTTGTGGGCATAGTTAACAGGTTTCAATTGAATTCTGGTCCTGATCACTGGACGACAGTCAAGCATATTTTCAAGTTTCTTAGGAGAACGAGAGATTAAATGCTTGTATACTCTAGAGGGGATTTAATTCCCGTTGGGTATACAGATTCTGATTTTCAGTCAGATTCTGACTACATGAGATCAACATCAGGATCTGTGTTTACTATTGGAGGAGGGCCAGTCATATAGAGGAGTATCAAGCAATCTTGTATTGTCGATTCCACTATGGAAACCGAGTATGTAGCCACATGCGAGACTGCTAAAGAGGCTGTCTGGCTCTACCAATTCTTGATTGACTTAGAAATGGTTCCTAATGCGAATAAGCAGATCACTATCTATTTTGACAATAGGGGAGCAATGGCTAATTTGAGAGAACCAAGAAGTCATAAGAGAGGGAAACACATTGAAAGAAAGTATCACCTTCTAAGGGAAATTGTGCATAGGGGTGACGTGACGATTACCAAGATCGCGTCAGCAGAAAATCTAGTGGATCCCTTTACAAAGGTTCTTCCTCAAAAGAGTTTTGATGGGCATCTAAAGAATATGGGGATGAGAAATATGACACATTTGCTATAGAGCAAGTGGAAGATTGTTAGGATTATGCTCGATAGCAAGAGTGTAATATTGTAATTGAAAATCTTTTCATATTAATAAAGTGATTTCTAGTTTAACAAATCTTATAGCATTTATATTTTAATAATTATAATTGTCAAAAGTAAATAATCATAAGGTCAAAAGACAATGAGAAAAGAAGAATTGTTCATACATTTAGATATGTATGAGGTAGACACAATTCTTTAGTTAGTCTTGAATAACATTCACAACTTAAGATAAAAGGTTGGGCACCTTTATCTTGTCAAAGTTGTAGATTCTTTTGTTAGCATTTGAGTGGGATCAAATGTGTTATGATGAGTCTAAAATCATCAAAGTGTGGTGTCTTTGGACAAAAGAATCTAGTGTACTGGGTGCATTGAATAGGATCAAAATGAAAAACTTTATCTAGAACCGTCAATGGATAAAAGTTTTCATTTGAAGACAATCGTAAAGTCTATCTCAATCATGAGATAAATGATGGACTTATGGTTGCAAGTGTTATCATTTGAGCTATCAATGAGTACAATTATATAGCATAGTCTATCCTCGATAGTTTGGTGGTATTCATTTGTTAATCGATAGAAAACTTTATTTATAGATATGGACATCGTGGCTCCATTTATTGAATGAGAATAGAATACTATCATATGGATGTTTTGAGGTATTGGATATCAAATCTTAACGTTAAGTTTTCAATAGTGTCTAGTGAAACATGACTTCTGGACAAGTCAAAATATCCAAGTTCAAAATGTGGTCATATGAGTAAATATGGTAACTTGGAGAGCTGTAGGCGGTCTAGGAGCTTTTGACAATTACTGGTATTTTTCACGAGGATACACTTTCTTCAATAAGGTTGTCTAGGGAATGAATGAGTAACATCAATTTATTCTATCTTTATTTAAGAGTTCAATTTTAGTTGTTTAGTGGAATGAACTAAAATTAAATAGATTGGACCTAAGTGAATCATTTGTTGATTGTGATTGGGTTGTGTCTATTGGAGCTTAAATTTAGATAGCCCTCCAAGATCCCCATTCCACACGAACTTGTATGGATCACTTGATATATTTTACCGGACCAATTTAGGGGTCCATTTAGAACTGTATTAAGGCATGTGAACTTGTTTCTTTTTATAAGAATAGGTCTGGTTCACATGTGGACTTTTTATTAAGGTCCAATAGATTTAATAATATATATATATATATATATATATATATATATATATATATATATATGGCCGATATATATGTGTTGGGCGGCAAGGCTATTTAGAATAGCTTAGTTATATTATTTTTATTTTATTATTTAATTAAATAGAAATTAATCAATTTGTTGATTAATTAATTATTTAATTAAAAGTCAAAATCTTTTTCTATTAGGATATAGTCTCCTAAATATTAGACTATTGTTGGTAGTATAATTAATATTAAAGACTATATTTGATAAGTAGATAAAATTAGAAATTATTTATCTAATCAAATTAGGAAGTCTTTAATATGGTTACAAATACACTATTGAGTTGGATTAGGAGTCTTGATTTAGGAAAGAATTCCTTTTGGAAAATGATTCTTAACCACCAAGTAAATCCACGTAAGGATATGATTCTTAACCACCAAGTAAATCCTTCTTAGGAGAGGATTTGGTCTCATATATATATACTTGTAAATTTCGACCAAGTATGAGTTTTTTGGGGTGAGAAGTTGTTTTTTATTTGTTTTTTTATTTTTATATAAAAAAATAAACTTCGTCCAACTCATTGTGTGAAAAATTCGGCCAAGCATAGAGAAAAGAGGGAATGTTTTTGTTTTCGATAGTACACTAGTATCCTTTGCATCAAAAGGGTTTTGTGTACAATATCGAATCAAGGTTCACACGAGTTTCAATCAAATTGATCGATAATTCAAAAGTGACCGGACGGTCTTGGTTTTTCTCTTGGAGGATTATTGTAACTAACAAAGAAGATGATTTTGTTTATTTCCATCATCAGGTATACAATTTAAAAAAAGGGAGCCCACACTCCAAGGTGATTCACGTTCGTGATTGGATTGGAAGATCTTGCGGATTCAATTCGACGCTAGTTCAATCGTCACGAAAAAAAGGGTACGATACCTTTTATATACATCAATTAATCTAGGGTTAAGGTTTTTGTTATTAAAAGGGATTTTTTTTTTATATACGCAAACCCTAATTTTTGTTTTTCTCACGCTTCCGTTGCGTTTTTGAACCGTTCTTTCCCTACAGACGTGACGATTACCAAGATTGCGTCAGCAGATAATCTAGCGAATCCCTTTACAAAGGCTCTTCCATAAAAGAGTTTTGATGGGCATCTAGAGAACATGGGGATGAGAGATATGACACATTTTCTATAGAGCAAGTGGGAGATTGTTGGGATTATGCTCAATGACAAGAGTGTAATAATGTATTTGATAATCTTTTCATATTAATAAAGTGATTTCTAGTTTAACAAATCTTATAGCATTTATAGTTTAATTATTATAATTGTCAAAAGTAAAAAATCATCAGGTCAAATGACTATGATAAAATAAGAATTGTTCATACATCTAGATATGTATGAGGTACACACAATTCTTTAGTTAGTCTTGAATAACATTCACAACTTAAGATAAAAGGTTAGGTGCCTTTATCTTGTCAAAGTTGTAGATTCTTTTGCTAGCATTTGAGTGAAATCAAATGTGTTATGATGAGTCTAAAATCATCAAAGTGTGGTGTCTTTGGGCAAAAGAATCTAGTGCACTGGGTGCATTGAATAGGATCAAAATGAAAAACTTTATCTAGAACCGTCAATGGATAAAAGTTTTCATTTGAAGACAATCGTAAAGTCTATCTCAATCATGAGATAAATGATGGACTTATGGTTGCAAGTGTTATCATTTGAGCTATCAATGAGTACAATTATATAGCATAGTCTATCCTCGATAGTTTGGTGGTATTCATTTGTTAATCGATAGATAACTTCATTTATAGATATGGACATCATGGCTCCATTTATTAAATGAGAGTAGAATATCATCATATGGATGTTTTGAGGTATTAGATATTAAATCTTAACGTTAAGTTTTCAATACTGTCTATTGAAACATGGCTTTTGGACAAGTCAAAATATCAAAGTTCAAAATGTGATCATATGAGTAAATATATTAATTTGGAGCGCTATAGACGGTCTATAAGCTCTTGGCGATTACTGATATTTTTCACGAGGATACACTTTATTCAATAAGGTTGTCTAGGGTATGAATGAGTAATATCAACTTATTCTATCTTTATTTAAGAGTTCAATTTTATTTCTTTCGTAGAAAGAACTAAAATTAAATATATCGGACCTAAGTGAATTATTTGTTAATTGCGATCGGGTTGTGTCTATTGGAGCTTTAATTTAGACAGCCTGCCAAGATCCTCAATCCATACGAACTTGCATGGATCACTTGATATATTCTACCGGACTAATTTAGGGGTCCATCTAGAATTGTATTGAGGCCTGCAGACTTGTTTCTTTTTGTAAGAATGTGTATAGTTCACATATGGAGTTTTTATAAAGGTCAAATGGATTTAATAAAATAAAATAAAAAAATATTGCGCCATATATATGGTTTGGGCGGCAATACTATTTAGAATAGCTTAATTATATTATTTTATTTTATTATTTAATTAAATGAAAATTATTTAATTTGGTGATTAATTATTTATTTAATTAAAAGTCAAAATCTTTTCCCTAGTAGGAGATGGTCTCCTAAAATTATACTATTGTTGGTAGTATAATTAATATTAAAAACTATATTTGATAAGTAGATAAATAAATGGAATTATTTATCTAATCAAATTAGGAAGTCTTTAATATGGTTACAAATACACTATTGAGTTGGATTAGGAGTCTTGGTGTAGGATATAATTTTTTTTTGAAAAGGATTCTTAACCACCATGTAAATCCACCTAAGGAAATGATTCTTAACTACTGAGTAAATCCTTATTAAGAAAAGATTCAAGTTTCATAATTTTATTCTATAGAAATTTCGGCCAGCCCATATATATATAATAGGATATAATTTCTTTAAGATAAGGATTCTTAACTACCAAATAAATCTACCTAAGGAAAGGATTCTTCCCAACTAAGTAAATCCATCTTAGGAGAGGATTTATGATCATATATATATATATATATATATATATATATGTATGTTAATTTCGGCCAGCCTAAGATTTCATATAGAGAGATTTCGGCCAGCCTTATTTTTCTAAGAGAAGAATTCGGCCATCATAAGAATTTTGAGGGAGAAAAATCTGATTTTACTATAGACAAAATTCGATCAACTCTAAGAAATAGTGTGTGATTCAGGAAAGAAGATATAGGGCGAAAGAACGTTTAGTTTTCGATAGTACACTAGTAGTTTTTACATCAAAAGGTTTTGTGTACAACATCGAATCAAGGTTTACGCGAGTTTCAATCAAATTGATTGATAATTCACAAATGACCTAACGTTCTTTGTTTTCTTCTTAGAGGATTATTGTAACTAACAAAGAGAAGAAGATTTTGTTTGTTTCAATCCTCAGGTATACAATTTAAAGAAAGGGAGCTCACACTCCTAGGTGATTCACGTTCATGATTAGATTGAAAGATCTTGCGGAATCAATTCGGCGCTTGTTCAATCGTCACGAGAAAAAGACAACACTTTTTAATAAATCAATTGAAATAGGGTTAAGGTTCTTGTTAATTAAAGGGAAATTTTTTATTTATACGCAAACCCTAATTTTAATAAATTTTCTCACGCTTCCGCTGTGCGTGGTTTTTTTCCATACATGCCAATCTCCCAAGAGTGTCTCAATTGGAAGATCTTGAGGTCATTACCTAAAAGGTTCAAGGTTAAGGTGACCGCTATTGAAGAGAGTAAATATATTGAAAGTATGAACATCAATGAATTGCTCGGATCACTTTAAACATGTGAAATGAGCTTGAAGCCTAAAGCTAAGAGCTATGGCAGACACTTAATGCCACAAATGAGAAAAGCAAAGATGATGACGAGGAGATGACTCTATTGGTTAGAAAGTTTAAGAAGTTCATGTGAAGAGGTGCCAAGCCTAGTGGCAACTTGTCCAAAGGAAAGGAAGTCAAAAAGTCATTCACTTCGAGGAATGATTAGGATGGTCAAGCAAAGAGTAAAACCAAAGTTCAATGCTTTAAGTGTAAAAGTTATGGACACTATGTCTCGGATTAGATAAGATTTGACTATTTTTATGGGATTGTATTGGATTGGATTGCACTAAATTAGTACTATGATGTGTTTGGTTCTGCACATATTAGACTAAAATAATATTGTCTATTGTTTGGTATAACATGATATTGGGTAAAAAATAATTGAAAACAATTGTCTTTTGTGAGAGGTTGGTATAAAATTATATAAAATTAAATTTTAAATAAACAAATTCATTTTAATTCAATTCAAATAAAAGAAAAAAAAATTATTTTAAATTAAAATTGGTGCAAAAAAATTATTGAAACTATTTTTTGAATAAATTAGATTATATTTAAAAATAAATTAAATTAATTTGAAATTAAAAACATTTATTTTTTAAATTTATATATATATATACCTGAAAAAATTATAATAATTCAGGGTTTGGGGAGGATAAGAGACTTGAACACACAATCTTGTGATGTGGGTGTGATGAGTATACTATCGGGTCAATAAATATATTGATATTAAAATAAATAATTTAGTTATAAGGAAAAAAAATAAAAGCTGGGACAATATACAGCCTTTATGTCAGGCTTTGGGTCTACATGAGATTGGAGAAATCCTATCCCATATAGATCACAAACGTGAGATTGGAATGAGATAATTTCAGTCCCATGTAACAAATACACCATTAGAGTGTTCATAACGACCTATAAATTCTCAATCTTTGTTCAGTGTATCAAACGTGTGACTCATTATTTTTCCAACTTATCGAGTGCACTTTAAGTATTAATTTCTCATTCATCTGAACACCATTTTGAGTATAAGTATACTATATCGATGTCCTCATGGAGAAGAACAAGAATCCACATGCTTATCATTTTTATTAAATCGAACTCACTCGAAATGATTATCCAAACCATTTTTTCAACTTAGTTATCCAAGAGAAAGAACACAACTGATTTTGTTGCTTTTTTTTTTCAATATAAAAAATGTGTTTTTTTTTAAAGTCGTAAAAAAATAAAATTACTATTGGGTTCAAGTTCCGCCAACGGACTTATATTAAAAGTTTAGGGAATTGTTTGAATTTTGTCCTTCAAAATAATTAAAAATAAAAAATTAAAAAAAAAGAGGAATTTGGACTATTGTTGATTGTTATTTGAGAATTTGGACGGGTTAATCGGCCCGACCCTGTAACCCAAGTGGGCTCCTGCGAATCCACTTTTGATGCGGTTTACCGAATAGTTACATAAAGTTTGAGGAAGAGAGAGCAGAGAGAGCGAGATCGAAAATGTCTTCACATAACAACTCATCTTCGGCAAACGATCCCCGTCAGCCATCGTCGGCGAAGCCATTCGTGCCGCCGGCTGTTTCACCTCAAGATTTACCCGTTGATTACTCCGGTTTCATCGCCGTCGTTTTCGGTATTGCTGGCGTCATGTTCAGGGTCCGTAGCAAAACTCCCTTTGATTTTGTTGATTATTGCTTGCAATCACTTTTTCTATATTTTTATTCATGGAATGGATCGAAACAATTGATTAATTGCTTAGTGTTTGTTTATTTGATCTCTCTGGATTATATATATTTATGTTGCAGTACAAGCTGTGCTCGTGGTTGGCGATCTTATGCTGTGCGCAATCACTGGCAAACATGAAGAACGTCGAGACTGATCTCAAGCAGATCTCCATGGCTATGATGTGAGTTTTCTCTCATTCTCTCAGCTATTCCCTTTTATGGTTATGTGAGTCTTTGTTCTATGTAAACGTCTTAGTCCCTTTCTGTAAAGGTTATTGCGGCTTTCAACAACTAGTAATTTGTTGCGGCACATTCATTTTATTGGATATATGCCGGATCCAATTTGGTCTTGTGTTGGACTCATAGATATGCCCAATTGAGACTCCTTGTAATATCTACAATTACTATAAGGAATTTGTGAGCTTTCTTTATGCAAATTTCTAATTTCGCTAATTATCTGGGTTAAAACGATACCAGTCTTATGAGGTTAGACTAAGATACGCTCTCCTGGTGTAATGGGAGCATTCCTCCCAAGACCTCAAGGACTAAGTACTGACCTCATAAATGATTTTAGATTTATGATTAGTTAAGGTGTTTGATTGAGGTTATGGTCAATGGGGATATACCTAAAATTTTGAAGGATTTATTTTAGGTCGCGAATTTTTAGAAGTGGGAATAAATGGTGAGAATGAAGGTGATTTGATGTCTTTGATGATATTCCCTTGCCCAAAAAATTGGTGCTACGGATGCATTATAGAATTTATTCTACTTCTTGGATAATTTGGGTGCTTTGAGGTGCACGCTGTTGGGAATTACGAACTACTGCATGTAATGGGATTGAAATAAGTATACGATGAGAAAAAGAAAGATGACACAAGTGTCTTAGTAAGATTATAATTGTTAGACATCTCGTATGATAACAACCAAAATTACATGGTAAAGCTAATTTAAATTAAAGTAATAGCAGTACAAGGACAAATGGACATAAGGAAACCTATATTATTGCCAATCGAGGATCAAAAAAACAGGATAGCAATTGAGCTATGAAAAAAAAATGTGAGTTTAAACTAGAAAGCATTAGTATTTTTGTAGATAGAGGATCTAAACAATTTTGATTTGATGTTGTCACAATTAGATTGGTCACATGCCCACATGCCCACATGCATGCGCTAACACAAACACGCAACTCGAGCAATATATACCATGTGCAAATCACAATTATATCACACGTTCTGTTAAAACTATAGTTTCTATTCTGTTGCACTTTAAAATTTAGTACCTCTAGCTCTAATGTTGGACGAGTTGTAGTTTGTTCAAAGTTGTCGCCTTCAATTACTTTATGGTTATTTGATGGTCTTGCAATGCTTGACAAGTTATATTTTGTTCAAAGTTGCCGCACTAAATGTCTCTATGGTTATATGATGGTCTTGCATTACCTTTAGAGAGAGAGAGAGGGGAGATGGAAGGGAGAGAGAGAGAGAGAGAGAGAGAGAGAGAGAGAGAGAGAGAGAGAGAGAGAGAGAGAGAGAGAGAGAGAGAGAACTCCAAGATTTCATGCATGAGAATCGCCTCATAGATAGGGGAAGGATCAATGGTTCCTAAGCATCACAAAAATCTTACACTTATTTTAAACCCAATGGTAACATTGTTGGCTGAGATTGGCTTTTAATTTTTCATAGAGAAGCCTTTATACACCATAATAAAATATTTCTATCCGCTCTCTCCCTACCACTTCTTGTCTCACCATAGACAAACTCCCTTCGTCTATCGAGTACTGAAATTAATATAGAAAACACAGAATACTCAATCACATTTGCAATGCTTTCGCCTCTGGCTAAAGCTTAGCTCTATCCCTACCAAAATTCACAATGTCATCTAATTTGATACTTTTTTTTAATTAAAAATTGTAATTATGACAATTTGAAGAGAAGAGAAAGGAGAGATAAAGACTTTATGGTGTATAGATGCTTGTTTTTGTAAAACTATTAGTTACTCTCAACCAATGCTTTAAAAATTGCCTTGATCAAGATTGTTTTTAAATGACCCCGCCTTTGGGCAATGAGGTGAACGTATTAAGGCCGAACCGACTTGAGGCGGTGCCATATCAATTTGGTTTTGGGTTTTAAAGACTGAGTTTTGGTGCCATATCAAATTGATTTTGGGTAGTGAAACGGTGAGTTTGAATCAAGGCTTTTATTTTTTTATCAAATTCACTGTACCCTAAGATCTCACTCACACTCATCAAACGCTTCCACCTCACACTTATCAAATAACAACTCATCTGCTTCAAAATAAAAGAAAAATAGAAAACCACCTATGCCTAGAAAAAAAGTCGAACACTACCCCACCCAAATCTCACACATTCAGAATTATTTAATATTTCAGAATTATTTAATATTTTTTTTGCATTATTTAATATTTCTCAATCGAGGCAGCCGCCTTGCCTCACTAGTACAAAATGCCTTGAGCCACCTCACGATTTTAAAACATTGCTCTCAGCCATTGATGCCTTTATAATCCAAGGGTTTTGGATGTGTAAGATTTTGTGTGAGGATGCTAAACATGCATTGTGCGCACACATACATAAATCAAGTCAATTGAAATAGGGTTTACAACGTACCACTTTAGAAAAAGTTTCTAGAAATTTTGAAAGTGTATATTACAGAACAATGTCTGCTTATTTGGTATGAATCCCCAATTCTATCTCTCACATAGCTTCCTTAGAACCACGGTATTTACACGACCTTTACTAGCTGTATGGTCTTGCAAAGTAGACTTTGCTCTTGGATGTCTAAAATGCTTCCGGTTTTTCCTCATATGACATGATGAACTTTCTGGTAAAAATAATCCACCCAAAGTTTTTGTCTGTTTGGTGGAGAAGGTAAACCACTTGGAGTTGTATCTGATTTTGGCAAAGCAGTTAGGATTTGGCTTTTAAAATTTCATTTGTGGGAAGTTAGATTAGCCTTTTATTGTCCTTATATTGTTTTTAACATGTACCGATATGTCATTTTCTGGATGGGAAGATATGATATCCATGTGTCTGATCCATAATCTTAATTGAAGCCATTTTTGTATGTCAAAGCCAAAGATGTAAGTGTTTTACAGAATCACTTTATTCCATAGAGCTCAAGCTGAGTAAGAGTATTAGGATTTTTTTTTTGTCAGTTAAATTTAAATATTTGAGGATTGTTTATTCTGGTGCTGTTTTATTCTCATTATTAATTTTCAGCTCTGTTTGAATTTTGGATCTTAATGATATTGTTCTTGTTCTTTTTATCAGCACAACATCACAAAGTTGGATGTTGAACATTTTTTTTACCCTGTAATTTTGAATACAAATAATTGTTCTCATATTTCTCCATAAATAGCTTGCATTATTCTCATAAATGATATGTAGCAATCATCAGATGGATGTAAGAATACAAAACTGTTAATAATAGACGGTTCTTGTGTTTAAGAACTTTTGCTATATTCTCTCAAATTTTTCTTTCTTGTAAAAAGATCTTGAACATATAGCGGCTCTTAGCACAAGTTTACCAAGTGTATTTTGTTTTTATAAAATCCTTTTTGTAAACAACCCTTTAGAAGACCATTTCTTAAAAGGTGTGAATGGTTTCATTCTTCAAAATTATTTTCAAACAACTATCTGGTTTTACCTTAGGAGACTAAAAACTGCTTGAAAGTTTCATTTAGACAATAATTTTTAAGCCTTCCCTTCTTTCTTGTTTTCATGGTGGCAATGATTATCCTAAAATATATATATTTTTTTCTTGCTTCTATAATGAGTTTCAGAGTTCTCTTTAGCAACAAGTCCGCATCCTGATTTAAGCCATGCATACATATCATTCCGGTAGGTCTAAGCCGATGGCTACTTTTTTAGCAATCCAAATCGACTCGTCCCAGATTTTATCTAATTTGGTTTATCATTTTCATTATGTATGCTAAGAGATTACAATTTTAATTGTCGTTCAAGAAAGATTAAATGAAACTCACCTTATTAGAAATTCAATTTTTCTCCAGCCACGATTCCGTGTTCTTATAGCTTTATCTTCTGTTGGGATTCTTTGCTGTAAATTAGCTATAAATTACACTGTAAATTAGATGTAATTAGCCGTATAATTGTTTCCTTATGAAGTGTAGATTAGGTAAGATTTTCTCCTTTAAAATAAGGAACAAGTCCTAACGTTTAGGACTCCCCAATTGTATATAAATATATGGTCTGATGGAATAAAAAATAAGTCTTTCAAACTTAATTTTTCACATGGTTTCAGAGTAACCCTAGACGCCTCTTTTTCTTCCTACAACCGTCCTAGGTCAGTTCTCTATCTATTGCTTATTCCGGCAGCATTATACACTTCTTATTCCGGCAGTATTCATTGGCCATCCTAGCCTTTACCTCATTCTCGGTAGCAACATAAAATACCAGACATGACAAACACCAACAAATCTTCAATTGAAACTTCAAAATCCTTCTCCTCAAACATCGAAACTGTTATGTTCAACAACAATGGGGGAGACTTGACACACACTTATCCACACCCATAACCATTTACGAATTGAATGGTCGAAACTACATCCAATGGTCTTAATCCTTCATGTTTTATTTCCGTAACAAGAAAGAAGATTATCTCACTGGAAACATCTCCAAACCAGATGAAAAAGACTCTGGCTATCGGATCTGGAAGAGAGATAACAACCAGGTTATGTTTTTGCTAGTGAAAAAGACAATTCATCCACAATAATCATCCTAGTACAAGCCTTTCTACACGCTTCCTTATCAAACCCTACAACCACAAGATTTGATTTGACATTTTTAATTTCATTACCACAATCTAAGTTATTATTTGGTGTTCCCATTGTTAAAACTTTTTGTCGTTTATCCTCAGCTGCCATTGCACATCTATACTTTGTACATTAACCCTCTATATGATTCCATAAAGATTTAGTACCACAAGATTTACTAGAGCAAGTATAATATTTACCGCAATAATTACACTTACATCTACTGTCGTCACCATACTTGGTGAAGAACAACCACACGTTTGACGGACCCTTTTTCGGTCTCTCTTTTCGCACCAATGTTTGAAGGCAATTGTTCATCCATCTACAAAAAGAATCACAATAAAATATTTTAATTTCACAACCATTACAATAACAAGTAAAGAGAACTAATTTTTTTTTTTTAAAAAGAGCAAAATTATTGAAAGTTTAAAACAAACCAAAGCAAGCCAAACTGCCCAAGAACAGAGATAATCAGAATTCAAACAAGGAAAGAGAACACACGAAGGAACCAACAAGGCAACAACACAAAGCGATTGAATAGATGTCAATCTTACAGAGAGGGAAAAGCGATTGAATATCTATGTCAATCTCACAAAGCAATGGACCTTACTCCTTCTAACCATGTAGACAACAAATTTACTCCTTCCTAAAAATAAATATCAATACACAAATAATTAAAAGTTTCAATCAGTTATGAATAAAATAAAGGAAACAATAATTACTCAAATATCGAATCATTATTTGAGACAAAAGAAATACTCAATTTAATGTGATACAATGATTCCCTGTAGTTGATCATCTTTCAAATTATATATATCATCACAGCAAAAAGTTAACAAATGAATTTAAAAGAATAAAAATAAAAATTGTAGGTACAACACTGTTGTCGGTTCAATTGGTTTTGACTTCATTTGACTCGAATCAAACAGAAATAATTATATGTTTAGCTTTTGGTTGCAGAGAAAATGTAGTGAAAATTATTAAATCGAAAATTTAAAATCTATATCATCTACCTCAAAACCAACAAACAAAATGCCCAGAGAAACATCAAGCAAAATCAATTGCCAGAAAAGCAAACAAAATGCCCAAAACAATTGCCAGAAAAGAAAAATAATGTGCCAAAATCAGACAATAACAGAGGACCCTTCACAGGTTCACCCAAGCTAAATCAATCAAACATCATTCAATTCCACAAAATCGGAAAATCCCCCATTTTACAACTATATGTCATTATGTATTGATCAAGTGTAAAATACAAAGAATAAAAAATCAAAAGATTCAAACCTGAAAAGAGATAATGCGTGAAACAACTTGGAAGTGAGAAAGGTAGAAAACAGTTCCGACGTTAAGAACAGAAAAGCAGCGTCGGCAAGAGGAAACAGCGTCGAATGGCGAATTGACGAAGGCTGATCGACTGAGAGAATGAGAAAGTTGGGGACTTGGGAGTTGGGGCTGCGTTGAAACTGATTCAGAGCAAAGAGAGAATCAAAGAAACAAGAAAAAAACCCTAATTTTTTTTATGTGAGTGAATGTCGGGTCGAGTCACGGGTTCACATAAAACTCCGACCCGACCCAAGGAACTATCGGGTTGTTCATTTATAACCCGATTCTGTTTGATTTTAACTGTCAATCCAACCCGACCCTCTAATTTCGGGTCGGGTCGGGTCAAAAATGCCCACCCCTAAGGGGGAGTGTTGGGATTCTTTGCTTTTAATTACCTATAAATTAGGCTGTAAATTAGACGTAATTAGCTGTATAATTGTTTCCATATTTGTTTCCTTATTTAGAATAGATTAGGTAAGATTTTCTCCTTTAAAATAGGGAACAAGTCTTAACGTTTAGGACTCCACTTGTATATAAATATTTGTTCTGATGGAATAAAAATAAGTCATTCAAATCTAATTTTTCACTTCTTCATTAATTCGCTTTTGAGGCTTTACCTTTGTTGTTGATGAGTTGTACTGTTGTGCCTTGTTCATGTCTTTGCCAACATTTTAACAACCATAAATTTATTGGAGATTATTTTTTCCCCGACTAGATGTAATTCTTTTGAGTAGTGCTATAAAATCAAAATAATTAATCTAAATTTCAATCCAAATGATATGGTAAGTGAGTTGTCATCACCACACAATATGAGATGACGTGGTTATTAAAAAAACCACTTGCCACATCATTTTGGATAAAATTTAGACTAAATATTTTGGTTGTCTAGCATTAGTGAATTCTGTTCGTTTTTATTAATAAACTCCCTTTGTTTTGGTACTGTTTTGCAAAAAAAATTAAAAGTGATTGAAGATAAATGCATTTCGTTTTAACAAGTCAGGATGGTCTTTATATCCGATGGCTTGTGAACAAGGTTGAAAAGAATATCATACTGATCCATGCTTAAGTTTATTGATTTTTCATGTTGTAGCTCTCTCAACACTTGTATAGTTAACGGGAAATTTGCTCAAGATGAGAAATTCCAACTAACACCCTCGAGACCACTACCACGGAGGTGGTGGCCGGGGTTGGTACCTTTGATACCTGACCTGCTTAGATTGAAACGAATGTTTAAATGACCCTAGCAAATGAGAGCTTTATTATAGAACATTTGTGATACACAGGAATCTCTCATATACATTCATAATCTCTCTTGTACATAGGAAGGTAACTCCGTGCTTGTCGAATAGTGGATACCACGACGGTCGTGTTCTGATCACAGAATTTAGGCCCAATGTAATTCTTTCTTTTTTTTTTTTTTTCTTCTTTTCGTTTTTTTTTGTACATGATTCTTTATGGAGGTTATCGAGTTAGCTGCTCATTGTCTCCTAGAGCGAGGTAGATCCATGCTTTGGTTCTGTTTTCAGAAGCTTGGGATGGACTTTCCTCGACCCTTTAGAGCTTGAGGCGTTCCTGTAGACATTTCTGGGAGGTCACATGGATATGATCCACTTAAAGGCCCTCTTTCTCCTCGTATTGTGGAAGGGGCAGCGGGTTCCTGGAGAGGTTGGTGGGCTTCAAGTTTAGGCTACAAGTTAAGTTTGACCTCTGGGAGCCTTAACCTTGAGGGAGCTTGCTTTGCTTGTCTGGCTTCACTTCGAGTGCTTCTTGAGCTCGGCAATCCTCCCTTGCTTCCTTGGGGTGGTTTTGGAACCCGGTCCCACGAACCGAGGTTCCTGGGTAGGTGGCCTCCAGAAGCCCGGACTCCAGTGTTTGCATGGGGGCCCGATCTGGTCGTGCCTAGCGTCATCCCTGGTAGTTCCGAAACCCGGCGATCCTTCCTTACTTCTGCAGGGTAATTTTATGGCCTGTCCGGGGTCTCATGAATGTCGAATTTGAACTTTGACTCGGGCTAGGATGGAAAATTTCTCTTTGACCCCCCTAGCCAAATTTTACTATTAACAATAGTAATTCATAGACTTTTCACAATTATTGATACTGGGATTGATTTTATTTTTTATGGCATAAAACCAGGTTTGGTATCATGGGCTTGGTTACAAACTACTTGGGGACTGCTCGCCCGGGCACAAAGAGTTAAGATATCTGGTATTGTGACAGTGCTGTTGTATTTTGTTTTCGGTTATATTGATGATGATGATGGGATTGTTTAACATTTTGTATCATTTGGGTTGTACGGTGACATAGTGAGGATAGAATTTCGCTTTAGGGAGACAAATTGTAGGTTCTCCAGTAATTTTGATTCTGCAATTTATTAATATCATGTTAACAACTTTCTGTCCTATTTCTCATCCAATTTTATAAAATGTTAAGAACTGTATAAAAGTCCAATTTCCTTTGATCGTCTTTCTTCTCTACGCAAGTGATGCTAAACTTTGACTTTGATATTAAACTTTGGCCATAAAACTTTGCTTTTAGCATATTCTAAAGCAAATAAAAAATTGTCCAAAAAATGCGTATAGCGGTATAAAAGAAGCTAATAATGCATGTAGTTACTGATGTTATGATATTCAAGTAAAACTTGGTTTGCACAACTGCTGATTGAATGATCATAAATACAGTATTTTTCTAATTTATTCATTAGAAGCTCATTGCAATGTCATATATAGAACAAACACGCAAAACAACCGTTTTCCCTTGAAAAATAACAACACTTGATGAATGAATTCCAACTGAAATATATTTGCTAGAACACAATGAGACAGTGGAAAGGAGAGGCCAAAACTGCAAGATGAATATCTCGACGTTCGAATGGAACCAATGCTCATGTGCTTCTTGTTTCATATCCACCACAAGGGCATGTTGCTCCATTCATGAAACTCTCGCACCTTCTCAGCGCTTGTGGAACCAAGGTCATACTTGTGATTACTGAGTCCAAACATGCAAGAATTGTGGATCAACCTCAACCAGGATTTAACTCGAGCATGCCTGAAACTGTTGAAAATCAGCAGAGTCGAGTCAGGATAGTTTCTGTCCCTGATGGACTGGAACCTGAAGATGAGAGAAAAGATGTTAGCAAGCTAATACATAGAATCAACAGTCATGCCTGGTTATGTAGAGGAGCTGATTAAGAAGATGAATCACCAAGAGGGTGATGAGAAGATTACTTGTGTAGTTGCCGATGCAATATGCGGATGGGTTCTGGAGCTAGCCAACAAGTTTAAGCTAAAGAAAGCTGTGCTTTTTACAGCAGCACCAGGAAGCTTGGCCTTGACACTCCAAATTCCCAAATTTATTCAGGCTGGCATTATCAACCCTGATGGTTAGTAAGCAATGTGATTTCATTCTTCAACATTTGAATTTGTTTTTGACAAATTTAATGCTGTAGGTACTGTTTGAAAGAATGTCAAGGTTGATCTGTTACCAAACCTTCCGACTCTGAGCCCTGCTGAATTCGCGTGGAACAATCCTGGACACTCGTCCTTACAAAAGATCATGTTCAAATATGTAAAATCTATTCACCAAACTTTGGAGTTGTCCGATTGGGTTCTCTGCAGCTGGTTTCAAGAGCTCGATCCATCAGCCAGTCACTTACTCCCAAACATTATACCAGTCGGTCCCTTACTTGCAAATGGGAAACCCAGTGGAAACTTTTGGTCAGAGGACTTGACTTGCTTAACTTGGCTAGACAGACAATCTCCTGGTTCAGTAATTTATGCTGCCTTTGGCAGCGCGTCAGTATTCAACCAACACCAATTCAATGAGCTAGCATTAGGCCTTGAGCTTGTCGGTCGACCCTTTTTATGGGTTGTTGGGCCAGAGCTCTCCTATGGTAACTCCTGCTACTACCCGGATGGGTTCGTGCAGAGTGTGGCCAATCTCGGAAGGGTGGTTCGGTGGGCACCTCAAGAAATGGTGTTGGCTCATCCATCTTTGGCTTGTTACTTACACATTGTGGTTGGAATTCAATCATGGAGGGGCTGAGCATGGGGGTTCCTTTCCTGTGTTGGCCTTATTGTTCTGATCATTTTTTAAACAAGAGTTGCATATGTGATGGTTGGAAGGTTGGTCTGTGTTTAAACAAAGATGAAAATGGGGTCATCACTAGGCATGAAATCAAGAGGAAGGTGGAGGAATTGTTTTTCAGTGATAGTATACGAAAAAATGCAATCAATCATAAAAACTTGGCTCAACAAAGTCTCAGGCCAGGAGGATCTTCTTCGAAAGGTCTGGAATACTTTGTCGATCGGATCAAAGCTTGAATAACATCTTCACTGCTTTTACGTTGTGTAAGTTCAATAAAACATCTGAATTTGCTAATATCAAACACCACACCCCAAATTTGATTGTGGAAATTGTGATATATGTCACCTTTTTTGTGTGTGTGTTGTAATGATGTTACCGTTTTAATAACTTAAGTTTAAAAGACATCTATTATGCTGAACTATCCAAATTGCCCTTAAATAATCTATTTTTTATTCTCATTGTGCTTCTATCTACACTTTGAAAACGATAACTCTCCTCTCTCTCTCTCTGCAAAATATTTGTCTGAAAATCGATCTACAACTCATCTCTCTCTCCAAAAAACTTGTCTCTCTCTAGATTTTGTACAAAAAAATAACATATATTCGTGATATTCGTTTATATATTATCATATATTTTTGTGTGGTTTAACAATGTATCCATTCGTTATGATTTGTTGTCTCAATTTTTGTATGAACATGTATGAACATTTAGTTTCCAGATTCTGTTCGAGACTTTTTTAAAATACTCCGATATTTTTTGATTAGTGTCCGAGCTATTTTGATATGATTTCGAGATTTTTTTTATACTCCTCCGAGCTTTTTTGATTTGTCTCCAAGTTTTTTTTTTAAGTTAATGTCTGAGATTTGTCTCTGAGCTTTTTTGATATGGCCCAAAAAAAGTTCTAACCCTTGGTAAAAAAGCTCGAACCCAATAAAAAAAGCTCGGACACTTGACAAAAAAGCTCGAACCCTTACCAAAAAAGCTCGAGTTTTTTTTAATGGGTTCGAGCTTTTTTACCAAGTGCCCGAGCTTTTTTTTAAAGGGATCGAGCTTTTTTGCCAAGTGCCCGAGCTTTTTTTTACTTGGTTCGAGCCTTTTTTCCAAGTTAAAAAAAAGTTCGGGCACTTGGTAAAAAAACTCGAGCTTTTTTTTAAAATGGGTTCGAGCTTTTTTACCAAGTGTCCGAGTTTTTTTTTTCTTGGTTCGAGCTTTTTTGCCAAGTTAAAAAAAAAACTCGGGCACTTGGTAAAAAAACTCGAACCCAGTAAAAAAAGGTTCGGGCACTTGGCAAAAAAGCTCGAACCCATTAAAAAAAAGCTCGAGCTTTTTCGGTAAGAGTTTGAGCTTTTTGTCACGTGTCCGAACTTTTTTTTTAATGTGTTCGAGTCTTTTTGCCAAGTAAAAAAATAAGCTCAGGCACTTAGTAAAAAAGCTCGAACCCAATAAAAAAAAGCTCGAGTTTTTTTGGTAAGGGTTCGAGCTTTTTTGGTAAGGGTTCGAGCTTTTTTGGTAAGTGTCTGAGCTTTTTTTTAATGGGTTCGAGCATTTTTATCAAGTATCCGAGTTTTTTTTACTGGGTTCGAGGCTTTTACTGGGTTCGAGTATTTTTACCAAGTGCCCGAGCTCGACCCTCGAATGCGTCTTTGTAGCGCCATTCCGTCGACGTTCGAGTGATTGTCTGAATTTCAACGAGATTTTCTCTCTACTTCAAAACTATCACTGTAAAATGAATGAAAAAAATCGGATGTGGAACAACTATTTATGGTATTTTTGTCCGTTCACCATAATAGATGCCTTTTAAATATAAGTTATTAAAGTAGTGACAATATTGAAATGCTACCTCCTAAAAGTGCTATTTAGTTTTTGAACCCAATTTGATTTTATGTTTACTAACGACTTTGTGCACTAACAAAATGAAACTATGAACACTTTTGATATTTGTAGGCTTATCAAGATATGATATTCTATTGTTCCACATATTGACAGGACATTGGTTATTTAATGCAAGAAAAGTGAGTAGTGTAGTTGAATTCTCTACAATATTTAAGAGGTGCATAGGTCAAATTTATAAAGTGATATGCATCCTTCCATGACACCATACAATCATTGATTGTATCCATTAGATTTAGCAACTTTATATCAAGCCATTGAATCCTCCACATATTCTGTTTTTTTTTTTCATTTAGTTTTGATATATAAACAACCAAATGAAGAGGTATTTTTTTTTCATTTTTTCATTTTTTTTAGTATTACACAATAACATAACTTCAGGGTTTTCTTTTCCCGAGAAGTCATAGGATTCGAACCCGTAATCATTACAGGTTTAAGGAGTTTACCATTGGAATAACCTCATCTCGTTACAACCATATGAAGAGTTGACACATAGAACACCACCTTATAAAGTTAAAGATCTTTTCCATTCAAATTTAGTTTATTTGATTTTTTTTTTCAATAAATCCCATGCTTTAATTCAGAAAACAAAAATTAGACAAGATGAGGTTGACCTAATGATATGCTCCTCACACATAAAAAAAGAGGTTATGGGTTCGAGCATTTTCTCCTCCAAAAACCCCCAATTGTTGTAATGTTTTAAGAAAAAAAGAAGGATAGTGTTAACCTATGCCCCTAGAAATATAATATAAAAGGGAACTTAATCACTGCAAAGTAGAAACAAGACAATAAATGTAGTGATTGAATGGAATAACTTTTTCTTTTATAATATATTTCTAGGTGATAACCTGTTCCTTAGGGGCAAGGGTTTGTAGGTCCCAAAGATAAAAAATTCAGAGTTGTGATTTTCATAAAATCGATGCAATGAAAAAATATAAGTTTTAAAATTGTATTTTCGGACCTTATTTAATATATTCATGATTATAAGAAAGGATACAAGAATACCTTTTTGTTTTCTACTTTGTTTGTTCTCGATTCATCACCACAAAGTCTTCCAAGCTATGACCTACAATCTATCAACTGTGTGTGGGCACGTCACGGATTCCGGGAGTGCAGGATGAAGGCTACAGAGCTGAGAAGACAACCCATTGTCTTCTTTCTAGGGTTCGGCCACCTTGAAGAAAAAGAAGTTTATTTTTTTCTTTCTTTTTCCTCTCCATGTCACATAGTCTCTCTCTCTCTCTCTCTGTCTAGGTTAGGTTATTTTGTTTCCTAGTATTATATTTTTATATATATTATCAGAAGACAAGGGTTTTAGTGACCAAATTAAACTGAGATTCTAAATTCTGTATTAATATATATTGTCACTAAGACTTGAACCCTTGACCTCTTTAAAGGAAATAAAAAATAATCTATAATATTTCAATCCTTTGCTTTTGTCAACGTTTGAACCTCCAACCTCCAATCAACAATTAATAATTCTTAATTCTTAATTTGTCAATTAAGTAATCATATTATTTAATTATTAATAATATATTAAATAGTCATATTTTTTAATTAATTCATTGAATAAAAACAAGTCCATTTTGTGATATAATTAATTAGACCATCCAATTAACCGTAAACCTTGAAACCAATAATCGTAAAGGGTTAACATGACACCTAATGCACCCACAGTTTTGAGCTTCAATAATACTTAGAAAAAAATAATTAAACTCTTTAATTAATATTTCATGATTATTAACCTCAGAGTTATTCTACTAAGAACCCGAGGTTGCACTCTCGTAACTGTAGATGGTTTACACAAACCAAAATATCAGTGTCCATCGATATAGCTATTACATACGGTATGATCCTTCAAAAGTAGTTCATAATTAGAGCTAGGTCGTAAAGTCTATTATACCTATCTAATTATATCTTTTCCTTTAAATACCATTGATTCTCTAATGAAAAATTATATCCTTTCATTCTTTATGGAAGAAGAAGATTGCTCTTATAGTTCAAGTCCCGAATCAACCTTTAAGAGAACTACTTCTCTACTTCTCGCGAGAATGATTAGATTTCTCTATTGTGTGCAGACCTTCCCAACCACATGCCAAACCATGATTCGAAGATACAGAGTTATTGATAGGGAATGCTACTCCGATCTCACCCATGGTATGTCAAAGACCACGATCTAACCTGAAGGAGTCAAGAAGACACTCAAGATTAATCGATATATATGAATCCCTTCATTTAACGACTCTTATTGTGAAAGATTCATATAAATTATGGCTCAGTCCTATATGATCAGATCATATAAGGTGCCTTCATTCTCATATCACCATATGAATAGTTTATGATAAAACCACTGTACATTACGAAATGGACCGCAACTGTAGATTAACAATAAATAAAGTATCTCTCCACGACCTCTTTAGATTGCATGTCTCAAATCAAATACCTTTGCACATGACACTCATATACTCAGTTTAAGATTACATCTAGCAATCTCAGATGTTTAGCACGTATGATATAAACGTACGAGTCTTACTTATTGAATGAAAAAGCTACTTCTTTTATTTATGTTTTTCTAGGATTTACAAATTACAAGCTTTAGGGAAAAAATCCCAACAATCTCCCACTTGCACTAAAACAGGTGAGACATATCTCGTAATCCTAGACCTTCAAACACTTTAGCCGTCAAGGTCTTTATAAAGGGATCAACGATCTCCCACTTGCACTAAAACATGTGAGACATATCTCGTAATCCTAGACCTTCAAACACTTTAGCCGTCAAGGTCTTCATAAAGGGATCAACAAGATTGTCTTGCGACTCGATCTTAGTCAGGGTCACATCCCATCTCTACACTCTCTCTCTAATGAGATGATACTTTCTCTCTATATGCTTCCATCTTTTGCGGTTTCTTGGTGTTGGAACTCCGTTCACCGGTCACGCAGCGGAAATGAGTCTTAATTTTTTTTATACAGATTATAATCTGTATCTGGGACCATTGAACTTGAGATCGTATTTATTTTCGGACCAAAAACATATACTATTTATTACACTAATAAAATATATATGTAAATACAGAAAATTGTAATCAATAATAAAAAAGAAGATTAAAAGAACCATAGAAAACGTTTGGAGGCTCCTTCACTTTTCGATATGCTCCTGGTCTAGACCAAAGATCTTCCTCACTATATCCCGGGAGTGGTAACAGCGTGTGAACGCGTCACAGACTTAGGATCTTAGAGTGGAGGATGAAGTAAAAATAAGAAACTATTTCTTTATTTTCACTATGCAACACTTGCACTGTTTTTTCTTTTAAAAAATCAAGCAACAATTGCACTGATATACCTTTTATAAAAAACTCATGCAACACTTGCATACAAAAATTGTATCAGGTATGTTAAGATTTGTTTTTTAATAAAACTCACGCATCACAATGCGTTTGACAAAAACAATAAAAAAAACTCTCTTTTTGTCTTTTGTCGATGTATATATTTGTGCTGTGCATTAACGCACAACTTTTTTAAAAAATAATAATATATATAAATATAATATATATCACACACACACATAACTTTTTAAAAAATCTGATCAAATCTAATTTGATTTTTAAAAACTTTCAAATAAAAATATCCTATATCTTTTATTTGATTTTATTTGAATTCAAACTATTTAAATTCAAAAATTAAAATTTTAATTTAATAAAATATAATAATCATATTATCTTATTTTATTCAAAAATAAATTTCAACTTACACCCTCAATTTAGTGATTAATAACATAATTTAATAATCTTATTATTTAATTTATTTAATCACCATTATTCATTAATTAAATAATCTCATTATTTAATTATTTCTCAAATAAGTACGTGTCAGTTTCGAAACATAATTAATTGGACAATCCAATTAATTAACTGTGACCCTTGTTACCTAAATCGATTGGGCTAGCAAGGGGACTTAATGGACCCACAGTATTTTGAGCTCCAATAATCATCATAATCATTAATTAAACTCTTTAATTAATATTCTTTGATTATTAACTCCGGTGTTATTCCACTAAAAACCCGAAGCTGCACTCTCTTAACTGCAGACGTTTTTACATAGACCGATACAACTCAGTGTCCATCGATATAGTTATTACATATGGTGTGATCCTCTACAGTAATTCATAATTAGAGCTGGGTCATAATGTCTGTTATACCCTTCTAATTATATATATCCTTTAAGTACCATTGATTCTCTAATGGACAAAAAATCCTATTTTCTCACGGAATTAGGAGAGTGCTCATATTGTCCAATTCCGGAATCAACCCTTAAGGGAACTACCATCTACTTCTCACGAGAAGAAGTGGATTCCACTATTGTGTACAAACCTTCCCAGCCACAAGCCAAACCGCAATCCCAACATACGGTGTATATTGATCAGGAAATGCATATGACCTCACCCATGGTATATCAAAGACCACGATCTAACCTGAAGGAGTCGATAAAACACTAAGGATTAAGATCACCCATATATAGCCATCATTAGTTGATATATATGAATCTCATTGGTAAACGAATCTTGGTGTGAGATTCTTATAGATCATGACCCAGTCCTATATGATCACATCATAAAAGGTGCCTCCATTCCCATATCTCATATGAATGATTCAGGATAGAATCACTGTACATTACAGAATGGACTACAACTATAGATTAGCCACAAATAAAGTACCCATCTTTATTTGCTATTTACGGACTCTTTAGATTGCACGTCTCTTACTGTATCCATCCGTATATGACACTTATAGACACAGTTCGAGATTACATCCGGCAATCTTGGATGTTAAATATATGTACAAGTTGTAAAATAACCAACACAACATGAATGAATTGAACTTTTCCTTTTATTTATTTCATAAATCCATTTACAAATTACATGTTTTGGGCATAAACCCTAACAATCTCCCACTTGCACTAAAGCATGTGAGGCATGTCTCGTAACCCTAGACCATCTAGGTGACCCAAAAACACTTTAGCCGGTAAGGTATTCGTAAATGGATCAACATGATTGTCTTGTGAGACTAGCTTGGTGACGATCACATCTCCTCTCTGCACTATCTCTCTGATGAGATGATACTTTCTCTCTATATGCTTCCCACTCTTGTGGCTTCTTGGTTATTTGGAATTAGCCACATCACCACTATTATCACAATAAAGTGTGATGGGCTTATCCAGGTCTGGAACAACTTCCAGATCACTCAAGAACTTACGAAGCCAAACAGTCTCTTTAGCAGCTTCACAAACGGCTTCCATAGTGGAGTCAGCAGTGCAAGATTGCTTGACACTTCTCCACACAATGGCTCACCACCCAAGGTGAATACTGATCCAGATATGGATTTCTAGAATCCATGTCTGACTAAAATTTAGAATCCATGTATCCTAACGGGATCAAATCCTATCCGGAATATACTAGTGTAAGTTCCTCGGTGTTTGATTTGCTTATTTCGTTGACAACCACATTTGGGGATCAATATGTAAGGGTATTTTAGGGCTTCATTGTTCGTATCCAAGCTCAAGCATCAAAGGTAAAATCACTTATTTAACTTTCATTGAAGAGGTATTAGCGCACACACACACTCATGTATTTTCTTTTAATTATCTTGCATGCATGCTAATTTGCCATCTTGTGTGCCTTGTGTGTCTTAATTCTTGTTTGAGTGTTGAATTATTTTTTTATGCCTTATAAAAAGGATTTTTTTCCTCTGGCCTGCGGTTCAAACCGCTCTCTGTGCAGTGCCTACGCCGCGGTCTACACATCAGTGTTTGCTAGAGGCTGCACGTTGTGGCTACTGCAGCCTGTGCTTGTTGCATGCATTGCGGTCTCCCAAGCGGAGTTTCATAGGCATTGCATGCTGTCCAGACCGCAGTCTGTGCACTTGCTTGCACAGCGGCCTACAGAGCGGTGTTGTCCAAGCGATGCACCGCTCTCAGTGCCGTGGTCTGGACACTTGCCTGTACCACGGTATAGCCAGCGGTCCTGACGGGATTTGGTTGCCTTTCTTCCAAAACGACGCCACTTTATGTAGGGCACCTTATATATATATATGTTCTATTCTCTTCTCTTTGGTTCTTAAGAGTCAAAGAAGCCAATTTTGTGTGTTCTAGCTTTTCTAGAGAGAGAAAGACTCCCAAACACTCATTTTTACTCAACTCAACTTCATCTCATGATCATCTAGCTTTATTCTAGGATCATCCAAGCATGGATCATCATCTTCTTCTTGACTAGGTAACTTCTACATGCTCTAGACTTTATAGTTTCATTACTAAGACATATATACCTAGGGTTTTAGTTCTTATTGCATATTAAATGCTTGCTTGTATGTTTAATTGCTTTATGACATGCTTGTGTATTGATTGTTGGTTGAGATGCATTAATTTGTGATAGCTAGAATTTAGGACAGTTTTACCCTTCTAGCTAATTCTTCTTGCCTTTTAGAACATTGATATCTAGGATTTGCGTTAATTGTCATTATTAATCCTAGATAAGCATGAATGTCTTGACCTAGTATTTTGGCATATAGAATATTCTTGCATATTCACTTAGGTAGCCATTATCTTTTCATTGTTGGTTAAGCTTGTCGCTATGTGATTAGTTCACAAGGTTGGTGATCCAAAATCACTATTAAGGCTCGTTGGGTAGAGTGAAAGGGTTAGTAACTGGAGGGTTAGACAGGAGGTCAAGCTAGGTTGTAAAATTTCTCTCAATAGTGGATTTTGAGGATCGAGTGTGGCGCTCTGAACAACCCGTTGTTTTTTCTATTTGGAGGGTTTTCACGTATATATTGTGTGTTGTTACTGTTTTATGCTTGTTGTCTTTTATTTGAACACTTAGTAGAATAGGGTAGAATCGATAATATTGATTAATTCTCAAAATTGGTAATCTATCGAATTAAAACCTATTCACCCCCCTATAGGTTATAGAGACACTTTCTAGGGAATTTCAACTAGCATATAATTTCTCGTTCTCCGAAGATACTTGAGAATAGTATTGACAACAACCCAATAATCCAATCCTGAGTTGGACTGGTATCTGCTGACTACTCCCATTGCATAACAGATGTCCGGTCTCGTGCATAACATAGCATACATGAGACCACCTAATGTCGATGCATAAGGTACACGTCTCATATCCTCAACTTCTTGAGGTATCTTAGGACACTGTTCCTTAAATAAGTGAACTTCATGCCTGGAAGGTAAATTACCTTTCTTGGAGTTCTGCATCAAAAATCGTGCAAGAATCTTATCGATGTATGATGCCTGAGACAGTGCTATGAGTGTGTTCTTACGATCCCTTATAAGTTGGATCCTTAAAACATAACTTGCCTCTCTCAAATCTTTCATTTGGAATTGGCTAGCCAACCAGCCCTTTACATCAGACAACACTCCCACATCATTCGCAATGAGTAGGATATCATCTACTATAAGACTAAGTAAACTACTTTCTTATCAATGATGCGCTTGTAGACACAAGGCTCATCAATGTTCTGCTCGAAGCCATAGGTTTTGATCACATCATCAAACCTAATGTTCCAGGATCTAGATGCTTGCTTAGGTCCATAGATGGACCTTAGCAGCTTGCAAACCTTTTGCTCTTATCTGGAGACACGAATTCCTCTGGTTGCCTCATATAGATGCTCTCACCAAGATTGCCATTCAAGAATGCAGTCTTGACATCCATTTGCCAAATTTCATAATCGAAATAGGCAGCAATGGATAAGAGAATCCTAATAGACTTAAACATGGCTACTGGCGAGAAGGTCTCTTCATAATCGACCCCTTCTTTCTAGGTATAACCCTAGGCCACTAGCCTTGCCTTGAAGGTCTCTACCTTCCCATCTATTCCTCTCTTTCTCTTGTAGATCCACTTACACCCTATGGATTTTACCCCATCTAGTAAGTCTACAAGATCCCAGACTAAGTTGAGTAAATGGACTCCATCTCGAGATTCATAGCTATAAGCCATTCCTCTTTATCAGGATCTTCCAGTGCATTCTTAAATGTCAACGGATCATCCACACTATCAGTAGAGACAACACCTTGTCCCTCACCTATACCTAAATAGCGTTCGGGTTATCTCAACACCCTCTCACTGCGTCTAAGTGGTAGTGTATCCTGATCAGGAATCATCTGACTCTCAGATGTTTGTGGATCAACAACTCTTGTTGATGAAGCACTAGTCTCACCAGAAGTGTCCACCTCTGGTCTCCTTGGAGTATCCTACAAACAGGCAAACAACAGACTTGGAGTCTAGCTTTCCAGTTCTATTCTTCAGCATGTGTGCTGGACACCCCTATATGCGGAAATGTCACAAACTAGCTTTACGACCATTCCATAACTCTAGAGGAGTCTTAGAAATAGATTTGGATGGCACTACATTCAAAATGTATGTCGCTGTTTGTAACGTATATCCTCAAAAGGAATTTGGTATTGATGAGAAACTAATCATAGATCTCACCATTTCCATATAGGTTCTGTTTCTCCTCCATACTACACCATTTTGCTGAGGTGTACCAGAAGCTGTGAGTTAGGAAACTATCCCATGCTTAACCATGAAGTCTTCAAACTCTTGGTCAAGTTACTCACCTCCACGATTTGATCGTAGTAACTAGATAGTCCTACCTAATTGATTCTCAACTTCAACTCAGAATTCTTTGAACTTTTCAAAAGTTTCTGACTTTCGTTGCATTAGGTAGACGCATCAGTATATTGAGTAGTCATCTATAAAGGTGACATAATACTCATAACCACCTCTAGCTTTAACATTCATCGGTCTGCAGACGTCTGTATGTATAAGCTCTAGCGGTTCTTTAGCTCCAAGCCCTTTTCCAGTAAAAGGTCTCTTAGTCATCGTACCTTCCAGACAAGATTCGCAGACAGGTATGGTGCCAACCTTTAACTCACTTAAAGGTCCACTTTTTACTAGTCTATCTATCCGGTCAAGGTTGATATGACCAAACCTTAGATGCCAGAGATACTTGTCATTATCTGGAGAAATCTTATGTCGTTTAGTTTTTGGTTTTTCAACCTTAAACATTTCAGTGTTGAGCATTGTATTATGTATTAACGATCTTAAAACATACAAATTGTTTTCATTAATTTCTGAACAAATATTCAGACCATTCTTTCCAATAATAACAGACTTATTATGTATTAACGGTCTTAAAACAAACAAATTGTTTTCATTAATTTCTGAACAAATATTCAGACCATTCTTTCCAATAATAACAGACTTATTATTAAAAGAAACAGAATAATTTTGTTCTAACAACTTAGAAATGGAAATCAAATTCCGTGTAAATTCAGAAATATAGAAAACATTGTTTAATAATAAAAAACTATTATTATTACAAAATTTCAATCTTATTGCTCCCATTGCTTTGGCTGATACGACATCCCCTGACCCCATACGCATTGAGAAGGCTCCCACCTCTAGCTGTGTCTTAGAATCAGTCCACTGCAAGAGAAGAGCAAACATGATTAGTAGCCCCCGAATCAACTATACAAGGTGAAGAATCATCTTCCACTAAACATGATTCAAGAACAAGTAAATCATATTTACCTTTCATCTTTTTCTTCTTGGCTACCTCCTTCAGGTACTGAGGACAGTTCTTCTTCCAGTGCCCAACCTTGTTACAATGGAAACATTTTCCTTTGTCTTGGTCAGTGGATGTGCCATTCTTTTTGCTTTGGGCTTACCCTTTGCCTTCCCAGCGGACCTCTTCCTCTTCTAATTATTAGAGGAAGATGGTTTAGCAACATTTACCTCACTGGTCTTGCCCTTATTGTCCTTTATCAAGGACTCAAAGGTAGCGAGCTCATTGAGCAACTGTGTAAGATTGAACTTTAACTTATTCATCTCATAGTTGCTTTTAAACTGATCAAAACTCTTCGGAAGAGTCGTCAGTATGATGCTCACCTGACTGGGTTCATCAATGGCCCCACCATTGACTTCTACCATGTTGAAGTATGACATCATGCTCAGGACATGTTCCCGAACTGATGTACCTTCCTTCATGTGAGCGAGCATAGTGGAACGAACAGCATCGTATCGCTTTTGCTCGGAGGGTTGCCCGAACATAGCTTGCAATGACTCCATGATTTTGAATGCCGAAGTCATTGCTTCTTGCTTTGTGAAAAACACGTCTGTCATTGAAGCCAACAGATATGATCCAGCCTTCTCATCAGATGAGACCCATCGCTTTTATGCCTCACGAACAGTTCGTGTGGCGTTGGACAACATTCCTCCGTAAGCAAAAACTTGAGGTCTTTGGTGACCAATATTGCATTAATGTTAAGTTTCCACTTACTGTAGTTATCACCAGTTAATTTGTCGTTTGCGAGAATTTGAAGTAATGCAGAAGACATTGCTGAAATAAATAAAACATTCATTCAGTCATTTATTTAAAACAAGTGCTAGTGCTTTGGTATAAATTTAAACATGATGCATTAACATGTTTAACGAACTAGAACTACCCAAAAAATAGTTACTATACCACGACAATCCAACATACCACAAAGAAGTGCCGCCTTAGGGTCGGTCAAATCTTTACATGTTGGACCGAGACATTCTCAATCAAATGATATTATAGAACAACTCTTATTCCATATCATTCAACCATCATTTATTCAGTCAGGTTTTTAATTAACAAACTTAATCAAAACCTTCGTGAGTGTAACCCATCATTTAAGATCTCACGAGCTTAACTCGAGAATTGCCGCCTTAGGGTCGGTCAATCCCAAAATACCCTCAGAAATCCTATCCATTAGGAATTCAACCTTGATATTGACCTTTGTGGAAACCCTCTTTAGGGAGGACGAAAGTAAAACCATCACGAGGCCCCACTCGGATCTCACAGTGTTGAACTAATGATGGAGACTACGGGATATTTATGTCATATATCCCTCTCCCACTCACTATTTTAAAACTAGGGTTTTCTATTATTTGTTAATGCACCTAGATTCTACAGGATCAAACGGCTAACTTTAATCAAGTTATCTAGTGCATTAACTAATTCATTATTAGAAACAAGTTCTAATTAACTAAAAAATTATTAATGACTTTTAACAATTAAAAATCTAATCTATTAGTGAATAATCTAAGCCTTTGTAAACTTTTTACTAAGGTTAGATTATTATGAAAGTGTTTACCAAGTTTTAACTATTAAAACTCTAACACAATATTCGGTTCATTTATAATTAGGCAATTAATCAAATTAATCCTATAAACGACCCTATTAATCTAACTTATTAAACTCTTTAATAACTAGATTAATATTAATGAGAATTACCAAGTTTTTTAACCATTAAAAAACTAATCTCATTTTCATAGCCAATTTATGTATTTACCCATTTTAATCACATAAACAAAATACATAAAATATCATGCTATGATGCATGTATGACATATCAAATATATTTGTGTAGGCACCTCTAATCTAAATGACATACGTATGCATGCCAATGCTTTTATCATCACATAATATAAAGCATACATTAATTGATCGAGTACTGTGGATTATTTAACCTAAAAAAAATTGGAATCTAAAATTACAAAAATATCTCCAAGGCATTCCTTGGTCTTCTTGTAATTTCTGAGTCTTCCAGTCTCTTCAGGTCACTCCGATTGATCTCATGAATCCTTCTTCACAATTTTTACAGGTCTTCAATATAGGTTACATTTTTTTTTACAATACAATAACAGAAAAAAAAATAATAAACAAAATAATAATAATAATACAACCCATAAACCCTAAATCCACAGTACCATATAATTAACGATCAATCATGTTTTTACAAATTAAAAAAATTAATATACAAACAGAAACATCATACAATCAATTTAAATCGTGCCTACACACTCATACATACAGGAGCATCGAAAACAATTTCCTGTTTCGAAAATAAAATTGGCTTTGATGCCAATTTTTGGAACCCCGTTCACCGGTCACACATCGGAAATGAGTTTTAATTTTTTTATACAAATCATAATCTGTATCTGGGACTAGCGAACTTGAGATCGTTTTTATTTTCGAAACAAATACATATACTATTTATTACACTAATAAAATATATATGTAAATACATGAAATTGTAATCAATAATAAAAGAGAAGGTTAAAAGAACCATACCAACGTTTGGAGGCTCCTTCACTTTTCGATATGCTTTTGGTCTGTACCAAAGATCTTCCTCACTATATCCCGGGATTGATAACTGCGTGTGGGCGTGTCACATACTCAAGATCTTAAAATGGAGGATGAAGTAAAAATGAGAAACTATTTCTTTATTTTCACTATGCAACACTTGCACTGTTTTTCTTTTAAAAAATCAAGCAACGCTTGCACTGATATACCTTTTATAAAAAACTCATGCAACACTTGCTTAAAAAAATTGTATCAAGTACGTTAAGATTTTTTTTTGATAAAACTCACCCATCACAATGCGTTTGACAAAAACAAAAAAAAAACTCTCTTTTTGTGTTTTGTCAATGTATATATATATATATATATATATATATGATGTGCGTTCACACACAACTTTTTTTTTTTATATGTAAATAATATATATATATATATAATATCACACACACATATATATATATTTAACTTTTAAAAAAATCTGATCAAATATAATTTGATTTTTAAAAACTTTCAAATAAAAATATCCCATATCTTTATTTGATTTTATTTGAATTCAAACTATTTAAATTAAAAAACTAAATATTTAATTTAATAAAATAAAATAATCATATAATCTTATTTTATTCAAAAATAAATTTCAACATACACCCTCCATTTAATGATTAATAACATAATTAAATAATCTTATTATTTAATTTATTTAATCACCGTTAGTCATTAATTAAATAATCTCATTATTTAATTAATTTTCGAATAAATACGTATCACTTTCGTAGCATAATTAATTGGACAATCCAATTAAATTAACCGTGCCCATTGTTACCTAAATCGATCGGGCTAGCAAGGGGACCTAATGGACCCACATGATTTTGAGCTCCTATAATTCTCAGAATCATTAATTAAACTCTTTAATTAATATTCTTTGATTATTAACTCCGGTGTTATTCCACTAAAAACCCGAAGCTGCACTCTCTCAACTGTTGACGCTTTTACACAGACCGATACAACTCAGTGTCCATCGATATAGCTATTACATATGGTGTGATCCTCCACAGTAGTTCATAATTAGAGCTGAGACATAATTTCAGTTATACCCTTCTAATTACATATATCCTTTAAGTGCCATTGATTCTCTAATGGACAATAAATCCTATTTCCTCACGGAATTAGAAGAGCAATCATATTGTCCATGCCCCAAATCAACCCTTGAGGGAACTACCATCTACTTCTCACGAGAAGGAGTGGCTTCCGCTATTGTGTACAAACCTTCCCAACCACAAGCCAAACCGCAATCCCAACATACGGAGTATATTGATCAGGAAATGCATCTGATCTTACCCATGGTATATCAAAGACCACGATCTAACTTGATGGAGTTGATAAGACACTCAGGATTAAGATCACCCACATATAGCCATCATTAGCTGATATATATGAATCTCATTGGTAAACGGATCTTGGTGTGAGATTCATATAGATCATGGTCCAGCCCTATATGATCACATCATAGAAGGTGCCTCCATTCCCATATCTCATATGAATGATTCAGGATAGAATCACTGCACATTACGGAATGGACCACAACTATAAATTAGCCTCAAATAAAGTACCTAGATTTATTTGCTATCTATGGACTTTTTAGATTTCACGTCTCTTACTCTATCCATCTGTATATGACACTCATATACACAGTTTGAGATTACATCCGGCAATCCAGGATGTTAATATTTGCACAAATTTGCACAATCCAGGAGCAAACTCCAACACTTGGTTCTTTGGAATTAACCACAACACCACTATTATCGTAATAAAGTGTTATGGGCCAAATCTAGAATAACTTTTAGATCGGTCAAGAACTTATGGAGCTCTACAACCTCCTTAGTTGCTTCATAAACCGTTACATATTCGGCTTCCATAGTGGAATCAACAATACAAAATTGTTTGATTCTTCTCCACACTATGGTTCACCACCAAGGGTGAGTACTGACCTAGACGTGGATTTACTAGAATCCATATATCGTAATAGGATCAAATCCTTTCCTGATTGTACAAGCATATAGTTTCTCATTCTCTGAAGATACTTGAGAATAATGTTAGGTTTTAGACTGGCTTGGCATTAATTCCATATCAAAATGATGTTTACTTGTAATGATTTAGTTGTTTGGATTCATGATGAATCAAGCTTCAAGGAAGAGGACACAACAAGTCAAAGCAAGTTCTAAGTCTTCAAGAGAAAGGATGCAATATGGTTCTACAAAGGTATACTAAGAACTTATCTTTCTCTTACAAGGCTTAGGCACACACACACATATCATACATTTGTGTCCCTGCATCGTTGTGCACCATTATAGGCACACACACACATATAATACATTTGTGTCCCTGTAACGTTGTACACCATTATAGGCACACACATACAATTTAATTATATGTGTCCCTGCATTGTTGTGCACCATGTATAACACATTCACACACTTGAAGATGAATGCTCATGCATTGGTATGGAAATAACATGTTTTGGAATATGCATGATTGGAGACTATCTCTATGTAGTTTGCATTCTTGTGTGAATTGTGTTTGTGTGTGTATAAGTTTGTATAACATGGATATTGAACTTGGATTTAGTCTTAAATCATTCTTGATTGAGTTCCGGTCATTTTGGTTACTCATACTATTGATTTCAAGTTCTAAGTCAAAAGATACTTCACTTTCAACTCATGTTTCATACATTGTCTTCGTCTTCGTATATCGAGTCGAATTATTATTTTCTAGATTGAGTATCTTATATGCTCATGTCCGTGTGAGAGTTATGGTTCGTAATCAACAAATGGATTCAAATTCCGATTTCGAAGGCCAGAGAACGGTCGAAGAGCGCGAAGGAAGGTAGAAGGAGAAAGAAGCAAGCATATACTTCTTTCCCGAGATGGCGCGTGGCCATCTCGGGGCAGAAGGCTTGCTGCCCTGAGATGCCCACACGCCATCTCGTGCAGAAAGCTTGCTTGGCTTCATCTTGCCCCTCTAGGTCATTTCACATGTCCAAGTCTCCCACTTCTTTATAAACTCTTTCCTTCTCACATTTCATTCTAAGAAGAAATTCAAATCAAGTGTGCAGAAATTTTCTCTCTAAATTTTCTAACCCTCCAAACACCATAACTTCTTCATTTGAACTCCGATTTGAGTGATTCTAAGTTGAGAGTGTTCATCTATTCATCCTCTATCTTTTCTCTAAAGGTTTGAGTTAATTTTCCTGCTGTTTTTGGTGTCTAATCATACAAAAACGGGATTGCACCTAAATCAACTAAGGTATTGATTTTCTCTCAAAGTTTTCTTTTAAAACTTGGTCAATTGCCTTGGGCTTTCTTCTTCTACATATATTTGTATATTGTGAAGGTTTTGATTTGAGTTTTGAATTCTTTCAAAGCTAGGTTGAGTTTCAATAGAAATCATTCATGTTGAGCTAGGTTTTGATTTTGCCTATGTTATCACATGTTTGGGATTGTATTGTGCTAGTTTTGATTCTAGGACTATTTGATGATCTTTGATTGACTGATTTTGAGAAAAATAGTTCCTCACATGTATTAGGCTCTCTTGGCCGAAATTCTCACATAATACATGTGCTTATGTTCTTTTGAGCTAATCATGTGATTTGTTGAATCTATGATTAGGAATATGCTCAAGAACTTTTGCTTAAATCTTATTTACATTGTCATATGATTTTAGCATGTTTTTGGTTTGTGTGATTTAAACTTGATCTTGTGTTTTATTGAACATATCTTGTGATTCAAGTTTAGATCTATGCATGTATCTAGGTTGTGATTAATATTGAACATATTTTACATAATCTAGATTGATTACACATGCATGATAAACTAGACTATATGTGATTTGTGCATTCATGCTCATGTCTAGTATTTTCCACGGGATGTGTTGATCATAGCATTCTATGTTGCGAGCTTGTTTACGTTTTGCATTCATGATCATCTAGATGCCTTATGAGAAGGAAGTCTTGACAATAGGTGTGAGACCTATGGTGTTGAGCAAGAAGTCTTGGCAAGAGGTGTGAAGCCTTGGATTGTCTAGCAAGGAAGTCTTGGCTACAGGTGTGAAGCCTTGGATAGTTGAGCAAGAAGTCTTGCCTAGAGTTAGGAGAACTTGGATAGGTGAGCAAGGAAGTTTTGACTAGAGTCGTGAGGGCTTAGTTGAGCAAGAAGTCTTGCCTTGGGTCATGAGGATCCGGATAAGGTGAGCAAGGAAGTCTTGACAAGAGATATGAAGCCTCAGATTGTTGAGCATTGGGCTGCAACTTCTAGAGTAGGATAAAATGGTAGTTTCTAGGTGAAGAGGTCACTTGAGAGATTGTACTTGTCTTATCTACTAGTGGATTTTGTTTACCGGTGGCTACTAGCCCGTGGATGTTTCCTCTTCGGAGGTTTACCACGTTATATCTTGTGTCAACTTTTCTCTATCCTTATCTCTTTAATATTTGTATTGTGGATAGAACTCTTTATGTATGTTGACTTCCTTTCTATAATATAGATTATGTATGTGTTAAAATTACTTGTTTGTATCACACTTTACTTGTGTTTATATATTGATTAATTGTCTTTAATTAATTTACATATTGTGATACAACCAATCTAGAGGGACAAACTTTTTTTTGTTTCTAAGGGAGTCGAAAAATGTGTCTAACCTATTCACCCCCCTCTAGGTTAGCCTTGATCATTTAACCGTGATTGTATTTTCAATTGGTATCAAAGAAGGACACTAGATTGCATTTAGTGTGAGTCCGGGGTGATACTTTCACCGTTTTTGCAAGGCGTTTGAAGTCAACGGTTTACAAGATGATGTAATGGCGGAAGAAGCCTCAAATACTAGGCCACCATTACTTCATGGCACAAACTATGGGTATTGGAAGTTGAGGATGAAAGCCTACATCCTCTCTATTGATGAAAGGGCTTGGATGTTAGTGGAAGAAGGTTATAGTCCTCCTACCAAGGTTCAAGAGGATGTAACCATGATATTCAAGCCAAGGAGTGAATGGACAACAAATGCGTTTGATGTTGCTAAATGGCACCATCGTGCAATGAATGCCATCTTTGGAGAAGTTGATGGTTATCAATTCTCCTACATTCAAAATCTTGAATCCGTAAAGGAAGTCTGGGATACTCTCCAAGTTACTAATGAAGGAACCTTAGCGGTGAAGAAATCAAGGCTTCAAATGTTGGCATCACAATTTGAAGGTTTAAGTATGGGTGAGGAAGAAAAGTTTGAAGACTTCCAATTCCGGCTTCTTAACATAGCTAACCAATGTCAAGCACTTGGAGTACCTATCTCAAAAGAGCGTTTAAATTGGAAAATCCTTAGGTCTCTTCCTAAGAGATTCAAATCAAAGGTGACAGCCATTGAGGAAAGCAAGGATGTGGATAGTATGAATATTGATAAGTTGCTTGGGTCTCTCCAAACTTATGAGATGTGCTTGAAGCCAAAGATCAAGAGTAAGGGAATCGCTCTCAATGCTATAGAGGAGGAGAGTGATGATGAAAATAAAGAAATAGGACTCTTGGTTAGAAGGTTCAAGAAGTTTCTAAAGAAGAATGCCAAGCCTAAAGGCAAGTCTTCTAAGGAAAAAGGAGTCAAGAGAACATCATCTCCAAGGATTGTGAAGAATAGTCAAGCCATGAACAAGAAAGAGGTTCAATGCTATAATTGTCAAGGATTTGGTCACTTTGCTAGTGAGTGCACCAAGAAGCCATCTAAGAAAGACAAGAAAGGCAAAGTGTTGGCGGCTACTTGGAGTGATGATAATTCTAATGATAATGAGAGCTCTAGTAGTGAGTCTTCAAGTGATGAAGAGTTGATGAGCAACTTTATAGCTCTAACGACTTCTTATTCTCCACTAGATGTTGGTAGTACAATATCTTTGAACAAGAACCTTGATGTAAATCATGATGGAAGCTCTAGTTCCATTCCTACTAATCTTGAGTTGTTGAAAAAGATAGAAAAGCTTGAAGAAGATAGAGACAATGCTCAAAGAGAAGAAGTTGAAAAGGATGATTTGATCAAGAAGCAACTACATGAGTTTGTGGTTGTTACTCATAGATTTCTTGGTGAGAAATGTGATATTATGAAGAAGTTTAGAGAACTTGAAATGATAAACCTTCAGAAGGATAATGTGATATCTTCTTTGAATAAGAGAGAATAAGAATTGATGGAAGAGGTAGACACGGTTAAGGAGGCTATCAAGGATTTAGTGAATGATTCGGTTAGTGTGTCTATTGTTAGGAATCTTGTTAACTCTTATAGTGGTGAAGATGACTTGGTAGTTGAAGAGGAGCTCTTGGAAGCACCACTTCCTACACACTTTGATGAAGTCGTGATTGATAATAAACCACACAAGAAGAGAAGATCAAAAGCCAAGAAGAAGTTGGCAAACAAGGTATCTTTGCAAACTCCTAGTGAAGCTAGTTCAACTCCAAAAGGTACAATCTCATCTTTTAATCCATTTTACCATTATTGCAACATAATAGGTCACATTAAGCCTAGGTGTTATAAATATATTGAAAAATGCAAATTAGGAAATGAATTTAGGGATAAGGAGATTAAACTTCAACTTGAACATGCTAAGGCCTTGAAAGTTGAGAAACATGATAATATTGCTAAGCATGAGAAAAACGTTATGGAGTAGAAAGAATTCTAATCTTGTTCAACTTGACAAAGCTTGTGTTGAAAATGTTAAGGAAGAGTGTGTTAATGATATTCTTGTTAATCAAGTCATTGAAGGACTTTACTCTAGATTTAACATTGTTGTCAAGGATGATATTGGAAATGTTTATGTAGGTACACCCAAGAACAAGTGGTTCAAGGGTGAGTGCTCTTATCTTTAAAATAAGAAGCACATGTGAGATAGCTTTGAGGCTATATATCAATTGTGTTAAGAATTCTTGCTTACTAGCTTTGAATACTCCATGTATTGATATGAACTTGGTTATCTCACATCATGATTGTTATGATGGTCAAAATTTGTTGATTAACTTTAAAGAAGTTCTTTTGTTATACGTGTTGATTGAGTTGAGATATTATGCTTTTTATACTCTTGTTGTGAAACATCGTCAACTTGATGTCATGAGGACATTCAAGGCAAGAGTGCTCATAAAAAGGGCGGAAGTATGATATTTGGTGAATATAATGTGCAAAAAGGCATATTCTCTTAGATATTCATCTTTTGACTCAATTTTTGACATACATCTTATAGCATGTCATATTAGAGAATTTTGTATAGCATACATATGGTTCTCATTGACATTTGCTATTTTAGGATCTAATAGTGATATTGTTCACATTGATCTTAATTTTGATGATTGTTTGTGTATAGTATATTGAGTGGCATTACTTTTGAAAATATGAGCTTCATATTCTTTGAAAGCTACTCATTAGAGAAGTAATGATCTTGAATAAGTCTCTACTTATTGCTCTTAGATCATGTGCTTATGAGCCATAAAATCTTGGTTTTCTAAAAATTGCACCTTGCTTCTCTTATATGTTTTGCTAGTAGGTTGAGTTTACTAATATGTAAACATTGGATACACCTTGAAGTTTTTGTGCTTAAGTACGTTTAAAATGACCTATGGTTAGTATCCATTTTGCTTCGGCAATTACATAGAACTCAATGAGCACCTTCATGAAAAGGGCTACACATATTGGTTATGAAAGCTACCCAATGTTGGAAAGAGCTTCACCATTGTGATGAGTGAAAGCCATCATGAAGTGAATTTTGTTTATGTAATTTTTTTTTTGGAAAAATCAAAGAAGTGTTGAAAGGAATTCATAAAAAAATCTTTGATTCAAAGCCTAAAAAGAAAAGGAGGAAAGCTTAAAAAAGAGTTTAGTTGAAAATCAAATGAGCTCGGGTTGAAAAAAAGAAATGGGACGACGAGCCACATGCACACACACGCTCATATGTTGAAATCTATTCTCTTAAAAGCAAAATATTCCGGACGATAATCGGTTTGACTTTTTATGGAAAAAGCTTATGATGAATAGTTGTTGGAAATTGTTTGTATGTTGATTATCAAACTACTTCTTAATATATATTTGAAGCATATCTCTCTCAAACACACTTTGTTTATGAGTATGATGATATCTTTGCAATTGTTGAAGAATTATGAGAGAACTTGAAAAATCTTTGAGCATCTCTCTTAGCATATGAAGTTTATTTTGTTGATATTTCTTCAAATTGCTTGAATGTGTGATTGTGTGAACATCTTTGTGAACCTTATGCTATCATGAATTTTAGTTATAGCATTTATCAAGGGGGAGCATTGTATGCTTGACATATTTCTCTTTTTTGATATGTTCACATGCTTCATTTTGTTACATGTTGGCATATTTTGACTTAATGATACTTGTAAGATATTACTCACTATCTTTGTCTTGCATGATGATTCATTCTTAAGTCATATGTCATTGTGTTTATATATTTGTGACTAATATGCTTGTTTTGTCTTTCACTCACTTTTGTTGTATGTATATATCATCTTATTTCACAAGAACAAATAGGAAGAACTAAGGTTACCGGAAGTGGAAATCAATTGAATCCCATTGTGAAAGTCAAGTCTACCTCAAAGGGATCCAAAGCTTCAAGGTCAAAGGATTTAGGGATCTTTGCAACTAAAAAGATATTTCAAGAGAGAAGCATTGACTTAGGTAAATGTAAAGATTCTTATGTTCTTAAATGCATTAAGGATAGAAATTGGGAATCTTGGGTGAGCATGCTAGGAATAGTGAATGACACTATTGTTAGAGAATTTTATCATGAATATAGAGAGAGTGCCACCTTATTGGATGCTTTGATGGAGATTAAGGGTGTCGTGTTTAGAGTTAACCCGGTAAACATTAACAAGTTTCTTGGGCTATCTAGTGATATTGATTCAAACTTTCTAGATGTTGATATCATTGAGAATCTTAATATCATGGGTAGAACTCTATGTGACAATGCTTCTTTTGAGTGGAAAGGTAAAGCATATATTAGTCAACATGAGTTAACTAAGGCAAGTGCATTTTGCCATCTTTTTATTTGCACAAATATTATTGGATCTTTGAATTCAACCGAGTTGAATAAAGTCAAGATCAAAATAGTATATGCCTTGGTGACTAATCAACCTATAAACCTTGGGGATTTGCTTATGTTTTACTTAGACAATGCAGCTTTCTCAACTAGAGGAGATCAGAAGCTTGCATTACTGGGGTTTATAACTTCTTTGTGTTTAGCTCGTGGTGTTCAAAGTAGTGGAGATGATATGTTGGTACAACCCTTGGAAAAGTATAGTGATAAACGTGTGTCATACATGTCATATAAGGATAAGGGTAAGAATGTGATACTTTTGGACTATTTAGTAGTTCACAAGTTGATTGTCAAGAGACTAGCATAAACATTCTTCTGGATTGGGCTTTACATTTGAATAAAAAGGTTGATGAGCTTAGTGCTATAGTTGAAAAACAAGATGCTAGAATAAAAGAGTTGGAGGAATGTATTGCATCAAGTTCAAGACCACCTCTCAAGCATTATGTTAGGTCAACTACACACACATCTTTCTTTGGTGGATCTAGTAGCTAGTATTTGAGTCTCATGGTATGTTTCTTACCTTTTGGCATCATTTCATGTCAAAAAGGGGGAGAAAGAGTTGTTAAGAGTTGCTAGTTACTTAGTTTCCTTTTTATGTTGTTTTTGTGAACTTTTGAACTTTCAATGGCTAGTAATAATTAGTCTTAAGATTTGGTTGAGAATTCTTGTATTTGGCATGTATTGAGGGGGAGATACATGTATTTGTGGACTTTATTGTATATTCTTATCCATATTATATGTTGCCATTTGTTGTATTTCTCTTGTATATGCATTGTGCTTTGAGATGATTTGTAGGTTGCTTCAAGAGAAGATCAAGAGTTGGTGAAGATTAGTTATAGGAATCTTACTCATTGTAATGTGAGAGAGTGATTTTGTGACCTATCTTCATTTTTATATTTGTAGTAAATGTAAAGGTGTTTTGACATGGAATTTGCCAAAGGGGGAGATTGTTAGGTTTTAGATTGTGTTGGCATTAATTCCATATCAAAATGATGTTTACTGGTAATGATTTAGTTGTTTAGATTCATGATGATTCAAGCTTCAAGGAAGAAGAAACCACAAGTCAAAGCAAGTTCTAAGTCTTCAAGAGAAAGGATGCAATATGGTTCTACAAAGGTATACTAAGAACTTATCTTTCTCTTACAAGGCTTAGGCACACACACACATATCATACATTTGTGTCTCTGCATCGTTGTGCACCATTATAGGCACACACACACACATATCATACATTTGTGTCCCTGCATCATTGTGCACCATTATAGGCACACATATACAGTTCATTCATATGTGTCCCTACATCGTTGTGCACCATGTATAACACATTCACACAATTGAAGATGAATGCTCATGCATTGGTATGGAAATAACATGTTTTGGAATACGCATGATTGGAGACTATCTCTATGTAGTTTGTATTCTAGTGTGAATTGTGTTTGTGTATGTATATGTTTGTATAACATGAATATTGAACTTGGATTTAGTCTTAAATCATTATTGATTGAGTTCCGGTCATTTCGGTTACTCATACTATTGATTTCAAGTTCTAAGTCAAAAGATACTACACTTTCAACTCATGTTTCATACATTGTCTTCGCCTTCGTATATCGAGTCTAATTATTATTTTCTAGATTGAGTATCTTATATGCCCATGTCCATGTGAGAGTTACGGTTTGTAATCCGCAAACGGATTCCAATTCCGAGTTTGGAGGCCCGAGAACGGTCGAAGAACGTGAAGGAAGGTCGAAGGAAAAAGAAGCAAGCATATACTTCTTTCTTGAGATGGCGCGTGGCCATCTCGGGGCAGAAGGCTTGCTGCCCTGAGATGCCCACGTGCCATCTCGGGCAGAAAGCTTGCTTGACTTCATCTTGCCCCTCTTGGTCATTTCACATGTCCAAGTTTCCCACTCCTTTATAAACTCTTTCCCTCTCACATTTCATTCTAAGAAGAAATTCAAATCAAGTGTGCAGAAATTTTCTCTCTAAATTTTCTCACCTTCCAAACACCATAACTTTTTCATTTGAATTCAGATTTGAGTGATTCGAAGTTGAGAGTGTTCATCTGTTCATCCTATATCTTTTCTCTAAAGGTTTGAGTTAATTTTCCTGCTGTTTTTGGTGTCTAATCATACAAAAACGGGACTACACCTAAATCAACTAAAGTATTGATTTTCTCTCAAAGTTTTCTTTTAAAACTTGGTCAATTTCCTTGGGTTTTCTTCTTCTACATATATTTGTATATTGTGAGTGTTTTTATTTGAGTTTTGAACTCTTTCAAAGCTGGTTTGAGTTTCAATTGAAATCATTCATGTTGAGCTAGGTTTTGATTTTGCCTATGTTATCACATGTTTGGGATTGTATTGTGCTAGCTTTGATTCTAGGACTATTTGATGATCTTTGATTGATTGATTTTGAGAAAAATATTTCCTCACATGTATTAGGCTCTCTTGGCCGAAATTCTCACATAATACATGTGCTTATGTTCTTTTGAGCTATTCATGTGATTTGTTGAATCTATGATTAGGAATATGCTCTAGAACTTTTGCTTAAATCTAATTGACATTGTCATATGATTTTAGCATGTTTTTCGTTTGTGTGATTTAAACTTGATCTTGTGTTTTATTGAACATATCTTGTGATTCAAGTTTAGATCTATGCATGTATCTAGGTTGTGATTAATATTGAACATATTTTACATAATCTAGATTGATTACACATGCATGATAAACTAGACTATATATGATTTGTGCATTCATGCTCATGTCTAGTATTTTCCACAGGATGTGTTGATCATAGCATTCTATGTTGCGTGCTTGTTTGCGTTTTGCATTCATGATCATCTAGATGCCTTGTGAGAAGGAAATCTTGACAATAGGTGTGATACCTATGGTGTTGAGCAAGAAGTCTTGGCAAGAGGTGTGAAGCTTTGGATTGTCGAGCAAGGAAGTCTTGGCTAAAGGTGTGAAGCCTTGGATAGTCGAGAAAGAAGTCTTGCCTAGAGTTGGGAGAACTCGGATAGGTGAGCTAGGAAGTCTTGACTAGAGTTGTGAGGACTTGGTTGAGCAAGAAGTCTTGCCTTGGGTCGTGAGGATCCGGATAAGGTGAGCAAGGAAGTCTTGACAAGAGGTGTAAAGCCTCGGATTGTTGAGCATAGGGCTGTAACTTCTAGAGTAGGATAGGAGGGTAGTTTCTAGGTGAAGAGGTCACTTGAGAGATTGTACTTGTCTTATCTACTAGTGGATTTTGTTTGCCGGTGGCTGCTAGCCCGTGGATGTTTCCTCTTTGGAGGTTTACCATGTTATATCTTGTGTCAACTTTTCTCTATCACTATCTCTTTAATATTTGTATTGTGGATAGAACTCTTTATGTATGTTGACTTCCTTTCCATAATATAGATTGTGTATGTGTTACAATTACTTGTTTGTATCACACTTGTGTTTATATATTGTTTAATTATCTTTAATTAATATATATATATATATATATATATATATTGTGATACAAGCAATCTAGAGGGACAAACTTTTGTTTGTTTCTAAGGGAGTCCAAAAAGGTGTCTAACCTATTCACCCCCCTCTAGGTTAGCCTTGAGCATTTAACCGTGATTGTATTTTTAAATAACCATCATAACAACCCAATGATCCAATCCTGAGTTTGACTGGAACCTTCTAGCTACTACCAGTGAGAAGCAGATGTCAGGTCTCGTGTATAACATACCTTACTCTCTTGTTCATTTAACTTTCCAAACAAGATTCACAGACAGGTATGTAAAGTCCTCATTTATTGATTGGTTTATTTCGTGAACAAACCACATTTTTAGGGTTTTATGTAAGGGTAGCTTAGGCTCTCAAGACCTTAAGAGAAGAAGCACCAAAGGTATATTTCTTGTGCTTACTTGCTTTGAAGAGATATAGTTGCACACACTCAAAACTCATGCATATTTCTTATTCATATATGTTGTGTGTTTATATGAGTGTGCATTCATGTTTTGATAACTCTTCTTACATGTTTATATTGATCACAATTCGGCTAAGGTTGGAAAATATCCAGATCCTTTAACCATTCATGGAGGACCAATGACAAGAGCTAAAGCTAAAAGGATGAAAGAAGCCTTAACTTGTTTTCTCTCCCCTTGTGTTTCCCATTGCTCTCATTTTTACCACTCAACTCACCTTTTTTTTCTCTCTTTCTTGCTCCCTTCCCAAAGTTTCAGCTAATGAAGATTCAAGCTCTTCATATTGCTGTTTTATACGCATTTGGTCTTCAAAAATTGTCTTTGGAGGCAAAGGTCCAAGTTGGTATTTCTGTCCCTCCATGTTCAAAGAATAACGGTTCTTAAACCCATCATGCATTACCCTTCGATCATATTGCCATGGTCTCCCCAATAACATGTGACCAACATACATAGGTACCACATCACACCAAACATCATCTTTATATCTGCCAATTGAAAAAGAAATTAACACTTGCCGATTTACCTTCACAACACCACTATCATTCAACCATTGTAACTTGTATGGTTTTGGATGTTTAATAGTAGGTAATTTCAGTTTCTCCACAAGCAAGGTACTTGCCACATTTGTACAACTTCCACTATCCACAATCACATTACACAACTTGTTAGCAATCAAACAATGAGTATGAAACAAATTTTCACGTTGCTCACCATGTTCATTATTTTTACTTTGCAAACTAAATGTGCGTTGTACAACCAAATTTTCTCCACTAGCATACTCTACATCACTAGCATCTTCTAAATGTGGCATGTCATCTTCATCCTCTATCTCACTTTCTGATTCAACTGTCCCATCCTTCATGATCATTACCCTTTTGTTACGACATTCACGTGCCACATGACCATGTCCAAGGCACTTAAAACACTTAATGCCTCTAGTTTGATTAGGTTGATTCTCACCTCTACCCTTGCTGCCTATTTCATTTTTGCTTTTAGTTTCATCAATTTTAGGCTTAGCAATGGGTTTATCATCCTTTTTACCCCAATTCGGTTTCCAAGAAGAAGAAGAACCTGAATAAGGTTTTGAATCATACCTGATTCCTTTTCTTTTGAGTTGCCTTTCAATCTTCATGGCCACCCCCACCATGTCCTCAATCTCCATATAATGTTGTAACTCCACAAGATCAGCAATGATCTTGTTTAACCCACTCAAAAACCGAGCCATGGTGGCCTCACAGTCCTCCTCTACATTAGCCCTTATCATGGCTATCTCCATTTCTTTGTGATATTCTTCTACACTCATGGAACCTTGTGTCAAAGTTTGTAACCGTTGATGCAAATCCCTATAGTAATGGCTAGGGTCAAATCTCTTTCTCATGATTTGTTTCATCTCCAACCAAGTCTCTACGGGTCTTTCTCCATTTCTACGTCTGTTTTTACACAATTGATCCCACCAAACAATAGCATAATCACAAAATTCAACAGCAGCTAGTTTTACCTTTTTCTCTTCGGAGTAATTATGACATTCAAATATCAGCTCCACTTTTCGTTCCCATTCCAAATAGGCATCCAGATTGTTCTTCCCTTGAAAAGGAGGAATTTTCATTTTGATGCTGCCTATGTTTCGGTCCATACCATCAAAACATCCTCTCCTAGCTTGTCTTCTAGGATTAACGTCTAGACCAATGATGGTAGCTTGGCCATCATCTGTGTCTTCTCCACCATCATATACATCATTGACAAAGGCTGGTTGTCTTCCACGTCGTGGTTCTCTTTGCAATCTGGTAGTTGCTTCATCATGTCTTTCTAGACGATCTCCTACATCTCTCATCACTTTGAACATACGTTCAAATTGTTGCTGCATTGCTTGAATCACTTGATCATTTGAGGAAGAACTCACTTCTTTATCTTTGTTAGACATGTTTAAAACCTAAAAAAAAAAGTTAGAACAGCCTCACAATCACTCCCTCACATGTTTCTCTCAAAGAATTGATTCACACCACTCGTGTTTCACACAATTATTTGGCTTTTCTCGATACTAATCTCACCACTCTTGCCTTTTACCTCTCTTGTTTTGTTCTTTGGGTTCTTAGATTAACTATGGTCCTTTTTAACAAACAATTCAGATTATGGCAATTTCAACGGAGTGAAATTGGGTAGGTCTAAAAAAAACAAACAAAAGGTAGGCCACTTAAAGTAAACAAAGATTAGAACTGAAATATCAATTTCTCTCCCAAATAGAATTCTGTTTGTTTTGGTTAAGAAGACAATATTTAAATATTTCCCAAACCGAAACAAGAACGATATGAACAAAGAAAGATTTTTGGAATTTTGCAAGAATTCCTTGAATCGGCAATACTTTTTTTTTTATTGTCTTTTTTTTCTGTTTTTTTTTCTGCGGAAAACAAAGAAGAATGATAATAACCTCAAGAAGCACAACAATTAAGATGAATTATAGATACAATGCTATAAGATGAAGAATAAAAGAAAGTGAGAAAAAAAAACTAAAAGAACAATAAATAAATGGATATGCAAACCTCAAACTTGAGCCAACCTCTGATACCAAAATGATGGAAATCATTAACTTAGCAACCATACACCCCAATAGCGAAAGAGCTATGATACAAATGGAATGCAATTTAACACCTCCAACTAATTGAAAACAAACCCGATCGTTCAAGATTGAAGTAAGAGAAACTATTCTAATCACTTTATCAATGAAATGATGATAAAAGCTAATTAGAACAACACTTTGATTTCCCCAAAATGCCACAAACTATGAAGTTTGATAAGTTTAAAGGCAAAACAAAGATTTTGAGGTTGTTGAACACCACAAGCCGAATAAGCTTGATAAGTTCCAAAGTTCATGCAAGAACTTAAGAACAAAACACTCACAAAGTGCTCAAATAAGTTTATATTACTCAAATCTCTGCCTTACATAGAAAAAGCAGTCTTGTTTATATAGAACAAAGGCCAAGGACAATACAACACAAATATAACTGCCCATTAAATGTATAACCTCCCACTAAATGTGTAACCTCCCACTAAATGACATTTAGACCATGAATAATGGCTATAAAGTATTCAGCCTTTGTAACTCCTTATTCCTAATCAAAGAACACATGAACTCACCCAACACAAAAACCCAAACTATTCATAAAATAAGCCTACAAAACCCAACACAATTAAACCCAAACTAATAAGAAAATAAGCTCACAAAACCCAACATAATTAAACCCAAACTAATTATAAAATAGGCCCACAAAACCCAACATGGCCGAATGGCCTTTTATTCTTCAAGATAGGCTAGAATACTTCATTCTAACAAGCTGGACTCTTGTCTTCGGGATTTGGACTTGTTTGAAACATGTTAACCATTTTATACTCTTCTTGCATCCTTAAAACCTTGACCAAACCTTGACCAAATCTTGACTAGCTTGCTCCTTCCAAATGCTTCCCATTAAACAAGTTAAGGCTTCTTTCATCCTTTTAGCTTTAGCTCTTGTCATTGGTCCTCCATGAATGGATAAAGGATCTGGATCTTTTCCAACCTTAGCCAAATTGTGATCAACTGGCTGGTCCTCATCATCTTTGCATTTGTATTGACATGCATTATGTGTTGCTCTCACACACACTTGCATTTGATTTGTTATCCATGTATGCTTCATTGTTGTCTATGTGCATTCATAGTGTGGTTTTGTGTGTTGTTCGCGCTTGCACGATGGTGTGCTTGTCATAGCGCATTGAGTGACCATTTGAGAAGGTCATATTCTTCTCTTGGTTTGGTTATGTGGAGTAAGGTGTCTAGTTTCAAAAAGTGGATTTCAATGATTTAAATGTTTTTCAAAACTGACCTTTGTATGGTATTGTGACCATATCTTTTTATAAAATGATTCAAAATGAGTTTTGAAAATTTTTATATAAACTAGACACCCATGCCTTTCCAACGGTATATTATTCATAATATTTCATGACCGTTTGGATTGGTTTTGAAATATCCAAAGTGACCACAAAAACAGGGCATCTCTGTTGTTGTCAGTTTCTGACCTTTGGTCACTTAAATGGCCATAACGTTTTCTAATGACATGAAAATCAAATTTTATAAATTGGAGTAGAAAGTAGACTTCAATACCTTTCCAACGGTATATTATACAAAAGGTTTGAATGTCGTTTGGTCATGTTTTGGATCGCTTGAATCTCGGGCTGTTGCGGCTGCGCCAGTCCACATGCGCCATCACCAGCGCACTAAGTAAATTTTGGGCATTTTTCAAAATGATGTAGTTTTGTTCTAGGGCTCATATTTATGTCCCATCTTCTTCCTCACTCTTTTTTCAGAGCTTCCAAACAATTTTTTAGAGTGAGAAAGTATTTCCTTTGAGAGAGAAGCTCCAAGAGTTATTCTTTAACTCTCCAAACCCAAAACCCATCATCCTTCATGCATTATTGAGCATTTTTAGGCATGGGTCTTCATCATTCATGACTTGGTAAGTAAGAACAAACTTTTATCTTTGATTATTGTTCTTAAACTCCAAGAGTTCGTTTTTATTGCATAGGATTTATAGAAATCATTTTTGAATGCATATTTTTGTTGAATGATGACATGGTTGGGTTTGTATTTTGATAGCTTAATTGATAAGGTCATTTTTTCCTAAAAGCTAGGTCATAAACATTCTTGTGTGATTCATTCTTCATCTTTGATTGACTTAGTAAGTCGAACAAAAATCTCATCTTTGTCATTTGTTCATGTTTTCCAAGATGATGTTTTTATTGCATTTATTAGTTGATTAAATGCTAGGACTTCATTTATTGCATCTATTTATGAGTTCCCTTGCATGATTGGGTTTGTTTGTTGATAGCTTGAATTTAGGACATATTTGCCCTTCTTGCTAAGTCTATATGCATTGCATTTAGACATTGTTGATTAGGACTCATTAATTGCATTAAGTGATTGCATTATAGTCCTTGTCATGCTTGATGACAACATGTGTTGATATGGCTTTTGTGATAGCTTCATAGGATTGTTTGATCTATGTTTAGCTAAGCTTTTTGAACATGTCATTTAGCTCTTGATAAATAGGATTGCATATATTGCCATCACATTATCCTAGATAAGCATATAAGGTACCCTAGCCTTGTTTGTTGTTTGAATATCATCATATATTCACATAGGGTGTTTATCTCTTCATTGAAAAGAAGTAAGTCTTGCGTTGCATCCGGGAGTAGGTTGCTTCAAGCGTAAGAAAATTGGATTAGGTCCACTTAATACTGGGATTAGGTAGTGATAGTGGGTTTTTTTACCGGGAGTAGGTTGTAACTCCTCTATCATCAGTGGATTCGTTGTTTGAGTGTGGTATACTTAACAGCCCGTGGTTTTTCCCATTTGGAGGGTTTCCACGTATATCTCAAGTGTCTTTATTATTTCCGCACTTATTACACTTGTGGTATTTTTGTAACTAGATAGGCGCATTTTTGTAATCTTGACCTTTAATGAAAATTGAGTAAATTTGTTTAAAATCTATTCACCCCCCCTCTAGATTAATATATTATACACCATAATATTTGTTTCAAGGTAAAGTGTCGATCTTTAACTGATTTAAAGGTCCTCTTTTTACTAGTCCATTTATCCTGTCAAGGTTGATGTGGCCAAGTCTTAGATTCCATATATACATTTCATTATCAGGAGAAACCTTTTGTCATTTCGTTTTAGGTTTTTCAACTTTAAACATTTCAGTATAGAGTAGTGGTGTATAAATTAACGGTCTCAAAACATACAAGTTGTTTTTAATTAAACCAGATCAAATTTTCAATATGTTTATAGAAATAATAGCTGATTTATTACTAAAAGAAACTGAATAAAATCGTTATAATAACTTGGATACCGAAATCAAATTTCTAGTAAACCCAATAATGTAATAAACATTGTTCAATAAAAGAAAACAACTATTAAAAACTAGTCTAACTGCTCCCATAGATAAGCTGAAACGACATCCTCTAATCCGTGCATCAAGAAAGTCCATTCTCTAGCTCCGTCCAAGAATCATTCCACTGTAAAGAAAAACGAAAGTGGTTAGTACCCCTTGAATATACTATCCAAGGTGAAGAATCATTTTTCAGTGAACAAGATTCTGTGACAAGTAAATGGAAACACTTTGGACAATTCATTTTTCACTATCTTCATCTTTGAGAGCTCCTTGAGGTACTGTGGACAATTCCTTTTCCAGTGACCGACCTTGTTGCAATGGAAACACTTTCCTCTTACCTTGTCAGTCGTGGTGCTAATTTTCTTGTTTTAGGCTTAGCCTTATCCTTTCCAACAAACCTCTTCCTCTTCTTGGATCCAAAAGAATATGGTTCAACAACATTTGCCTCACCGGTCTTACATTTGTTGTCCTTTGTCATGGACTCACAGGTTGTGAGGTCGTTGAGCAACTAGATCAAACTAAACCTCAACTTATGTATGCTCTAGAGTTGCGTAGAAGATGGGATTTTAATACTTTTTTATAAAACATATATTTTAGCAACTCTATGAACCATGTACACTATATAAGAATAAACAAAGGTAAGATTTGAAATCATACCTACATGCTAATTCCTTCGTTCTTTCACTTCTTGAGATTGCATTCTAATTTGTACCACCGGATATTCGTCGCTATCTTCTAGGTTCTAACAAGTGAGTGTGGACACGTCACAAGCTTCAGAAGGCTGTATGAAAGTTGAAGAAACAACCCAAAACAACTCTTGTTTTTTTTTGTTTAAGGAATTTGGCCACTTGAATAATAAAGAACAAAAACCAAAATAACTTTTTTTTTGTTTTCTTTACATGGCCGCCCACTCTTCTTGTTTTCTTCTTGTCTTTTGTTTTTGTTGCATGTGTCTCATTTTATGATTGGATTATTTCGTCAATAAAATCACATTTGGGGTAAAATATTGTAAAGGGTAGATTAGGAGTGAAGATCTCTCATCATCAAGGCATTGGACCCCAAGTTTATAAAGGAAGGTAGATTACTTGACTCTATTCTTATTTGAAGAGATGTAGTTGCACAAACTCACTTGCATGGATTTTATTCTTGTTTACATGTATTTGAATGATGCATTTATTTCCATTCATCACACTTCACACTTGCACATTTTGCATATAAGTTAGTGTGTTGAGTTTGCTTGAAAAAGAGGAATTTCCTTATCACTACAGTGCAGATCGTTGGCTATGCACCTGCCTCTACCGCAGTCCCAACAACAGTTGGTTCCAAAAGTTACATGCTTGGGGAACCGCAGCCTTTGCTCTTGCCTGGCAACAGTCCCCATCGTGGTATTCACCAAGAGGCCTCTATTGCCTATGTCGTGTTCTGTGCTTCTGCATGCCAAGCAATTCTAGCCATGGTGTTTTATAGAGGGTGCACCGTTGCATGCACCGTGGTTTGGACTACTTGCCCGAGCCGCGGTCTAGCCAACGATAATGATAGGATATTGTTGTTGTTTTCAAAATGGTGTCATTTCGTCTAGGGCTCCATATATATATATATATATAGATTATATGTTCTTTCCTCTTCCTCGCCTCTTTAGAGCTTTATAATCCATTTTGTTTCATTCCTTTTAGAGCTTAGGAGAGACTTGCAAGGAAAGTTAGCATGAGAAAATTTTTACTATCCAAAACCCAAACACTCATCATTCATTCATGATTCAAGCATCATCTAGCTTCGTCTTGGATGTGTCTAAGCATGGGTCTTCATTAACATAGTTGACTTGGTAAGTAGAACACCATTCTCATCCATCTTTTTGTTCTTTCTTAACAAGAAATTTCTTCTATAACTTGTTTGCATCTAGATTAAGATTTTTTTTACAAGTTGAGAGTGTTGTTGATGTTTGGGACATCGTTGTATTGAGATAACTATTGCATCTAGGAATGTTTTGATTTCATATAGCTAAGTTGTATGCATGTCAAATAGCAACATGATATCTAGGAATATTTTAAATGTCATCATTAATTTATAGATAAGCATTTGATGTGTTGACCTAGCATTTGAGCATTTATAATATTTTTCATATTCACTTTAGGTTGCATATCTCTTTTTTTTAAGAGTTAAGTCTTGTAGTTATCTTCTGTAGAATACAAGCAAGAGCTGATTATTGCTATTAAAGTCCTGTGGGCAGCAAAAGCGGATTAGTAACCGTATAGGTGTGATGTGGTCAACCTAGGTTGTAATCATTTTTTCAAATAGTGGATTTGAGGGCTCGATTGGCTAGCTATTATGTAATCCCTTGGTTTTTACCTTATCGATGGTTTTCCACGTAAATTCAAGTGTTATTTACTTTCCACATCTTTACTTGAATTTATTGTATGTTTGTTGTGGGGTGTTTATTTATAGTAATATTGATTAATAAAAAATATTGGTAATTGATTCGATTAAAACCTATTCATCCCCCTCTAGGTTAATTAGGCACCCAATAAAGTTAATCTCAATTGGCATCAGTAGAGGTTCCTCGATATAATTAAGAGATCTAAGCTCTTTGTTTGTGTATCTTGCATTTTTGTATTTTTTGTCTCATTTCATTTGCATCTCAATCATAATATCCAAACACTATGAGTGAGAATGGTGGTGGATATGAGGGAGCTTCAAGGACAAGACCCCTTTGCTCAATGGGGTGAACTATGCCCATGGAAAGGTAAGATGAAGTCATACCTTTGCCAAATAGATGACCGTGCATGGATGGCAATTGAAGATGGGTACACTCCTCCAATAATGGCCGCCGATGATGGTAGTGAAGTCTCCAAGCCTAAATCTCAAAGTAGCACACAAGAATTTGAAGCTTCCAAGTCGAACAACAAGGCAATGCATGCCATCTTGTGTGCCATGGATGACAACCAGTACAAGTTTGAAACAAATATTATGGTGTGTTTAATATTAATCTAGAGGGGGGGGGGGGGGGGGGGTGAAAAGAGTTTAATCAAATTTTACCCAATTTTCGTTAATGGTCAATTAGACGAAAATACCCCTAACTAGTCACAATAATATCACAAGTGTAATAAGTGCGAAAATAATAAAGACACTTGAGATATACGTGGAAACCCTCCAAATGGGAAAAACCACGGGCTATTAAGTGCGCCACACTCGAACAACGAATCCACTGATGATATAGGCGTTACAACCTACTCCTGGTATATAACCCACTACCACTATCACTACCTAATCCCGGTATTAAGTGGACCTAGTCCAATTTGCTTACGCTTGAAGCAACCTACTCCAGGATGCAACGCAAGACTTACTTCTCTTCAATAAATAGATAAAAACCCTATGTGAATATATGATGATATTCAAACAACAAACAAGGCTAGGGTACCTTATATGCTTATCTAGGATTATGAGATGGCAATAAATGCAATCCTAGATATCAAGAGCTAAATGACACGTCAAAAAGCTTAGCTAAACATAGAACATGCAATCCTATGAAGCTATCATAAAAGTCAAATCAACACATGTTGTCATTAAGCATGGCAAGGACTATAATGCAATCACTATATGCAATCAATGAGTCCTAAACAATATCTAAATGCAAAGCATAGAGATTTAGCTAGAAGTTATCAATAACAACAATCCTAGCTATCACAAACAATCACAATGAATCAACAAATATGCTTACAATGTATTCAACATATACTTAGTATATATTCATGTGATTAAGACAAAGCATTTAGCCACATAATAAATGCAAGTCTTAAACCAATGTCTATCAATAACAAACTCAATTAGTTGTGTAGAGATTTTCTAACAAACTAATTGTCACAAAAACATCACATAAATATTCAAAAGCTTAACAAGTTGATTAATGAACAATCTATCAACCTAGTCAACAATGAATCACACAAGAATGTTTATGACCTACCTTTTAGGTAAAAATGACCTAATCAATTAAGCTATCAAAATACAAACCCAATCATGTTATCATTAACCAAATTTATGCATTCGAAAATGATTTCTATAAATCCTATGCAATAAAAACGAACTCTTGGAGTTTAAGAACAATAATCAAAGATAAAAGTTTGTTCTTACTTACCAAGTCATGAATGATGAAGACCCATGTCTAAAGATGATCAATAATGCATGAAGGATGATGGGTTTTGGGTTTGGAGAGTTAAGGAACCACTCTTGGAGCTTCTCTCTCAAGGGAAATATTTTCTCTCACTAAGAAATGGTTTTTAAGCTCTAAAAAACGAGTGAGGAAGAAGATGGCACATAAATATGAGCACTAGAACAAAACTACATCGTTTTGAAAATGCCCAGAATTTTACTCAGTGCCCTGGTGAGCTGCGCTGGTCAATAAGCGCCATACCAGCAGACACATACTGTCCAGGGGTGCTAGTGAGGTGCGCTTGTGGACAGGCGCAGCCGCGACAGCACAAAAGCTCGAGATTCAAGTGACCCAAAACATGACCAAACGATATCCAAACCTTTCGTATAATATACCGTTGGAAAGGTATGGTAGTATAATTTCTATTACAATTTATAAAACTTGATTTGGATGTCTATAGAAAAAGTTATAGTCATTTAAGTGACCAAAGGTCAGAAACGGACAATAACAGAGATGCCCTGTTTTTGTGGTCACTTTGGAGATTTCAAAACCAATCCAAATGGTTATGAAATATTACAAATAATATACCGTTGGAAAGGTATGGGTGTCTAGTTTATACAGAAATTTTGAAAACTCATTTTGAATCATTTTATAAAAAGAAATGGTCACAAGACCGTACAAAGGTCTGTTTTGAAAAACATTTAAATCATTGAAATCCACTTTTTGAAACTAGACACCTTACTCCACATAACCAAACCAAGAGAAGAATACGACCTTCTCAAATGGTCACTCAATGTGCTAAGACAAGCACACCATCGTGCAAGCGCTAACAATACACAAAACCACACTATGAATGCACATAGACAACAATGAAGCACATATGCATAACAAATCAAATTCAAGTAAGTGTGTGTGTGAGCAACACATAATGCCTGTCAATACAAATGCAAAGATGTGATCAATATAAACATGCAAGAAGAGTTATCAAAACATGAATGCACACTCATATAAACACACAACATATACGAAAAAGAAATATGCATGAGTTGTGAGTGTGTGCAACTATATCTCTTCAAAGCAAGTAAGCACAATAAATATACCTTCGGTGCTTCTTCTCTTGAGGTCTTGAGAGCCTAAGCTACCCTTACATAAAACCCCAAAAATGTGGTTTATTCACAATATAAGCCAATCAATAAATGAAGACTTTACAAAGTTGATTCAAACAATTACGAATGCTAAGGAGGCATGAGAGATTCTAGAGACGGCTCAAGAAAGAACCAAACTAGTCAAGGACTCCAAGCTCCAATTCCTTCAAATGTAACTTGAGACCATTAGGATGGAGGAGCATGATTGCTTCAATGACTTTCAAGTGAAGTTGATGGACAGAGTTAATCAAATCCATCAACTTGGTGTATTCGGTTAAGAGAAACAAGCAAAAGATTATAAGATCGCTTCCGGTAAGATTTGAGTAAAAAGTGTTAGTACTAGAGGAGAATAGTTACTACAAGAACGTGAAACAAAGTGAAGTCATTGGAAAACCCCTAAACCTATGCCTCTAAAGAAGCAAAAGAGCATTGCTTTGAAGATCTCTAAGGTTGAGCGGGAGGAGGAAGACTCTTATGAAGAAACGGTTCTCATGGTCAAAAGGTTCAATATGTTTGTCATGTTTGAGAAGAAAGGTCTTGAATTCAAAAGTCAATATTTGTAGAAGAAGATTCCTTTCAAAAAGATAAAGAAAACCCAAGAGAAAGACTTCAGGAAGGGCATTTAATGCTTTGAGTGTAATGGATATGGTCACATTGCTCTTGAGTGTGTTAATTTGAAGAAGAAGAAAAGGAAAGGAAAAGCAATGGCCGCCACAAAGAGTGATAGTGATGACTTGGAAGAGGAAGGAGGATCCTCGGATGATAAAGACCATGTGGCAAATTTCATTGCCTTTTCATCCTCTCTCAAGAGTGAGGAAGAATTAGATGACCAAGAGGAAAGAAAATAAATTGATGATGACTCAAGTGATGATAGCTCTTCATCTAACTCTACAAATGGAAATGTAGAGGGCATGGACCTTAAAGGATTCACTGAGCATTTTAAAAGCTCAAGGTTGAAGATGAAGAAGGAGGCTCAAAGACTGAAGAAGAGAATCTCAAGCTATCAACTGAAGTGATTCACTTAAATGGAGAAGTGAAGATAGCTAAAAGAAATGAAGGTTGGATAGAGAAGGAGATTGAATAAGCAAATTAAACTATTTCTAAGATTACTTCTAGCACGAAGAAGCTTGAACATATGTTGGGAGTTGGCAAGAAGCCAATTGATAAGAGAGGTCTAGGGTTTGAAGATGACAATGAGACCTCAACTGCAGGCAAGATGATGTTTTTCAAGAGCATAACCATCAAAGGTCCTCTTCCTCCTCAACATCCTAGAAAGAAAATTGAACTAGAAGAGTGCTATAAAAATTTCCAAGTTAAGGTGGCATTAAAGAGTCAAGCTCAAGCTTAACCAATGAGGACACATCAAACAAGCTTTCATCAACCTAAATATCACCAAGCAAAGAAGTAATCCATACAAGTTTAATCAAGGAATCAATCTTCACTAACTCAATAACCAAGGAACAGAAAACCGATCCAACCCCAAAGGCAAGCTCAAAGACATGGGAAATCCCCTTTGTACTCATAATGGAATGGTATTACCTGTTACTTCATCCCTACATGTTATTTTTGTGGTGTTGATGGTCATATTAGACCAAATTGCTTCAAGTTTATTAAAATGTGTAGAACCAAAAGCATGATTGAAAAGAATAAAGCTAGAGCTAAAATACATGCTACTAGGAATTTTAGAGCCAATGATTTCATGACCACTAGGAAAGAAAATGTCTCTTATAGGTGGATTAGAAGTAATGAATACATTTGCCATGTTGCTCAAATTGCCTTGATTGGAAACAAGAGTTTTTTTTGAATCTCCTTTCATGGAGGATGGTGGATTTGTCACTTTTGGTGATAGATCTAAAACGAAAGTCACAGGGAAAGGACTCATTTCCATTCTCGAATTACCTTCCTTTTCCAATGCTTTATTTGTTGATGGCTTGCAAGCCAATCTTATAAGCATTTCTCATCTTAAAGAAGATGGGTTATCGGTGACCATGTTTAATAGAAATGATTGCTCTATTTTGAAATCTAATGGAAAAACCTTGTGTTATTGGTATAATTTGGGGAATATGACATGTCAGTAATAGACTAGAATCGGAGGTGCCATGTCACAAAAAGTCAACAAGACTAAATCCACTTAAGATGACCGAAGAGAACTTCATAACATCAGGTTAGGGTTACCTGAACGATCGGGTATAAATAATCCATGTAAGATAAATAGATTGACTAGATAAGGATGATCCGGTCGGGAATATCCAAATGATCGGGTCAAAGCCCGTGGTCAGGATCAAACCACCGGTCAGGGAAAATGAAGTTTGGTCGGGATTGGCAGATGGTCAGTTGATTGAATCATGAACAACGTCGAATTATGACTCAAACATGTAGAAAAAGAGTCTGACTACAAGGAATCTGGAAACATAACATGATAAGGAAATATACTTCCATATAGATATAAGAGTCCAGATTAGGTAAGAGACCTAATACAACCGAAATATAATCGATGTGAAATGGAAAGAAGATTAGAACCACTCCAATAAGATAGAGTTTCTTTAAAATAATTGAACTTTCCTTGTACATCAAGGATTAAGGTTTTACGCATATATAAATAGACCCTAAAAACACCCATGAAGGGGTTAACATAATAAATAGTTTACAAGAGTGCAAAAGAGTTCGACTGTGCAACAATTCAATTACAGTGAATTCTTCTCGCCGTCATGACGTTTCCTCACCTTGGGGTTTTACCACATAAAATCTTGCACCTTGTTTGTGAAATTGTACAAACGTTATTAAATTGCCTTAAGCTAACCTAGAGGGGGGGGGGGGGGGGGGGGGGGGGGAGGGGAGGAAAGTGAAAAGGTTATTACACCTTTTCTCAATCCCTTGAAAACAAACTTATGTTTGTCCCACTAGCTCTCTTGAGTAACAATACTTTTGAGATAATAAAGCATATATGAGTAACCAATATGAATTATCAAACCAAGTATTGTCAAACAAGCTTACAAGTTTCTAGTGAAAGAGATTAACAAATAAAATGAAAAACTAACAATACTTGCATTCCCAATTTTGTTTGATATATACAAGTATTTTTACAAGAATGATCACATACAACTATACACAAAAACATATACAAAGATATTTAAAACTTTGATTAATTGAAGTGCTTATGAATCACATATTACAATAATCTTGTTTTTCAAGGTATCTAAACATGAAGATTGTAAACAAGATATAAACATACATATACAAATATATGAGAGGGACAGGAACAGTTGACACATTATGTTTTTACGTGGTAAAACCTTCGTAGAGGAAACATCCACGGGTTGAATAAATCCATCGAGTACTTTTATTATTGGAAAGTAGATAAGAAATTTCTCAAAAGTGACCAACAAATGACACACTTTCTATTGGACTCTATATCTACCCAGGGGATTAGAAATTCCTCAAAAGTGATCAACAAATGACTCACTTTCTATTTGAGTCACTCTAACCAACACCGTTAAGAAGTTGGAAATTCCTCAAGAGTGATCAAAAAATGAATCACCCTCTATTGGACTTCATCACATCTTAATATCCCTGGTCTACCAGTGTTAAAGTATGCTTTCTATCCAAGGCACCCATGCCTCTAGAAAGTCTCTCATGCTTGATTATCTATACCACATGTCTCAATCAAGACTTATTGCTTAGTTATTCGTACCACATGTCCTAGCCAAGACTTCATGCCTTTTACAAGGACTTCCTAAATATGATCAATGAATGTATAAATGCAAACAAGCGCTCAATATAGAATATGATGATCAAACATATCCTATGGGAACTAGAGATATGCATTAAAAATCAAAGACAAAGGTTGTCTAGTTACTAAGCATGAATGTTAATTCTAGAACATGTGAAAACACTAAAAATACATTTATCATCTAGAATCATTCGTGTGTCTAAAACTTGAATCAAAGCATATACATTTAGCACATATTAAAAGTTTTAGTAACTTACACAAAAGACATTCTAGAATCGTATGAAAAAGTCAATGAAGTTTGTCTAGCAAAGTCCTAGAGCATATTTCATTCAAAATATTCAATTAAAGTTAAAATAGCTCTAAGACTTCAATCAAATGTATTATTTCTAAATATATTCAATTAAATTAACCAAAAAATATATAGAGAATATTTTTTTTTTCAAAAATCAATCAATCAAAGTTCACAAAATAGTCCTAGGTTTAAACCTAGCACAATACAATCCCAAACGTGTGAAAACATAGGTAAAAAATCAAAGCCTAACTCAACACGTAAGATTTCAAATGAATTTAATCTAGCTTCAAAAGAGTCTAAAACTCTAATTAAACCTTATACAATATACATACATATATTGAAGAAGAAAGCTCAAGGTGATTGAACACATTTAAGAACAAAACACAAGATAGAATTTCAATACATGGATAAATAATGTGCAATCCCGTTTTTGTGTGTAGTGCCACCAAAAAACGTGATAAAAAACTTCTCAAACCTTCTTGAAATTGATAGAGAACTGAAGGACGAACACTCTCTGATTAGAATCACTCAAAACAGAGTTCAAATGAAAAAGATATAGTGTTTTGAAGGTGAGAAAAATTGAGATAATTTTTTTTCAACATTGAATTCAAACTCTTTTCTTAGAATGAAAATGAGAAAGGTAAGAGATATATAATTGAGAAGGAAAGAAAGAGGGAAAAGGTCTAAAATTACCCCAAGCCACTTCCCAACCTGATATGGCACGTGGGCATCTCGGGGGAAGTATGGTTTCTTGCCCGAGATGGCCACACGCCATCTCGGGATAGAGGTCTGGTGGCCATTTGGCAGCCAACTTTCTCCCTTGCGCTCCTCCGTATTATTTGACCATTCTCCAGCCTCTGAACATCTAATTTGAATCCTTTTATGGATTAAACTTAGGCCATAAATTATGAATTTGATTCGATATACAAAGATGAAGACAATCCATGCAATAGGACCAGAGAGTTTCATAACTCTTGACTCGGAACTCGAAATCAAATGTATGAGTAACCAAAATGACTGGAGCTCAGTAAGGAATGATATAATACCAAATTCAAGTCCAAGGTCCATGTTACATAAACATATAAACATACAAACACATATCACACAAGAATGTTGTTTCCTAGACATAGTCCAAGTACATGTAATTTCAAAAACTAGTCAATTTAGTACAAATGCATGAGCATTCAATATCAAGTTTGTTATTGTGTTATACAAATTGAGCACAATGATGCAGGGACACATATGAATGCAATGTGTATGCGTGTCTAAGACTTGTAAGAGAAATGAGGTCTTAAATATACCTTTGTCGAACAATGAAGTACACTTCTCTTTGAAGACTTGAACTTGTTTGATATGTTGCCATATCTTCTTTGAAGCTTGAATCATCATCAATCTAATACAACTAATCAATATAAGTGAAACATTGTTTTGATATGGAATTAAAGTCAACACAAACCAAAAACCTATTAATCTCCCTCAAATTCCATATCAAGACCGCTATACATACACTAAAAACTATTACAAAGAAGTTTAGTCACTATGAGTTACAATGGTATACAATCACTTACACACTCCTAGACTAATCTTCAACAAGTCTTGAACTTCAACATAAACCAAAAACCTAATAGTCTCCCCCTTTGGAAAATTCCATGTCAAAACCCCTATAGATAGAATAAAAACAATTACCAAGAAGAATGGTCACTGTGAGTTACTATGATATACGATGACATATACACTCCTAGACTAAACTTCAACAAGTCTTGATCTTCTCTTATAGCCGCCTAAAATCAACTTAAAACACAATGCATTTCAAAGAGAAAAAAACACATAAGGCAACATATAATTTTGGCAAGAATTCAACATTTAAATCCCAAATAGATAAGATCATGTATCTCTACCTTTATATATGCCATCACAAAATATTCTTATCAAAGTCAACACAATATTACATGGCATAAAAGTTCAAGATTCAACATAAAACTAAAAAAGAAACAAATCAAATGAGAGACTACAAATCTCCCCAAGTACATATATCGGATAGAAAGAAACTAATCAAGCTAGCACATAGCACATCTAATTTCTCCATCTAAGCATATAATTTCTCCCCTTTTTTGACATGAAATGAAGCCAAAAGGATAAGAGAAGAAATGCACCTCATGGTCATCCACTAGCTACTTGTTTCATCAAAGAACTTTTAGCGGTTGGTAGATCTCTCATATTGCTTTAGAGATGGTCTCTTGCTTGTAGAAATACTAACCTCCAACTCTTGAATTCTTGTATTTTGTTGAGCTACCCTTGCCTTGAGTTCTTCAATCTTCAATTTTGACTCCTTAACATCTTTCATCAATTGAGTTACCCAATTCGGATGATAACTTGTGCTAATCACATTGCTTGCATCTTGATCCAATGTATTACCAGCCTTTCCCTTGTTCTTGTACGACATAAAAGTTGTAAGGAAAAAACGGTTCAAAACGCGGTAGAAGCGTATAATGAGGTTTGGTGTATTTTAAAAATTTTCCCTTTAAAAGAAAGAACATTAACCCTAGATTAATTGATATATATATATATATATAATATTAAAAGTGTCGTACCTTTATCTTGTGACGATTGAACAAGCGTTGAATTGAATCTGTAAGATCTTCCAATTCAGTCACGAATGTGAATCACCTAGGAGTGTGGGCTCCTTTTCTTTTGATTGTATACCTGAGGATGGAAAAAAACAAAATCTCTTTCTTTGTTAGTCACAATAATCCTCCAAGAAGAAAAAAAAGAACGTACTGTCGCTTGTGAATTTTTAATCAATTTGATTGAAACGCGCGAGAACCTAGATTCGATGTTGTTCACAAAACCTTTTAATGTAAAGGCTACTAGTGCACTATTGAATACAAAACGTTCTTTCTTCCTTTTCCTCTTTGCCGAATTTTCACACACCAATCTTTAGAGTTGGAAGAATTTATCTAGAGCAAGATCCGAATTCTCTACACATAAAATTCTCTCTTGGCCGAAATTTCTCTCCAAGAAATGGAAGTGGCCGATATTTTTCTCTCTAAAAATTATGTTGGCCGAATTTAACACAATCATATATATAGTGGCCGAATTCTTCATCCTTTTAATTTAGGAGACCAAATCCTCTCCTAAGAAGGATTTACTTGGTGGGCAAGAATCCTTTCCTTAGGAGGATTTACTTGGTGATAGAGTATCCTTTTCAAAGAAGAATTCTTTTCTACACCAAGACACCTAATCCAACTCAAATAGTGTATTTATTCAATAACCAATTATTGAATATAATTAAATTGTGACTAAATCAAAAACTTCATAATTTGACCAATTGTCAATTAGAGTCCGAATAGAAATCAAATACTTCCTAATTTGACTAGATAAATAAATTCCTATTATTTATCTACCTATCAAATATAGTATTTGATACTTATCATATTACCAACAATACTATGAATCTAGGAGACCATCTCATACTAGGAAAAAGATTTTGACTTTTAATTAAATAATTAATTAATAAATAAGTAAATAAATTTTCATTTAATTAAATAATTAAATGAAAAACAATATATAAGGCTATTCTACAAGCCCTAGCCGACCAAGCCTATACGTGGGCAAAATATTGTTTTTCTTATTTTATTAAATCCATTGGACTTAAATAAAAAATTCCACATGTGAACTAGACCCATTCTTACTAAAAGAAACAAGTCCACATGCCTTAATACAATTCTAGATGGACCCATAAATTGGTCCGATAGAATATATCAAGTGATCCATGCAAGTTCGTGTGGATTGGGGATCTTGACGAGCTATCTAAATTTAAGCTCCAATAAACAAAACCTAATCACAATCAACAAATGATTCACTTAGGCCCGATCGTTTTATTTTAGTTCATTCCACTAAAGAACTAAAATTGAACTCTTAAAATAAAGATAGAATAAGTTAATATTGCTCATTCATACCCTAGACAATCTTAATGGAGAAAGTGTATCCTCGTGAAGAATATCAGTAATCGCCAATAGCTCATAGACCACCTATAGCTCTCCAAGTACTATATTTACTCATATGATGACATTTTGAACTTGGATATTTTGATTTGTCCAGAAGCCATATTTCAATAGACACCATTGAAAACTTATCGTTAAGATTTAATATCCAATAGCTCAAAGCATTCATATGATGATATTCTACTCTCATTTAATAAATGGAGCCAATATGTCCATATATATATAAATGAAGTCCTCTATCGATTAAAAATGAATACCACCAAACCGTCAAGGATAGACTATGCTATATAATTGTACTCATTGATAGCTCAAATGATAACACTTGCAACCATAAGTCCATAAATTATCTAAGGATTGAGATAGACTCTCCGATTGTCTTCAAGTGAAAACTTTTATCCGTTGACAGTTCTAGATAAAATATTTTACTGTGATCCTATTCAATGCAACTAGTTCACTAGATTCTTTTACCCAAAGACACCACACTTCGATGATTTTAGACTCATCATAACACATTTGATCCCACTCAAATACTAACAAAAGAATCTACAACTATAACAAGGTAAAGTTGCCCAACCTTTATCTTAAGTTGTGAATATTATTCAAGTCTAACTAAAGAATTGTGTCTACCTCATACATATCCAGATGTACGAACAATCCTTCTTTTCTTATAGTCTTTTGACCTTATGATTATTTACTTTGGACAATTATAATAATTAAACTATAAATGCTATAAGATTTGTTAAACTAGAAATCCCCTTTTTTAATATGAAAAGATTGTCAAATACATTATTACACTCCTGTTATCGAGCATAATCCCAATAAAAGTCACACCTCTATCACTACACATTTCTAAGGGAGGTAAGAGAATATCTTCCTTTTGTGTCTTCACACCATGAGCAATACACAATTGTGTGATAAATCCCAGTAGTGCCAACTTTCTGTCCAATCTTATTATTAAATCCGCACTATCTAGATATGACATGTGAATCTCTCCAAGGTTTATGGGTCGATTTGTCACTAAGGTATGTACACTCTTGATTTTTTCTTTATTTAGCTCGGTAATGTTTGAAGAACCTACAAGATTAGTACATGTAAAAGATTCCAAAAGGCACTCACCTTAGTCAACTAACCTTGACTAATGCATGCTCGATTCTTCCGTTCAAAGGTAATGTCATCACAAAGAGTTTGACCCATAATATTGAGATTTTCTACTACATTCACATCAAGAAAATCTAACTCAATATTATTGGGCAATCCAAGGAACTTATCAATGTTCTCCGAGTTGACTCTAAAGATGACACCGCATCTAAATAGGTAGCACGTTCCTTATACTCATGATAGAATTCCCTAACAATACTATCATTGACCATTCTGAGCATGCTATCCTAAGAGCCCTAATTTCTATCAATTAAGCTTTGATGGACATAAAAACCTACACACTTACTCAAGTAAATTCCTCTTTCTTGAAACAACTTCTTGGTTCCCATAACTCCTAAAAGATTCACCTTAGAGGACTTGGATCCCTTAGAGGATGACTTGGACTTCTCTTTGGGTTTAGATGAATTGCCACTTTTAGTAGTCTTAGTTCGTCCAATGACCTTGTGTAGAGAAATACTAAACACATAAAATAAACATGAGTAGAAACAACCGAAGCATGTGGAATTGTGTTAAGGCATGTGGACTTGTTTTTGTAGTAAGGATGTGTCTAGTTCACATGTGAACCTTTTATTAAAGTCCAATGGATTTAATAAAATGGAAAAATAATATTTGGTCCATATTTATATATCTTGAGCGGCAAGGGTCTATATATTAGCCTTATATATTGATTTGTATTTTATTATTTAAGTAAATGGAAATTAATTAATTAATTATTTAGTTAAAAGTCAAAATATTTTTCCTAGTTGGAGAATGTCTCTAAGAGTCATATTATTGTTGGTAATATGATAAATATCAAATAGTATATTTGATAAGTAGATAAATACAAGGAATTTATTTATCTAGTCAAATTAGGACGTATTTGATTTCTATTAAAACTCTAAATTGACAATTGGTCAAATTTGGAAGTTTTGATATAGTCACAATTTAATTTATATTCAATAATTGGTTATTGAATAAATATACTATTGAGTTGGATTTAGGAGTCTTGGTGTGGAAAAGAATTCCTCTTTGAAAAGGATTCTTTGTCACCAAGTAAATCCTCCTAGAGGTAGAATTCTTGCCTACCAAGTAAATCCTCTTAAGGAGAGGATTTGGTCACCTATATATATTCCTATAGAGGAATTCAGCCAAGATAATAATTCAATACTCTAGAATTCGTCCAAGGCTTGTTGGTGACTTGAGAGAAGTTTTTTTTTTCTTAATTTTTCTTATATAGTTAAAAAAACAAAAATTCATCCAACCATTTTATGATGAATTCGGCCAAGGAGAAAGGAAAAGGGGAACCTTTTTATTTTCGATAGTACACTAGTATCCTTTACATCAAAATGGTTTTGTGTACAAAAGTTGAATCTGGTTCACGTGAGTTTCAATAAAAAAGATTGATAATTCAAAAGTGACAAAACGTCCTTTTGTTTTCTCTTGGAGGATTATTATGACTGACAAAAGGAAAAAGATTTTGTTTGTTTCCATCCTTAGGTATACAATTCAAAGAAAGGGAGTCCACACTCCTAGGTGATTCACGAGAAAAAGGTACGATACTTTTAATATACGTAAAATAATCTAAGGTTAAGGTTCTTTCTTTTTAAAGGGAAATTTTTTAAAATATACAAAACCCTAATTTTACGTTTCCACCGTGTTTTGAATCGACATTTCCTTACAATATCTTTTCAACTTCTCTATGCTTTTTAAATATTTCATCATTTTTACCTAGAATCCTTTGAGTAACCGTCTCAAACTCATTTGCTTGAAATTTGATCAAATCATCCTTCTTTTCAACCTCACTCAAAGCTTGATTTCTATCCTTTTCAAGACTCTCCACTTTAGTCAATAGCTCAAGATAGGTTGGTTTAGAACTAGAACTCTCTTGATGATTTGAATCAACTTCCTTGTTTAAAGATGTTTGACAACCTTCTTCTAGCATGTTGTGAGAGGCCGTGAATGCACCAAAGTCGCTAACTAACTCTTCCTCACTTGAAGACTCTTTACCAGAGCTTTCATCACTCCATATGGCCACCATAACCTTACCCTTCTTGTCCTTATTTGTCCTCTCATTTGGACACTTCGAAGCATAATGACCAAAATTCTTACACTTGAAACATTTAACTTTGTGATTGCTCTTGGCTTGACCACTCTTCTAATTCTTTAAAGATGATGATTTCTTGACTTCCTTCTCTTTAGAAGATTTGCCACTTGGCTTGGCATTTCTCCTCACAAACTTTCTAAACTTTCTAACCAATAATGCTATCTCCTCATCATCATCTTCACTATCCTTATTGATGACTTTGAGAGCTACTCCCTTGCTCTTAGCTTTAGGTTTCAAGCTTGCCTCATAGGTTTGAAAAGATCCTAGCAATTCGTCGACACTCATGCTATCAACATCCTTGCTCTCTTCAATAGCCATCACCTTAGCCTTGAACCGTTTGGGAAAAGATCTTAAGATCATCCAATTAAGTCTCTCTCCGGAGATTGGCAAACCAAGTGATTGGCATTGACTGGCTATGCCCAAAAGCTTAAATTGGAAGTCATCAAACTTGTCTTCCACATTCATTTGAAACATTTCAAATTGAAATGTAAGAATTTAGAGCCGAGATTTCCTCACCGCCTTTGTTCCCTTATTGTCACTTGAAGCCCATCCCAAGCCTCTTTGGTGGTCTCCAAATTTTGGATATAGGAAAATTGCCTACTACCCACTCATCCAAAAATGGCGTTCACGGCTTTATGATGTCTTTTAGCGGACTCAAATTCATTTGTATTCCATTCGCTTCTTGGTTTAAGAACTATAGATCCGTCATCAAGCATTTTTTTAGGAGGATGGTAACCTTCCCCGACCGACATCCATGCTCGGTCATCTATAGATCTGATGTAAGCCTTCATCCTTAATTTCTAAAATCCATAATTATATCCTTTAAGAAGTGGAGGTCTAGAGTTCGATGCTCCTTTAGACATTGTCTCCTCATGAAGATCCATTGCTCCAAAAACCTAACAAACAACCGAGCTTGTAGCCTAGGTCTCGTTAAGTTCCATCTAAATACCTGCTCTAATACCAAATGAAATTGAACAAACGCGGTTAAATTGCCTTAAGCTAACCTAGAGGGGGGTGAATATGTTATTATACCTCTTTTCAATCCCTTGAAAACAAACTTATGTTTATCTCTCCAGCTAGCTTGAGTAACAATACTTTTGAGATAGTAAAGCATATATTGATAACCAACATGAATTATCAAATAAAGTATTGTCAAACAAGCTCACAAGTTGCTAGTGAAAAGATTAACAATACTTGCATTCTCAATTTTGTTTGATTTATACAAGTATTTATACAAGAATGACCATATACAACTATACTCAAATGCATATACAAAGATATTTACAACTTTGATCAATTAAAGTGCTTGTGAATCACATATTACAACAATCTTGTTTTATAAGGTATCTAAACATGAAGATTGTTAACAAGATGCAAACATACATATACAAATATATGAGAGGGATAGGAAGACTTGACACATTATGTTTTTACGTGGTAAAACCTCCGTAGAGAAAATATCCATGGATTGAATAAAACCATCGAGTACTTTTATTATTGGAAAGTACATAAGAAATTTCTCAAAAGTGCCCAACAAATGACACACTTTCTATTGGACTCTACATCTACCCAACCCTATTGGTAGATTAGAAATTCCTCAAAAGTGATCAAAAAATGACTCACTTTCTATTGGAGTCCACTCTAACTAACACTATTAAGCAGTTGGAAATTCTGTAAGTGTGGTTAACAAATGACTCACCCTTTATTGGACTCCATTGCATCTTAATATCCCGGGTCTGCCAATAATAAAGTCTACTTTCTATCCAATACATCCATTCCTCTAGAAAGTCTCCCATGCTTGATTATCCAGACAGCATGTCCTAATCAATATTTCTTGCTTAGCTATCCGGACCACATGTCCTAGCCAAGACTTCATACCTTTTACAAAGACTTCCTAAATGTGATCAAAGAATTCATAAATGCGAAACACTCAACATAGAATATGATGATCAAACATATCCTATGGGAACTAGAGATATGCATTAAAATTCATAAACAAAGGTTGTCTTGTTACTAAGCATGAATGATAATCTAGAACATGTGAAAGCACTAAAAGTACAATTATCATCTAGAATCATTCACATATCTAAAACTTGAATAAAAGCATATACATTTAGCACATATTCAAGGTTTCAGTAACATACACAAAAAACATACTAGAATCGTATGAAAAAGTTAACTAAGTTTTTCTAGCAAAGACCTAGAGCATATTTCATTCAAAATAATCAATTAAAGTTGAAAGAGCTCTAAGACTCCAATCAAATGTTTTCTAAATATATTTAGTTAAATGAACCTAAGACATATAGAGACTATTTTTGTCAAAAATCAATCAATCAACGTTCAAAACATAGTCCTTAGTATAAAGCTAGCACAATACAATTGTAAACATGGGCAAAAATTCAAAGCCTAACTCAACATGTAAGGTTTCAATTGAATTCAATCTAGCGTCAAAAGAGTCTAAGACTTAAATTAAAATTTATACAATATACATACATATATTGAAGAAGAGAGCCCAAGTGATTGAACACATTTAAGAACAAACACAAGATATAATTTCAATACCTTGAGAAACAATATGCAGTCCCATTTTTGTGTGTAGAGACATCCAAAAATGTGATCAAAACTTCTCAAATCTTCTTGTAAATGATAGAGAGCTGAAGGACGAACACTCTCCAATTCAAATCATTCAAAACGGAGTTCAAACAAAAAATATATAGTGTTTGGAAGGTGAGAAAAATTGAGAGAAAATTTTCTGCACATTGAATTCAAACTCTCTTCCCACCTTGAGATGGTGTGTTGGCATCTCGAGGGCAGAAAGGCTTCTTGCCTGAGGTGGCCACGTGCCATCTCGGGATTGGGACTTCATGGCCTTTTGGCAGCCGACTTCCTCCCTTGCATTCCCCCACGTTCTTCTACCATTCTCCGGCCTCCGGCCTTCGAATTAGAATCTATTTACAGATTACAAACCGAGACTCTCTCACGCATATGGACAACTATGAAATTTAGACCAGAAATTATGAATTCAACTCGATATATGAAGACAAAGAAAATACATACAACGGGACCAGAAAGTTTCATAGCTCTTGACTCAGAACTTGAAATCAAATGTATGTGTAACCAAAATGACTGGAACTCAATAAGGAATGATAAAATACTAAATTCAAGTCCAAGGTCCATGTTACAAATGTTGGAATCCCATTCACCAGTCGTACAGTAGAAATGGGTTTTAAATTTTTTTATACAGATCGCGATCTTTATCTGGGACCAGTGAACTTTTGATCGTAATTATTTTCGGAACAAATACATATAAAAATTATTACACTAATAAAATATATATGTAAATACAGGAAATTGTAATCAATAATAAAAAGGAATATTAAAAGAACCATACCAACGTTTGGAGGCTCCTTCACTTTTTCGATATTCTCCTAGTCTGTACCACTAACCTTCCTCGCTATATCCCGGGACTGGTAACTGCGTGTGGGCGCGTCACGGTCTCAGGAACTTAGAATGGAGGATGTAGAGAAAAACGAACGAAGAAACTCTTTCTTCTTAAAAAACAAACTATCTAGAACACTTCTAGTAGTTAAAATAAAAATAGTTTATTTTTATTATTTTTTTCTTTGTGCAATGACTTGCACACACAAAAAACAAAAGTGGTTTTTTTTCTTTTTGATTAATACGTTTTTACAAAAACACCAAAAAACCACCTAGTGCCTTTTGTCTATATATATGTATAAAAGCTAAGCTGTGCTATGCGCATCACCTTCCATTTTTTTTATATATATTTTAAATAATATATATCATATATATATAATATTTAAATTAAAAAAAAACTGATCAAATCTAATTTGATTTTTAAAAATTTTTAAATAAAAAATATCTCATATCTTATATTTGATTTTATTTGAATTAAAACTATTTAAAATAAAAAATAAAATATTTAATTTTATAAAATAAAATAATCATATGATCTTATTTTATTAAAAAATAAATATCAACATACACCCTCCATTTAGTGATTAATAATATAAGTAAATAATCTCATTATTTAAGTTATTTAATCACCAATATCCATTAATTAAATAATCTCATTATTCAATTAATTTTTGAATAAATACGTGTCACTTTCGTAACACAATTAATTGGACAATCCAATTAATTAACCGTGACCCTTGTTACCTAAATCGATCGGGCTAGCAAGGGCATCTAATAGACCCACAGTATTTTGAGCTCTAATAATCCTCGGAATCATTAATTAAATTCTTTAATTAATATTCCTTGATTATTAACTCCGGTGTTATTACACTAAAAACCCGAAGCTGCACTCTCTCAACTCCAGACGTTTTTACACAGACCGATACAACTCGGTGTCCATCAATATAGCTATTACATATGGTGTGAACCTCCACAGTAGTTCATAATTAGAGCTGGGTCATAATATCCGTTATACCTCTCTAATTACATATATCCTTTAAGTACCATTGATTCTCTAAGGGATAATAAATCCTATTTCCTCACGGAATTAGGAGATCGCTCATATTGTCCAAGCCCCGAATCAACCCTTAAGGGAACTACCATCTACTTCTCACAAGAAGGAGTGGATTCCACTATTGTGTACAAACCTTCCCAGTCACAAGCCAAATCGCAATCCCAACATATGGAGTATATTGATTAGTAAATGCATCTGACCTCACTCATGGTATATCAAAGACCACGATCTAACCTGAAGGAGTCGATAAGACACTTAGGATTAAGATCACCCACATATAGCCATAATTAGTTGATATATATGAATCTCATCGGTAAACGGATCTTGGTGTGAGATTCATATAGATCATGACCCAGTCTTATATGATCACATCATACAAGGTGTCTCCATTCCCATATCTTATATGAATTATTCAGGATAGAATCACTGTACATTACGGAATTGACCGCAACTATAGATTAACCACAAATAAAGTACCAGCTTTATTTGCTATCTATGGACTCTTTAGATTGCACGTCTCTTACTCTATCCATCCATATATGACACTCATATACACAGTTCGAGATTACATCCGGCAATCAAGGATGTTAATACGTACACAAGTTTATAAAATAAATAACATAACAAGAATGAATTGAACCTTTCTTTTTATTTACTTCATAAATCCATTTACAAATTACATGCTTGGGGCATAAACCCCAACAATCTCCCACTTGCACTAAAGCATGTAAGGCATGTCTCGTAACCTTAGACCATCTAGGTGACCCGAAAACACTTTAGCCGGTAAGGTCTTTGTAAATGGATTGATTGTCTTGTGAGGCTATCTTGGTGACGATCACATCTCCTCTCTGCACTATCTCTCTGATGAGATGATACTTTCTCTCTATATGCTTCCCCCTCTTGTGGCTTATTGGTTTTTTGGAATTACCCACTGCACCATTGTTATCACAATAAAGTGTGATGGGCTTATCCAGGTCTGGAACAACTTCCAGATCACTCAAGAACTTACGGAGCCAAACAACCTCTTAAGCAGCTTTATAAGTAGCTACATATTCAGCTTCCAAGGAGGAGTCAACAATGCAAGATTGCTTGATACTTCTCCACACAATGGCTCTACCACCCAGGGTGAATACTGATCCGGATGTGGATTTTCTAGAATCTTTGTCTGAATGAAAATCAAAATCCGTGTATCCTAACGGGATCAAATCCTGTTCGGAATACACTAGCATATAATTTCTCGTTCTCCAAAGATACTTGAGAATAGTCATGACAGCAACCCAATGATCAAATCCTGGGTTGGACTGGTATCTGCTGACTACTCCCACTGCATAGCAGATGTCCGGTCTTGTGCATAACATAGCATACATGAGACTACCTACTGCTGATGCATAGGGAACACGTCTCAAATCCTCAACTTCTTGAGGTGTCTTAGTACACTGTTCCTTAGATATATGAACTCCATGTTTGGAAGGTAAATTACCTTTCTTGGAGTTCTGCATCAAAAATCGCATAAGAATCTTATCGATATATGATGCCTGAGACAATGCTATAAGTTTGTTCTTACGATCCCTTATAAGTTGGATCCCTAGAACATAACTTGCCTCTCCTAAATCTTTCATTTGGAATTGGCTAGCCAACCACCCCTTTACATCAGACAACATTCCCTTATCATTCCCAATGAGTAGGATATCATCTACGTCTAGGACCAATAAAACTACTTTTCTATCAATGATACGCTTGTAGACACAAGGCTCATCGATGTTCTGCTCGAAGCCATAGGTTTTGATCACATCATCAAACCTAATGTTCCAAGATCTAGATGCTTGCTTAAGTCCATAGATGGACCTTTGCAGCTTGCAAACCTTTTGCTCTTGATATGGAGACACGAATCCCTCTGGTTGTATTATATATATGCTCTCATCAAGATTGCCATTCAAGAATGCAGTCTTGACGTCCATTTGCCAAATTTCATAATCGAAATAGGCAGCAATGGATAAGAGAATCCTAATAGACTTAAACATGGCTACTGGCGAGAAGGTCTCTTCATAATCGACTCCCTCATTCTGGGTATAACCCTTGGCCACTAGCCTTACTTTAAAGGTCTTTACCTTCCCGTTTACTCATCTTTTTGAGAAACTAATCATATATCTCACCATTTCCATTAGGGTTCTATTTCTCCTATTCGCTACACTATTTTGCTGAGGTGTACCGGGAGCTGTGAGTTGGGAAACTATCCCATGCTTGACCATGAAGTCTTTAAACTCTTGGTCAAGGTACTCACCTCCACGATCCGATCTTAGTGACTTGATAGTCCTACCTAATTGATTCTCAACTTCAGCTCGGAATTCTTTGAACTTTTCAAATGTTTCCGACTTTCGTTACATCAGGTAGACGTATCCGTATCTTGAGTAGTCATCTATAAAGGTGACATAATACTCATAACAACCACTAGCTTTAACATTCATCGATCTGCAGACGTCTGTATGTATAAGCTCTAGTGGTTCTTTAGCTCCAGTGGTTCTTTAGCTCCAAGCTTTTTTCCAATAAAAGGTCTCTTGGTCATCTTACCTTCCAGACAAGATTCACAGACAGGTAAGGTGCCAACCTTTAACTCACTTAAAGGTTTGCCTTTTACTAATCTGTCTATCCGGTCAAGATTGATATGACCAAGCCTTAGATGCCAGAGATACGTGTCATTATCTAGAAAAATCCTATGTCGTTTAGTTTTTGATTTTTCAACCTTAAACATTTCGGTGTTGAGCAGTGTAGTATGTATTAACGGTCTTAACACGTACAAATTGTTTTCATTAATTCTTGAAAAAATATTCAAACCATTCTTTCCAATAATAACAGACTTATTATTAAAAGAAACAGAATATTTTTGTTCTAACAACTTAGAAATGGAAATCAAATTCCGTGTAAATCCAGGAATATAAAAAACATTGTTTAATAAAAAAAAACTATTATTATTACAAAATTGCAATCTTATTGCTCCCACTGCTTTGGCCGATACAACATCCCCGACCCCACATGCATTGAGAAGGCTCCCTCCTCTAACTGTGTCCAAGAATCAGTCCAATGTAAAGAAGAACAAACATGATTAGTGGCCCCTGAATCAACCATCCAGGGTGAAGAATCATCTTCCACTAAACAAGATTCAGGAACAAGTAAATCATATTTACCTTTCATCTTTTTCTTCTTGGCTACCTACTCCAGATACTGAGGACAGTTCGTCTTCCAGTGCCCAACCTTGTTATAATGGAAACATTTTCCTTTGTCTTGGTCAATGGAGGTTCCCTTCTTTTTGCTTTGGGCTTTCCTTTTGCTTTCCCAATAGTCCTTTTCCTCTTCTTATTATTAGAGGAAGATGGTTCATCAACATTTGCCTCAACGGTCTTGCCTTTGTTTTCCTTAATCAAGGACTCAAAGGTAACGAGCTCATTGAGCAACTGTGTAAGACTGAACTTTAACTTGTTCATCCCGTAGTTTTTTTTAAACTGATCGAAACTCTTCGGAAAAGTTATCAGTATGATGCTCACCTGACTGGGTTCGTCAATGGCTCTGCCATTGACTTCTGCCGTGTTGAAGTAGGACATCATGCTCAGGACATATTCCCAAACTGACGTTCCTTCCTTCATACGAGTGAGCATAGTGGAACGAACAGCTTCATGTCGCTTTTGCTTGGAGGGCTGCCCGAACATAGCTTGTAATGACTCCATGATTTTGAATGCTGAAGTCATTGCTTTGTGCTTTGTGACAAGCACATCTGTCATAGATGCCAACAGATATGTTCGGGCCTTCTCATCAGATGAGACCCATCGCTGGTATGCCTCACGAATAGTTCGTGTTGCATTGGCAGTAGGCGCTGGAGGACATTCCTCCGTACGCACAAACTTGAGGTCTTTGGTACCAAAATTGCATTAATATTAAGTTTCCACTTTGTGTAGTTATCACCAGTTAATTTGTCGTTTACGAGAATTTGAAGTAATGCAGAAGACATTGCTGAAATAAATAAAACATTCATTCAATCATTTATTTAAAACAAGTGCTTGCTTTGGTATAAATTTAAACATGATGCATGAACATGTTTAACGAACTAGAACTACCCTAAAAAATAGTTACTATACCACGACAATCCAACATACCACAAAAAAGTGCCGCTTTAGGGTCGGTCAAATGTTTGCATGTTGGACCGAGACATTCTCAATCAAATGATATTCTAGAATAACTCTTATTCCATATCATTCAACCATCGTTTATTCGGTCAGGTTTTTAATTAACAAACTTAATCAAAACCTTCGTGAGTGTAACCCACCATTTCAGATCTCACGAGCTTAACTCGAGAATTGCCGCCTTAGGGCCGGTCAATCCCGAAATACCCTCAGAAATCCTATCCATTAGGAAGTCAACCTTGGTATTGACCTTTGTGGAAACCCTCCTTAGGGAGGATGAAAGCAAAGCCGTCACGAGGCCCTACTCGGATCTCACGGTGTTGAACTAATGATGTAGTCCGCGGGATATATATGTCATATATCCCTCTCCCACTCAATGTTTTAAAACTAGGGTTTTCTATTATCCGTTAATGCACCTAGACTCTACATGATCAAACGGCTAACTTTAATCAAGTTATCTAGTGCATTAACCAATTTATTATTAGAAGCAAGTTCTAATTAACTAATAAATTATTAATGATTTTTAACAATTAAAAATCTAATCTATTAGTGAATAATCTAAGCCTTTGTAAACTATTTACCAAGCTCAGATTATTATGAAAATGTTTACCAAGTTTTAACTATTAAAACTCTAATACAATATTCGGCTCATTTATAATAGGCAATTAATCAAATTAATCCTAATTACTATAAATGACCCTATTAATCTAACTTATTAAACTCTTTAATAACTAGATTAATATTAATGACAATTACCAAGTTTTTTAAGAATTAAAAAACTAATCTCATTTTCATAGCCAGTTTATGTATTTACCCATTTAAATCACATTAAAAAAAATACATAAAATATCGGGCTATGATGCATGTATGACATATCAAATATATTTGTGTAGGCACATCTAATCTAAATGACATACGTATGCATGACAATGCTTTTTATCATCACATAATATAAAGCATACATGAATTGACGAGTACTGTGGATTATTTAACCAAAAAAAAATTGGAATCTAAAATTACAAAAATACCCCCAAGGCATTCCTTGGTCTTCTTGTAATTTCCAAGTCTTCCAGTCTCTTTAGGTCACTTCGATTCATCTCATGAATCTTTCTTCGCGATTTTTCCAGGTCTTTAACATAGGTTACAATTTTTATTTTTATTTTTTACAATACAATAATAGAAAAAAAATATAATAAAAAAAATTATACAACCCATAAACCCTAAATCCACAGTACCATATAATTAACGATCAATCATGTTTTTGTAAATTAAAAAAAATTAATATACATACAAAAACATCATACAGTCAATTTAAATCGTGTCTACACAATCATACATACAGGAGCATCGAAAAAAATTTCCTATTCTGAAAATAAATTTGGCTCCGATACAAATTGTTGGAACCCCATTAACCGGTCGCACAGTGGAAATGGGTTTTAATTTTTTTTATACAGATTATGATCTGTATCTGAGACCAGTGAACTTTTGATCGTAATTATTTTCGGAACAAATACATATAAAAATTATTACACTAATAATATATATATATATATATATATATATAAATACAGGAAATTATAATCAATAATAAAAAAGAATATTAAAAGAACCATACCAACGTTTGGAGGCTCCTTCACTTTTTCGATATGCTCATAGTCTGAACCACTGATCTTCCTCGCTATATCCCGGGACTGGTAACTGCGTGTGGGCGCGTCACGGTCTCAGGAATTTAGAATGGAGGATGTAGAGAAAAACGAACGAAGAAACTCTTTCTTCTTAAAAAAAACTACCTAGATTAATGCGTTTTTACAAAAACACCAAAAAACCACCTGGTGCCTTTTGTCTCTCTCTCTCTCTCTATATATATATATATATGTATAAAAGCTAAGCTGTGCTGTGTGCAGCACTTTCCTTTTTTATAAATAAATAAATAATATATATCATATATATATATATATAATATTTAAATTAGAAAAGAACTGATCAAATCTAATTTGATTCTTAAAAATTTTCAAATAAAAAATATCTCATATCTTTTATTTGATTTTATTTCAATTCAAACTATTTAAATTCAAAAATAAAATATTTAATTTAATAAAATAAAATAATCATATTATCTTATTTTATTCAAAAATAAATATCAACATACACCCTCCATTTAGTGATTAATAATATAAGTAAATAATCTCAATATTTAAGTTATTTAATCACCATTATCCATTAATTAAATAATCTCACTATTTAATTAATTTCTGAATAAATACGTGTCACTTTTGTAACACAATTAATTGGACAATCCAATTAATTAACTGTGACCCTTGTTACCTAAATCGATCGGGCTAGCAAGTGGACCTAATGGACCCACAGTATTTTGAGCTCCGATAATCCTCAGAATTATTAATTAAACTCTTTAATTAATATTCCTTGATTATTAACTCCGGCGCTATTCCACTAATAACCCAAAGTTGCACTCTCTCAACTGCATATGTTTTTACACAGACCGATACAACTTGGTATCCATCGATATAGCTATTACATATGGTGTGATATTCCACAATAGTTTATAATTAGAGCTGGGTCATAATGTCCGTTATACCCCTCTAATCACATATATCCTTTAAGTACCATTGATTCTCTAATAGACAGTAAATCCTATTTCCTCACGGAATTAGGAGAGCGCTCATATTGTCCAAGCCCCGAATCAACCCTTAAGGGAACTACCATCTACTTCTCATAAGAAGGAGTGGATTCCACTTTGTGTACAAACCTTCCCAGCCACAGACCAAACCGCAATCCCAACATATGGAGTATATTGATTAGGAAATGCATCTAACCTCACTCATGGTATATCAAAGACCACGATCTAACCTGAAGGAGTCGATAAGACCCTTAGGATTAAGATCACCCATATATAGCCATCATTAGTTGATATATATGAATCTCATCGGTAAACGGATCTTGGTGTGAGATTCATATAGATCATGGCCCAGTCCTATATGATCACATCATACAAGGTGCCTCCATTCCCATATCTTATATGAATTATTCAGGATAGAAACACTGTACATTACGGAATTGACCTCAACTATAGATTAACCACAAATAAAGTACTAGCTTTATTTGCTATCTATGGACTCTTTAGATTGCACGTCTCTTACTCTATCCATCCGTATATGACACTCATATATATAGTTCGAGATTACATCCGGCAATCAAGGATGTTAATATGTACACAAGTTTATAAAATAAATAACATAACAAGAATGAATTGAACCTTTCTTTTTGTTTACTTCATAAATCCATTTACAAATTACATGATTAGGGCATAACCCCAACAACAAAAACATATAAATACACAAACACATATCACACAAGAATGCTATTTCCTAGACATAGTCCCTATACATGCAATTTCCAAAACTAGTCAATTTTGTTCATTCAATATCAAGTATGTGAATGTGTTATGAAAGGTTAGCACAATGATGCAGGGACACATATGATTGCAATATGTGTGTTTGCCTAAGCCTTGTAAGAGAAATGAGGTCTTAGATATACCTTTGTCAAACAATGAAGCACATTTCTCTTTGAAGACTTGAACTTGCTTGATAGGTTGCTATATCTTTTTTGAAGCTTGAATCATTATCAATCTAAGACAACTAATCAATAAAAGTGAAACATTGTTTTGATATGGAATTAATGGCAACACAAACAAAAAACCTAATAGTTTACTTATTTATTTCTCTCAATTCGTAATTTGGTTATCAATTCGTATTCACCTGTTCAATGCATTATCAATTTAACCTAATCCAAAAATCACCGTTAACAATTGGCGCTATAAGGAAATGGAGAATTTAACTCTTATAAAAAGCTTGTGGAATAGTAATATGGCAAACAACAGAGATGAAAGTCATTCTCCACATGATGCTGACACCCCAAGTGGTGCCAACAACCCTGGTTTAGGAAATACCAGTGTCGCCAGAGGAGGCTTACCCTCCAGATCCCTAGCTTCCACTAGGGAAGACATAATAATATAAACCGAGGCCATTTCTGGAGTTTTTCTAGATGCATTTTGATAGACACAATAAACCCTGTAGAGAGTCTGAAAACGCTGCTAGACAAAAAGTCAACATAACAGCCACCGAAAGTTTTACCTTGGCTTATCAATTGTCTACTTCGATGGTGGCTCTAGACCCTAAGATACTTTCGAGATAGTGGCCATGACTCCAGCAGCTCTACATAATTTTGACTGAGATATAGTGGATCATCATGAAAGGAGGGAGAGTTACTGAAAGAGGAACAACTGTCAAGATGACTAGGATCTTAAAGAGCATGGAAGTTGAGAAAATCTAGAGGTAGAGGAACGAATGGAGTCTAGTTTATAGGGTGACTCAGGGAAATATTATAAAGAGGAAATAAGATATGGTTGGGAGGATAGATATGGCGGCAGTAGGCACAGATCCAGATCAATTTCGACTGATGAGGATTTTCCACCTAGAAGGCATAGAGAAATAACTCTAGCAGTTAAGTACAATCTCCATTATAGCCAGGTCACTGGGCGAATTTCTAAGGATCCCTATGGCCTTACCATTTGTCAGAGATTCGATGAGCACAAAGAACTGGAGGGTGAACGAGAAGTTCTGCTGAGGAGAATAGAAGGCCGGGAGTGAAAGCAGGGTTGAGAGAATCTGTTGATTGGTAACTCCAACAGTCCATCGTTGTAATCCATAAGGCAAACTCATCTTTTAGAAAAGTTTAGGATGCCACATGTGAAGCAATTTAAGGCCAACACCGATCCTCATGGTCATGTCGAAAGATATAAGAGTGCGATGGCACAATATGATTATGACGATGCATTTATGTGTAGAATGTTCCTTCAGAAGTTGGGGGACTAGGGGTCCAGATGGTTTGGTGGCGAAACCTGTGGACCGATCAGGAACTTTAAGGCGTTAATACAGGCTTTTATGGGGAACATCTAATGCAGGAAGTTGATATCCATCATATCAACTATGAAACAAAGAAAGAATGAGAAATTGAAAGACTACCTTACCAGGTTCTCCCAGGAAGTGTCGGAGGTTCAAGATCCCAACGATGATGCAATAGTGTCTACATTCATCAACAGCTTGCAACACAACCAGTTGTCACTTAGCCTAAGAGAGAAGGGATCGACCACTTATACAAACATGATAAATGGTAGGGAAGGATATGCGATAATAGAAATGGAACATATAACTCACAGAGGAGAGCTCATACATGGTGGCCGACTAGAAAACAACCAGAAATCTAAGGATGGCAGTTCGATGGGTAGCAACAAGTGGGATCAAAAAAATATTTCAAGAAAAAAGGGTCGTAAAGACGAGCATCAGAGGAACAATAGGTCTTTCAAGAGGCAATACACTAACTACACCCCTCTGGCTCGAAAGCAAGAAGAGGTACTGGCTGTAATAGAAGACAAGAATATGTATAAGAGGCCCATAAAGCAATCCAATTTTGTAAGGAGGGACACCTCTAAATATTGTTGGTTCTATCGGGAGAATGATCATGAAACTTCCAATTGCTACCAAATGAGAGATTATATCGAGAAGTTAATTAGAGAAGGACACTTGAAAAATGTAATTTTGAAGGATGGCAACGATGGTTAGAGAGACCCCCCGATGAATGAACAGGACAGAAGAGACAACCTCAAAAGGAACTTTGAATAAGGAGTGATCCATACCATCTTTGGTGGGCTGTGTACAGGGAAAAGCAAATGGGACAGAATGTCGGAGGTACAAGAGGTGATTAATGGTCAGAAAAATCTGGTGGAAAAATCTGGTGGTAAACTCAGTTGGCCTTGACCAAAAGAAGCTTAAACAAGGTTGGGACCATATAATTTTTATCAAATCAGATGCATATGGGCTTGAAGTCTAGACCAAATGATACAATTGCGGTGTCTATCCATATTGACCACCGGGAAGTGAGAAGAGTGTTAATAGACAATGGGAGTTCAGTGGACATCCTGAGCATTAGAGTGTTCGATCAGCTAGGCCTGCTTAGAAAAGATCTGCAGGGACAATTAAGTTGCTCATGGAAATCAAGAATTATCCATTTCAAAAAATGGTATTGTAGGATTTCGTTGTCATAGACGTCTAGAGCTGGCCCTACAACACTTTATTGGGAAGTCCATTCCCAAACCTTGTTTAAGTTGTGACCGTAACTTACACCCTGACCATGATGTTCCCAACTAAGGCGTGGGTCGGTATAGTAAAAAGCTACCAAGAATGGGCAAGGAAAGCAAATAGCGGTATATAAGGACAAGCCAGAGTCAGTCCCAGCTTAGATAGATTTCCCCAAGGAAGTGGATTACCCAAAGATGGGTGAAGGGGAAGCTAGTGCGTAAACACCAACCCACTTTGACCTCAACCCAAAAGAGATACCTATAATCGCTTTTTCAGTTGTTAAGAAATTACAAATTCAAACGATATTTATAAAATTGTTCCTACACAATGTGCTCTAAAGTTTTGAAATCTAGTAAAGCGGTAAGCCAGGGTATCGTCCACATAGAGGTGTTATCCGTCGATTGTCTCTCATTTTAGTGATTATTGAAAGCAATGTAAATAAGAACATGGTAAGGGTGAGAATTTTTAGTATTATTCCCAATAGCAAGAGTGTAATAATGCATCTGACAATATTTTCTTATTAATAAAGATCCAATGGATTTAATAAAATAAGAAAAATAATATATGGCCCATATATATGTGTTGGGTGGCAAGGCTATTTTGAATAACTTAGTTATATTATTTTTATTTTATTATTTAATTAAATGGAAATTAAATAATTTGGTGTTTAATTAATTATTTAATTAAAAGTCAAAATCTATTTCCTAGTAGGAGATGGTCTCCTAAAACTATACTATTGTTGGTAGTATAATTGAAGTTAAAGACTATATTTGATAAGTAGATAAATAAAAGGAATTATTTATCTAATCAAATTAGGAAGTCTTTAGTCTTGTTGTAGGATAGAATTCCTTTTTGAAAAGGATTCTTAACCACCAAGTAAATCTACGTGAAAAGATTCTTAACTACCAAGTAAATCCTTCTTAGGAAAAGAATTAAGTCTCCTAATTATATTCTATGAAATTTAGGCCACCTATGTATATAAGAGGAGTATAGAATTCCTTTTAGATAATGATTCTTAACTACCAAATAAATCCACCTAAGGAAAGGATTCTTGCCAACCAAGTAAATCCTTCTTAGAAGAGGATGCATGATCCTATATATATAGGTTTGGAAATTTCGGCCAACTCTAATTAATTGCAAGAATTAATTTCGGCCAAGCTTGGGATTTTCTAAAGAGAGAATTCAGCAAAGCAAGAGAGAATTTTAGGGGAGAAAAAAATTGGTTTTTACTCTGGTCAAAATTCAACCAACTCATAGAGATAGTGTGAATTCGGCCAAGAAGAGAAAAATGGGAACGCTTTTGTTTTCGATAGTACACTAGTATCCTTTACATCAAAAGAGTTTTGTGTACAACATCGAATCAAGGTTCACGCGAGTTTCAATCAAATTGATTGATAATTCACAAGTGGCCGGACGTTCTTGCTTTTTTCTTGGAGGATTATTGTGACTAACAAGGAACAAGATTTTGTTTATCTCCATCCTCAGGTATACAAGATAAAAAAAGGGAGCCCACACTCCTAGGTGATTCACGTTCGTGATTGGATTGGATGATCTTGCGGAATCAATTCGATGCTTGTTCAATCTGTAAAAAAACATTTAACTGGTGATAACTACACTAAGTGGAAACTTAACATTAATGCAATATTGGTCACCAAAGACCTTAAGTTTGTGCTTACGGAGGAATGTTCTCTAGCTCCTACTGCCAATGCCACATGAACTGTTCGTGAGACGTACGATCGATGAGTCTCATCTGATGAGAAGGCTCGAACATATATGTTGGCTTCTATGACAGACGTGCTTGTCACAAAACATGAAGCAATGACTTTAGCATTCAAAATCATAGAGTCATTGCAAGCTATGTTCGGGCAAGTCTCCGAGCAAAAGCGACACTAAGCCATTCGTTATGCTATGCTCGCTCGGATGAAGGAAGGTCCGTCAGTTCGGGAACATGTCCTGAGCATGATGTCCTACTTCAACACGACAGAAGTCATTGGCGGGGTCATTGATGAACCCAGTCAAGTGAGCATCATACTAACGACTCTTCCGAAGAATTTCGATCAGTTTAAGAGTAATTACGGGATGAACAAGTTAAGATTCAATCTCACATAGTTGCTCAATGAGCTCACTACCTTTGAGTCCTTGACTAAGGACTGTAAGGGCAAAACTGATGAGATTAATGTTGCTGAAACATCTTCCTGCTCTAATAATAAGAAAAGAAAGATGTCTACTGGAAAAGCAAATGGTAAGCCCAAACCCAAGAAAGCCCAAAGCAAGAAGAAGTCCAAGAAAAGTAAATATGATTTACTTGTTCTTTAGTCGTTTTTAGTAGAAGATTATTCTTCACTCTAGATAGTTGATTCGGGGGCCACTAACCATGTTTGTTCTTCTTTACAATGGACTGATTTTTGGACACAGCTAGAGGAGCAAGCCTTCACAATACGTGTCGGGTCAAGGGATGTCGTGTCGACACGAGTAGTGGACGTAATTAGATTACGTTTTTGTAATAATTATATATTGTTGGACAATGTATTTTATATTTCTGGATTTACATGGAATTTGATTTCTGTTTCTAAGTTGTTAGAACAAAAATATTTTGTTTCTTTTAATAATAAGTCTGTTATTATTGGAAAGAATGGTCTGAATATTTGTTCAGGAGTTAATGAAAACAATTTGTATGTGTTAAGACCGTTAATACATACTACACTGCTCAACATCGAAAATTTTAAGGTTGAAAAAATAAAAAACTAAACGACATAAGATTTCTCCAGATAATGACACGTATCTTTGGCATCTAAGGCTTGGTCATATCAACCTTGACCGGATAGTCAGACTAGTTAAAAGCGGACCTTTAAGTGAGTTAAAGGTTGGCACCTTACATGTTTGCGAATCTTGTCTGGAAGGTAAGATGACTAAGAGACCTTTTACTAGAAAGGGCTTAGAGCTAAAGAACCGCTAGAGCTTATACATACAGACGTCTGCGGACTGATGAATGTTAAAGCTAGGGGTTGTTATAAGTATTATGTCACCTTATAGATGACTACTCAAGATACAGATATGTCTACCTAATGCAACGAAAGTCGGAAACATTTGAAATGTTTAAAGAATTTTGAGCTGAAGTTGAGAATCAATTAGGTAGGACTATCAAGTCACTGCGATCGGATCGTGGAGGTGAGTACCTTGACCAAGAGTTTTAAGACTTTATGGTCGACCATGGGATAGTTTCCCTACTCATAGCTCCCGGTACACCTCAGCAAAATGGTGTAGCGGAGAGGAGAAATAGAACCCAAATGGAAATGGTGAGATATATGATTAGTTTCTTATCATTACCAAATTCCTTTTGGAGATATGCATTACAAACAGCGGCATACATTTTGAATGTAGTGCCATCCAAATCTGTTCCTAAAACTACCCTAGAGTTTAAGAATAGTTTTAAAGGTAGTTTGTGGCATTTCCGCATATGGGGGTTTCCAGCACACATGCTGAAGAGCAGAATTGGAAAGCTAAGCTCCAAGTCTTTTGTCTCCTTATTTGTAGGATACTCCAAGGATACCAGAGGTGGACACTTCTATAGTCCTGAAGACAACAAAGTATTTATATTGACAAATGCAACGTTTCTTGAGGACAATTACATTAGTGACCATAATACTTGTTCCAAGATTGTATTAAATGAGTTGGAGCCTTGTGAGACTAGTTCTTCATCAACAAGAGTTATTGATCCATAAACAATTGAGAGTCAGATAGTTCCTGATCAGGATACACTACCACCAAGACGTAGTGAGAGGGTTGTGAGACAAACTGAATGCTATTTAGTATAGGTGAGGGACAAGGTGTTGTCTCTACTGATAGTGTGGATGATCCATTGACATTTAAGAATGCAATGGAAGATCCTGATAAAGAGGAATGGCTTAAAGCCATGAATCTCGAGATGGAGTCCATGTACTCTAATTCAGTCTGGGATCTTATAGACTTACCAGATGGGGTAAAACCCATAGGGTATAAGTGGATCTACAAGAGAAAGAAAGGAGTAAACGAGAAGGTAGAGACCTTTAAGGCAAGGCTAGTGGCCAAGGGTTATACCTAGAAAGAGGGGGTCGATTGTGAAGAGACCTTCTCACCAATAGCCATGTTTAAGTCTATTATGATTCTCTTACCCATTGCTGCCTATTTCGATTATGAAATTTGGCAAATGGACGTCAATACAGCATTCTTGAATGGCAATCTTGATGAGAGCATCTATATGATGTAACCAGAGGGATTCATGTCTCCAGATCAAGAGAAAAAGGTTTGCAAGCTACAAAGGTCTATCTATGGATTTAAGATAGCATCTAGATCTTGGAACATTAGGTTTGATGATGTGATCAAAACCTATGGCTTTGAGCAGAACGTCGATGAGCCTTGTGTCTACAAGCGCATCATTGATAAAAAAATAGTTTTCTTGGTTCTATACGTAGATGATATCCTACTCATTGGGAATGATGTGGGAGTGTTGTCTTATGTAAAAGGCTGACTGGCTAGCCAATTCCAATTGAAAGATTTGGGAGAGGCAAGTTATGTTCTAGGGATCCAACTTATAAGGGATCGTAAGAACAAACTCATAGCATTGTCTCAGGTATCATCTATCGATAAGATTCTAGTGCGATTTTCGATGCAAAACTCTTAGAAAGGTAATTTACCTTCTAGGCATGGAGTTCACTTGTCTAAGGAACAGTGTCCTAAAACACCTCAAGAAGTTGAGGATATGAGATGTGTACCCTATGCATCGGCAGTAGCTAGTCTCATGTATGCTATGTTATGCACGAGATCGGACATCTTCTATGCAGTGGGAGTAGTCAGCAGATACCAGTTCAACCCAGGATTGGATCATTGGGTTGCTATCAAGACAATTCTCAAGTATCTTTGGTGAATGAGAGACTATATGCTAGTGTATTCCATGCAGGATTTGATCCTGTTAGGATACACGGATTCTAATTTTCATTCAGATAGCGATTCTAGGAAATCCACGTCTAGATCAGTATTCACCCTGGGTGGTGGAGCCATTGTGTAGAGAAGTATCAAGCAATCTTGCATTGCTGACTCCACCATGGAAGCAGAATATGTAGCTGCTTGTGAAGCTGCTAAAGACGATGTTTGGCTCCGTAAGTTCTTGAGTGATCTGAAAGTTGTTCCAGATCTGGATAGGCCCATCACACTTTATTGTGATAATAGTGGTGCTGTGGCTAATTCCAAAGAAATAAGAAGCCACAAGAGAAGAAAGCATATAGAGAGAAAGTATCATCTCATTAGAGAGATAGTGCAGAGAGCTGATGAGATCGTCACCAAGATAGCCTCACAAGACAATCATGTTGATCCATTTATGAAGACCTTACCGGTTAAAGTGTTTTTGGCTCACCTAGATGGTCTAGGGTTACGAGATATGCCTCACATGCTTTAGTGCAAGTGGGAGATTGTTGGGGTTTATGCCCTACAGATGTAATTTGTAAATGGATTTATGAAATAAATAGAAGGAAAAGTTCAATTCATACATGTTGTGTTGTTTATTTTATAACTTGTGCATATATTTAACATTCAAGATTGCCGGATGTAATCTCAAACCGTGTATATGAGTGTCATATACAGATGGATACAGTAAGAGAAGTGCAATCTAAAGATTCCATAGATAGCAAATTAAGCCGGGTACTTTATTTGTGGTTAATCTATAGCTGCGGTTCATTCCGTAATGTACGATGTTTCTATCCTGAATCATTCATATGAGATATAGGAATGGAGGCACCTTGTATGATGTGATCATATAGGAATGGGCCATGATCTATATGAATCTCTCATCAAGATCCGTTTACCGATGAGATTCATATATATATATATATATATATATATATCAACTAATGATGGCTATATGTGGTGATCTTAATCCTGAGTGTCTTATCTACTCCTTCAGGTTAGATCATGGTCTTCGATATACCATGGGTGAGGTCGGATGCAGTTCCCGATCAATATACTCCGTATGTTGGGATTACGGTTTGGCATAAGGCTGGGAAGGTTTGTACACAATAGTGGAATCCACTCCTTCTTGTGAGAAGTAGACGGTAGTTCCCTTAACGGTTGATTCGGGGCTTGGACAATATGAGCGTTCTCCTAGTTCCGTAAGGAAATAGGATTTATTGTTCATTATAGAATCAACGGTACTTAAAGGATATATATAATTAGAGGGGTATAACGGACATTATGACCCAGCTCTAATTATGAACTACCGTGGAGGATCACACCATATGTAATAGCTATATCGATGAACACTGAGTTGTATCGGTCTGTGTAAAAGCGTCTACAGTTGAGAGAGTACAGCTTCGGGTTTTTAGTGGAATAACATCGGAGTTAATAATCAAGGAATACTTATTAAAGAGTTTAACTAATGATTCCGAGGATTATTGGAGCTCAAAATACTGTGGGTCCATTAGGTCCCCCTGCTAGCCCGATCGATATAGGTAATAAAGGTCACGGTAAATTAATTAGATTGTCCAGTTAATTGTGTTACAAAAGTGACATGTATATATTCGGGAATCAATTGAATAATGAGATTATTTAATTAAAGAATGTTAATAGTTAAATTAATTAAATAATTAGATTATTTAATTATATTGATAATTATGAATTATTAATTAACTATTAATTGGAGGGTGATAGTAGATATATGGATTTAGGTGAAGATAAAATAATAGGATTATTTTATTTTACTAAATCATTTATCTAAGTATTTGAATTTAAGTTTAAATTTAAAATACTTAATATCATTTTTAATATATTAGATATATTTGAAAAGGATAATTAAAAGATATATATATATAAATTATAATACAAGAGATTGCATTGGATGGAAATTGGTATGTGCACATATATAAGTGTTTGTATAGGATACAAACAAGGATATTGATGAGGACCAGCCAGTTGATCACAATTCGGCTAAGGTTATAAAAGATCCAGATCCTTTAACCATTCATGGAGGACCAATGACAAGAGCTAAAGCTAAAAGGATGAAAGAAGCCTTAACTTGTTTAATGGGAAGCATTTGGAAGGAGCAAGCTAGTCAAGATTTGGTCAAGGTTCTAAGGATGCAAGAAGAGTATAAAATGGTTAACATGTTTCAAACAAGTCCAAATCCCGAAGACAAGAGTCCAGCCTTGTTAGAATGAAGTATTCTGGCCTATCTTGAAGAATAAAAGGCCATTCGGCCATGTTGGGTTTTGTGAGCCTATTTTATAATTATTTTGGGTTTAATTATGTTGGGTTTTGTGAGCTTATTTTCTTATTAGTTTGGGTTTAATTGTGTTGGGTTTTGTGGGCTTATTTTATGAATAGTTTGGGTTTTTTGTGTTGGGTGAGTTCATGTGTTCTTTGATTAGGAATAAGGAGTTACAAAGGCTGAATACTTTATGGCCATTATTCATGGTCTAAATGTCATTTAGTGGAAGGTTACACATTTAGTGGGAGGTTACACATTTAATGGGAGGTTATATTTGTGTTGTATTGTCCTTGGCCTTTGTTCTATATAAACAAGGCTGCTTTTTCTATGTAAGGCAAATATTTGAGTAATATAAACTTATTTGAGCACTTTGTGAGTGTTTTGTTCTTAAGTTCTTGCATGAACTTTGGAACTTATCAAGCTTATTCGGCTTGTGGCGTTCAACAACCTCAAAATCTTTGTTTTGCCTTTAAACTTATCAAACTTCATAGTTTGTGGCGTTCTTGCATGAACTTTGGAACTTATCAAGCTTATTCGGCTTGTGGCGTTCAACAACCTCAAAATCTTTGTTTTGCCTTTAAACTTATCAAACTTCATAGTTTGTGGCGTTTTGGGGAAATCAAAGTGCTGTTCTAATTAGCTTTTATCATTATTTCATTGATAAAGTGATTAGAATAGTTTCTCTTACTTCAATCTTGAACGATCGGGTTTGTTTTCAATTAGTTGGAGGGTGTTAAATTGCATTCCATATGTATCGTAGCTCTTTAGCTATTGGGGTGTATGGTTACTAAGTTAATGATTTCCATCAGATATATATATATATATATAAATATAATAATAATAATAATAATAAAAAACGTTGACTTTTTGTTAATCGCACAACACAAGTAGAATTGATATAAATATATACATGAGAAGCCAAATAGGGTTTTTTGTGTGAAAAAAGTATGTGCAGGCGTTATATGTATATATATGAGCAAGCGTGTGGCAAAGATTTAAAAAAGAAAAAAAAAATTGTTTTTTTTTGTGTACCTGATATAAGCTGTTGGAGATAAAAGAATTATTTTTGTGCAAGTGTGTACATTAAAATAACACCAAAGATTGAAGAAAGAGTTTCTTCAAATTTTCTCTACATCCTCCATTCAAGTTTCTGAGACCGTGAAGTACCCACACACAGTTACCAGATCCGGGAGATAATGAGGAAGATCGAGTGGTTCAGACAAGAGCACATAGTATTTCAGACAGAAGCACATCGTAAAGTGAAGGAGCCTCCAAACGTTGGTATGTTTTTCTTCTTCTGATTATATCAATTTCAATTTTCTGTGTTTACATATTGTATGTATTAGTTTCGAAAATTAATTACGATCCCAAGTTCACTGGTCCCATATACAAATTATGATATGTATAAAATTTTTAAAACCTAGTTACGCTGCGTGACCGGTGAACGGGGTTCCAACACAATCGTCATGAGAAAAATGTACGATCCTTTTTATATACATCAATTAATCTAGGGTTAAGGTTCTTGTTAGTCAAAAGGGTATAAGCAAACCTTAATTTTATAAATTTTCTCACATTTCCACTGCGCGAGTTTTATTTTCCCTACAATTTTATTATTGTGACTAGTTAGGGGTATTTTTTGTCTAGTTGGCCATTAACAAAAATTGGGTAAAATTTTCAAAAAATCTATTCACCCTCTCTAGATTGTTATTAAATGCACCATAATTTGTTTCAATTGGTATTAAAGCGGATTCCTAGATATACATAGGTGATCCTTGCTCACTTTGGTGTGTTTTGCATTTTATGTGATTCTTTGATCATTCGTACATTTGCATTCATTTCATTCATTAATAAACACTATAAGTGGAAACGGTGGCAACGAGGGTGCTTCTAACACAAGACCTTCCCTACTCACCGAGTTGAATTGGGCCTCTTGGGAAGGCAAGATGGAGTCGTATATTTGTCAAATCCATGCTAGGGCATGGATGGTAGTTGAAGACGGCTACACACCACCAATGATGATTCCTACGGATGGAGGAGATGATGTACTCAAGCCAAAGGCATAATGGAACACACAAAAGTTTAAGGCATCAAAATGGAATAGGAAGGCAATGCATGCCATTCTATGTGCAATGGATGAGAATCAGTACAACTTGGTTCAAAATATTAGGATAGCCAATGAGGCATGGGATATCCTAGAGGTTACATAAGAGGGAACCAAATTTGTTAAGGAATCAAAGCTTCAAGTTCTCCAAATGGAGTTTGAGTTACTTAGAATGGATGATATCGAATGCTTTAACGACTTTGAAGTGAGGTTGATGGACAATGTGAACAAAAGTAATCAACTTGGTGACCCTTATTCGGATAAGAAGATCAAGCAAAAGATTATGAGATCTCTACCTGATAGATCAAGCAAGGATATTCAGCCAAAAGATGGTTGAGAGGCTACTAGCTTATGAATCTATGAAGTGTCCTACCTCCACACCTCCTAAAAATCAAAAGGGAATTGCTTTGAAAGCCTCCAAAGATGAGAAAAAGGAGATTGATGACTCGGATGAAGAAATGGCCTTGTTGATGAAGAAGTTCAAGAAATTCTAAAAGTCCAAGAAGAAAGGTTTTGGATCCAAGGGAAAAGACTTGAAGAAAAAGACTCCCTTCAAAAAGCTTAAGTCTAGGTAAGAAAAGATCGAAAAGAAAGGGTCAGATGCTATATTTGGTGAGATAGGTCACTTTGCCCCCTAATGTGCCAATCACAATGTCAAGAAAAAGGGAAAAGTGATGGCCGCCATATGTAGGTTAAGTGATAACTCCAATGAAGGAGATGAGTCTTCGGAAGATGAAGAACTCTTAAGAGCAAAGATGCTAGTGAAGAAGAAGATGAGAGTCAAGAGGAAAATGACTCAAGTGATGATGAATCTTCATCACAATCCACAACTGGAAATGTGGATATGATGGATCTCAAGGACTATATGGCTAGGTTTGAGAGTTCAAGGTTAAAGAACAAGAATGAAATTAAGAGATTAAAGGAAGAAAACCTAGAGCTCTCAACTCAAGTTTACCAATTAAGTGAAGAACTGGTGAGAACCATGGAGAGTGAAGATAAGCTAAGAAAGAAGTTAGACTTATCTAAGAGGAGTGGAGAAAGGTTGAAGAAAGAGCTTGAAGATGCTAGAGAGTTGATTTCCAAGATGAACTCTAGCACTAAAAAACTTTACCACATGTTAGATGTTGGAAAGAGGCCAAGTGACAAGAAAGGGCCAAGTCTCAAGAGCATGACTATCAAGGAGTCTTCTCCTCATCAATCACCTAGGAAGAAACTTAACCTATGAGAGTGTTCAAGAAGTGCTCAAGTGAAGGTGGCACCAAAATGTCTACCTCAGGCTCATCTTACAAGAGCTCTTCAAGATAACTTCCCTCAACCAAAATCTCATAAAGGGAAGAGCCTATCATGCGAGCTCAACCAATGAAGCAATCAAGGTTTTTCCAACTACTATGAAGGAGAGATCCTTATCAACAACCAAGATAACCACATAGATATGGGAAGCTTCAAAGCAACCTAAAAGCTATGGTATGATTCCTAACTTTATCCCTACATGTCATTTTTATAGTATTGATGGTCACATTCGACCAAATTGCTTTCGTTATATAAATTTGTGTAGAATTGAAAGTATGACAGAGAAGAAAAAGGGTAAAGCCAACACTCATGTCACTAGAAGAAATGAAACACTTTTGCATGATCCTAGGACATCTAGAGCCCATGTATCAATGACTAATAGGAAATAAAATGTTTCACCTAGGTGGATTAGAAAAGATGAACACTTTTTCCATGTTGCACGAATTGCCTTAAAGGTAAATTCTTCTAATTTATGGTATTTTGATAGTGAGTGCTCTAGGCACATGACGGGAAACAAGAGTTTATTTGAGACTCTTGTCAGGGAAGAAGGAGGAAATGTCACCTTTGGTGATGGATTCAAGAAGAAAGTTAAAAGGAAAGAAACCATTTCCATTCCTTGATTACCCTCATTGTCTAATGTTTTGATTGTTGATGGCCAAAAAGCCAATTTGATAAGCATTTCACACTTAAGTGATGAAGGATTTTCTGTCTTATTTTCCAAAATTGATTGCTCTATCCTATTGCGTAATGGACAAACCTTGTTAAAAGGAATGAGATCTAGTAACAATTGTTATTATCTTGAAACTAGTATAGTCACTTGCAATGTGTCCAAGGATGAGAAAATTGAGTTGTGGCATAAAAGACTTGGCCACATGAACTATTGGGATTTACGAATCTTAGATAAGTTCAATGTTGTGTGAGGCCTTCCTAAGCTTGGGAAAAAGGCAAATGGTGTTTGTGGACCTTGTCAACAAGGGAAGCAAACCAAGAGTATGCATAAAAAGGGCAAGTATCTTTCAACCGAGGAGCGTTTAGAGCTTATCCACATGGATTTATGGGTCTCATGCAAACTGAGAGTTTAGGTGGAAAGAGATACATTTTTATTTGTGTAGATGATTTCTTTAGGTGCACATGGATTTATTTTCTTAGAGAAAAATATGAAAATTTTGACAAGTTTAAAATGATTTGTACCAAAATTCAAAATGAAATGAACTCTAACATTAAAAGCATCAAACGGATTAGGAGTGACCATGGGAAGGAGTTTGAGAATGCCCATTTTGAAAACTATTCCAATAGTCTAGGCATTTCTCATGAGTTTTTGGCTCCTAGGAAACCTTAACAAAATGGAGTTGTTGGGAGGAAGAGTAGGGTCCTTCAAGAGCTGGCTCGTGTAATGTTGCTTAGCAACAATGTCTCTCGGAACCTAAGGGCTGAAGCCATCAATATGGTCTGCTATATGGGAAATAGAGTCTTTCTAAGGCCCTACGCTAGGCAAACCTCCTATGAGTTATGGAAAGGTAGAAAACCAAATGTTAGCAACTTCAACACTTTTGGAAGCAAACGCTACATTTTAAATGACCGTGATAAACTTGACAAATTTGATACTAAGAGTGATAAGGGTATCTTTATTGGTTATTCCTTGAAAAGTAGAGCCTATAGAGTTTGCAATTTGAAGACTCAAACCGTCATGGAATCATCCAATGTTGTCATTGATGATACAAGGCTCAAATCTAATGACCATGAGGAGAAGGTAGCTATGTTGATGACTTTCCCATGGAAATGGTTGTGGAGACTCCTAATGTTGAAAAGTCTAATCTTGATGATGATATCACACAGCCTATTGATAGAGTTCCTTTCTTGAACTCTAATGAACCCGCTCCATGGGTTAGGAAACTCCATGATAAAGGTGACGTCATTGGAAAGGTTAATGAGGGTGTTTGAACTAGGCATCAAATGGCTAATTTAATTAGCTAGACATGATACACCTTTCAAATAGAACCTAAGAGGGTTGATGAAGCCTTAAATGATGAATTTTGGGTTCTTGCCATGCAATAAGAGCTAAACCAATTCGAAAGGAATGAGGTTTGGACTCTAGTTCCTAGGCCTAAGAACACTAATGTGATCGGCACCAAGTGGGTCTTTAGGAAAAAATCTGATGAGGACGGCAACACGGTATGAAACAAGGCTAGGCTTGTAGCACAAGGATACTCTCAAATTGAGGGTATCGACTTTGAGGAGACTTTTGCTCCAATTACCCGTCTAGAGTCCATTAGGCTTCTTGTATCCATCTCTTATGTGCACAAGTTCAAATTGTATCAAATGGATGTTAAGAGTATCTTCCTCAATGGATTCTTGCAAGAGGAAGTGTTTGTTGAGCAACCTAAAGGGTTTGTGGATTCACACCACCCCGATCATGTCTATCACCTCATGAAGGCTTTATATGGGTTGAAACAAGCACCGAGTGCTTGGTATGAGTGCCTCACTCTAAATCTTGTTGATAATGGCTACTCAAGGGGTAGTGTTGACAAGACTCTATTCATCAAGAAAGACAATGATAAGCTCTTTATAGCTCAAATCTATGTTGATGATATAGTTTTTGGCTCCACCAACAACACCAAAGTCCAATAATTTGTTTAGATCATGTCTTATGAATTTGAGATGAGCCTTGTTTGTGAGCTAAGTTACTTCCTAGGGTTACAAATTAAGAAAATGGATGATGGGATCTTTATATCCCAATCTAAATATGCCAAAAAACCTAGTGAAAAAATTTGGCCTTGAAAATGCCAAACATTGTGATACACCCATGAGTACCAATTTGAAGCTAAAAAAGGACGCTAGTGGTAAAAGTGTGGAACAAGTACTGTATCAGGTCATGATTGGTAGCCTGCTTTATTTGACCGCAAGTAGGTTCGATATCTCTTAATAGAATCATTCTCTTCTATTAAGAGAATCATTCACTATGTGAATGAGACATCCAACTATGTGATTTGGTACTCCTTTGACACTAATGCTAGTCTTGTAGGCTTTAGTGACGCAAATTGGGCAAGAATTTGTGATGATAGGAAAATCACATCAAACAGTTGCTTCTTCCTTGGGATCATTCTAGTCTCTTGGTTTTGCAAGAAGAAAAACTTAATTTCCTTGTCTAAGGCGAAGGCCAAGTACACAGCCGCTAGAAGTGGATGCACACAACTCCTTTGAATGAAGCAAATGCTAGTCGACTATGGATTTAATCAAGGTACTCTTACTCTCTTTTGTGATAACATGGGTGCTATTAATATTTCCAAGAATCCGGTTCAACATTCTAAAACTAAGCATAATGACATCCGCCATCATTTCATTAGAGAAGTAGATGAAAATAAATGCATAGTACTTGAACATGTAGGTACTAATGATCAACTAGCGGATTTATTTACTAAACCCTTAGTTGCTACTCGATTTAAAACACTTAGTAGATCTATAGGGATTTGCCTTGTGGAGTGATGAATTTTGGATTTGACCCCATATGGGGAACTCATGCAAATAGAGTTCCTGTATACTTGTTGCATGCAAAATTTTGGAAATATTTATTCTCCTTTATTTATTGCTTCAGTAGCTTGGTTGCACTTATATTATATTATATTTTATTCAATAAGTGTGAACTTTGCTTTGATTACAATCCATGTTATAATTATGTTCAAACATGCTTTTTTGGACTAGGAAATCTACATAGGAAGTACATGTTGAATGACTTATTGTTATCTCCGTGACAAGATGATTCTTTAATGACATGCTAATGAATAATAAAAAAGCATGAATTGATAATTGCAATTGTTAAATGCAAAACAAAACAATGTGTGAAAATGTTAGTGAGACTTAAATGTTTAATCAGTGTATCTCTTTCTTTATTTGTTGAACATGGCTACTATCATATGGGTATTTTATCCGGAAAAAATCAAATAGGGTGCAAAGCTGCTCATGTCATGTTTCACTTATAAAGTTGAATATAGTGCTCTTAAAACTTGACATATATGAAAACTCTATATTCTTCCTTCTCTCATGACAAATGGTGAAATTGGTTTGAATTCTATTGGAAACCTTTGTCATTTGCTTTACCAAATACCATTGTTTTTTTGGACTTGAATGCAACATGTCTTGTATGCAAAGCATTTTTGATTCACACATTTTCTTAAAATAAATTTCCTTGTTTCTCTTCTATTAATTGAGTTTCATAAATGTGGCTTATATGATTATGCAAATATCTTGTATGCTCTTTTCTCTCTTTGCCTTGAGTTACCCAGTTGGGGACTACTCCTTTGCCTATATCATGACAAAAAAAGGGGAGTAGTATACGGTATGGGGGAGTTTGGGAGTTGGCATGTTGGGGAGATTACATTTTGAGGGTGAGCATTGCATTCACTTCCATTGCATTATGTTGTTCTTAGTATCTTAAATACATATGCTTTTTCTTTTCACTCGATCACCTCACATACACTTGATTTGGAAAGTGTAGCTTTTTTTGTTGTGTAGGGTTGATAGTTCTACATGAGATTGAAGATTGAAGATTCAAAGTTTTTTTTTAATCTCTTTGTAATGTAGAATATCTTTTTCGGTGCTTCATTTTTTTTGTGAGGATTAATGTGAGTGGTGGTTTTGTCATGAAATAGCTAAATGGGGAGATTGTAAAGTCCATATTTATTGATTGGCCTATTTCGTGAACGAACCACATGTTGGGGTTTTTATGTAAGGGTAGCTTAGGTCTCAAGACCTCAAGAGAAGAAGCACCAAAGGTAATATTCTAAGTGCTTGCTTGCTTTGAATAGATAGTTGCACACACTCACAACTCATGCATAATTCTTGTGAGTATATGTTGTGTGTCTATATATGTGCTTTCATGATTTGATAACTCTTCTTGCATGTTTATTTTAATCACAGCTTTGCATTTGAATTGACATGCATTATGTGTTGCTCTCTCTCTCTCTCACACACACACACAAATGCACTTGCATTTGAATTGTTAAATATGAATTGTTATGCATGTGTGCTTCATTGTTTTAGCTTGCATTCATTGTGTGTTTTGGTGTGGTGGATTTTTCACTTTAAAAAATCCATAACAATGCAGTGTGCGGGTCTATACACGAGTGCCTACCCGCACACTACCCGTGCAATGAGAAGATTAAGGATTTTCAATTTCTCGGTGTTAGGCCAATACGCGGACACTTAAGCAGGTTGGAACCTACGCAGTCCCGCGTATTTCACTGGTTGATATTTTGTATCTCTCTAGTTAAGGCCCTTGCGTAAACACTTACGCAGCCTTGCACGGGTGTGGGAGGGTCCAGACCCGCACACTACGCTGATCTGGCTTGTTTTTTTTCAAAATGACAACACTTCATTTTTGACCCATATAAATATGTCTCTTCATATTCAGGTCGTTTTAAGAGTTCCAAATATCACATCTTTTCCTTAGATCATATTTCAAAAGAAAAAATCTCATAAGAACTCACCTTTTTACACTCAAAGCATCTCCTTGTGCATAAAAACATCATCTTGCATCATCTATGGTCATATAGAGTGCATCCATGTATGGTTTTGCATCATCATATCTTGTTTGGTAAGTTTCTCACTATCTTCATACAAGTTAAGTGGTTTTCTTACCAAGCCATCTCTTTTATCATTCGTACGCTCTTAGAATATATTCTACATACAAATAGAGATTGTTTGTTATGAAATGATTGAGTGTTGTATTGTGATAGCTTCATAGGATTGTTTGATCTGCGTTTAGATAAGCTTTTTGAACATGTCATTTAGCTATTGATATCTAGAATTGTGTTAAATGTCATCTTATTATCCTAGATAAGCATATAAGGTTCCCTAGTTTTATTTGTTCTTTGAATATCATCATATATTCACATAGGCCATTTTATCTCTTCATTGAGAAGAAAGACTTGTGTTGCTTCTGGGATTAGGTAGCTTAAATCGCAAGCAAATTGGACTAGGTTCACTTAATACCAGGATTAGGTAGTGGTAGTGGGTTATATACTGGGAGTAGGCTGTAACACCTCTGTCATCAGTGGATTCATTGTTCAAGTGTGGCGCACTTCACTGCCTGTGGTTTTTCCCATTTGGAGGGTTTCTACGTAAAGATTTAGTGTTCATTTTAATTCCGCATTTATTACACTTGTTTTATTATTGTGACTAGTCAGGGATATTTTCATCTAATTGTCAATTGACGAAAATTGGGTAAATTTGACTATAATCTTACCCCCCCCCCCCCCCCCCCCTCTAGATTGTTATTAAACGCACCATAGTTTATTTCATCTACCAAGCAAATATATAATTCTAAGAGAAATTTCTGCCAATATAGAATTTTGAGAGAGAAAAATTTAGTTTTTGCTCTAGACAAAATTCGGCTAACTCATAGATATAATGTGTAGAATTCGGCCAAGCATAGAGAAAAGAGGGAACTTTTTTGTGCTCGATAGTGCATTAGTATCCTTTACATCAAAAGGATTTTGTGTACAAAAATTGAATCGGGTTCACTCGTGTTTAAATCAAACAGATTGATAATTCACAAGTGACTAAACGTTCTTGGGTTTTCTCTTGGAGGAATATTGTGACTAACAAAAGATAAAGATTTTATTTGCTTCCATCCTCACTTATACAATTCAAAGAAAGGGAGCTCACACTCCTAGGTGATTCACGTTCATGATTGGTTTGGAAGATCTTGCGGATTCAATTCGGTGCAACTTCAATCGTCACGAGAAAAAGGTACAATACTTTCAAAATATGTTAATTAATCAAGGGTTAAGGTTCTTTCTTTTAAAGGGAAAACTTTAAAATATACTCAAACCTCTTTTTCCACTTCCACCGCTTTTGTTTTGATTTTTCCCTACAATTGATATCAGACCATGGTTGCACCCTTGATTAATTGATGTATTTACGTGAATCTGTTTCTTTTTATTGTAAATTTGCATGTCTTAGAAAGAGATGACACTCTTGGTATTTGCATATATATTTAAATTGGAATGTATGGATATATATATATATATATATATATATATATATATGTTTTTATAATGTGATTTGTTATTGCTCAATTTTTGTCCTAGAATTTCAATGTATTTTTGTTTTGGAATTGTAACAAAAAAGGTGGTCTATCATCACTATAATATCCTTCTTGGTAGTTGCTAAGTTTTTTATTTTATTTTATTGTTGTAATAAAAAAAATATTATTTTGTAATATATTCAAGTATCGAAGATTCGAAGAATTGAAGAATTGGAAGCAACTGGAACCAGTTTGGTACCGTGAATGTAGCTACAATTGTTGTGGTATAGGGCAGCCCTATGGATGCTATGGGCTGTGCACGGCAACCATTTATAGTGTTGTGGGGGGCGCACGCCCATGGGAGGCAGCCAAGGGGCGCGAAGATGGACGAAGGCCGCATGAAGATTTGTTCGGCAAGAAAATAGTTTTTTATTCCAAACAAATGTAATTTACTTGTTTTTCTAAAATGGATAAAAATTGAGGCTACAACTTTTTCGTAAATATTGCAATGTTTTTCACTGTATGATAACTTGTCATATAGAAGTGCCGCTCATATATCTCTTTTGGTATGTACACGCATTGAATGGTTTAGGTATCTAATTGGCATCTAGATAACTTGGTAAATCATTCTACGGAATTCGATCATACACCTTAAACAATTGAGTGGGAGAAGGTGTTTGGAACACTTACGGCCTCCAAGTTTAGTTGAGCTTTATATTTCGTGTGATAAACCCCCCAAGGGGTATTCATGAATGGAATTTAGCAAGATACTTCCTTACAAGGAAAGACTAGACAACTGACTCAAACAATATCTACTCTTAAAGGAGGGATATTTGTGAGGGAATATATCGAAGGTTGATAACATGGTAACACACTTAATGTGATTTTATTAATATCCTCTCAAGAGTTCTTGTTAATGAAATCGTAAGGCTAAAATTGAAAATACTGGTTGTTATTTTAACAATTAGGTGAGACCTAGTCCAACTAGTAGTTGGTGCGAACTCCCAAAAGAGGCGTGACATTTATGGGTGTTGGATCACTGTTGAATTTTATGATTGAATTGTGTAATTTAATTTAAGATGAATATTCGAAAGTGCTTTATCATGATTGTTTACTTACATAATTTTTATTATTATTCAAAAATCATGACCCTATCCCTAATCAACATCTTTAAAGATAATACTTTAACTGGTGATAATTATGTCACGTGGAAAAGAAAAATTGGGTTATTGCTGCAAGTTGAAAAGCATAAGTTTGTTTTGTGTTTCCCTAAACCAGTAACTCCTACTAATAAATCTACTGAGGAGAAAATAGATGAGTATCAATAGTGGAAGACTTCTGATAAGATGGCCAAATGTTAAATTATGGCCACTATCTCTGACGTGTTGCAACAACAACATGAAGGAATGGAGATGCTACCAATATAATGATGTCTTTGGAAGAGATGTTTGCTATGAAGTCCAAGATGATTAAAAGAGAGGCAGTGATTGCTTTCATGAATCTTAGGATGAAACCTGGATAGGCTATGAAAGATCACATGATGAAAGTCAAAGCACATCTCAACATTGCTAATCTCAATGATGTTGAGATAGATGGTGAGATGAAAATTGACATGATTGTCAACTCACTATCGGTTTCCTTTGATCAGTTCAAGTTGGACTATACCTTGAACAATAAGGAATACATCTTGTAGGGCCTGATGTAATATGTACAAAGCGTCAAGAAAATCCTTATGAAAAGCAAATGATTAGAGATTTATATGGTAGGTAGATTTGTTATTGTTAAGACCCATAAGCAAGGTAAATAAACAACAGAAAAGAAAGCAACTTGGACCTACCAAGATGGAGACTAAGAAAGTAACCAAGATCAAAGAGAAGTGTTTCCTTAATGGAGAAAATGGACATTAGAAAAGAACTTGCCCAAAGTTTCAGGACAAGAAGAAAGAAGGTAACATTAATTATCTTGAAACATGTTTTCTGGCAGATTCTATAGATTCTTGGATCATAGACTCTGAAGCTAGTAATCTTGTTTGTTATTCCTTACATAGGTTCAAGGAAAAGAAAATGCTTAATTTGAATGAATTCAACCTACGTTTAGGCAACAGAGAGTTGGTGTTTGCAAGTGTAGTGGGAGATATTAGAATTTTTTAGATTCTTATAGGCATTTACTATGTACCTCAATTCAAGAGGAATTTAATTTCAGTTTCTTGTTTAAATAAATTTGGATATTCGTTTACTTTTAATAAATTTTTTATTATTAGTAGAAATAACGATTTTTTTTTGCATTGGTATATTGGAAAATGGTTTATTCTATTTACAAAGCAACATCTTTTGCTTGTTAAACACAGAATCAATAGAACCTAATCGTAAAAGTAAAATTATCAAAAGATGAAACATACCTATGACATTTGCAACTAGGTCATATTAACCTTGACAGGATCAAAAGATTGGTTAGCGATGGACCTTTAAGTGACTTCAAGGTTGATTATCTACCAACTTGTGAATCCTGTGTAGAAGGTAAGATGACCAAAAGGTCGTTCACGACCAAAGAATATGATGATTGTTTTTTCCTGAGCTTTATACATTGATAAAACCTTCTCTAGATTATCCATGCAAGATTCCAAGAAAGGTATGTTCCCTTTCAGATATGTAATCAAACTTTCTAAGGAACAAGCTCCTAAGAATGAGTGTGCCTATATGCCTCGGTTGTTGGAAATCTCATGTATGCAATGCTCTGCACTAGACCTGATATTTGTTTTGCTATTGGCATACTTAGTAGGTTTCAATTGAAACCTGGACCTGATCACTAGACGGAAGTCAAGCATATTTTTATATATCTCAGAAGAAAGAAAGATTGTATGCTTGTATACTGTGGAGGGGATTTAATTCCCGTTGAGTATAAATATTCTGACTTTCAGTCGGATTCTGACTCCAGAAGATCAACATCAGGATTTGTGTTTGCTCTTGGAGGAGGGGCAGTCATATAGAGGAGTATCAATCAATCTTGTATTGTTGGTTCCACCATGGAAGCTGAGTATGTTGCCACATAGGAATCTACAAAAGAGGATGTCTTGCTTTGCCAAATCTTGATTGACTTGGATGTGTTTCCTGATGCGAATAAGTAGATAAATATCTATTGTGACTATAGTGGAGCAGTGGCTAATTCGAGAGAAACAAGAAGTCATAAGAAAGGGAAACACATTGAAAGAAAGTATCATCGTCTGAGTAAAATTGTGCATAGAGGAGACATGATAAAAACCAAGATCGCGTCAGCAGAAAATCTAACGGATCCCTTCACAAAGGCTCTTCCATAAAAGAGTTTTGATAGGCATCTAGAAAATATAGGGATAAGAGATATGACACATTTTCTATAGAGCAAGTGGGAGATTGTTAGGATTGTGCTCAATAACAAGAGTGTTATAATGTATTTGACAATCTTTTCATATTAATAAAGTTATTTCTAGTTTAACTAGTCTTATAGCATTTACTGTTAAACTATTATAATTGTCAAAACTAAATAATCGTAAGGTCAAAAGACTATGATAAAAGAAGAATTGTTCATACATCTAGATATGTATGAGGTAGACACAATTCTTAAGTTAATCTTGAACAATATTCGTAACTTCAGATAAAGGTTAGGCGCCTTTACCTTGTTAAAGTTGTAGATTCTTTTGCTACAACTCCATTGGGATCAAATGTGTTATGATGAGTCTAAAATCATCAAAGTGTGGTGTCTTTGGGCAAAAGAATCTAGTGCACTAGGTGCATTGAATAAGATCACAATAAGATACTTTATCTAGAACCTTCAATGGATAAATTATTTTACTTAAAGACAATGGGAGAGTCTATCTTAGTCCTGAGATAATTGATGGACTTATGGTTGCAAGTGTTATCATTTGAGATATAAATGAATACAATTATATAGCATAGTCTATCCTCAATAGTTTGGTGGTATTCATTTGTTAATCGATAGAAGACTTCATTTATAGATATGGACATCATGGACCTATATATTAAATGTGAGTAGAATATCATCATATAGATATTTCGAGGTATTGGATATTAAATCTTAACGTTAAGTTTTCAATAGTATCTACTGAAATATGACTTCTGAACAAGTCAAAATATCCAAATTCAAAATGTGGTCATATGAGTAAATATTGTAACTAGGAGAGCTATAAGTGGTCTATGAACACTTGGCGATTACTGGTATTCTTCACGAGGATACACTATCTCCAATAAGATTGTCTGGGATACAAATGAGGAATATCAACTTATTCTATCTTTATTTGAGAGTTCAATTTTAATTCTTAATGAATCAAAATTAATATATTGGAGCTAGGTGAATCATTTGTTGATTCTGATTAGGTTATGTCTATTGGAGCTTAAATTTTGATAGCTTGCCAAGATCCCTAATTCACACGAACTTGCATGGATCACTTGATATATTCTACCAGACCAATTTATGGGTCCATCTAGAATTGTATTAAGGCATGTGGACTTGTTTCTTTTAATAAGAATGAGTCTAGTTCACATGTGGACCTTTTATTGAAATCCATTAGAATTAATAAAATAGGAAAAAAACAGTTTATATGCCCATGTATGGACTTGGGCGGAAAGGCTAAATATAATAGCCTATTATATTATTTTATTTTAGTATTTAATTTAATGAAAATTAATTAATTATTTAATTAAAAATCAAAATCTTTTTCCTAGTAGGGGAAGGTCTCTTAGTGTCATACTATTGTTGGTAGTATGATAAATATCAAATACTATTTTTGATAAGTAGATAAATATAAGGAATTTATTTATCCAGTCAAATCATGAATTATTTGATGTCTATCAAAACTCTAATTGACAATTGGTCAAATTAGGAAGTTTTGATACAGTCACAATTTAATTTATATTCAATAATTGGTTGATGAATAAATACATTATTTAGTTGGATTAGGAATCTTGGTGTGGAAAAGAAATCTTGTTTGAGTGAGGATTCTGGGCAACCAAGTAAATCCTCATAGTGAGAGGATTTTTACCGACAAAGTAAATCTTCCTTAGGAGAGGATTTGGACACCTATATATACTCCTATGTAGATTTTGGCCAAGCAAATATATAATTCTAAGAGAAATTTCAGCCAACATAGAATTTTGTGAGAGTAAAATTTAGTTTTTGCTCTAGATAAAATTCGACAAACTCATAGACATAATGTGTAGAATTCAGCCAAGCTTAGAGAAAAGAGGCAACGTTTTTGTGTTCGATAGTGCACTAGTATCCTTTACATCAAAAGGATTTTGTGTACAAAAATCGAATCGGGTTCACACGATTTTCAATCAAATAGATTTTGTTTGTTTTCATCCTCAAGTATACAACTCAAAGAAAGATAGCCCACACTCCTAGGTGATTCACTTTCGTAATTGGATTGGTAGATCTTGTAGATTCAATTTGGTGCAACTTCAATCGTCATGAGAAAAAGGTACGATACTTTTAATATACATTAATTAATCAAGGATTAAGGTTCTTTCTTTTAGAGGGAAATTTTTTAAATATACTCAGACCCCTTTTTCCACTTCTGCCGCTTTTGCCCTACAAGAATTGTATGTGTGAGGTGTAAGCACAAAATCATTGAAACGAAACAAATAAAGAAAACAAAAGAGAACATGGATGGTTGAGAATAATAATTAAAATTGATAAATGTAACATATATGGATATGAGATATGCAAGAGAACGGATACATATGGTACTCATGACCACCCAAAATATTCGCACCAAACAAAATAACTAACCACAAAGACACTTCTATGGGTTCAACCTAGCCTTTAGTGTGACCTTTCGAGATGGCAATGGGAGAGTCGACTAGTCCACTAACGCTACTCACCGAGATGTATCATATGAGCAACTATTAAGGACCTCGTTTAAGCATATATATTAAAGAGATAAACATATGCTCGATCACCGATCGTTACTCACCTGTCACATGTAAGCAACAACCAATGGAATCATTAAGCATATATCGACCCTCGACCACTACTTTTCGAGATGTATTATACGATCAATGTCCTTGAGTCGTGACCCGAATGCTACCTGTTGAGATGTATCGTATGAGCAACGCTCAAGGTTCGTACAAGCATGTAGGTTTATAGAACAAAAACCCATAAATACTGATGTATGCTATTCATGAGTTCCACCCGAACAAACAAAAACACTTAAGCCAATCCAAAACATGCATTTAGAAAAGTTCACCGACATTTAAGTAATCATGGGATGCTTAATTAATCTACTCCTTAAATACTTTAATCTACTCCTAATCCCAATCATAAACAAACATCAATTTCTACCCTACATGCCATGAATGTAAAGATAAGAGCTATTCCTAAACATGGATCAAGTGTTGGGTTGCTAATCATACTCAATACAAGTCAAGAATCAATTAAGTGCAGATTGAATGGGATAATCAAAGAAGAAATAAAATACAAGTCAATCAAATAAATGGAACTAGTATTAGGGTTTACATATTTTCCAAATGGGGATACACATCAAAGAAGAAAATAACAAGAGAAGAGTGAATAGAAGAAACCCAAGGTGCTACTCTCGGATCTCTAGGCTTGGAAAGGGGCCCAATTGTCATCTCGCATCTCCAAGCTCCATTAAAGCTTCTCCACCTTATAGACAAGGTGGTGTGCTCTTTCCTTTTGAAACTCCTCCAAAGATGGATGGTTAAAGGTAGAAGAAGATGGTAAGGAGGCATCCATGGATGAAAACCTCCATAGATGCCTTTGAAAGCTCCTCTATCTTATTATTTGGCGAAGATGATGAAGTGTGGGATGAATGGATGATTTGGATCGATCAATGATTATGAGACTTGTGGAAAAGTGATTTATTTATAAATTTGATAGGCTAGGGTACGAAATAGGCTTGAAAGGACCACTTTGCCTTTTTGAAAATACTTGAAAACATGGTTAGTGTTGAGCTAGAACACACAGTGCACCAGTATGGACCCGTGCAGTTATCGGTGCAGTCTTTTGATGCCAGATTGTCCATCCCGATGCATGGGCACATGCGCTGGTAGTGCGGTGGTGGTGCACGGGTAAGGACTCACACAATAGGCCTCTTTCCTTGACAACATTTGCTCGTTTGCACCTGGAATTCCCAGTTTTTACCTCCAGCACCTGAAATCCATTGAAACCAACAATCAATATTAAACGAGCAATTAGGCACCAAAATATGCTCAAAAACAAGCTAAAGGATATGGAATTGTGATCAAATACCCCCAAACCAAACCTTTACTAGTCCTCGAGCAAACAAAAAGATAAACAAAAGACACTAGACAAAACAAACATGACTCGATCTAAAAATTATTAGGATTATGCTCAAGAGCAAGCGTGTAATAATGTAATTGACAATCTTTTCATATTAATAAAGTGATTTCTAGTTTAACAAATCTTATAGCATTTATAGTTTAATTATTATAATTGTCAAAAGTAAATAATCATAAGGTCAAAAGACTATGAGAAAAGAAGAATTGTTCATACATCTAGATATGTATGAGGTAGACACAATTCTTTAGTTAGTCTTGAATAATATTCGTAACTTAAGATAAAAGGTTGGGCGCCTTTATCTTGTCAAAGTTGTAGATTCTTTTACTAGCATTTGAATGAGATCAAATGTGTTATAATGAGACTAAAATCATCAAAGTGAGGTGTCTTTGGGCAAAAGAATCTAGTGCACTTGGTGCATTGAATAAGATCACAATGAAACACTTTATATAGAACCGTCAATGGATAAAATTTTTCATTTAAGACAATCGAAGAGTCTATCTCAATCCTGAGACAAATGACAGACTTATGGTTGCAAGTGTTATCATTTGAGCTATCAATGAGTACGATGATATAGCATAGTCTATTCTCGATAGTTTGGTGGTATTCATTTGTTAATCGATAGAGGACTTCATTTATAGATATGGACATCGTGGCTCCATTTATTGAATGAGAGTAGAATACCATCATATGGATGTTTTGAGGTATTGGATATTAAATCTTAACGTTAAGTTTTCAATAGTGCCTATTGAAACATGGCTTATGGACAAGTCAAAATATCCAAGTTCAAAATGTGGTCATATGAGTAAATATGGTAACTTGGAGAGCTATAGGCGGTCTATGAGCTCTTGGTGATTACTGGTATTCTTCACGAGGATACACTTTCTCCAATAAGGTTGTCTAGGGTATGAATGAGTAACATCAACTTATTCTATCTTTATTTAAGAGTTCAATTTTAGTTATTTAGTGGAATGAACTAAAATTAAATAGATTGGACCTAAGTGAATCATTTGTTCATTGTGATTGGGTTGTGTCTATTGGAGCTTAAATTTAGATAGTCCAGCAAGATCCCCAATCCACACAAACTTGTATGGATCATAGATATATTCTACCGGACCAATTTAGGGGTCCATCTAGAATAGTATTGAGGCATGTGGGCTTGTTTCTTTTTGTAAGAATGGGTCTAGTTCACATGTGGATTTTTTATAAAGGTCAAATGGATTTAATAAAATAAGGAAATAATATATTGGCCCATATATATGGTTTGGGCGGCAAGGCTATTTAGAATAGCTTAATTATATTATATTATTTTATTATTTAATTAAATGAAAATTAATTAATTTGGTGATTAATTAATTATTTAAATAAAAGTCAAAATCTTTTTCCTTGTAAGAGATGGTCTCCTAAAATTATACAATTGTTGGTAGTATAATTAATGTTAAAGACTATATTTGATAAGTAGATAAATAGAAGGAATTATTTATCTAATCAAATTAGGAAGTCTTTTTATATGGTTACAAATACACTATTGAGTTGGATTAGGAATCTTGGTGTATGATAGAATTCCCTTTTGAAAAGGATTCTTTACCACCAAGTAAATCTACCTAAGGAAAGGATTATTAATTACCAAGTAAATCCTTCTTAGGATAAGAATTAAGTCTCCTAATATATATGCTATGATTTTCGGCCAGCCCATGTATATATAGGAGAGGATATAATTCCTTTTAGATAAGGATTCTTAACTACCAAATAAATCAACCTAAGGAAAGGATTATTGCCTACCAAGTAAATCCTTCTTAGGAGAGGATTTATGATCCTATATATATATGTATGTGTGATTTTCGGCCAGTATAATAGAAAATTCATAGAGATTTTCGGCCAGCCCTATTTTTCTAAGAAAAGAATTCGGCCATCATAGGAATTTTGAAGGAGAAAAATATGATTTTACTCTAAACAAAATTCGATCAACTCTAAGAAATAGTGTGTGATTCGGGAAAGATGAAATAGTAAGAAAGAACGTTTGGTTTTCGATAGTACACTAGTAGCCTTTACATCAAAAGGTTTTGTGTACAACATTGAATCAAGGTTCACGCGAGTTTCAATCAAATTGACTGATAATTCACAAGTGATCTAACGTTCTTTGTTTTCTTCTTGGAGGATTATTGTGAATAACAAAGAAAAATATTTTGTTTGTTTCCATCCTCAGGTATACGATTTAAAGAAAGGGAGTCCACACTCCTAGGTGATTCACGTTCATGATTGGATTGGAAGATCTTACGGAATCAATTCGGCGCTAGTTCAATCGTCACGAGAAAAAGATACGACACTTTTTATATACATCAATTAATCTAGGGTTAAGGTTCATGTTAGTCATAGGGATTTTTTATTTATTTATACGTAAACCCTAATTTATTAAATTTTCTCACGCTTTTGCTGCGTGTGTTTTATTTTCCCTACAATTGGTATCAGAGCCTGGTTGCACTCTTGATTAATTGATGTATGTGTTCGTGAATCTTTTTCTTTTTATTGTATATATGCATGTTTTAGAAAGAGATGGCACTCTAGGTATTCACATATATATTTACATTGGGATATATGGATATATATATGTTTTATATGTGGTTTGTTATTGCTCAATTTTGGTCCTAGAATTTCAATGTATTTTTGTTTTGGGATTGTAACAAGAAGTGTGGTCTATTATTGCCATAATTACCTTCTTTATAGTTGCTAAGTTTTTATTTTTATTTTTATTTTGTTGTTGTAATAAATAAATAAAAAAACATCACTTGTTGTAATAAAAAAAAAACTGCACTTGTCGTAATAAAAAAAAACTGCAGTATTTTTTATTTATTTTAAATTCTTCTGTAATATATTTAAGTATCGAAGACTCAAAGGTTTGAAGAAATGGGAGCAACTAAAAAAAGTTTGGGACCGTGCGAGCCGTAGCAACAAATGTCCGTACGAAGAGCACACAACCACATTTGTTGTGGCACGGGCTGCGCACGGCAGCCCTACGGAAGCCATGGGCTGCGTATGGAAGCCCTTTATGGGGTTGTGGCATGCGCATGTCCATGGGTAGGAGCCAAGGGTGCGCATGCCCATGGGAGGTAGCCGAGAGAGTCAAAACGACAGAGGTCACGTGAAGACTTGTTCCCTAAGAAAGGAGTTTTTTGTATTCCAAGACATGTAATTTACTAGGATGGATAGCTATTTATATTTTTTTGTAAATTTTGCAATGTGTGTCATTGTTTGATAACACGTCATATAGAATAGGAGTGCCACTTATATATCTCTTTTGGTATGAACACGCATAAAATGGCTTAGGTATCTAAATTGGCATCTAGATAACTTGGTAAATCATTCTTTGGAATTCGATCACAAGCCTTAAATAATTGAGTGGGAGAAGGTGTTTTGGAACACCTACGGCCTCCAAGTTTAGTTGAGCTTTAGGTTTCGTGTAATAACCTACCAAGAGGTATTCATGAATGGAATTTAGCAAGATACTTCCTTAGAAGGACATACTAGACAATTAGCCCAAACGATATCTACTCCCAAAGGAAGGATATTCATGAGGGATTATATTAAAGGTCGTTAACTTGATAACACTAAATGTGAGTTTATTAATATCCTCCAAAGAGTTTTTGTTAATAAAATCACAAGGCTAAAATTGAAAACGTTGGTTGTTTTGTTAACAGTTAGGTGGGACCTAGTCCAACTAGTAAATGTTGTGAACTCCCAAAGGAGGCGTGACATTTATGGGTGTTGGATCACCGTTGAATTTTTAAGTTTGAATTATTTTATTTAATTCAAGATAAATATTCGAAAGTGCTTTATCATGATTATTTACTTATATAATTTTTGTTATTATAAAGAAATCATGACCCCATCCCTAATCAACATCCTAAAAGATAATACTTTAACTGGTGATAATTATGTCACATGGAAAAGGAAAATTGGGTTGTTATTGCAAGCTGAAAAACATAAATTCGTTATGTCTATTCCTTAACCACCAAACTAATAAATCTACTCAAGAGCAAAGAGATGAGTATTAGTAGCGAAAGTCTTCAGATGAGAAGTCTAATTGTACGTTACATTATGGCTAAATCTCTGACGTGTTGCAACAACAACATATAGGAATGGAGACTGCTGCCGATATAATGATGTCTCTAGAAGAGAAGTTTGCTATGAGGTCTAGGACGACTAAGAGAGAGACAGTGACTGCTTTTATGAATCTTGGGATGAAACCTGGACAGGGTGTGAAAGATCACATAATGAACTGAGCTTATTCAAATTTAGCTGGTGACAACGCTCATTTGAGGTGAAATTTTGAGGTAAACCTTTTTTTTAAGTGCATCTCGCTTTCTTTTACCGAACTGTGTTTACGAATCGCTTGCTTGTGCATCTCCTTGTGATGATACAACAAAACCAACCCCCTAGCATCCCTTTCACATTTTTTTTTAGTTAAGGGTTGCTAGAGCGTCTCGGGTGTTTCATATTTTTATGCTGCAGTCGACAAGATGCTCTTGATTTCTTTGGATGTGACCCATTGTAATGAATCCCTTAAGCTAATCTTCAACTTATCTTCTCGACTTATCTTTTTCATAGACCAAGCCCTTTTTTTTGTGCCTGGATCTTCTTGCCTATTCAGGTGAATATGAGACCCATTTTAACATTGTTTAGCTTTGCTCTAATCCTTTTGTATTTGAGCGGTTCATACTAATAGTCAAATCCTGTCTCTCGGCTTTGTTCGAATCCTTGCTCGGCTTTGCTTTGGATCCCGTTCGGATCCTTGCTCAGTTTTTCTTGGATCCCACTGAATGGATCTTACTAACGCTCGGATCCTCTCACTGATTTGCTTGTATCCCACTTTGGGCGGATCTTGCTAACGCTCGGATCCTTGCTCGGCTTCGCTTTGGATCCTAGTTTGAGCGAATCTTACTAACGCTCGGATCCTTGCTCAGCTTCACTTGGATCCCACTTTGGGTAGATCTTACTAACCCTCGGATCCTTGCTCTGCTTCTCTTTGGATCCCAGTTTGAGCGGATCTTACTAAAGCTCGGATCCTCGGTCGGCTTCGCTTGGATCCCACTTTGAGTGGATCTTACTAATGCTCGAATCCTTGCTCACTAATGCTCAGATCCTTGCTCAACTTTGCTTTGGATCCCAGTTTGAGCGGATCTTACTAACGCTCGGATCTTTGCTCGGCTTTGCTTGGATCCCACTTTGAGCGGATCTTACTAACGCTCGGATCCTTGCTCTGCTTTGCTTTGGATCCCACTTTGAGCAGATCTTACTAACGCTCGGATACTTGCTCGGCTTCGCTTTGGATGCCAGTTTGAGTGGATCTTACTAATGCTCAGATCCTTGCTTGGCTTCACTTGGATCCCACTTTGAGCTGTTCTTACTGACGCTCGGATCCTTGCTCGGCTTTGCTTGGATCCCACTTTAGGCTGATCTTTCTAATCGTTCGGATCCTTGCTCGGCTTCATTTTGGATCCTAGTTTGAGCGGATCTTACTAACGCTCAGATCCTTGCTCGTCTTCGCTTTGGATCCTAGTTTGAGGGGATCTTACTAAAGCTCAGATCCTTTGTTGTTGGACTTGTTGGTAACGAAGAGTCGAGTAAGCTTTAGCCAAGAATCGATTTTAGGTTCTTTTTCCTCTTTTGTTGGATTACAATGTTCCAGAAGTCATCAAATATTCCTCGGAATGAATTGTGTTATGGATCACATATCCTCTGAAAGATACATGCATCTAGTTTGCAGAAAAATTCACGGTTTGTGATTTCGACATTCGTAGAGAGAGATATCCCTATTTTAGTACTTGATAGTCAAATCAGAAACCTGTACTCGATCTGTCTTCTTCAATATTGCGGGAGCCACTAAATAATTTTCAGATTGAACTGGGCTGCGAACCATATATGCTTGGAAAGATTTAGATGTCTAGTTTCCATAAGTTTTACAGCTCATGAATCCGATTTCTTTGGAAGGAGATACGATTGTTTAGGTGCTCGATAGTCAGATCAGAAAATCCTTCACGATTTGCTCATCGCATTGTTCCAGAGGCCACCAAAAGATGTACAAATCGAACTAGGTTTTGGACCATATATTCTTAGAAAGGTATAGAGGTCTAGTTTCCTGTAGTTTTTACGGTTTATGATTCCGAGCTCTGTAGAGAGAGTTATACTCACTTTAGTACTTGAAGGTTTGATGCTCTATGACTTACGGCGTCTTTTACATTGTGAGTTGTCGGAATGGGAGAGCAATTCCTTGAATCGATTATGGGTACCTTCAAGCTTTATGAGAATTGCTCTTTCATTATCACACCTCTGAATTTTTTCATGACTGTGCCTCCTACTGCAGGTACTGTTGGCGATCCACCCCCTAGCGCTTCCAATGGTCGTTTGTTATGGTGTTTAGATGTAGAATCCATATCGAAATTCCTTTTGTAGTCCATTCATGAGGGTTCCTTGAAGTTGAGTTCATGCCCCTCTTTCTAGCGCCAATTGTTGACGGTGATTTTTGGATCGTCAAAAAGTCAACCACAAAATATTAATACGTAGGCAGATCAAAGCTTTGACAAGTCAAGGGTTGAATAATCAAAGCCTCATTGTGATACGATTTGTTTGTATTTGAGAATAATAATGTAGAAGAGTGAAAAAAAAAGAATAAATCAAACACAACACATGTTTTACGTGGTAAAATCCAAAGATGGGGAAACATCCACGGTGCTGGTGACGGCGAGAAGAGATCCACTATGAGTAGAATAATTACAACACTCAATACTCGATTCTCTCATATGATTGCTCATCCTTTTCATCTAAGCCCTAATTGTTGATGGTGACCTTCTTCTTCTGTTATAATGAATACATGGCTGTATTTATATGGTTCAATCTAGGGTTGCCCTAGTAATTGTCGTACGAGTGGTGGATTTATTAATTAGAATCTTTGTAGGATTCTAGTAATATAGTCCGTTTAGAACTTATTTCCCGTTTGATGTTTATCCTCTTGGAAGCTATGAGTTTCTTCCTGATTAGAATTCTCTGATATTGGAGAGGAAATAGGGATATTTCCTTATTGGAGTATGATTTCAAGATTCAGTATATGAGTGAATCTTCGCTTGATACGGCGTGTCCCGATAAGGTTATATTTCCTGTTTTGGCCAAGTAGACCTCGCCGAGTAGAGATTCTTGTCGAGCAGGATCTTTGTTCATTAAGGCTTCTTTTATTTGACAACTTTACTTGGCGCATATGCTTATAACTTCCATATCAATTTTCTCGATGACATGTCATTGGCCAATATCCCTCTCGTTGACTGGTTGACTTTTGATGATGTGTCATGCTGACAAAAAATACATATAACAACAAATGATTCACTTAGGTCCAATCTATTAATTTTAGTTCATTCCATTAAACAACTAAAATTGAACTCCTAAATAAAGATAGAATAAGTTAATGCTCTTTATTTGTACCCTAGACAATCTTAATGGATATAGTGTATCCTCCTGAAGAATACCAGTTATCGCCAGAAGCTCATAGATCACCTATAGCTCTCCTAATTAACATATTTACTCATACGACCACATTTTGAACTTGTATATTTTGACTTGTCCGGAATCCATATTTACATAGACACTATTAGAAACTCAACATTAAGATTTAATATCCAATTGTTAGGTTTTAGATTTGTGTTGGCTTGATTCAATAACAATACAGTCTTTGTTTGTATTGCTTAATTGCTTAGGTAGTTCGTGATTGGATCGGGCTTCAAAGAAGGAAAGCAACTTCGCATGCAAAGTTCGTCTTCAAGAGGATTTGTGCTTACTTGGATGCTAAAGAATCAAGTTTCTTCTTCCTCTTGCAAGGCGTAACTGCTCACACACACATATATCATTCATTTGTGTCCCTACATCATAGCACACCATTTATAACACATTCACACAATTATGCTTATGCATTTGTATAGAATTAACAAATTTTGGAAAATGCATGTATGTAGACTATGTCTTTGATGTTTGCATTCTTATGTGAAATGTGTTTGTATATTTATATGTTTGTATAACATGGATATTGAACTTGATTTTAGACTTAAAAATTTTCATGATTGAGTTCTGGTCATTTTGGTTAATCATACACTTGATTTTGAGTTCTAAGTCAAAAGTTACGAAACTTTCTAGTCATGTTACATACATTGTCTTCGTCTTCATGTATCGAGTCAAATTCTTATTTGCTGAGTTGAGTTTCTTAGTTTTCCATGTTCATGAGTGATTTCCAATTTGTAATGTTCAAGCAGATTCAAATTCGTAGTTCAGAGGCTGGAGAATGGTTGAAGAAAGCATAGGCGATGGCTGAAGAAAGCATAGGCGATGGCCGAAGCCATCAAGCCACACCTCCCTGAGATGGCATGTGGCCTTCTCTGGAGGGACAGCCCTCCGCCCTCGAGATGGTCATGCTCTATCTTAGGGTGGTTATGTCCTTTCTTTTGCTTTATATATGTTTTCCCTCTCTTTTTCTCACAAAAGTTGAAAGTTAGAAAAAATTGAAGGAGATAGGAACATGCGAAGAAATGTTCTTCCAACTTTTTGATTTTTGTTTTTGTGATATCTTCTTCCTTTCAACTCTGATTTACTTGATTCAAAAACAAAAATCAAGTGTCTTGAAGAGATCAACAAATCCCATGCATTTTCAGAACCAAAAGATGTTTTGATTTTATACAATGTCCAGATTTTCAGTTCGAGATTTCATCCGTGGTTGGTAAATCGTCTTCGTCTTAGTTCTTCTTCTTTGATCATCTTATTGATTGATGTTATTTGATTAAGAAGCATGAATATGTGGTTTTTTTCCATTGATTTTCGAGTTTAGTGTGACTTATGTTCAATTGATTGATTTCCAGCTAAACTTGATTTTCATGAAATTGATTCTAGAAATACATTGTGCTTGTGTGCTTAAATGTTGATTTCTAGGTTGATTTTGTTTTCTAAGAACAAGGTTGTATTCGATTGGTATTTCTATTTTTTTATCTAGTTCTTAGTTATAACATGCTTAGGTTGTCTAGATACATTGATAATTAATCTTGAAAGATTTATCTAGCTATCTTGTTGCATGTTCATAGACTATGTTTGATAAACAGTTTCTATTTGTATGTGATTGCATCATTTGCATAGCACTTAAATCATTGCCTTGTGAAGAGATAGAAAGTCTCATATCTTAGAATGATTCTTTGATTTGAGCATTTGAAAGTCTTAGCTATAGTTGTGTAGACTCGGATAGCTAAGCAAGAGAAAATCTAGACTAGAGGTGTGAATCTTTGGATAGTTGAGCAAGAATGTCTTGGCTACAAGTGTGAAGCCTTGGATATCTAAGCAAAGAAGTCTTGCCTTGGGTCCAGAGGATCCGGTTAGGTGAGCAAGGTGGTATCAAGTTCACTAAGTACGATAGGAGGGTAGTTTCTAGGTGAAGGAATCACTTGAGAGGTTGGGCACCTTTATCTTGTTAAAATTGTAGATTATTTTGCTAGCATTTGAGTGGGATCAAATGTGTTATGATGAGTCTAAAATCATCAAAGTGTGGTGCCTTTGGGCAAAAGAATCTAGTGCACTAGGTGCATTGAATTGGATCACAATGAAAAACTTTATCTAGAACTGTCAATAGATAAAAGTTTTTCATTTGAAGGCAATCGGGGAGTCTATCTCAATCCTAAGATAAATGATGGACTTATGGTTGCAAGTGTTATCATTTGAGCTATCAATGAGTACAATTATATAGCATAGTCTATCGTCGATAGTTTGGTGGTATTCATTTGTTAATCGATAGAGGACTTCATTTATAGATATGGACATCGTGGCTCCATTTATTAAATGAGTGTAGAACATCATCATAAGGATGTTTTGAGGTACTGGATATTAAATCTTAACGTTAATTTTTCAATAGTGTCTATTGAAACATGGCTTCTAAACAAGTCAAAATATCCAAGTTCAAAATGTGGTCATATGAGTAAATATGATAACTTGGAGAGCTACAGGCGGTCTATGAGCTCTTGGCAATTACTGGTATTCTTCACGAGGATACACTTTCTCTAATAAGGTTGTCTAGGGTATGAATGAGTAACATCAACTTATTCTATCTTTATTTAAGAGTTCAATTTTAGTTCTTTAGTGGAATGAACTAAAATTAAATAGATCGGACCTAAGTGAATCATTTGTTGATTGTGATTGGGTTGTGTCTATTGGAGCTTAAATCTAGATAGCCTGCCAAGATCCCCAATCCACCCGAACTTGCATGGATCACTTGATATATTTTACTGGACCAATTTAGGAGTCCATCTAGAATTGTATTAAGGCATGTGAACTTGTTTCTTTTTGTAAGAATAAGTCTAGTTCACATGTGGACTTTTTATTAAGGTTCATTGGATTTAATAAAAAATGAAAAATAATATATGGCCCATATACATGTGTTGGGCGGCAAGGCTAATTAAGAATAACTTAATTATATTATTTTTATTTTATTATTTAATTAAATGGAAATTAATTAATTTATTGATTAATTAATTATTTAATTAAAAGTCAAAATATTTTTCCTAGTAGAAGTTGCTCTCCTAAAATTATACTATTGTTGGTAGTATAATTAATATTAAAGACTATATTTGATAAATAGAGAAATAAAAGGAATTATTTATCTAATCAAATTAGGATGTCTTTAATATGGTTACAAATACACTATTGAGTTGGATTAGGAGTCTTGGTTGAGGATAGAATTCCTTTTTGAAAAGGATTCTTAACCACCAAGTAAATCTACCTAAGGAAAGGTTCTTAACTACCAAGTAAATCTTTCTTAGAAAATGATTTGTGATCCTAATCTATATCCTATGAAATTCAGCCAGCCCATGTATATATACAAAATGATAGAATTCCTTTTAGATAAGGATTCTTAACTACCAAAAAAATCCACCTAAGGAAAAGATTCTTGCCAACCAAGTAAATCCTTCTTAGGAAAGGATTTACGATCATATATATATATATATATATATATATGTGTGTGTGTGTGTGTGTGTGTGCGCGCGCGTGTGATTTTTGGCCAGCCCTAATGAATTTTAGAGTGATCATTTCGGCCAACCTAAGAGTTTTCTAAAAGAGAATTTTGCTTGGCAAGAGAGAATTTTGAGAGAGAAAATTTAGTATTTTACTCTAGACAAAATTCAATCAACTCTAAGATATAGGGCGTGGAATTCGGCCAAGGAGAAAAGAGAAAAAGAGAACGTTTTGTTTTTGATAGTATACTAGTATCCTTTATATCAAAAGGGTTTTGTGTACAAAATCAAATCGGGTTCATGCGAGTTTCAATCAAGTAGATTGATAATTCACAAGTGACCAGACGTTCTTGGATTTTTCTCTTAGAGGATATTTGTAACTAACAAAGAAAAGATTTTGTTTGTCTCCATCCTCAGGTATATAATTTAAAGAAAGGGAGCCCACACTCCAGGTGATTCTCGTTCGTGATTGGATTGGAAGATCTTACGGAATCAATTCAGTGCTTGTTCAATCGTCACGAGAAAAAAGTACGATACTTTTATATACATAAATTAATCTAGGGTTAAGGTTCTTGTTATTTAATAGGGAAATTTTTTCATTTATATGCAAACCCTAATTTTCTAAATTTTCTCACGCTTCCGCTGCACGTGGTTTTATTTTCCCTACAATTACACTCTTGCAATTGAGCATAATCATAACAATCTCCCACTTGCTCTATAACAAATGTGTCATATCTCTTTTTCCCATGTTCTCTAGATTCCTATCAAAACTCTTTTGTGGTAGAGCCTTTGTGAAGGGATCCGCTAAATTTTCTACTGATGCAATCTTAGTAGTCATCACGTCTCCTCTATACACAATTTTCCTCAGAAGATGATACTTTCGTTCAATGTGTTCCCTCTCTTATGATTTCTTTTCAATCATTCTATTCTTTCTATCCCTTACTACTTGGATACCAAGAATATAACTTGGTTCTCCCAAGTCCATCAAATTGTTTTTTAAACCATTCTTTTACTGATGTCAATACACCTATATCATTTCCGATGAGTAGTTTATCATCAACGTAAAGAACTTGGAAAATCAAATTGTCACCTTTAATCCTTTATACACATGGTTCGTCAAGGTTTTGAATAAATCCAAAACTTTTCACAGCTTGATCAAACTTTATGTTCCAGGATCTAGATGCTTGCTTCAGTCCATATATGGACCTTTGCAACTTGCATACCTTTTTCCTCTTGGACCTTTTTAATGAATACTTCTGGTTGCATCATATAGATGCTTTCATCAAGACTTCCATTAAAGAAAACTGTCTTGTCCTCCATTTGCCAAATCTCTAGGTTTAGAGATGCAACAATGTATATGAGTATCTTATTGAATTTAAGCATGGCCACATGAGAGAAGGTTTCCTCATAATTGATACTTTTCTTATGTGTGTAACCTTTAGCTACCAATCTACATTTAAAGGTTTCAACCTTTACATCCATTCCTCTCTTCCTCTTATATACCCACTTGAACCCAATGGGTTGTACCCCTTTAGGCAAGTCTATAAGAGACTAGACTTTATTTTTGAACATAAATTCAATTTCAGATTACATTGCCTATTGCCAATGGCCATAATTAACATCTTCCATGGCTTCCTTGTATATGTAGGGATCATCGTCATTCAGGAGATTCTCTACTTATTATCCTAGACCGATGTATCTCTCGGGTTGTTTACTAACCTTCCCCCTACAGTAAGGAATGGTAGGTTGTTGATCATATGTTTGTGCAAAACTTACAATTGGGTTTGGTTGTGAAACCTCTAGTGGATTTATATCTCCTAAAAGCTCATTCAGGACAGTTCTACTTTTAGGCACAAAATTATTCATATAGTCCTTTTCCAGAAATTTAGCATTTATCGAGTCAATTCTTTTAAGATCTAAAGGACTATAGAAATAATATCCTTTGGTTTCTATTGGATACCCTACAAATATGCATGTTTCTGTATGAGACTCCATCTTTTGTCTTTCCTTTTTGTCTAGTCAATAACTCATACGATGTTTTAGGAACCGACTTAGGTGGTACATCGTTTAGAGTATACATAGCAGTTTGTATACCATATCCCCAAAACAAAATTTGGAAGTGTTGAATAACTCAACATAGACCTAACCATGACCAAAAGAGTTCTATTTATCCTTTCCACCACCCCATTCTGTTGAGCTGTACCGGACACTAAAAAATGACAAATTATCCCATTAGCAATAAGATATTGATAAAAAAACTCACCAGATAGACATTCTCCACCATGATCAGACCTATGTGTTTCTCAAGCTGATTTTTTACTTCACTTTTAAATACTTTGAACATGTCAAAAGCGTCTGACTTATGTCTTCTGAGATATACATAGCCAAATCTAGAGAAATCATCCATGAAAGTGATGAAGTACTGATGTCCACCTCTAGCTTAAATGCCCATAGGACCACACACATCAGTGTGTATTAATCCTAAACAGTAGCAACTTCCCTTTGATCTTGGTTACTTTCTTTGTCTCCATCTTAGTAGGTCCGTGTTGCTTTTTCTTCTGTTGTTTCTTGAACTTCTTAAGGGTCTTAACAGTAGTAACTTTACCTACTATATAAATCTCTTGATTCTTACCTTTCACAAGGATTTTGTTGGCGCTTTTAACATCTTGCATCAGGCCCTGCAAGGTGTATTCCCTATTGTTCAAAGTGTAGTCTAACTTGAACTGATCAAAGGAATTTGGCAGTGAGTTGACAATCATGTCAGTTTTCGTCTCACCATCTATCTCAGCACCATTGAGTTCAACAATGTTAAGATGTGCTATAACTTTCATCATGTGATCTTTCACAACCTATCCAGGTTTCTTCCTAAGATTTATGAAAGCAGTCATTGCCTTTTTCTTAGTTGTCGTGGACCTCGTAGCAAATATCTCCTCTAAAGACATCATTATATCAGCAGCAGCCCCTGTTCTTTCATGTTGTTGTTGCAACACGTCAGAGATGGTTGCCATAATATAAAATTTGGCCATCTCATCTGAGGCCTTCCATTGATGATACTTTCCTCTTTACTACTCAATAGATTTATTAGTAGGAGTTGGTGGTTTAGGATTCATATAACAAACTTATGCTTTTCAACTTGCGGTAGCAACCCAATTTTCCTTTTCCATGTGACATAATTATTATCACTTAAAGTATTATCTTTTAGGATTATGATTAGGGATGTGGTCATGATTTCTTGAATAATAACAAAAACTATATATGTAAACAATCATGATAAGTACTTTCGAATATTTAACTCGAATTAAATAAAATAATTCAATCGTAAAATTCAACGGTAATCCAACACCTATAAAGGTCATGCCCCCTTTGAGAGTTTACACCATCTACTAGTTGGACTATGTCCCACCTAATTGTTAGCATAACAACTAGCATTTTCAATTTTACCCTTACAATTTTATTAACAAGAACTCTTGGGAGAATATTAATAAAATCATATTAAGTGTATAACCAAGTTATCGACCTATAATATATTCCCTCGCGAATATCCCTCCATTGAGAGTAGATATCGCTTGAGTCAATTGTCTAGTCTATCCTTGTAAGGAAGTATCTTGCTAAATTCCGTTCATAAATACCTCTTGAGGGGTTACAACAAGACACATCAACTGAACTTGAAGGCCATAGATGATGAGGACTAGCCAATTGATCACAATTCTGCTAAGGTTGGAAAAGATCCAGATCCTTTAACCATTCATGGAGGACCAATGACAAGAACTAAAGCTAAAAGAATGAAAGAAGCCTTAACTTGTTTAATGGGAAGCATTTGGAAGGAGCAAGCTAGTCAAGATTTGGTCAAGGCTCTAAGGATGCAAGAAGAGTATAAAATGGTTAACATGTTTCAAACAAGTCCAAATCCCAAAGACAAGAGTCCAGCCTTGTTAGAATGAAGTATTCTAGCCTATCTTGAAGAATAAGGCCATTCGGCCATGTTGGGTTTTGTGGGCCTATTTTATAATTAGTTTGGGTTTAATTATGTTGGGTTTTGTGAGCTTATTTTCTTATTAGTTTGGGTTTAATTGTGTTGGGTTTTGTGGGATTATTTTATGAATAGTTTGGGTTTTTTGTGTTGGGTGAGTTCATGTGTTCTTTGATTAGGAATAAGGTGTTACAAAGGCTGAATACTTTATGGCCATTATTCATGGTCTAAATGTCATTTAGTGGGAGGTTACACATTTAGTGGGACGTTACACATTTAATGGGAGGTTATATTTGTGTTTTATTGTCCTTGGCCTTTGTTCTATATAAACAAGACTTCTTTTTCTATGTAAGGCAGAGATTTGAGTAATATAAACTTATTTGGGCACTTTGTGAGTGTTTTGTTTTTAAGTTCTTGCATGAACTTTGGAACTTATCAAGCTTATTCTGCTTGTGGCGTTCAACAACCTCAAAATCTTTGTTTTGCCCTTAAACTTATCAAACTTCATAGTTTGTGGCGTTTTGGGGAAATCAAAGTGCTGTTCTAATTAGCTTTTATCATCATTTCATTGATAAAGTGATTAGAATAGTTTCTCTTACTTCAATCTTGAACGATCGGGTTTGTTTTGAATTAGTTGGAGGGTGTTAAATTGCATTCCATATGTATCATAGCTCTTTAGCTATTGGGGTGTATAGTTGCTAAGTTAATGATTTCCATCAATAGACGTTCCAAGCACCTTCTCCCACTCAATTGTTTAAGGTGTGTGATCGAATTCCATAGAATGATTTGCCAAGTAATCTAGATGCCAGTTAGATACCTAAACCATTCAATGCATGTTCATACCAAAAGAGGTATATGAGTGGCACTCCTATTCTATATGACATGTTATCAAACAATGACAAACGTTGCAATATTTATGGAAAAGTAAATAGCCACAATTTTAGTCCTTCCTAGAAAAACAAGTAAATTACATTTGTTTGAAATACAAAACCCTAATCCTAACTTGGTGAACAAGTCATCAAGCAGCCACTGTCCAAAGGTCTTGTGACCGGGCACTTGCGCACCGATGCCTTGTACGGCTACCCTGGGTTACTCCATTGCTACTTTTTCCGCTTCGAATTCTTCAGTTCTTTGATTCTTTGAAACTTGAATATATTACAACCGTTTTTTTTTTTTTATTACAACAATAAAATAAAATAAAAACTTAGCAACTGCCAAGAAAGAAATTACGACAATGATAGGCCACCCTTCTTGTTACAATTCCAAAACAAAAATATATTGAAATTCTAGGACCAAAATTGAGCAATAACAAATCACATTATAAAAAACATATATATAAATATATATCCATAAATTCAAATGTAAATATATATGTGAACTCCTAGAGTGTCATCTCTTTTTAAGAACATGCATATATACAATAAAAGAAATAGATTCACGTATATACACATCAATTAATCAAGGGTACAACCAGGCTCTGATACCTATTGTAGGAAAAAACGTGCAGTGGAAGCTGAAAAGTTGATTGGTATATTTAAAAAAACTCCTTTAAATGAAAGAACCTTAACCGTGATTAATTAACATATAATAAAAGAATCGTACCTTTTTCTTGTGATGTTTGAAGTTGTGCCGAATTTAATCCGCACAATCTTCCAATCCAATCATGAACATGAATCACCTAGGAGTTTGAGCTCTATTTTTTTGAATTGTACACCTGAGGATGGAAAACAAATTTTTTTTTTTTTTTGGTTGTCACAATAATCCGCCAAGAGAGAACCCAAGAATGTTTGATCAACTGTGAATTATCAATCTATTGATTGAAACTTGTGTGAAGCCGATTTGATGTTGTACATAAAATCTTTTGTTGCAAAGGATACTAGTGCACGAAAAAAAGCGTTCCCTCTTTTCTCTATGCTTAACCAAATTCTTTATTCACCTATCTTAGAGTTGGAAGAATTTTTCTAGAGCAAGAACCTAATTTTCCTCTATTAAAAATTCTAGGCTTTGGCCAAATTTTTAGGCTTTAGACTATGTTGCCATTAATTCCATATCAAAATGATGCTTACTTGTAATTATTTAGTTGTTTAGGTTCATGATGACTCAAGCTTCAAAGAAGGAATAACAACTAGTCAAAGCAGGTACAAAGTCTTTAAAGAGAAAGGATGCTATATGATTCTAGAAAGGTATATTAAGACCTTATCTTTCTCTTACAAGGCATAGGCGCAAACACACACAATTCATTAATATATGTCCCTGCATCGTTGTGCCCCCTTTATAACACATTCACACACTTAAAAGTGAATGCTCATGCATTAATATGAAAGTAACATGTTTTTGGAAAATGCATGATTGGAGACTATGTCTATGTTGTTTGCATTCTAGTGTAAATTGTGTTTGTATGTGTATATGTTTATAAAACATGGATATTGAACTTGATTTTAGTCTTAAATCATTCTTGATTTAGTTCAAAACACTTTGGTTACTCACACTATGATCCTTACCAGTCATGTTGCTTACATTGTCTTCGTATTCATATATCGAGTCGAATTCTTATTTTTTAGGTTGGGTATCTTATATGTCAATATCCATGAGAGAGTTACATTTTGTAATCCATAAACAGATTCAAATTCTAAGTTTGGAGGCCGGAGAACGGTCAAAGAACGCACGAGGAAAAGAAGTGCAACCAAGCACTCTTTCCCGAGATGGCGCGTGGCCATCTCGGGCTAGAATGCTTGCTGCCCCAAGATGCCCATGTGCATCTTGGGCAGCAAGTGTGCTTGGTGCCTTCATGCCCTCTGTGGTCATTTCATATGTATTCATTTCCCTCTCCTTTATATATCCCTTCCCTCTCACTTTTCATTCCAAGAAGAGATTCAAAATTTGAGTGCAAAATTTTCTCTCAAAATTTCTTACCTTCCAAACATCATAACTTTATCATTTGAACTCTGATTTGAGTGATTTGAAGTTGGAAGTGTTTGCATATTCATCCTCCATCTTTTCTCTAAAGGTTTGAGTTAATTTTACTGTTGTTTTTGGAGTCTATCCTCACAAAAACGGGACTGCACCAAATCAACTAAGGTATTGATTTTCTCTAAAAGTTTTCTTTTAAAACTTGGTCAATTACCTTAGGTTTTCTTCTTCAATATATATATATGTCTTGTGATTGTTTTGATTCAAAGCTAGCACAATAGAATCCCAAACTTGTGAAAACAGAGGCAAAATCAAAACCTAACTCAACATGTGAGATTTCAATTGACCAAGACATATATATATATATATATATATATATATATATATATATATATATATATATATTGTGATACAAGCAATCTTGAGGGATAAAATTTTGTTTGTTTGAAGGGAGTCGAAAAAGGTGTCTAACATATTCACCCCTCCCCCCCTCCTCGAGGATAGCCTTGAGCATTTATCCGTGTTTGTAATTTCACGAATTCTCTCCCAAGACTTTTGCCTTGACCAAATTCTCTCACTAAAACCACTATACCAAATTCTCTCTCTAAGACCAAAAAATTCACCTTGGTTGAATTCTCTTATAGTGATTGTTAATAGTGAAATTTGGCCAGGGGTCAAAGAGAAATTTTCCACTTTCGCGCCATAAGTCCAAACCCATATTCGACAATCATGAAGCCCGGTAGACCATGAAGCCACCCCGCAGGAGCAGGAAAGGTCGGCTCAGCTTCAAAACCACCATAGCACAAGCCAGGCGCGACTAATATGAGCCCCCACAAGAATACTGGAACCCGGCCTTCTTAAGGCAATCTATCGGGGAACCTCGTCTCCTAGGTCGAGCTCCTCAACCGCCCCGTGAATGCCAGGAGAAGTCTCCAAGCTCAAGAGACATTCGAGAGAAGCCCGCCAACCTCTCCAGAAGCCCGCTGTCCTTGCTAGACATAAAGGAAGAATCACGCCTAAATCTACACTACCGCGGCTACCTCCCCGGAATGTCTGCAAGGACACCTCAAGCCCCCAAGGATCGGGGAAAATCCATTTCAAGCTTCTAAGAACGGAGTCGGTGTAGGGATCTACCTCACTCTACCGGGCAACAGACAGCTAGTTGGGCGACCTCCATGAACAACCATGTCGCGATAACATACAAGATTATATCTAGGAAATAACCATCATTAATCCCATATACGTGCGAGACAAGAGTTTGATTCCAAAGAGGAAACAAACTCATTCACGTTAATTGCTCTCCGCTATTTACTCGGGGTCAACAATTTTTGAATAAAGGATCCCACCCCGATAAGGAGGAAACGGATTCAAAGGATCGTAGTGGGATATCAGCAAATTTAAACCGACTTGAACCATATATAAATAGGGCCAATCAGGATACGAAGAAGGATATACAAAGACAGAAGAAAATCATACGTAGACTGATATGTAAACAGAGAAAAACATAGATAGCAATAGAGAGAAGAGAGAAAGAAAAGAAGAGGGGAAAGCCTAAATTCTGTATTCAGAACACGGATACCTTCATTTCCACTATTCGACAGGCATAGAGTTGCCACCACCCTACATCTTAGAGAGACTGTGAGCATACAAGAGAGTGATTTATATTTTAAAGCAATATATCAATAATAAAAGCTCACATTTACTGTTATTACGATCCAGCCTCTCGTCTATCTCTTAAATAGGTCGGGAACCAACGGTATCGACCCCGGCCACCACTTTCGTGGTATTGGTCTCGAGGGTGTTAACAGGAATTTCTCATCTTGAGCAAATTTCCCGTCAACGCTTTCTAGCACCGTCTGTGGGAAACCTCTCACACCACCATCTTTTTACATTCGAAAAGTTTGTTATTTCATAGTAATCATGAGGCTCCGCTCCTCACAAGGGCAGCAGGGCACGTTGGGACAACCTTCTACTACATCGACATGAAAGGTCCCAAGGAAAAGGAGAAAACCCGGGCTCTATAGCCAAGTTCCTACCCAGTTAGCCATTTTACGGGCTCTGGATCCCCCTCTGGGAAGTCAGGTCGAGCTTGACCAATGAGCGACGACCTTTGTAGAAAACGTCCATCTTCGACTACTCGCTGAGGGTATCACTATCCAACAAGCGGGTTTCTGTAAATAATGGGAGTCAAGCAGGCCTGGGGCTAGGCAACCCGCCTTCGATCGCCTGGGACCTGCCCCTCTGGAATCAACTCGTAATAGAGTGGGGTTCCCGACCTCGATCCGGGATAGGCTAGGGCCCATGCCCCATGTTCCCATAGCGCTGACATGCTACCAACCAAGGCAAGTCAAATCCGCGACAGATGTCCTTCCTCGGGAATAGGAAGAGCTTCTCCACCCAAGGACTTCAAGGAGAGAAGCCTGGGGTAGAGAAGAAGAAAGTCAGTAAAGCCCCCAAGCGGACCCCCTTCGAAGAAGGAACAGAGTAGAGGTCGCTTGTTCATCAGAAGGATCCGATGGTGAGAAATACAAGATCGTTTCAAGAAAAACCGAAAGCAAGCGTTTAAGGGACCAGTTGGCATAGCTTCAGGAAGAGGTCTAATTGATGAAGGAGGGAAAGTACAAGGAGGAAAAGAAAGATACTCTAAGTGAAATGAATGCTCCTTTCACCAGGAGGATCCGGGAGGTAGAGCTCCCGCCTAAGTTTAAAATTTCAACTGATAGGTTCTCCGGGACTGAAGATCCTCTGAGCCACTAGAGAGCTTCATTCAATAAATGGAGGTCCAGAACACAATCAGGTCCACTATGTGTCGAATGTTCCCCACTACACTCACGGATTATGCTAAAACTTGGTTTAGGAAACTACCCATTGGAAGCGTGGATTCCTTCACCAAGTTATCAACCGATTTCTGCTCACAAGTCTAGGGAGTTAAGCCCCGACTGAAGGACCCGATCCATCTCTAATATGTGATCCAGGAGAGAGGGGAAACCCTCAGAACTTATGTCGAGCATTTCCACAAGGAAGTCTTCCAGATGGGGGTCTTCACGGAGAGAGAAACCCTGGCCAACTTCAGAAGAAACTTATGGGCCAGAAAACTGTTTCTGTCTTTTGCCAAGAGACCTCCGGAAACCTACCAGGAAGCCTATGATCGGGCTCTGGAGATCCCAGGTACTTGTTCACCCTGCGGGGATCGAATGGGTCAGCAGTTGGAAACTTCAGATTTAAGTAATTTCGAGCCAGGATGGTCTTCAGCACGACTTCAGACTCAGAGGGTAAGGAATCCTGACCCCATGAGGGTTTGCCACTAAAGGCGGTGGGAACCTCGAGCTCATGCCCACCGACGAATACAGAGCTCCCCTAGTCTCCCCCCGCCAGTACCCATTCTTTTTTCCAAGCGAGGTCCTTCTTTGAAGCCCTGGGGATGATAAAGTTGAGCCTATTCTTGGCCTTGGCATAGAATTGGCCTCGTGGAACCCCAGCCAGGCTACCTATCTAGAAAAGAAAGGTTAGCTCCTTAGCCCCGGGCTCCCTGATTACGCTGCTCACCTCGCATTGCTCCCTCCATAATACAAGGAAGCCGACTAGATACCTCCAGAAGCCGGGAGTCAGTTCAAGTGGAGCCAGCTGAAGAGCATTGAGAGCCCGCCGAAGGGTGAAGTAAAGAGGGAGACTCACCTCGCTCTCAAAAGTTGCGAAGTGGATAGGGAGTACGTCTTTGGGCGGGCTAAAAATGTCGTAATTTCGGTAGAGAACAGTAAGGGAAACAGTGTCAGGAATACCGTACTTATCCCGTAGACGGCCAATCGACTGAGGATCGACTATGGAGTCAGGGATGACCCTAGGTTCGAAAGGAAGGTGTAGGAAAAAAACAGTTTAGAAACACAACGGAAGTGTGAGAAAAAACAAAGTTAGGGTTTGCGTAAAAATAAAACTTTTCCTTTTTATGCAACGAGAACCTTAACCCTAGATTAATTGATGTATATAAAAGTATCGTACCTTTTTCACGTGATGATTGAACAAGCGCTGAATCAATTCCGCAAGATCTTCCAATCCAATCACGAAGGTGAATCACCTAGGAGTGTGGGCTCCCTTTCTTTAAATTGTATTCCTGAGGATAGAGACAAAGCAAATATCTTTTCTTTGTTGGTTACAAATATCCTCCAAGAGAAAAAATCCAAGAACGTCTGGTCACTTGTGAATTATCAATCAATTTGATTGTAACTCGCGTGAACCTTGATTCAATGTTGTACACAAAACCCTTTTGATGTAAAGGATATTAGTATACTATCAAATACAAAACGTTCCTCTTTTTCTCTACTTGGCCGAATTCACACACTATTGCTTAGAGAAGATTGAATTTTGTCTAGAGTAAAATCTGATTTTTCTCCCTCAAAATTCTATGATAGCCGAATTCTTTACTAAGAAAAATATGGCTTGGCCGAAATTCCTCTCTAATGCCTTAGGGCTGGCTGAATTCATCATCCACATATATATAGGTTCATAAATCCTTTCCTAAGAAGGATTCACTTGGTTGGTAAGAATCCTTTCCTTAGGTGGATTTATTTGGTAGTTAGAATCCTTATCTTAGAAGAAAACTAACTACTCCTTTAACTATATATTGTGTTGGCCGAATTTCCCTTGTTTGAAGTAGATTAGGAGTGTTTAATCTTTCCTAAAAAAGATTACTTGATAGACAAGAATCCTATCCTTAGGTAGATTAACTTGGTGGTTATGAATCCTTTTCAAATACGAATTCTACCACTAAGTAGTTTTACTTGGTGACCAAGAATCCTTTTCCAAAAAGAATTCTTTCCTACACCAAGACTCCTAATCCTACTCAATAGTGTGTTTGTAACCATATTAAAGACTTCCTAATTTGATTAGATAAATAACTCCTTTTATTTATCTACTTATCAAATACAGTCTTTAACATTAACTATACTACCAACAACAGTATAGTTTTAGGAGACCATCTCCTAATAGGAAAAGATTTTGACTTTTAATTAAATAATTAATTAATTTCCATTTAATTAAATAATAATAAAATAAAAATAATATATTAAAGCTATTCACTATAGCCTTTGCCACCCATACCTAGTATAAAGGCCATATATTATTTTTCTCATTTTATTAAATCCATTGGTCCTTAATAAAAAGTCCACATGTGAACTAAACCTATTCTTACAAAAAGAAACAAGTTCACATGCCTTATTACAATTCTAGATGGACCTCTATTGGTCCGGTAGAATATATTAAATGATCCATGCATGTTCGTGTGGATTGGGGATCTTGGTGGGCTATCTAAATTTAAGCTCCAATAGACACAACCCAATCACAATCAACAAATAGGTCCAATCTATTTAATTTTAGTTCATTCCACTAAAAAACTAAAATTAAACTCTTAAATAAAGATTGAATAAGTTGATGTTACTCATTCGTACCCTAGACAACCTTATTGGAGAAAGTGTATCCTCGTAAAGAATACCAGTAATCGCCAAGAGCTCATAGACCGCCGAGAGCTCATAGACCGCCTATAGCTCTCCAAGTTACCATATTTACTCATATGACCACATTTTCAACTTGGATATTTTGACTTGTCCAGAAGACATGTTTTAATAGACACTATTGAAAACTTAACGTTAAGATTTAATATCCAATACCTCAAAACATCCATATGATGGTATTCTACTCTCATTCAATAAATGGAGCCACGATGTCCATATCTATAAATGAAGTCCTCTATCGATTAACAAATGAATACCACCAAACTATCGAGGATAGACTATGCAATATAATCGTACTCATTAATAGCTCAAATGTTAACATTTGCAACCATAAATCCATCATTTATCTCAGGATTAAGATAGACTCTCCGATTGTCTTCAAATGAAAACTTTTAATCGAATGACAGTTCTAGTTAAAGTATTTCATTTTGATCCTATTCAATGCACCCAATGCACTAGATTCTTTTGCCCAAAGACACCACACTTTGATGATTTTATACTCATCATAAAACATTTGATCCCACTCAAATGCTAGCAAAAGAATCTACAACTTTGACAAGATAAAGGCGCCCAACCTTTTATCTTAAGTTGTGAATATTATTCAAGACTAACTAAAGAATTGTGTCTACCTCATACATATCTAGATGTATGAACAATTCTTATTTTCTCATAGTCTTTTGACCTTATGGTTATTTACTTTTGACAATTATAATAATTAAACTATAAATGCTATAAGATTTGTTAAACTAGAAATCACTTTATTCATATGAAAAGATTGTTAATTACAATATTACACTCTTGCTATCGAGCATAATCCTAACAATCTTCCACTTGCTCTATAGAAAATGTGTCATATCGCTCATCCCCATGTTCTCTAGATGCCCATCAAAACTCTTTTGAGGAAGAGTCTTTATGAAGGGATCCACTAGATTTTCTGCTGACGCAATCTTGGTAATCGTCACGTCACCCCTATGCACAATTTCCTTTAGAAGGTGATACTTTCTTTCAATATGGTTCCCTCTCTTATGAATTCTTGGTTCTCTCGAATTAGCCACTGCTCCACTATTGTCACAATAGATAGTGATCTGGTTATTCGCATCAGAAACCACTTCCAAGTCAATCAAGAATTGGCGGAGCCAGACAGCCTCTTTAGCAGCCTCGCATGCGGCAACATACTCGGTTTCCGTGGTGGAATCAGCAATACAAGATTGCTTGATACTCCTCCATATGACTGCCCCTCCTCCAATAGTTAACACAGATCCTGATGTTGATCTCCTAGAGTTAGAATCTGACTGAAAATCAGAATCTGTATACCCAACGGGAATTAAATCCCCTCCAGAGTATACAAGCATATAATCTCTCGTTCTCCTAAAATACTTAAAAATAAGCTTGACTGACGTCCATTGATCAGGACCAGGTTTCGATTGAAACCTGCTAACTATGCCTACAACAAAACAAATATCTGGTCTAGTGCAGAGCATTGCATTCATGAGACTTCCAACTGCCGATGCCTATGGAACCCTACTCATGAATTGCTCTTCATGCTCATTCTAAGGAACTTGTTCCATAGAAAGTTTGATTCCATGGCTGAAAGGTAACATACCTTTCTTGGAATCGTGCATGGAAAACCTAGACAAGATTTTATTTATGTATGAAGCTTGGGATAATGCAATCGTTCTATTCTTTCTATCCCTTATGACTTGGATGCCAAGAGTATAACTTGATTCTCCCAAGTCCTTCATATCAAATTGTTTTGCTAACCATTCTTTTATTGATGTCAATACACCTACATCGTTTCTGATGCGTAGTATATCATCAACGTAAAGAACTAGGAAAACCAACTTGTCGCCTTTAACCCTTTTGTATACATAAGGTTCATCAAGGTTTTGAATAAATCCAAAACCTTTAACGGCTTGATCGAACCTTATGTTCCAGGATCTGGATGCTTGCTTCAATCCATATATGGATCTTTGCAACTTGCATACCCTTTCCTCTTAGCCCTTTTCAATGAATCCTTCTGGTTGCATCATATAGATGCTTTCGTCAAGACTTCCATTAAGGAAAGCTATCTTGACATTCATTTGCCAAATCTCTAGGTCTAGAGATGCCACAATGGATAAGAGTATCCTAATGGATTTAAGCATGGCCACAGGAGAGAAGGTTTCTTCATAATCGATACCTTCCTTCTGTGTATAACCTTTAGCTACCAATCTAGCTTTATAGGTTTCCACCATTCCATCCATTCCTCTTTTCCTCTTGTATACCCACTTGCACCCGTTTTATTCCTTTTAGGCAAGTCTACAAAAGATCAGACTTTATTTTTGAACATAGATTCAATTTTGGATTGCATTGCCTTTTGCCAATGGCGACAATCAACATCTTCCATTGCTTCCTTGTACATATAGGGATCATCGTCGTCCAGAAGATTCTCTACAGATTCTCCTAGACCGATGTATCTTTCAGGTTGACTAACAACCCTCCCACTACAACGAGGTATGGTGGATTGTTGATCTTGTGTTGGTACGGAATTTACAATTGGGTTTGGTTGCGAAACCTCATGTGGAATTGTATCTCCTAAAACCTCATTTAGGACAATTCTACTTTTAGGCACAAAATTATTCATATAGTCCTCTTCTAGAAATTTAGCATTTGTCGAAACAATTACTTTAAGATCTGAATGACTATAAAAATAATATCCTTTTGTTCCTTTTGGATACCCTACAAATATGCATGTTTCTGAACAAGACTCCATCTTTTCTGTCTATCCTTTTAACACGTGCGCAGGACATCCAAATATCCTTAAGTGTTGTAAACTAGGCTTTCGTCCAGTCCACAACTCATGCGGTGTTTTAGGAACCGACTTAGATGGTACATCGTTTAGAATATACATGGCAGTTTGTAAAGCATATCCCCAAAAAGAACTAGGGAGCGTTGAATAACTCAATATAGACCTAACCATATCCAAAAGAGTTATATTTCTCCTTTCTGCCACCCCATTTTGTTGAGGTGTGCCTGGTGTAGAAAACTGAGAAATTATTCCATTATCAATAAGATATTGCTGAAACTCACCAGATAGATATTCTCCACCACGATCGAACCTCAAGATTTTTATACGTTTCTCAAGCTGATTTTCTACTTCAGCTTTAAATGCTTTGAACATATCAAAAGCATCCGACTTATGTCTCATGAGATGCACATAGCCAAATCTTGAGTGATCATCCATGAAAGTGATGAAGTACTCATATCCACCTCTAGCTTGAATGCTCATAGGTCCACACAAATCAGTGTGTGTCAATCCTAAACATTCGATGGCTCTTGCGCCTTTGGTTGTAAACGACCTTTTGGTCATTTTACATTCCAAACAAGATTCACAAATTGGTAGATCATCAACCTTTAAGTCACTTAGAGGTCCGTCACATACCAATCTTTTAATCCTATTAAGGTTAATATGACCTAGGCGCAAATGCCATAGGTAGGTTTCATCTTTTGATAATTTTACTCTTTTATGATTGGGTTCCGTTGATTCCGTGTCTAACAAGTGAAAGATATTTCCATGCAAATAGAATAAACCATTTTCTAATGTACCTTTGCAAACAAATCTGTTATTCTTACTAATAATAAAACCTTTTATTAAAAGTTACCGAATATCCAAATTTATTTAGACAAGAGACCAAAATTAAATTCTTCTTGAATTGTGGTACATAATAAACGTTTATTAAATTTAAATGCCTATAAGAATCAAAATTGATTCTAATAACTCCCACTACACTAGTAGACACCAACGCTCCTTTGCCTAATTGCAAGTCGAATTCATTCTTATTCAGTCTATTTCTTTTGACCCATTTCACCACAAAGGAAACACTTCCCTTTGATCTTGGTTACTTTCTTGGTCTCCTTCTAAAAAGGCCCAAGTTGCTTTTTCCTCTGTTATTACTTAACCTTCTGACAGGTCTTAACAATAGTAACTTTACCAACCATATGAATCCCTATCTTGAGACATCATAATATCGGCAGCAGTCTCTATTCCTTCATGTTGCTGTTGCAACATGTTGGAAATGATGGCTATAATGTAACGTACATTTAGCCATCTCATCTAAAGACTTCCACTACTGATACTCATCTCTTTGCTCCTAAGTAGATTCATTAGTTTTGGTGGTTAAGGAATATACAGAATGAACTTAAACTTTTCAATTTGCAACAACAACCCGATATTCCTTTTCCATGTGGTCATGATTTCTTTATATTAACAAAAATTATATAAGTAAATAATCATGATAAAGCACTTTTGAATATTTATCTTGAATTAAATGAAATAATTCAAACTTAAGAATTCAACGGTGATCCAACACCCATAAATGTCACGCCTCCTTTGGGAGTACACACCATTTACTAGTTGGACTAGGTCCCACCTAATTGTTAACATAACAACCAACGTTTTCAATTTAGCCTTGTGATTTTATTAAAAAGAACTCTTGGGAGGATATTAATAAATTCACATCGAGTGTGTTACCAAGTTATCGACCTTCAATAGAATCCCTCACAAATATCCCTCCTTTGGGAGTAGATATCGTTTGGGCTAATTGTCTAGTCTATCCTTGTAAGGAAGTATCTTGCTAAATTCCATTCATGAATACCTATTGGGAGGTTATTCACGAAACATAAAGCACAACTAAATTTGGAGGCCGTAGGTGTTCCAAAACACCTTCTCCCACTCAATTGTTTAAGGCGTGTGATCGAATTCCAAAGAATGATTTACCAAGTTATCTAGATGCCAATTTAGATTCTTAAACCATTCAATGCATGTTCATACCAAAAGAGATATATGAGTGGCACTCCTATTCTATATGACATGTTATCAAACAATGACAAACATTGCAATATTTACAAAAAATATAAATAGCTACAATTTTGGTCCATCCTAAAAAAACAAGTAAATTACATTTATCTTGGAATACAAGAACTCTTTCTTGGCGAACAAGTCTTCACGTGACCTTCGTCTTTCGGACTCCCTCGGCTACCTCCCATGGGCGTACGCACCCCTTGCCCTTACCCATGGGTGTGTGCATGTCACAAGCCCATAAAGGGCTGCCATGCGCAGCCCATGGCTACAACAAGGGCTGCCGTGCGCAGCCCATGCCACAACAAACGTGGTTGCGTGCTCTTCGCAAGCACGTTCGTTGTTACGGCTCGCACGGTCCCAAACTTGTTTCAGTTACTCCTAATTCTTCAAACCTTTGAGTCTTCGAAACTTGAGTGTATTACAGAAGAATTTACATAACAAAATACTGCAGTTTTTTTTTTTATTATTACAACAACAAAATAAAAAAAGCTTAGTAACTACCAAGAAGGAAATTATGGCGATAATAGACCACCCTTCTTGTTGCAATCCCAAAACAAAATTACATTGAAATTCTAGGACCAAATTTGAGCAATAACAATCCACATAAAAAACATATATATATCCATACATTCCAATGTAAATATATATGCGAATACCTAGAATGTCATCTCTTTCTAAAACGAGCATATATACAATAAAAGAAAAAGATTCACGAACACATACATCAATTAATCAAGGGTACAACCTGGCTCTGATACCAATTGTAGGGAAAAAACGGTTTAGAAATGCAACGGAAGCGTGAGAAAAAACAAAATTAGGGTTTGCGTATAAATACATTTTTTCCCTTTTATGCAACGAGAACCTTAACCCTAGATTAATTGATGTATATAACAGTATCGTACCTTTTTCGTGTGACAAATGAACAAGCGCTGAATCAATTCCGCAAGATCTTCCATTCCAATCACGAACGTAAATCACCTAGAAGTGTGGGCTCCCTTTCTTTAAATTGTATTCCTGAGGATGGAGACAAAGCAAATATCTTTTCTTTGTTAGTTACAAATATCCTCCAAGAGAAAAAATCCAAGAACGTTCGGTCACTTGTGAATTATCAATCAATTTGATTGTAACTCGCGTGAACCTTGATTCGATGTTGTACACAAAACCCTTTTGATGTAAAGTATATTAGTATACTATCGAATACAAAAACGTTCCCCTTTTTCTCTACTTGGCCGAATTCACACACTATTGCTTAAAGAAGATTGAATTTTGTCTAGAGTAAAATCTGATTTTTCTCCCTCAAAATTCTATGATAGCCGAATTCTTTACTAAGAAAAATATGGCTTGGCCAAATTCCTCTCTAATGCATTAGGGCTGGCCGAATTCATCATCCACATATATATAGGTTAATAAATCCTTTCCTAAGAAGGATTCACTTGGTTGGCAAGAATCCTTTCTTTAGGTGGATTTATTTGGTAATTAGAATCTTTATTTTAGAAGAAAACTAACTACTCCTTTAACTATATATTGTGTTGGTCAAATTTCCCTTGTTTGAAGTAGATTAGGAGTGTTTAATCTTTCCTAAGAAAGATTACTTGATGGACAATAATCCTATCCTTAGGTAGATTAACTTGGTGGTTATGAATCCTTTTCAAATAAGAATTCTACCACTAAGTAGTTTTACTTGGTGACCAAGAATCCTTTTCCAAAAAGAATTCTTTCCTACACCAAGACTCCTAATCCTACTCAATAGTGTGTTTGTAACCATATTAAAGACTTCCTAATTTGATTAGATGAATAACTCCTTTTATATATCTACTTATCAAATATAGTCTTTAACATTAACTACACTACCAACAACAGTATAGTTTTAGGAGACCATCTCCAAATAGGAAAAGATTTTGACTTTTAATTAAATAATTAATTAATCAGCAAATTAATTAATTTCCATTTAATTAAATAATAATAAAATAAAATTAATATATTAAAGCTATTCACCATAGCCTTTGCCACCCATACCTAGTATAAAGGCCATATATTATTTTTCTCATTTTATTAAATCCATTGGATCTTAGTAAAAAGTCCACATGTGAACTAGACTTATCCTTACAAAAAGAAACAAGTTCACATGCCTTATTACAATTCTAGATGGACCCCTATTGGTCCGGTAGAATATATTAAGTGATCCATGTATGTTCGTGTGGATTGGGGATCTTGGCGGGATATCAAAATTTAAGCTCCAATAGACACGACCCAATCACAATCAACAAATGATTCAATTAGGTCCAGTCTATTTAATTTTAGTTCATTCCACTAAAGAACTAAAATTGAACTCTTAAATAAAGATAGAATAAGTTGATGTTACTCATTCGTACCCTAGACAACCTTATTGGAGAAAGTGTATCCTCGTGAAGAATACCAGTAATCTCCAAGAGCTTATAGACCGCCTATAGCTCTCCAAGTTACCATATTTACTCATATGACCACATTTTGAACTTGAATATTTTGACTTGTCCAGAAGCCATGTTTCAATAGACACTATTGAAAACTTAACGTTAAGATTTAATATCCAATACCTCAAAACATCCATATGATGGTATTCTACTCTCACTCAATAAATAACGCCACGATGTCCATATCTATAAATGAAGTCCTTTATCGATTAAGAAATGAATACCACCAAACTATCGAGGATAGACTATGCTATATAATCGTACTCATTGATAGCTCAAATGATAACATTTACCACCAAACCTCTCCAGAAGCCCGATGTCCTTGCTGGACATAAAGGAATAATCATGCCTAAATCTACACTACCTGGGCTACCTCCCCGGAATGTCTGTAAGAACACCTCAAGCCCCCAAGGATTAAGGGGAAAATCCATTTCAAGCTTCTAAGAATGGAGTCAGAGTAAGGATCTACCTCACTCTACGGGGCAACAAACAGCTTGTTGGGCGACCTCCATGAACAACCATGCCGCGATAACATACAAGATCATGTCTAGGAAATAACCATCATTAATCCCATATACATGCGAGACAAGAGTTTGATTCTTAAAAGGAAACAAACTCATCCACGTTAATTGCTCTCCGCTATTTACTCGGGGTCAACAATTTTTGAATAAAGGATCCCGCCCCGATAAGGAGGAAACGGATTCAAAGGATCGTAGTGGGATATCAGCAAATTAAACCGACTTGAACCATATATAAATAGGGCCAAGCAGGATACGAAGAAGGATATACAAAGACAGAAGAAAATCATACGTAGACTGATATGTAAACAGAGAAAAACATAGATAGCAATAGAGAGAAGAGAGAAAGAAAAGAAGAGGGGAAAGCCTAAATTCTGTATTCAGAACATGGCTACCTTCATTTCCACTATTCGACAGGCACAGAATTGCCACCACACTACATCTTAGAGAGGCTGTGAGCATACAAGAGAGTGATTTGTATTGTAAAGCAATATATCAATAGTAAAAGCTCCCATTTACTGTTATTACGATCCAGCCTCTCGTCTATCTCTTAAACAGGTCGGGAACCAACGGTACCGACCCCGGCCACCACTTTCGTGGTAGTGGTCTCGAGGGTGTTAACAGGAATTTCTCATCCCGAGCAAATTTCCCGTCAATAGTGATATATACAGAAGGTGGCAAAATCCTTTCTTTAGTAGGATTTACTTGGAAGGCAAGAATCATTTCTCTAGGAGGATTTATTTGGTGTCCAAAAATCAAAGAATGTTTTTCCACACCAAGACTCCTATTCCAACTCATTTGTGTATTTAACCAATAACTAATTATTGAATGTAAATTAAATTGTGAGTTTATCAAATACTTCCAATTTGACTAGATAAATAAATTCTTTTTTATTTATCTACTTATCAAATAAAGTATTTGATACTTATCATGCTACCAACAATAGTATGACACTAGGAGACATTTTCCTACTAGGAAAAAAATTTTGACAATTAATTAAATAAATAATTTATCTATTACCATTTAATTAAATAATAAAATAAAAAATAATATTTTAGGCTGCTTTATAAGCCCTTGCCTCCCAAGCATATTATATGGGCAATATATTATTTTTCTATTTTATAAAATACATTTGACTTTAATAAAAAGTCCACATGTTAACTAGACCCATTCTTACTAAAAAAAAGTCCACATGCTTTAAATTAATATATTAACATAATTTAAACAACCAATTTAATTAAAATAAGAAAATTATATTCATAATTTATCAATGGAATGCTAATCGCACCCTATTAGGGCCGCTCAAGGAATCCCACATCCTTGGCCGCCCATTTCATGTATTTTGAACAGTTCCCACGTGTCTTTATCACATATGACCAGACCTCTCCAAAACTTTCAGATTCTGAAATCCACAATTCCTGATGGACCTAGTAATTGGTCCAGTAGAATACATCAAGTGATCCATACAAGTTCGTGTGGACTGTGGATCTTGGCAGGCTATCTAAATTTAAGCTCTAGTAGACATAACCTAATCACAATCAATAAATGATTCACTTAGGTCCGATCTGTGAATTTTAGTTCATTCCACTAAAGAACTAAAATTGAACTCTTAAAGAAAGAAAGAATAAGTTAATGTTCCTTATTCGTACTCAAGACAATCTTAATGGAGATCGTGTATCCCTGTGAAGATTACCATTAATCACCAAGAGCTCAAAGACCGGCTATAGCTCTCATAGTTACTATATTTACTCATATGACCACATTTTGAACATGGATATTTTGACTTATCCAGAAGCCATCTTTCTATAGACACTATTGAAAACCTAACGCTAAGATTTAATATCCAATACCTCAAAATATCCATATGATGATATTCTACTCACATTTAATAAATAGAGCCATGTTGTCCATATCTATATATGAAATCCTCTATTGATTAACAAACAAATACCACCAAACAATCATGGATAGACTATGCAATATAATTGTACTCGTTGATGGCTCAAATGATAACACTTGTTACCATAAATCCATCATTAACCTCAAGATTAAGATAGACTCTCCGATTGTACTCAAGTGAAAACTTTTATCCATTGACGGTTTTGGATAAAGTATCTCACTATGATCCTATTCAATGCCCCTAGTGCACTAGATTCTTTAGCCCAAAGATACCACACTTTGATGATTTTAGACTTATCACAACACATTTGATCCCACTTCAAAGCTAGAAAAAAAAAGTATAACTTTAACAAGGTGAAGGTGCCCAACCTTTATCTTAAGTCGTGAATATTGTTCAAGACTAACTAAAGAACTTTGTCTACCTCATACATATCCAAATGTACAAACAATTCTTTTTTTCTCAAAGTCTTTTGATATGATTATTTACTTTTGACAATTATAATAATAAAACAATAAATGCTATAAGATTTATTAAACTAGAAATCACTTTTTTAATATGAAAATATTATGGAATACATTATTACACTATTACGATTGAGCATCATCCCAACATTCATATAAACAAAGGCTAACAAGATATAACAATTTGCATGTTCGGGAAAAGAAATTTCTGCTCGGGGATCTAGTTCTCAAAAACGTATCCCTGAGTACATGAGAGAGAGCATTGGGATCACTGGCAGACAAGTGGGAAGGCCCCTGTCAAGTGGTCGGGATAGCGAGTCACTGTGCATACCACCTTACCCGACCATATGGGTGAGAATTACCGCAATCATTCAATACCCAGTATTTAAAGATTTTTTATCCATATAGGATTTGTCTCTCATGATTTGTCTTTTTGTTTTTTTTAGATAAGCGTTAGGATTAATATGAGTTTCTTTTGTCCATTTCTAATCAATTGTTATTTCAATTTAGTTTTTATTTCTGTTTAACAAATATGATTGAAGTCATCAGTAAAAGTCCCCTTGAGGGAATAATTCCAAGTATTCAAGAAAATGTGTTCTAAATTTTGCCTGCATTTACGAAGGCAGACCCGTAACACCTGAGATTTCTAAGTGCCAAATGGATGATCGGGGCCTAGTGAGGGGGCTAAAATGTTGCAAAAACATTGCACACTCACCAAAACTAATTGGGAGTAAAGAAACACTATTAGAGTGCCTTCAGGTCACATATACATGATGGGATGTGTAGAAAGCCGAACGGGGAAGTAAAACATTCACGTCACTTCAATTGTTGTCAGTAAAACATTAAGCAGTGATAAGATAAGTCAATAATTTATAACTACACCCGTTGCAACGAATATTGAGCAATAGACTCCTGGAGGCATCCCAATGACTTAGTTGACAGATAAAAGACAAGAAACTATAAATTTGATACCATAATAAGGGTCTAAGTGTAAAAGCATAGCTCTCATCCAGATCACAAGACCAATAAATAGCTAGAAAGCCCTCATGATGTCTTGGTCGGGTTGCAACCCCCAAGGAGGGTCCAAATGAGAAAATCAGTTTGGCATGTGGGATCGGGGACGCTATGATAGGTTACCACCCTGACGATCAGGAAAAAGGGTATCTACATGATTATCTATAGCCCTCACGTGAGTATTAAGGATCAGGTTACTATTGACCATTGGTATCATATAATTAAGCAACTTCTCATATCACCGAGTTAAAGTTTTAATGAGGGATCATCGACGTGGAATATAATGCAAGGGGACTTTTCCCCAAAGACAGAGATTTCTGCCAAGAGTTTAAATTGAAAGATGGATGACCACCCAGCTAGCAGGTTTACTCTCAAAGGAGTCAAAGTTTCATTTTATCAAATTTTATTAAGTCAAATTTGTTTCGGAGGTAGTACCATGGTCGAGGTCAAGAGTGAAGCAAGAAGATATCATCTAAGTCAAAATGAATGATCAGAGTCAATTAAAGCAAGCATGAAAGAAAACCTAAGAAAGTTTTCATTAATAATAAGGGAGCCTATCCCCTTGTAAGGCTACAATCACCCAGCAGGGAGACCATCCCCTAGTTTCGGGATACAGAAAAAAAAAATGAATAAGCTAACTAAACTTGGCATGAATAAAGCGGGGTGCTCACCCCCCTTTATGGGCAGTCAAAGCAAGTCAAGAATGGGTATAATAAAGATCCATCATCCCCATGGTTTCCTGTAGGGAAAAAACGGTTTAGAAACGCAGCGGAAGCGTGAGAAAAAACGAGATTAGGGTTTGCGTATAAATTTTTTTTCCCTTTTATGCAACGAGAACCTTAACCCTAGATTAATTGATGTATATAAAAGTATCGTACCTTTTTCGCGTGATGATTAAACAAGCGCCGAATTGATTCCGTAAGATCTTCCAATCCAATCACGAACGTGAATCACCTAGGAGTGTGGGCTCCCTTTCTTTAAATTGTATTCCAGAGGATGGGGACAAAGCAAATATCTTTTCTTTGTTAGTTACAAATATCCTCCAAGAGAAAAAACCCAAGAACGTTCAATCACTTGTGAATTATCAATCAATTTGATTGTAACTCGCGTGAACCTTGATTCGATATTTTACACAAAACCCTTTTGATGTAAAGGATATTAGTATACTATCGAATACAAAAACATTCCCCTTTTTTGTCTAAAGAACTAAAATTGAACTCTTAAAAAAAGATAGAATAAGTTGATGTTACTCATTCTTACCCTAGACAACCTTATTGGAGAAAGTGTATCCACGTGAAGAATACCAGTAATCGCCAAGAACTCATAGACCATTTATAGCTCTCCAAGTTACCATATTTACTCATATGACCACATTTTGAACTTGGATATTTTGACTTGTCCAGAAGCCATGTTTCAATAGACACTATTGAAAACTTAACGTTAAGATTTAATATCCAATACCTCAAAACATCAATATGATGGTATTCTACTCTCATTCAATAAATGGAGCCACGATGTCCATATCTATAAATGAAGTCCTCTATCGATTAACATATGAATACCACCAAACTATTGATGATAGACTATGCTATATAATCGTACTCATTGATAGCTCAAATGACAACACTTGCAACCATAAGTCCATCATTTATCTCAAGATTGAGATAGACTCTCCGATTGTCTTCAAATGAAAATTTTTATCCATTGACGGTTCTAGATAAAATATTTCATTTTGATCCTATTCAATGCACCCAGTGCACTAGATTCTTTTGCCCAAAGACACCACAACTTTGATGATTTTAGACTCATCATAACACATTTGATCCCACTCAAATGCTAGCAAAAGAATCTACAACTTTAACAAGATAAAGGCGCCCAACCTTCTAACTTAAGTTGTGAATATTATTCAAGACTAACTAAAGAATTGTGTCTACCTCATACATATCTAGATGTATGAACAGTTCTTCTTTTCTCATAGTCTTTTGACCTTATGATTATTTACTTTTGACAATTATAATAATGAAACTATAAATGCTATAAGATTTGTTAAACTAGAAATCACTTTATTCATATGAAAAAGATTGTTAATTACACTATTACACTCTTGCTATCGAGCATAATCCTAACAATCTTCCACTTGCTCTATAGCAAATGTTTCATATCTCTCATCCCTATGTTCTATAGATGCCCATCAAAACTCTTTTGAGGAAGAGCCTTTGTAAAGGGATCCGCTAGATTTTCTGCTGACGCAATCTTGGTAATCGTCACGTCACCCCTATGCACAATTTCCCTTAGAAGATTATACTTTCTTTCAATGTGTTTCCCTCTCTTATGACTTCTTGGTTCTCTCGAATTAACCACTGCTCCCTTATTGTCACAATAGATAGTGATCTGCTTATTCACATCAGGAACCACTTCCAAGTCAATAAAGAATTGGCGGAGCCAGACAGCCTCTTTAACAGCCTCGTATGCGGCAACATACTCGGTTCCCATGGTGGAATCAGCAATGCGAGATTGCTTGATACTCTTCCATATGGCTGCCCCTCCTCTAATGGTAAACACAAATCCTGATGTCGATCTCTTGGAGTCAGAATCTGACTGAAAATCAGAATCTGTATACCCTACGGGAATGAAATCCCCTCCAGAGTATACAAGCATATAATCTCTCGTTCTCCTTAGATACTTGAAAATATGTTTGACTACCGTCCAGTGATCAGGACCAGGTTTCGATTGAAACCTACTAACTATGCCCACAGAAAAACAAATATATGGTCTAGTGTAAAGCATTGCATACATGAGACTTCCAACTGCCGAAGCATACGGAATCCTACTCATGAATTTCTCTTCATGCTCATTCTTAGGAACTTGTTCCTTCGAAAGTTTGATTCCATGCCTAAGAGGTAACATACCTTTCTTGAAATTTTGCATGGAAAACCTAGACAAGATTTTATCTATGTATAAAGCTTGGGATAATACAATCGTTCTATTCTTTCTATCCCTTATGACTTGGATACCAAGAATATAACCTGCTTCTCCTAAATCCTTCATATCAAATTGTTTTGCTAACCATTCTTTTACTGATGTCAATACACCTACATTGTTTTCGATGAGTAGTATATCATCAACGTAAAGCATTAGGAAAACCAACTTGTCATCTTTAATCCTTTTGTATACTCAAGGTTCATCAAGGTTTTGAATAAATCCAAAACCTTTTACAGCTTGATCAAACCTTATGTTCCAGGATCTGATGCTTGCTTCAATCCATATATGGATCTTAGCAACTTGCATACCCTTTCCTATTGGCCCTTTTCAATGAATCCTTCTGGTTGCATCATATAGATGCTTTCATCAAGACTTCCATTAAGGAAAGCTGTCTTGACGTCCATTTGCCAAATCTTTAGGTCTAGAGATGCCGCAATGGATAAGCGTATCCTAATGGATTTAAGCATGGCCACAGGAGAGAAGGTTTCTTCATAATCGATACCTTCCTTCTGTGTATAACCTTTAGCTACCAATCTAGATTTATAGATTTCCACATTTCCATCCATTCCTCTTTTCCTCTTGTATACCCACTTGCACCCGATGGGTTTTATCCCTTTAGGCAAGTCTACAAGAGACCAGACTTTATTTTTTAACATATATTCAATTTTGGATTGCATTTTTAATTACACTATTACACTCTTGCTATCGAGCATAATCCTAACATTTCCTCTCAGTGTTCCTCCTCCTTGATGATCCTCACCTCTTTCAGGTGGTTGCTCGCCGGCAGTCCTCGGCTGCTACCTCTTCCTCAAGCGGTTCCTCAATTTCCTACTTCTTAGCTGTGTCCATCTCCAGACATCATTAACCCCCGCCATAACCTCAGGATGGATGGCCATGTCAAGCAGGATTGTTATTGGCTCTATCCTTTTCTGGTCAACCTCTAATTATGCTCTAGAGGGCTCTTCAAGGTTATCTCGGACCTCCTCTCGGTTTCTGGGTGAATATCCCCCTACTGCACAGGCAGAACCTCACTTGAGGATTCTCCGAGACCTGAGACAGAGAAGATGGGAGGTGGAAATGGAGGATTTGTCAAACAGGTTGCTTCCCAGCTTCTGCCAGGCTAGAAGGAACTGTTCCATCAGTATCCTGGTGGGACATCTCGACAACCCTGGTCATAATATCCTCTCTATCCCAACCAACATAGGTAGACAAGTCGAAGGGAAGGGGGAGAGCTTCTGCAAACTTGGAAGGATGCATAAAAATACCCATCGCTGAAGGAAGCATCTACCTTGGTCTACATCTTGGCCACCTAAGCATGTAAACCCTGATCTTCGACATCTAACATTTTGGCTTATCCTTTATAGGAATCCCTTCACTTAGCAGGCATTCAGATCGAAGGGTTTCTTGGTCATAGGACCGCTTCAGCCTCTCATAATCGCAATGTAGCACGGCCAGCTCAGCCTCCATTCCCTTTTGACTGAAGGTCATCTCCTGAACCAGAGCTTGGGCTGGAGCGAGTAACCCCATGGCCTTCTCAGATTCACCCATAGCTTTTACAACCTAGACACGGAGGGAGGCAACCTGGTGGCCCATATCAACATTGAATTGAAAGGCCTGCATGATACAAAGCCAAAGTCAGACATTGATCGAGCTAACAAACCACAAGTAAAAGAATAAGAAAATAGTACCTCAGCTAAGAGAGCGGACCCCTTGGTGAGCAAGATGTCTACAAGCATTGAAGCCATCCTGGAGAGTCCACCACCCGGGTAAGACACGCGATGAATTGCTCCAGAACCTCTTCTTGTCCCATCGAGCTCTACTGATGTAGTGGGCGGGTAGGAGGAACCTCTGGAACACTAGCATCAGGGTCCTCCAAAGCTCAAGGAATTGGAAGCATAGGTGGAAGGGCAGAGACATTAGGTAAAGTAACCATGGGAGCAGCAGTAGTAGCGGTAGCAGCAGAAGGAGTAGTGGGGACAGAAGTGGTTGTATCAACAACTTGGGAAGCGAAGTTTCCCCCATTTAGTGTCTTGGAAGCCCGCGACTCAAGAATGGCCATCATAGACCTAGCCTAGAAATAAGACAAAGAAGGAGCAGGAGAGACTCCAGCTGGAACAGTAGGGCCCCTTTTCTCCGAGGCAACCAAAGGGGTTCCCCGGGGCAGTCTGGCACGAGGAAGAGAAGTGTGAGCTTGTTGGCCTTCCCGAGGAACCGGAGCAACAATAAAACAGTTAAAAAATAATAATAATAAGAGAAATAAATGGTGTTAGAGCCGAGCTAGCCAACAAAATAAAGGCATAATAGTTCAATATTACTTACGAGGATTAGCATCAGAGATCAGCGGGTATTGATGCACCCTAGGAGAATCTAAGGGGTCAAAGGTTGGGAACTTCAGGTTCAAATAGTTTCTAGCAAGGATTGTTAGAATTATGCTCGATAGTAAGAGTATAACAATGTATTTGACAATCTTTTCATATTAATAAAGTGATTTCTAGTTTAACAAATCTTATAGCATTAATAGTTTAATTATTATAATTGTCAAAAGTAAATAATCATAAGGTCAAAAGACCATAAGAAAAGAAGAATTGTTCATACATCTATATATGTATGAGATAGACACAATTCTTTAGTTAGTCTTGAATAATATTCACAACTTAAGATAAGAGGTTAGGTGCCTATATCTTGTTAAAGTTGTAGATTATTTTGCTAGCATTTAAGTGGGATCAAATGTGTTATGATGAGTCTAAAATCATCAAAGTGTGGTATCTTTGGACAAAAGAATCTAGTGCACTGGGTGCATTGAATTGGATCACAATGAAATACTTTATCTAGAACCGTCAATGGATAAAAGTTTTCATTTGAAGATAATCGGAGAGTCTATCTCAATTCAGAGATAAATGATGAACTTATGGTTGCAAGTGTTATGATTTGAGCTACCAATGAGTACGATTATATAGCATAGTCTATCCTCGATAGTTTGGTGATATTCATTTGTTAATCGAAAGAGGACTTCACTTATAGATATGGACATCATGACTCCATTTATGAAATGAGAGTAGAATATCATCATATGGATGTTTTGAGGTACTGGATATTAAATCTTAACGTTAAGTTTTCAATAGTGTCTATTGAAACATGGCTTCGGGACAAGTCAAAATATCAAAGTTCAAAATGTGATCATATGAGTAAATATAGTAATTTGGAGAGCTATAGGCGGTCTATAAGCTCTTGGCGATTACTGATATTCTTCACGAGGATACACTTTTTTCAATAAGGTTGTCTAGGGTATGAATGAGTAACATCAACTTATTCTATCTTTATTTAAGAGTTCAATTTTAGTTCTTTAGTTCTTTAGTGGAATGAACTAAAATTAAAATATCGGATCTAAGTGAATCATTTATTGATTGTGATTGGGTTGTGTCTATTGGAGATTAAATTTAGATAACCCGCCAAGATCCCCAATCCATACGAACTTGCATGGATCACTTGATATATTCTACCTGACCAATTTAATGGTCCATTTAGAATTGTATTAAGGCATGTGAACTTGTTTCTTTTTGTAAGAATAGGTCTAGTTCACATGTGGACTTTTTATTAAGGTCCAATCAATTTAATAAAATAAGAAAATTAATATATGGCCCATATATATGTGTTAGGCGGCATGGCTATTTAGAATAACTTAATTATATTATTTTTATTTTATTATTTAATTAAATGGAAATTAATTAATTTGTTGATTAATTAATTATTTAATTAAAAGTCAAAATCTTTTTCCTAGTAGGAGATGGTCTCCTAAAATTATACTATTGTTGGTAGTATAATTAATATTAAATACTATATTAGATAAGTAGATAAACAGAATGAATTATTTATCTAATCAAATTATTCCTTTTAGAAAAGATTCTTAACCACCAAGTAAATCCTTCTTAGGAGAGGATTTAGTCTCCTATATATAATACCTATTAAATTCGACCAAGAATGAATTTTTGGTGTGAGAAGTTGTTTTTTATTTGTTTTTTATTATTATAAAAAAAACTTTGTCCAACTCATAGAAATAGTGTGAATTCGGCCAAGAAGAGAAAAAAAGGGAACTTTTTTGTTTTCGATAGTACACTATTATCCTTTATATCAAAAGGGTTTTGAGTACAATATCGAATCAAGGTTCACATGAGTTTCAATCAAATTAATTGATAATTTTCCACTCTCCTAGCCCGAGTATAAGCCCGAGATTACCCACCATGGAGCCCCGGGTCTTGAGGTCAAGATATGAAGCCACCTCGCATAAGCGAGGGAAAGTTGTGAAGCTTCAGAAGCACCAAGAGTGGAGCCCGACACAATCGGATCGGGCTCCTTACACCAAAATAAGAATTCAGGGGAAGCCCGACGCATGACGGTCTAGGCTCCCCGAGGTTGAAGCCACCTAGTAACCTCCCCAGAAGCCCGCCATCCTCTCTAGACGTAAAATGGACCTGTAAAGACATCAGGTTAACGCTATAACATCACTCCACTTCACCAAAGGAAGACTCAAACCTAATTGGATAAGAAGGAAGGAGCTCGCTGAAGCTCCGTTACCACCAAAGGGTGCCTACAGGGCCATATCAAGCTCCAAATGAGCGAGAAAGGTCAGACCAAGCTTCTAGTACCAAGAAACAGATATACCTCTCCCACACTTTGAGGGAGAAAACACCATGCTCGACGACCTCCATGGGGCATCACACCTTGAAGGTACACAGGATCATATCTACACTCTAACGAACGATAAATTACAGCGTACGTGATGGGCAAGTGATTGAGTCTGAAAAGGAAACAAACTTATCTCCACCAAAGATATTCTTAACTTCGTCACTAAGCCAAAGTCTTTAAATAAAATATCTCGCCCGATAAGGAGGGAATGGATTCAGAGAATTACAACGGAAGATTCACATGTTTAAACTACTCAGACCATGTATAAATATGCCCAAGCATGATCACCGATAGGAGGATGGGCAACTAATAGAACAAGTAACATAGAAAAAGCGAGAGTTGAGTTTTAGCCTAAATTCTCTAATCAGAACAAGGCCATCGTGAGATTCTACTATTCGACAGGCACGAAGTTGCCATCCTACTGTACCCTAGTGAGATAAAGAGTATTTGAGAGATTTTTTGTACGACATACATGATTTATAATAAAGCATTCTAACGTCATCTCGTTGTTTTCATCCACACCATTTTAGCATTTGCTTTTAACATCCTCCATCGTTCAATCAATCCAAGTCTCAAAGGTACCTACCCCAACCACCACTTCCATGGTAGTGGTCTCGAGGGTTTTAACTGGAATTTCTTACCCCGGGCAAATTTTCCGTTAACAATATATATATATATATATATATATATATATATATATATATATATATGTATGTATGTATGTATGTATGTATGTATGTATGTATATTATAATTTTAAAAAAAAATTAATTTCTGTTTTTAAAGTACGTGTTTTTTCACATCAATAATTTCGGATTTACCCTTGTTTCAGACCGATTTCTAGAAGCTTTCGTCTAATTTTCAGTAATGCCTTTGTTGATCTAACGGAAGTCAACAAAAATCTGACAAATTGGACTATAGAGACTAGAAAAGGTATTGTCAGAGAACTAATTGACTAAAGTTAGTAATTCTAAAAACTAGTGGACCAAACCCAGATTAACGTTAACTAGATAACCCATGTTTTAATGTTGTATTTTTCTTTTAATTTTAGTGTTTTCAAATTAGTGATTTAAAAAGAAAAAATAGTATAATCTTTATATTATATACTTAATTTTACTTTATTAAACAGTTAAAAGCTAGTTCAAAGGCTACTAAGGCTCAGTTTGACATTGCTTCTCCAGCTGCTTTTGGGGTCAAAAGTGATTCTGGACCTCAGACAGGGTGTTTGGTAAAATCGTGGGGAAGTGCTTTTGGTCACTTTTAGCTTCTCCCAACTGAGTTTTTGAGAAGCTAAAAATACATGCTTTTGGATTTTGGCTTCTGCTTTTAGAAAACGCGCTTCAGTGATATTAAATGAAATTTTACTAATTTTCCAACTTTGTCCTTGCCGTTAACGAAATTTAACAAAAAAAATTGGGCTTATATTTTTGTAAAAAAAAAAATGTTTCCATAATTAATTTGATAAAGTAAAATAAAAATGAAATAAAAAATAAAGTAGAATAAAATAAATAAATAAATAAATAAAGCAATAGGACTAATTAATTAAATAAAGTAGAATAAAAAATAGGGCTAATTAATTCAATAAAGTACCATAATTATATAACACTTAATACTAAATACAAATAAACAAGAAAAATATAAAGTATAGCAAATTAGTACCATTTAGTTGTCTTTATCCTTTTAGTAATTTTATACACTCACAACACTTTTATATCAGTTTACCAAACACATTGAAATTGCTTTTAGTTCTCACAGCATTTTTGAAAATAAGTTTACCAAACACTCAGCTGATTCTTCCCACAGCAATTCCAAAAACAATTCCAAAAACAATTCCCCCCACAGCAATTTCGGAAGCACTTCTCCTCACAGCACAGCAATGCCAAACTGAGCCTAAGTCAATAATTTGGACATTTCATTTCATGTTTCAAGGTCACTTCTGGAAGATAATTATGTAATTACAATAAAAGTTACACATGCTTACAAAGTTACAATATCACCTAAACAAGTGATGGAAAATGTACCCGACTGGGTCATAATTCCCGTGTAGTACTAGGGTATTTCTTATTTGGCATTAGGTTCTGGTAAGGAATATTTGGATACCCGGGTCGACTGTGTATCTGTCGGGTATATTTGTGTATTCGGGGTTTTTTTTTTAAAAAAAAGATTAAATAAACCTACAAAAAAGAATTATAAAAAACCCAAAAAAAAAATTCAAAATTTCTCATAGCCGACCTTCTCCCTATACTCCCTCATTGCCAATTCTCCCCGGTCTTCAAATATAAATAACAAAATGTGAGGATGAGTTGTCGACTTTAACATGGCATACAAGTGGACGAAATTATTGCTTAAGAGACCAAATACTTGAAATCACTTCTGGGTATTGTGAAAATGTTAGCAATTGCTCATTTTCTTTTCAAAGGATAGAGAATTGTAAGACTTTGTACCAATAAAAAGCTTCAATTGCAATTTTGGTGCTTCCATGGCTTGTGATGGTAGTAAATAATAAATACTGAAATAATGTTTTGTCATGTTCAAAGTACTTCTGTTAGTTTCCACACCATTAAATGCAAGAAATTAGAAGAATAAAACGAGATGATGTTTGTTCCTCAACGATATAAATGCAGAGATTAAAAAATAATGAAGTTTAGAAAAGAGTAAAGATTTGATTGTCACATTGGAATCCAACATGCATTCCCCTGTTCGAGCCGGTACTCTTTAAAATTACATTAAAAATTTAAAAAAATTCAACCAATTAAAAACACCCGAGTAATATCAAGGGATAATCTAGGTTACTCCCAAGTAGATACTCCGGCTGTAAAATGGCAGGTACCCAACCGGGGCGGGTTTTTGCCATCCCTACCTAAACTCAATTGACCCTTTGAAAAATTTCCTCTAGGTTTTTGGAAGGTGGGGTTGATATAAGAATAAGGGACTTACCATCAGATCACTTCAACTTCCGTCATGAGCATATGATAATAGACAAAAAAGAAGCCTTGAAATCGAACCTGAAAATCTCTTTGCTAGATGGATTTAAAACAAATATTTACAGCATCAACAAAATGCTAAACCAAATAATTTACATAGTTTCAACACAAAATCATACTTAAAACATGACTTGTAAACAAATGGAGGGAAAAAAAAGACAAGCACAAAAGGAACTAGATCAGCCTCTTTCGACTTCCTACTTGTGGGTTAGTATCTATCTGAAATAAGTTAAACTCCTACAGGAAATTCACATAAGTTCATTAAGTCACCTAGAGAGGAAGAACTCATAATCGGGATGTCTGTTTACGGATTTCTGATCTCCTTTATTCACGACAGCTCTTGCCATAAGAGACGCTGTCTTCTCAAGTGTCCTCAACCGCTCCTTCAGGATTCCAGATGGGTTCAAGTTTGGGTTTACGGATGCCTGGGACACTGCAGATGGACTCAGTTGAAACCAGCATTCGCTCTGTTCAAGCGGCATGCAATACATATTTCACTTTACGGATTTTACAAATAGCAATGTATAGATGAAGTATGTACATAGAAAAGAAGCATATAGCATATATATAGATGCAAGACATGGCCAAACAAGAAGTGTTCAAGGAATGTTAATTTTCAGTCATTGAATTGTTGTAATGAAGTTAAGGCCCTACCTGAGCATTGTAACTCTGGAGACCCACAACTGGAGAGACAACAAATGCCTCTGTACTAGCAGAATCAACTTTTGCGACTCTACGAATCATATGACCAAGTGAATGGTAAGTCAAAAACGCTGCTCGAAAGTTCCCATCCGGTATCCTATATATGGGATACCATGCCACTGAGTACCTGAAAATCAGATTGCACATAAAATTACATATCTAGGTGTCAAATGTCAATAAAGTGGAATTTTTTCAGTGTGAATGTACTAAAAAATAATGATCAAATTGTTGTTCATTGAGTAAAATAGTTTTATTCTAGCAGTGGTCAAGTGAGTGAGATATTATCATTCATGTGAATTATCTGGACAACTTTTTTGACTACTAACCAGGATCTAGGATGCAGATCACATAGATTTATGGAGTTCAAATGATATGGATCTCCATAAACTTGATGCTTTGAAGGCCCGTCACCATTAACCAGCTCTTGAATTCTGAAATAGATGTGTTAATAACCATCGGACATAAAAATTTAAGCAAATAAGAAACAACTCAATAATAGTATTTAAGATAATTACGAAGGGAGACTTGAACCTAGGACTCCTAGAAAAACAAAACTTTGATTTCATATAGTGGGAAAATTAAAAATCTATTCCTAATCATCTAATCATAATTATAGACAATTGCCAAAGAGCTAAGAGGACTAAATAACTAATATGCTTATCTAGACATTGGTTGGGTAATGGTAAGCTGTTTCTCTTCTGATGATGTTTGCCCAGGGTACAAACTAATTTTTTACAACCTTGTTTAAATGAGTTACTCAAGAAGACATCTAATATAGTTATCTGTCAACTAGACTACTAGAGCAATTTGCATCCTGTCCAATGAATACAATTTGCTTGTTATTGCTACATCGTAAACCATTAATTTCTACATCAAATCAGAACTATATTACAAATTTATGAATAAGCTAACACTGCTAAACATAGTTTACCACTCATTTAATACACAGTATCTAGATTATTATTGATTCAATCTCAAATATTTGACTGATCAAGCATGAAACAGAGTTGAAAATGAAATTTAGCAATTTATCTTCAACACATTTTGCACTCCAAAAGGGTGAACTAAATTCATAAAACTGATATTAGTTGTTAAATATATAAAATTTATATGCACTATTGAAAAGATAGTGAGGGTGAAATTCAGTAACTTATGATTTTATCCTAAGGTCAACTCATGAGCTGGACTTGAACCAGCACTTATGGATGTACAAGATCCTACAACTGAATGTCTTAAGCAGTTTATTCTACGAGTCTATGACATTAAATTTTTTATAAACTAAATAAAAAACTTACTTCTCATATAATGGACGTCTTTGCCAAGGTTGTTCAGATTCAAAATATTCAAAAAGTAGCTCAGGATCATTACAGGACGTCATGCCAACTGATGGAACAGACAAGTCATCTTTGGCAGAAACTGAAGTCCGCGGCTGAGGAACTAGTAAAGAAAATATCGGCAGATGACCAACATTAGTGGAGCTTTCTAATGTTTCACCAGTCTTGCTGACATCTGAAACCCCAGGAGTAGAAACCCGATTGCTATTTTTTATGGAACGACTTTTAGAGTTCCTGAACAGCTGAATTGCTGACAAAAGAGGAACAAAATAAGCACAAAAAGAAAAACGATCAACTCCCAGTCTCTTTGTCTGTTCAAAGTCCTCAGCCCTTATTTCTAACCCGATGCTTCCATGTTTTTCATACCATTTCCACAGGCAGCCCAACGAAATATTAGGTGTCTCATGTCCGCACAAAGATGAATCAACCAGATCCAGGGAGCAATTTTTACATCTTATCAAATTGCCCAAATGACAGATAACTGGAGAAGAAAAATGAAGAAGCCTTTCAAACTCAGCAATTGGACTACCAGTGGCCATCCGAACAGCTTCAGATGCCAGTTGCACCCTGCAACCATCCTTCACCGCACGCACAATCTTGTTTGAATCAGTTTCAACTATGGATAAGTTGATATCTTGAGATTCATTGGTCAAGCCATTAGCTGTAACATGCTTGTCACTGGTCTCATGGAATTTATCACCATTAATATTCCTAACCTTCTGAGTCTCATTTTCATCTCCCATAGAAGTCATAATTTTAGAAATCGGAGCCATGCTCCTCATCCTGACATTCAATGAAGCAACAAGATCTTGAGAATGTGAAGCAGCTCTCTCATCAATATTGTTTCTCAAAGTCCAATCCTCAGCGCCTTGTCGATCAGATAACGACAAGTGACCACATCTTGCCGAGGTTGTATTCCGAGGGTCCCTGATCCCTATAGGCATCCATTTCTGTGAAAAAGATCCAGAACTTTGGTTTTGCTTACTCAACTCTGCTACTGAAGCATCCTTTTCCCTTTGAGCATTTTTATTAAATAAAAGATGAGGAAGGTAAACGGGTGACCACACCTCATGTGGATTCAGTTTGTCCAAGGAACAACATGATTTTGCCAAGGAATTATCTTGATTTTGTTTTTCCATACCAGAAATTGTATTGTGGATACTTTCATGTGACCCCACATTATTTTTACTATCTTTTGAACTGTGAAAAGATTCAGAATTCAATGATTCCATGCTGCTACTATGGATGCCAACATCTGGACAACCAATCAGAGAACAAGATTTTGATACATTGCTTACTCTTTTCTGGCAATTCACCTGTTTGGAGATATCCGACATTTCATTAATTTGAATACCTATCTCTGTGTGCACATTTGAACTGTCCTTGCTGGAGTACAATCCCTTCCGGGAATAAGAGTCGTATTCTTTCTTTGAACCTGGGCTAGTTTTTCTTTTCGACTTCCTTGAAACCTTATTTTTCAACCGTTCATTGTCTTCAACTTTTGATAACATATTAACCTCAGCAATATTAGGGTTTCTTCTATGCAATGAAGCCTCTTTTAGATTAACATGTGGCTGTGAGACAACAGGACTTTCTTTCTTTAACTCAGAGTTGCTTAGACCCACATCTTTCTTCTGAACTCTTTGCCAGACAGAATGACTGTTTTCTTTCCCTGTACGTTCATGCAAATATCCAGCAGTTCCATGTCTGTAGGCACTGGAACCTCTTGGCACCATTTTAGCTTGCTTAACCATCTTGCCTGGTGCAACCACTTGTATTTCAGTGCTGTTAAACCCCTGATTGCCATGTCCAGATCCTTCAGTATAATCGCAGAAATCTACATCACCACAATACGGGTTTGGTGGAGAAAATTTTCCCTTTCTAGAACTAAATCCTGGTGCTTCTGAAAGACTAATTTTGTTGCTTGCTCTATCACATGGTTTAGCATCACAACTAGTGCTAATACTAACATCACTACTTGAACCAACTGAAACCGAATCCAAGACTTGGTAATCGTAGATATCAGAGAATCCATTCAAATGTATGCCATTGTAATAGCTGCTATGTAAATCATGTGTCTCCACCAGCCCTCCATCATTGACGGAAAATCGTTGGTCTTCCATTTTTATCCCAATTTCGGAATTAATCGCAGGTGGTTCCCCAGGAAAATTCTGAACTCTAGAAGGGTCTTTAGCTTCTGAAGCATCTACCTCATCAGTGCAGGATGTGGATGTCTTTGGCGATTCAGAACACATTGTATTACCCCTACTTCCACACAACGAATCATACTGTGAAGTTGCATATGATACTAATCCATCACTATTAACTATATTATTGTTACCACTGGAAAGTGAAGTCGAACTACCATGGGTATAATCCTCTGAGAAAATTTCGGGTTCAGTAAAAATGGTATCAGGTGAAAGTTTCTTGTCCTGTTTACCCTTCTTTCTTGCCTTCTTTCTTGAATTTCTCTTCACGCCCATGTCCACTTTGGAATTTTCATTAAATATAACAGTTGATTTAAAAGGATTGGATCTGTGCTGGATTATATCAGAGGAATCGCTGTAAGTGATATAACTATGGGATGAAGAATTAATAAGGAATTTATTCAACTTAGTCACTTTATTAATCAAGGTCCTGTTTCGAGATTGATATAGCACATCTGATCCAGGAAAGGGTCTTGTAAATGACTTGACAAAATAAGTAACATCATGAGGAGGTCCTTTCTGCGCCTTCAGTCTATCAACCTTAAATGAATTCATAGATGATGGTGACACTAGTTGCAGACCTTCCATATTCACTGGCACTCCGGAACCCAACTGGATACTTTGATCAAGACATTGCAGTGGTAGTGCAACAATTGTACAGCGTACAGGTTCAAAGAGTGTCAGGACAGCACACCTGAAAAAGTATTGGAAATAAGAATAACCAAGGTCACATCACAGCAATAATATAGGCAGACTAGAGTTATATATTGCAAAACACAAGTGCTTTACCGATGTACATGGGACAACGGGCAACCCCTAAAATTTTAAGCTTGAAATGCATATATACTACTTCAGGAAGGAGACAAGGAAATAAATACAGCCATCTTAAGCTCCCACATGCTGTGAAAGATCAATCATAGGTTTCTTATTATACGAAGGGGCTGACATGACCAGATCCAGCTAACCACATTTTCCCTCTATGTTAGAGTCTTAATTGAAGCAATAGGAATTGGGGAAAGCTGGGAACTCCAACGTTTAAGACAGATGGATTTGTCATTTTAGAGTTTTTAGGGTAACTGAAATCATATTAGATGGTTTTGTCATAAATTCCAAAGAATTAACATAGTAATGAATTACACAGGCAAACATGCATTCTGGACAACCAAGATCATTTTACCTCTTATCAGAGTTCCTTGAATTAAAAGAAGAAATTTCAAAATCCTGAAGAAAAGACAGACATCAACAGACGTAAGTCAGAAAATATTACTAAACCCAATAAACAATATACAAATTAAAGGTATAGACCCAATGTATTGAAAGTCCTGACCTCTGAAGATGCAGTGAAATTATCTTGTACTAGAGATTTCGTTAATGAGTAACCTATTTCCCTGTCGCCCACTTTTTGATATGCACTATAGGTACTTTGGACAGAACCAATCATCTTTAGCTGTGCCTGCAAGTATCAGCAGCACAAATTTCAAAACAATAAATTAATTTTGACAGACAGATTCCAGAGCTCCAATAAGAATGCCATATTTTAGCCAGATATTAGAAGAAAAATGAAAGAATGATAGTTCTAAGAGCTGCAGTCATTAATGAAGATGGATATGATGTATGAAAAATTTATCAAACCGATAAAATAAAACAAGCCATAAAGTTCCCCACAGTCGATGCCAAACGACAACCTCCAATCAGTAAGTAAAAGATATACGTAATGCCAAACTAAATTTGTACAAATAGATGACAACAATAAATCATGACCACCAGCGTTACTCTCTTTCCTTAAGTGAACATCCCTGCAGCCATATATGCTCGCAGCAAACCAGGCAGCCATATAGTTCTCAACTAGCAAACGCCAATATCATACATAACACTAGGTACTTCTACGTTGAAGAAAACAAAAAAATGAGGTATAAATCAACTACATAACATAATCATAAACCAAAATTATATTTTCCACAATATGTTATATGTAGATTTTGGCATTGTGACAGTGTCCTTATAGCACATCCAACTAACCATATTTGTGGATATAATAAGACCAAGTTTCACTTAAAGCATCGGTGACACGTCAATTAAAAGGTGCATAGATACTGTCAAAATATGAGAAAATAATTACAGAACAACAATGTTACCAAATAAGTCCGGGATATAAAAATTGAGAAGTAATAAATTATAACAATAATAACATTGTAAACACGATCCAATTTACTTAAACAAATCGATTCAAAGAGCAACACAACATGGAATCAACATTATAGCACATCCAACTAACCATAATTGTGGATACAATAAGACCAAGTTTCACTTAAAGCATCGGTGACACATCAATTAAAAGGTGCACAGATACCGGCAAAATATGAGAAAATAATACCAGAACAACAATGTTACTAAACAAGTCCAGGAAATAAAAACTGAGAAATAATAAATTATCACAATAAAACATTTGTAAACACAATCCAATTGACTTAAACAAATCGATACAAAGTGCCACACAACATAGAATCAACATTATTACCAAATCCACAAAATGCCTACTGTACCTCAAACTAAATTAACAGCGATAAGTCATAACAACGTTTAAATAGATCCCAACAATTGTTTTGTAACCACCCTCAGCTACATTTCATTCAAAATAAAAGCTGTCGATGCATTAACAGCAATGACGAAACCACTCTCTCAACTTAATCCAGAAGAACACTTTGACCATATATCCCATTGATTTGAATCATGTACATGATATGACTTCACGAATGGTACCATAAGAACTTGAAATTCAATGCAGAAATGCAAATGATGATGACAAATGGAACAACCCAAAAAACCTAGAACACGAGAATGGGTTCCTACAGATTCAAAACAAGTGAAAGATTATAAAACATACCAGCAAAATGCAACCAATCAAAAAGATCCCATTGAAGAAAACAAATACCGCTCTCAGCTATATTTTGTTTTTCTGTACAATCGAATGAATAGAAAGAGAGTCTGTTTTCTTCCGTATTGTTTTTTGCTCTTACAGAGGTTGATTTGAAAAAAATCGAAAAATGAATACTAAATTTGACTAAACCCCACAAAATAGTCCTCACCATCAGTAAAAAAATCTCTTGAATAAAAAAAAAAAGGATTTCCCAAATTTAGGCGTGAGGTTCTTAGATAATCAGCACAACCAACCAGCCCACAGCTAAATTTACCTGCGAATTTCCCATTTTTAGAATCGACCGCAAAAATAATAAAAAAATAATTAAAACTCATTAATCTACTGCAAAAACAAATGCAATAAACAAATATAGTACAAGATTATCAAGATAGTAAACAAATGATAAATATCTGGACCCTTCAAAAATTAATTAATTAATTAAGAAATAAACAAATATACTTCACCAAAATATATCAACCACAAAAACAATCACTAAAAATCAACGACTTTAAAATAAAATTTAAAACTTTGGGACAGGAATAGAAAACAAACCATGAAAGAACAACTGGGTTGTTCTCGGTTTTTGAATATCTGATCGAGTGAGTGAAGGTAGTGATCTCTGTAAATACTGACTTGTGGAGATTGGGAGAGGTTGTAGGGGCATGCAGGGAACTGAACTTGAGAGTTTGGAGGATTTTGCGTCTTCTATTTTTCTTTTTTTCTTTTTGAATTTTGAGCCAACAACACAACTACTTCAAAACAATTTTATAATTTTATTATTGTTCATTTCATGGGTTTTTATTCCGTGTGGTTATTAACAGACATTTCCTGTGAGCTATGTTTTTTGATTCTAACACGTGTTCAAGTTCTTTCGTGGCTTGTCTGATTTCATAGAAATTGTTGATGATAGTGTCATGCAAGCTTGACACGTATTGTAGAAGATTCTGTTTGTTGGTTGTGGAGTGTAATATAGAAACTCACTTAAATCTCTAAACTAAAATAATTTTAATGTTAATAATAGTATATTTCTCCGTGGTTTAATTTCTGTAAAAGTTTCACAGTAAAAAACTCTACAAAAACATAGGGTTATGCAAGATTGTGCCGGTTTGATAGAGCTTCTTTATCAACAAAAAGAATTGTTTTAATGTGGAAAACTCTTTGTAAATCTTTTTGTATCGTTTGGTTGTCGTTCAGTAGAGTTTTTGAATGATTATAAAAGTTGTTTATGTCTGTTTGGAAAATCTCAAATTTTAGATTTTTCTAAATATATTTTTTGAGTTTTTTTAACTTTATCATTTTAAATGGTTTTTTAATATTTTGGTAATCCCACCATTTAAAAAAAAAAAACTTTTTCTAATTAACAACCAAACGATTAACAATTTTCCATTTAAAGTTCTATTTGTAAAAGGTTTATTTGAAAAGATCTATTCCTAAAAGATCAACTTAAACCAGTTCTTTCAAACAGGGTCATTTGATCATTGGACTTGATCCGATCCGATCATGGATTTGTATATGAAAATCCACTAATTTCACTGGATTCGACAAAATACAATGTTTAATTTATATCGAATCAATTTATTTTGTCTTATACATATGATTATTGAGCAAATTTTGGGTGTTATCATATTTTGTTATGATAAACGATTTCAAACTTTTAGATAAATTTATTTATATTTGTGTTTTGAACTTATATTTAAGCTTATAATTTGTTAGACATTTTGAACTTTAAAGAGCACCATTTTTTTTATGTTAATTATGAATTTGTTTATTTTATTTAATGTACGGTACGAATAATTACTGATTTTATTAACTTAGGAATGTTTTAACTTTTATATATTAATAATTGTTTTATATGGATACAATCAGTTGGATTAGATCGGATAGGATTTAAGTATTGTGTAATTGGATTAGATTTAAATATAATTGGATCGGATCAGTTTAGATCAGATTCCACTTTAAGATTGAATCCGATCAAATCGTAATTTCTTCGATTCAATCGGTTCGTGTCGGGTCTTGGATCATGACAAATTCAATGAATGCTTAATTTGTTACATCTCTATAATATTATGGATAATTACCCCAGTGGTCGCCCGTTTGTTCCCATACTATCAAAATATCCATTCGATTGGGATTTCGTTTCAAAATGGTCATTTTTTGATGAAAAATGTGACACTAATGACCATTCTATCAAATTCTGATAACTTACAGTTAATGAGTGACATTTCGGTAAATAAGGGGATGACATTGATTTATTTTAGATTTTTTTTTTGAAATCAATTTTTTCTTTTCTTTTTTGAAACTAATAGTTATATTTAATGTGTATATATATGTATATCATATCTTAAACATATATATACACACACACACGATCTTGTTCTGATCAGCAAACACTGCTATAACTTACATTAATGCGTTGCATATGGACCACTGGCTTGAACATTTCTTTGTATATATATATATATAAGATATCATTATCTCCTTATGAATTTTCAATCGAATTTGGTAAAGTTACTTTATAGAATCTCATCAGTCATCAGTATAAACCTCTTTTAGGTTTTTCAATTATTTTCTCGATCTGCACCCAAACACAACACACATTGTATGGACATAACATAAATAGTGAAGATCGAAGTCGATAAGCAGATAGATGATGTTCAAGAGCAAATCATGTACACACAAGCGCGCGCGCACACACACACACACATACACACACACACACACACATACACACACACACACACACACACATACACACACACACACATATATATATATATATATATATATATATATATAATTTTTCTATTGTCAGTTCAAACTGATATAAGATATATCAGTTTCTTACAAGTGGGTCATTAGATTAAAATGCTTTGACTTTGTTGCATGCTCTTGTCAAATCATCTTTTAAATCCAATGGCTCACATGTAAGGAACTGATATATTTTATTTCAGTTCAAACTGACAATAGAAAAACGAAGTATATATAAATATATATATAATATGCTTATTGTAATATAACGAGAGATTTCTACAAAATCAAAAAGCTCAGAGAGTAACAAATTATAAAAACATGTGTTGTTGGTATAATTTGGAGAGTGCGACACGTCAGTAATAAACAAGAGTCGGGGGTGTCGCATCACTAAAAATCGACTATGCCAAGCTTACCCTAGTTGACCAAAGATAACCCCATAGCATCCGATCGGGGTTACCTAATTGATCGGGTATAGATAGTCCAATTAAGATGGTCGTATTGATAATCTGACAATAAAACCGATCGAGATTACCTAGGTTGTCGGGACAAAATCTACGCTCGGAGGTGAAACCATCGGTCGGGTGTAAGAAAATCTGGTCAGGAATATCGGATTGATAATCTGTCGGAATGATAATTTGACAATAAAACCGATCGAGATTACCTAGGTTGTCGGAACAAAACCTATGCTCGGGGGTGAAACCACTGGTCAGGGGTAAGAAAATCTGGTCAGGAATATCGGATGATTGGTTGATCGACACATGAACAACACTCTGATTAATGCAATTAAGAATCAAATATGTAGAAAAAGAATCTGATTCAAACAAGGCATCTTGAAGCACACTTTAATAAGGAAACAAATTTCCTTATAGATATCAGAATCCAGATTAAGCAAGAAATCTAAATACAATCAAAATACAATCAATGTGAAATGGGAAAGAAGAAGAACACGACTCCAATAAGTTAGTGTTTCATTAAATAACGAGAACGTTTTTTACTTGTACACTAAGGATTAGGGTTCTATGAATGTATAAATAGACCATAATAATACCCATGAAAGGGTTAACGAAAAATCAGCAAACCAAAGTGCAAGAGCGATTGAGTGTGTAACCATCTTCATCATAGTTAATTTTCTCACCGTCGCTAGCAACGTGGACGTTTCCCCAGCTTGAGGTTTTACCACGTAAAACACCGTGATTTGGTTTTACTTTCTTTTTCTCTTGTAATTTACTATTTTTAGGTTTTAGTTTGTGTTGACATTAATTCCATATCAAAATGATGTTTACTTGTAATGATTTAGTTGTTCAGATTCATGATGATTCAAGCTTCAAAGAAGAATGAACAACAAGTCAAAGCAAGTTCTAAGTCTTCAAAGAGAAATGATACAATATGGTTCTACAAAGGTATACTAAGACCTTATATTTCTCTTACAAGGCTTAGGCACACACACACAATTCATACATTTATGTCCCTGCATCGTTGTGTACCATTATAGGCACACACATACAATTCATTCATATGTGTCCCTGCATCATTGTGCACCATGTATAACACATTCACACACTTGAAGATGAATGCTCATGCATTGGTATGGAAATAACATGTTTTGGAAAAATGCATGATTGGAGACTATCTCTATGTAGTTTGCATTTTAGTTTGAATTGTGTTTGTTTGTGTATATGTTTGTATAACATGGATATTGAACTTGAATTTAGTCTTAAATCATTCTTGATTGATTTCTGGTCATTTCGGTTGCTCATACTATTGATTTCAAGTTCTATGTCCAAAGATACTACACTTTCAACTCATGTTGCATACATTGTCTTCGTATTCGTATATAGAGTCGAATTATTATTTTCTGGGTTGAGTATCTTATATCTCCATGTCTGTGAGAGAGTTACAGTTCGTAATCCACAAACGGATTCGAATTCCAAGTTCAGAGGCCGGAGAACGGTCGAAGAACGCGAGAAGAGTGCAAGGGAGTTGCACCATGGCCAAAGGCCATCAAGTGGTGCAAGCCCGAGATGGCGCGTGGCCATCTCAGCTGCAACTCCTTGCTGCCCTAAGATTCCCACATGCCATCTCGGGGAAGCAATAACAAAGGAGGGTAATTTGGTCTTTTAGCTTCATTCTTTCCCTCTCCTTTATATTCCTCTTCCCTCTTACATTTCATTCTAAGAAGAAATTTAAAATTTGAGTGCACAAATTTTCTCTCTACATTTTTTCACCTTCCAAACACCATAACTTCTTCATTTGAACTCCGATTTGAGTGATTCAAATTTAAGAGTGTTTTTCTATTCATCCTCCATCTTTTCTCTGAAGGTTTGAGTGAGTTTTATTGCTGATTTTGGAGTCTAAACTCATAAAAAAAGGGACTGCACCAAAATCAACTAAGGTATTGATTTTCTCTCAGAGTTTTCCTTTAAAACTTGGTCAATTGCCTTGGGTTTTCTTCTTCAACATATATATGTGTCTTGTGATTGTTTTAATTTAATTTTTAAACTCTTTTAAAGCTAGGTTGAGTTTCAATTGAAATCTTACATGTTGAGTTAGGTTTTGATTTTGCCTATGTTTTCACATGTTTGGGATTGTATTGTGCTAGCTTGATTCTAAGACTATTTGATGATCTTTGATTGATTGATTTTGTGAAAAAATAGTTCCTCACATGTATTAGGCTCTCTTGGCTGAATTCTCACAATGATACATGTGCTTATGTGTTTTTGAGCTATTCATGTGTTTTGTTGAATCTATGAATGTAAATATGCTCTAGAACTTTAGCTTTAATCTAAATGACTTTGTCATATGATTTTAGCATGTTTTTGGTATATGTGATTTAAACTTGATTATGTGATTAATTCAACATATCTTGTGATTCAAGTTTTAGATCTATGCATGTATCTATGTTGTAAAAAATGTTGAACATATCTTATATGATCTAGATGGATTAAACATGCATGATTGACTAGACTACATTTGATTTGTGCATTCATGCTCATGTCTAGTATTTTCCATAGGATGTGTTGATCATAACATTCTATGTTGCGTGCTTGTTTATGTTTGGCATTCATGATCACCTAGATGTCTTGTGAGAAAGAAGTCTTGACAATAGGTGTGAGACCTATGTTGTTGAGCAAGAAAGTCTTGGCAAGAGGTGTGAGACCTTGGATTGTCAAGCAAGGAGGTCTTGGCTAGAGTCAGGAGGACTGGGATAGTCAAGCAAAAAGTCTTACCTAGGGTGGTGAGGATCCGAAAGGGTGAGTGAGGAAGTCTTTACTAGAGTTGGGAGGGCTCGAATAGTTGAGCAAGAAGTCTTGCCTTGGGTCGTGAGGATCCGGAAAGGTGAGCGAGGAAGTCTTGACAAGAGATGTGAGGCCTCGGATTGTTGAGCATGAGGGCGACATCTTCATGAGTAGGATAGGAGGGTAGTTTCTAGGTGAAGGGGTCACTTGAGAGATTGTACTTGTCTTATCTACTAGTGGATTTTGTTTGCTAGTAGTTGCTAACCCGTGGATGTTTCCTCTTCGGAGGTTTACCACGTTATATCTTGTGTCAACTTTTCTCTATCCCTATCTCTCTTGTATTTGTATTTGTTTTTTGAATACTATGGATAGAACTCTTTATGTAAGTTGACTTCCTTTCTATAATATAGATTGTGTATGTGTTACAATTACTTGTTTGTATCACATTTTACTTGTTTTATATATTGATTAAGTGTCTTTAATTGATATATATATATTGTGATACAAGCAATATAGAGGGACAAACTTTTGTTTTTTTTAAGGGAGTCGAAAAAGGTGTCTAACCTATTCACCGCCCCCCTTCTAGGTTAGCCTTGAGCATTTAACCGTGTTTGTATTTTTAACTATTCAGTTTAAATTACGTTTACCTGTGTGACGTGTGCAAATTATAACTGATTCAAAAATCATCTTTAACAATTGGCGCTAGAAGGAGTGGGCGAACCTCCATTAGTATCAAACTTGAACAGTTAACTTCAGGAAAAACTTATGAAAGATAGCATCATGCCTACTGTAAAGACCTCGATTTTATGATTGGCTTATTTCATGACAAACCACACCACATTAGGGATGATTATGTAATGGGTAGCTTACGTCCTCATTGGCAAGCTTCCAAGCATCTCCATGACTTCAAGAGCAAAAAGTATATTCACTTGACTTTGCCTCTTGCAGAGTTTAGGAGCACACACACACACTTTATGCATGATTTGTATCAACATGCATTTGTGTCCTATTGCTTATCTGTGCATCCTTACTCACAATCACACTTGCACTTCATTCTTCGTCTTAAGTGTGGTTGTTGTGTGTTTTATTCGTTTCCTATTGTTTGATCGGTAAAGTGTAGGGAAAAAATGGTTCAAAAAGAAACGGAAGCGTGAAAAATCATAAAATTAGAGTTTGCGTATAAATAAAAATTTCCCTTTGACTAACACGAACCTTAACCCTAGATTAACAGATGTATATAAAAAGTATCGTACATTTTTCTCATGACGATTGAACAAGCGCCGAATTGATTCCGCAAGATCTTCGAATCCAATCACGAATGTGAATCACCTAGGAGTGTGAGCTCCCTTTCTTTATCTTGTATACCTGAGGATGGAAACAAACAAAATCTTGTTCCTTGTTAGTCACAATAATCCTCCAAGAGAAAAATAAAAAACGTCCTGCCACTTATGAATTATCAGTCAATTTGATTGAAACTCGCGTGAACCTTGATTCGATGTTGTACACAAAACCCTTTTTATATATAGGATACTAGTGTACTATCAAAAACAAAAACATTCCCCTTTTTCTCTTCTTGGCCGAATTCATACTTTCTCTATGAGTTGATCGAATTTTGTCCAGAGTAAAAACCAAATTTTTCTCCAGAGTAAAAACCAAATTTTTTCTCCCTCAAAATTCTCTCTTGCTTAGCCGAATTCTCTCTCTAGAAAATCCCAAGCTTGGCCGAAATTAATTCTTGCAATTAATTAGAGCCGGCCGAAATTCCAAACCTATATATATATATATATATATATATATATATATATATATATATATATATATATATATAGGTTCATAAGTCATACTTGGTTGGCAAGAATCATTTACTTAAGTGGATTTATTTGGTAGTTAAGAATCCTTATCTAAAAGGAATTATATCCTCCTCTTATATATACATAGTTGGCCGAAATTTCATAGAATATAATTAGGAGACTTAATTCTTTTCCTAAGAATGATTTACTTAGTAGTTAAGAATCCTTTCCTTAGGTAGATTTACTTGGTGGTTAAGAATCCTTTTAAAAAAGGAATTCTATCCTACACCAAGACTCCTAAGAGAACTCAATAGTGTATTTGTAACCATATTAAAGACTTCCTAATTTGATTAGATAAATAATTCATTTTATTTATCTACTTATCAAATATAGTCTTTAACATTAATTATACTACCAACAATAATAAAATTTTATGAGACCATCTCCTACTTGGAAAAAGATTTTGACTTTTAATTAAATAATTAATTAATTACCAAATTAATTAATTTCTATTTAATAATAATAAAATAATATGATATAATTAAGCAATTCTAAATAGCATTGCCGCCCAACACATATATATGGGCCAATATATTATTTTCTTATTTTATTAAATCCATTTGACCTTTATAAAAAGTCCACATGTGAACTAGACCCATTCTTACAAAAAGAAACAAGTCCACATGCCACAATACAATTCTAGATGGACCCCTAAATTGGTCCGGTAGAATATATCAAGTGATCCATGCAAGTTCGTGTGGATTGGGAATCATGGCGGGCTATCAAGATTTAAGCTCCAATAGACACAACTCAATCACAATCAACAAATGATTCACTTAGGTCCGATCTATTTAATTTTAATTCATTCCACTAAAGAACTAATATTGAACTCTTAAATAAAGATAGAATAAGTTGATGTTACTCATTCATACCCTAGACAACCTTATTGGAGAAAGTGTATCCTCGTGAAGAATACCAGTAATCGTCAAGAGCTAATAGACCGCATATAGCCCTCCAAGTTACCATATTTACTCATATGACCACATTTTGAACTTGGATATTTTGACTTGTCCAGAAGCCATGTTTCAATAGACACTTTTGAAAACTTAACGTTAAGATTTAATATCCAATACCTCAAAACATCCATATGATGGTATTATACTCTCATTCAATAAATGGAGCTACGATGTCCATATTTATAAATGAAGTCCTTTATCGATTAACAAATGAATATCACCAAACTATCGAGGATAGACTATGCTATATAATCGTACTCATTGATAGCTCAAATGATAACACTTGCAACCATAAGTCCATCATTTATCTAAGGATTGAGATAGACTCCCTGGTTGTCTTCAAATGAAAACTTTTATCCATTGGTGGTTCTAGATAAAGTATTTCATTTTGATCATATTGAATGCACCTAGTGCACTAGATTCTTTTGCCCAAAAACACCACACTTTGATGATTTTAAACTCATCATAACACATTTGATCCCACTCAAATGCTAGCAAAAGAATCTACAACTTTGACAAGATAAAGGCGCCCAACCTTTAATCTGAAGTTGTGAATGTTATTCAAGACTAACTAAAGAATTGTGTCTACCTCATACATATATAGATGTATGAACAATTCTTCTTTTCTCATAGTCTTTTGACCTTATAATTATTTACTTTTGACAACTATAATAATTAAACTATAAATACTATAAGATTTGTTAAATTATAAATCACTTTATTAATATGAAATGATTGTCAAATACATTATTATACTCTTGCTATCGAGTATAATCCTAACAATCTCTCACTTGCTCTATATCAAATGTGCCATATCTCTCATCCCCATGTTCTCTAGATGCCCATCAAAACTCTTTTGTGGAAGAGCCTTTGTAAAAGGATCCGCTGGATTTTCTGCTGACGCGATCCTGGTTCTCTCGAATTAGCCACTGCTCTACTATTGTCACAATAAATAGTTATCTGCTTATTCGCACCTGGAACCACTTCCAAGTCAATCAAGAATTGGTGGAGCCAGACAGCCTCTTTAGCAGCCTCGCATGCGGTAACAGACTCGGCTTCCATGGTGGAATCGGCAATATAAGATTGCTTGATACTCCTCCATATGACTGCCCATCCTCCAATAGGAAACACAGATCCTGATGTTGATCTCCTGGAGTCAGAATCTGACTGAAAATTAGAATCTGTATACCCAACAGGAATTAAATCCCCTTCAGAGTATACGAGCATATAATCTCTCGTTCTTCTAAGATACTTGAAAATATGCTTGACTTCCGTCCAGTGATCAGAACCAGGTTTCGATTGAAACCTTCTAACCATGCCCACACCAAAACAAATATCTTGTCTAGTGTAGAACATTGCATACATGAGACTTCCAACTGCCGATGCGTATGGAACCCTACTCATGAATGGCTTTTCATGCTCATTATTAGGAACTTGTTCCTTAGAAAGTTTGATTCCATGTCTGAAAGATAACATACCTTTCTTGGAATCTTGCATGGAAAACTTAGACAATATCATATCTATGTATGAAGCTTGGGATAATGAAATCATTCTATTCTTTCTAACCCTTACACTACAAAAAAATTGTCTATTAGTGACGAACAATTTTCGACGGCGCTAACTGCCGTTGGAAATAGTACCTTTTCCGACGGCCATATTAGAGCCGTCAGAAATAAGTCAAAATATAATACCATAATTCTGTCGGTCGAATAACCGTCGGAAATAGTCTTTATGCTGTCAGAAATAAGAAAAAAGTAATACAATATTTCTGACGGCCATGAGGCCGTTGGAAATAGTCCACAGTTCTGACGGTATTTTTATATCGTCGGAAATGATAAAATTTAATTCAAATTAGTTTTAAGGGGAATTACGCTATCGAAATGTAGTACTATTTTCTATATTATTTGTTATGGCATTGTCATTAAAAAAATAATTAATTTGTTATTATAATATTAATTAATAAATTATAATGGAATGTATTTGATAATTTATCCGTTAAAAAAATGTGACTTGTAGATCAATATTTTAAATGTATCACTATATATGTTATTTTTTATTTATCAGTACTTTTTTAGTGAAATCACTCTGTCAAATTTTTCGCCAAAAATTTTGATTTAGTTTTGAATTTTTCAAATAGTATACCACAGATAATGTAAAAAAAAAATTAAAATTTATGGTGATCACTGTAATAAAAAATAGACAATAGGGACCCGATTTTGGAAACAAAACAGTGAGACTAATAAGAAGACTACTTTATGTGTATATCTAACTAAATTAAATAAATATAAAATATAGCAAAATTATTAGTAACTACAAGAATAATTAATTATTTATAATTAAGTTTAATGACACTACTATATTATATTTTTTGAGAAAAAAACTCTAATAATTTTATTTAATATCTATTTGTTTATCATACAAAGTAATTATAAATTTTACTGAACTAAGTTTAAATTATTAATTTTTGTAGTAAAATGTTGATTATAAAAAATTAAATCAACAAGGATACGGTGTTTTAGGAACCGACTTAGATGGCACATCGTTTAGAATGTACATTGCGGTTTGTAAAACATATCCCCAAAAAGAATTAGGGAGCGTTGAATAACTCAACATAGATCTAACCATATCCAAAAGAGTTCTATTTCTCCTTTTTTTTCACTCCATTTTGTTGAGGTGTGCTTGGTGCAGAAAACTGGGAAATTATCCCATTATCAAAAAGATATTGCTGAAACTCACCGGATAAATATTCTCCACCACGATCAGACCTTAAGATTTTTATGCGTTTCTCAAACTGATTTTCTACTTCAGCTTTAAATGCTTTGAACATATCAAAAACATCTGACTTATGTCTCATGAGATACACATAGCCAAATCTTGAGTGATCATCCGTGAAAGTGATAAAGTACTCATATCTACCGCTAGCTTGAATGCTCATAGGTCCACACACATCAGTGTGTATCAATCCTAAATATTCGATGGCTCTTGTGCATTTGGTCGTAAACGACCTTTTGGTCATTTTACCTTCCAAACAAGATTCACAAGTTAGTAGATCATCAACCTTAAAGTCACTAAGAGGTCCGTCACTTACCAATATTTTAATCATATTAAGGTTAATATGACCTAAGCATAAATGCCATAGGTAGGTTTCATCTTTTGATAATTTTACTTTTTTATAATTAGGTTCCGTTGATTCCGTGTCTAACAAGTGAGAGATATTTCCATACAAAAGCTTTATTAAAAGTAACCAAATAACCAAATTTATTTAAACAAGAAACTGAAATGAAATTCCTCTTGAATTGAGGTATATAATAAACTTTTATTAAACCTAAATGTCTATAAGAATCTAAACTAATTCAAATATCTCCTACTGAGCTAGCAGACACCAACGCTCCATTACCTAAACGCAAGTTGAATTCGTTCTCATTAAGCCTTCTCTTTTCCTTGAACCCCTATAAGGAAAAACAAATATGATTAGTGGCTCCGAAGTCTAAGATCCAAGAATCCATAGAATCCATGAAAAAGCATGTTTCAAGATAATCAACATTACCTTCTTCCTTCTTATCTAAGACTTTGGGCAATTTCTTTTCCAATGTCTCTTTTCAACACAAAGGAAACACTTCCCTTTGATTTGGGTTACTTTCTTTGTCTCCTTCTTAGTAGTTCTTAGTTGCTTTTTCTTCTGTTGTTTCTTGACCTTCTTACGGGTCTTAACAGTAGCAACTTTACCTACGGTATGAATCTCTTGACCCTTGCCTTTCATAAGGATTTTTTCCGCGCTTTGAACATCTTGTATCAGGCCTTACAAGGTGTATTCCTTATTATTCAAGGTGTAGTCCAACTTGAATTGATCAAAAGAATCTGACAGTGAGTTGACAATCATGTCAATTTTGATCTCACCATCCATCTCAACACCATTTTGTTCAACAATGTTGAGATGTGCTATGACTTTTCACAGCCTGTCCAGGTTTCATCCTAAGATTCATATAAGCAGCCACTGCCTCTCTCTTAGTCATCCAAGACCTCATAGCAAACATCTCCTCTAGAGACATCATTATATCGGCAACAGTCTCTGTTCCTTCATGTTGCTGTTGCAACACGCCGGAGATAGTGGCCATAATGTAACATTTAACCATCTCATCAGAAGACTCACACTGCTGATACTCATCTCTTTTCTCCTGAGTAGATTCATTAGTAGGAGTAGGTGGTTTAAGAGTGCATAGAATGAACTTATGTTTTTCGGATTGCAATATAAGCCCAATTTTCCTTTTCCATATGACATAATTATCACCAGTTAAAGTATTGTCTTTAAGGATGTTGATTAGGGATGAGGTCATGATTTCTGAACAATAACAAAAATTATATAAGTAAATAATTATGATAAAGCACTTTCGAATATTTAACTTGAATGAAATAAAATAATTCAATCGTAAAAATTCAATGGTGATCCAACACCCATAAATATCACACCTCTTTTAGGAGTTCGCAACATTTACTAGTTGGACTAGGTCTCACCTAATTGTTAACATAACAACCAACGTTTTCAATTTTAGCCTTATGATTTTATTAACGAGAACTCTTGGGAGGATATTAATAAACTCACATTGAGTGTGTTACCAAGTTATTGACCTTCAATATAATCCCTCACGAATATCCCTCCTTTGGGAGTAGATATCGTTTGGGCTAATTGTCTAGTCTATCCTTGTAAGGAAGTATCTTGCTAAATTCCATTCATGAATACCTCTTGGGAGGTTATTACGCGAAACGTAAAGCTTAACTAAACTTGGAGGCCGTAGGTGTTCCAAAACACCTTCTCCCACTCAATTGTTTAAGGCGTGTGATCGAATTCCAAAGAATGATTTACCAAGTTATCTAGATGCCAATTTAGATACCTAAATCGTTCAATACATGTTCATACCAAAAGAGATATATGAGTGGCACTCCTATTCTATATGACATGTTATCAAACAACGACAAACATTGCAATATTTACAAAAAATATAAATAGCTACAATTTTAGTCCATCCTAGAAAAGCAAGTAAATTACATGTCTTGGAATACAAAAAAAAACTTCTTTCTTGGCTAACAAGTCTTCACGCGACCTTCGTAGTCCGGACTCTCTCTGCTGCCTCCCATAGGCGTGCGTACCCTTGGCCCTTACCCATGGGCATGCGCATGCCACAAACCCATAAAGGGCTGCCATGCATAGCCCATGGCTTCCATAGGGCTGCCATGCACAGCCCATGCCACAACAAACTTGGCTGCGTGACGCACGTTCGTTGCTATGGCTCGCACGATCTCAAACTTGTTCCGGTTGCTCTTGATTCTTCAAACCTTTGAGTCTTTGAAACTTGGGTGTATTACAGAAGAATTATAAATAAAAATAATGCAGTTTTTTTTTATTATTACAACAATAAAATAAAATAAAAAACTTAGCAACTACCAAGAAGTAAATTATGGCAATGATAGACCACCTTTCTTGTTAAAATCCCAAATAAAAATACATTGAAATTCTAGGACCAAAATTGATCAATAACAATCCACATATAAAACATATATATATATATATATATATATATATATATATATATATATATATCTACATTCCAATGTAAATATATATGTGAATACCTAGAGTGCCATCTCTTTCTAAAACATGCATATATACCATAAAAAGAAAAAGATTCATGAACACATATATAATTTAATCAAGGGTACAACCTGGCTCTGATACCAATTGTAGGGAAAAAAACGGTTCAAAACGCAACGGAAGCATGAAAAATCATGAAATTAGGGTTTGCGTATAAATAAAAAATTCCCCTTTGACTAACAAGAACCCTAGATTAATAGACGTATATAAAAAGTGTCGTACCTTTTTCTCGTGACGATTGAACAAGCGCCGAATTGATTTCGTAAGATCTTCCAATTCAATCAAGAACGTGAATCACCTAGGAGTGTGGGCTCCCTTTCTTTATCTTTTATACTTGAGGATGGAAACAAACACAATCTTGTTCCTTGTTAGTCACAATAATCCACCTAGAGAAAAATCAAGAACGTCCGGCCACTTGTGAATTATCAATCAATTTGATTGAAACTCGCGTGAATCTTGATTCGATGTTGTACCAAAACCCTTTTGATGTAAAGGATACTAGTGTACTATCGAAAACAAAAACGTTCCCCTTTTTCTCTTCTTGGCCGAATTCACAATATCTCTACGAGTTGGTCGAATTTTTTCCATAGTAAAAACCAAATTTTTTCTCCCTCCAAATTCTCTCTTACTTGGCCGAATTCTTTCTCTAGAAAATCCCAAGCTTGGCCGAAATTAATTCTTGCAACTAATTAGAGATGGCCGAAATTCCTAACATATATATATATATATATATATATATATATATATATATATATATATATATATAGGATAATAAGTCATCTCCTAAGAAGGATTTACTTGGTTGACAAAAATCATTTCCTTAGGTGGATTTATTTGATAGTTAAGAATCCTTATCTAAATGGAATTATATCCTCCTCTTATATATACATAGTTGGTCAAAATTTCATAGGATATAATTAGGAGACTTAATTCTTTTCCTAAGAAGGATTTACTTAGTAGTTAAAAATCCTTTCCTTAAGTAGATTTACTTGGTGGTTAAGAATCCTTTTAAAAAAGGAATTCTATCCTACACCAAGACTCCTAATCCAACTCAATAGTGTATTTGTAACCATATTAAAGACCTTCTAATTTGATTAGATAAATAATTCCTTTTATTTATCTACTTATCAAATATAGTCTTTAACATTAATTATATTACCAACAATAGTATAATTTTAGGAGACCATCTCCTACTAGGAAAAAGATTTTGACTTTTAATTAAATAATTAATTAATCACAAAATTAATTCATTTCCATTTAATTAAATAATAACATAAAATATTAAAATTAAGATATTCTAAATAGCCTTGCCGCCCAACAGATATATATGGGCCAATATATTATTTTTTTATTTTATTAAATCCATTTGACTTTATAAAAAGTCCACATGTGAACTAGACCCATTCTTACAAAAAGAAACAAGTCCACATGCCCCAATACAATTCTATAGACTCCTAAATTGGTCCGGTAGAATATATCAAGTGATCCATGCAAGTTCGTCTGGATTGGGAATCTTGGCGGGCTATCAAGATTTAAGCTCCAATAGACACAACCCAATCACAATCAACAAATGATTCAATTAGGTCCGATTTATTTAATTTTTGTTCATTCCACTAAAGAACTAAAATTGGACTCTTAAATAAAGATAGAATAAGTTGATGTTACTCATTCATACCCTAGACAACCTTATTAAAGAAAGTGTATCCTCGTGAAGAATACCAATAATCGCCAAGAGCTCATAGACTGCTTATAGCTCTCCAAGTTACCATATTTACTCATGTGACCATATTTTGAACTTGGATATTTTGACTTGTCTAGAAGCCATGTTTCAATAGACACTTTTGAAAACTTAACGTTAAGATTTAATATCCAATACCTCAAAACATCCATATGATGGTATTATACTCTCATTCAATAAATGGAGCAACGATGTCCACATCTATAAATGAAGTCCTCTATCGATTAACAAATGAATACCACCAAACTATCGAGGATAGATTATGCTATATAATCGTACTCTTTGATAGCTCAACTGATAACACTTGCAACCATAAATCCATCATTTATCTCAGGATTGATATAGACTCTTCGATTGTTTTCAAATGAAAACTTTAATCCATTGACGATTCTAGATAAAGTATTTCATTTTGATTATATGCAATACACCCAGTGCACTAGATTCTTTTGCCCAAAGACACCATACTTTGATGATTTTAGACTCATTATAACACATTTGATCCCACTCAATTGCTAGCAAAAGAATCTACAACCTTGACAAGATAAAGACGCCTAACCTTTTATTTTAAGTTGTGAATTTTATTCAAGACTAACTAAAGAATTGTGTCTACCTCATACATATCTAGATGTATGAACAATTCTTATTTTCACATAGTCTTTTAACCTTATGATTATTTACTTTTGACAATTATAGTAATTAAACTATAAATGCTATAAGATTTGTTAAACTAGAATCACTTTATTAATATGAAAAGATTGTCAAATACATTATTATACTCTTGCTATTGAGCGTAATCCTAACATAACGTCCACGCTTGCATGATGGTGTGCTTATCCTAGCATGTTGAGTGACCATTTGAGAAGGTCTCATTCTTCTCTTGGTTTGGTTATATGGAATAAGGTGTCTAGTTTCAAAAGAGTTGATTTCAATGATTTAAATATTATTTTAAACTGACCTTTGTATGATCTTTTGACCATACCTGTTTACACAATGCTTCAAAATGAGTTTTGAAAATTTTTATATAATCTAGACACCCATACCTTTCTAACGGTATATTAATCATAATATTTTATGACCATTTGGATTGGTTTTGAAATCTCAAAACAAAAATATGGCAACTCTGTTGTCCGTTTTTGAACTTTTGTCACTTAAATGACCATAACTCTTTCTATAGACATCCAAATTATGTTTTGTAAATTGTAGTAGAAATTAAACTTCTATACCGTTCCAATGATATGTTGCACGAAAGGTTTCAATGTCATTTGGTCATGCATTGGGTCGTTGTCTTTGGTAATTCCAGTAAGTGGGGGCCGTATAGTCGCCTTACGTAGAGCGACCTGTATAATGACCAATTTCAGTTGGTAAGGGCTGTTTAGTTGCCCTACATAGAGTGACTATACAATGACTTTGCCTAGAAATTGTTCTTAACATATCCAAAACAGCGTAGTTTCATCTAAGGCTTATATATATAACCTATCTTCTTCCCCATTCATTTTAGAGCTCATAAAATCAAAATATAGTGAGAGAAAGAGCTCCCCTATAGAGAGAAAGCTTCAAGATTTGTTCTTTGACTCTCCAAACCCAAAACTTATCTCCATCTTGCATCATTCATCATTCATCATCATTTGAGCATGGGTCTTCATGGTTTCATGACTAGGTAAGCTACAACAACATTAAAGTTCATTTATTGTTATTGTTCTTACTCTAGAATAGGTATTTACTGCTTGATTAAGTACTTAGGCTCTATTTATTGTATATATATGAGTATTTATAACATGATTGGGTTTGTTTGTTGATAGTTAGAATTTATAACCATATTACCCTTCTAGCTAAATCTTTATGTATTGCATCTAGACCTTGATATTTATGCCTCATTGATTGCATTTTATGATTGCATATTTATTGCCTTGATTATATGTTGTTACAATTTGTGTTGGTTGGACTTTTATTGACAATTAGGTTGGTAGAATCCTTTTGCATCTAATTGAGTCCTTATGTATGGGCATGTAGGCATTGTTTGATAACAAGGTTTTTATATTGCATTATATACACCTAGTTAAGCATTGCATGTTTGGTCTAACATATTTTGCTTTGAGCATTCATTGATTGTTCACTTAGACCATATACTCTTCATGGAGTCAAAGTCTTGTGGCTTTTGAGTGAAGTTGCACAAGCAAGTCAAGTCTTGCAACCAAGGGTGGTTTGACAAGCAATTGGTCAAGTGCCACTGTAAAAGGCCCGATGGGTAGAGTAGAAGATGCTCATGCCAAGAGTAGTGTATCAGGGATATCACTAGGGATTAAACCAAGAGTGGGGAGTGGTAGTGTCCATAGCCTAAGGTTGTCGAGAGTGAGAGTCCGAGTATCACTTGAGGGTGTAACCTTTTATTCATATAATGGATTTCTGTGATTATGTGTGGCTAGAAGAATCGCCCATGGTCTTTCCCAGTTGGAGGGTTTCCATGAATATATCAAGTGTTCTTATATTTCCACACTTTACACTTGATTTTGTTTGATTGTTTGTTGGGTGAATCTTTAATATTGAATAATCAAGAAAATTTGGTATTTGATTTGATTAAAAACCTATTCACCCCCTCCCCTCTAGGTATAGACATATTCACATTTTAAAGGGAGTTTTCACCCACTGACAGGGATGTAAGCTAGTCTACACGCAACACTGAGACTTCACGCGATGCAAACACTCCTAACACCGTGGATGCTAGTTGATTTGCTTGGTGATTGTCCTTGATTAATATTAGAGAATCAGTCACTAGTAATTATTTTCCTTAATAAAAGAAATTAGGATTTGACTATGAGATATATATAATTTTTTATTTATATATTATTAAAATCATAATACCGTTATCATTATTAAATGGAGAATTAATTCGAGTCTTACATGCTTCCTCTTCTTGTTAGCTTTCCTTCTTCTTGCTTTGCTAGGATTTGGCTTTTTAATATTGGCACTTGGATTTCCTTGACTCATGGCATTCTTATCTTCTTTTGGAAGTCGAACCGCTCCCTTTATTGCCTTAATTTCTTGCTTAGCTTTTGAAAGCTTTACAATGTGGTCATGTTCTTTCTTCTTCATCTTCTCCAAGACTTTGTCTCTTGCATCAATTTCGGCTTGCATTAGCCGCATCCTTTGGGAAAAGTCCTCATTTATCACAGCTAAATCTTTCAAGGGTGAACTATTTTCTGCTTCAAGGTTCTTCACTTGCATCTTGACCTCCTTGTTCTTGCTAGAGATGTCATCTATCTTCTTCCGGAGGGTACCATTCTTCACATTGACAGACTTAATCTCAAATGTGACCTTCTTGTTTCATTGTTCAAGCTTAACAACTTTCATCCTTTCTGAGGCTTCCTTGCATTCAAATTCATTCTTCATGAGCCACAACTTCTTATCAAATTCGTCTCTTACCTCTCCTTTCTCTTGGGAAGATTCTATCAATTTCTCTTGAAGTAAAAGACCTTATATACTAACATCTAGAATTTCTCTTGTTTTCTTCGGTGCTCTTCATCCACATTTGCCTCCTTCTCAAATGCTTGTACTAGAGCACGTACAATATTTCTTGTCTTCCCTTGCTTGGAATCATCTATTGCATGACAACTCTTCTGATCAATTTTATCCCTTCCTTGTAAAGAGTAATAATGTATTTGAAAATCTTTTCATATTAATAAAAGTGATTTCTAGTTTAATAAATCATATAGCATTTGTAGTTTAATTATTATAATTGTCAAAAGTAAATAATCATAAGGTCAAAATACAATGAGAAAAGAAGAATATTTCGTATATCTGGATATGTGTGAGGTAGACACAATTCTTTAGTTAGTATTGAATAATATTCACAACTTAAGTTAAATGTTGGGCACCTTTATCTTATTAAAGTTGTAGATTCTTTTGCTAGCATTTGAGTGGGATCAAATGTGTTATTATGAGTCTAAAATCATTAAAGTGTGGTGTCTTTGGGCAAAAGAATCTAGTGCACTGGGTGCATTGAATAGGATCACAATGAAATACTTTATCTAGAACCTCATTGTATAAAAGTTTTCACTTGAAGAAAATCGTAGATTCTATCTCAATCCAGAGATAAATGATGGACTTATGGTTGCAAGTGTTATCATTTGTGCTATAAATGAGTATGATTATATAGCATAGTCTATCCTCGATAGTTTGGTGGTATTCATTTGTTAATCGATAAAGGGCTTCATTTATAGATATGGATATCGTGGCTCCATTTATTAAATGAGAGTAGAATATCATCTTATGGATGTTTTGAGGTACTGGATATTAAATCTTAACGTTAAGTTTTCAATAGTGTCTACTGAAATATGACTTCTGGACAAGTCAAAATATCCAAGTTCAACATGTGGTCATATAAGTAAATATGGTAACTTGGAGAGCTATAATTAGTCTATAAGCTCTTGGCGATTACTGGTATTCTTCACGATGATACACTTTCTCCATTACGATTGTCTAGGGTATGAATGAGAAATACTAACTTATTCTATCTTTATCTAAGAGTTCAATTTTAGTTTTTTAGTGGAATGAACTAAAATTAATAGATCGGACTTAAGTGAATCATTTGTTGATTGTGATTAGATTATGTCTATTGGGCTTAAATTTAGATAGCCCGCCAAGATCCCCAATCCACACGAACTTGCATGGATCACTTGATATATTCTATCGGTCCAATTTATGGGTCCGTCTAAAATTGTATTAAGGCATGTGAACTTGTTTCTTTTAGTAAAAATGATTCTAATTCACTTGTGGACATTTTATTTAAGTCTAATAGATTTAATAAAATAGGAAAAATAATATTTGGCCCATATATATTGGCTTGGGCGGCTAAGGCTATATATAATAGCTTATTATATTGTTTTTTATTTTATTATTTAATTAAATGGAAATTAATTAATTTGTTAATTAATTAATTGATTAAAAGTCAAAATCTTTTTCCTAGTAGGCGAAGGTTTCTTAGAGTCATATTATTGTAATATGATAAGTATCAAATACTATATTTGATAAGTCAATAAATAAAATGAATTTATTTTTCTAGTCAAATTAGGAAGTATTTGATTTCTATTAGGACTCTAATTGACAACTGGTCAAATTAGGAAGTTTTTGATTTAGTCACAATTTAATTTATATTCAATAATTGGATATTGAATAAATACACTATTTGAGTTGGATTAAGAGTCTTGGTGTGTAAAAGAAATCCTATTTTTAAGAGGATTGAATCAAAATTTTGATAGGAGTCTTGGTGAGTAGAAATCCTCTTTCTAGAAGGATTTTCGACCACCTATATATACTCCTTTATAGAATTTTGATCAAAAGACCTAATTTTTGGTGTGAGAAGTTGTTATTTATTAATTTTTTTTTAGTTATTTATAAAAAAAACTTCGTTCAACTCATAGATATTGTGTATTGAATTCGGACAAGGAGAAGAGAAAAGTGGAACTTTTTGTTTTCGATAGTGCACTAGTAGCCTTTACATCAATAGGTTTTATGTACAATATCGAATCAAGGTTCTCGTGGGTTTCAATAAATAGATTGATAATTCACAAGTGACCGGACGTTCTTGGGTTTTCTCTTGGAGGATTATTGTGACTAACAAAAAAGAAGATTTTGTTTGTTTCCATCCTCAGGTATACTATTAAAAGAAATAGAGCCCACACTCCTAGGTGATTCACGTTCGTGATTATATTAGAAGATCTTACGGATTTAATTCGATGCTAGTTCAATCGTCACGAAAAAAGGTATGATACTTTTAATATAAGTCAATTAATTTAGGGTTAAGTTTCTTTCTATTATACGGAAAATATTTTAAAATATACCAAACCCTACAATTGGTATCAGAGCCTTGTTATACCCTTGATTAATTGATGTATATATACGTGAATCTATTTCTTTTTATTGCAAAGATGTATGTTTTAGAAAGAGATGTCACTCTATGTATTTGTATACATATTTACATTGGAATGTATGGATATATATATATATATGTTTTATATGTGGATTGTTATTGCTCAATTTTGGTCCTAGAATTTCAATGTATTTTTGTTTTGGGATTGTAACAAGAAGAGTGGCCTATCATCGCCATAATTTCCTTCTTGGTAGTTGCTAAGTCTTTTTTTTTTATTTTGTTGTTGTAATAAAAATAAAAACTGTAGTATTTTATTATTTAAAATTCTTCTGTAATATATTCAATTATTGAAGATTCGAAAGTTTGAAGAATTGGAAGCAACCGGAACAAGTTTCGGACCGTGAGAGCCATAGCAACAAACGTGCGTGCGAATGAGCATGCGACCACGATTGTTGTGGCATGGGCTGCGCACGGCAGCCCTATGGTGTAGAACAGATCGAACAATGGAAGCGTGAAAATTTAAAAATTAGGGTTTCGATATAAATAAAAGTTTTCCCTTTATAAAAACAAGAACCTTAACTCTAGATTAATTGATGTATATTGTAAAGTTATCAATTGTTGATTGGCTTATTTCGTGAACAAATCACATTTTTGGGGTATTATGTAAGGGTAGCTTAGACTCTCAAGACCTCAAGAAGAGAAGCACCGAAGGTAAAAATCTTGTGTTTACTTACTTTGAAGAGATAATTGCACACACTCACAAATTCATGCATAACTTTAATTCTTATATGTTGAGTGTTTTCTTGTGTGCATTTTGATGTCTCTTATTGATTTATTTGCATCTTGTAATTAAATGTTTTATGTCATGTTTGGCATTAGAATATGATGCATTTTTCATCACTCTTGAACTTGTTGAAATTGTATGTTTGAGTGTTGAAAATAGGCTTTGCGCTGGTTGTGCGCTACTCAACAAACGTACCTCACCAGTGCAACATTCTAGTGGAACGCCGCTAGTCATGAGCCACTGAGCTGTGCCATTACACCCGTGCACAGTTGAAAAAAGTGGGCGTGCGCTGGTGGTACGCTACTCGACCAGTGCACCTCACCGGCGTAAACATTCCAAAGGATTTTTTCGCATATGTTGCACCACTGGGATGCGCCACTTGTCCAGCACCTATTGTAAAAATAGGTTGTGCGCTGGTGGTGCGCTACTCGACCAGGGCATGTCACCAGCGCACACAAAGGATGCTGAAACGTTTTTTTCAAAACGACCTCACTTTGTTTAGATCTTATATATATATAACTCAGTGCTTTAAGGTCGTGGATGAGTTCAGAATATCATATATTTTCCTTAGAACACATTTCAAAGGAAAAACTCTTCCAAGAACTCATTTTTAATCACTCAAAGCATTCCAATATGCATCAAAACTTTATCTTGCATCATCTAAGTTCATTTAGAGTGCATCAATGGATAGGGTTGCTTCATCACATCTTGTTTGGTAAGTTCTTCACTATCTTCTTACAAGTTAAGTGTTTTACTTGCTAAACCTTCTCTTTAATTATTTGTATGCTCTTAGAACATTTTCTAGATATAAATTAGAGATTGTTGTGATGCCATGATTGAGTGTTGTATTGTGACAGCTTCATAGGATTGTTTGATCTATGTTTAGCTAAGCTTCTTGAACATGTCATTTAGCTCATGATATATTGGATTGCATTAATTGTCATCTCATTATCCTAGATAAGCATATAGGGTTTCCTAGCCTTGTTTGTTCATTGAATATCATAATATATTCACTTAGGACATTTTATCTCTTCATTGAGAAGTAAGACTTGTGTTGCTTCTAGGAGTAGGTAGCTTAAATCACAAGCAAGATGGACTAGGTTCACTTATACCGGGATTAGGTAGTGGTAACGGATTAAACCGGGATTTGGTTGTAATTCCTTTACCATTAGTGGATTCGAGGTTCTAGTGTGGCGCACTCATCAGCTCATGGTTTTTCCCATTTGGAGGGTTTCCATGTATATCTCAAGTGTCTTTACTATTTATGCATTTATTACACTTGTGGTATTTTTGTAACTAGATAGGGGCATTTTTGTAATCTTGACCTTTAACGAAAATTGGGTAAATTTGTTTAAAATCTATTCACCCCCCTCTAGATTAATATATTACACACTATAATATTTGTTTCATATATATAAAGTGTAGTACATTTTTTTTGTGACGATTGAACTAGCGCCGATTTGAATCCGTAATATCTTCCAATCCAACCACGAACGTGAATAACCTAGGAGTGTGAGCTCCATTTCTTTAAATTGTATACCTGAGGATGGAAACAAAAAAAATCTTTTTCTTTATTAGTCACAATAATCCTCTAAGAAGAAATCAAAGAACGTTAGGACACTTGTGAATTATCAATCAATTTGATTGAAATTCGTGTGAACCATGATTCAATGTTGTACATAAAACCTTTTAATGTAAAGGCTACTACTGTACTATCAAAAACTAAACGTTCTTTCTTCCTTTTCTTATTTGCCGAATCTCACACTATTTCTTAGAGTTGATCGAATTTTGTCTAGAGCAAAAACAAAATATTCTCCCAAATTTCTTATGGTGGCCGAATTCTCTCTAAGTAGAATTACTTAGGTTGGCCGTAATCTCTCTTTAAAATTACTAGGGCTGGTCGAAATTTCTCTCTTTATAAGTACTAGGGCTGGTTGAAATTTCTCTCTTAGAATTATATGGCTGGCCGAAATTCAAGATATATATAGGATCACAAATCCTTTCTTAAGAAGGATATACTTAGTGGGTAAGAATCCTATCCTTAGGTGGATTTACTTGGTGACAAAGAATCCTTTTCCAAAAAGAATTCTTTCCAACACCAAGACTCCTAATCCAACTCAATAGTGTATTTGTAACCATATTAAAGATTTTCTAATTTGACTAGATAAATAATTCTTTTAATTTATCAAATAGATTCTTTAATATTAATTATACTACCAACAATAGTATAATATTAGGAGACCTTCTCCTACTTGAATAAGATTTCGACTTTTAATTAAATAATTAATTAATTACCAAATTAATTAATTTCTATTTAATTAAATAATAAAAAAAAAAATATAATAAGCTAAACTATATAGCTTTGCCGCCCAACACCATGTATGGGCCATTATATTATTTTTTCTATTTTATTAAATTTATTGGACCTTAATAAAAAGTCCACATCTGAACTAGACCCATTCTTACAAAAATAAATAGGTCCACATACCTCAATAAAATTCTAGATGGAGTCCAAAATTGGTCCGGTAGAATATATCAAGTGATCCATGCAAGTTCGTGAGGATTGGGGATCTTTGCTGGCTATCTAAATTTAAGCTCCAATAAACATAACCTAATCACAATCAAAAAATTATTCACTTAGGTCCAATCTATTAATTTTAGTTCATTCCACTAAAGAAATAAAATGGAACGCTTAAATAAAGATCGAATAAGTTAGTATTTCTTACTCATACCCTAGAAAACCTTATTGGAGAAAGTGTATCCTCGTGAAGAATAACAGTAATCGCCAAGAGCTCATAGACCGTCTATAGCTCTCCAAGTTACCATATTTACTCATATGCCACATTTTGAACTTGGATATTTTGACTTGTCCAGAAGCCATGTTTCAATAGACACTATTGAAAACTTAACTTTAAGATTTAATATCCAATACCTCAAAACATCCATATGATGGTATTCTACTCTCATTAAATAAATGGAGCCATAATGTCCATATCTATAAATAAAGTCCTCTTTCAATTAACAAATGAATACCACCAAACTATCGAGGATAGACTATGCTATATAATCGTACTCATTGATAGCTTAAATGATAACACTTGCAACCATAAGTCCATCATTTATCTCATGATTGAGATATACTCTCTAATTGTCTTCAAGTGAAAACTTTTATCCATTGACAATTCTAGATAAAGTATTTCACTGTGATCCAATTCAATGCACCCACTGCACTAGATTATTTTTCCGAAAGAAACCACACTTTGATGATTTTAGACTCATCATAACACATTTGATCCCACTCAAATGCTAACAAAATAATCTACAACTTTGACAAGATAAAGGCACCCAACCTTCAACTTAAGTTGTGAACATTGTTCAATACTAACTAAAGAATTGTGTCTACCTCATACATATCTAGATGTATGAACAATTCTTATTTTCTCATAGTCTTTTGACTTATGATTATTTACTTTTGACAATTATAATAATAAACTATAAAAGCTATAAGATTTGTTAAACTAGAAATCACTTTATTAATATGAAAATATTGTCAAATACATTATTATACTCTTGCTATCTAGCGTAATCCCAACAATCTCCCACTTGCTCTATAGCAAATGTTTCATATCTCTAATCCCCATGTTTTCTAGATGCCTAGCAAAACTCTTTATGGAAGAGCCTTTGTAAAGGGATCCGCTAAATTATCTGCTGATGCGATCTTGGTAATCGTCACGTCACCCTTATGCATAATTTCCATTAGAAGGTGATACTTTCTTTCAATGTATTTCTCTCTCTTATAACTTCTTGGTTCTCTCGAATTAGCCACTGCTCCACTATTGTCACATTAGATAGTGATCTACTTATTCGCATCAAGAACCACTTCCAAGTCAATCAAGAATTGGCGAAGCCAGACATCCTCTTTAGCAACCTCACATGCGGCAACATACTTGGCTTCCATAGTGGTATCAGCAATACAAGATTGCTTGATACTCCTCAATACAAGATTGCTTGATACTCCTCCATATGATTGCCCCTCCTCCAATAGTAAACACAGATTCTGATGTTGAGGCAGAATCTGACTGAAAATCAGAATCTGTATACCCAACGGAAATTAAATCCTCTCCAAAGTATACAAGCATATAATCTCTCTTTCTCCTGAGATACTTGAAAATATGCTTGACTGCCATCCAGTGATATGGATCAGGCTTCGATTAATACCTGCTAACTATGCCCACAACAAAACAAATATCTGGTCTAGTACAAAGCATTGCATACAATAGACTTTGAACTGCCGACGCATATGGAACCTTACTCATGAATTGCTCTTCATGCTCATTCTTAGGACCTTGTTCCTTAGAAAGTTTTATTCCATGTCTGAAAGGTAACATACCTTTCTTGAAATCTTGCATGGAAAACCTAGACAAGATTTAATCTATGTATGAATCTTGGGATAATGAAATTGTTCTATTCTTTCTATCCTTCATGACTTGGATACAAATAATATAACTTACTTCTCCTAAGTCCTTAATATCAAATTGTTTTGCTAACCATTCTTTTGATGATGTTAATACACCTACTTCATTTCTGAAGAGTAGTATATCATCAAAGTAAAGAACTAGGAAAACCAACTTTTCGCCTTTACTCCTTTTGTATACACAAGGTTCGTCAAGGTTTTGAATAAATCCAAAACTTTTCACGGCTTGATCGAACCTTATGTTCCAGGATTTGGATGCTTGTTTCAGTCCATATATGGATCATTGCAACTTGCATACCTTTTCCTCTTGGCCTTTTTCAATGAATCATTCTGGTTGTATCATATAGATGCTTTCGTCAAGACTTCCTTTAAGGAAAGCTGTCTTGACGTCCATTTACCAAATCTCTAGGTCTAGAGATGCCACAATAGATAAGAGTATACTAATGGATTTAAGCACAGCCATAAGAGAGAAGGTTTCTTCATAATCGATATCTTTCTTCTGTGTTTAACCTTTAGTTACCAATCTAGCTTTAAGGGTTTCCACCTTTCCATCCATTCCTCTTTTCCTCTTGTATACCCACTTGCAGCCGATGGGTTTTATCCCTTTACGCAAATCTACAAGAGACCAGACTTTGTTTTTGAACATATAATCAATTTCGGATTGCATTGCCTTTTGCCAATGGCGACAATCAGCATCTTCCATTGCTTCCTTGTACGTATTGGGATCATCGTCGTCTGAAAGATTCTCTACATATTCTCCTAGACCGATGTATCTCTCAAGTTGTCTACTAACCCTCCCACTATGACGAGGTATGGTAGATTGTTGATCTTGTGTTGGTACGAAACTTACAATTGGGCTTGGCAGTGAAACCTCTTATGGAATTGTATCTCTTGAAAGCCCATTGAGGAGAATCAGGACAATTATACTTTTAGGCACAAAATTATTCATATGGTCCTCTTCCAGAAATTTAGCATATATTGAAACAAATGCTTTAAGATCTGAAGGACTATAGAAATAATATCCTTTTGTTCCTATTGGATACCCTACAAATATGCATGTTTCTGAACGGGACTCCATCTTTTGTCTTTCCTATTAACATATGTGTAGGACATCCAAATATCCTTAAATGTTGTAAACTAGGCTTTCGGCCGGTCCACAACTCATACGGTGTTTTAGGAACCGACTTAGATGGTACATCGTTTAGAATGTACATTGTAGTTTGTAAAGCATATCCCCAAAAAGAATTAGGGAGCGTTGAATACCTCAACATAGACCTAACCATGTCCAAAAGAGTTCTATTTCTCCTTTCTTCCACCCTATTTTGTTGAGGTGTGCCTGGTGCAGAAAATTGAGAAATTATCCCATTATCAATAAGATATTGCTGAAACTCACCAGATAGATATTCTTCACCACGATCATACCTCAAGATTTTTATGCGTTTCTTCTAGCTGATTTTCAACTTTAGCTTTAAATGTTTTGAACACGTCAAAAACATCCGACATATATCTCATGAGATACACATAGCCAAATCTTGAGTGATCATCCGTGAAAGTGATGAAGTACTCATATCCACCTCTAGCTTGAATGCTCATAGGTCTACACACATCAGTGTGTATCAAACCTAAACATTCAATGGCTCTTATGCCTTTGGTCGTAAACGACCTTTTGGTCATTTTACCTTCCAAACAAGATTCACAAGTTGGTAGATCATCAACCTTTAAGTCATTTATAGGTCCGTCACATACCAATCTTTTAATCCTATTAAGGTTTATATGACCTAGGCGCAAATGCCATAGGTAGGTTTCATCTTTTGATAATTTTACTCTTTTATGATTAGGTTTTGTTGATTTCGTATCTAACAAGTGAGAGATACTTCTATGCAAATAGAATAAACCATTTTACAATGTACCTTTGCAAATAATTTTGTCATTCTTACTAATAATAAAAGCTTTATTAAAAGTAACCGAATAACCAAATTTATTTAAACAAGAAACTGAAATTAAATTCCTCTTGAATTGAGGTACATAATAAACATATACTAAATCTAAATGCCTATAAGAATCTAAACTAATTCTAATATCTCCCACTGAACTAGCAGACACTAACGCTTCATTGCCTAAACACAAGTTGAATTCGTTCTGATTAAGCCTTCTCTTTTCCTTGAACCCCTGTAAGGTAAAACAAACATGATTAGTGGCTCCGGAGTCTATGATCCAAGAATCCGTAGAATCCAACAAAAAACATGTTTCAAGATAATTAATATTACCTTCTTCCTTCTTATCCTGAGACTTTGGGAAATTTCTGTTCCAAAGTCCCTTTTCACCATAAAGGAAACGCTTCCCTTTGATCTTGGTTACTTTCTTTGTCTCATTCTTAGTAGTTCCTAGTTGCTTTTTCTTCTGTTGTTTCTTGACCTTCTTACGGGTCTTAAAAGTAGCAACTTTACCTACAGTATGAATCTCTTGACCTTTGCCTTTCATAGGATTTTCTCGGCGCTTTGAACATCTTGCATCAGGCCTTGCAAGTTGTATTCCTTATTATTCAAGGTGTAGTCCAACTTGAATTGATCAAAGGAATCTGATAGTGAGTTGAAAATCATGTCAATATTGGTCTCACCATCTATCTCAGCACCGTTCAGTGCAGCAATGTTGAGATGTGTTATGACTTTCATCATGTGATCTTTCACACCCTGTCCAGGTTTCATCTTAAGATTCATAAATGCAGTCACTGCCTCTCTCTTCATCGTCTTAGACCTCATAGCAAACACCTCCTCTAGAGACATCATTATATTGGAACCAGTCTCAAGTCATTCATGTTGTTGTTGCAACACGTCGGTGATGGTGGCCATAATGTAACATTTAGCCATCTCATCTGAAGACTCTCACTGCTGATACTCATCTCTTTGCTCCTGAGTAGATTCATTAGTAAAAGTAGGTGGTTTAGGAGTGCAGAGAACGAACCTATGCTTTTTGGATTGCAATAAAAGCCCAATTTTCCTTTTCCATGTGACATAATCTTCACTAGTTAAAGTTGTCTTTTAGGATGTTGATTAAGGATGGGGTGATGATTTCGTTTTAATAACAAAAATTATATAAGTAAACTATCATGATATAGCACTTTTGAATATTTATCTTGAATAAAATAAAATAATTCAATCGTAAAATTCAACGGTGATCCAACACCCATAAATGTCAAGCCTCCATTGAGAGTTTGCACCATATACTAGTTGGACTAGGTCCCACCTAATTGTTAACATAACAACCAACATTTTCAATTTTAGCGTTGCAATTTTATTAACAAGAACTCTTGGGAGGATATTAATACAATCACATTGAGTGTGTTACCAAGATATCGAACTTTAATATATTCCTTCACGAATATCCCTCCTTTGGGAGTAGATATCGTTTGGGCTAATTGTCTAGTCTATCCTTGTAAGGAAGTATCTTGCTAAATTCCATTCATGAATATCTTTTGGGAGGTTATTACATGAAACATAAAGCTCAACTAAACTTGGAGGCCATAGGTGTTCCAAAACACCTTCTCCCACTCAATTGTTTAAGGCATGCGATTGAATTCCATATAATGATTTACCAGGTTTTCTAGATGCCAATTAGATACCTAAATCATTCAATGCATGTTCATACCAAAAAGGATATATGAGTGACACTTCTATTCTGTATGATATGTTATCAAATAATGACAAACATTGCAATAATTACAAAAAATATAAATAGCTACAATTTTGGTCCATCCTAGAAAAGCATGTAAATTACATGTCTTGGAATACAAAAAACTCTTTTATTGGAGAACAAGTCTTCACGCGACATTCGTTGTTTGGACTCCCTCAGCTGCCTTCCATGGGCGTGCACACCCTTGGCCCCTTCCCATGGGCATGCACATGCCACAACCTCATAAAGGGCTGCCATACGAAGCCCATGGCTTCCATAGGGCTGCCGTGCGCAGCCCATGCCACAACAATCGTGGTCGAGTGCTATTCGCACGCATGTTTGTTGATATGGCTCGCATGCTCCCAAACTTGTTTCGGTTGCTTCCAATTCTTAAAACCTTCGAGTCTTCGATACTTGAATATATTACAGAAGAATTTTAAATAAAAAAAATACTGCAGTTTTTTTTATTACAATATAGTGCAGTATTTTTATTACAATAGCAAAATAAATAAAAATTTAGCAACAACCAAGAAGGAAATTATGGCGATGATAGGTCACCCTTCTTGTTACAATCCCAAAACAAAATACATTGAAATTCTAGGACAAAAATTGAGCAATAACAGTCCACATATAAAACATATATATATATATATATATATCCATACATTCCAATGTAAATATATATGCGAATACCTAGAGTGCCATCTCTTTCTAAAACATGCATATATACAATAAAAGAAAAAGATTCACGTACACATACAACAATAAATCAAGGGTTCAACCAGGCTCTGATACTAATTGTAGGGAGAATCGTACAACGGAAGCGTGAAAATTAAAAAATTAGGATTTCGATATAAATAAATTTTTTCCCTTTATAAAACCAAGAACCTTAATCTTAGATTAATTGATGTATGTAAAAAGTGTCGTAACTTTTTCTCGTGATAATTGAACTAGCGCCAAATTGAATCCGTAAGATCTTCCAATCCAATCACGAACTTGAATTACCTAGGAGTGTGGGCTCCATTTCTTTAAATTGTATACCTGAGGATGAAAACAAATAAAATCTTTTTCGTTGTTAGTCACAATAATCCTCCAAGAAGAAATCAAAGAACGTTAGGTCACTTGTGAATTATCAATCAATTTGGTTGAAACTCACATGAACCTTGATTCGATGTTGTACACAAAACCTTTTAATGTAAAGGCTACTAGTGTACTATCGAAAACTAAACGTTCTTTCTTCCTTTTCTTCTTTGCCGAATCTCACACTATTTCTTAGAGTTGATCGAATTTTGTCTAGAGAAAAAAATAAAATTTTCTCCCAAAATTCTTATGGTGGTCAAATTCTCTCCAAGTAGAATTTCTTGGGTTGGCCGAAATCTTTCTTTAAAATTACTAGGGATGGCCAAAATTTCTCTCTTTAAAAATACTAGGGCTAGCGGAAATTTCTCTCGTAGAATTATATGGCTGGCCGAAGTTCAAGATAAATATATATAAAGGATCACAAATCCTTTCCTAAGAAGGATTTACTTGGTGGGTAAGAATCATATCCTTAGATGGATTTACGTGGTGACAAAGAATCCTTTTCCAAAATGAATTCTTTCATACACCAAGACTCGTAATCCGACTCAATTGTGTATTTGTAACCATATTAAAGATTTCCTAATTTGACTAGATAAATAATTCTTTTTATTTATCTACTAATCAAATATAATCATTAATATTTATTATACTGCCAACAATAGTATGATATTAGGAGACCTTCTCCTACTAGAAAAAGATTTTGACTTTTAATGAAATAGTTAATTAATTACCAAATTAATTTTTCCATTTAATTAAGTAACAAAATAAAAATAATATAATTAAGCTAAACTATATAGCTTTGCCACCCAACACCATATATGAGCCATTATATTATTTTTTTATATTTTATTAAATCCATTGGACCTTAATAAAAAGTCCACATCTGAACTAGACCCATTCTTACAAAAAGAAACAAGTCCACATACCTCAATACAATTCAAGACGGACTCCTAAATTGGTCCGGTAGAATATATCAAGTGATCCATCCAAGTTCTTGTGGATTGGAGATCTTGGCGGGCTATCTAATTTTAAGCTCCTATAGACACAACCCAATCACAATCAACAAATGATTCACTTAGGTCCGATCTATTAATTTTAGTTCATTCCATTAAAGAACTAAAATTGAACTCTTAAAAAAAGATCGAATAAGTTAGTATTTCTTACTCATACCCTAGAAAACCTTATTGGAGAAAGTGTATCATCGTGAAGAATACCAGTAATCGCCAAGAGCTCATAGACCGCTTATAGCTCTCCAAGTTACCATATTTACTCATATGACCACATTTTGAACTTGGATATTTTGACTTGTCCAGAAGCCATGTTTCAATAGACACTATTGAAAACTTAACGTTAAGATTTAATATCCAATACTTCAAAACATCCATATGATAATATTCTACTCTCATTTCATAAATGGAGCCACGATATCCATATCTATAAATGAAGTTCTCTATCGATTAACAAATGAATACCACCAAACTTTCGAGGATAGACTTTGCTATATAATCATACTCATTGATAGCTCAAGTGATAATACTTGCAACCATAAGTCCATCATTTATCTCAAGATTGAGATAGTCTCTTCGATTGTCTTCAAGTGAAAACTTTTATCCATTGACGGTTCCAGATAAAGTATTTCACTGTGATCCAATTAAATGCACCCAGTGCACTAGATTATTTACCCAAAGACATCACACTTTGATGATTTTAGACTCATCATAACACATTTGATCGCACCCAAATGTTAGCAAAAGAATCTACAACTTTGACAAGATAAATGCCCCCAACCTTTATCTTAAGTTGTGAATATTATTCAAGACTAACTAAAGAATTGTGTCTACCTCTTACATACCTGGATGTATGAACAATTCTTCTTTTCTCGTAGTCTTTTGACCTTATGATTATTTACTTTTTACAATTATAATAATTAATCTATAAATGCTAAAAGATTTTTCAAACCAGAAATCACTTTATTAATATGAAAATATTGTCAAATACTTTATTTTACTCTTGCTATAGAGCATAATCCCAACATTTGGAAGCCATAGGCTGTGCATGGCAGCCCTTTAAGGGGTTATGGGGTGTCATCCATAGGGAAGGGAAATCAAATGGCTAAAACTAGTTAACTACTTCTACAAAACTAAAACAAAACATAAAAAGTAAAGATAAATGGTTTGGGTTTTTGAGAAGTTAAATGTTAAGATGCAAACTACAACTAGTTGAGTTAATCTAAAATGCAATTAGTGTTTATATGGAATAAGTGTTAAGTATGAAGATTAAAACTAAGGAATTGATGGATCCAACAAGTGAATTATGGGCATGTACAAACTCTCATGAAATGAATGCACATTAATCGATTGTAACCAATCTAGATGTTTAGTATTGGTTGTATTCCCTTATGGGTTTTCAATCTAGATGTATAGTATTGGTTGTATTCCTTCATGATTTTCCAATCTAGATGTATTGTATTGGCCACTCACAAGTTAATGTTCATGAATGCACATCTATCAAATTAAGGGACTAATCTCGTTATAAATTCACCAACCTAGATGTATATTGTTGATGCTTAACCTCTCACAAGCAACCGACCTAGATGTATAGAATTGGTCACTTATTTGAGATTAGATAGAAATTGAGATTATTAAGTCCAGGTCTCACTTGAGGATGTACTCTTGTTTGACCCTTCCATTCGATTGAGCTTAAGAAGATTAAATATATGTATATCCAATAAATTACTCAAATCATTCCTTCAATCAATTAGCAAGGATATGAGTGTACAATAAAGGGAGGCAATTAAATCAAAGAACTAAACATAATTGATAGATTTAATAGAAGAAAATAAAGTTCATTACAAAGCTCAATATCCATAAATGTTTCACATCATTCCCCTAGTAAGATGTTTCGCTACTCATGATAAATACAATAAAATAACAAAGAGATGAGATACAAAGAAGACCCATGTAGAACTCCTCATTTCTTGAAGCTTGATCCAATCTCCAAGTGCCCTTGAGTAGATGATGATGAAGGATAGTTAGATTTGGTGGGGGATGATTCCTAAATCTAGGTTAGTAATTACAGATGAGACAAAGTGTGTTTGGAAGAGAGAAGAAATGATTCATAGATCTAGAAATTGTATTATATTTTTTTAAATAAGAACAAGATATTTTAAAGGGCTTCCAAAATAGGCTTGAAAATGATGATGTGGATAGACTGACACGCCAAATGCATGGGTAGGGACCTACGTAGTTACCTGTGTAGTCCATTGGAGCAAGATTCTTCATCTTTGGTGCACTGGTACATGCACGACTATATTGCCGGTGGCAACCGTGCATTCTCCTTCTTTGATAAGTTCTTCTTCATGTGTGCCGGTAGTGCACGGGTAATGACTAGCAAAGTGACCCGCACACTAGCCTATTCCCTTCATTGGTGTTTTTGGTCTCTTTTTTGCACAATTCCATGCTTTTCCATCCTTTCTTCCAATTTATGCCTAATTGCCTCTAAACATATAAAACAAGCCATAAGATAACCAAACATGCACAAAAACAAGACAATCAAATCGAATTTGAGGGCCAAAATGTACGTCATTTTTGGATTGATGAAATTGAAGACTTGAATAACAAAACTCAAGAGAGTAATCAATAATTTAAGCGAAAAACGTGCCGTTTTGCTTTTGTGAGAGAAGCTACCAGAAATATTGCTCAAATGACTCAAAGCTCTTTTTGAAATGATGGAAGACTGGTAGAAAATGATTCTCAAACTTGAATCACTCAAAATAGAGTTTAAATGAGTGAGTTATGGTGTTTTGAAGATGAGAAAGTTTGAGAGAAAAATTTTGCACAAGTTTTCAAGTTTTCTTCTATGAATGAAATGTGGGAGGGAAAAAACTATTTAAAGGAGAGTGAATTAAAAGAGATATAAAACCACCAATGAGGGCGTGTCACTTCTGTATCCCATGTTAGTGCTTGGCATCCATGGGAGCATAGGGTACTCCTTCCCGTGGATGCCACGTGCCTCCACAGGGAGGGGTGCAAGGAACATTCTCTTCCCTTCACCCAACCTTCTCATTCTTCGACTGTTCTTCAGCCTCCAAACTACGATTTTGATTTTTTTTTTCTTGAATTACGAACCATAAATCCCTCATGCATATGGATCTCAAGAATTTTTTTATAAAAGATATGGAAAATGACATGATACAAAGGGATGAATACTTTTACGATAAATGTAAGGAAAGTTTTGTAACTTCCACTACGAAACTTGAAATTTAATGAATGAGTAACTGAAACGATTGAAACTCATTGAGAAATAATATATGCAAAAATTTAAGTCCAGTATCAAACAAACATAAAAAGCAACCACATGGACACATAAGTATGCCATTTTCAAGATGTAGTCCTAGAACATGCAATTTACAAAAGTTGTCAAATTAAGTCTAATGCATGTGCATACAATGATATGTGTGTGTATGTGTTACACCAAGTGTGCACAACGATGCAGGGAAACATATGGATGCAATATGTGTGTGTGCCCAGACCTTACAAGAGGAAAGAGGACTAGATATACCTTTTGATATGCAATTAAGCTTGTTCCTCTTGTAGCCACCACTTTGCTTGAAATGTTGTCCAATTTTCTTAAAGCTTGATAAACCACGAATCCTAGACAACTAATCAACATAAACAAAATGTCATTTTGATATAGAATTATGCTAACACATGACTCAATAACCTAACAATCTCCCTATTTTGGCAAATTCTATGTCAAAACACATATACAAAAACTGAAATTTATAAAATGAAGACTGGTCACAAAAACTCACCCTCACATTACAATGAGTTAATTAACTTAGACTAATCTTCAACAAATCTTGAATTCTTTCATATAGTCTTCTCTTGTCATCACCTAAAATCAGCTTGAAACATAAAGTATATACAAGAGAAACATACATAGATGGCAAGTTATTTAGATAAATGTCAATATTGTCCAAATGGATACATGTATCCCCCTAAATACATGCATACTATCTATCAACAAAATATCTCATCCAAATATTACAAACCAAAGAATTTCAAGATATCAAATACATAAAAGAAAAAAAAACTAAGATTAAGAAAGCTTTTAGTATCATTGTTTTTCTCCCTCTTTTTGACATGATATGAAGCCAAAAGCTAAGAAAAAAACTATTACCTCAAGATCAAGAATCATCAAAGAATGTTATTCGTTTAGTTGATCTCACATAATGCTTTGTAGTGGATGAATTGATAGAGACAATTCTTTCTTCTAGTTCTTGATCATGTCTTCTTGTTGTATCACTTTTGTACCTAGTTCCCACCACTTTAGCATCAAGCTCCTCAATCTTGTTTATAAGCCCGGCTTGAAATTGTATATCCCAGTCCGATAAATGACATGTGCTTGACACAATGCATGACTCATGAGTCTCACCAAAATGCCTGCAAGTATCACTAACCTTTCCCTTTACTTTATAAGACACGAAGATTCTCTAAGGGAGGTAGAAGCACATCATCATCAAGCTTTGGAATTCCAAGCTTCATACAAAAATGAGAAATAAACCCCAAAAATGCAAGCTTCTTGTCCAATCTAGGTGAACTAGCTGCACTCTCAATGTGTTCTATCAAAAGATTGCCAAGGTTTACAGCTTATTTGTAACCAAGGCATACACAATCTTGATCTTCTTCTTGTTTACCTCGGATGCGTTTGTAGATCAAACAAGATTTGCACAAATAAAAAGATGCCAAAAGGCACTAACCTTGGTTAACTCACATTGATCTATATAAGCTTTCGTTCCCCATTCAAATCCATCATCATCGTATAAAGTCCTCCCCATTAATTCCAAAAGATCAATATTATCCATATCAAGTAGTTCTGAAACAATTTAATTAGAAAGACCAATGAACTTATTGATATTATCTGAGGAGACTCTAAATGTTTTTCCCGAGATACTCTTGGTCAACATGTCATCTATGTAAACTTCCATGTTTCTTCTTATTTGATGTGCGAAGATTCTGTTGACAAGTCTTTAGTATGTTGCTCCGGCATTCTATAGCCCAAAGGGCATTACTGTGTAACAGTATACGCCCTGATCGGTTCTGAACGACATTTTTTCCTCATCAGCCTTATTCATCCGGATTTGGTTATACCCTGAGTAGGGGTCCATGAAACTGAGTAATTCGTGGCCTGACCAATGGAGTCGTTTTAGGAATGGTTCTTCAACTGATCGTCTTCAGAATTTTTTCAACGGCGCGTCTTATGTAAGTTCTATCCCAATTGCTTTTAACTCTTTGCCTGTTAGATTTTTAACTTAACTTCCTTGCAGTTGGTGGCCGAGTTTGCTGAGTTGGTTCAGACGCAACAACATCAAGCCTATCGAATAAGGTGTCTTAAAGCTCAGCTCAAAGAGAGTGAGGACAGCCGTGCTCGGGTTGAAACTGTTTGTCAAAGGGAGGTGAGCTCTGCCATGGTGTTTGCCGACCACTGTTTGGCTAACCAAGTGGAGGCTGAAGAGAGAGTTTCTTTGGCAGAGGAGAAGGCTGTGTCCTTTTAGAATTTGCTGTCTGCTGCCCAAGAATCAATGCTCAAAGTCTAACATGAAGCTGAACAGGCCAAGTCATCTTATAAGCAGAAAATCAAAGACTTGGAATGCCAACCTTAACAGTCGAATCCCTATCAAAAGAGTCTAAATTGGCACTTGAGGTCCAAGGGGTTGATCGCTTCAAAAGGTCCCCAGCTTATAACGCCCTTCTTCTTCAGCAATTTCAGCGAGGGTTAGTTTCAGTTGGTGAATTTTTTAAAGTAAAAGCTCGAACCAACTGGGAGCTGTCGATCAAGCATCCTATGGACCGGTCTCTGGAATTCATTCGGACTCAGATGTAAGAATGGAGAGCTTACCGCCACAGTCAAAGTAAAGAGACCCATCCTATGCATTTGGAGGTTCCATCAGAACATTCTCTCTCGAACTTCTATGCCAGTCAGGAATCTGGCGTACATGGTTCGACGCCTGATGTTGGCCCGATCCCTGGAGCAGATTACAACGAGTGGATGGATGATTCGGTCGACACAATTGATTGGCCTTTAAATGAAAGTCTCCTCTGTGAGTATGAAATGGTGCCTGACCCGAGCATCGGTAAGAGTTCCAAATCCTCGTCCCAGCATTAGTCATTTTTGTAAAATTTTCACCTTGTAAAAATTTTGATCAATGAAAGTTTCGTGTATTTTATTCAGAAAGCCATTGTTTAAACCTGATAACTTCGAGTAATTTCACCGAGTATTGAGTATTTTAACTTGGTTTCGTTACTTTGAATAGCTTCTAATGCCAAGTATATTATTGAACTGGCTAACTCTTTTGTCCGAGTAGCTTTATCGAGTATCTTATTTAACTTGGTTTCGCTTACTCGGAACAATTTTCTAATGCCAAGTATCTTATTAAACTGGCTAACGCAATTTCTTTGTGCCAAATATCTTATTAAACTGGCTAATATTATTAACCAAGCCGTCTTGAAACAAGCAAGTAGATTTATACTAGTTATTTCATACTCGGTTGCTACCCAAACATTACATCAGGGCTCAGCATGATCATATGTTCGAGTCCTTGCACAAGTTACTGAGGACATCTCCTTAGTTTTATCTGTGTCAGGTTTTACTGAATCGCTAAGCTTTTGAACTGCTTAACACAGCTGCGCATCTTACCGGGAATTTTCCCGACGGTGCCCTGAGCCATTTTCCAGAATCTGATGCATCGGGTTTGCCTTTTGGCTAAGGTCGACTGACCTTGCTCAGCTGGCGTGCTCCTTCGAGCTTCTCTACCCATTTGGGAATCTTACCAAATTAATGGTCCCGAGCATTCTATTTGTATGTTCTTATTATCATGCTCGTCTTTCATATGTTCTGATTATCGTAAGCTTTAGATTTTTGAAATACTGAGTTGGGTTTTTATTTATAACTGTAAAATTAACAATGATTAAATTTCTTAACTAATAACTATCCTGACTAGAATTGTCCTAACTAAAAAGGGAAACAAAATTTCAAGGATAAAAAATCTTCAAATATTGGGAGTTGCATGGCCGGGGTAAGACCCCTCCATCTGGTTGCGCAATCCAATATGCTCCATGACCAGTTACCCCTTCAATCTTGTACGGGCCTTCTCATTTGTCAGCCAAAGAGTTTTCAACTCTGTTTTTTGTGTTTAGTGACACTTTTCTGAGTACCTGGTCTCCTAGTTGGAATTTTCTAATCCGAACGTGAGAGTTGTAGTGGCGAGCCACTCTTTGCTGATATGCCATATTTCATATTCGGGAATTCTCCCTTTTCTCTTCTAGCTCATCTAGACTTTGTAACATCATATCAACATTCTGGTCTTCATCATAAAGCCTGACCCTCGATGACGCGTACGATGATTCTAGGGGGATAACAACCCACTTGCACCCGATGGGTTTTATCCTTTTAGGCAAGTCTACAAGAGACCAGACTTTGTTTTAGAACATTGATTCAATTTCGGATTGCATTGCCTTTTGCCAATGGAGACAATTAACATCTTCCATTGCTTTCTTGTACGTATAGGGGTCATCGTCGTCCGAAAGATTCTTTACAGATTCTCTTAGACTGATGTATCTCTCGTGGTTGTCTAATAACCCTCCCACTACGACGAGGTATGGTAGATTATTGATCTTGTGGTTGTACGGAACTTACAATTGGGCTTGGTTGCGAAACCTTTTGTGGAATTGTATCTCCTAAAAGCTCATTCAGGACAATTCTACTTTTAGGCACAAAATTATTCATATAGTCTTTTTCTAGAAATTTAGCATTTGTCGAAACAAATACTTTAAGATCTGAAGGACTATAAAAATAATATCCTTTTGTTCCTTTTGGATACCCTACAAATATGCATGTTTCTGAACGGGACTCCATCTTTTGTCTTTCCTATTAACATATGTGTAGGACATCCAAATATCCTTAAATGTTGTAAACTAGGCTTTCGGCCGGTCCACAACTCATGCGGTGTTTTAGGAACCGACTTAGATGGTACATCGTTTAGAATGTACATTGTAGTTTGTAAAGCATATCCCCAAAAAGAATTAGGGAGCGTTGAATACCTCAACATAGACCTAACCATGTCCAAAAGAGTTCTATTTCTCCTTTCTTCCACCCTATTTTGTTGAGGTGTGCCTGGTGCAGAAAATTGAGAAATTATCCCATTATCAATAAGATATTGCTGAAACTCACCAGATAGATATTCTTCACCACGATCATACCTCAAGATTTTTATGCGTTTCTTCTAGCTGATTTTCAACTTTAGCTTTAAATGTTTTGAACACGTCAAAAACATCCGACATATATCTCATGAGATACACATAGCCAAATCTTGAGTGATCATCCGTGAAAGTGATGAAGTACTCATATCCACCTCTAGCTTGAATGCTCATAGGTCTACACACATCAGTGTGTATCAAACCTAAACATTCAATGGCTCTTATGCCTTTGGTCGTAAACGACCTTTTGGTCATTTTACCTTCCAAACAAGATTCACAAGTTGGTAGATCATCAACCTTTAAGTCATTTATAGGTCCGTCACATACCAATCTTTTAATCCTATTAAGGTTTATATGACCTAGGCGCAAATGCCATAGGTAGGTTTCATCTTTTGATAATTTTACTCTTTTATGATTAGGTTCCGTTGATTCCATGTCTAACAAGTGAGAGATATTTCCTTACAAATAGAACAAACTGTTTTCCAATGTACCTTTACAAACAAATTTGTTATTCTTACTAATAATAAAACTTTTATTAAAAGTAACCAAATATCCAAATTTATTTAGACAAGAGACCGAAATTGAATTTCTCTTGAATTGTGGTACATAATAAACATATACTAAATCTAAATGCCTATAAGAATTCTAATATCTCTCACTACACTAGTAGACACCAACGCTCCATTGCCTAAATGCAAGTTGAATTCATTCTTATTCAGTCTATTCCTTTGACCCTTTTTACCACAAAAGAAACACTTTCCTTTGATCTTGGTTACTTTCTTGGTCTCCTTCTAAGAAGGCTCAAGTTACTTTTTCTTTTGTTGTCTTTTGACCTTCTTATGGGTCTTTAACAGTAGCAACTTACCAATCATATGAATCTCTTTACCGTTGCCTTTCACAAGGATTATCTTGGCGCTTTAAATATCTTGCATCAAGCCTTGCAAGGTGTATTCCTTATTATTCAAAGTGTAGTCCAACTTTAATTGATCAAAGGAATCTGATAGTGAGTTGACAATCATGTCAATTTTGTCTCACCATCTATCTTAGCACCATTCAGTTCAGCAATGTTGAGATGTGCTATGACTTTTATCATGTGATCTTTCACACCCTGTCCAGGTTTCGTCCAAAGATTCATTAAAGCAATCACTGCCTCTCTCTCTTAGTCATCTTAGACCTCATAGCAAACATCACCTCTAGAGACATCATTATATCGGCAGTAGTCTCCATTCCTTCATGTTGTTGTTGCAACATGTCAGAGATGATGGCCATAATGTAACGTACATTTAGCCATCTCATCTGAGGACTTCCACTATTGATACTCATCTCTTTGCCTCCTGAGTTAGATTTATTAGTCTGATGGTTAAGGAATATACAAAATGAACTTATACTTTTCAGCTTGCAACAACAACCCAATATTCCTTTTTCCATATGATATACTTATCATCAGTTAAAGTATTATCTTTTAGGATATTAATTAGGGATGGGGTCATGATTTCATTTTAATAACAAAAATTTTGTAAGTAAACAATCATGATATAGCACTTTTGAATATTTATCTTGAATTAAATAAAATAATTCAATCGTAAAATTCAACGGTGATCCAACACCCATAAATGTCACGTCTCCTTTGTGAGTACGCACCATTTACTAGTTGGACTAGGTCCCACCTAATTGATAACATAATAACCAATGTTTTCTATTTTAGCCTTGCAATTTTATTAATAAGAACTCTTGGGAGGATATTAATAAAATTACATTAAGTGTGTTACCAAGTTATCGACCTTCAATTTAATCCCTCACGAATATCCCTCCTTTGGGAGTAGATATCGTTTGGGCTAATTGTCTAATCTATCATTGTAAGGAAGTGTCTTGCTAAATTCCATTCATGAATACCTCTTGGGAGGTTATTCACGAAACATAAAGCTCAACTAAATTTGGAGGCCGTAGGTGTTGCAAAACACCTTCTCCCACTCAATTGTTTAAGGCGTGTGATCGAATTCCAAAGAATGATTTACCAAGTTATCTAGATGCCAATTTAGATACTTAAACCATTCAATGCATGTTCATACCAAAAGAGATATATGAGTAAAACTCCTATTCTATATGACATGTTATCAAACAATGACAAACATTGCAATATTTACAAAAAATTAAATAGCTACAATTTTGGTCCATCCTAGAAAAACAAGTAAATTACATATATCTTGGAATACAAGAACTCCTTTCTTGGTGAACAAGTCTTCACGCGACCTTCGTCGTTCGGACTCCCTCGGCTACCTCCCATGGGCGTGCGCACCCTTCTCCCTTACCCATGAGTGTGCGCATGCCACAAACCCATAAAGGGCTGCCATGCGCAGCCCATGGCTACCAAAGGGCTGCCGTGCGCAGCCCATGCCACAACAAAACGTGGCTGCGCGTTCTTCGCACACACGTTCGTTGTTTTGGCTCGCACATTCCCAAACTTGTTCCGGTTGCTCCTAATTCTTCAAACCTTCGAGTCTTCGATACTTGAATGTATTACAGAAGAATTTAAAAAAAAATACTGCAGTTTTTTTTTATTACAATAGTGCAGTTTTTTTTTATTATTTTTTTTATTACAACAACAAAATAAAAAAAAACGTAGCAACTACCAAGAAGGAAATTATGGCGATGATAGGCCACCCTTCTTGTTACAATCCTAAAACAAAATACGTTGAAATTTTATGACCAAAATTGAGCAATAACAAACCACATATAAAACACACACACACACACACACACACACACACACACACACACACACATATATATATATATATATATATATATATATATATCCATACATTCCAATGTAAATATATATGCGAATATCTAGAGTGCCATCTCTTTCTACAACATGCATATATACAATAAAAAGAAAAAGATTCACGTACATACATCAATTAATCAAAGGTACAACCAGACTCTGATATGAATTGCAGGGAAAAAAACGGTTCAAAACGCAACAGAAGCGTGAGAAAATTAGAAATTAGGGTTTGTGTATAAAAAAAAAAATTCCCCTTTTAATAACAAGAACCTTAACCCTAGATTAATTGATGTATATAAAAAGTATCGTACCTTTTTTTTTGTGATGGTTGAACTAGCGTTGAATTGAATCCACAAGATCTTCCAATCCAATCACGAACGAGAATGACCTAGGTGTGTGGGCTCTCTTTCTTTAAATTGTATACCTGAAGATGGAAACAAACAAAATCTTCTTCTTTGTAAGTCACAATAATCCTCCAAGAGAAAAACCAAGAACGTCCGGTCACTTTTGAATTATCAATCAATTTGATTGAAACTCGCGTGAACCTTGATTCGATGTTGTACACAAAACCCTTTTGATGCAAAGGATACTAGTGTACTATCAAAAACAAAAATGTTCCCTCTTTTCTCTATGCTTGGCCGAATTCTTCACACAATGAGTTGGACGAAGTTTTTTATTTTTTATTTTTTTTTATAACAATAAAAAACAAATAAAAAACAACTTCTCACCCAAAAAATTCATACTTGGTCGAAATTTACAAGTATATATATAAAAGACCAAATCCTCTCCTTAGAAGGATTTACTTGGTGGTTAAGAATCCTATCCTTATGTGGATTTACTTGGTGGTTAAGAATCCTATCCTTATGTGGATTTACTTGGTGGTTAAGAAACCTTTTCCAAAAGGAATTCTTTCCTACACCAAGACTCCTAATCCAACTCAATAGTGTATTTGTAACCATATTAAAGACTTCCTAATTTGATTAGATAAATAATTTCTTTTATTTATATACTTATCAAATATAGTCTTTAATATTAATTATACTACCAACAATAGTATACTATTTAGGAGACCATCTCCTAATAGAAAAAGATTTTGACTTTTAATTAAATAAATAATTAATCAATAAATTAATTAATTTCTATTTAATTTAATAATAAAATAAAAATAATATAATTAAGCTATTCTAAATAGCCTTGCCGCCCAACACATATATATGGGCCATATATTATTTTTCTTATTTTATTAAATCCATCGAACCTTAATAAAAAGTCCACATGTGAACTAGACATGTTCTTACAAAAAGAAACAAGTTCACATGCCTTAATACAATTCTAGATGGACCCCTTAATTTGTCCGGTAGAATATATCAAGTGATCCATGCAAGTTTGTGTGGATTGGGGATCTTGGCGGGCTATCTAAATTTAAGCTCCAATAGACACAACCCAATCACAATCAATAAGAGATTCACTTAGGTCTGATCTATTTAATTTTAGTTCATTCCACTAAAATACTAAAATTGAACTCTTAAATAAAGATAGAATAAGTTGATGTTACTCATCAATACCCTAGACAACCTTATTGGAGAAAGTGTATCCTCGTGAAGAATACCTATAATCGCCAAGAGCTCATAGACCGCCTATAGCTCTCCAAGTTACCATATTTACTCATATGACCATATTTTGAACTTGGATATTTTGACTTGTCCAGAAGCCATGTTTCAAAAGACACTATTGAAAACTTAACGTTAAGATTTAAAATCCAATACCTCAAAACATCCATATGATGGTATTATACTCTCATTCAATAAATGGAGCCACGATGTCCATATCTATAAATGAAGTCCTCTATCGATTAACAAATGAATACCACCAAACTATCAAGGATAGACTATGCTATATAATCGTACTCATTGATAGCTCAAATGATAACACTTGCAACCATAAGTCCATCATTTATCTCAGGATTGAGATAGACTCTCCGATTGTCTTCAAATGGAAACTTTTATCCATTGACGGTTCTCGATAAATTTTTTCATTTTGATCCTATTTAATGCACCCAGTGCACTAGATTCTTTTGCCCAAAGACACCACACTTTGATGATTTTAGACTCATCATAACACATTTAATCCCACTCAATGCTAGCAAAAGAATCTACAACTTTGACAAGATAAAGGGGCCCAAACTTCTATCTTAAGTTGTGAATATTATTCAAGACTAACTAAAGAATTTTGTCTACCTCATACATATCTAGATGTATCAATAATTCTTCTTTTCTCATAGTATTTTGACCTTATGATTATTTACTTTTGACAATTATAATAATTAAACTATAAATGCTATAAGATTTGTTAAACTAGAAATCACTTTATTCATATGAAAAGATTGTTAATTACAATATTACATTCTTGCTATCGACCATAATCCCAACATTAAGAATAGCGTAAATTATGTTTTTATTTGTATTTTTTTATTTAATTAAATAGAAATTAATTAATTTATCAATTAATTAATTATTTAATTAAAAGTCAAAATCTTTTTTCTAATAGGAGATGGTCTCCTAAAATTATACTATTGTTAGTAGTATAATTAATATTAATGACTATATTTGATAAGTAGATAAATAAAAGGAGTTATTTATCTAATCAAATTAGGAAGTCTTTAATATGGTTACAAATACACTATTGAGTTGGATTAGGAGTCTTGGTGTAGGATAGAATTCCTTTTTGAAAAGGATTTTTAACCACCAAGTAAATCTACCTAAGGAAAGGATTCCTAACTACCAAGTAATCCTTCTTAGGAAAAGAATTAAGTCTCGTAATTATATTCTTGTTAATTTCTTTTAGAAAAGGATTCTTAACTACAAAATAAATCCACCTAAGGAAAGGATTCTTGCCAACCAAGTAAATCCTTCTTAGGAATGGATTTGTGATCCTATATATATATATATATCATAGAGAATTTCGGCCAGCCCTATGATTTTTAGAGTGAAAATTTCAGCCAACCAAAGAGTTTTCTAAGAGAGAATTTTTCTTGGCAAGAGAGAATTTTAAGGGAGAAATTTTAGTATTTTACTCTAGACAAACTTCAATCAACTCTAAGATATAGGGTGTGGAATTCAGCCAAGGAGAAATGAGAAAAAGAGAACGTTTTTGTTTTTGATAGTATACTAGTATCCTTTACATCAAAAGGGTTTTGTGTAAAAAATCAAATCGAGTTCACGCGAGTTTCAATCAAGTAGATTGATAATTCACAAGTGACCGACGTTCTTGGATTTTTCTCTGGGAGGATATTTGTAACTAACAAAGAAAAGATTTTGTTTGTCTCCATCCTCAGGTATACAATTTAAAGAAAGGGAGCCCACACTCCTAGGTGATTCACGTTCATGATTGGATTGGAAGATCTTGCTGAATCAATTCGGCGCTTGTTCAATCGTCACGAGAAAAAGGTACGATACTTTTATATACATCATTAATCTAGGGTTAAGGTTCTTGTTATTAAAAGGGAAACTTTTTATTTATACGCAAACCCTAATTTTCATTTTTATCACACTTCCGTTGCGTTTTGAACCATTTTTTTCCCTACAATTGGTATCAGAGTCTGGTTGTACCCTTGATTAATTGATGTATGTGTTCGTGAATCTTTTTCTTTTTATTGTATATATGCATGTTTTAGAAAGAGATGGCACTCTAGGTATTCAAATATATATTTACATCGGAATGTATGGATATAAATAAATAAATATATATATGTTTTATATGTGGTTTGTTATTTCTCAATTTTGGTCATAGAATTTCAATGTACTTTTATTTTGGAATTGTAACAAGAAGGGTGGTCTATCATCGACATAATTTCCTTCTTGGTAGTTGCTAAGTTTTTTTTTTATTTTGTTGTTGTAATAATAATAATAATAAACTGCAGTATTTTTATTTATAATTCTTCTGTAGTACACTCAAGTTTCGAAGACTCGAAGGTTTGAAGAATTAGGAGCAGCCGGAACAAGTTTGGGACATTGCGAGCTGTAGCAACGAACGTGCGTGCGAAGAGCACGCAGCCACGTTTGTTGTGGCATGGGCTGTGCACGACAGCCCTATGGAAGCCATAAGCTGCACATGGCAGCCCTTTATGGGGTTGTGGCATGCGCACTCCCATTGGTAAGGGCCAATGGTGCACACGCCTATGGGAGGCAGCTGAGAGAGTCTGGACGATGAAAGAATTTTTTTGTATTCCAAGACATGTAATTTACTTGCTTTTCTAGGATGGACCAAAATTGAAGTTGTTTATATTTGTTGTAAATATTACAATGTTTGTTATTGTTTGATAACATGTAATATAGAATAGGAGTGCCACTCATATATCTCTTTTGGTATGAACATGCATTGAATGGTTTATGTATCTAAATTGGCATCTAGATAAATTGGTAAATCATTCTTTGGAATTCGATCACAAGCCTTAAACAGTTGAGTGGGAGAAGGTGTTTTGGAGCACCTACGGCTTCCAAGTTTAGTTGAGCTTTATGTTTCGTGAATAACCCACCAAGGGGTATTCATGAATGAAATTTAGCAAGATACTTCCTTACAAGGATAGACAAGACAATTAGCCCAAACGATATCTACTCCAAAATGAGGGATATTCGTGAGGGATTATATTGAAGGTCGATAACTTGGTATTACACTCAATGTAATTTTCTTAATATCCTCCCAAGAGTTCTTGTTAATAAAAATTAGAAGGCTAAAATTGAAAACGTTGGTTGTTATGTTAACAATTAGTTGGGACCTAGTCCAACTAGTAAATGTTGTGAACTCCCAAAGGAGGCGTGATATTTATGGGTGTTGGATCACCATTGAATTTTTACGATTGAATTATTTTATTCAAGGTAAATAATCGAAAGTGCTTTATCATGATTATTTACTTATATAATTTTTGTTATTGTTTAGAAATCATGACCCCATCCCTAATCATCATCATTAAAGCAATACTTTAGCTGGTGATAATTATGTCACATGGAAAAGGTAAATTAGGCTTTTATTGCAATCCGAAAAGCATAAGTTTGTTCTATGCACTTATAAACCACCTACTCCTACTAATGAATCTACTCAGGAGCAAAGAGATGAGTATCAACAGTGGGAGTCTTCTAATGAGATGGCTAAATGTTACATTATGGCCACCATCTCTGACGTGTTGCAATAACAACATGAAGGAATGGAGACTGCTACCGATATAATGATGTCTCTAGAGGAAATGTTTGCTATAAGGTATAGGATGACTAAGAGAGAGACAATGACTACTTTTATGAATCTTAGGATGAAACCTAGACAAGCTGTGAAAGATCACATGATGAAAGTCATAGCACATCTTAACATTGATGAACTGAATGGTTCTGAGATAGATGGTGAGACCAAAATTGACATGGTTGTCAACTCACTATCGGATTCCTTTGATCAATTCAAGTTGGACTACACCTTGAATAAAAAGGAATATACCTTGTATGGCCTGATTCAAGATGTTTAAAGTGTGGAAAAAATCCTTGTAAGAGGCAAGGGTCAAGAGATTCATTCTGTAGGTAAAGTTGCTTCTGTTAAGACCTGTAAGAAGGTCAAGAAACAACAGAAGAAAATGTAACTAGGACCTACTAAGAAGGAGATAAAGAAAGTAACCAAGATCAAACGGAAATGTTTCCTTTATGGTGAAAAGGGACATTGGAATAGAAATTGCCCAAAGTCTCAAGACAAAAAGGAATAAGGTAATATTAATTATGTTGAAACATGTTTTTTGGCGGATTCAATGGATTCTTGGAACATAGACTCTGGAGCCACTAATCATGTTTGTTTTTCCTTACTGGGGTTCAAGGAAAGGAGAATGCTTAATGAGAATGAATTCAAATTGCGTTTAGGCAATGGAGCGATGGTGTCTGCTAATTCAGTCGGAGATATTAAAACTAGTTTAGATTCTTATAGGCATCTAGATTTAATAGACGTTTATTATGTACCTCAATTCAAGAGGAATTTAATTTTAGTTTCTTGTTTAAATAAATTTGGTTATTCGGTTACTTTTAATAAAGCGTTTATTATTAGTAAGAATGAAAAAATTATTTGCAAAGGTACATTGGAAAACGGTTTATTCTATTTGCATAGAAATATCTCTCACTTGTTAGACACGGAATCAACGGAACCTAATCATAAAAGAGTAAAATTTTCAAAAAGATGAAACCTACCTATGACATTTGCGCCTAGGTCATATTAACCTTAATAGGATTAAAAGATTGGTATGTGACGGGCCTCTAAGTGACTTACAAGTTGATGATCTACCAACTTGTGAATTTTGTTTGGAAGGTAAAATGACCAAAAGGTCGTTTACGACTAAAGGCGCAAGAGCCATTGAATGTTTAGGATTGATACACACTGATGTGTGTGGACCTATGAGCATTCAAGCTAGAGGTGGATATGAGTATTTCATCACATTCATAGATGATCACTCAAGATTTGGCTATGTGTATCTCATGAGACATAAGTCGGATGCTTTTGATATGTTCAAAGCATTTAAAGTTGAAGTAGAAAATCAACTTGAGAAACATATAAAAATCTTGAGGTTTGATCATGGTAGAAAATATATATCTGGTAAGTTTCAGTAATATCTTATTGATAATGGGATAATTTCTCATTTTTCTGCACCAGGGGCACCTCAACAAAATGGGGTGGCCGAAAGGAGAAATAGAACTCTTGGGAATCAATTCGGTGCTTCTTTTAATCATCACAAGAAAAAGGGACGATACTTTTATATACATCAATTAATCTAGGGTTAAGGTTCTTGTTATTAAAAGGGAAAATTTTCACTTATACGCAAACCCTAATTTTTGTTTTTACCACGCTTCCGTTCCATTTTGAACCGTTTTTTCCATGCATTTGGGGCATGTACCCTATACATCAACAATAAGTAGTCTCATGCATGCTATGTTATGCATGAGATCAGACATCTACTATGTAGTTGGAGTAGTCAACAGGTACCAGTCTATCCCAGGATTGAATCATTGGGTTGCTATCAAGACTATTCTTAATTATCTTCAGAGAATAAGGAACTATATGCTAGTGTATTCCAGACAGGATTTGATCCCGTTAGGATACATGGATTCTGATTTTCAGTCAGACATGGATTCTAGGAAATCCAAGTTTAGATTAGTATTCAGTTTAGGTGGTGGAGCCATTATGTGGAAAAGTATTAAGTAATCTTGCATTACTGACTCTACCATGGAAGCCAAATTTGTAGCCACTTGTGAAGCTGCTATAGAGGTTATTTGGCTCTATAAGTTTTTTAGTGATCTGGAAGTGGTTCTAGATCTGGATAAGCGCATCACACTTTAATGTGATAACAAAAATGTTGTGGCTAATTCTAAGGAACCAAGAAGCCACAAGAGAGAGAAGCATATAGAGAGAAAGTAACATCTTATTAGAGAAATAGAACAGAGAAAAGATGTGGTCGTCACAAGGATAGCCTCACAGGACAATCATGCTGATCCATTTACGAAGACCTTACCATCTAAAGTGTTTATGGGTCACCTAGAGGGTTTAGGGTTATGAGATATGTCTCCCATGCTTAAGTGCAAGTGGGAGATTGTTGGTTTTTGCCCTAAAGCTTGTAATTTATAAATGGAATATTAATAAAAAAAAAAGAATTGTTTAAGTCATTCTTCTTATGTCATATATTGTGTATAACTTAAGCATTTAACATCCAAGATTGCCGGATGGAATTTCAAACTGTGTATATGATTGTCATTCAAAGATGGATACAATAAGAGACTTGCAATCTAAAGAATCCGTAGATAGCAAATAAAGATAGGGACATTATTTGTGGTTAATCTACAGTTGCGGTCCATTCTGTAGTGCATGGTGATTCTATCCTGGATCATTCATATGGAGATATGAGAATGGAGACACTTTGTATGATGTGATCATAAAGGGTTGGGCCATGATATATTTGAATCTCTCACTAAGATCCGTTTAACAATGAGATTCCTATATATCAACTAATGATTGCTATATGTGGGTGACATTAATCCTGAATGTCTTATCGACACCTTCAGGTTAGATCATATTCTTTGATGTACCATTGGTGAGGTCAGAGTTGCATTCCCGATCAATATGCTCCATATGTTGGGATTGCGGTTTGGCTTGCGGTTGGGAAGGTTTGTACTCAATAGTGGAATCCAATTTTTCTTGCGAGAAGTAGATGGTAGTTCCCTTTAGGATTGATTCGAGCTTGAACAATATTAGCATTCTCCTAATTTTGTAAGGAATGTAGGATTTATTGTTCATTAGAGAATCAATGGTACATAATGGACAAATATAGTTAGAGGGGTATAATGGACATTATGACCTGGTTCTAATTATGAACTACTTATGGAGAATCATATCATATGCAATAGCTATAACGATGGACATCGAGTAATATTGATTTGTGTAAAAACGCCTACAGTTGAGAGGGTGTAGGTTCGGGTTAATAATCATGAAATATTAATTAAAGAGTGTAATTAATTATTTCTAAGGATTATTAGAGCTCAAAATACTATGGGTCCAATAGGTCCACTTACTAGCTCGATTGATTTAGGTAACAAGGGTCACGGTTAATTAATTGGATTGTCCAATTAGTTGTGTTATGAAAGTGACACGTATTTATTCGGGAATTAATTGAATAATGAGATTATTTAATTAATGAATAATGGTGATTAAAAAAATTAAAAAAATTAGATTATTTAATTATGTTATTAATCACTAAATGGAGGGTGTTAGTTGATATTTAAATTTGAAAGATATGGTAAATGATTATCTTATTTTTGATTAATTAAATATTAATTTTAAATTTAAATAGTTTAAATTCAAATAAGATGATATCACTTAATAAAATATTATAAAGATTTTATTTCAAAAAAGAGAGGATATCATTGGTTTTTTGTTTTTCAAAATATATATGTGATATATATTCGTCTTGAAAAATAACATAACTAATCAACGCACATAAATGAGAACTCATCGGCTCTCTCAAATGAATTGCAAAGGGTTGCATGAAACTAAAAGAGATCAGGTCTTTTAATTGCAAGCAAGTGTGCGTGAAATATCAAGGAGAAGAGTGTGGCGTGTGGCCAAAGAAAAAAAAATATAATTATTTTGTCTTTGATTCGTCATGGCCATATTCCATGCATAGATAACAAGTGTTGTTTTCTTAAGTTTCTTCTACCTCTATTCAAGTTCTTGAGTACCGTGATGTACCCACACGCAGTTACCGGTCCCGGAAGATAGCGAGAATGATCAGGTGGTTCAAATCATCATCATATTGTAAAGAGAAGGAGCCACCAGCGAAGGTATGTAGAAATCGTTTATTATCTTCTTTTTTATTTTCGATTTCTATACTTGTTATTTTACTGTTCCGAAAAATTATATTCTAGGGTCTATTGATTTCATTATTTATGAAGTAAAATGTTTTAAAATTTCCTTCTGCTACACGATCGGTAAACCGAGACCACATCCCATAAGTTTGGAGTGATCCAAGCAATTCGTCAATGCTTAAGAAATCAACATCCTTGCTTTCTTCTATAGTCGTAACCTTGGCCTTGCACCTCTTTGGAAGAGATCTTAGAATCTTCCAATTTAGACGCTCTCTTGAGATTGGCACTCCAAGTTCTTGGCATTGGTTAGCAATATTAAGAAGCTTAAATTTGAAGTCTTCAAACTTGTCTTCATCACACATTTGCAAGCTTTCAAATTATGATGTCAACAATTGAAGCCTAGATTTTTTCACCTCCAATGTATCCTCATTTGTAACTTAAAGAGTGTCCCAAGCCTTCTTGGCAGATTTATTATTTTGAATGTAGGAGAATCGATGCCCATCAACTCCTCCAAAAATGGTATTCATGGCTTGATGATGCCACTTAGCAACCTCAAATTCAATGGCTGTCCATTCACTTCTAAGTTTGGAAAATTCGATGCCATCTTCTAAAATCTTACTAGGATGTGTGTATCCTTCTTCCACAACCATTCATGTTCTCTCATCAGTAGAGTAGATATATGCTTTTATCCTTAACTTCTAAAACCCATAATTATGTCCTCTAAGTAACGGTGGCCTTGTGTTTGAAGCTCCTTCCACCATTATATCTTCTTGAAGCTTTACAAATCACACTAAACGTATCTCAGGATCTCACTAAGTACCATCTAGTGATCCAATATGATACCAAATGAAAATATAAACATGGTTAATTTGCCTTAAGCTAACCTAGGGCGGGGATAAATAGGTTCTTATACCTCTTTTCTAGTTTGCAATCCTAAAAGCAATGCAATCATGCAAATGATGAATGTACATATGAAATGTATGGATTAAGTACACTTCATGAAGAACTAGAATTAATCATTAAAATTCACAAAGCAAATTTATCTAGATCTTAAAATATGAACAAACAACCTGGAGTATGTGAAACACCTAACACACCTCTAAGACCTAGATTTTGTCAATAAATTAAGAATGCTAGAGTCAATTAAAATGTTCAATATAAATATCTAACACACATTTAGAGCATATAACCACAAGATATTCAATTATATTCTATTAGGCTCTAAATGAACAAACAAATGTGCTATTTCTTAAGATATTCATTTAATAGCACATTTAAAGGCTATCGATCATTAAAATAAGATCAATCAACACACAAATAGCCCTAGATACAAAGCTAGCACAAAACAACTCCCCAATCATGTGAAAACATAGGTTTGAAGAAAACCTAACTCAACATACAAGTCTATTTAAGCTCAAACTAGCGTTATTAGAGCCTATAACTCTAATCAATGTTTAAACATCAAACATACACATATGGAAGAAGAGAACCAAAGGTAAATGAAGACTTGAAGAACAAAACTCAAGAGAGAAATCAATACCTTAAGAGAAAAATGTGCAGTTTCGTTTTTGTGAAAGAAGCTACCAGAAATCTTACTCAAATGACTCAAAGCTCTTTTGGAAATGATGTAAGACCGGTATTCAAAGATTCTCAAACTTGAATTACTCAAAACGGAGTTCAATTGAGTGAGTTATAATATTTGGAGGATGAGAAATTTAGAGAGAAATTTTTGCACAAGTTTTCAAGTTTTCTTCTTTGAATGAAATGTGGGAGGGAAAAACTATTTAAAAGAGGGGGAAACAAAAGATATTTAAAACCACCAATGAGGACATGGCAGCTCTCATGCACGTGGATTTCAACAAAATTTTCATAAAAGATACGGACATCAACTCAATCCACAAGGACAAAAACCTTATACGATAAATATACGGAAAGTTTCATAACTTCCGCTATGGAACTTCAAAACTAATGAATGAGTAATCGAAACGATCAGAACTCAATGAGGAATAATATAACAACAATTTCAAGTCTGATATCATACAAACACAAATGAAAAACCACATGGACACACAAGTATTCCGTTTCCAAGATATAGTCTTAGAACAAACAATTTATAAAAGTTATCAATTTAAGTCTAACGAATATGCATACAGTATTATGTGTGTATATGTTATACCAACTATACACAATGATGCAGGGACATATATGGATGCAATGTGTGTCTGTGCCTTGGCCTTGCAAAAGAAAAGATGTCTAGACAAACCTTTTGATATGCACTTAAGCTTGTTCCTCTTGTATCCACGACTTTGCTTGAAATGTTATCCAATTTCCTTGAAGCTTGATAAATCATGAATCCTAAAAAATTAATCAATACAAAGTAAATGTATTTTTGATATAGACTTAGGTCAACACATGACTAAAAAACCTAACATGTTGCTCAAGATTCGCTGCAATGCGAGTGGTCCATATCTTATTGAATTAAATTATTGCTGCCCAATATTCTTTTGGCGGTCATTCAAGTATGATAATTTTCTTTCCCCGTTTAGCTTTTTGCACATCCTATCAGGTACCTATGACCTGAAGGTACTCTAACAACATTTCTATACACCCAATTAGTTTCAGTGAGTGTGTATTGTCTTTGTGACTTATACTGTTGGCCCCCTGAGCACTCATTTGGCATTAGCAATCAGATTGCCTTTGTAAATGAAGGTAAAATTAGAACACTTTTTCTTGATCTTTTGGAATTATTCCCTCGAGGGGACTCTTACTGATAATAAATGCTAGAAAAAATCGACAAATGATTAGAAATAAAGAAAACACACGCTAACTCTAATGTCTAATTGTTAAGAGAAACATATAACAGGGAAAAAGGTAAAAAAAAAAATCCCTTATGGATAGAAGATCTTTTGATACTAGGCATTGTATGGTTGGGGCAACTCTCCCTCATCTAGTCGGGTTAGATGATATGTCGCGTGGCTGGCTAACCCCGCCACCTGATATGGTATTTCCTTCCTATCTGTCAATGATCAGGCTGCCTTTTCCTTTGTATTCGGGGATACCTTTCTAAGAACCAAATCCCCAAGCTGAAACCTCCTTGTAAAAACATTTGAGTTGTAATATCTATATGCCCTAAATGGTAGGTTGTGTTTCTTACTCTTGTAAAGTCCCTTTTTTCTTCTATCTCGTCCAGGTTTTGTTCCAGCGTTTCTAAATTTACATCAGGATGATACAACCGTGCTCTTGGTATGGTATGGATTACCTTGACTGGGATTACTGCCTAGGTCTAGAACAACAGTGAATAGGGAGTTTCTCCAGTTGAGGTTCTTTCAGTCTTTCGGTAAGCTAAGAGTACCTTTTGTAGCTTCTCTGCCCAATTCCTTTTTTTAGCATCAAACATGGCCTTTAAGGTATGCATTATGATATTGTTCAAAACTTTAGTGTGCCCATTTGTCTAATAGTGGGCTGGTGTGGCATAGTAGTTTTTGATATGGTAGTCCTGGCACATCTTTCTGAAGTTATAACTATCGAACTAAATGATAAATTGCAGTTTTGCTATGTAAAAGAATTTGTCAAATAAAATTTATAAATCCAAATTGCACTCAAAATTGATAAACAATTTAGTGGCAAGTAGGGTATCGTCCACAGAGATGGTGTTATAGTGATGTGATCAAATATTTGCTCAGTATTAAATGCAAACAAAATAAAAAGAAATGGTTGTAGATTTGTATTAAACAAATGTAAGGTAAAATTAAACTACAAAAATATGATATGGAAAGATAAGATATGATAATGGTATGGGAGATGATGCAATCACAACACAAATGATGGCAGATCCATTTAAAATTTAAAATGCATTTGATTAATGAGGGTCAATCTATCTTTAAGAGTGATTTGGAGTCAACAATGCTCACTCACGACTACTAGGTCGGATTTAGAGAATTGGAGACTATTCACATAAACTCTCTACTACTCAACTAATAGGTTGGATTATGAAAGAGTTACTCTTGACTCCTAGATAGATTCTAATGGTTGAGAGTGAATTGGAAGGACATATTCACAATCCACCCTCTTCCATTAAGACCCAAATGTATAGGAAGTGCATATTCACTACACATTCATTCAATTCAATTTAGCTTGTTTAAGCACCTTAAAGGTGCTTATCTAACTTGGCTTTAAAGAGGGCATATTTACCTAATCCAGGAAGATGTATATCCTAATATTAAAAACTCAAAAAATATTGATAATCAATAAAAACCAAAAGGGAACATATCTACTTAATTCAAGAGACAATCAACTAAAAGTTAATGCATTGAATGAAAATCAAAAATCAGATAATAAGAATATTGTGGATCACCCATAATTCATGATTTTTTGCATCACTCCCATTATGAGTTTAGCTACTCATATCTATTATAAGAACAAAGCAAAGAGAAGAGAATAGAAGAAAACCTATAGAAGATTCCTCATTCTTTAAGCTCCAAATTGATTTCCTTGCTTCCTTTTGCTGAGTAGATATTAAAGGTGATGTGAGGGTTGAATGGGTTTGGGAGACGAATTGATTCTTAGATATAGAGAGAGAAAATGGTGTTATAAATGGGTGTGTGGTCGTATATCTAAAAATCAGAATCCATCATATATATATATATATATATATATATATATGTTTGTGTGTGTGTGTGTGTGTGTGTCATGAAATGGGTCTGATTTGCTAATGTACCAAGCATGATGCATGTAGTGTAAGGGTTTTGCACATATGACTGACCCGTGCTAGACCCATACAGTCTCCTTTATTGCTCTCTGGTTTGATGTAGTGCACGGGTTTGTTTCCAGGTTGGGACCCGTGCATGACCCGTTCACTAGGAGTCTACTATTTGATCAACTTTCTGGTTTAGGTAACTGCACGGGTTATGCTTGGTTTGGGACCCGTACAGTTACCCCATGCACTGAGGGCCTGCTCTTTGATCAGCTATCTGGTGTGGTAAAATGCTTAGTTTGTGCTCGATTTATGTACCTGTAAAGGACCCATGCACTATGGCCTTCACTTCTTCATTTACTACCTAATTTGCACCTTTTCGATTCCATAATATGATTTTCTACTAGTTCCTGCAATTTAAAAAAAGAGAGCCATAAGACAAACACAAAAGCACATGAAAACTAGACAAATGAAATGGAATGGAGTGCCAAAATATATGACAATTTTTGCAAGATCAAATACCCCCAAACCAAACCTTTGGTTGTCCTCAAGCAAACTCTAAAATGACATAAATAGGACACAAATAAAAATGACTCAATATAAGACTCTTCTACACTAAATAATTAATAATTCAATAAGTCGCATGTCTAATTGGTGAAGAGATGTAAGGATGTGTGATAGAGAAAAGTAGACATATTCAAAGTAATCTAAAACAACTTGAAGGCATTTGAGGGGAACTCGCGTTACCATAAATCCTATACCTAAGAGCATTTTCATATCAGGAACTACTAACTCTCACACCTTGTGCATAATTCGATTCGACTATAAACCTCTTCTAGTTTCACTCTCTTTTTACCGCTTAGAGTCCTACGCTCACACTCATTCAAGGTATGCAATGATAGAATATTTGCATATACATCTATTGCATTGCATACAATGTATGTTCAAAAATCGATAATGTATGTGAAGTAGCCTAGGACTGATTCACTATGCCATGAACATTAAACATCAAGCATCAACAAACATTTCCAATCAAGACATATCATAGATCTACTAGGTCTTTCCCTTTGGTTGTAATGGTGTTGTTGGGTTAGATGTGGTGAACATAGAAAATAGGAAAATTTATGTTCGAAGATCACCAATCATGTTTGCTCATACTCACACACCCCATACAAAGCTCTCTTAAACATTAATTACACTTTAACAACTAGGTATTTGCTTAAATACACATTTGTGCTAATCAATTATACTCTACTGTTTTAAGTACTTTACATTTACTTTCAAGGCTCTTTCTCTTTCTTTTTTCTTTGCTTTGATTTTTTTTTCTTCTTTTTCTTTGCTTTTCTTCTCACATCATAACATATCATTTTTTACAATTTCGCTCTTAGTGCAAATTGAGGCAGTTTTTCACATTGAGCCATTTCATGCACAATTACATAATTGCCTATATACACACTACTTTTACATTAGAGCTCTTTATCCTTCAATCACACACATAGCACACACACACCCCACATGACTAGCATTAAAGGGTAGGCTTGTGTTTGGCTATAGCTATATGGTTCATTTTGGTTCCAAATGAAAGATAGTGTTTGGCCATAAATTTGGCTATGAAGCACACATAAGGGATAAATAATGTGTTTAGGCTAATTAAGTCGTTAAATACGTAAACATTGCCTATAATCATTTCCACAATTAATCTTTCAAAGGAAAGAATACATTCATCAAGCAATCCACGATATATATGCAATGTATGTCATGTGGCATATGACTCTTATGACGAGAAAATTGTTTAACAAATAGAAAGAATTTAACACTCAATGCACTTTTTATTAGGCTTGTGTTTGTGAACTCACTGGTAGTCTCTACTAATAGAACAAGGCGCAAAAGCACTGAGTCCCCTCAAATTAAGCACACAAAGGATTAGACTAGCCCATGAGAATGCAAGTATAACACACGAGTGACAATAAATTGCTACACAAGCTTACAATGCATCTTTAGACTCGCCAAAAGCACACACTAAAGGCATCACATCCAAGCAAGTTAAAGCTCAAAATTTTTGTCATTGCGACAAATCAAAAAGATTGGACAAAAAATAACGAAAAATGACTCTAAAAAACTAAAAAGACGGCTCAACAAGGCATTTACACCCCTAAACCAAAACCCAACATTGTCCTCACTGTTGAAGACAAGAGAGTTCGGCCTAGCGGTACATAACTAACTCGACTCAAAACAACATAGGAACTAACTGTGAACAATCAATGCCCAACAAAAATAAGAAGGCTAAAAAAGGCTCATTATAAGATAAGGCAATCAATACGAATTTGACAAGCGGTTTCAAAATCCTAACCACATCAAGCGTTTATATTAAAAATTGTTAGATTGGGGATCATACAACCCCCAAACCATTTTGTACTATACGCTTAAAATATATACAAGGTATATGCATGATCACAAAACCCCAAAACCGAGTTGGGCTATATCAAAAGAAACCTATAAATCATATGCATATCCACAAAAGCCTTCGGCTCATCCAAACAGAAATGAAATAATCAATGAATGCCAAAAACATGTAACCAACATTGTATTACATGCACAAATGTTTCCATTCACATTTATCCACACAATCAACCCAAAAATGATATCAACATGATATTCACAAATATATGTCTATAAACAAAAATATGGAGATAAAATGCATGCAATTGAGATTGAGATAAAAATATAAAACCGAGGTGGTTGCTCATTGGTCTAAAACTTGAGTAGGTTCTCACATATTTTATGAGCACTCATGGCTTGCTTGTCCCTCCAAGACTTGCAAATTGTCGTTGTGTCTAATCCATGAGATGAAGAACCTAACCATAAAGCACAATTCTTAATCACAAAAGTTAATAACCATAAAAATATCAAAAACTCAACTACTCACTCATTCAAATAGTAACCAAAACCATTCAAATATCATCATTCACCATCAACTATACTGGAAATAGACTAAGCTAAACACATAATCCAAAAACAAAATAATAAAGTACAAAATTAACAAGTTCTTCAAAATACTAATTAACAAATTAAAGTAGTTTTGAAATCAAGTGCAAGATAAATCATGATAATGGAGAAAAAGTCAATCATCATCCGAAGACTTAGCCATGTCATCTATTTGTGGCATCTTGCCCTTCGAATCCAATTCAGATCTTACTCTCTCATCAAACTCCCTTCTCTACCTTTCCAATGTCGTCTGATATACATCAATTAGTGGTCCACCCGAAGGAGTTGTTTGCGAAGCGGTCCTATTCTTTTTTCTTGGATACGATATTAGGTTTAGATCGTACCTCAATCCGTTGATGTTTGTCCATAAATCTTCAATGTTGTCTATCACTTCAATATGAAGTTGTTCGGCCCTCTCATTGTTGTCATTGATCTCCTTGGTGAAGTTTGTACCCATCTGATTCATTAAAGTCTGGAGACCAACCATACCTGAAATGAGCATCTGTTAGGGCATCTGATCAACTCCTACAAACTCAGGGACTGAAGGTATCTGCCCATACACCATTTCTTCTATTTCCTGATATTGTTGCTGTGTACTTAACCCTGCTCCAACATGTCATTTCTTCTTCCCTATTCTTCTCTCGGTGATGTTCAGACTCCTCTCCAACTCCAAGCTCTTCCATGTTTGCACATCTTAGTCACCTTAGGGAAACTCAAAGCCATCATCCCTGAAATCGACTCAAGCTCGCCTGTAGAATTCGGTAATCAAGCTAGGAAAAATCAGAGCCTACTTATCCAACCTCTTGTTACCAACTGCCAACATCTAAGTCTTCACCATCCAAGCAATGTTTATTGGTCAGTTGTGAATGAAGTAGTGTATGATGGTGGCAATCTCTAAGGCCACATTCATCTTGTATTTACGGGGCCTTAGAGAATGGGAAATGAACACATTCTAGAAACCAAAGTCAATCGTTAAGTTGGAATGCTTGATCGGGTATGTTGGGGCCACCCAAAAATCCATAGGTGTAATGACAAGCTCGTTCGCAAGTTCCACATTCTACTTCACAAAACTCTCATCCCAGATGACTTTATTTTGATTCTTCTTTACCACTCTTCTATCATCTGGTAACTTGGATTTGAAAAAGCTCTCAGTATCTGATAATCTCATCTGAATCACTACCCCTCTCAACATGATTGGAACTCCTCTGATGAAATCAACATGCATCATCCTTGCTTAGAACTCTTGCACAACTGTTCCATAAAATCTAGGAAGAGTTTGGACAAATGTTTGCCATCACTTATGATCTACCATCTCCAAAATTGTGGTATGAGCTAGCTTGAATAGATCTATTCCCCCTTCTACAACCATGTCGCGCTACCTGAAGTTCTTAATACAGTCTTCAAATTCATGCCTAGAGGTAGTAATTCAGGTGTTAGAGTCTTCTTCTTTTTACTCCCATTTACACTAAGATTCTTAGTGAGGGCTTTAGTTCTGGCGTTTATCTACAAAGGAATTCACTCAATTAAGAAAACAACACAGCAAAAACAAACAATTGGACATACACACACACACACACACACACACACACACAAACACACACATATATATATATATATATATATATATATATATATATATATTTCAAGTAGAAAATTTAAGTAAGTACAATGGACTTTACTGCCCAGTGCATGGGTGACTGACCAATGCACTTGCCCATAATTTCGGTTCCTCTTGAATTTGTGATGGAAAAATGCTCAATAAATCCAAAATAACAAACAAATGGCACATGAAGCATATTCAACATCAATTAAGTTCATGCAAATAACACCATTCATGGCCAATTAATTTCAATTCAAGAAAATTCACATTAATTTTCATAAACCCTAAAATTTCCAATGTATATGCAAAATTGATAATTAATCTTTCAAACTCACTCATACATGCAATATAATCATAAACCCAACATAAACTTCAAAGAATATTCAATAGGAAATGAAAATTTTCATAAGTCACTCATGGTTAGGGTTCATGTCGATTTTTACGAGATTGAGAGCTTGAGAAGAGTGTGCAATTGTTGGGGTTTTTTCCCTAAAGCTTGTAATTTGTAAATGTGAATTGAACATAAATAAAAGAAGTAGTTTATTCATTTAAATTATCTCATACATTTATATAACACATGTACTTAATATCTAAGATTACTAGATGTAATTTCGAACAGAGTATATGAATGTCATATACAGGTAGATTCAGTTATAGCAAATAAAGTTGGGTACTTTATTTGTGGTTAATTTACTCCATTTTGTAATGTATGGTGATCTTATCCTAGATTAGTCATATGGTGATATGAGAATGGAGGCACCTTGTATGATGTGATCATAAAGGACTGGTCCACGATCTATATAAATCTCTCACTAAGATCCATTTCACGATGAGATTCATATATATCGACTAATGATGGCTATATCTAAGCAATCTTAATCCTGAGTGTCTTATTGACTCCTTCAGGTTAGATCGTGCTCTTTGATATACCATGGGTAAAGTCAGAGTTGCATTCCCGATCAGTATGCTCTGTATGTTGGGACCACGGTTTGGCTTGTGGTGGGAAGGTTTATGCATAATAGTGGAATCCACTCCTTCTTATGAGAAGTATATGGTAGTTCCCTTAAGGGTTGATTCAGGCTTTGAACAATATGAACGCTCTCCTAATTCCTTAAAGAATATAGGATTTATTGTTCATTAGAGAATTAATGGTACATAATGGAAAGATATTATTTGAGGGGTATAACAGACATTATGATCTAGCTCTAATTATGAACTAATTGTGGAGGATAATACCATATGTAATATCTATATCGATAGATACCGAAAGTTATTGGTTTATGTAAATCTATAGTTGAGAGAGTACAACTTCGAGTTTTTAGTGGAATAACATCGAAGTTAATAATCACAAAATATTAATTAAAGAGTTTAATTAATTATTTCTAAGGATTGTTGGAGCTCAAAATACTATGGGTCCATTAAGTCCCTTGCTAGCCCGATTGATTAAGGTAACAAGGGTCATGGTTAATTAATTGGATTTCCAATTAATTGTGTTATGAAAGTGACACGTGTCTGTTCAGAAATTAATTAAATAATGAGATTCTTTAATTAATGAATGTTAATGATTATGTTAATTAAATAATTAGATTATTTAATTGTGTAATTAATCATTAGTTGGAGGGTGTTGATTGATATTTAATTTTTAATGTAGATAAGATAATTTGATTATTTTATTTTTATTAAATTAAATATTTAAATTTGAATTTAAAGAGTTTAAACTCAAAACAAATTAAAATAAAATTAATTAATATCTTTACAGATATCTTAAAAGATTAATATATGTATATATAAATATATATGATATATGTTTTTTTTAAACTAACAACATAACACACATTCAGAAATTTGAAAGTCAATTTTGAGCGTCGAACTAAAATTGAGAAAAGAAAAGAAAAAACTTAGAACCGTTCTAGGTATTTTTTAAGGCAGAAAAAAGTTTTCTTCATCTTCTCCCCGTCCTCCTTGTTCTTCAGTACCGTGAAATGCCTACACGTCTTTACCAATCCCGGTTGATATCCATGACTATCTTGTGGTTCAAATCAGGATGCAGATTGAAATTAATGAAGGAGACTACAACGCTGGCATGAAATCATTTCATCTTCTTTACTGTTTTTGACTATTACTATAAAATTAGGTTTACTTGATGATGGCATAAAAAAAAATTTAAAACCATTCCGCTGTGCAATCTATAACCATAGGCACCAACAAATTAGTATCAGAGCCATTTTTGTATGGTATAATCGATTTCGTTTGCTCTTGATTGCTTGTATGAATGTGTAGGAATTGTCTTTAAGATTGTATAAATGTTTGTAATTGAATCATTAAATTTAAACATGGTATACACATGGTTGATTGTAAATTCTTATGGTACATGGGTTTTAAGCTTTTTTAAAGTTTTTTTTTTTTGGATATTAAACGTAATATTAATCCCGGGTTGTAATAATTTTAATTTTTTTTTCTTCAACTGTAATCGTTCTATGTAAATCATATTTTGTAATATTGTTTGAGAGACTGATTCCAGAAGACAATGAAGTTGGATGTGTGTTGGACATACAAGCTACAACACATGTGTAAGTTCCTCGGTTCTTGATTGGCTTATTTCGATTGACAACCACATTTAGGGATAAATATGTTAGAGTAGTTTAGGCCGGCTTTGCTCATGATCAAGTTTAAGCTTCAAAGGTATATCACTTGCTTAATCACTTTGAAGAGTTTTTAGTGAACACACTCACACTCATGCATGTCTTAATTACCTTGCATTAGCGCTTATTTTCCTTTGTGTGTGCTTTATTTGTCTATCTCATGCTTGCCTGGACTGCTTTGTGTTTGGTCTTGTTAGGATTATACTCGATAGCAAGAGTATAATAATGTATTTGACAATCTTTTCATATTAATAAAGTGATTTATAGTTTAAAAAATCTTATAGCATTTATAGTTTTATTATTATAATTGTCAAAAGTAAATAATCATAAGGTCAAAAGACTATGAGAAAAGAAGAATTGTTCATACATCTAGATATGTATGAGGTAGACACAATTCTTTAGTTAGTCTTGAATAATATTCACAACTTAAGGTAAAAGGCTTGACGCCTTTATCTTGTCAAAGTTGTAGATTCTTTTGCTAGCATTTGAGTGGGATCAAATGTGTTATGATGAGTCTAAAATCATCAAAGTGTAGTGTCTTTAGGCAAAAGAATCTAGTGCACTGGGTGCATTGAATAGGATCACAATGAAATTCTTTATCTAGAACCTTCAATGGAAAAAAGTTTTCAATTGAAGACAATCGGAGAGTCTATCTCAATCCAGAGATAAATGATGGACTTATGGTTGCAAGTGTTATCATTTGAGCTATCAATGAGTACGATTATACAACATAGTCTATCCTCGATAGTTTTGTGGTATTAATTTGTTAATCGATAGAGGACTTCATTTATAGCTATGGACATCGTGGCTCCATTTATTGAATGAGAGTAGAATACCATCATATGGATGTTTTGAGGTATTGGATATTAAATCTTAACGTTAAGTTTTTAATAGTGTCTATTGAAACATGGCTTCTGGACAAGTGAAAATATCCAAGTTCAAAATGTAGTCATATGAGTAAATATGGTAACTTGGAGAGCTATAGGTGGTCTATGAGCTCTTGGTGATTACTGGTATTCTTCATAACGATACACTTTCTCCAATAAGGTTGTCTGGGGTATGAATGAGTAACATCAACTTATTCAATCTTTATTTAAGAGTTCAATTTTAGTTATTTAGTGGAATGAACTAAATTAAATAGATCGGACCTAAGTGAATCATTTGTTGATTGTGATTAGGTTGTGTCTATTGGAGCGTAAATCTAGATATCCCGCCAAGATCCCCAATCCACACGAACTTGCATGGATCACTTGATATATTCTATCGGACCAATTTAGGGGTCCATCTAGAATTGTATTGAGGAATGTGGACTTGTTTCTTTTTGTAAGAATGGGTCTAGTTCACATGTGGACTTTTATAAAGGTCAAATTGATTTAATAAAATAAGAAAATAATATATTGGCCCATATATATGGTTTGGGCGGCAAGGCTAATTAGAATAGCTTTATTATATTATATTATTTTATTATTTAATTAAATGGAAATTAATTAATTTGTTGATGAATTAATTATTTAATTAAAAGTCAAAATCTTTTTCCTAGTTGGAGGTGGTCTCCTAAAATCATACTATTGTTAGCAGTCTACTTAATATTAAAGACTATATTTGATAAGTAGATAAATAAAAGGAGTTATTTATCTAATCAAATTCGGAAGTCTTTAATATGGTTACAAACACATTATTGAGTTGGATTAGGAGTCTTGGTGAAGGGTAGAATTCCATTTAGAAAAGGATTTTTAACCACCAAGTAAATCCACCTAAGGAAAGGATTCTTAACTACCATGTAAATCCTTCTTAGGAAAAGAATAAAGTCTCCTAATTGTATTCTATGAAATTTCGATCAGCCCATATATATGTATAAGAGCATAGAATTCCTTTTAGATAAAGATTCTTAACAACCAAACAAATCCACTGAAGGAAAGGATTCTTGCCAACCGAGTAAATCCTTCTTAGGAGAGGATTTATGATCCTATATATATATATATATATATATATATATATATATATATGTAGGAGATTTCGGCCATCAATATTTTTCTAAGAGAACAATTCAGCCATCATAGGAATTTTGAGGGAGAAAAATCTGATTTTACTCTAGATAAAATTCGATCAACTGTAAGAAATAGTGTGTGTGATTCGGGAAAGAAGAAATAGGAAGAAAGAACGTTTAGTTTTCGATAGTACACTAGTAGCCTTTACATCAAAAGGTTTTTGTGTACAACATCGAATCAGGGTTCACGCGAGTTTCAATCAAATTAATTGATAATTCACAAGTGACCTAACGTTCTTTGTTTTCTTCTTGGAGGATTATTGCAACTAACAAAGAGGGAGATTTTGTTTGTTTCCATCCTTAGGTATAAGATTTAAAGAAAGGGAGCCCACACTCCTAGGTGATTCACATTCATGATTGGATTGGAAGATCTTGCGGAATTAATTCGGCGCTTGTTCAATCATCACGAGAAAAAGGTATGACACTTTTATATACATCAATTAATCTAGGGTTAAGGTTCTTGTTAGTCAAAATGAAAAAAATTATTTATACACAAACCCTTATTTTTATTAAATCTTATTTCTCACGCTTCAGATGCTTTTTGAACCGCTTTCCCCTACAGGTCTTGCTTGGGTCTCTTTGATCCCTTTATTAACAGGGAAGTGAGTGGTTTGTGTACGGGTGGCTATCCGTGCAGTACCTGTGTAGTAGGCTGGGTGACAATATGTTGCTTCTCGGTGTCAGGTTAACACGCGGACACTTACATGGTTTGGGACTCGTGCATTGCACTGGGTGATTATTTTTCATCTCTCGGTCTCCAGCCATAAGTGAACATTTACACGAGTATGCGTGCTTATGCGCTGGCCACTGGGCGGGTATGGACTCGTGCACAGACCAACGCACTACAACATTTTTGGCTATATTTTTAAAACTACGTAGTTTCGTTTAGGGGCTTGTATAAAAATGTCATCTTTTCCCCAACTCTTTTTTTAGAGCTTCCAAACCTATTTTAAGAGAGAGATAAGGTTTTCTTAGTAAGAGAAGCTCTAAGAAGCCATTTTTACTCAATTAAATATCAGAACATAATCATCAACCATCTTTCAAGCATGGTTCTCTTGTTTGTTGTTGACTAGGTATTCTCTACAGTCACTAGACTTTTTAGTTTCATTACTATGACATGTATACCTAAGTTCCACCTTTTATTGCAAATTAAATGCATGCTTGTGTGCTTAATTGCTCTTATGATATGCCTGTGGTATTGATTGTTGGTTGAGAGTTTGATTATTGATAGCTAGAATTTAAGACGGTTTTACTCTGATAGCTAATTCTTCTTGCCTTTGCATTTAGAACATTGATATCTAGGATTTGTTTTTCTTGTCATTTTTAATCCTAGATAAGCATGAATGTTTTGACCTAACAGTTTTGCAAATAGAATATTCTTGCATATTCACTTAGGTTACCATTATCTCTTCTGATTAAGCTTGCGGCTAAGTGGTTAGTGCACAAGGTTGGTGATCCAAAATCACTATAAGTCGGGCAGAGTGAAAGGGTTAGTAACCATATTGGGTGTGACTGGAGGTAAACCTAGGTTGTAAACTTTCATTCAATAGTGGATTTTGAGGATCGAGTGTGGCACACTGAACAACCCATGGTTTTTCCCATTTGGAGCGTTTTCACGTATATATTGTGTGTTGTTATTGCTTTATGTTTATTGTCATTTATTTGAACACTTCCATGCTTGCACAAGGATCTGATATGAATTCTTACTTTGCTCTCATTTGCCATTATTGTGGTGTGAAAGGTCACATAAGACCAAATTGTTTAAAATTTATTAAGTTGTGTCGTTTTGAAAGCATGATTGAAAAGAATAAGCTTAGAAAAGCTAAAATGCATGCACTATAAATTTTAGAGCAAATGAACCCAAGGCTTCTAGAAATGACAATGTTGCTACTAGGTGGACTAGAAAAATAAGTATTTTTGCCATGTGGCCCAAGTGGCCTTGAAGGCCAAAGACTCTAACACTTGGTATCTTGATAGTGGTTGTTCTACGCACATGACCGGAAACAAGAGTTTATTTGAGACTCTTGTTATGGAGGATGGTGGATTTGTCCCCTTTGGTGATGGTTCACGTAAGAAGGTTTTAGTAAAAGGAAACATATCTATCCCCGGTTTGCCCTCCTTGCCTAATGCTCTTTTTGTAGATGGCTTGTAAGCCAATCTTATTATCATATCACATTTAAGTTATGAAGGGATTTCAGTTATGTTTGGCAAAGTTGATTGCTCTATTCTAAAAGAAGATGGACAAGTTTTTTTGAAAGGCAAGAGATCAAGTGACAATTGTTATTGTCTTGATTCCAATGGCATCTCGTGTAATTTGTCTAGTTGTGATCAAGTTGAATTGTGGCATCAAAGGTTAGGTCATATGAATTTCATGTAGGGAAAATCCGTGCAACGGAAGCGTGAAAATTAATAAAATAAGTTTTGGGTATAAATAAAAATTTTCCTATTTAATAACAAGAACTTTAACCCTAGATTAATTGATGTATATAAAAAGTGTTGTACCTTTTTATCGTGACGATTGAACAAGCGTCGAATTAAATCCGTAAGATATTCTAATCCAATCATGAACGTGAATCACCTAGGAGTGTGGGATCTCTTTCTTTAAATTGTATACCTGAGGGTGGAAACAAACAAAATCTTTTCTCTGTTAGTTACAATTTTCCTCCAAGAGAAAAATCCAAGAACGTCCGTTCACTTGTGAATTATCAATCAACTTGATTGAAACTCGTATGAACCCGATTTGATTTTGTACACAAAGCCCTCTTGATGTAAAGGATGTTAGTGTAATATCAAAAACAAAAATGTTCTTTTTTTCTCTTCTCCTTGGTCGAATTCTACACCCATTACTTATGAGTTGATCGAATTTTGTCTACAGCAAAAAACTAAATATTTCACCCTCAAAATTCTCTCTTGCTAGGCCGAATTCTCTCTTAGAAAATCACCTTGCTTGGCCGAAATTTTGATCATAAAATCATAGGGCTGGTCAAAAATTCAAGGTGGTATATATATATATATAGGATCACAAATCCTTTCCTAAGAAGAATTTACTTGGTGGTTAAGAATCCTATTCTTAGGTGGATTTACTTGGTGACCAAAAATCCTTTTCCAAATAGAATTCTTTTCTACACCAACACTCCTAATCCAACTCAAAAGTGTATTTGTAACCATATTAAAGATTTCCTATTTCTATTTTATAAATAATTCCTTTTATTTATCTACTTATAAAATATAGACCTTAATACTAATTATACTACCAACAATAGTATAATATTAGGAGACCTTCTCCTACTAGGAAAAAGATTTTGACTTTTAAATAAATAAATAAATAATTACCAAATTAATTAATTTCCATTTAATTAAATAATAAAATAAAAAACAATAAATTAAGCTATTTTATATAGCCTTGCCGCTCAACACATATACATGGACCAATATATTATTTTCCTTATTTTATTAAATCTATTAGACCTTAAAAAAAGTCCACATGTGAACTAGACCCATTCTTACAAAAAGAAACAAGTCCACATGCCTCCATACAATTCTAGATGGACCCCTAAATTGGCCAGGTAGAATATATCAAGTGATCCATGCAAGTTCATACGGATTGGGGATCTTGGCAGACTATCTAAATTTAATCTCCAATAGACACACCCCAATCACAATCAAAAAATGATTCACTTAGGTTCAATGTATTAATTTTAGTTCATTCCAATAAAGAACTAAAATTGAACTCTTAAATAAAGATAGAATAAGTTAATATTTCTCATTCATACCTTAGACAATCTTAATGGAGAAAGTTTATCCTCATAAAGAAAACCAGTAATCGCCAAGAGCTCATAGACCGCCTATAGCTCTCCAAGTTACCGTATTTACTCATATGACCACATTTTGAAATTGGATATTTTGACTTGTCCAGAAGCCATGTTTCAATAGACACTATTGAAAACTTAACGTTAAGATTTAATAACCAATACCTCAAAATATCCATATGATGATATTATACTCTCATTTAATAAATGGAGCTACGATGTCCATATCTATAAATTAAGTCCTCTATCGATTAACAAATGAATACCACAAAATTATCGATGATAGACTATGCTGTATAATCGTACTCATTGATTGTTCAAACGATAACACTCGCAACCATAAATCCATCATTTATCTCAGGATTGAGATAGACTATCCGATTGTCTTCAAATGAAAACTTTTATCCATTGACGGCTTTAGATAAAGTATTTCATTGTGATCCGATTCAATGCACCCAGTGCACTAGATTCTTTTGCACAAAGACACCACACTTTGATGATTTTAGACTCATCATAACACAGTTGATCCCACTCAAATGCTAACAAAAGAATCTACAACTTTAACAAGATAAAGGGGCCTAACCTTTATCTTAACTTGTGAATATTATTCAAGACTAACTAAAGAATTATGTTTACCTCATACATATCCAGATGTATGAACAATTCTTCTTTTCTCATAGTCTTTTGACCTTATGATTATTTAATTTTGACAATTATAATAATTAAACTTTAAATGCTATAAGATTTGTTAAACTAGAAATCACTTTATTAATATGAAATGATTATCAAATACATTATTATACTTTTGCTATCGACCATAATCCCAACATTTCAAAGACTTGAAAGTTCTTGAGAGGTTGAATGTTGTGAGAGGCCTTCCTAAGTTTGGGAATAGGATTGGGGGAGTGTGTTGACCTTGTCAACAAGGAAATAAAATTAAGAGTGTGCACAAGAAGGGTAAGTATCTCGCCACCAAGGAGCCACTGGAGCTTCTTCAAATGGACTTTATGGGTCCCATGCAAACCGAGAGTCTTGGTGGCAAGAGGTACATCTTTTTATGTGTTTATGATTTTTCTAGATTTACATGGATCTGCTTCCTTAGAGAAAAATCTGAAACTTTTGAAAATTTTAAAATACTTTGCACTAAAATTCAAAATTTGAAGGATTCTCACATAAATTGCATTAGGAGAATTAGGAGTGACCAGAGGAGAGAATTTGAAAATGTTTGCTTTGAAATTTTTGTGATAGTCTTGGCAGCTCCCATGAGTTCTCGGCTCCTCAAACTCCTCAACAAAATGGGGTTGTCGATAGGAAGAATAGGTTCCTCCAAGAGATGGCTCATGTGATGTTGCTTAGCAGTATTGTTCCTAGGAATCTTTGGGTCGAGGCCGTGAATACAACTTGTTATATAGGAAATAGAGTGTTTTAAAAGCACGGTACTAGGCAAACCTCTTATGAATTATGAAAGAGTAGGAAGCCAAATGTTAGCTACTTCAACTCATTTGGAAGCAAGTGTTACATTCTTAATGACCGAGATCAACTTGGCATGTTTGATGCTAATAATGATGAGGGGATTTTCAATGGCTATGTAGGGAAAAAATCTCGCACAGCAGAAGCGTGAGAAAATTTAATTAAATTAGGGTTTGCGTATAATTAAAAATTTTCCCTTTTATGCAACGAGAACCTTAACCCTAGATTAATTGATGTTTATAAAAGTATCGTACCTTTTTTTTCATCGTCAAGATTGAACTAGCGTCGAATTAAATCCGTAAGATCTTCCAATCCAATCACGAACGTGAATCACCTAGGAGTGTGGGCTCCCTTTGTTTAAATTGTATACCTGAGGATGGAAACAAACAAAATCTTCTTCTTTGTTAGTCATAATAATCCTCTAAGAGAAAAACCAAGAGCGTCCCGTCACTTTTGAATTATCAATCAATTTGATTTAAACTCGTGGGAACCTTGATTCGATGTTGTACACAAAACCCTTTTAATGCAAAGGTTACTAGTATACTATCGGAAAAAAAAACGTTCCCTCTTTTCTCTATGCTTGACCGAATTCTTCAAACAATAAGTTGGACGAAGTTTTTTTTTTAAACAATAAATAAAACAAATAAAAAAACACTTCTCACACCAAAAATTCATACTTGGTCGAATTTAATAGGTATTATATATAGGAGACTAAATCCTCTCATAAGAAGGATTTACTTGATAGTTAAGAATCATTTCCTTAGGTAGATTTACTTGGTGGTTAAGAATCCATTTCAAAAAAGAATTATATCCTCAACCAAGACTCCTAATCCAACTCAATAGTGTATTTCATAACCATATTAAAGATTTCCTAATTTGATTAGATAAATAATTTCATTTTATTTATCTACTTCTCAAATATAGTCTTTAATATTAATTATACTACCAACAATAGTACAATTTTAGGAGACCAACTCCTACTAGGAAAAAGATTTTGATTTTTAATTAAATAATTAATTAATCAACAAATTAATTAATTTCCATTTAATTAAATAATAAAATAAAAATAATATAATTAAGCTACTCTTAATTAGCCTTGCCGCCCAACACATGTATATGGCCCATATATATATATATTTTATTAAATTCATTGGACCTTAATAAAAAGTCCACAAGTGAACTAGACATGTTCTTACAAAAAAAAACAAGTTCACATGCCTTAATACAATTCTAGATGGACCCCTAAATTTGTCCAGTAGAATATATCAAGTGATCCATGCAAGTTTGTGTGGATTAAGGATCTTGGCGGGCTATCTAAATTTAAGCTCTAATAGACACAACCCAATCACAATCAACAAGTGATTCACTTAGGTCTGATCTATTTAATTTTAGTTCATTCCACTACAGATCTAAAATTGAACTCTTAAATAAAGATAGAATAAGTTGATGTTACTCATTCATACCCTATACAATCTTATTGGAGAAAGTGTATCCCCGTGAAGAATACTTGTAATCGCCAAGAGCAGATAGACAGTCTATAGCTCTCCAAGTTACCGTATTCACTCATATGACCACATTTTGAACTTGGATATTTTGACTTGTCCAGAAACCATGTTTCAATAGACACTATTGAAAACTTAACGTTAAGATTTAATATCCAATACCCCAAAACATCCATACAATGATATTCTACTCTCATTTAATAAATGGAGCCACGATGTCCATATCTATAAATGAAGTCCTCTATCGATTAACAAATAAATACCACCAAACTATCGAGGATAGACTATGCTATATAATCATACTGATTGATAGCTCAAATGATAACACTTGCAACCATAAGTACATCATTTATCTCAGGATTGAAATAGACTCTCCGATTGTCTTCAAATGAAAAACTTTTATCTATTGACGGCTCTAGATAAAGTATTTCATTGTGATCATATTCAATGAACCCAGTGCACTAGATTCTCTTGCACAAAGACACCACACTTTGATGATTTTAGACTTATCATAACACAGTTGATCCACTCAAATGCTAGCAAAAGAATCTACAACTTTAACAAGACAAAGGTGCCTAACCTTTATCTTAAATTGTGAATATTATTTAAGACTAACTAAATAATTTTGTTTACCTCATACATATCCCGATGTATGAACAAATCTTCTTTTGTCATAGTCTTTTTACCTTATGATTATTTACTTTTGACAAATATAATAATTAAACTTTAAATGCTATAAGATTTGTTAAACTAGAAATCACTTTATTAATATGAAAAGATAGTCAAATACAATATTATACTCTTGCTATCGAGCATAATCCTAATAATCTCCCACTTGCTCTATAGAAAATGTGTCATATCTCTCATCCCCATGTTCTCCAGATGCCCATTAAAACTCTTTTGTGGAAGAGCCTTTGTAAAGAGATCCGCTAGATTTTCTACTGATACGATCTTGGTAATCGTCACGTCACCCCTATGCACAATTTCCCTTAGAAGGTGATAATTTCTTTCAATGTGTTTCCCTCTCTTTTGACTTCTTAGTTCTCTCGAATTAGCCACTGCTCCACTATTGTCACAATAGATAGTGATCTGCTTATTGGCATCAGGAATCACTTCCAAGTCAATCAAGAATTGGCGGACCAGGCTTGACTGCCGTCCAGTGATCAGGACCAGGCTTCGATTTAAACCTGCTAACTATGCCCACACAAAAAATATTTGGTCTAGTACAGAGCATTGCATACATGAGACTTCCAACTGCCGATGCGTATGGAACCCTACTCATGAATTGCTCTTCATGCTCATTCTTAAGAACTTGTTCCTTAGAAAGTTTAATTCCATGTCTGAAAAGTAACATACCTTTCTTTGAATCTTGCATGGAAAACCTAGACAAGATTTTATCTATGTATGAAGCTTGGGATAATGCAATCGTTCCATTCTTTCTATCCCTTATGACTTGGATACCAAGAATATAATTTGCTTCTCCTAAGTCCTTCATATCAAATTGTTTTGCTAACCATTCTTTTATTGATGTAAATACACCTACATCGTTTCCGATGAGTAGTATATCACCAACGTAAAGAACTAGGAAAACCAACTTGTTGCCTTTAATCCTTTTGTATACACAAGGTTCATCAAGGTTTTAAATAAATCCAAAACTTTTTACAGCTTGATCGAACCTTATGTTTCAAGATCTGTATGCTAGTTTCAATCCATATATGGATCTTTGTTAATTGCATACCCTTTCCCTTGGCCCTTTCAATGAATCCTTTTGGTTGCATCATATAGATGCTTTTGTTAAGACTTCCATTAAGGAAAGCTATCTTGACATCCATTTGCCAAATTTCTAGGCCTAGAGATGCCGCAATGGATAAGAGAATCCTAATGGATTTAAGCATGGCTATATGAGAGAAGGTTTCTTCATAATCGATACATTCCTTCTGTGTATAACCTCTAGCTACCAATCTAGATTTAAAGGTTTCCATCTTTCCATCTATTCCTTATTTCCTCTTGTATACCCACTTGCAGCCAATAGGGTTTATCCCTTTAGGCAAGTCTACAAGTGACCAGACTTTTTTTTTTAACATAGATTCAATTTCAGATTGCATTGCCTTTTTCCAATGGCGACAATCAACATCTTTCATTACTTCCTTGTACGTATAGGGATCATCGTCATCCGAAAGGTTCTCTACAGATTCTCCTAGACCGATGTATCTCTCGGGTTGTCTAACAACCCTCCCACTACGATGAGGTATGGTAGATTGTTGATCTTGTGTTGGTACGGAACTAACAATTGGGCTTGGTTGCGAAACCTTTTGTGGAATTGTATCTCTTAAAAGCTTATTCAAGACAATTCTACCTTTAGGCACAAAATTATTCATATAGTCATTTTCCAGAAATTTAGTATTTGTCGAAACAAATACTTTAAGATCTGTAGGACTATAAAAATAATATCCTTTTGTTCCTTTTGGATACCCTACAAATATGCATGTTTCTGAACAAGCCTCCATATTTTCTGTCTTTCCTTTTAACACGTGCACAGGACATCCAAATATCCTTTAGTGTTGTAAACTAGGCTTTCGCCCGGTCCACAATTCATGCGGTGTTTTAGGAACCGACTTAGATGGTACATCATTTAGAATGTATAATGTGGTTTGTAAAGCATATCGCTAAAAAGAATTAGGAAGCTTTTAATAACTCAACATAGACCTAACCATATCAAAAAGAGTTCTATTTCTCTTTTTTGCCACCCCATTTTGTTGAGGTGTGCCTGGTGCAGAAAACTGAGAAATTATCTGATTATCAATAAGATATTACTGAAACTCACCAGATAAATATTCTACACCACGATCAGACCTCAAGATTTTTATGCGTTTCTCAAGCTGATTTTCCCCTTCAGCTTTAAATGCTTTGAACATGTCAAAAACATCTGACTTATTTCTCATGAGATACACATAACCAAATCTTGAGTGATAATCCGTGAAAGTGATGAAGTACTCATATCCACCTCTAGCTTGAATGCTCATGGGTCCACATACATCAGTGTGTATCACACCTAAACATTCAATGGCTCTTGTGCATTTGGTCATAAACAACCTTTTGGTCATTTTACCTTCCAAACAAGATTCACAAGTTGGTAGATCATCAACCTTTAAGTCACTCAGAGGTTCGTCACATACCAATCTTTTAATCCTATTAAGGTTAATATGACCTAGGAGCAAATGCCATAGGTAGGTTTCATCTTTTGATAAATTTACTCTTTTATTGATTAGGTTCCGTGTCTAACAAGTGAGAAATATTTCTATGCAAATAGAATAAACTGTTTTCCAATGTACCTTTAGAAATAATTTTGTTATCCTTACTAATAATAAAACCTTTTATTATAAGTAACTGAATATCCAAATTTATTTAGACAAGAGACCGAAATTAAATTCCTCTTGAATTGTTGTACATAATAAACGTTTATAAAATCTAAATGCCTATAAGAATCTAAATTGATTTTAATATCTCCCACTACACTAGTAGACACCAATGCTCCATTGCCTAATTAGAAGTTGAATTCCTTCTTATTCAGTCTAGACCTTTGATCCTTTTCACCACAAAGGAAACACTTCCCTTTGATCTTGGTTACTATATTAGTCTCATTCTAAGAAGGCTCAATTTGCTTTTTCTTCTGTTGTCTCTTGACCTTCTTACGGTTCTTTAACAGTAGCAACTTACCAAGCATATGAATCTCTTGACCCTTGCCTTTCACAAGGATTGTTTCCGCGCTTTAAACATCTTGCATCAGGCCTTGCGAGGTGTATTCCTTATTATTCAAGGTGTAGTTCAACTTGAATTGATCAAGGGAATCCGACAGTGAGTTGACAATCATGTAAATTTTGGTCTCACCATTTATCTCAACACCATTCAGTTTAGCAATGTTGAGATGTGCTATGACTTTCATCATGTGATCTTTCACACCTTGTCCAGGTTTCATCCTAAGATTCATAAAAGCAGCCACTGCCTCTCTCTCTTAGTCATCCTAGACCTCAGCAAACATCTTCTCCAGAGACATCCTTATATCGGCAGCAGTCTCCATTTCTTCATGTTGCTGTTGCAACACGTCGGAGATGATGGCCATAATGTAACGTATATTTAGCCATCTCATCTGAAGACTTCCACTACTGATACTCATCTCTTTGCTCATGAGTAGATTCATTAGTTTGGTAGTTAAAGAATAAACATAATGAACTTATGGTTTTTCAACTTACAAAAACAATCCAATTTTCCTTTTTCCATGTGAAGTAATTATCATCAGTTAAAGTATTATCTTTTATGGTTTTTATTAGGGTTGGGGTAATGATTTCTTTATATTAACAAAAATTATATAAGTAAATAATCATGATATAGCACTTTTGAATATTTATCTTGAATTATAAATAAAATAATTCAATCGTAAAATTCAACGGTGATCCAACACCCATAAATGTCATGCCTATTTTAAAAGTTCGCACCATTTACTAGTTGGACTAGGTTCCACCTAATTGTTAACATAACAACCAACGTTTTCAATTTTAGTCTTGCAATTTTTATTAACAAGAACTCTTGGGAGGATATTAATAAAATTACATTGAGTGTGTTACCAAGTTATTGACCTTCAATATAATATCTAACGAATATCCCTCATTTGGGAGTAGATATCGTTTGGGTTAATTGTCTAGTTTATCCTTGTTTGGAAGCATCTTGTTAAATTCCATTCATGAATACCTATTGGGAGGTTATTACATGAAACATAAAGCTCAACTAAATTTGGAGGCCGTAGGTGTTCCAAAGCACCTTATCCCACTCAATTATTTAAGGCGTGTGATCGAATTCTAAAGAATGATTTACCAAGTTATCTAGAAGCCAATTCAGATACCTAAATCATTCAATGCATGTTCATACCAAAAGAGATATATGAGTGGCACTCCTATTCTATATGACATGTTATCAAACTATGACAAACATTGCAGTATTTTAAAAAAATATAAATAGCTACAATTTTGGTCCATCCTAGAACAACAAGTAAATTACATATGTCTAGGAATACAAAAAACTTCTTTCTTTGTGAACAAGTCTTCACGTGACCTTCGTCGTCCGGACTATCTCGGCTACCTCCCATGGGTGTGCGCACCCTGTTAGGATTATGCTCGATAGCAATAGTGTAATATTGTAATTAAACAATATTTTTCATATAAAAAAAGTGATTTCTAGTTTAACAAATCTTATAGCATTTATAGTTTAACTATTATAATTGTCAAAAGTAAATGATCATAAGGCAAAAGACTATAAGAAAAGAAGAATTGTTCATACATCTAGATATGTATGAGGTAGACACAATTCTTTAGTTAGTCATGAATAACATTCACAACTTAAGATAAAAGGTTGGGCACCATTATCTTGTCAAAGTTGTAGATTCGTTTGCTAGTATTTGAGTGGGATCAAATGTGTTATGATGAGTCTAAAATCATCAAAGTATGGTGTCTTTGGGAAAAAGAATCTAGTGCACTTGGTGCATTGAATAGGATCAAAATGAAAAACTTTATCTAGAACCGTCAATGGATAAAAGTTTTTATTTGAAAACAATCGAAGAGTCTATCTCAATCCTAAGATAAATGATGGACTTATGGTTGTAAGTGTTATCATTTGAGCTATCAATAAGTACGATTATATAGCATAGTCTATCCTCGATAGTTTTGTGGTATTCATTTGTTAATCGATAGAGGACTTCATTTATAGATATGGACATCGTGGCTCCATTTATTGAATGAGAGTATAATACCATCATATGGATGTTTTGAGGTATTGGATTTTAAATCTTAACGTTAAGTTTTCAATAGTGTCTTTTGAAACATGGCTTCTGGACAAGTCAAAATATCCAAGTTCAAAATATGGTCATATGAGTAAATATGGTAACTTGGAGAGCTATAGGCGGTCTATGAGCTCTTGGCGATTATAGGTATTCTTCACGAGGATACACTTTCTCCAATAAGGTTGTCTAGGGTATTGATGAGTAACATCAACTTATTCTATCTTTATTTAAGAGTTCAATTTTAGTATTTTAGTGGAATGAACTAAAATTAAATAGATCAGACCTAAGTGAATCTCTTGTTGATTGTGATTGGGTTGTGTCTATTGGAGCTTAAATTTAGATAGCCCGCCAAGATCCCCAATCCACACAAACTTGCATGGATCACTTGATATATTCTACCGGACAAATTAAGGGGTCCATCTAGAATTGTATTAAGGCATGTGAACTTGTTTCTTTTTGTAAGAACATGTCTAGTTCACATGTGGACTTTTTATTAAGGTTCGATGGATTTAATAAAATAAGAAAAATAATATATGGCCCATATATTTGTGTTGGGCGGCAAGGCTATTTAGAATAGCTTAATTATATTATTTTTATTTTATTATTTAATTAAATGGAAATTAATTTATTTATTGATTAATTAATTTTTAATTAAAAGTCAAAAAAAAATTCTATTAGGAGATGGTCTCCTAAATATTATACCATTGTTGGTAGTATAATTAATATTAATGTCTATATTTGATAAGTAGATAAATTAAAGGAATTATTTATCTAATCAAATTAGGAAGTCTTTAATATGGTTACAAATACACTATTGAGTTGGATTAGAAGTCTTGGTGTAGGAAAGAATTCCTTTTAGAAAAGGATTCTTCACCACTAAGTAAATCCATCTAAGGATATGATTCTTAACCAACAAGTAAATCCTTCCTAGGAGAGGATTTGGTCTCCTATATATATACTTGTAAATTTCGACCAAGTATGAGTTTTTTGGTGTGAGAAGTGGTTTTTTATTTGTTTTTTATTGTTATATAAAAAAAAACTTCGTCCAACTCATTGTGTGAAGAATTCGACCAAGCATAGAGAAAAGAAGGAATGTTTTTGTTTTCGATAGTACACTAGTATCCTTTTCATCAAAAGGGTTTTGTGTACAATATCGAATCAAGGTTCACGCGAGTTTCAATCAAATTGATTGATAATTCAAAAGTGACTAGGCGTTTTTGGTTTTTCTCTTAGAGGATTATTGTGACTAACAAAGAAGAAGATTTTGTTTGTTTCCATCCTCAGGTATACAATTTAAAGAAAGGGAGCTCACACTCCTAGGTGATTCACGTTCGTGATTGGATTAGAAGATCTTACGGATTCAATTCGACGCTAGTTCAATCGTCACAAAAAAAAGGTACGATACTTTTTATATACATCAATTAATCTAGGGTTTATTAAAAGGAATTTTTCTTTATAAACGCAAACCCTAATTTCTAATTTTCTCACGCTTCCATTGAATTTTGAACCCATTTTTTCCCTACATTTGGTATCAGAGCCTGATTTTACCCTTGATAAATTGATGTATGTGTTCTTGAATCTTTTTCTTTTTATTGTTTATATGCATGTTTTAGAAAGAGAAGACACTCTTGGTATTCGCATATATATATATATATATATATATATTTACATTAGATTGTATGGATATATATATGTTTTATATGTGGTTTGTTATTGCTCATTTTTGGTCATAGAATTTCAATGTATTTTGTTTTGGGATAGTATCAAGAAGGGTGGTCTATCGTCGCTATAATTTCCTTCTTGGTAGTTGCTAAGTTTTATTTTTTTATTTTGATGTTGTAATAAAAAAAAAACTGCACTATTGTAATAAAAAAAAATGCAGTGTTTTATTATTTAAATTCTTCTGTAATACATTCAAGTATCAAAGAAAGACTCAAAGGTGTGAAGAATCAGGAGCAACAGGAACAAGTTTGGGACCGTGCGAGCTATAACAACGAACGTGTGTGCGAAGAGCTTGCAGCCACATTTTGTTGTGGCATGGGCTGCGCACGGCAGCCCTTTGGTAGCCATGGGCTGCACATGGCAACCCTTTATGGGTTTGTGGCATGCGCATTCCCATGGGTAAGGGCGAAGGGTGTGCACGCCCATGAGAGGTAGCCGAGGGAGTCCGAACGACAAAGGTCGCGTGAAGACTTGTTCACCAAGAAAGGAGTTCTTGTATTCCAATATTAATGTAATTTACTTGTTTTTCTAGGATGGACCAAAATTGTAGCTATTTATATTTTTGTAAATATTGCAATGTTTGTCATTGTTTAATAACATGTCATATATAATAGGAGTGCCACTCATATATCTCTTTTGGTATGAACATGCATTGAATGGTTTAAGTATCTAAATTAGCATCTAGATAACTTGGTAAATCATTCTTTGGAATTCGATCACACGCCTTAAACAATTGAGTGGGAGAAGGTGTTTTGGAACACCTACGGCCTCCAAGTTTAGTTGAGCTTTATGTTTCGTGAATAATCTCCCAAGAGGTATTCATGAATGGAATTTAGCAAGATACTTCCTTACAAGGATAGACTAGACAATTAGCCCAAACAATATCTACTCCCAAAGGAGGGATATTCGTGAGGGATTAAATTGAAGGTCGATAACTTGGTAACACACTTAATGTAATTTTATTAATATCCTCCCAAGAGTCATTGTTAATAAAATTGCAAGGCTAAAACAGAAAACGTTGGTTGTTATGTTAACAATTATGTGGGACCTAGTCCAACTAGTAAATGATGCGTACTCCCAAAGGAGGTGTGACATTTATAGGTGTTGGATCACCGTTGAATTTTTACGATTGAATTATTTTATTTAATTCAAGATAAATATTCAAAAGTACTATACCATGATTGTTTACTTATATAATTTTTTTTATTAAAAAGAAATCATGACCCTATCCCTAATCAATATCCTCAAAGATAATACTTTAACTGATGTTAATTATGTCACATGGAAAAAGGAATATTGGGTTGTTGTTGCAAGCTGAAAAGTATAAGTTCATTCTGTATATTCCTTAACCGCCAAACTAATGAATCTAAATCAGGAAGCAAAGAGATGAGTATCATTAGTGGAAGTCTTCAGATGAGATGGCTAAATGTACGTTACATTATGGTCATCATCTATGACATTTTACAATAGTAACATGAAGGAATGGACACTGCTGCTGATGTAATGATGTCTCTAGAGAAGATGTTTGCTATGAGGTGTAGGATGACTAAGAGAGAGAGGCAGTGATTGCTTTTAAGAATTTTAGGACGAAATCTGGACAGGGTGTGAAAGATCACATGATAAAAGTCATAGCACATCACAACATTGCTGAAATGAATGATGCTAAGATAGATGGTGAGACCAAAATTGACATGATTTTTAACTCACTATCGGATTCCTTTGATCAATTCAAGTTGGACTACACCTTGAAAAATAAGGAATACACCTTGCAAGGCCTGATGCAAGATATTCAAAGAACCAATATAATCCTTGTGAAAGGCAAGGGTAAAGAGATTCATATGCTTGGTAAGTTGCTACTGTTAAAGACCCGTAAGAAGGTCAAGAGACAACAGAAGAAAAAACAACTTCAGCCTTCTTAGAAGGAGACCAAGAAACTTGTGAATCTTGTTTGGAAGGTAAAATGACCAAAAGGTCATTTACGACCAAAGGAACAAGAGCCATTGAATGTTTAGGTTTGATACACATTGATGTGTATGGACCTATGAGCATTCAAGCTAGATGTGGATATAAGTACTTCATCACTTTCACGGATGATCACTCAAGATTTGGCTATATGTATCTCATGAGACATAAGTCGGATGTTTTTGACATGTTCAAAACATTTAAAGCTGAAGTTGAAAATCATCTTGTGAAACGCATAAAAATCTTGAGGTCTGATCGTGGTGGAGAATATCTATCTGGTGAGTTTCAGCAATATCTAATTGATAATGGGATAATTTCTCAATTTTCTGCACCAGGCACACCTCAACAAAATGGGGTGGCAGAAAGCAGAAATAGAACTCTTTTGGACATGGTTAGGTCTATGTTGAGTTATTCAAAGCTCCCTAATTCTTTTTGGGGATATGCTTTACAAACCGCAATGTACATTCTAAACGATGTACCATCTAAGTCGGTTATTAAATCACCACATGAGTGTGGACCGGGCGAAAGCCTAGTTTACAACACTTAAGGATATTTGGATGTCCTACGCACGTGTTAAAAGGAAAGACAGAAAAGATAGAGTCCCGTTTAGAAACATGCATATTTGTAGGGTATCCAAAAGGAACAAAAGGATATTATTTTTATAGTTCTTCAGATCTTAAAGTATTTGTTTCCACAAATGCTAAATTTTTGGAAAAGGACTATATGAATAATTTTGTGCCTAAAAGTAGAATTGTCCTGAATGAGCTTTAAGGAGATACAATTCCACAAAAGGTTTCACAACCAAGCCCAATTGTAAGTTCCGTACCAGCACAAGATCAACAATCTACCATACCTCGTCGTAGTGGGAGGGTTGTTAGACAACCCGAGAGATACATCGGTCTGAGAGAATCTGTAGAGAATCTTTCGGACGACGATGACCCCTATACATATAAGGAAGCAATGGAAGATGTTGATTGTTTCCATTGGAAAAAGGCAATGCAATCCAAAATTGAATCTATGTTCAAAAACAAAGTCTGGTCTCTTGTAGACTTGCCTAAAGGGATAAAACCCATCGGGTGCAAGTGGGTATACAAGAGGAAAAGAGGAATGGATGGAAAGGTGGAAACCTTTAAAGCTATATTGGTAGCTAAAGGTTATACAAAGAAGGAAGGTATCGATTATGAAGAAACCTTCTCTCCTGTGGCCATGCTTAAATCCATTAGTATACTCTTATCCATTGCGGCATCTCTAGACCTAGAGATTTGGAAAATGGATGGTCAAGACAACTTTCCTTAATGGAAGTCTTGATGAAAGCATCTACTTGATGCAACCAGAATGATTCATTGAAAAGGGCCAAGAGGAAAGGGTATGCAAGTTACAAAGATCCGTATATGGATTGAAGCAAGCATCCAGATCCTAGAACATAAGGTTCGATCAAGCCATGAAAAGTTTTGGATTTATTCAAAACCTTGTTGAACCTTGTGTATATAAAAGGGTTTTCTTAGTTCTTTACGTTGATGATATACTACTCATCAGAAACGATGTAGGTGTATTGACATCAATAAAAAAATTTATAGCAAAACAATTTGATATGAAGAACTTAAGAAAAGCAAGTTATATTCTTGGCATCTAAGTAATAAGGGATAGAAAGAATAGAATGATTGCATTATCCCAAGCTTCATACATAGATAAAATCTTGTCTAGGTTTTCCATGCAAGATTCCAAGAAAGGTATGTTACCTTTCAGACATGGAATCTAACTTTCTAAGGAACAAGTTCCTAAGAATGAGCATGAAGAGCAATTCATGAGTAGGGTTCCATATGCATCGGCAGTTGGAAGTCTCATGTATGCAATGCTCTGAACTAAACCAGATATTTCTTTTGCTGTGGGCATAGTTAGCAGGTTTCAATTGATGCCTGATCTTGATCACTGAACAACAGTCAAGCATATTTTCAAGTATCTTAGAAGAACGAGAGATTATATGCTTGTATACTCTGAAGAGGATTTAATTCCCGTTGGGTATACAAATTTTGATTTTCAGTCAGATTCTGACTCCAAGAGATCAACATTTTCAAGTATCTTAGGAGAACGAGAGATTATATGCTTGTATACTCTGGAGAGGATTTAATTCCCGTTGGGTATACAAATTTTGATTTTCAGTCAGATTCTGACTCCAAGAGATCAACATCAGGATTTGTGTTTACTATTGAAGGAGGAGCAGTCATATGGAGGAGTATCAAGCAATCTTTTATTGCCGATTCCACCATGGAAGCCGAGAATGTTACCGCATGCGAGGCTGTTAAAGAGGCTGTCTGGCTCCGTTAATTCCTGATTGAATTGGAAATGGTTTCTGATGCAAATAAGCAGATCACTATCTATTGTGACAATAGTGGAGCAGTGGCTAATTCGAGGCCAATAAGTCATAAGAGAGGGAAAAACATTGAAAGAAAGTATCACCTTCTGAGGGAAATTATGCATAGGGGTGAAGTGGCGATTAACAAGAACGCGTCAGCAGAAAATCTAACGGATCCCTTTACAAAGGCTCTTCCATAAAAGAGTTTTGATAGGCATCAAGAGAACATGAGGATGAAAGATATGACACATTTGCTATAGAGCAAGTGGGAGATCGTTCGGATTATGCTCGATAACAAGAATTTAATATTGTAATTAAACAATCTTTTTCATATGAAAAAAGTGATTTCTAGTTTAACAAAACTTATAGCATTTATACTTTAATTATTAAAATTGTCAAAAGTAAATAATCAAAAGGTCAAAAGACTATGAGAAAAGAAGAATTGTTCATACATCTAGATATGATGACGTAGACACAATTCTTTAGTTAGTCTTGAATAACATTCACAACTTAAGATAAAAGGTTGGTTGCCTTTATCGTGTCAAAGTTGTAGATTCTTTTGCTAGCATTTGAGTGAGATCAAATGTGTTATGATGAGTCTAAAATCATCAAAGTACGGTACCTTTGGGTAAAAGAATCTAGTGCACTGGGTGCACTGAATAGGATCAAAATAAATTTTTTTATCTAGAACCGTCAATGGATAAAAGTTTTCATTTGAAGACAATCGGAGAGTCTATCTCAATCCTGAGATAAATGATGGACTTAAGGTTGCCAGTGTTATCATTTGAGCTTTCAATGAGTACGATTATATAGCATAGTCTGTCCTTGATAGTTTGGTGGTATTCATTTGTTAATCGATAGAGGACTTTATTTATAGATATGGACATCGTGGCTCCATTTATTGAATGAGAGTATAATACCATCATATGGATGTTTTGAGGTATTGGATTTTAAATCTTAACGTTAAGTTTTCAATAGTGTCTATTGAAACATGGTTTCTGGACAAGTCAATATCCAAGTTCAAAATGTGGTCATATGAGTAAATATGGTAACTTGGAGAGCTATAGGCGGTCTATGAGCTCTTGGCGATTACTGGTATTCTTCACGAGGATTCACTTTCTCCAATAAGGTTGTCTAGGGTATGAATGAGTAACATCTACTTATTCTATCATTATTTAAGAGTTCAATTTTAGTTTTTTTAGTGAAATGAACTAAAATTAAATAGACTGGACCTAAGTGAATCATTTGTTGATTGTGATTGGGTTGTGTCTATTGGAGCTTAAATTTCGATAGCCCGCCAAGATCCTCATTCCACACGAACTTCTATGGATCACTTGATATATTCTACCGCACAAATTTAGGGGTCCATTTAGAATTGAATTAAGGCATGTGAACTTGTTTCTTTTTGTAAGAATAGGTTTAGTTCACATGTGGACTTTTTATTAAGGTCCGATGGATTTAAAAAAATAAGAAAAATAATATATTGCCCATATATATGTGTTGGGCGGCAAGGCTATTTAGAATTGCTTAATTATATTTTATTTTTATTTTATTATTTAATTAAATAGAAATTAATTAATTTGTTGATTAGTTAATTATTTAATTAAAAGTCAAAATCTTTTTCTATTAGGAGATAGTCTCCTAAATATTATACTATTGTTGGTAGTATAATTAATATTAAAGATTATATTTGATAAGTAGATAAATAAAAGGAATTATTTTTCTAATCAAATTAGGAAGTCTTTAATACACTATTGAGTTGGATTAAGAGTCTTAGTGTAGGAAAGAATTCCTTTTGGAAAAGGATTCTTAACCACCAAGTAAATCCACCTAATTATAGGATTCTTAACCACCATGTAAATCCTTTTTTGGAGTGAATTTGGTCACCTATATATAAATACTTGTAAATTTCGACCAAGTATGAGTTTTTTGGTGTGAGAAGCTGTTTTTTATTTGTTTTTTTATTGTTATAAAAAAACAAACCTTCGTCCAACTCATTGTGTGAAGAATTCGGCCAATCATAGAGAAAAGAAGAAACGTTTTTATTTTCAATAGTACGCTAGTATCCTTTGCATCAAAAGAGTTTTGAATACAATATCGAATCAAGGTTCACGCGAGTTTCACTCAAATTGATTGATAATTTAAAAGTGACCAGACGTTCTTGGTTTTTCTCTTGAAGGATTATTGTGACCAACAAAGAAGAAGATTTTGTTTGTTTCCATCCTCAGGTATACAATTTAAAGAAAGGGAGCCCACATTTCTAGGTGATTCACGTTCGTGATTGGATTGGAAGATCTTACGGATTCAATTCGACTCTAGTTCAATCGTCACGAAAAAAAAAGGTACGATACTTTATATTTAAATCAATTAATGTAGGGTTAAGGTTCTTGTTATTAAAAGGGAATTTTTTTTATATATGCAAACCCTAATTTTTAATTTTCTCACGTTTCCATTGCGTTTTGAACCCGTTTTTTGCCTAAACACCATTAGCCCTTACCCATGGGCGTGCCGATGCCACAACCCCATAAAGAGCTGCCGTGCGCAGCCCATGCCACAACAAACGTGGCTACGTGTTCTACGCACGCACGTTCATTGCTACAGCTCGCATGACCCCAAACTTGTTCCGGTTGCTCCTAATTCTTCAAACCTTCGAGTCTTCGAAACTTGAGTATATTACAAAAGAATTATAAATAAAAATACTGCAGTTTTTTTTATTACAACAACAAAAATCAAAACTTAGTAACTACCAAGAAGGAAATTATAGTGATGACAGACCATCCTTCTTGTTACAATCCCAGGACAACATACATTGATATTCTAGGACCAAAATTGAGCAATAACAATCCACATACAAAACATATATATATATATATATATATCCATACATTCAAATGTAAACATATATGAGAATACCTAGAATGCCATCTCTTTCTAAAACATGCATATATACAATAAAAAGAAAAAAGATTCACGTACACATATATCAATTAATCAAGAGTACAACCAGGCTCTGATACCAATTGTAAGGAAAAAACCCCGCGCAACGGAAGCGTGAGAAAATTTAATTAAATTATGGTTTGCGTATAAATAAGAATTTTCCTTTTTATGCAACGAGAACCTTAACCCTATATTAATTGACGAATATAAAAGTATCGTACGTTTTTTTTTTCATGAAGATTGAACTAGCATCGAATTAAATCCATAAGATCTTCCAATCCAATCCCGAAAGTGAATCACCTAGGAGTGTGGGCTCCCTTTCTTTATATTGTATACCTAAGGATGGAAACAAATAAAATCTTCTTCTTTGTTAGCCACAATAATCCTCAAAGAGAAAAACCAAGAACGTCCGGTCACTTTTAAATTATCAATCAATTTGATTGAAACTCACGTGAACCTTGAGTCGATACTGTACACAACACCCTTTTGATTCAAATGATACTAGTGTACTATCGAAAACAAAAATGTTCCCTCTTTCTCTATGCTTGACCCAATTCTTCACACAATAAGTTGGTCAAAGTTTTTTTTATAACAATAAATAAAACATATAAAAAACAACTTCTCACACCAAAAATTCATACTTGGTCGAATTTAAAAGGAATTATATATAGAAGACTAAATCCTCTCCTAAGAAGGATTTACTTTATAGTTAAAAATCCTTCCTTAGGTAGATTTACCTGGTGATTAAGAATCCTTTTCAAAAAGGAGTTTTATCCTCAACCCAGACTTCTTATCCAACTCAATAGTGTATTTGTAACCATATTAAAGACTTCCTAATTTGATTAGATAAATAATTCCTTTCATCTATCTACTTATCAAATATTGTCTTTAATATTAATTATACTACCAACAATAGTATAATTTTAGTAGACAAACTCCTACTAGGAAAAATATTTTTACTTTTAATTAAATAATTAATTAATCAACAAATTAATTAATTTTCATTTAATTAAATAATTAAGTAAAAATAATAAAATTAAGCTATTCTTAATTAGCCTTGCCGTCCAACACACATAAATGGGCCATATATTATTTTTCTTATTTTATTAATTCCATTGGACCGTAATAAAAAGTCCACATGTGAACTAGACCTATTCTTACAAAAAGAAACAAGTTCACATGCCTTAATACAATTCTAGATGGACCCCTAAATTGGTCCGGTAGAGTATATCAAGTGATCCATGCAAGTTCGTGTGGATTGGGGATCTTGGCGGGCTATCTAAATAAAAGCTCCAATAGACACAACCCAATCACAATCAACAAATGATTCATTTAGGTTCAATCTATTTAATTTTAGTTCATTCCAATAAAAAACTAAAATTGAACTCTTAAATAAAGATATAATAAGTTGATGTTACTCATTCATACCTAGACAATCTTATTGGAGAAAGTGTATCCTAGTGAAGAATACTAGTAATCGCCAAGAGCTCATAGACCGTCTATAGCTCTCCAAGTTACCGTATTTACTCATATGACCATATTTTGAACTTGGATATTTTGAACTTGGATATTTTGACTTGTCCAGAAGCCATGTTTCAATAGACACTATTGAAAACGTTACGTTAAGATTTAATATCCAATACCTCAAAACATCCATATGATGATATTCTACTCTCATTTAATAAATGGAGCCAAGATGTCTATATCTATAAATAAAGTCCTTTATCGATTAACAAATGAATACCAACAAACTATCGATGATAGACTATGCTATATAATCGTACTAATTGATAGCCTTAAATGATAACACTTGCAACCATGAGTCTATCATTTATCTCAGGATTGAGATAGACTCTCCGATTGTCTTCAAATGAAAAACTTTTATCTATTGACAGTTCTAGATGAAGTATTTCATTATAATCCTATTCAATGCACCCAGTGCACTAGATTCTTTTTCCCAAAGACACCACACTTTGATGATTTTAGACTCATCATAACACATTTCATCCCACTCAGTTCCTAGCAAAAGAATCTATAACTTTGATAAGATAAAGGCGCCCATTATTTTATCTTAAGTTGTTAATATTATTCAAGACTAACTAAAGAATTGTGTCTACCTCATACATATCTAGATGTATGAACAAATCTTCTTTTCTCATAGTCTTTTGCCGTTATGATTATTTACTTTTGACAATTATAATAATTAAACTATAAATGCTATAAGATTTGTTAAACTAGAAATCACTTTATTAATATGAAAAGATTGTCAAATACAATATTATACTCTTACTATCGAGCATAATCGTAACAGGCTATGCCCTAAATAGTAAGGCTTATAGTTTTTTTAATTTGAAGACACAAAGTGTCATGGAATTGTCTAATGTGGTCATAGATGATTGTAGGCCTAAGGTTAGTAACCATGATGAGGAGATTAGTGTGTTTGATGATTCTCCCATGGAAAAGATTGGTGAGACATCAAGTGATGGAGAGTGAATTCTTGAAAAAGAGGTCTCTCAATCTCTTAATAGAGATCCTACTTTGGACCCTAAAGAGCCCGCTCCTTGGATTAAATATCTCCACAACAAGAGTGACATTCTTAGAGATGTGAATGAGGGTGTTAGGACTAGGCATCAATTAGCCAATCAAATTAGCTATACTTGCTACACCTCTCAAATTGAACCGAAAAAGGTTGATGAAGCCTAAAGTGATGAGTTTTGGGCCTTTGCCATGCTTGAAGAGCTAAACCAATTTGAAGGAAATGAGGTTTGGACTCTAGTTCCTAGGCCTAAGAACACTAATATGGTAGGCACCAAGTGGGTCTATAGGAACAAATATGATGAGGATTGCAATATTGTGCGGAAAAAGGCTAGACTTGTAGCAAAACGGTACTCTCAAATTGAGGGTATCGACTTTAAGGAAACTTTTGCTCTCGTTGCCTGATTAGAGTCCATTAGGCTTCTCTTATCCATATCTTGTATGCACAAGTTTAAATTGCATCAAATAGATGTTAAGAGTGCTATCCTCATTAGCTTATTGTAAGAGGAAGTGTTTGTTGAGCAACCCAAGGGGTTTATGGATCAACACCACCCCAATCATGTTTATCGACTCAAAAAGGCACTATATTGGTTAAAACAAGCACCGAGGCTTGGTTTGAGCACCTCATTCTTTATCTTGTTGACAATGGCTACTCTAAAGGAAGTGTTGACAAGACTTTGTTCATCAAGTGTACTAAAGATGAGCTATTCATAGCTCAAAGTTACGTTGATTAAATCATTTTTGGTTCCACCAACAACTTGAAAGTTAAACAATTTGTTGATTTCATGACTCATGAGTTTGACATTAGCATGGTTGGTGAACAAAATTACTTTTTAGGCTTGCAAATCAAGCAAATGCATGATGGGATCTTCATATCGCAAGCTAAATATGCCAAGAGCCTAGTGAAGAAATTTGGCCTTGAGAATGCCAAGCATTGTGACACACCCATGAGTATGACATTGACACTTAGTAAGGATGCTAGTGGGAAAAGTGAGGATAAAAGCCTATATCGGGGCATGATAGGGAGCTTGCTGTACTTGACGGCTAGTAGGCCCGATATAGCCTTTAGTATTGGTGTGTGTACTTGGTACCAAGCCAATCCCAAGGAACCCTTTAAAGAATGTGTACAAGGTTATACTAAACAACCTAGAGGGGGGGGGGGGGTGAATAGGTTGTCTCTCATTTTTAACAAATCTTTCGAGACTAGTGACAAAACCTTGATAAGCATACAAATTAACATTCAACATGATTGTTATGAGAAAATAATATATTCATGTATTCTCAAATCTCCACTCTTAGTCTACAAAACATACAACAAGAATCAATGTATCTTATGAACAAACATATTTAATGTAGATAAAATTCCATAAGTTGTACTTAGAGTATTACAATGTGATACTTTACAACTTGAATGAAATATCAGAAGACACAAAGTTATCTAACATACACAAACAATATTGTATAAGGAAGTCAACTTACATAAAGAGTCATGTCCATAGTATTCGAATAACAAATACAAATACTAGAGAGTTAGGGATAGAGAAAAGTTGACACAAGATATGACGTGGTAAACCTCTGAAGAGGAAACATCCACAGGCTAGCAGCCACCGGCAAACAAAATCCACTAGTAGATAAGACAAGTACAATCTCTCTAGTGACCCCTTCACCTAGAAACTACCCTCCTATCCAACTCATGAAGATGTCACCCTAATGCTCAACAATCCGAGGCTTCACACCTCTTGTCAAGACTTCCTTGCTCACCTTATCCGGATCTTCACGACCCAAGGCAAGACTTCTTTCTCAACTAAGTCTCACGACTCTAGTCAAGACTTCCTTGCTCAATTATCCGAGTTCTCCCAACTCTAGGCAAGACTTCTTGTTGAATTTTCGGATCCTCCCTACCCTAGCCAAGACTTCCTTGCTCGACAATCTAAGGCTTCATACCTCTTGCCAAGACTTTTTGCTCAACACCATAGGTCTCACACCTATTGTCAAGACTTCCTTCTCACAAGGCATCCAAGAGATCATGAATGCAAAACAAAAACAAGCACGCAACATAGAATAAGATGATCAACAAATTCTATGGAATCTAGAATTAATCAATGAGCACACAAAGTATATTTTTCTAGTTTATAATCCAAAAATGACACCACACAAGATGATGCATGAGCATATGAAATGCATGGATTAGGTACACTCCATGAAGATCTAGACATAGACAATAAAGTTCACAAAAAAAAATTGTCTAGATCTTATGCATGAATAAAAATCTAGAGCATGCCAAATTTCCAAACACATACTTTAAACCTAGATTTTATTCATGTTACTAAAGCTTGAAATAAACATTTTCATGAATTACATATTCAAGACTTTAGTACTAACACAAAAATACTAGAAACACAAGATATGATCAATCAAATCTCTAGCAATCAATTTGAGCATATATTCACAAAATAGTCAATTAAACTCTAATAAACTCTAAATATAAAATCAAATGAGCTAATCCTATACCTATTCAACAAATGATTTCTAGCACATGATAAGACTATTAATCATGAAAATAAAGTCAATCAAAGCACAAATAGTCCTAGATAAGATGCTAGCACAATACAACTCACAATCATGTGAAAACATAGGTTTGATTGAAACCTAACTCACAATCAAGTTTCTAATAAAGCACAACTAGCATTTAATTGAAGATCTGTCACTCATTAACATATGTTCAAGTCAAATACACACAAGTAGGAAGAAGACCCAAGGTATTTGAACATTAGAATCAAGGAAATCAAAAGATAAACAACTACCTTGACAATTTCGAGTGCAGTCACGAAAATGGTGCGATCCACCAGAAACCTTGAACAAATGACTTCAAGGTTGCTTGGAGATGATAGAAGACTTCAATACGAAACTTCTCCAACTTGAATCACTCAAATCGGATGAGAAATGAGAGAGATATGGTGATTCAAAGTTGAGAGAAAAAACCTGGAAATTTTCTGCACTACATTTTCTTCTTCCTTGGAATGAAATGAGAGAGAGGAGAGATATATAAAGGAGAGGGAAGAGATATATGTGAAAATACCAAAGCTGCCCCTTCAAGATGCTTCCCTGAGATGGCGCATGGGCATCTCGGGGCAGCAATGAGTTGCAGCCGAGGTGGCCATGCCCCATCTCGGGCTTGCACCTCTTGTTGGCCTTCGGCCATGGTGCAACTCCCATGCGCTTCCCTCGTGTTCTTCTACCGTTCTCCGGCCTTCGAACTCGGAATTTGAATCTGTTTGTGAATTACAAACCATAAATCTCTCACGGATATGGACATATAAGATAATCAACCCAGAAAATAATAATTTGACTCGATATACGAAGACGAAGACAATGTACGCAACATGAGTTGAAAGTATAGCATCTTTTGACTTAGAACTTGAAATCAATAGTATGAGTAACCGAAATGACAAGAACTCAATCAATAATGATTTAAGACTAAAATCAAGTTCAATATCCATGTTATACAAACATATACACACACAAACACAACTCACACTAGAATGCAAACTACATAGAGATAGTTTCCAATCATGCATATTCCAAAACATGCTATTTCCATATCAATGCATGATCATTCATATTCAAGTGTGTGAATGTGTTATACATGGTGCACAATGATGTAGGGACACATATGTATGATATGTGTGTGTGTGCCTATAATGGTGCACAACGATGCAGGGACACAAATGTATGATATGTGTGTGTGTGTGCCTAAGCCTTGAAAGAGAAAAGAAAGGTCTTAATATACCTTTGTAGAATCATGAAGCACTTTTCCATTTGAAGACTTGAACTTGCTTGAATAGTTGTCATTTCCTCTTTGAAGCTTGAATCATCATGAATCATAGACAACTAAACAATACAAAAGAAATGTTGTTTTGATATAGAATAATACCAACAAAACTCACAGACCTAACAATCCCATCTCTCCTCCATGAAGAGAATCATTTGATATGTGAATGGGACATCCAACTATGGGATGTGGTACTCTTTTGACACTAATGCTTGCTTAGTTGTATTTAGTGATGCATATTGGGCAGGTAATTGTGATGATAGGAAGAGTACATCAGGTGGTTGCTTCTTCCTAGGGAACAATCTTATGTCATGGTTTTACAATAAGCAAAATTCCATATCCTTATCCACAGTCGAGGCTGAGTATATAGCAGTTGGAAGTGCTTGCACACAACTCCTATAGATGAATCAAATGCTTGTGGATTATGGCTTTGAGGAAGGTACTCTAACCCTTTATTGTGATAACATGAGTGCCATTAATATTTCAAAAAACCTGTCCAACATTCTAGAACCAAGCATATTAACATTAGACATCATTTCATTAGAGAGCTAGTTGAGAGCAAATGCAATGCACTTGAACGTGTGGGCACAAAAGATCAACTAGTGGACTTGTTTACTGAACCATTAGATTCAACTAAGTTTAAATCTCTTAATAGGTCTATTCGGATTTGACATATGCATTGATGTGTTTTGGTGGTTGACCCCATATGGGAAGTTCAAGCAAAGAAAGTGAACTTGCATTTTAATAAGTAAATAATTCTTCAATTTTATACTCATTAATTAATTGTTTGAGTATCTTGGATGCATATATTATTATATGTATTTTTATTCAGTCAGTGTGCCTTTGCCTTATTTGAAATGTCTGTCTAATTTGTGTTCAAAATGTAGTTTTGGACTAGGAAATTTGATTGGGAAGTACATTTGATTGACCCAAAGTTTATCTCCATGTTTATGAAAACTTGATCTTGACATGCTTAAATTGATATCCATGATGAATTTATTGAATGCTTTAAAATGATTGCAAATTTGTGTGAGAGTGACTTTTGAGACTTCAATTAATCAGGATATTGTATCCATTTCAAGGATTTCACAATCCCATAGTCTCTCTCTCTTTACGAACAAGGCTGCTATCATACAGGCATTTTACCCGAAAAAATCTAAAAGGGTGTAATAGTCGCTCATGTCTTGTTTAGCTTGTAAAGCTTGATAGTTGCTCTTATCTTTTGTTAAACTATATCTTGTTTCCCATTGACAAATTGGGGCAAATTGGTTTGACTTCTGTTGTAACCTTATGTGCATTTTTCCTTTGCCAAATACCATGCTTTTGGGAGTTGATGTTGCATGTATTTCAAGGCAATCTTTTCACACATGTTCCAAAAATCAAACTTCCTTGGATTTCTCTCTCTCTTAATTAAATTGCATAAAGTTGTTGTATATGATTAAGCATTTACATTGCAAAAATCTCTCTTTGCTAAAGAGTCCCGGTTGGGGAATACTCATTTACCTATCTCATGGCAAAAAGGGGGAGTAATGTTTGATTTAGAGGGAGTTTGTGTTGCTTTTGCATATAAGGGGAGAATGCCTTTTTAGTGGGAGTTGACTCTTTTTGCGGGAGCATTTGCATGTGCATTATTGATTGCATGTGCATGTGCATTGTTGATTGCATGTTACTTGTTTCTATTTCATACAAATTACACTTGTTTTTTTTTTCTTGATCTCTCACATACACTTGTCTTGGAAAGTGTAGTTCTTTGTTTTGTAGGGATGATAATTCTATAAGAGATAAAAGATTTGAAGATTTAGCTTTAGGTATCTCTTGTAATATAGAATGTGTCTGTTGACCTCTTGTTGTTTATTTTTATTGTGAGGATACTTTGTAAGTGAGTGGTTTTGTCACGAAATAGCCAAAATGGGGGATTGTAAGTTCCTCAGTTTTTGATTGGCTTATTTTGATTGACAAGCCATATTTGGGATAAATTTATAAGGGTAGTTTAGGCCGGCTTTGCTAGTGATCAAGTTCAAGCTTCAAAGGTATATCACTTGCTTAATCACTTTGAAGAGTTTTTAGTGCACACACTCACTCTCATGCGTGTCTTAATTACCATGCACTAGTGCTTATATTCCTTTGTGTGTGCATTATTTGTCTATCTCTTGCTTGCTTGGACTGCTTTGTGTTTGGTGTTTCTTGTGTCTCTTTGATCCCTTTGTTAACAGGGAAGTGGATGGGTGGCTACCCCGTGCAGTAGGCTTGGTGACAATATGTTGCTTCTCGGTGTCAGGTCAATGCGCGAACACGCACGGTTTGGGACTCGTGCATTACACTGGGTGATATTTTTTCATCTCTCAGTCTCTAGCCATGCTCGAACATTTGTATGAGTATGTGCGGTCATGCACTGATATGGTCAATGAGCGGGTATGGACTAGCACACAGACCCGCGCACTATAGCGTTTTTGGCTATGTTTTTAGTGGAATAACACCAGAGTTAATAATCAAGGAATATTTGTTAAAGAGTTTAATTAATGATTCCGATGATTATTGTAGCTCAAAATACTGTGGGTTCATTAAGTCCCCTTGCTAGCTTGATCGATTTAGGTAACAAAGGTCACGGTTAATTAATTGGATTGTCCAATTAATTGTGTTACGAAAGTGACACGTATTTATTCGGGAATTAATTGAATAATAAGATTATTTAATTAACTCATTATTCAATTAATGGATAATGGTGATTAAAAAACTTAAATAAAGAGATTATTTAATTACGTTATTAATCACTAAATGGAGGGTGTATGTTGATATTTATTTTTGAATAAAATAAGTTGATGTGATTATTTTATTTTATTAAATTAAATATTTTATTTTCGAATTTAAATAGTTTGAATTCAAAATTAAAATCAAATAAAAGATATGGGATATATTTTATTTGAAAGTTTTTAAAAAATCAAATTAGATTTAATCAAGTTTTTTTTATCTAAAAGTTAAATATATATATATATATATATATATATATATATATATATGATATATTGTGAGAATAAAAAAAATGAAGTGAAAAAGTGTGTTGACGAAAATAGAAAAAGATAAGTGCATTTTGATACAACTGTGCATGAAAAATCACTGCATTTGGTTTTAACACAAAAAGACAAGCGTGTGTGCGTGAGTTATTGTGTGCAAGTGTATGCATGAAATAACACCCAAAAATAGGATAAAAGATTTTTGTGTACAAGTGTTGTGCACTGATATCAAAGAAAGAGTTTCTTGTTCTTTTATCTTCAACATCCTCAATTCAAGCTTCTGAGACCGTGACGCTCCCACACACAGTTACCAGTCCTGGGATATAGTGAGGAAGATCAGTGGTATAGACCAGGAGCATATCGAAAAGTGAAGGAGCCTCCAAACATTGGTATGGTTCTATTTTAATCTTCCTTTTTATTACTGATTACAATTTCATGTATATACATATATATTTTATTAGTGTAATAATTTTTATATGTATTTGTTCCGAAAATAATTACGATCCCAAGTTCACTGGTCCTAGATACAGATTACAATATGTATAAAATTTTTAAAACCCATTTCCGCTGCGCGACCGGTGAACGGGGTTCCAACAATTGGTATCAGAGCCAATTTTATTTTCGAAACAGAAAGTTGTTTTCGATGCTCCTGTATGTATGATTGTGTTGGCGCAATTTAAATTGACTGTACGATATTTTTTGTATGTATATTAAATTTTTTAATTTACAAAAACATGATTGATCGTTAATTATATGGTACTGTGGATTTAAGGTTTATGAGTTGTATTTTTTTTATATTTTTTTATATTTTTTTACTGTTATTGTATTGTAAAAAAAAATGTAACCTATATTGAAGACCTGGAAAAATCGCGAAGAAGGATTCATGAGATGAATCGGAGTGACCTGAAGAGACTGGAAGAGTCAGAAATTACAAGAAGACCAAGGAATGCCTTGGGGGTATTTTTGTAATTTTAGATTTCAATATTTTTAGGGTTAAATAATCCATAGTACTCGGTCAATTCATGTATGCTTTATATTATGTGATGATAAAAGCATTGTCATACATACGTATGTCATTTAGATTAGATGTGCCTACACAAATATATTTTATGTCATACATGCATTATAGCCTGATATTTTATGTATTTTTTTTTAATGTTATTAAAATGGGTAAATACATAAATTGGCTATGAAAATGAGATAAGTTTTTTAATGGTTAAAAAACTTGGTAATTCTCATTAATATTAATCCAGTTATTAAAGAATTTAATAAGTTAGATTAATAGAGTCATTTATCGTAATTATGATTAATTTGATTAATTGCCTAATTATAAATGAACCGAATATTGTGTTAGAGTTTTTATAGTTAAAACTTGGTAAACACTATCATAATAATCTGACCTTAGTAAAAAGTTTACAAAGGCTTAGATTATTCACTAATAGATTAGATTTTTAATTGTTAAAAATCATTAATAATTTATTAGTTAATTAGAATTTGGTTCTAATTAGTTAATGCACTAGATAACTTGATTAAAGTTAGCCGTTTGATCCTGTAAAGTCTAGGTGCATTAAAAGATAATAGAAAACCGTAGTTTTAAATAATGATTGGGAGAGGGATATATGACATATATATCCCGCGGTCTCCATCATTAGTTCAACACCGTGAGATCCGAGTGGGGCCTCGTGACGGCTTTGCTTTCGTCTTCCCTAAGGAGGGTTTCCACAAAGGACAATACCAAGGTTGACTTCCTAATGGATAGGATTTCTTAGGGTATTACGGGATTGACCGACCCTAAGACGGCAATTTTCGAGTTAAGCTCGTGAGATCTGAAATGGTGGGTTACACTCACGAAGGTTTTGATTAAGTTTGTTAATTAAAAACCCGACTGAATAAACCATGGTTGAATGATATGGAATAAGAGTTATTCTAGAATATCATTTGATTGAGAATTTCTCGGTCCAACATGCAAAGATTTGACCGACCCTAAGGTGACACTTTTTTTAGGTATGTTGGATAGTCATGGTATAGTAACTAAGAAGGGTTGTTCTAGTTCGTTAAACATGTTCATGCATCATGTTTAAATTTATACCAAAGCACTCACACTTGTTTTTAAATAAATGACTGAATGAATGTTTTATTTATTTCAGCAATGTCTTATGTATTACTTCAAATTCACGCAAACGACAAATTAACTGGTGATAACTACACTAAGTGGAAACTTAATATTAATGCAATTTTTGTCACCAAAGACCTCAAGTTTGTGCTTATGGAGGAATGTCCTCCACAGTCTACTGCCAATGCCACAGGAACTGTCCGTGAGGCATACCAACGATGAGTCTTATCTGATGAGAATGCCCAAACATATCTGTTGGCTTCAATGATAGACGTGCTTGTCACAAAGCATGAAGCAATGACTTCAGCATTCGAAATCATGGAGTCACTGCAAGCTATGTTCAGGCAGCCCTTCGAGCAAAAGTCACACGAACTTGTTCGTTCCGCTATGCTCGCTAGTATGAAGGAAGGTACATCAGTCGGGAACATGTCCTGAGCATGATGTCATACTTCAACACGGCAGAAGTCAATGGCAGGGCCAATGATGAACCCAGTCAAGTGAGCATCATACCGACGACTCTTCCGAAGAGTTTTGATCAGTTTAAAAGCAACTATGGGATTAACAAGTTAAAGTTCAGTCTTACACAGTTGCTCAATGAGCTTGCTACCTTTGAGTCCATGATTAAGGACAACAAGGGTAAGACCGGTGAGGCAAATGTTGTTGAACCATCTTTCTCTAATAATTAGAAGAGGAAGAGGTTCGATGGGACGGCAAAGGATAAGCCCAAACCTAAGAAAGCCTAAAGAAAAAAGAAGGGCACCTCCGCCGACCATAAGAAAGGGAAAATGTTTCCATTGTAATATGGTCGGGCATTGGAAGAGGAACTATCCTCAGTACCTAGAGGAGGTAGTCAAGAAGAAAAAGACAAAAGGTAAATTTGATTTATTTGTTCTTGAATCTTGTTTAGTGGAAGATGATTCTTCACCCTAGATAGTTGATTCGGGGGCCACTAACAATGTTTGTTCTTCTTTGTAGTGGACTGATTATTGGACACTGTTAGAGGAGGGAGCCTTCTCAATGTGTGTGGGGTCGAGGGATGTCGTATCAGCCAAAATAGTGGGAGCAATAAGATTGCAATTTTGTAATAATACTAGTTTTTAATTATTAAACTATGTTTTTTATATTTCTAGATTTATACGAAATTTGATTTCCGTTTCTAAGTTGATAGAACAAAAATATTTTGTTTATTTTAATAATAAGTCTATTATTATTGGAAAGAATGGTCTAAATATTTGTTCAGGAATTAATGAAAACAACTTGTATGTGTTAAGACCGTTAATACATACTACACTGCTCAACATCAAAATGTTTAAGGTTGAGAAACCAAAAACTAAACGACATAAGATTTCTCCAGATAATGACACGTATCTCTGGCATCTAGGGTTTGGTCATATCAACCTTGACCAAATACACAGACTAGTAAAAAACGGACATTTAAGTGAGTTAAAGGTTGGCACCTTACCTGTCTGCGAATCTTGTCTAGAAGGTAAGATGACTAAGAGACCTTTTAATGGAAATGTGCTTAGAGCTAAAGAACCGCTAGAGCTTATACATACAGGCGTCTTCAGACCGATGAATGTTAAAGCTAGGGGTGGTTATGAGTATTATGTCACCTTTATAGATTACTACTCAAGATACAGATACGTCTACCTGATGCAACGAAAGTTGGAAACTTTTGAAAATTTCAAAGAATTTCGAGCTGAAGTTGAGAATCAATTAGGTAGGAATATCAAGTCACTACGATCGGATTATGGAGGTGAGTACCTTGACCAAGAGTTTGAAGACTTCATGGTCGAGCATGGATAGTTTCCAAACTCACATCTCCCGGTACACCTCAGCAAAATGGTGTAGCAGAGTGGAGAAATAGAACCCTAATGGAAATGGTGAGATCTATGACTAGTTTCTCATCATTTTCAAATTCTTTATGGGGTTATGTGTTACAAACAGTGGCATACATTTTGAATGTAGTGCCATCCAAATCTGTTCCTAAGACCCCCCTAGAGTTGTGGAGTGGTCGTAAAGCTAGTTTGCGACATTTCCACATATGGGGGTGTCCAGCACACATGCTGAAGAACAGAACTTGAAAGCTAGACCCCAAGTATGTTGTCTACCTATTTGCAGGATACTCCAAGAAGACCAGAGGTGGACACTTCTATAGTCCTAAAGATAACAAAGTATTTGTATCGACAAATGCAATGTTTCTTGAAGAAAATTACATTAGTGACCATAAACCTCGTTTCAAGATTGTATTAAATGTGTTGGAGCCTGGTGAAACTAGTGCTTCATTAAAAAGAGTTATTGATCCACAAACATCTAAGAGTCAGATGGTTCCTGATCAGGATACACTTCCACCTAGACGTAGTGAGAGGGTTGTGAGACAACCCGAACGCTATTTAGGTATAGGTGAGGGACAAGGTGTTGTCTATGCTGATAGTGTGGATGATCCATTGACATTTAAGAATGCAATGGAAGATCCTGATACAGAGGAATGGCTTAAAGCCATGAATCTCGAGATGGAGTCCATGTACTCCTACTCAGTCCAGGATCTTGTAGACTTATCTGATGGGGTAAAACCTATAGGGTGTAAGTGGATCTATAAGAAAAAGAGAGGATTAGACGGGAAGGTAGAGATCGTCAAGGCAAGGCTAGTGGCCAAGGGTTATACCCAGAAAGAGGGGGTTGATTATAAAGAGCCCTTCTCGTTTGTAGCCATGTTTAAGTCTATTAGGATTCTGTTATCCATTGCTGCTTATTTCGATTATGAAGTTTGGCAGATGGATGTCAAGACTGCATTCTTGAATGGCAATCTTGATGAGAGTATTTATATGATTAAACTAGAGGGATTCGTGTCTCCAGATTAAGAGCAAAAGGTTTGCAAGCTGCTTAGGTCCATCTATGGACTTAAGCAAGCATCTAAATCTTCGAACATAAGATTTGATGATGTGATCAAAACCTATGGCTTCGAGCAGAACGTTGACGAGCCTTGTGTCTACAAGCGCATCGTTGACAAGAAAGTAGTTTTATTGATCCTATACGTAGATAATATCCTACTCATTTGGAATGAAGTGGGAGTATTGTCTGATGTAAGGGCCTGGCTAGCTAGCCAATTCTAAATGGAAAATTTATGAGAGGCAAGTTATTTCTAGGGATCCAACTTATAAGGGATGGTAAGAACAAACTCATAGCATTGTCTCAGGCATCATATATCCATAAGATTCTTGTATGATTTTCGATGTAAAACTCCAAGAAAGGTAATATACCTTCCAAGCATGGAGTTCACTTGTCTAAGGAACAGTGTCCTAAGACACCTCAAGAAGTTTAGGATATGAGACTTGTACCCTATGCATCGGTAGTAGGTAGTCTTATGTATTCTAGTTTATACATAAGACCTGACATCTGCTATGCAATAAAAGTAGTTAACAGATACCAGTCCAACCCAGGATTGGATCATTGGGTTGCTGTCAAGACTATTCTCAAGTATCTTCGAAGAACGATAAATTATATGCTAGTGTATTCCAGACAGAATTTGATCCAATTAGGATACACGGATTTTGATTTTCAGTCAGATAAGGATTCTAGGAAATCCACTTCTGGATGAGTATTCACCCTGGTGGTGGAGCCATTGTGTGGAGAAGTATCAAGCAATCTTGCATTGTTGACCTTACTATGGAAGCCGCATATGTAGCGTTTATGAAGCTGTTAAAGAGGCTGTTTGGCACTGTATGTTCTTGAGTGATCTGGAAGTTGTTCCAGATCTAGATAAGCTCATCACACTTTATTGTGAAAACAATGGTACTGTTGCTAATTCTAAAGAACCAAGAAGCCACAAAAGAATGAAACATATAGAGAGAAATTATCATCTGATTAGAGAGATAGTGCAAAGAGGAGATGTGATCGTCACTAATATAGTCTCACAAGACAATCATGTTGATCCATTTACGAAGACCTTACTGGCTAAAGTGTTTTTGGGTCACCTAGATGGTCTAGGGTTACTAGACAAGCCTCACATGCTTTAGTGTAAGTGGGAGATTGTTGGGGTTTATGCCCTAAAGATGTAATTTGTAAATGGATTTATGAAGTGAATAAAAAGAAATGTTCAATTCATTCTAGTTACATTATTTATTTTATAAACTTGTGTACATATTAACATCCTGGATTGCCAGATGTTATCTCGAACTGTGTATATGAGTGTCATATACAGATGGATACAGTAAGAGACATGCAATCTAACGAGTCCATAGATAGCAAATAAAGATGGGTACTTTATTTGTGGTTAATCTATAGTTGTTGTCCATTCTGTAATATACAGTAATTCTATCCTGAATCGTTCATATGCGATATGGGAATGGAGGCACCTTGTATGATGTGATCATATAGGACTGGGTCATGATCTACATGAATCTCACATCAAGATCTGTTTACAGATGAGATTCATATATATCAACTAATGATGACTATATGTGGGTGATCTTAATCCTGAGTGTCTTATCGACTCCTTCAGGTTAGATCATTTTCTTTAATATACCATGGGTGAGGTCAGATGTATTTCCTGCTCAATATACTCTGCATGTTAGGATTGCAGTTTGGCTCATGGATGGGAAGGTTTGTACACAATAGTTGAATCCACTCCTTCTTGTGAGAAGTAGATGGTAGTTCCCTTAAGGGTTGATTCGGGGCTTGGACAATATGAGCGTTCTCCTAATTCCGTGAGGAAATATGATTTATTTTCCATTAGAGAATCAATGATACTTAAAGGATATATGTAATTAGAGGGGTATAACGGACATTATGACCCAGCTCTAATTATGAACAAATGTGGAGGATCACACCATGTGTAATAGCTTTATCGATGTACACCGAGTTGTATCGGTCTGTGTAAAAACGTCTGCAGTTTAGAGAGTGCAGCTTCGGATTTTTAGTGGAATAACACCGGAGTTAATAATCAAGGAATTTTAATTAAAGAGTTTAATTAATGATTCCAAGGATTATTAGGGCTCAAAATACTGTGGGTCCATTAGGTCCCTTTGCTAGCCCGATCGATTTAGGTAACAAGGGTCACAGTTAATTAATTGGATTATCCAATTAATTGTGTTACGAAAAGTGACACGTATTTATTCGGGAATTAATTGATTAATAAGATTATTTAATTAATGGATAATGATGATTAAATAACTTTAAATACTGAGATTATTTAATTATGTTATTAATCACTAAATTGAAGGGGTGTATTGATATTTATTTTTGAATAAAATAAGATAATGTGATTATTTTATTATATTATATTAAATATTTTATTTTTAAATTTAAATAGTTTGAATTCAAAATTAAAATCAAATAAAAGATATGGGATATTTTTATTTGAATGTTTTTAAAAATCAAATTAGATTTGATCAAGTTTTTTTCTTAAAGTTATATATATATATGTTATATGTAATGAGAATGTGATCAGGTTTTTAAGTTTTTTTTTTAAAACGAATAACAAAGATAAAATATATATATATATGATATATTGTGAGAAAAAAAAAAGTGTGAAGTGAAAAAGTGTGTTGACAAAAATAGAAAAAGATTAGTGCAGTGTAGGCATTTTGATGCAACTGTACGTGAAAAATCAATGCATTTGGTTTTAACACAAAAGGACAAGTGTGTGTGCATGAGTTATTGTGTGCAAGTGTATGCATGAAATAACACCAAAAAATAGGAGAAAATTTTTTTGTGTACAAGTGTTGTGCACTGAAATCAAAGAAAGAGTTTCTTGTTCTTTTCTCTTCAATATCCTCAATTCAAGTTCCTGAGACCGTGACGTGCCCACAGGCAGTTACCAGTCCCAGGATATAGTTAGGAAGATCAGTGGTATAGACTAGGAGCATATCGAAAAGTGAAGGAGCCTCCAAACGTTGGTATGCTTCTATTTTAATCTTCCTTTTTATTATTGATTACAATTTTCTGTATTTACATATATATTTTGTTAGTGTAATAATTTTTATATGTATTTGTTCCGAAAATAATTACGATCCCAAGTTCATTAGTCCTAGATACAGATTATGATCTGTATAAAATTTTTAAAACCCATATTCGTTCCGTGACCGGTGAACGTGGTTCAAACAACTTGTGGTATTGATTGTTGGTTGAGAGTATTGATTAGTGATAACTAGAATTTAGGACGGTTTTACTCTTCTAAGTAATTCTTCTTGCCTTTGCATTTAGAACATTTATATCCAGGACTTGTTTTTCTTGTCATTTTTAATCCTAGATAATCATGAATGTTTTGACCTAGCAATTTTGCATATAGAATATTCTTGCATATTCAATTAGGTTGCCATTATCTCTTCATTGTTGATTAAGCTTGTGGCTAACTGGTTATAGCACAAGGTTGTTGATCCAAAATCACTATAAAAGGCCTGTCGGGTAGAGTGAAAGGGTTAGTAACCGTATTGGGTGTGACGAGAGGTCAACCTAGGTTGTAAACTTTCATTCAATAGTGGATTTTGAGGATCTTGTGTGGCGCACTGAACAACCCGTGGTTTTTCACATTTGGAGGGTTTCCACGTATATATTGCATGTTGTTATTGCATTCAATAAATTCATCATGCTTATCAATTTAAGCATGTCAAGATCAAGTTTTCATAAACATGGAGATAAAATTTGGGTCAATTAAATGTACTTCACAATCAAATTTCCTAGTCCAAAAATACATGTTTGAACACAAATGAGACATGCATTTCAAATAAGGCAAAGGCACACTTATTGAATAAAATTCATATAATAGTATATGCATCCAAGATACTCAAGCGATTAATTAAAGAGCATAAAATTGAACAATTATTTGCTTATTGAAATGCAAGTTCGCTCTTTTTGCTTGAGTTCCCATTTGGGGTCAACCACCAAAACTCATCAATACATATGACAAATCCCAATAGACCTACTAAGAGATTTAAACTCAGTTGAATCTAATGGTTTAGTAAACAAGTCCGCTAGTCGATCATTTGTGCCCATCTGTTCAAGTGCAATACATTTGCTCTCAACTAGCTCTCTAATGAAATGATGTCTAATATCAATATGCTTGGTTCTAGACTGTTGGACATGATTTTTTGAAATATTAATAACACTCATATTTTCACAATAAGGGGTTAGAGTACCTTGCTCAAAGCCATAATCCACAAGCATGTGCTTCATCCATAGGAGTTGTGTGCAGCACTCCCAGCTGCTATATACTCGGTCTTAGCTATGGATAAGGATATGGAATTTTACTTCTTGCAAAACTATAACATAAGATTGTTCCCTAGAAAGAAGCAACCGCCTAATGTACTCTTCGTATCATCACAATTACCTACCCAATCTGCATCACTAATGCCAACAAAGCTAGCATTAGTGTCAAAAGAGTCACATATCCCATAGTTTGATGTCCCATTCACATATCAATTGATTCTCTTCATGTAGGAGAGATGGGATTCTTTGGAATTGGCTTGGTACCAAGCACACACACCAACACTAAAGGCTATATCGGGCCTACTGGCCGTCAAGTATAGCAAGCTCCTTATCATACCCTGATATAGGCTTTGATCCACACTTTTCCCACTAGCATCCTTGCTAAGTTTCAATGTGGTACTCATGGGCGTGTCACAATGCTTGGCATTCTCAAGGCCAAATTTCTCCACATTATTTCTTAGCATATTTTACTTGTGATATGAAGATCCCATCATGCATTTGCTTGATTTGTAAGCCTATAAAGTAATTTAGTTCACCAACCATGCTCATTTCAAACTCATGAGTCATGACATCAACAAATTGTTTAAATTTCAAGTTGTTGGTGGAACCAAAAACGATGTCATCAATGTAACTGTGAGCTATGAATAGCTCATCTTTAGTACACTTGATGAACAACGTCTTATCAACACTTCCTCTAGAGTAGCCATTGTCAACAAGATAAAGAGTGAGGCGCTCATACCAAGCTCTCGGTGCTTGTTTTACTCCATATAGTGCCTTTTTGAGGTGATAAACATGATTGGGGTGGTATGGATCCACAAATCCCTTGGGTTGCTCAACAAACACTTCTTCTTACAATAAACTATTGAGGAAGGCACTCTTAACATCCATTTGATTAAATTTAAACTTGTGCACACATGATATGAATAAGAGAAGCCTAATCGACTCTAATCGGTCAAGGGACCAAAAGTCTTTTCAAAGTCAATACCCTCAATTTGTGAGTACCCTTTTGCTACAAGTCTAGCCTTGTTTCGTACAATGTTGCCATCCTCATCGGATTTGGTCCTATAGACCCACTTGGTGCCTACCACATTAGTGTTCTTAGGCCTAGGAACTAGAGTCCAAACCTCATTTCCTTCAAATTGGTTTAGCACTTCTTACATAGCAAGAACCCAAAACTCATCACTAAATGCTTCATCTACCTTTTTGGGTTCAATTTGAGAGGTATAACAAGTATAGCTAATTTGATTGGGTAATTTGAAAGGTGTAGCAAGTATAACAAGTCACTCTTATTATGGAGATGTCTAACCCAAGGAACGGGTTCCTTACGGTCCAATGTAGGATCTCTATCAAGAGATTGAGAGACCTCTTTTTCAAGAATTGACTTTTCATTACTTGTAGTCTCACCAATCTTTTCCAATGGAGAATCATCAAACACACTAATCTCCTTGTATCATGGTTACTAACCTTAGGCCTACAATCATCTATGACCACATTAGATGATTCCATGACACTTCGTGTCTTCAAATTAAAAACTCTATAGGCCTTACTATTTAGGACATAGCCAATGAAAATCCCCTTATCACTCTTAGCATCAAACTTGCCAAGTTGATCACGGTTTTAGAATGTAGCACTTGCTTCCAAATGAATGGAATTAGCTAACATTTGGCTTCTTACCCATCCATAATTCATAAGAGGTTTGCCTAGTATCGGGTCTTAAAAACTCTCTATTTCCTATATAACAAGCTGTATTCACGGAGTCGACCCAAAGATTCCTAGGAACATTGTTGCTAAGCAACATCACACGAGCCATCTATTGGAGGGCCCTATTCTACCTCTCTACAAACCCATTTTGTTGAGGAGTTCGAGGAGCTGAGAACTCATGGGAGATGCCAAGACTATCATAAAAAAATTCGGAGCAAACATTTTCAGATTCTCTCCCATAACTCTCCTAATGAATTTTATGTGAGAATCCTTCTCGGTTTTAATTTTAGTGCAAAGCATTTTCAAAATTTTCAAATGTTTCAGATTTTTCTATAAGAAAGCAAGTCCATGTAAATCTAGAAAAATCATCAACACACAAAAAGATATACCTCTTGCCACCGAGACTCTCGGTTTGCATGGGACCCGTAAGGTCCGTATGAAGAAGCTCTAGTGGCTCCTTAGTGGCGAGATACTTACCCTTCTTTTGCACACATTAGTTTGATTTCTTCGTTGACAAGGTCCACACACTCCCTCCGTCCTATTCCCAAACTTAGGAAAGCATCTCACAACAGTCAACCTCTCAAGAACATTCAAGTCTTTGAAAATCATATGACCTAACCTTTGATGCCACAATTCAAGTTGATCAAAACTAGACAAATTACAAGAGATGCCATTGAAATCAAGACAATAACAATTTTCACCTGATCTCTTGCCCTTCAATAAAACTTGTCCATCTTCTTTTAGAATAGAGCAATAAACTTTGCGAAACATAACCAAAAGCCCTTCATCACTTAAATGTGATATGCTAATAAGATTGGCTTGCAAGCCATCTACATAAAGAGCATTGGACAAGCAGGGCAAACCGGGGAAGGATATCTTTCCTTTTCCTAAAACCTTATTATGTGAACCATCACCAAAGGTGACAAATCCACCATCCTCCATAATAAGAGTCTCAAAGAAACTCTTGTTTCCGGTCATGTGCCTAAAACAACCACTATCAAGATACCAAGTGTTAGAGGCTTTGGCTTTCAAGGCCACTTGGGACACATGGCAAAAATACTCAACTTTTCTAGTCCACCTAGTAGCAACATTGTCATTTCTAGGAGCCTTGGGTTCATTTGCTCTAAAACTCCTAGGTGCATGTATTTTGGCTCTTCTATAGATATTCTTCTCATTCATGATTTTAAAACGACACAACATAATAAATTTAAAACAATTTGTTCTTATATGATCTTCAAGACCACAATAATGGCAAATGGGAGTAAAGTAAGAATTCATACCATATCCTTGTGTAAGCATGGAAGAGTTCCCTCTCCTTTAGTGTTGAGCTGAATCTCTCCTTTAAAACACCCTTTGTGGTTAAGCCAAATTAGTTCCCTTCTTAGTTTTAGGTGAAAAGTCCTTTGTTGACTTTGAGAGCTCCTTAGAAGTTGAGCTCTTTTTAATGAGCTCTAACTTTTTATGGATGAGATTTAGCTTGAGGATTTGTTGGAGCCATCATTTGAGCTTGCTTTGACGATTCTCCAACTTTGATCGATCTCATTGGTTGGTTTGAAGCGTGAACTTCTCTAACCTCTTGACTCTTGACTCTTGACTCTTGACAAAGATGGTCTTCTTTAAGGAAGTGGCATCCTTGCATTCAACATATCTTAGGTCCTTCTTTTCACTAGGACTCTTACCACTTGATAGCAACTTGTCAAGTTTTTATGTTCCAGATGTCATCTTGGCAACCAATTATTTTGCTTCCTTAAGCTCAATCGTCAAGTTCTCTTCACTCTTCTTAGTGATCATAAGCTCCAATTCCAAGCTCTCTTCTAACTCTTTTCCACATTTTACTTTCTCACTCAAGTGAGTTACCTTGGAAGTCAACTCAAGAATCTTCTTTTTCAACTATTGAATTTCCTTCTTCTTTTTCAATCTAGACTTAGAAGAGGTACACATAGACCATTTTCTCATCAATCTCTAACCTAGAGTTAGAAGAGGTAATCTCATCAGTAGAGTCATCTACTTCTTCCTTATCACTCACAACTTCCTTGCCATTATGAGATGTTGGAAAGGCAATGAAGTTTGCAACTCTATCTTCATCATATGAAGATTTTTCTCCCCCTTCTAAGTCTTCACTATCGCTTCAAGTGGCCGTCATCGCCTTCCGTTTCTTATTTTTCTTTAAATTGGCACATTCTGAAGCAATGTGACCAAAGCCACTACATTCATAGTATTGAATTCCTTTCTTGGAGCCGCTCTCTTGAGACCTTTCCATCTTCTTGAAGGGATTTTTCTACTTCACTTCCTTTCCTTTGGACCCAAATCCTTTCCTCTAAAATTTCATGAATTTCTTGAATCTTCTAACCATAAGGGCTATTTGTTCATCTGAGTCCTCCTCATCTTCTTTAACCTTGGAGGTCTTCAAGGCAATACTCTTTTGCTTATTTGGTGGTGTGGGTGTGGTGGTCCGTCTTGACTCATAAACTAGAAGTCTTCCAATGACTTCACTTGGCTTCATATTCTTGTACACACTAATCTCCCCAGGTGCCGTCACCTTTGATTCGAACCTTGACGGAAGTGACCTCATAATATTTTGCTTGATTCTCCTATCCGAATAGGGGGTCACCAAGTTGATGGCTTTTGTTGTCGTTATCCATCAACTTCACTTTAAAGTCATTAAAGCATTTATGCTCCTCCATCCTAATCATCTCAAATTGCATTTGGAGGACTTGCAGATTTGAGTCCTTGACTACTTTGGTTCCCTCATGAGCCGTTTGAAGAATGTCCCAAGCCTCATTTTCAATCTTAATGTTTTGGACTATCTTGTATTGATTATCGTCCATCGCGCAAAGAATGGCATGCATAGCCTTGTTATTCCACTTGGATGCTTCAAACTTTTGAGTACTCTAACTAGACTTATGTTTGAGAGCTTCTACACTATCGATAATCATCTTTGGAAGAGCATAACCATCTTCTATTGCCATCCGAGCCCGGTCATCAATTTGGCAAAGATATGATTCCATCTTGCCCTTCCAAGACGCGTAATTCATCAAATTTAGCTAAGGGGGTCTTATGCTTGAGGCTCCCTCATGACTACCACCGTTTCCATTCATATTCTTTGAGGATAATGAATGTAATGCTCATGCAATGTAACAAAAAAAAAACAAAATGCACTGAGCAAGACACACAATGCACGAATCACCTAAGTATATCTAGGTACCAGCTCTGATACCAATTGAAATTCCCTAAAAAGTGTATGTCTATAGACCTAGAGGGGGGGGGGGGGGGAGGGGTGAGTAGGTTTTAATTCGATTGATTACCAATTTCATGAATTAATCAATATTAGCATAACTACTCCATTCTTCAAAGTGTTCAAATAAATCACAGTAAACATAAAGCAATAACAACAAGCAATATATACGTGGAAACCCTCCAAACGGGAAAAACAACGGGCTGTTCAGTATGCCACACTCGATCCTCAAAATCCACTATTGAATGAAAGTTTACAATCTAGGTTGACCTCCCGTCACGCCTAATACGTTTACTAACCCTTTCACTCTACCCGAGAGGCCTTTTATAGTGATTTTGGATCACCAACCTTGTGCACTAACCACTTAGCCACAAGCTTAATCAACAGTGAAGAGATAATGGCAACCTAAGTGAATATGCAAGAATATTCTATATGAAAAATGTTAGGTCAAAACATTCATGCTTATCTAGGATTAAAAATGACAAGAAAAACAAATCCTAGATATCAATGTTCTAAAGTCAAAGATAAAAATAATTGGCTAGAAGGGTAAAACCGTCCTAAATTCTAGCTATCACTAATCAATATTCTTAACCAACAATCAATACCACAAGCATGTCATAGAAGCTATTAAGCACACAAGCATGCATTTAATTTGCAATAAAATCTAGAACCTAGATATACATGTCAAAGTAATGAAACTATAAAGTCTAGAGCATGTAGAGAATACCTAGTCATGAAAAAACAAGAGACCCATGCTTGAAAGATACTTGATGATTATGTTTTGAAGTTTGATTGAGTAAAAATGTCTTCTTGGAGCTTCTCTTACTAAGAAAACCTTATCTCTCTCTTAAAATAGGTTTGGAAGCCCAAAAAAACGAGTTAGGGAAAAGATGAAATATTTAAATTGGCCCCTAAATGAAACTACGTCGTTGGTTAAACATAGCCAAATATGTTGTAGCGCGCGGGGCTGTGTGCGGGTCCATACCCGCACAGTAACCAGCGCATGACCGCGCATACACGTATAAATGTTTATGCATGGCTAGAGACCGAGAGATGAAAAAATCATCACCCATTGCAATTTGTAGGTCCCAAACCACACAAGTGTCCGCGCATTGACTTGACAACGAGAAGCAACATATTGTCACCCGGCCTACTGCACGGGTAGCTACCCACGCACAACCCGTGCAGTTCCCTATCAACAAAGGGATCAAAGAGACACAAGCAAGACCAAACACAAAGTAGTCCAAGCAAGCGAGAGATAGACAAATAAAGCACACACAAAGAAAAATAAGCACTAATGCAAGGTAATTAAGACATGCATGAGAGTGAGTGTGTGCACTAAAAACTCTTCAAAGTGATTAATCAAGTGATATACCTTTGAAGCTTGAACTTGATCACGAGAAAAGCCGGCCTAAACTACCCTTACATATTTATCCTCAAATGTGGTTTATCAATCGAAATAAGCCAATCAAGAACCGAGGAACTTACAAATCAAGATTTGGCAGAGCCAGAAAACCGTTTAGCAGCTTCACATGCGGCATCATACTCAACTTCCATGGTGTAGTCAGCAATGCAGGATTAATTGATACTTATCCATATTACTGTGCCTCCTCCAAGAGTAAACACAAATACTAATATAGATCTTTTAGAGTCAGAATCTGATTGGAAATCAGAATCTGTATACCTAACGGGAATTAAATCCCTCAAGAGTATACAAGCATATGATATATCATTCTCCTAAGATACTTGAAAATATAATTGACTGCATCCAGTGATTAGGACCAGGTTTTGATTGAAACCTGCTAACTATGCCAACAACAAAACAAATATCTTGTCGAGTGCAGAGCATTACATATATGAGACTTCCAACTGCCAAGGCATATGGAACCTTACTCATGAATCCCTCTTCATGCTCATTCTAAGGACCTTGTAACATACCTTTCTTGGAATCTTGCATTGAGAACCTAGACGAGATTTTATCTATCTATGAAGCTTAGGATAAAACAATCATTCTATTATTTCTATCCATTACTACTTGGATACCAAGAATATAACTTGCTTCTCCAAAGTCCTGCATATAAATTTTTTTTTCTAACCATTCTTTTACCTATATCAATGCACCTATATCGTTTAGTATGAGTGTTATATTATCAATGTAAAGAACTAGGAAACCAACTTGTAACCTTTCATCCTTTTGTATTCGTAAGGTTCGTCAAGGTTTTGAATAAATCCAAAACCTTTCACTACTTGATTGAACCTTATGTTCCAGGATTTGGATGCTTGCTTCAGTCCATATATGGATTTTTACAACTTATATACCCTTTCCTCTTGGCCTTTTTAAATGAATCCTTCTGGTTGCATCATATAGATGTTTTCGTCAAGACTTTTACTAAGAAAAGTTATCTTGACGTCCATTTACCAAATCTCTTGGTCTAGAGATGCTGTATTGGATAAGAGTATCCTTATGGAATTAAGCATGGCCATAAGAGAGAAGGTTTTCTCGTAATCGATACATTCCTTTTGTGTAACCTTTAGCTATCAATCTAACTTTAAAGTTTTCCACCTTTCCAGCCATACCTCTTTTCCTCTTGTATAACCACTTGCATCCAATGAGTTTTATCCCTTTAGGCAAGTCTACAAGAGACCAAACTTTGTTTTTGAAGATAGGCTCAATTGCAGATTGCATTGCCATTTTCCAATGGCGACAATCAACATCCTCCATAGCTTCCTTGTATGTGTAGGGATCATTATCTTTTGGGAGATTCTCCTCTGATTCTACTTGATCGATGTTTCTCTTAGGTTGTCTACTAACCCTCCCATTATGATGAGGAGTGGTAGGTTGTTGATATTGTGATGGTGCGGAACTTATAACTGGGCTTGGTTGTGAAACCTCATGTGGAATTGTATCTTTTGAAAGATCATTTAGGACAATTCTACTATTCTGCAAAAAATCATTCTTGTATTCCTATTCCAAAAATCTAGCATTTGTTGAAACAAATACTTTAGGATCTGAAGGATTATAGAAATAATATCCTTTAATTCCTTTTGGATACCCCATAAATATGCATATTTTTGAATGGGACTCCATCTTTTATGTGTTTCCTTTTAACACATATGTAGGACATCCAAATATCCTGAAGTGTTGTAAACTAGGCTTTTGCCCAGTCCACAACTCATGCAGTGTTTGAGGAACTGACTTAGGTGGTACATTGTTTAGAGTATACATAGCAGATTGTAACACATATCCCCAAAAAGAACTATGAAGCATTGAATAACGTAACATAGACCTAACTATGTCCAAAAGAGTTCTATTTCTCCTTTCTGGCATCCAATTTTTTTTTAGGTGTACCTGGCATAGAAAACTTTGAAATTTTTCCATTATCAGTAAGATATTGCTGAAACTCACCAAATGGTTATTCTCCACCATGATCAGACCTTAAGATTTTTATGTGTTTATCCAACTGATTTTCTACTTCATCTTTAAATGCTTTGAACATGTCAAAAGCATCCGACTTATGTCATGTGAGATATACATAACCAAATCTCGTGTAATCATTCGTGAAAGTTATGATGTAATAATATCCACCTCTAGCTTGAATGCTCATGGGACCACATACATAAGTGTGATTAATCCTAAACATTCAGTGGCTCATGTGCCTTTGATCGTGAACGATCTTTTGGTCATCTTTCCTTCCAAACAAGACTCACAGATTGGTAGATCATCAACTTCTAAGTCACTTAAAGGTCTATCACTAACCAATCTTTTGATCCTATCAAGGTTAATATGACCTAGGTGCAAATGCCATAGGTAGGTTTAAACTTTTGATAATTTCACACTTTTATGATAAGGTACCATTGATTTTGTGTATAACAGGTGAGAGATATTTCTATGCAAATAAAATAAACTGTTTTCCAATGTACCTTTACAAACAAATTTGTTATTACTACTAATAATAAAACTTTTAATAAATGTAACCGAATATCCAAATTTATTTAAACAAGAAACTGAAATTAAATTCCTCTTGAATTGAGGTACATAATAAACGTCTATTAAATCTAAATGCCTACTAGAATCTAGATTAACTCGAATATCTCCCACTGCACTGGCAGACACCAATGCTCCATTGCCAAAACGCAAGTTGAATTCATTTTCATTTAGTCTTTTCCTTTTCTGGAACAACTTATTTCTTCTTGTTTTGAGACTTTGGACAATTTCTTTTCCAATGTACCTTTTCACCACAAAGGAAACACTTCCATTTGATCTTGGTTTTTTTCTTGGTGTATTTCTTGTTAGGCCCAAGTTGTTTATTGTTCTATTGTTTTTTGACCCTCTTACAGGTCTTAACAGTAGCAACTTTACCAACCGTATGAATCTCATGACCATTGCCTTTCACAAGGATCTTCTCAGCGCTTTAAACATCTTGCATCAGGCCCTTCAAGTTGTATTCCTTGTTGTTGTTAAAAGTTGTAGTATAACTTAAATTGATCAGAGGAATCTGATACCGAATTTACAATCATGTCAATTATCGTCTCATCATCTACCTTAACACCATTGAGTTCAGCAATGTTGAGATGTGCTATGACTTTTATCATGTGATCTTTCACAGCCTGTCTAGGTTACATCCTATGTTTTATGAAAGCAGTCACTGCCCCTCTCTTAGTCATCCTGGACTTCATAGCAAACATCTATTCCATAGACATCATTATTTCAGCAACAGCCTCCATTCTTTCATGTTGCTGTTGCAACACGTCGGAGATGGTGGCCATAATGTATTATTTGGCCATCTCATCAGAGGTCTTCCACTGCTGATACTCGTTTCTTTACACCTTAGTAGATTCATCAGTAGGAGCAGGTGGTTTATGGGTATACAAAAAAAACTTATGCTTTTCAGCTTGCAACAACAACCCAATTTTCCTTTAGGATGTTCATTTTGGATAGGGTCACGATTTCTAAATGAAACAAAAATTATATATAAGTAAACAATCATGATAAACCACCTTTGAATATTTATCTTTTATTAAATAAAATAATTCAATCAAAATACTCAACTGTGATCCAACATCTACGAATGTCACGCTTCCTCTGGGAGTTCACATTATCTACTAGTTGGACTAGGTCCCACCTAATTGTTAGCTTAACGACCAACGTTATCAATTTATTCTTGCGATTTAATTGACAAGAACTCTCGGGAGGATATCAATAAAACCACATTGAGTTTGTTACCAAGTTATTGACCTTCAATATATTCCCTCATGAAAATCCTTACTTTGAGAGTAGATATTGTTTGAGCTAACAATTTAGTCTATCCTTGTAAGGAAGTATCTTGCTAAATTCCATTCATGAATACCCCTAAGGAGTTATCACATGAAAAATAAACAGCTAAACTTGGAGGTCATAGGTGTTTCAAACACCTTCTCCCACTCAATTGTTTACGGAGTGTGATAGAATTCCATAAAATGATTTACCAAGTGATCAAGATGCCAATTAGAAACCTAAATCATTCAATGAATGTTCATACAAAAAGAGATATATGACTCGCACTCTTATTCTATATGACATGTTATCAAACAATGACAAACGTTGCTATATTTAGGGAAAAATAAATAGCCACAATTTTGGTCCATCCTAGTGAAGCAAGTAAATTTCATTTGTTTTGAAATACAAAACCATAATCCTAACTTGATGAACAAGTCATCAAGCGGTCGTCCGTCCAAAGGTCTAGTGACCGGGCACTCGCGCACCCGAGGCCTTACGTGGTTGCCTCATGTACTGTACGTCATAGGTGTGCACATGCGCCCATGCCCTTTGGATTGGTCGTACCCTACCGCACCGTAACAAGCGTAACTACGTACTTGGTCGTGTGCACGTTTGTTGCCTCAGGTTGTTCCGTTGCTACTTTTCTGCTTCCAATTCTTCAATTCTTCGATTCTTCAATCTTGAATATATTACATCATATCTTTTATTTAATACAACAATAAAATAAAAGAAAACTTAACAACTACCAAGAAGGAAATTATGGCGATAGGCCACCCTTCTTGTTACAATTTCAAAACAAGCAAAAATACATTGAAATTCTATGACCAAAATCAATCAATAACAAATCATATTATAAATATATATATATATATATATATATATATTCATACATTCCAATGTAATTATTTTTTTGAATACTTAGATTGCCATCACTTTAAAAAACATACATATTTACAATTTAAAAAAATAGATCAACGTATATATACATTAATTAATCAAGGGTACAACTAGGGTCTGATACCAATTGTAGGAAAAAATGCACGGTGGAAGCAAAAAAAATAGATTGGTAAACTTCAAAAAAATTCCATTAAAAGAAAGAACCTTAACCCTTGATTAATTAACATATAATTAAAAGGTATCGTACTTTTTTCACGTGACGATTGATGTTGCATTTAATTTGTAAGTTAATCGGTTTTTTATTTGGATAATTTCAATTAACAAACCACGTTTGGGGATAAATATGTAAGTGTAGTTTAGACCGGCCTTGCTCATGATCAACTTAAGCTTCAAAGGTGTATCATTTTCTTAACTTCATTGAAGTGATTTAGTGCACACACTCACTCTCATGCAACTTTTGATCACCTTGCATTAGTGCTTAATTGCCTTATTATGTGCCTAATTATGTTCTCTCTTACTTGTTTAAATTGATTGCATCTTGTGATTAAAATACCATGTCATGTTAGGCATTAGGATGCATTCCCTTCACCTTTTTTTTCTTGCACAATTTATGTATGAGTGTGAAGTAAGCGAGCAGTTCTCCACTCGAGCAGCGCCCCCGTAAGCGCCAACGCCAGTGTAGCTTTTCACTGGGCTGTCGCTGGTTATACGCTGGTTGTCATGAGTACCATACCGGCGTAACTCGTTCAGTGGTCACCCAGTTGGCTATCGCTGGTCGTGTCCCACTGCCCTACGCTATTCCACTGGTGCCCAGCGCAAAAAAATAGGTTGTGTGCTGGTGGTGCGCTACTCGACTAACTCCACCACCAGCGCACAATGCAACTTTTATGCAGTTTTTTTAAAATGATGTAGTTTCATTTTGGGCTTCATATAAATATATCATGTTCTTCCCATCTCATGTTTAAGAGCTTCCAAAAACAATTTTTAGTGAGAGAAAGCATTTCCTTAGTGAGAGAAGCTCTAAAAAGCCATTTTTACTCAACTTAACTTCAAAACATAATCATCAAGCATCTTTCAAGCATGGATCTCCTGTTTTTTCATTACTAGGCATTCTCTACATGCTCTAGACTTAATAGTTTCATTATTATGATATGAATACCAAGGGTTTAGCTTTTATTACAAATTAAATCCATGCTTTGTTGTTAATAGCTTTTAAGACATGCTTGTGGTGTTGGTTGTTGATTGAGATCATTGATTAATGGTAACTAGAATTTAGGACGGTTTTACCCTTCAGCTAATTCTTCTTTCCTTTGCATTTAGAACATTGATATATAGGATTTGGTTTTCTTGTAATTATTAATACTAGATAAGCATGAATGTTTTGACCTAGCATTTTTGCATATAGAATATTCTTACATATTCACTTAGGTTGCCATTATCTCTTCATTGTTGATTAAGCTTGTGGTTAAGTGGTTAGTGCACAAGGTTGGTGATCCAAAATCACTATAAAAGGCCCGTCGGGTAGAGTGAAAGGGTTAGTAACCATATTGGGTGTGATAGGAGGTTAACCTAGGTTGTAAAAGTTTATTCAATAGTGGAATTTCAATTGGTATGAAAGATGGTGCCTAGGTATACTTAGGTGATCCGTGCTGTGTGTGCCTTGCTTGGTGCATTTTGATTGTTTGTTTTTTGTTATGTGACATTGCATTTGCATTACATTCATTATCCTCAAACACTTTGAGTGGAAAAGATGGTAGTCATGAGGGAGCCTTAAGCAAAAGACCCAATTTGCTCAATGGGATGAATTATGCATCATGGAAGGGCAAGATGGAATCATATCTTTGCCAAATTGATGACCGTGCTTGGATGGCAATAGAAGATGGTTATGTTCTTCCGAAGATGACTACCGATGGTGTAGAAGCTTTCAAGCCTAAATCTAGTTGGAGTACTCAAGAGTTTGAAGCATCCAAGTGGAACAACAAGGCTATGCATGCCATCCTTTGCACGATGGACGATAATCAATACAAGTTTGTCTAAAACACTAGGATTGCAAAGGAGGCTTGGGACATTCTTCAAACGGCTCATAAGGGAACCAAAGTAGTCAAGGACTTAAAGCTCCAAGTCCTCCAAATGCAATTTGAGATGATTAGGATGGAGGAGCATGAATGCTTCAATGAATTTCAAGTGAAGTTGATGGATATCGTCAACCAAAGCCATCAACTTGGTGATCCCTATTCTGATAGGAGAATCAAGCAAAAAATTATCAGATCACTTCCGTCAAGGTTCGAATCAAAAGTGATTGCACTTGAGGAGAATAGTGAGTAAAAGAATATGAGACCAAACGAAGTCATTGGAAGACTTCTAGCTTCTGGGTCAAGATGGACCACCACACCCACACCTCCAAAGAAGCAAAAGAGTATTGCCTTGAAGACATCCAAGGTTGAAGAAGAGGATAACTCGGATGAAGAAATGGCCCTCAAGGTTAGAAGATTTAAGAAATTCATGAAGTTTGAGAGGAAAGGATTTGGGCCAAAGGAAAGGGAGTGAGGAAGAAAACTCCTTTCAAAAAGAAGGAAATGTCTCAAGAGAATGACTCCAAAAAAGACATTCAATGCTATGAATGTAGTAGCGTTGGTCACATTGCTCCAAAATGTGCCAATTTGAAGAAAAAAAATAAAAGAAATGCAATGGTGGCCACTTGGAGATAGTGAAGACCTAGAAGAGGGAGAAAAATCTTTGGATGATAAAGATCGAGAAGCAAACTTCATTTCCTTCACAACATCTCATAATGGCAATGAAGTTGTGAGCGATAAGGAAGAAGTAGATGACTCTAGTGATGAGAGTACATCTTCTAACTCTAGGTTTGAGATTGATAAGGATATAGACTATGTGGACTTTATGAAGTTCTTTGAAAATTCTAGATTGAAGAAGAAGAAAGAGATTCAAGAGTTGAAAAAGGAGAATCTCGAGTTGACTTCTAAGGTGACTCACTTTAGTGAGAAAGTAAAAAGTGGAAAAGAGTTAGAAGAGAGCTTGAAATTGTAGCTTGTGATCACTGAGATGAGTGAAGAGAACTTGAACATTGAGCTTAGGGAAGCAAAATAATTGGTTTCTAAGATGATATCTGGAGACGAGAAACTTGACAATATGCTATCAAGTGGGAAGAGTCCTAGTGATAAGAAGGGCCTAGGATATATGGAAGGCTAGGATGCCACTTACTTGAAGAATACCATCTTTATCAAGAGTCAAGAGGTTAGAGAAGTTCAAGCTTCACACCAACCAATGAGATTGGTAGAAGTTGGAGAATCATAAAGCAAGCTCAAATGAAGGCTCTAACAAAGCATCAAGCTAAAGTTCATTCACAAAAAAAGTAGAGCTCATCAAACAAGACCTTAACTTCGAAGGAGCTCTCAAAGTCAACAACGGAATTTTCACCCATAACCAATAAGGGAAGCTAATTTGGCTCAACCACAAAGGTTGTGTCAAAGAAGAGATTCGGCTCAACACCAAATGGCAACTCAAAGAAGAGGGAATTCTTCTATGCATGCACAAGGATATGGTATAAATTCTTACTTTACTCTCATTTGCCATTATTGTGGTGTTGAAGGTCAAATAAGGCCAAATTGTTTAAAATTTATTAAGTTGTGTCATTTTGAAAACACGATTGAGAAGAATATGCTTAGAAGAACCAAAATGCATGCACCTAGGAATTTTAGAGCAAATGAACCCATAACTCCTTGAAATAGTAATGTTCCCTCTAGGTGGACTAAAAAGGATGAATATTGTTGTCATGTTGCTCAAGTAGTCTTGAAAGCCAAAGCTACCAACACTTGGTACCTTAATACTGGGTGTTCTAGGCACATGACCGGAAACAAAAGTTTCTTCGAGACTCTTGTGACGGAGGATAGTGGATTTGATACCTTTGGTGATGGTTCACGAAAGAAGGTTAAGGGTAAAGGAAACATATCCATTCCTAGTTTACCCTCCTTGTCCAATGCCCTTTATGTTGACGACTTGAAAGCCAATTTAATTAGTATTTCACATTTAAGTGATGAAGGGCTTTCAGTTATGTTTGGAAAGGTTTGTTGCTCTATTCTAAAAAAGAGGAGCAAGTCCTTTTGAAAGGCAAGAGATCAAGTGATAATTGTTAATGTCTTGACTCTAATGATATCTCTTGTAATTTGTCTGATTCTAATCAAGTCGAATTGTGACATTAAAGGCTTGGCCACATGAATTTCAAAGATTTGAAAGTGCTTGAAAGATTGAATGTTTTGAGAGGCCTTCCCAAGTTTGGAAAGAGGATTGAGGGAGTTTGTGGACCTTGTCAATAAGGAAAGCAAACTAAGAGTGTGCATAAGAAGGGTAAGTATCTCACCATAAGGAGCCATTAGAGCTTCTTCACATGAACCTTATGGGTCCTATGCAAACCGAGAGTCTCGGTGGCAAGAGGTACATCTTTGTGTGTGTTGATAATTTTTCTCGATTTAAATGGACCTACTTTCTTAGAGAAAAATCTGAAACTTTTGAAAATTTTAAAATGCTTTGCGGTAAAATTCAAAATGAGAAGGATTCTCACATAAAATGCGTTAAAAGAATTAGGAGTGTCCATGGGAGAGAAAATGAAAATGTTTGCTTTGAAATTTTTTGTGATAGTCTTGGCATCTCCCATGAGTTCTCGGCTCCTCAAACTCCTCAACAAAATGGGGTAGTAGAGAGGAAGAATAGGGTCCTCTAAGAGATGGGTTGTGTGATGTTGCTTAGCAACAAAGTGCCTAAGAATCTTTGGGCCGAGGCTATGAATACGTCTTGTTATATAGGAAATAAAGTGCTTTTAAGGCCCGGTCCTAGGCAACCCTCCTATGATTTATGGAAGGGTAGGAAGCTAAATGTTAGCTACTTCCACTCATTTGGAAGCAAGTGTTATATTCTAAATGACTGTGATCAACTTGGCAAGTTTGATGACAAGAGTAATGAGGGGATTTTCATTGGCTATGACCTAAATAGTAAGGCTTACAGAGTTTTTAATTTGAAGACACGAAGTGTCATGGAATCATCTAATGTGGTCATAGATGATTGTATGCCTAAGGTTTGTAACTGAAACAAATATTATGGTGTGTATAATAACAATCTAGAGGGGGTGAATAGATTTTTATCAATTTTACCCAATTTTCGTTAATGGTCAAGTTGACGAAAATACCCCTAACTAATTACAATAATATCACAAGTGTAATGAGTGCGGAAATAATAAAGACACTTGAGATATACGTGGAAACCCTCCAAATGGGAAAAACCACGGGCCGTTTAGTGCGCCACAATCGAACCTCGAATCCACTAATGGTACAGAAATTACAACCTAATCCCGGTTTATAATCCACCACCACTACCTAATCCTGGTATAAGTGAACCTAGTCCATCTTGCTTGCGATTTAAGCTACCTAATCCAGGAAGCAACACAACTCTAACTTCTCAATGAAGAGATAAAATGGCCTATGTGAATATGTGATGATATTCAATGAACAAATAAGGCTAGGGAACTTTATATGCTTATCTAGGGTGATGAGATAGCAATTAATGCAATCCTAGATATCAAAAGCTAAATGACATGTTCATAAGCTTAGCTAAACATAGATCAAACAATCCTATGAAGCTATCACAATACAACACTCAATCATGTCATCACAACAATCTCTTTTTTTTGTCTAGAATATATTCTAAGAGGATACAAATGATAAAAGAGATGGCTCGGCAAGTAAAACACTTAACTTGTATGAAGATAGTGAAAAACTTACCAAATGAGATGTGATGATGCAAAACTATCCATTGATGCACTCTAAATGACCATAGATGATGCAAGATGAGGTTTTTATGCACAAGGAGATGCGTTGAGTGTATAAAGGTGAGTTCTTGCAAGATTTTGCCTTTGAAATATGTTCTAAGGAAAAGATATGATATTTTGAACTCATACAAGACCTGAATACAAAGAGACATATATATATATATATATATATATATATATATATATATGAGTTTTAACCAAAGTGAGGCCGTTTTGAAAAAAAATGCTCCAGCTCCCGCTATGTGAACTTGTAAGTGGCGTTAGTCGAGTAGCGCACCACCAACATAAAGCTTAATTATTTCAATGGGCACTGGTGAAGTAGAGCAACTCAGTAGCGCATGACAAGCGACGACCCACTAATATGTTGCACTGGTAAGGTTACGCTAGTCGAGTAGCGCACCACCAGCGCACAGCCTAATTTTTCCAATAGGCGCTGGTAAAGTAGTGCAGCTCAGTGGAGCATGACAAGCGACCACTCACTGATATGTTGCGCTGGTCGAGTAGCACACCACCATCGAACAACCTAATTTCTTCTCACTCAAACACACATTTTGCACAAGTAATAGAGTGATAAAGATGCATCCTATACTAATGCCTAACATGACATAGTATTGTAATCACATGATGCAAATAAGAGTTATGCATGAATTTGTAAGTGTGTGCAACTATCTCTTCCAAACTAGTAAGCACAAGAATTTTACCTTTAGTGCTTCATCTCTTGAGGTCTTGAAAGCCTAAGCTACCTTTACATAAAAACCCTAATATGTGATTTGTTCACGAAATAAGCCTATCAATTAAATCAGGACTTTTCAATCACCCCCTTTGGCTATTTCATGACAAAACCACCACTCACACTGATCCTCACAAGACAAAATAAAACACCTGGAAGATATTCTACATTACAAAGAAATATATAAAAAATAAACTTCAAATCTTCAATCTCTTGTAGATCTATCAACCCTACACACAAAATAAAAACAAATACACTTTCCAAACCAAGTGTATGTGAGATGATCAAGTGAATATTAAACAAAAGCATTTTGCATTTAAGAATATGAGTACAACATCATGCAATGCTCCCCCTCAAAAGGTTACTCCCCCTAAATGTAATCTCCCCAACAAGTACTACTCCCCCTTACCAAGTTCCCCCTTAAACCAATATGCTACTCCCCTTTTTTGTCAAGATATAGGCAAAGGAGTACTCCCCAACCAGGTCACTTAAGGCAAAGAGAGAAATGAGCATACATGATATTTGTATAATCATATAAGCCACATTTATGAAACTCAATTATTAGGAGAGAAACAAGGAGATTTATTTTAAGAAAATGTGAATAAAAAATGCTTTGCATATAAGACATGTTGCATTCAAGTCCAAATACAATGGTATTTGGCAAAGCAAATGACAAAGGTTTCCAATAGAATTCAAACCAATTTCACCATTTGTCATGAGAGAAGCAAGAATATAGAGGTTTCATAGATATCAAGTTTTAAGAGTACTATATCCAACTTTTTAGGCGAAACATGGCATGAGCGACTTTGCACCCTATTTGATTTTTTCGGGTAAGATACCCGTATGATAGTAGCCATGTTCAACTAATAAAGAAAGAGAGACATTGATTAAACATTTTAGTCTCACTAGCATTTTCACACAATGTTTTGCATTCAACAATTGCAATCATTAAGTCATGCTATTTCAATTTACATTTGCATGTCATTTTAAGAATCATCATGTCATGGAGATAACTCTAGGTCATTCAATATGTACTTCCTATGTAGATCTCTTATTCCAAAAATGTATGTTTGAACATAAATATAACATGGATTGTAATTAAAGCATAGTTCACACTTATTAAAAAATATATATAACATATTATGATATAAGTGCAACCAAGCTACTCAAGCAAATATTAAAGGAGCATAAACATTTCCAAATTTTTGCATGCAACAAGTATACAATAGCTCTCTTTGCTTGAGTTCCCCATATGGGGTCAACTATTAAAACTCATCACTTCATGAGACATATCCCAATAGATCTACTAAGAGTTTTGAATCGAGTAGCATCTAAGGGTTTAGCAAATAGATCCGCTAGTTGATCATTAGTACCTACATGCTCAAGTAATATGCATTTATTGTCAACTAGTTCTCTAATGAAATGATGGCGGATGTCAATATGCTTAGTTCTAGAATGTTGAACAGGATTCTTGGAAATATTAATTGCACTCATGTTATCATAAAAGAGAATAAGAGTACCTTGATTGAATCCATAGTCGACTAGCATTTGCTTCATCCAAAAGAAGTTGTGTGCATCCACTCCCAGCAGCTATGTATTCGGCCTCAGCCGTAGACAAATAAATTGAATTTTTCTTCTTCCAAAACCAAGAGACAAGGTTGTTCACAAGGAAAAAGCAACCGCCCGATGTAATTTTCTGCCCAATCTGCATCACTAAAACCTATAAGACTAGCATTAGTGTTAAAAGAGTACCAAATCCCATAGTTAGATGTCCCATTTACATAGATAATGATTCTCTTAACGGAAGAGAGATGAGACTCCTTAGGATCTGATTGGTACCTAGCACACACACCCACACCCACACAAAAAGAGATATCGAGCCTACTTGCGGTCAAATAGAGCAAGCTACCAATCATGCCACGATACAAGGTTTGGTCCACACTCTTACCACTAGCATCCTTGCTTAGCTTCAAAGTGGTACTCATGGGTGTATCACAATGTTTGGCATTTTCAAGGCCAAATTTCTTCACTTGGTTTTTGGCATTATTAGCTTGGGATATGAAAATCCTATCATCCATTTGCTTAATTTGTAAACCTAGAAAGTAACTTAGCTCACCAACAAGACTCATTTCAAACTCATGAGACATGGCATCGACAAATTGTTGGACTTTGGTGTTATTGGTGGAGCCAAAAACTATATCATTAATATAGATTTGAGCTATAAAGATCTCATCTTGGTTTTTCTTGATGAATAGAGTCTTGTCAACACTACCCCTTGTGTAGCCATTGTGAATAAGAAATTGAGTGAGACGCTTATACCAAGTCCTTGGTGCTTGTTTTAACCCATATAAAGCCTTCTTGAGGTGATAGACATAATTAGGGTGGTGAGGATCCACAAGCCCCTTAGGTTGCTTGACAAACACTTCCTCTTGCAAGAAGCCATTGAGGAAGGCACTTTTAACATCCATTTGATGCAACTTGAACTTGTGCAAACAAGAGATGGATAAAAGCCGCCTAATGGGTTTTTTCCTAGCAACGAGATCAAATGTCTCCTCAAAGTCAATACCCTCAATTTGAGAGTACCCTTGTGCTACAAGCCTAGCCTTGTTTAGCATAATGTTGCCATCCTCATCGGATTTGTTCCTATAGACCCACTTGGTGCCTATCATATTGGTGTTCTTGGGCCTAGAAACTAGAGTCCAAACCTCATTTCTTTCGACTTGCATGGCAAGAACCCAAAATTCATCTTTTAAGGCATCATCAACCTTCTTGGGTTCTATTTGAGAAGTGTAGCAAGTGTAGCTAATTAGATTAGCCATTTGATGCCTAGTCTTAACACCCTCATTAACCTCTCCAATGATGTCATCTTTATCATGGAGTTTCCTAACCCATGGAGCAGGTTCTTTTGACTTCAAGAGAGGAATTCTATCAATAGGTCATGTGATATCATCATCAAGATTAGTCTTTTTAACATTAGGAGTATCCATAACCTTTTCCAAGGGAGAGTCATCAACTATAGCTACCTCCTCCTCATGGTCATTAGATTTGAGCCTTGTATCATCAATGACAACATTGGGTGATTCCATGACGATTCTAGTTTTTAAATTGAAAACTCTATAGGCTATACTATTCAAGGCATAACCAATAAAAATACCCTCATCACTCTTAGCATCAAATTTGCCAAGTTGATCACGGTCATTCAAAATGTAGCATTTGCTTCCAAGAGTGTGGAAATAGCCAACATTTGGCTTTCTACCTTTCCATAACTTTTAGGAGGTTTGCCTAGTGTAGGGCCTTCAAAAGACTTTATTTCCTATATAGCACACTGTATTGATGGCTTCGGCCCATAGGTTCCTAGGGACATTGTTGCTAAGCAACATCACATAGGCCATCTCTTGAAGGACCCTATTTGTTCTCTCAACAACTTCATTTTGTTGAGGTGTCCTAGAAGCCGAAAACTCATAAGAAATGCCTAGACTACTGCTGTAGTTTTCAAAATGTGTATTCTCAAACTCCTTCCCATGGTCACTCCTAATTCGTTTAATGCTTTTAATCTCAGAGTTCATTTCATTTTGAATTTTAGTACAAAACATCTTAAACTTGTCAAAAGTTTAAGATTTTTCTCTAAGAAAATAAGTCCAAGTGTACCTAGAGAAGTCATCTACACACACAAAACTGTATTTCTTTCCACCTAAGCTCTCGGTTTGCTTGGGACCCGTAAGATCCATATGGAGAAGCTCTAAAGGCTCCTTGGTGGAGAGATACTTGCCCTTTTTGTGCATGCTTTTGGTTTGCTTCCCTTGTTGACAAGGTCCACAAGCACCATTTATATTTTTCCCAATCTTGGGAAGGTTTCGCACAATATTGAACTTATCTAAGATTCGTAAATCCCGATAGTTCATGTGGGCAAGTCTTTCGTGCCACAACTCAATTTGTTCATCCTTAGTCACATTACAAGAGACAACTATAGCTTAAAGACAATAGAAATTGTCGCTAGATCTCATACCTTTTAATAAGGTTTGTCCATTTGGCAATAGGATATGATGAGAACAAGGCAGCTGCATCAAATGATTCATTGCAAGTTCCGGTTGGGCCAATAACAAGGGCAAGAGCTAAAAGATTCAAAGAAGCACTAAATGGCCTAAGTCAAGACACTTGGGCTGATTTTGAATTGTTGAAGTCCAAGATAAGCCCACATGAAGACCAAGGCATAATTAATGTCATCAAGGCAATTGATTGGGCCGAATAAGGAAGACTTGGGTGTGTGGCACAAGCTAGGAGAAGAGTCAACTTTGGCTGATTTATTCCCTTTTAATTTCCAAAGAATAATAGTTGATTTGTTTCCCAAATTAAGGGGCTGATTTGTTTCCAGATTTAGCTTTCCAATTAGGGAGCAAGTCAATAGTTTCTCAAATTAGTTTTCTTCTGATTATAAGACCTTAATGGCCGAATTATCTTGTTTCCTTTTAGGATGGCTTATAGCCTTTCTTTTCGTTTAGGGTTTTACTATATAAAGGAATGAATTGGATGTAATTGGACAGACTTGAATTGAATAAAAATTGTGAGAGTTCATCTTTTTTTTTTGGTTCTGAAAACTTGACTTATCACTCACATCTTCTTCTTGTTCTTGAGTGTGGCGTCTTCAACTTCTTGATACCGTTGGTTCTTACCTCCTTATAGGTAACGGGTCGCGGTCTGATAACGTTCTTGTTTATAAACTTGGTTAGAAAACGATCCTTCGTTACCATATATTGGTTCCGGGTCACACTGCTCTTGGTGAGATTCATATCAGTTGGTATCAGAGCTTAGGCTTCTAAATCAGGTTTAATCTATCCTTGTTCTTTCTCTTCTCTGTATTCATTTGTTTCAACAAAAAAAAAATACGTTTGATCAAATCCGGTACCAAAAAAAAAAAAGTACCAAAAGCTTGCTTGTGTCCACTTGATCAAGGTCGGTAAAAAAAAAATACGTTTGATCAAATTCGGTACAAAAATAAATATTTATATAAAAAAAAGTACCAAAGGCTTGCTTGAGTCCACTTGATCAAGGTCGGTAAAAAAAAAAACAATTTTTTTTTTGGGTCGTGTAGTTAAACCTATATCAACTATTTCTATTCATTATCTTGATTCCGTGCATTGATATTAAAAAAAAACAATTAATAGCTAAAGAATTCCGTTTTCATTATTCTTGTCCTTTTGCTTTGTTACTTCTATTTTTCTTGTACTTCTTGTGAGTGTCCGTATAAATCAAAAAAAAAAAAGGAAGAACTGAAAGAGTTAACAAAGAGTGGAAAAACGCAAGAGTGTGTGAGCTCATCAGAGGGTAAAAGCCAAAGAATTGAGTGAAAACAAGAGTGTGAGTGCCACCATCTTTGAGAGTAAACACGTGAGGGAGTGTTTGTGAGGCTTACTAATTTCTTTTGTTTTGCAGGTTTCAAATATGTCACGTGACAAAAGTAGAGACTTATCTGATGATGCACCAGAAATGATAGATCTTAATTTTTTATATAAAGCCATACAAAAAAACATGGAGCGGATGGAGATTAAGATTGGTGAGGTGCATGATAGGATAGATAAGGTGGAGTCTAGTTCACAAAGGGTGCAACCAATTAGGGTGGAACGAAGAGAAAGAAACCCACCTAGGGATGATTATGAAGATGATTATGGGAATGACCTAGAGGAAAATGATCGCATGTCCAATGTGGGTACAGGTAGATTGAGGCGTGAAATGGGAGGTAGAGGAGTTAGGTATGGGAATAGAGAAGATAGGTACGGGTATAGAGGAGATAGGTATGGAGAGAGGGCTGATAATAATTTCGGTAGTATAAAGGTGAAAATCCCAACGTTCCAAGGTAAAACTGATCCCGAAGCTTATTTCGAGTGGGAGAAAATAATAGAATTGGTATTTGTTTGCCATGACTATTCTGAATTAAAGAAGGTAAAGTTGGCTGCCATAGAATTTACTGATTATGCTATCGTTTGGTGGGATCAATTGATTGTGAGTAGAAGATGAAATGGAGAAAGACCTATTGAGACTTGGGAGGAGATGAAAGCTGTCATGAGGAAACGTTTCATTCCGAGTCACTATTATAGGGGTTTGATTCAAAAATTACAATCCCTTACTCAAGGGTCTAAGTGTGTTGAAGATTACTACAAGGAGATGGAGATAGCCATGATTCGAGCTGATGTAGAGGAAGATCGAGAGGCTACTATGGCTAGGTTTTTAAGTGGACTAAACCGAGACATAGCAAATGTGGTGGAGTTGCAACATTATGTTGAATTGAGTGACATGGTACACATGGCAATTAAGGTGGAACAACAGTTAAAGAGAAAGAGTTCCACATGGGTTAGGAAAAATTCGGGTTCTTCATCATCATGGAAACCGAATTGGAGCAAGAGGGATGACCAACCTAGTTTCAAGGCCAAGGCCGAACCTTCCAGAGATCATAAAGTCGGAGGCACATTAAAACAAGGTACATCATATTCTCAACCTTCTAGAAATCGTAACATTAAGTGCTTTAAGTGTCTGGGAGAAGGTCATATTGCATCTCAATGCCCAAACAAGAGAGTAATGGTTTTGAAGGATGATGGTGAGATCGAATCTGAGGGTGAATCTGATGATGAGTCCATGCCACCTTTGGAGGATGCAAGTGATATTGAATATCCAGTGGACGGAGAGCTTTTGGTGGTGAGAAGAGCTCTTAGTGCTCAAGCCAAGTAAGATGATGAGGTACAACGTGACAACATTTTTCATACCTGCTGCCATGTTAATGATAAGGTATGTAGCATGATCATTGATAGGGGGAGTTGTACTAATGTGGCTAGCACTAATTTTGTTCAGAAATTGAATTTAGCCACTTTGAGGCATCCAAAATCATATAAGCTACAGTGGTTAAATGATAGTGGGGAAATCAAGGTGACTAAACAAGTGTTGGTGACGTTTTCAATTGGAAAGTACAAAGATGAAGTCCTTTGTGATATGGTACCAATGAATGCGGGCCATATCCTTTTGGGGAGACCATGGCAGTTCGATAGGCATGCGACCCATGATGGGTATACCAATAGATACTTATTTGTACTCAATAAAAAATCAATCACTCTTGTACCTTTAACCCTAAAACAAGTGTATGAAGATCAAGTAAGGTTAAGAAAAGAGAGAGATGTACAAAAAAAGAGTGAGAGTGAGAGTTCAAAAGAAAGAGAGAGAAAAGAAAAAGATTCTGAAATAGCAAAAAAAGAAAAAAAAGATGAAAAAGAAAAAGTGGTTGTTGAGAAAAAGAGAGAGAGAAAACAAGTAAGCTTTTATGCAAGGGAGAGTGAGGTCAAAAAGGCTCTATTTTCAAATCAGCCAATGATTGTACTTTTGTACAAAGAGGCTTTCTTAAGTACTAATAAACTTAACCCTTCCTTGCCTACTGTTGTTGTTTCTCTATTGCAGGACTTTGATGAAGTGTTTCCCGAAGAGATGCCTATTGGTTTACCACCACTAAGGGGGATTGAGCACCAAATTGACTTTGTACCCGGAGCACCCATCCCAAATAGACAAGCATATAGAAGTAATCCTGAGGAGACAAAGGAACTTCAAAGGCAGGTTAGTGAGCTCATGGAAAAGGGGTATGTACGTGAGAGCATGAGTCCTTGTGCGGTTCCTGTATTGCTTGTGCCAAAGAAGGATTGAACATGGAGAATGTACATTGATTGTCGTGCCATCAACAATATCACTGTAAAGTATCGACATCCTATTCCTAGATTAGATGATATGTTTGATGAATTACATGGTTCTATTGTTTTTACTAAAATTGATCTTAAAAGTGGATATCATCAAATTAGGATGAAGGAAGGTGATGAGTGGAAAACTGCTTTCAAAACAAAATATGGATTATATGAGTGGTTAGTTATGCCTTTTGGATTAACTAATGCACCAAGTACTTTCATGAGATTAATGAACCATGTTTTGCGTGCTTTTATTGGAAAGTTTGTTGTTGTTTATTTTGATGACATTCTGATTTATAGCAAAAACTTGGATGAGCATGTTAAACATTTAAAACTTGTTTTAGGAGTTTTAAGAACAGAAAAGTTGTTTGCTAATCTCAAAAAGTGCACCTTTTGCACTGATAAACTTGTATTTCTGGGCTTTGTTGTTAGTGCTAAGGGAATTGGGGTTGATGAAGAAAAGGTTAAGGCAATTAAGGAGTGGTCGAAACCTACCAATGTGGGACAAGTGAGAAGTTTTCATGGGTTGGCTAGTTTTTATAGGAGGTTTGTGAAAGATTTTAGTAGTGTAGCTGCACCTTTAACCGAAGTTATCAAAAAGAATGTGGGTTTTAAGTGGGGTAATGAACAAGAAAAGGCATTTAACTTGATTAAGGAAAAATTAACTAATGCACCTTTGCTTGCTTTGCCTGACTTTGCTAAAACTTTTGAGATTGAGTGTGATGCTTCAGAAATAGGTATTGGAGTTGTTCTAATGCAAGAAGGTCGTCCCATTGCATATTTTAGTGAGACGATAAGTGGAGCAGCCTTGAATTATCTTACCTATGACAAGGAGATGTACGCTTTGATTAGAGCATTGGAAACTTGGCAACACTACCTTTGGCCAAAAGAATTTATGATTCACACGGATCATGAGTCCTTGAAGCATATAAAGGGGCAACACAAGATAAATAAGCGGCATGCCAAGTGGGTGGAGTTCATTGAAACATTTCCATATGTGATCAGGTACAAAAAGGGTAAGGAAAAAGTGGTCGCTGATGCTCTGTCAAGAAGGTACGTTCTACTTTATACTTTGGATGCTAAATTATTTGGTTTTGAATACATTAAAAAGTTGTTTGTGGAAGATTCTGATTTTGGTAATGTGTTCAATGCATGTGAAAAGGCTGCATTTGGTAAATTTTATAGGCATGATGGATTTTTGTTTAGAGAAACTAAATTATGTGTGCCTAAGAGTTCTTTGCGTGAATTGCTTGTTAGAGAAGCTCATGGGGGAGGTTTGATGGGGCATTTTGGTGTAGCTAAGATGCTAGATACTTTGCATGAACATTTTTTTTTGCCTCATATGAAACCTGATGTAGAAAGAATATGTGGTTGTTGATAGGTTTTCTAAAATGGCACATTTCATTCCTTGTCATAAAACCGATGATGCATCACATATTGCTGATTTGTTTTTCAAATAAATTGTACGATTGCATGGCATGCCTAAGACCATTGTTTCGAATAGAGATGCTAAGTTCTTAAGCTACTTTTGGAAGACTTTGTAGGGTAAGTTAGGCACTAAACTTTTATTCTCTACTACTTGTCATCCACAAACTGATGATCAAACTGAAGTAGTTAATAGGACTTTATCTACCTTGTTGCGTGCTATAATACAAAAGAACTTGAAAACATGGGAGGATTGTCTGCCGCATGTAGAGTTTGCTTATAATAGGAGCGTGCATTCTGCAACTCATTTTTTGCCTTCTGAAATTGTTTATGGTTTTAACCCATTGACTCCTTTGGATTTAATTCCTTTACCTGTGAATGAGCATGTTAACTTGGATGGAAAGAAAAAGGCAGATTTTGTTAAGCAAATCCATGAAAAGACTCAGGAAAATGTAGAGAGACGAACTAAGCAATATGCCAATCAAGCAAATAAAGGGCGTAAGAAGGTTGTGTTTGAGCCCGGTGATTGGGTGTGGTTGCATATGAGGAAGGAACGATTCCCAGCCCAGTGGAGTTCTAAACTACTTCCAAGGGGAGATGGCCCATTTCAAGTGATTGAAAGAATCAATGACAACGCATACAAGTTGGATCTTCCAGGTGAGTACAATGTTAGTGCAAGCTTCAATGTTTCTGATTTGTCTCCTTTTTATGTTGGTGACAATTTGAGGACAAATCCTTTTCAAGAGGGAGGGAATGATAAGACCAAAGCAGCTGCATCAAATGATCCATTGCAAGTTCCAGTTGGGCCAATAACAAGGGCAAGAGCTAAGAGATTCAAAGAAGCACTAAATGGCCTAATTCAAGACACTAGGGCTGATTTTGAATTGTTGAAGTCGAAGATAAGCCCACATGAAGACCAAGGCATAATTAATGTCATCAAGGCAATTGATTGGGCCGAATAAGGAAGACTTGGGTGTGTGGCACAAGCTCGGAGAAGAGTCAACTTTGGCTGATTTATTCCCTTTTAATTTCCAAAGAATAATAGTTGATTTTGTTTCCCAAATTAAAGGGCTGATTTGTTTCTAGATTTAGCTTTCCAATTAGGTAGCAAGTCAATAGTTTCTCAAATTAGTTTTCTTCTGATTATAAGGCCTTAATGGCCGAATTATGTTGTTTCCTTTTAGGATGGCTTATAGCCTTTCTTTTCGTTTAGGGTTTTAGTATATAAAGGAACGAATTGGATGTAATTGGACAGACTTGAATTGAATAAAAATTGTGAGAGTTCATCTCTTTTTTTGGTTCTGAAAACTTGACTTATCACTCACATCTTCTTCTTGTTCTCGAGTGCGGCGTCTTCAACTTCTTGATACCGTTGGTTCTTACCTCCTTATAGGTAACAGGTCGCGGTCCGATAACGTTCTTGTTTATAAACTTGGTTAGAAAACGATCCTTCGTTACCATATATTGGTTTTGGGTCTCACTGCTCTTAGTGAGGTTCATATCAAGATAGAGCAATCGTTTTTCCTAAACAAGACGGAAAGTCCTTCTTCATTAAGATGAGAAATGCTTATCCAATTTGCTTTTAGGTCATCAACATACAAAGCATTGGACAAGAAGGGTAATCCGGGAATGGAAATAGTTCCCTTTCCTTTAACTTTCATCTTGGATCCATCACCAAAAGTCACATTTCCTCCCTCCTCCATGATAAGGATCTCAAAGAAACTCACATCTCCCGTCATGTGCCTAGAGCACCCACTATCCAAATACCCAAAATTAGAAGAACTAACTTTCAAGGCAATTTGTGCAATATGGAAAAAGTTTTCATCTCTTCTAATCCACCTAGGTGAAACATTTTCCTTCCGAGTGGTCAATGGTACACGGGCTCTAAATGTCCTAGGATCATGCAAAAGTGTTCCATTTTTCCTAGTGACATGCATTTCGACTTTAGCCTTTTTCTTCTCTATCATGCTTTCAATTCTACACAATTTAATATATCTAAAGCAATTTGGTCTAATATGACCATCAATACCACGAAAATGACATGTAGGAATGAAGTTATGAATCATACAATAACCTGATGGATGCATTGGAGCCTTCCCATATCTTTGTGGTTGTCTTGATTGTTGTTGAGGAACTTTCCTCCTTTGTTGTTGATCAAGACTTGATTGCTTTCTTGGTTGAGCTTGAATGATTGGTTTCTTCCATTTATGAGTTTTCAGTTGAGGAAAGTTAATTTGAGGAGTCCTTGTAGGATAAGCTTGAGGTAGGCTTCTTGGTGCCACCTACACTTGAGCACTACTTGAACACTCTCCTAGGTCAAGTTTTTTCCTAGGCGATTGATGAGAAGAGGGTCCATTAAGATTCATGCTTCTTACAAAAATGGTATTGCTTGGAGTGGAGGACAACTTGTCATCTTCAAACCCAAGCTCCTTCTTGTCACTCGGCCCCTTTCCAACATCTAACATATGGTCAAGTTTTTTAGTGCTAGAGTTCATCTTGGCCATCAACTCTCTAGCATCTTCAAGCTCTTTCTTCAACCCTTCTTCACTCTTCTTAGATAAGTCTAATTCCTTTCTTAGCTTATCTTCACTATTCATGGTTCTCACCAACTCTTCGTTTAGTTGATCCACTTGAGTTGAGAGCTCTAGGTTTTCTTCCTTTAATCTCTTAATTTCATTCTTGTTCTTTAACCTTGAACTCTCAAACCTAGCCATATAGTCATTGAGATCCATCATATCCATAATTCTATTTGTAGATTGTGATGAAGATCCATTATCACTTGAGTAGTTTTCCTCTTGACTCTCATTTTCTTCTTCACTGGCATCTTTGCTTCTATGAGAGGACGTAAAGGGTATGAAGTTAGCCATGAGCTCTTCATCATCTGAAGACTCATCTTCTTCATTTGAGTTATCACTTTCACTCTATGTGGCGGCCATCACTTTTCCCTTTTTTCTGACTTTATGATTCATAAATTCAGGGGCAAAGTGACCTATTCCACCACATTCATAGCATTGGACTCCTTTCTTTTCGGTATTTTCTTGCCTAGGCTTAACCTTTTTAAAGGAAGCCTTTTTCTTCAAGTCTTGACCCTTGGATCCGAAACCTTTCCTCTTGGACTTATAGAATTTCTTGAACTTCCTCATTAGCAAATCCATTTCCTCATCCGAGTCATCACTTTCCTTCTTCTCAATTTTGGAGGCTTTCAAAGCAATATCCTTTTGCTTTTTCGATGGTGTGGGGTTAGGACATTTCATGGATTCATAAGCTAGAAGCCTCCCAATCACTTCACTCGACTTCATATCCTTGTAGCACTGTTCTCTTCTAAAGCAATCACTTTGGACTCAAATCTATCAGGTAGAGATCTCATAATCTTCTGCTTGATCTTCCTATTCGAATAAAGATCACCAAGTTGATGACTTTGGTTCACAATTTCCATCAACCTTACTTCAAAGTCATTGAAGCACTCGTTCTCATCCATCTTAAGCAATTCAAATTATGTTTGGAGAACTTGAAGCTTCGATTCCTAAACCACATTGGTTCCTGTATATATAGTTTCTAGGACATCCCATGCCCCTTAGCTATCTTATTGTTTTGAACCTACTTGTACTGGTTCTCATCCATTGCACATAGGATATCATGCATTGCCTTCCTATTCCACTTTGATGCCTTAAACTCTTGTGCGTTCAACTGTGCCTTTGGCTTGAGTACATTATCTCTTCCATCCGTAGGAGTCATCATGGGTGGAATGTAGCCGACTTCAACCGCCATCCATGCCCTATCATGAATTTGACAAATATACGACTCCATCTTGCCTTTTCAAGAGGCATAATTCAACCCGGTGAGAAGTTGAGGTCTAGTGTTAGAAGCGCCCTCGTTGCCAAGATTTCCACTAATTGTGTTTATGAATGAATGATATAAATGCAAGTGTATGAATGATCAACACAAACACACAAAATGCAACACACAAAAAAATGAGCAAGGATCACCTATGTATGTCTAGGAACCTATTATGATACCAATTGAAAAAAATATTATGGTGTGCATAATAATAATCTAGAGGGGGGTGAATATATTTTTATCAATTTTACCCAATTTTCGTTAACGGTCAAGTTAACGAAAATACCTCTAACTAATTACAATAATATCACAAGTGTAAGGAGTGCGGAAATAATAAAGACACTTGAGATGTACGTGGAAACCCTCTAATCCACTAATGGCAAAACCCACGGGCTGTTAAGTGTGCCACACTCGAACCTCGAATCCACTAATGGCAAAGGAATTACAACCTAATCCTGGTTTATAATCCACCACTACTACCTAATCCCGGTATAAGTGAACCTAGTCCATCTTGCTTGCGATTTAAGCTACCTTATCCCGGAAGCAACACAAGTCTTACTTCTCAATGAAGAGATAAAATAGCCTATGTGAATATGTGATGATATTCAATGAATAAACAAGGATAGGGAACCTTATATGCTTGTCTAGGATGATGAGATGGCAATTAATGCAATCCTAGATATCAAAAGCTAAATGACATATTCATAAAGCTTAGCTAAACATAGATCAAACAATCCTATGAAGCTATCACAATATAACACTCAATCATGTCATCATAACAATCTCTATTTTTTGTCTAAAATATATTCTAAGAGGATACAAATGATAAAATAGATGGCTCAACAAGTAAAACACTTAACTTGTATGAAGATAGTGAAAACATTACCAAATGAGATGTGATGATGCAAAACTATCCGTTGATGCACTCTAAGTGACCATAGATGATGCAAGATGATGTTTTTATACACAATGAGATGCTTTGAGTGTATAAAGGTGAGTACATGCAAGATATTTCCTTTGAAATATGGTCTAAGGAAAAGATATTATATTTTGAACTCATACACGACCTGAATACAAAGAGACATATATATATATATATATATATATATATATATATATATGAGTTTTAACCAAAGTGAGGTCGTTTCGAAAAAACGCTTCAGCTCCTACTATGTGCGCTGGTGAGTGGCGCTAGTCGAGTAGCGCACCACCCGCGTAAAGCCTAATTGTTTCAATGGGTACTGGTAAAGTAGCGCAACTCAATGGCGCATGACAAGCGATGACCCACTGATATGTTGCGTTGGTGAGGTTGTGCTAGTTGAGTAGCGCACAATCTAATTTTTCCAATATGCACTGATGAAGTAGCGCAGCTTAGTGGTGCATGATAAGAGAAGACCCACTGATATGTTGCGCTAGTGAGGTTGCAATAGTCGAGTAGCGCATAACCTAATTTCTTTTCACTCAAACACATATTCTGCACAAGTAATAGAGTGATGAAGATGCATCCTATACTAATGCCTAACATGACATGGTATTTTAAGCACATGATGCAAATAAATCAAGAAGAGTTAATTAAAACATGAATGCACACAAACACATAACATATATAAAAAAGATTTATGCATGAATTTGTGAGTGTGTGCTACTATCTCTTTAAAGCAAGTAATCACAAGAATTTTACCTTTGGTGCTTCTTCTCTTGAGGTCTTGAGAGCCTAAGCTACCCTTACATAAAAACCCCAATATGTGGTTTGTTCACGAAATAAGCCAATCAATTAAATGAGGACTTTATAGTAACCATGTTGAGGAGATTAGTATGTTTGATGATTCTCCATTGGAGAAGATTGGTGAGACTTCAAGTGATGAAAAGTCAATTCTTGAAAAAGAGGTCTCTCAATCTCTTGATAGAGATCCTACTTTGAACACTAAGGAACCTGCTACTTGGGTTAGACATTTCCACAACAAGAGTGACATACTTGGAGATGTGAATGAGGGTGTTAGGACTAGGCATCAATTAGCCAATCAAATTAGCTATAGTTGCTACACCTCTCAAATTGAACCCAAAAAGGTTGATGAAGCCTTAAGTGATGAGTTTTGGGTTCTTGCTATGCAAGAAGAGCTAAACCAATTTGAAAGAAATAAAGTTTTGACTCTAGTTCCTAGGTCTAAGAACACTAATGTGATAGGCACCAAGTGGGTCTATAGGAACAAATCCGATGAAGATAAAAATATTATGCTGAACAAGGGTAGACTTGTAGCACAATGGTACTCTTAAATTTAAGGTATCGACTTTGAGGAGACTTTTTCTCCTGTTTCCTGATTAGAGTCCATTAGGCTTCTCTTATCCATATCTTGTGTGCACAAGTTTAAATTGCATCAAATGGATGTTAAGAATGCCTTCCTAAATGGCTTCTTGTAGGAAGAAGTGTTTGTTGAGCAACAAAAGGGGTTTGTGGATCCACACAACCCCAATCATGTTTATCGCCTCAAGAAGGCACTATATGGGTTGAAACAAGCACCGAGGGCTTGGTATAAGTGCCTCACTCTTTATCTTGTTGACAATGGCTACTCTAGAGAAAGTGTTGACAAGACTTTGTTCACCAAGTGTAATAAAGATGAGCTATTCATAGCTCAAATTTTTGTTGATGACAACATTTTTGGTTCCACCAACAACTTGAAAGTTAAACAATTTATTGATGTCATGGCCCATGAGTTTGAAATGAGCATGGTTGGTGAGCTAAATTACTTCCTAGGCTTGCAAATCAAGCAAATGCATGATGAGATCTTCATATCCCGAGCTAAATATACCAAGAACCTAGTGTAGAAATTTGGCCTTGAGAATGCCAAGCATTGTGATACACCTATGAGTACCACATTGAAACTTAGCAAGGATACGAGTGGGAAAAGTGTGGATCAAAGCCTATATCGGGGCATGATAGGGATCTTGCTATACTTGACTGCTAGTAGGCTCGATATAGCCTTTAGTGATACTAATGCTAGCATAGTTGGCTTTAGTGATAGAGATTGGGCACGTAATTGTGATGATAGGAATAGTACATTGACGGTTGCTTCTTCATAGGGAACAATCTTGTGTTATGGTTTTGGAAGAAGCAAAATTCCATATCCTTATCCATAGTCGAGGCTGAGTACATAGCCGCTGGGAGTGCTTGCACACAACTCCTATGAATGAAGCAAATGTTTGTGCGTTATGGCTTTGAACAAGGTACTCTAACCCTTCATTGTGATAAAATGAGTGCCATTAATATGTCAAAAAATCCTGTCCAACATTCTAGAACCAAGCATATTGACATTAGACATCATTTCATTAGAGAGCTAGTTGAGAGCAAATGTATTGCACTAGAACATGTGGGCACAAATGATCAACTAACGGACTTCTTTACTAAACCATTAGATTCAACTATGTTTAAATCTCTTAGTAGGTTTATTAGGATTTGTCATATGCATTGATGAGTTTTGGTGTTTGACCCTATATGAGGAGCTCATGCAAAGAGAGCGAACTTGCATTTCAATAGGCAAATAATTGTTCAATTTTATGCTCTTTAATTAATCGCTTGAGTATCTTGGATGCATATACTATTATATGAATTTTTATTCAATAAGTGTGCCTTTGCCTTATTTGAAATGCATGTCTCATTTGTGTTCAAACATGTATTTTTGGACTAGGAATTTTGATTGGAAAGTACATTTGATCGACCCAAAGTTTATCTCCATGTTTCTGAAAACTTGATCTTGACATGCTTAAATTGATATGCATGATGAATTTATTGAATGCTTTAAAATGACTGCAAATTTGTGTGATAGTGACTTTTGAGACTTCAATAAATGAGGATACTGTATTCATTTCAAGGATTTCTCAATTCAATAGTCTCTCTCTCTTTACTTGTTGAACAAGACTACTATCATACGGGCATTTCATCCGGAAAAATTTAAAAGGGCGCTATAGTTGCTCATATATTGTTTAGCTTGTAAAGCTTGATAGTTGCTCTTATCTTTTGTTAAACTATATCTTGCTTTCCATTAACAAATTGGTGCAAATTGGTTTGACTTCTCTTGGAACCTCAAGTTTTTTTTTTCTTTTGCCAAATATCATGATTTTGGAAGTTGATGTTGCATGTATTTCATTCAAGGCAATCTTTTCACACATGTGCCAAAAATCAAACTTCCTTGAATTTCTCTCTCTTATTTAACTTGCATAAAGTTGTTGTATATGATTATGCATTTACATTGCAAATATCTCTCTTTGCTAAAGCGTCTTTGTTGGGGAATACTCTTTTGCCTATCTTGTGACAAAAAGGGGGAGTAATGTTGGATTTAACGGGAGTTTTTGTAGCTTTTGCATATGAGAGGAGAATGCCTTTTTTGAAAGAGAATTTGCATGTGCATTGTTGATTACATGTTACTAGTTTCTATTTCATGCAACTTGCGATTGTTTTTATTTATCTTGATCCCTCACACACACTTGTCTTGGAAAGTGTAGTTCTTTGTTTTGTAGGGATGATCATTCTATAAGAGATAGAAGATTTGAATATTTGAAGATTTAGCTTTAGGTATCTCTTTGTAATATATAATGTGTTTGTTGACCTCTTGTTGTTTCTTTTTGTTGTGAGGATACTTTGTGAGTGAGTGGTTTTGTCACGAAATAGCCAAAGGAGGAGATTATCAGTTCCTCGGTTTTTGATTGGCTTATTTCGATTGACAAACCACATTTGGGGATAAATATGTAAGGGTAGTTTAGGCCGGTCTTGCTCATGATCAAGTTTAAGCTTCAAAGGCATACCATTTGCTTAACTTCATTGAAGAGATTTAGTGCACGCACTCACTCTCATGCATATTTTAATCACCTTGCATTAGTGTTTAATTGCCTTGTTGTAGACCTAATTTTGTTCTCTCTTGCTTGTTTAAATTGATTGCATCTTGTAATTACAATGCCATGTCATGTTAGGCATTAGGATGCATTCCCATCACTTTTTTTTCTCTTGCAAAATTTATGTATGAGTGTGAAGGAAACGAGTAGTTGTTAGGTTTTAGTTTGTGTTGGCATTAATTCCATATCAAAGTAATGTTTACTTGTAATGATTTAGTTGTTTAGATTCATGATGATTCAAGCTTCAAAGAAAGATGAACAACAAGTCAAAGCAAGTTCTAAGTCTTCAAAGAGAAAGGATGCAATTTGGTTCTACAAAGGTATACTAAGACCGTATCATTCTCTTACAAGGCTTAGGCGCACATACAATTCATTCATATATGTTCCTGCATCGTTGTGCACCATGTATAACACATTCACACACTTGAAGATGAATGCTCATGCATTAGAATGGAAATAACAAGTTTTGGAAAATGCATGATTGGAGACTATCTCTATGAAGTTTGCATTCTAATATGAATTGTGTTTGTGTGTGTATATGTTTGTATAACATGGATATTGAACTTGAATTTAGTATTAAATCATTCTTGATTGAGTTCCGGTCATTTTGGTTACTCATACTATTGATTTCAAGTTCTAAGTCAAAAGATACTACACTTTCAACACATGTTGCATAAATTGTCTTCGTATTCGTATATCGAGTTGAATTATTATTTTATGGATTGAGTATCTTATATTTCCATGTACATGTGAGAGTCACCGTTCATAATCCGTAAACGGATTCGAATATCCAGCTTGGAGGTCGGAGAACAGTCGAAGAACGCCAGGGAAGCGCAAGGGAATATCACCATGGCCGAAGGCCATGAAGTGGTGCATGCCCGAGATGGCGCGTGGCCATCTCGGCTGCAACACCTTGCGGCCTTGAGATGTCCATATGCCATCTCAGGTAAGCAATAACAAAGAAGGGCAAATCAGTCATTTGGCTTCTTTCTTTCCCTCTCATTTATATTCTCTTTCCCTCTCACATTTCATTTTAAGAAGAAGAAATTCAAACTTGTGTTCAGAAATTTTCTCTCTACATTTTCTCACCTTCCAAACACGGTGACTTCTTCATTTGAACTCCGATTTGAGTGATCTTATGTTGAGAGTGTTTGTCTATTCATCCTCCATCTTTTCTCCGAAGGGTTTAGTGAGATTTATTGTTGTTTTTGGAGTCTAAACACACAAAAACTGGAATGCACATAAATCAACTAAGGTATTGATTTTCTCTCAAAGTATTCTTTTAAAACTTGGTCAATTGCCTTGGGTTTTCTTCTTCGACTTATATATGTGTATTGTGAGTGCTTTAATTTGAGTTTTGAACTCTTTTAAAGCTAGGTTGAGTTTCAATTGAAATCATACATGTTGAGTTAGGTTTTGATTTTACCTATGTTTTCACATGTTTGGGATTCTATTGTGCTAGCTTTGATTCTAGGACTATTTGATGATCTTTGATTGATTGATTTTGTGAAAAATAGTTCCTCACATGTATTAGGCTCTCTTGGCCGAATTCTCACATAATACATGTGCTTATGTTCTTTTGAGCTATTCATGTGTTTTGTTGAATACTATGAATAGAACTCTTTATGTAAGTTGACTTCCTTTCAATAATATAGATTGTGTATGTGTTACCATTACTTGTTTGTATCACACTTTACTTGTCTTTATATATTGATTAAGTGTCTTTAATTAATATATATATTGTTATACAAGCAATCTAGAGTGACAAACTTTTGTTTATTTCTAAGGGAGTCGAAAAAGGTGCCTAACCTATTCACCCCCCTTTTGGTTAGACTTGAGCATTTAACCGTGTTTGTCTTTTCAATTGGTATCAGAGCAGGACACTAGATTGCACTTAGTGTGAGTCCGGGTGTTAAATTCATGATTTTTACAAAGCTTTTAAAGTCATGGGTTTACAATATGATGTAATGGCGGAAGGAGCCTCAAATACTAGGCCATCATTACTTTGAGGCACTAACTATGGGTATTGGAAGTTAAGGATGAAAGCCTACATCCGCTCTATTGATGAAAGGGCTTGGATAGTAGTGGAAGAAGGTTATAGTCCTCTTACTAAGGTTCAAGAGGATGTAACCATGATACTCAAGCTAAGGAGTGAATGGACAACTAATGAGTTTGAGGTTGCTAAATGGCACCATCGTGCTATGAATGCCATCTTTGGAGGAGTTTATGGGCATCAATTCTCCTACATTCAAAATCTTGAATCCGTAAAGAAAGCTTGGGATACTTTCCAAGTTACTAATGAAGGAACCTTAGCGGTGAAGAAATCGAGGCTTCAAATGTTGGCATCATAATTTGAAGATTTAAGTATGGGTGAAGAAGAAAAGTTCAAAGACTTCCAATTCCGGCTTCTTAACATTGCTAACCAATGTCAAGCACTTGGAGTACCTATCTCAAAAGAGCGTTTAAATTGGAAAATCCTTAGGTCTTTAACTAAGATATTCAAATCAAAGGTGACAACCATTGAGGAAAGCAAGGATGTGGATAGTATGAACATTGATGAGTTGCTTGGGTCTCTCCAAACTTATGAGATATGCTTGAAGCCAAAGATTAAGAGTAAAGGAATCACTTTCAATGCTATAGAGGAGGAGAGTGATGATGAAAATGAAGAGATGGCTCTTTTGATTAGAAGATTCAAAAAGTTTCTAAATAAGAATGCCAAGACTAGAGGCAAGTCTTCTAAGGAAAAAGGAGTTAAGAAAACATCATCTCCAAGGTATGAGAAGAATAGTCAAGCCATGAACAAGAAAGATGTTCAAAGCTATAATTGTCATGGTTTCGGTCACTTTGCTAGTGAGTGCACCAAGAAGCCATCTAAGAAAGACAAGAAACCCAAAGTGTTGGCGGCTACTTAGAGTGATGATAATTCTAGTGACAGTGAGAGCTCTAGTATTGAGTTTTCAAGTGATGAAGAGTTGGTGAGCAAATTTGTAGCTCTAACGGTTTCTCATTCTCCACTAGATGTTGATAGTACAATATCTTTGAAAAAGAACTTTGATGCAAAACATCATGTAAGCTCTAGTTCCATTCCTACTAATCTTGTGTTGTTGAACAAGATAGAAAAGCTTGAAGAAGCTAGAGATAATGCTTAAAGAGAGGTTGTTGAGAAGGATGATTTGATCAAGAAATAACTAGATGAGTTTGTGGTTGTTACTCGTAGACTTCTTGGTGAAAAATGTGATATTATGAAGAAGTTTAGTGAACTTGAAAAGATAAACCCTGAGAAGGATAATGTGACATCTTATTTGAAGAAGAGAGAACAATAATTGATAGAAGAGATAGACATGGCTAAGGAGGCCATCAATGACTTAGTGAATGATTCGGTAAGTGTGTCTAGTGTTAGGAATCTTGTTAACTCTCATACTGGTGAAGACGACTTGGTAGTTGAAGAGGAGCTCTTTGAAGCACCACTTCCTACTCACTTTGATGAAGTTGTGATTGATAAGAAACAACACAAGAAGAGAAGATCAACAGCTAAGAAGAAGTTGGCGAACAAGGTATCTTTGCAAACTCCTAGTGAAGTTAGTTCAACTCCAAAAGGTACAACCTCATCTTTTATTCCAATTTGCCATTATTGCAATGCAATAGGTCACATTAAGCCTAGGTGTTATAAATGTATAGAAAAATGCAAATTAGGAAATGAATCTAGAGATAAGGAGATTAAACTTCAACTTGAACATGCTAAGGATTTGAAAGTTAAAAAACATGATAATTTTGCTAAGCATGAAAAGAAGTTTTGGAGTAGAAAGAATACTAATCTTGTTCAACTTGACAAAGCTTGTGTTTAAAATGTTAAGGAAAAGTGTGTAAATGATATTCTTGTTAATCAAGTCATTGAAGGACTTTACTCTAGATTTAACATTGTTGTCAAGGATGATATTGGAAATGTTTGTGTAGGTACACCCAAGAACAAGTGGTTTACTAAAATAAGAAGCACATGTGAGATAGCTTTGAGGCTATATTTCAATTGTGTTAAGAACTCTTGCTTGCTAGCTTTGAATACTCCATGTATTGATATGAACTTGGTTATCTAACATCATGATTGTTATGATTGTCAAAATTTGTTGATTAACTTTAGAGAAGTTCTTTTGATATATTTGTTGATTGAGTTGAGATATTATGCTTTTTATACTCTTATTGTGAAAAATCGTCAACTTTGTGTCATGAGGACATTCAAGGAAGGAGTGCTCATAAAAAGGGAGGAAGTATGATATTTGGTGAATATAATGTGCAAAAAGTGATATGAACCTCACCAAGAGCAATGAGACCCGGAACCAATATATGGTAACAAAGGATCGTTTTCTAACCAAGTTTACAAAAAAAAAATGTTATCGGACCGCAACCCGTTACCTATAAGGAGGTAAGAACCAACGGTATCAAGAAAATTGTAGACGCCACACTCAAGAATAGGAAAGAAGGTGAGTGATAAGTCAAGGTTGGAACGCCACAAGGTGGAACCTTGATAAGTTCCAAGTTCTATGAAGAACCAAAGAGAAAATACTCTCAAATTTATTTCAATTCAAGTCTATTCTCAAATTACATCAATTGGTCCCTTTTATACTAAAAATATCTAAGACCTAAAAGGGAATAAATATTAGGCAATTAATGCCTTACAATCATGAAAATAAATGCAAACAAATTTAGGAAATAAGTAAATACTAAACTAGCAGCTATTGACTTGCTTCCTAATTGGAAAGCTAAATCTGGAAACAAATCAGCCCCTTAATTTGGGAAACAAATCAACTATTATTCTTTGAAAATTAAAAGGAAATAAATCAGCCAAAGTTGACTATTCTCCTAGCTTGTGCCACACGACCAAGTCTTCCATATTCGACCCAATCCATAGTCTTGATGTCATTAATTAAGGCTTGGTCTTCATGTGAGCCGAATTTGAACTTTAACAACCAGAATCAGCCCATAAATAAATGTTTCTTTGATCCTATTGCTTTCATGTAATTGGCCCAACTGGAATATGCAATGGATCCTTTGGTGACGCTTCTTGATTCTCATCATTCCCCCTCTCTTCAAAATGACTGTTGATAGTCTGCACCATGAAATATGGTTCCCCTCTTTTATCATTGTTTGATGAATCACTTTTGAAAGACATATTATTTTTTGTTATATCAATGCTCGGAATCAAGAAAAGAAAAAAAAATTGTTGATATAAGTTCAACCACACAACCAAAAAAAATGTATTTTTTTTAATATAACGAATCTGATAATTTTTGTTTTAGTACCGGATCTGATTTTTTTTTTTTAAGATCAAACAGAAAAAAAATAGACGAAGAAGAACAAGGATAGATTAAACCTTATTTAGAAACCTAAGCTCTGATACCAAAGGATATGAACCTCACCAAGAGCAGTGAGACCCGGAACCAATATATGGTAACGAATGATCGTTTTCTAACCAAGCTTACAAACAAAAAATGTTATCGGACCGCGACCCGTTACCTATAAGGAGGTAAGAACCAACGGTA